>JAVQMG010000108.1:5005000-6256250 GCA_032878915.1 Castanopsis chinensis | reverse complement strand
ATTTTATTTTAATTTTTGAGACTACTACTTTAGTTCGCCCTTTCTTGCGCCTTAGTGCTTTTGAGTTTTGGAGTAGGCATTTTACAGCAATCACCATTCCGAGTTCCCAAAGAGAGGGTCTTTATATTGCCCAGATGCATGGGTATTGGTAAAAGCTAATGAATTTTTTTGGCCAGGAGCTATTGGGTGGCCGTGGGTTCTCTCTCATCCCTCCCAAGGGTCTACATGCCACTATTTTCGTGAACCCGTGATTGTTGCTTCCCACCAAGTTCGTGGTGGCATATGCTAGGAAACAGAGAAAGTTAACCATATTTAAGTGGTAGGAGAAGGAGAAAGGGTAGAATTTGTATGCTGGTGAATTCCCTCCTAATTGGGAGAAGAAGGTGAAAGTGGGGAACCTTTCTACACCAACGAAGAAAGGCTCGATATCTCGAACCACCAAGCCTAAGTTTGCTAAGAAGGGTGATGATTCCTCTAAGAATTTTTTTGATATCGTACCATAAATGGAAGTTCTTCCCTATATTGGCAACATAGTTCTGTAGAGCTCTCCCTGTCCTTCGGCTCGAATCTGTTCTAGCAGGAGTTTTACTGCAACCAAACCTAAGCCTCCCACACTGAAGCCATCTGTGGATGTTCTTCCTTCCAGCAAGACCCATGGCAACAAGACGAAGACATCTCTTCCAGCCCCATCTGCCACTACAGAGAGGAGAGCATGTTATCTCTAAATTTTGCTTCTTCTTTATTTTAGTTATTTATTAGGATTCCCTGCAGCCAACTTTGTGCACGTGTTTTCTCCTCATTTAGCAGTCTAAGTACAAGGAGGACATTTCTGCCACTCGCCTTATACTACTTGAAGAGCTCGAGGCTAAGGTATATTCCTTTCCTTTTCTTGCCCTTCCTTATTTGTGCATGTTTCTTTGTTCCTTCTTTGCATTATTATTATTATTATTATTATTATTATTATTATTATTATTATTATTATTATTATTATTATTATTATTATATGCTTGTTCACCCATTTTCTTTTTTTGGTATAATTTCCTTAGGTCGATCTTGAGCCTATTTCCATTTACCGTCCTATGAGCGAGGAGGCTCCTATTACCACTAGTGCACCCATGGAGTGCTTCTTTGATGGAGTGGATGCCATTGCTGAGGCCATGGCTTCTACCACTACTGCTGCTGCCTAGGGAGTTCTTTCCAAGCTCCAGTTCCTCCGTCTAAGCTTGTTTCTGCTAAGGAGACCACCTAGGTTGAAGGGGATGTCATTGGGGAGTTTGCCCTATTCCTGCTGAGATCCCTACTCCCTAAAAGGGAGTCATTCCTGCAGGGGCATCCCATACCAAGAGCACTTCTCCTGCTACTCCTCCACCTGTTATTTCTGCCAGCGACACATTTATTTCCCTTTCACAGGCTGTAAAGGATGGATCTTCATTGGTTGTCACTCCATCTTTTATTCCCAGTTCTACCACCTGGGATCTTGACATGGATTTGTCCTCCAACGAGGAGTCCGAGGAGGTCCTTGAGAATTTTGATGATAAGTTGGTTGTGAGGACACGAGTTTTGAATTTTGATGAGGCCAGTGATGATGAGCAAAGGGTCGAGGCCATGGGTATGTATCCTCTATTCCTGCTATATCTTCTTTTTCTTCTCTTCCTATCACTTCTTATTGCATTCCATTATTTACTTCGCATGTTACTTTTGCCACGCATTCACAGACATGCCTGAGGAGTCTAAGGTTGTAGCAAGTCTTGCAGTGCCCATAACCCTCATTTCTGCATTACCCACATCCTCCATTCCTACTGGCCCTGGTAACTTCCTTACCCTTGTATCTTCTTCAATTCAAAATTTTGTCATTATGCCTATTTCATTTCTTCGCTTCCTTACTAGGGGTTTATATTGTCCCTTCAATCTCCTTTCAGGTCCATCACCTACTAAGGTGGCTCTAACTACTTGGTTTGAGATTAGTAGCAGTTCTGCCACCGTTCCCATTCCTGTGAGTGAGGCTTCTACATTCTTTGCCCGTTTTGAGTAGGTTGAGACTAATAACCTCGACCTAGTAGGCTTTTGGGGTGCTGGATCTCCTTATGTGGACTTTTATGGTTATCAAGTACCTAAGGAGTGTGTTGCGCACTTAGTGGCAGTTTACAACATCCGTGGGGACTTCATGTAGGGATTCCCCCTTAGTCTGTGAGGAAGCACTTCCTCAAGTTGCTATGGTGTGTGATGAACGATATTGAGCATAACTTCATTGACACAATTTTCGTTGAGAGGATCTTGCAGTGGAGGGCTGCAGTTCAAGAGTTGATTCAAGTTAGGTTTACTGTGGAGTTTTAGCTGTAGCATTTACGAGAGATTGCCTGAGCCCTCTGTATGAGGAAGATCTATCTTGTTGTTGATGCCATTGATACTCACATTAAGAATCCGAAGAAGAAGGTGGCAGACTTAAAGGCTCGTTGTGAGCGTCTTCTTTTTGGTGTTACCAGTCCTAACCGTTTTGAGGATTAGACCCTTATCTTAGGCCTTTGATCATTTAGATGTTTGTCGCCTAAGGTTTAGATTTACTGTTGTTTTTTTTTCTTTTGTGTTTATTTCTTCCCTCCTTTCTCTTTGTGGTACACATTATTTCTTTAGCACTTATGACTTATTTGATAAGTCCAGTATGACTTATACATTTTGGCTTGTAATCTATTATGCTATATTTGCTACAGTTATTATTATGCTTTATGATACTGTATATTTCTACTAATACCACATGTATGATCTTCATCACTTTCTGTCTTTTGCCTTTAAATATGATTACAAGTAAAAGAAACTACAATGCTTTCTTGTGACACCATATCCCTTGCAAGGGTGGTCACTTGGAGGAAAGAAAAATATAAGAGAAACGATTACATAATATTTTCCTATGCATAATAGTGTTTCAGCCACTTGTCATTAATGGGGTCCATCTAATCCTTCCCATCAATTTGGGCTAGGCGATAATACCCACTTGCAGTGTTTCCCTTACCACTAAGGGTCTCTCCCACTTTTGTGAGACTTTAGATGGTCCTGCCATACCTCGCCTGATATGGTCTACTGTTCTCAACACGAGTTGTCCTTTTGTAAACATCCTTTCTTTAATAGTCTTGCCATAAGCTTCGGTCATTCTTTACCTGTATTTGTGGTTACGCTCTTGGGCTTCTTCCATTTTTTCATCCAATCCTTCCAGGTCTTCACACCTTTCTTCTATAAAGACATCCTTCTCCTTTTCTTTCTTTCACATCTACATAATCCTTAGGGATGATATCATTACCTCTGCTGGGCTCACTACTTTTGTTCCATATACTAAGGAGAAAGGGGAGAATCCCGTGGTAGATTTGGATGAGCTTTGATAAGCCCATAGCACATCTAGCAAGTGTGTCACCCATCCCCGTTGTACTCTTGACTCATTTTGCTAATGATCTTGATGAGGGTTTTGTTTGTCGCTTCTGCCTACTCGTTCCCTTGTGGGTAATAAGGCGAGCATTGATGGTGCTTCACTTGTTAGAATTTTAGCATCTTTCCCATTTCTTTGTTTACAAAGGGCATGCCATTGTCACTTATGATTTTGTGAGGTATCCCAAACCAAACAATTATGTTTTCCTTGATGAAGTTTACCATAGCTTTGTTGATGGCTTTGTGAAAGTGGTATGGCTTCCACCCAGTTGGTGAAATATCCTGTGGCCACAAGGATCCATATGCACCCATTGGAAAGTGGATTGACTAGTCCCACCAAATCAAGCCCCCAAGTGTGGTAAGGTCATGGGGTGACCCTGCTCTACAAGCTCTGTCGGTGGGTATGGATCAAATTGTCATGCACTTAGTAGCTGTGGCATTTCTTTACAAATTCTGCTGCATCTCTTCTTATGGTGGGCCAATAGTAGCTCATTTGCAATTTGCATCAGTATAGCTTCTTTCTTCCCTGGTACTCTCCACATTCTCCTACGTGTATTTCTTTCAACATCTCATTGGCCTATTTTGGCCCTAGACACCACAGTGGGTCTCCATCATACCTCTTCTTAAAGAGGATTCCCTCGTGTAGGAAATAGCGGGTTGCCAATTTCGTAAGCTTATACCTTTTTCCGTGTTTCTGTGGCAAGATCCCTTCTGCCAAGTATCCCATGAATGGGCTTCTTCAATCCTTCATGGTAAACACAGCGTAACTCTCTTTTCTATCTGTGACTAGATGGCAGGATTCACACTGGGTTTGAATTAGATCCACGTCTTTGCTCATATTTGGCCAGTAGAAGCCCACTCTTTGTAGCCTTTGGTACAAGCTAACCTCTTTGCAAAACCCACAATATCTGTTATGCACTTCCTCTAGCTTTCTCTGGGCCTCCTTGTGCCCTACACATCTTGATAAAATTCCTCCAGACATTCTGTGGTACAACTCTCCTTTCATTAGGACATAGTCCTTTACTTTTTTTCAATTATGCCACATCTTCTTCCTTCAATAGGGCTTCCTTGATGGGAGCCCTCCAATCTTCTTTGCACTCTTTTTCTTCAGGAACTTCTCCTTGAGTATTTCAATTGTGGATTCTCTCCTCTTCTTGATCTCGACTCTAACATAGCCCCCTTCAAAGGCTATTTGTGAGCCCAAAATGGCTAGTGCATCTGTGTATCGATTTTTGCTCCTTTGGGCATGCTTTATTTTGAATGTACAAAACTTTTCCTCCATCCTTTGAGTTAACTTCCTGTACGGGGCCAAACTTGGTTCTTTTAAATAAAAACTCCGTATAGACACTCGATTTTTCACCCATAATTTAATCTTAGAAGATGACTAGAGTGACCATTCATATACCCAAAATTTAGAGTTGCATTACATGCATTAATTCATTCAGTGCATATCATAAAAATGATCTTGAGATTCTAACGACCGCAACAGTGTGTTTAATTTCCAAATCAGACCGTCAGATTGAAAGATATCATGAGATCAAATTTTCACAGTCTACATGCATTTTGTTTGGGTGAAACTAATCACGCATGATTAATTTAAATTAATCCTGATTGGTTAAACAATTAAAATTAATTAAATAATTTTGTGATTGGTTGTTGGTTAGTGTAAAAAATAGATATGTTTCCATAAAAATAAAGTGGATAACAAAGAAGTTGTGGATAATCAATTCATTTTGGAATATTAATCCACAAGATTATTATCACTTTGAAGACCTGAATATCAAGAAAAAGGAATTAATCTATAGAATATAGATTAGAAATACGTCTAGGTGCAATTTTTGGCTAAAAAATCCTCAAATATGAGTCCAAATTGGACTAAAACTCAAACGCAGACTTGGCACCCAATAAGGCCATTTGGCACTCTTGGAATGCTGATAAGCACATGGCAAGTGCCGATTGGCCCACACTTTTGGCTTGGCTCGGGGACTTCCTGATTGAGATAAAGCCTATCTTTTTCGACTTTTTAGAGATAAGAATGCGCTCCAATTCGTATTTGATCTCATTCATGTTATTTTCTAAGCATCACAGCCTCTATAAATAGAGGGAAACAAATCAAAATTAAGGTCTCTTCTTTTCTAACTTTTTTGCTCCCCTTACGTTAAAGACATTATGGAGGCTTTTGCTTGAGGAACTTCTTTTTTGTAATTAAAGTATTTTAGACCTCAAAGAGGTGAACAAACTTCTTTGATTTCTAAAATATTCTTTCATTAGAAGAGCACACTCATGCAAGAGGTATTTAGTTTTTTTCTTTTCTTCTTCTATTAATTAGTATGTTATTGTTTGTCTCATGAATGTGATTAATATGCTTTATTGTGTCTTGTTCTTAATATATAATTGCCATGCTTTGATATGTTCTTTAAATGAGTGTTTGTTTTAATTCTCTCTTTGATTTCAAAATTTGCTAATGTTCACCAAAGTTTTTTTTTTTTTTTTTTCCTAAACTCAAAACTGATCTATATTTTTATTAAATATAGATTTGATTTTTTCTAAACTGAAAACTGATCTGTATTTTCATTAAATACAAATCTTTTTTTTTTTTTTTTCTAAACTCAAAACATATCTGTATTTTCATTGAATACAGATCTAAAAATTTTTCTAAAAAAGTTTTCATTGTTGTAAAGTGCAGACTTTGAAATTTTAAAGAAGGGATTGAAAGTTAGGTTAAAATATTTTCTTTTTTAATATGTGAAGCATGCATAAGAAGTTTTTCGCATGAATGTGAATCCTCTTTCTAAAGTCTTTTTTCTTTTTCTTTTTTTCAACAGTAGATTTGATTTTTTTACAAACCGAATCTCATTTTTCTTCTTTTACAAAAACAAATTGATTTTTACAAATCAAATCATTTTTTTTAAACTTTACACAAAAAAAAAATTTTGATTCTTTTTAACAAAATCTCTCTTTTTTTTTTTTTTTTTTCAAAAACAAATCTAATTTTTTTTTTTTCACAAACCAAGTCTTATTTTTACAATTTTCAAAAAACCTCTGATTTTTCTTTAAAAAAGGACATATTCATAGGGAAAATTTATTTAAATTAATTTCTGTCAAGTGTTTATCATGTGCATTATAACATATCATTCAACATCATACAAAAAGGGTATATTAGTCATTAGAGTCTAAAAGACTAGACTCTGTTTGGGTAGAATGGGTGTCTAACACCTTTCCATTTCATAACCTAGCCCTTGAGCTTAGGATTTTTAGATAGGTAAATTAGTGTTTTGTCTTTTAATTTTGGTAGATTGTAAATAGGACCAAAGTTTTGTATTCTTTTGCATAGATTGTAACTAGGACGAAAGTCTTGTAAGGTTAATTTACCAAAATTTTTCTTTTTATATTCAATCAATGACATTTGAAATATTTTGAATATGTAATTTTTATTTATTTCTTCTTATTTTTTTTGTATTTAAAATAAGTGGAGACTCCAAACCACTACCTAAAAGAGAGGTGCCCTTACAAGCACCCAAATCTCTTTTTGAGAGCACCCCTTCTAAGAGAAGCGTGGTCTCTCGTACTCCCCTTGGCTTGGCAGGCCACCAAGTTAGAGTCGCCTATCACCCTTAGGTGTTTAATCCTCATCTCAAGGGCCGTCGCCAATTTCGTCGGGTAAGTCTCATATTCTACTGTATTATTTGAGCATGGGTATTCCAACTTGAATGATAGCGCTATAGTCTCTTTGTCATTGCGATAAAGGACTACTCCTAGGCCTCTTGAGTTTGCTGTAGAGTAGCCATCAAATTTCAAGACCCCTTATTCTTTGGCCATTTTAGCCGTAACTACTTCTCCGGGTACCTCATCGTCTAGCGGGAATTCCTCTTCTCTAGGAAATTGGGCCAACAAATCTACTATGGCTTGGCTTTTTGCTGCTTTAGGTGTTCTTGCTTTTAAGTCACACTGTGATAACTGCAATAGCCATTGGGATATTCTGTTGGATAGAATGGGTTGTCGAAGAAGCGCTTTGATCGCATGGTACTTCGTCATCAAATGTACCTCATAGGCCAAGAAATGATGGCGCAACCTTTGCGACGCATAAACGATTGCCAAGCATACTCTTTCCGCCTTGGGATAGTGCGTCTCAGCATCCCTTAAGGTATGACTTATGTAATAAATTGGCTACTCAATGCCGCCTCTATCATCCTGAGCTATTAGAGCCCTAAAGGCAAACAGGCTTGGGGCTAGGTAAAGCAATAACAGTTTTCTACAAACTGGGGCTTGCAATGTAGGAAGGTTCATCATAATCTAATGCAACTTTTGAAAAGTTTTTCGTTATGTGTTTCCCTACTCGAAACTTTGTCCCTTCTTCAATAACTTCGTAAAAGTCGAAGTAATCGATGTTATATCGGGTATGAATCTCCTAATATAGGAGACATTGCCCAGAAAACTTTTTAACTCTTTAACTATGGCTGGTGGCCTCATGGTTGCTATTGCCATTACTTTGGTCGAGTCTAGGTCTATCCCTCTACTGTGGACCAAGAATCTCAAAAATGTTTTGGCAGATACTCTAAAAGCGCACTTCAATGGGTTCATTCTCAACTTGAAAAGTTTGCATCTTTCGAACACCTTTCTCAGCACCTTAACATGATCTTCTTGCCCTCTTGACTTCAACACCATGTCATCCATATAGTCCTCCATTTCTTGGTGCATCATGTTATGAAATATGGTGGTCATAGTGCGTCGATAAGTTGCACCTGCATTTTTCAGCCCAAAGGGCATCACCGTGTAGTAAAAATTCCCAATGAGTGTTCTAAAGATGGTCTTTTTTGCATCTTTTGGTGCTATCCAAATTTGATTGTACCTGCTGAATCCATCCATAAAGGAGAATATGACATTCCTCATGACAAAATCTATCAGCAGATCCATGTTAGGAAACGGAAATTTGTCCTTTGGACAGACCCGATTGAGGTTTCTAAAGTTGATGCAACATCGTATTTTTCCATTCTTCTTTTTTATCCGTACAATGTTTGACAACTACTGTAGGTGTTGAATTGGTTTGATAAACCCAACTACTAACAGCTTATACACTTCCTTCATTATCTACTCTTTTATTTCGGTGTGAAACACCTAGGCTTTCTAGGCCATCGGCTTAGCCCCAAGATCCCTTTTCCTCCTTTGATAGCTTCAGCCTTATTGAGATTGGTCTTGGCTTTTGTGGGTCCGTGCCTAGGTCAATCTCTTCCAGCTTTACTTCTGGTATTACTTGTACCTCCTTCTTTGTCACGGTCTTCTTTTCGCTTTCCGTGTTACCTTCTTCCCTTGAACTTTCTTGGGTCATGTAGCATACCAGGGTCTTATGCTGTGGCGCTTCTTTAGGACCCCATTGCGTGCCACAGGTAGGCCCCGAGTACCTTCATAATTTATATATCATCCTACCGTCAAATGCATAGACCTTGACACATCGTGGTGTACTATCTAGTTTCATAGTTGGTGCCTCTTTTCTTTTTCTTTTTTGCAGCAATAACTCCCTCAAATTAGGTTCTGGGTCGTCTTGAATGTCCTCCCACTTAGGGACAAAGGTACTAGCCAGCTTGGATACCAAGCTTTCCCTAGATGGTGTCCATTCATTATAGAACATAGTCTCAATCAAATGGGCCTCAACTTGCTCGAATGGGGATGGGTTTGCTGTAATCTAAATCATTTTGCCATTCAATCTTCCTTTCATGCACTGGTGATAAGTGGGCGGGATGAGGTGATGCTTATACAGCAATGACCTTCCTAGTAGTATATGATAGGAAACTTCCATTTTCACCACATGGAATCAAGTTAAGGAGGCTATGGGGCCTACCTTCTGCCATAGCTGTATGTATCCTTCTATGTACTATGTACTCACCTATTCCTCCAAACCCCATCTCTTCCATTGGGTATCCTTGAATCTTGTTCTCCGGTATTCCTGCTACTTCTAGTGCGTTGAATGGGATAAGATTTACTAAAGCACTCGTGTCAACCAAGGCCCTCTTACTGGGAATTTGATTTATTTAGGCCACTAAGTAAAGAAGCCTTCTGTGGTCTGGGTATCCCACCTCTATGTCTTCGTTGTTGGAAGTGATCTAATTAGTATCTTGTAGAAAAACTCTATCAGTCCAAGCCTCTACAATAAGGCATTCCACTCCTACTCCTGAGGCGATACTTACCAAAGCTTCCGTGGCCATCCTTCGTTCGTTTGCTGTGAGCTCCAATTGGTTAAACAAATTCTTGAACCGAGAGCTTTTCCACAAGGTTGTGTTGGCTGCAGCTAGCAGTAGTGGTCTATCCTCTTCATCTTCGCCTGAGTTTGCACAAATGACAATTGTTGCTACTCCATTCCTCTGTGATTAGGGAGTGGGTTCCTCTAGACCTCTAGTTAGGAAAGTTCAAAAGTCCCCTTTTTGATCCTGTAATGCACCAATCTGCGAAGTGCCCAACATTTCGCTGTAGCATGCTACACATAATTATGCAGGCAATAGAAACATGGGTCTCTCCATTCTTCTTCAAACATGATTGGGTTTGAAAACCCCATCTGCAATCCATTTTTCTAAGAGCATATCTAGCTCTTTTGGTGTACACGATATTGGTGGAGGGCTCTCGTACTCCCTTCCTTTTGACTTCTTCCTCTTCTCGCCAATGGATGCTATCATGGCTTGCAACATGGATCTCCATTCTTTGGGCTTGTCAGAGCTGAGATTGACTAATTAGACCATCTTCCAGGCCTTCTGTAACAGATGGGGGAACTGGAAAATTTTTAAGTTCTCGAGGATGATAACGCCTTAAAATGTATACTTGTTATATATTTATGTGGGCGTTATCTCCTTATTACTATGTTTAATTTGTATAATTAAGCCATGATTTACTCTAGTCCCAATTATTTATCTTTACATAATTTCTTGAATAAGATGCCATTCATTGTGTGTAATTTTCTACTTTCAAGAAATCATGTGGGAAAGATGAGTTTATAGGAATTTGTGAGAGAATGGAGGCCAAACTAAAATTAAAATGGAGCTTAAGGACCATGCTTAAATGTCTAAGGAGGTGCAGCTAGAGTGTTTGGATTGTCTACCATGATTGGAAGCTTCAAAGAAGGAAAGAAATCAAAGAGGCAGAATCTGAAAAGGAAACATCTAATTTGAGCAATGATCCGTATTTTGGGTATATCTCTCTCCTCAAAAATCCAATCAACACAAAGTTGGATGGGTTGGAACCTCGACTTAAATATCTACAACTTTCCAGTTTTGAGTTTTCCAAAATTCTCAACTTTTGAAGGCCGAAATTAACTCACAAGTTACTACTGTAAATCTAGACGAAAATTAAAATAGTAAAAGTTTTATATTCTTTGGACACTTTGACATTAGGGTTTTGAAGGGAGGCGGTGTAGAACGAATTTGGTAGAGAAAAATTTGTATTTTCTTTTCTCTAATGGCAGCCTAAACTCTTTGCTAGGGCTAGGGGTTATGTTTCTTTTATACGATATGAATATTCAATGTGATTCTTTCTAAGATTTTAGACAATAAGAGGCTGTTTGAATTTATGATTTCCATAACTCATAACTCTGTTTCCATCATCCATAACTCAAAATGTGTGAGTCTCATGAAAAAAGCTTTGTTTGGATTTGTTTATGTCACCCAATTATCTGATTTTTGAGTGATGAGTTATGGAATCTGAAAACATATTTTAGGTGTTTTCAGTTTCCAAAACTCATTTTCCAATGGCATTTTCGTAATAAACACACACTAAGGGACCCACCAACTACAACTTTTGACTCACTCTCCTTTTTCAATTTCTTTTTTTCTTCTCTACTTTTCTTTCTTCTTTCTTTGTTCTTCAGCTTGTTCTTTCTTTCTTTTTTTCTTCCTTTTCGCCTTTCTCATCTCAATTCATTCTTTTTTTTTTTTTCCTTCCTTTTCTCCTTTCTCATCTCAGTTCGTTCTTTCGTTTTTTTTTCTTCTTCCTTTTCCCTTTTTTTTCTCTACTTTATCTCTTCATCCATGCTTTTCTCTTTGTTTTTCCCCTATTTTTCTCACAGACCAATGAAGATCTTCAAAATACACAGAAAACCCCAACTTAAAAAAAAAAAAAAAAACAATAGAAGTGAAAATGAAATCCAAAACAAAATTAAATATGCATAATTATATTCCAGAAAAAACCCAGATTTCTTAATCATTAAAAAAAAAAAAAAAAAAAAGCAAACTTAAATTTGCCTAGGCCATTGTTGCCCCAAGTGTAGGTAATAGCCACCATGGGTTGATACCCATAAACAATACCCACAAAAGCAAACAAAAAAACATTAAAGGGTTACTAAGAAAAATACCTCAAAAGGAAAAATGGGTTGATAAGGAGACAATTTCCTCAAATGGAGTCAAATAAAGGAGTCACCAGTCAAGCTCTGTTGAACCTCATTGACATGTTCTATTGAAGAAGGAACAGTTTAAGCCATAGCAACAACCTTGCTACTGTTTCCTTGAATCAAGCAACTAGGTCTGTGCGATTGAGATTGAGACACCACAAAATTTTGAAAACCAGTATTGGGTTTGCTCAAGCTCGTCGCTCGTCGGCTTTTT
Organism: Castanopsis chinensis; assembly: GCA_032878915.1. NCBI lineage: Eukaryota > Viridiplantae > Streptophyta > Magnoliopsida > Fagales > Fagaceae > Castanopsis > Castanopsis chinensis. Next base: position 6,244,254 of record JAVQMG010000108.1, on the reverse strand, counting down.
TAGGGGAAAAACGAAGGGAGAAAAATAGGGGAAACTGAAAAGAAAAGCAGAGAAAAACGAAAGGGAGGGTAAGGGGAAAAGGAAAAAAAAAAAAAAAAAAAGGAAAGAGGAATGACATGGTCAGTGGGTGGGTCCCAGTTTTTTTAGATTTTTTGGTTGAAAATATAACTGAGTGATATATACCAAACGGGTGGGTTTAGAAAATTGGGGTATTTTAAGCAATGAGTGATGAGTGACGAGTGACGAAAATTGAGTGAGGAGTGATAAAAAAAAAAAAAAAAAACCAAACAGCCCCTAACATATTTGATTGTTCAATTAGATTTCTTTTGATGTATTAGCTCTTCCATGCATTCAATAAGTTCAATCATGTTTTTCTTATTGTTTAAATGAATTTCTAATAATTTCAATTAGAAATCACGTTTTAAAATGAATGTGTTCTTGAATTGTTTCAGTTCAACCGAATCATAAGTTTTTAATTATATAAGAACAATCAATTATGAAATATATATTTTCTTAGATCACAAAGAATCTCAAATCAATATAAGGAAACACCTTGATGCCCTAATATTTACATTATTGATTTAAATCAGTTATTATTATTATTTTTGTTAACAATCACCAAGCAAAAGTATTTTTCTTCTTCACCCAAATTGTTGTTTAATTATATTGTCTTTGAATTTACCCTGCTCCTTGTGGTTCAACTTCGGTACTCCGAGAATTATATTGCTACGATCTCCTGCACTTGGGAGTGAGCAAGCAAGCAATTTTGGCACTATTGCCGGGGAGCTACTGCGTGTTCAGAGGCAATTTTAGAGAGCAAAGCACAATCGGTGGAAATTCTTATATTGGTAACTTCATTCCATTTTTTCCCCTTATTTTGTTTTTATTTTTCTGTTTGTTTTTAATTTATTTTATTTGATTGGCATTCATTGTTGCATAAGCATTTGGGTTAGAAAGAAGAGAGGCAGATTAGATAATTTTGAAACTTACTTTGGTAATATTTTTGACACACCTTTGCCTACACCTTCTTCATCAATCATGGGTGATGATACACGTAATAATCATGAGGAGAATAGAAGAACTATGTATGAGTTATTGCATCCCACACAAAATTTTGTTCCTTCATGCATCATGTTTCCATATAATGCACCACATGTAGAATTATAACAAGGTTTATTAGCAATACTTCCTGACTTTAGGGGACAAGAAAATGAAAATCATTATGTCCATGTTAGAGCTTTTGAAGAGGTAATTAGTAGTTTCTATGTACAAAATGTTATTGAGACTGCTAAGTTATGTTTCTTTTCTTTTTCACTTAAGGATATGGCAAGAAGTTGGCGTTACACCTTGAAACCTAGGTTTATAGGGAGTTAGGGGGAGATGGCCCAAGAGTTTTTTAAGAAACATTTTCCTTCCCACAAAGTCCAGCAAGTAAAAAGAAGGATAGCTAGTTTTGTCCAATGAGAAAATGAGACCTTATACCAAGCTTGGGAAAGGTACAAAGATCTTTTCAATTTCTGCCCAACTCATGGGTATGAAGATTGGAGATTAGTTAACTATTTTTATGAAGGACTTACACCTAGAGGCCAACAGTTTGTTAAACTCTCATGCGGAGGAGACATTTTACAAAAAGAACCCGAAGATGCAATGGATTATCGTGATGAGATAGCTGAAAACTCTAACACATGGATTGGACCTAGCTCAATGGACTCCATTAATAGGACTAGAACTAACACTACCACTTCTAGTGGAAGTGTTTTCAAGTTGAGGGAAGATGATAGCATGAGTGCAAAAATTAGCATGTTAACTAAAGAAATTGAGACACTCAAAATGAAAGGAAGTAAGAGTGTTAGTGCTACCTTTAAAGAGCACCCAATGGATGTGTGTAAAATCTGTCATGAGATAAACCATGTTACCTTTAAAGAGGACCCAATGAATGTGTATCACTTTCATCATTCTTAAATGTGCCAGAAGAACAAGTACATGTATTTAATTCATATTGGCTAAATAATTCTTCATATTCTAACAATTATAACCCAAATATGCGAAACCATCTGTATTTGAGTTATAAGAGTGACAATGTGTTGAATCCTCTACTCCAAGGAATTTTAATTCACCACATGCATCATCATCATCTAGACCTTCCTTAGAGGATGCACCTAGTACTTTCATTCAAAGGTAGAGTGAGCAAAATCAAAACTTTGAATCCATGCTCACTAGGCTAGATGAAGAGGTAAGAGAGACCTAGAGTCATATAACTAGACTTACAAATTCATTGAATGGGATAGAGAGAGGGAAGCTTCCTTCCTAAACTCAACCCAATCCCATCAATCAAAATATAAAAATTGGCTCTAAGGATAAACATGAGGAAGTAAAAGTTGTGACCATTTTGAGGAGTGGGAAAGAGATTAATAAAAGTTCTGCTTTAGTAACTAAGAAATCTAAGGAGACCCCAGTTGAAAAAGAGAAGGATGAAACTGAGTTGCTTGGATTTAATGAAATTGAAAAATGCCCAATCCCTCCACCATTTCCATAAGCCTTAAAATTACCAAAGAAATTGGACACCACATCTAAGATATTAGAGCATTTGCATCAAGTCAAGATAAATTTGCCATTATTGCATGTTATCAAGTAAGTACCTGCATATGCCAAGGTAATTAAGGACCAATACACCATCAAGAGAAAGCACCATGTGAAGAAGACCGCATTCCTAACAGAACAGGTAAGTGCAGTTATCCAACTTAAGACCCCACCAAAGTATAAGGATCCAGGTTGTCGTACAATCTCTTGTACTGTTGGATATTACATCATGGTACATGTATTGCTAGATCTCGGAGCAAGTGTTAATTTGATCACTTTTAGTGTATATCAAAAACTTGGACTTGGTGATTAAAACCTACTTCAGTAACTTTAGTTGGCTGACCACTCTGTAAAGGAGCTGAGAGGTATTGTTAAGGATGTGTTAGTGAAAACTGAACAATTTTATTATCCTGTTGATTTTATTGTTCTAGATTACCAACCTGTTTTACATCTTAGTGTTCATACCCCTATTATTTTGGGTAGACTTTTTATTGCCATAGCTAATGCTTTAATTAATTACAGGAATGGAAGGATGTAACTCACTTTTGGTTCTATGACTTTGGAGCTAAACATATTTCATGTGGCTAAACAATCACATGAGAATGATGACTGTGCTTATGTGAACTTCATTGGGGCAGGTGGTTCAAGAAGAGTTTAATAAGAATTGTTTTTTTGATCCTCTTGAAACTCTTTTTAATATTTTTATTGGTTCTTTTGATTTAGAATGTGATATTTATGTATCTGAAAATTTTTCTTTGTTGGGTTCCTCACAGTTTTTGAAAGAACAACAGATGATCACAGTTAATGAAGGATGGAAGCCTTGCTTTGAGGAGATACTAGAGAATGAAAAAAAGTTCATGCATTCAAGTGAAGAGGCGTTACAGCTTGAGCTTAAGCTGCTACCCGGTAGTCTTAAATATGCATATTTGGGCCCATGTAAGCTAAAACCTAGGTGGGATGACCCTTTCTTTGTAACCCAAGTGTTTAACCATAAAGTTGTAGTAGTTGAGGACCCTAGGGATGGTAGGATTTTGAACGTAAATGGACAAAGGTTAAAACCATTCTTAGGGGGAGTTATACCAGAGGAGGAGACTATGTCACTAGAGATCCCTGCATATTAGGATGCTAAATGAACTCTAAAAAGCCTTATGAAGTTGTACCATATTTGTTTTAAGTTTCTTTTCATTCTTTTTTTTTTTTTTTTTTTTTGTGAGCTAACATTCGCCGGTGTGAAACTTCTTCCCTTTATACTAGAATTTATTTTGGCTTTGATACATTGAGGACAATGCAATATATTAGTTGGGGGGAGAGGTTTAAACTTTTTGCTACACCTTGCATGATTTTTCTTTCTTTCTTTCTTTTCAAAAAAAAAAAAAAAACCTTGAATTTGAATGCAGAAGAATTATAAACTTTATTTTTATATCATGTGATGGAATAAATAATGCTGAGTTGGTTATACTATTTGCTATATTAAAACTCTTTCATGAAGAGCACAATTGAAAACTTTTGAGCACAATAGCCAGGTTAGCGGACGGTTGGATGTTGGATATGCATGGATCATGAACAAGCTAGATATAAGCTGAAACTCAACAAATAATGAGAGTTCTTGAGCCTTACTTTTCTTTGTGAAACTATATCTTTCTTTGAAGTCTTAAATTTCTCTCATATGGTTCAATTTTTGTAAAAGATCTTTATATTTTTTGGTTGACTACTGGAAACTTTATGGGGAGATATACCATGATCCTCCTTATTTTTGTCCTTAGGCATACTGGTTTATGTGAAATTTTAGGAGATGAGAGCCTAAGACCACCAATTTTTTGTCACCAGCTAAACAAATATTTAGCCAACCTTTAACTATTGTCACCATCATTTAAGCCATGAGAAATACTTCTACAATACCACAAAACATTTTTATTTATGGGTATTCTCATGGGGCTTCAAGTTTTGAGCAATTGATGTGTTTAGATACCACCATTCTCTCTCTTTTCTTAAAAAAAAAAATCAAAAAGAAGAAAAAAAAAAGGAAAAAAAAAAGTGAAAAGAAAAAAAAAAAAAAAAAAAAAGGAGTGAAAAAGAAAAAGAAAGATGAGACATACATAATCAATCAATAAATCATTGGTGTCTTACACATCTTTCATGTATTTCAGAAGAGTTATATGGTTGAGTAAAAGTTAATTTGATTTAAGTTGGCTGTTATCGCTATGAGTTGGGTTTGGCTTGAATTTTTTGCATTTAATTCATATACCTCATATTTCAAAGAGAGCAATTTGCCTTCATAAGGTTATACTACCACTGAGCTTAAAGTCCTACTTGATCCTAAAGGTGCATGGCTGGTATGTGTTTGGGATAAAAACTGAGGATGAGAATGGTATTAACCTCATGTTTCCAGGAATTTGACATCGTTTCCAAGAGATCTTTTTCCATTGTTTTAGCGGTTGTTTTTTAATACACATGTGATATTCTTAAAACTTCTTTCCTTTTTGTTCACATGTGATTTGAAGAGAGAAACCATTACTTCTATGTGTATTCCTAAAGAGTGTTGATGACTTAAGAGAGGTTTTGGAGTAGAGGCTCTAATCTAGATTATTCTTGGTCTATGCATGTTTGGAAAAGCTGGTTTGATTGGATGGGCAATGCATACACACACTCCAAAAGTGAAGCTAGTGAAAACTCTTCAATTCGATGAATAATATCCCAACTTAAAATTAAAAGCTCATTTGTATGATATAATTGTTGGGATATGTGTCCTTAAATCCTATTGTATGATGCTATGTGTTTTATTATGTAAGACATTATGTATGACTTAATGTTTTGGTTAATAAAGTTGTATTATTATTTGAAAATATTAGTAACATGAATATTGAGACATTATCATATAGTCCATGAGATGCATAGTATGTGATTTATGTGATTTAGTCACAGAAGATATAAATCACAAGTTCTTTGTAAACTCATAATTATAGTTCGTAGTCAGTACTGAAATTGGGCATTTCATCTGCGAAGACTATAACATATCAACTAAGATGATTTGTCTTGATCATGGAAATGGAGATTTCTAGTTGATATGTTGATATGTTTTAAGAGTTAAGACATATTGAACTGGACCGGTGTGAGATTTATTATTCTCCTAACGACTGTCAAATGAATAATAAACTCACGACTTATATTTGCATGAACTCTTAATCCTGAGAGGATAATGGACCTGATCAAGAAGTGTAGATTGCTTTGATATATCAGGAGTGAGATATATAGTAACGGTCAAAATCTCAGTATGTTGGGCAACCACATTTAGTGTTGATGGAACATATATTCTCAAGATGGAATTCATAGTCTCTTAACGGAGATACAAAATATTCCCTTGAGATAAGTTTAATGGGTTTGTTATTCAGAGAGTTGGGCTTAACCACTTTAGTAAGGAGTTACTAAAGTATATATTTATGGAATTGGATTTCATAAATATATGATGAATAACTTAAAGAATTAAACCGGGTACTCAAGAAATTAAGATGTAGTAATAAACAAAGTGGCAGTCTGCTTTCATGACTTTGTGTTACTATGAATATTTTATGAAGGGGTTGCATGTATAATAAAGTCTTGGGATATAATTTATTAATAATGCCTAGAATGCAACTATATTTATATAGTGGTATTAAATATAGTTAATGGTAACTTTGGACTTGTCAAAAGTTGACAGAAAAGCCCAAGGCCCATTGGAGCTAGTGTCTTATTGGTTCCTTTTGGTCCCACTCCAAGCCACACACTTAAGCCCAATTGGAAATGCCCAAAAGGCCGGCCCAATTAGATAATCAGTTAGATACAAAGGGAGAAACACACAGAATTTTCAGAAATGAAAAAGATTTTTGAGAGAGAATTCATAGAAAGAGTTTGTAAGAACACTCTTGTGAAGTAGTGTTAAAAGTGTTAGACACCTTTTGACATTCTCCCTTTGGAATTGATTGAGAGACCACACATCTTGGGCGTTAGTGGAATTGGAGTGAAGATTGAAAGTATTCCCAAGTGATTCTCATCTTCAAGTTTTGAAATTCACCGCTCCAAGGTACACTCTCTTGTTCTTATATTCTGAAACTTAAACAATGCATGTTAACTTTTATGTATGAAGTAGATCCGTTGTATTGTTTCTTCCGCTGCGCTGTGTAATTCCATCAATAATGATAAAGCAGACTAACATTTTCTATAAGAATTTTCAAGAAACCTTTGGCTTTTGTGGGTAGAGTCACTGCAAACCCTCACGAGAGTAAACTCGTCCATTAGGGTGACCTACGGGTTCAAAGACTTGCTACATATGGGAAGTGCAGTTGTGTAGCATGCAAAAGTGGCTTGTATTTTAGTTTTAATTTTTCACTTTTAGTAGACATGGGTGCTTTGTGGATTGCTAGGGACTAGCAATATTTAAGTTGGGGTGTGTGATAACGCATTAAAATGTATATTTGTTATATATTTATGTGGGCGTTATCTCCTTCTTACTATGCATAATTTGCATAATTAATTCATGATTTGCATTAATCCCTATTATTTATCTTTACATAATTTCTTGAAAAAGATGTCATTTATTGTGTGTAATTTTCTACTTTTAGGAAATCATGTGAGAAAGATGAGTTTACAAGAATTTGTGAGAGAATAGAGTCTAAACTAGAATTAAAGTTGAGCTAGATCACCATGCTTAAATATCTAAGGAGGTGCAACTGGAGTGCTTGGAATAAGGAAAGAAATCAAAGAGGCAGAATCTGAAAAGGAAAAATCTAATTTGAGAAATGATCAGTATTTTGGGCGTATCTCTCTCCTCAAAAATGCAATTGACACAAGGCTAGATGTTTTGGAACTATGACTTAAATATTTACAACTTTTTAGTTTTGAGTTTTTTGAAATTCTCAACTTTTGAAGGCAAAAATTAACTCACAACTTATTATTATAAATCTGGATGAAAATTAAAATAGTAAAAGTTTTATTTTCTTTGGATACTTTTACATTAGGGTTTTGAAGGGAGGCGGTGTAGAATGAATTTGGTAGAGAAAACCTTGTACTTTATTTTCTCTAATGGCAGCTTAAACTCTTTGCTAGGGCTAGGGGATATGCTTCCTCTATACAGTATGAATATTCAATGTGATTCTTTCTAAGATTTTTGACAATAACATATTTAATTGTTCAATTAGATTTCTTTTGATGTATTAGTTCTTCCATGCTTTCAATAAGTTCAATAATTTTTTTTCTTATTGTTTAGATGAATTTATAATAGTTTCAAATAGAAATCACATTGTAAAGTGAATGAGTTTTTCTAAAAACTATTCTAACCGCATTGTTAATTGAGATTATCATGCGTTCTTGAATTGTCTCAGTTCAACCAAATCATAAGTTTTTAATTGTAAAAGAACAATCAATTATGAAATATATATTTTCTTAGATCATAAAGAATCTTATATCGATATAGGGAAACACTCCAATGCCCTAGTATTTACATTATTGATTTAAATAAGTTTTTATTATTATTCTTGTTAACAATCACCAAGCAAAAATACTTTTCTTGTTCACCCAAATTATTGCTTAATTATATTGACTTTGAATTTACCCTGCTCCTTGTGGTTCGACTTCGATACTCCGGGAATTATATTGCTACGATTTCCTACACTTGGGAGTGAGCAAGCAGAGGACAGCCCTATATTTCGTAATCATATTGCCTATACACGTTTCCACCAATGTCTTCTCCTAATAGTGATCATAGCAATCAAGGGTTATGTCCCTAAACCTTTTGATATATTCCATGAGGTCTTCACCGCTTCTCTGCTTGGTACCTTGCAAAGTTGCAAGCGTTAACATTTATTTTCCATGAAAATACTTGGTGCAAAATACATCCATCACGTCATCCCATGTTGGGATTGATCCTGGCTTCAAGCAAGTGTACCAAGTATATGCCCATTCCCATCAATTACTGCTGGAAATGCTGTACAGACTGCAACACTTCAATAAAGAAGTTAGTATTATCAGCGGGATCATAAGGACTTTGAAAACTCTAGGAGGCAAAGGTCCTCATCTGCTGCATACGGACCAAGGGTATCTATAAACTTGCTTACATGTTCGACGGCATTTACCCTCCTGCCATCATACTATGCACGACTTGTATTTATCAATATATGGCTTGCTAAGTATCCCTAAGGGATACAGAGATCTCTATGAGTAAAATATTTCCTTAGGAACTTTAGCCTTTTTTGTTCTAGCAATGCTTCTACGCCAGCCAATGTGACGAAACATTGTTCTGCATTCTGTGGGCCGGCCCTTGTCTACCATGTGCTCAGGGTCATGTTGACTCCCTTTTTCCTTTGTCTTGTTCACCTTTAGCTGGCGTATCTCCTCCATTAGCTATTGCTGTGAATACTGTACTGATTGTAGCATTTCCCTAAAGAAGTTAGTATTATCAGTGGGATTCCTTTGTTGCTTTTGTGGCCTAGCCTCTGCTCCATTGGCACCCTTTGCTTGATTGGGCTGGTGTGGTGTAGCTGGCCTTGACTTGGCTTGTGATGGCACGACACTCATATTCTGTGTCATTTTTTATCTTGGGGGCATAGCTTACAAGGGATTTACTCGCCCTCTCTGTCTTTCTCCCAACTCCCCAGCAGAATTGCTAGTTTAAATGTAGGGGCTTTTTGGTACTATTGAGCCTCAACCCCTTCTACTGTAAGAGAGTTGGGACTGGCCTTGTTGGGACTATGCCCCAAGCTAGCTTATGCACAAGTCAGGCTTACCCAATGTAGACATGTCTGTATATAAGTAATGTGAGTTGAACATAAGGTGTGGTCACAACATGAGTAATTGTTACAAGTATTACAGTAGGAATATACTATGGCAAGATAACTATGATAATAAAATGTATTAAATAAAGCTAACATCATGAAGAAACTTAAACAAAGTTATGATAGAATAATACAGCAAGTAGGAATAACACTACAAGAGAAAAAGGTAAATAGTAATTTCTTTCCAAGCAATGGGTAAATCATCTAATAAACATAACCAATGAAATAGCTCATCCGCTAGGCTATGAACTGAGCTCTTCAATAGAAGCGAACCCAAGAAGGGAACCAATTTCCAACATAGGTAACCTTAGCAAAAGACTCTTGCCATATAAGTTCCTCGTTTTGGAGAAAGGACCTAAGTAGTTTCAGCTTCGATTTACAATCTTCAAAGAGTGGGTCTGTCAAGAAGGTGAGAAAAGGTGGTCTATTGATGAATGCTTCTATTCCTACTACCTTACTTTCTCTCTAGTCTCCTTCCTCTCTTTTCTTTATCTATCCGTGTTTTCTCTTCTCTATTCTTTTTCTACTTCTTGCTTTTTTTCCCTCCTTACTATTCACAACTACCCCCTTTTATACCCCCTGCCATTATAGAATTTACCTCTTTTTTCCCTCAACTATTTCTAGCTTCTTGTGAGCATTTTTTTAGGACTACCCATTATCCTGTCGACTGTCTAGCCATTATCTCTACCTAGAGTGTGTTGGTTGCACGCTCTCCATTTCCAAACAAAATTACTTGTCTTATTCTTCACCTCTTTCTATTCTTGTTCCACTTCAATAGATAAGGATTAAACTATCTCACCACCTACTTCTATGGCATGCATCAAGTGGTCCCAACCCGACGCTTTCCTTTTTTGGGTGAAATGCCATCCCAGCAAGATATTCCCTCAAAGAAGGTTAGGTGGGAACCCCAGAATAGACCCTCTTTCTTCCCATAGCCAAACCATACCCCCTTGAATACCTTGACCCATGGCCCACCTCCCATGTATTGACTAGGTACAAGGAGGTGGTGCCTTGGTCCTTTATGCATGCTCCACTCCACCTGCGTTTCTTTTTTTCTAGCCGTCACACCATTTTTGTTGCTATTGTGTTGTTTGGTTCTATTGTGTGTACTAGTTTGTATTTATCCTTTATGGCATGGAGGATGCCTGGGATTTTGGGCTCATGTCTTCTTCCATTTATCCCTTCCTTGCCTTTACTTCTCATTACCTCCGTGGGATTGCTATCTGGTGTTCCCATCTTATCAGCCCATTGACCCGCTAATTCTCTCCTCTAGGCTTCCTCAGCCCAATTACTACATCTTTTTCTCTTATCAATTTTTATGGACTTGTTGACCATCATTCCTACCATGTCAGGCCATTGAGTTTACCACTTTATTCCTTGGGCTTTCTTGGCCCATATACTTCTTCTTTACCTCTTTTTACTCTTATGGGTTTATTGCTTGATTCCTTGGGATTCCTTGACCTATTTACTACATCTTTACCTCTTTGTTACTCTTATGGACTTATTGACCCTTATTCTTACCATGTCAACCCAACTAAATTTACCACTTTATTCTTCGAGTTTCCTCGGCCCGTTTACTTCCTCTTTACCTCTCATTATTCCCATGGGCTTGCCACTCCATTTCTTGGGCTTCTTCGGCCCATTTTCTTCATTTTTTCCTTTTTTTACTTTCATGGGCCTGTTGATTATCAATCCTGCCACGTCAACCCACTAGGCATGTTACCTTATTTTTTTACCATTTTGCTCCTCTTTGCTTTCCCATCTCCCTTATTATTGGGCTTATTCTGTTGCTAGGCCTTTTGTCAAAAATGGGCATTAACACCCATATTTTTTGTTTTCTATTTTATTTGATTTAAGTATATTTTTTTACTTAAGTTAGGGGTTATTTTCATTTGGCTCTTTATTTGTCAAAATTCTTATTTTGACCTATCATGTTTAATTCATTTTCATATTGACCATTTACTTTTCAAACTTTTAATTTTGGTCATTCATATTTGATTCAACGTAATGTTTGACCCTTTACGTTCAAAATTTTCATTTTTATGAAGGGTCAAATAGAAATTTAAATCAAACATGAAGGAAAAATAGAAAACTGAATAAAAAAACAAGGGTCAAACTGAAAATTTTGAAATGTAATTAAAAACAATCCCAAACTTTAATTGTTTAAAAGTGTATTTTAGTCATTTTATTTGAGAAGTTAATAAATACTATATTGATAACTTTTTTTTTTCTTTTTTTAAATTTACATCAATTGAAGAAAGCCTATATGTTTAAGTAGAGTAATACCTATGTCAAAGTACCGGAAGAAAGTGCTTGACATAATTTTCAACACAAGTCAGCATACCAAAAAAGTGTGGCCAAAGTTATTAATGTAACAAATGGTGTGGATTCTATCTTGGCCATGGTTCCATTTTAGTACCATTGGTAGTGATCTTGTTTGCTTGAAAAAGAGGGAGTTGAAAATCGCCTGTACGAGACACAGTCATTTTTGGGAGTGACAAAGCACATGCATATGTTGAGATGTCATCCATCGATAAGAAAGCAACAATATTAGGGAAAAAAAACCCAAAATCACAATATAAGGCAATTTCAACTCACAGAGCCTTGCAAATTTGCAATGGAAAACCTCCTAAAGCTTATTTGAATGATGATATAAAAAAAAAATGAAAAAAATGAAGAAGAAAAAAAAGCATCCGGTGAGTTTTACACCCTCGACTCCTAGAGAGGGTATACTTGTAAAGTCCAACTTCATGTGACAGAGAGGAAGCATGCAACGGAAACAGGGTAGATTTCCATTGCCTCCTAGGAACCTTTTTGACATCAAAATTGAATTAAAGGGAGACATCCCTATTATCATCTACTACCATCTAGGCTGCTCTTATGTCAATAAAATTTTTAACAAAATGTTATATTTATCGTAAACATAAAATTTAAGAGATTATCTAAGAATTCCATTTTAAAAAAAATTATAAAAAGACTTTCTTAAAAAACTATTAAAATTAAAAACATTGGGATAACAAAAGTGGCACTCATCCAACAATGAGTTGTAAGGAAAAAAAATGAAAAAATATTTTTGTCCTTACGTTTTGGGCTAGCTACTAGTTTGGTCTCCACTTTTTTTGAGCACTTATTTTGGTCCCTAAAATTTTGATTTTTTTTTTTCAATATCGTCTTTACCATCATCTCACTAATAGAAATACTAAATGCTGACATGGCCATTAAAACAATATTTAAAAAATTAATTTGCATTTAAAAATGTCGTGTCAAGCATCTAAATTTAAAAAAAAATCTCAATTTTAATTTAAACTGAAAAAAATAAAAACCAAAAAATAAAAAAATAAAAAACTTTTTTAGTTATAAAGATAGAGAAAAACAATTTGTAGTAACTTTCTCAACTTTTCTTGAACTTTTTTTGGCAACCAAACACAACATCACAAAAATCAAATTTACTAATCTTTAATTATGGTAGGCACAAAAATCAACCTAATAATATATTAAATAAAAAAACCCTTAGAAACCCCAAAAACCCAAATCAAAACCCCAAGGCCCCTAAACCACTTACAATCAAGATTAAAATCTCTCTCTCTCTCTCTCTCTCTCTCTCTCAACCCATGGACAAAAACCCAACTCTTCTCAATTCAAGATCAGTGCTCATTCTCAAAAAATAAAAAATAAAAAAAAAAAGATCACTGCTCAGTTTATTGGAGATGGGTTTATTACTAAGTTTATGAGTTTGATTTACTAGAGGTTTCAATGTTTTTGGTAGACGATAGGGATTTTGTGTGTGTTTTTGCATATTTGGTTGCTAAGAAAATGCAAAAAAAAGAAAACAAAATCTGGATTTTTTAATTTTCTAGGCAACCAAGTTGTAGAAGAACATGTTAGTCTATATTCTTTGAGTCTTTTGGTTGAATATTGAAAAAAACTGATTTTATTGGTGTTATAGGTACTGTTCAAAGTTATTTGGAAAAATGAGGAAAAAGAGTGAATTTTGGCAACACCGTTGCCGAAATTGTAACAAAAAGTATGAGAGAGGAAAGATAAGTGATGTGATGGGAAGAGGGAGAAAAAATTGAATTTCAGTAATGAGATTGCCGAAATTCTTGTTGCCCAAAACTCCTACCCGTGAAATGCCCTAAGTGCTATGCTAGGTGGAGTGGCCAAAATGGAAATCAATTGTGGCAACCAAGTTGCCGAAATTGTAGGGAAGGGAGGAGGGAGAAAATATGAATTGTGGCAACCAAGTTGCCGAAATCTTGGGGAGGAATTAAAAAAAAAAATGATTCTACGTCCACAACATTTTCACAACAAATTATAAGTAGTTAGTCGTTATTAGTTTAAATTTGAACCTAACAATAGGATTGCTATTTTGCCCCAACCAATAACAACCTGCCACTTAGGATTTGTTGTAAAAATGTCGTGAAAATGTGGTGGATATCATTTCTCAAAAAAAAAAAAAATTGTGGCAACGGCATTGCTGAAATAGAAGGAAAAAAAAATTGTGGCAATGGCATTAGAAGTAAAAAAAATTGTGGCAATGAATTGCCGAAATAGAAGGAAAAAAAAATTTGTGGCAATGGCATTGCCGAAATAGAAGGAATAAAAAATTGTGGCAATTGATTTGTGGCAACGGAATTGCCGAAATAGAACGGAAAAAAATTTGTGGCATTGAAAATTGGAGGAGTCAATCAGCCAATCACCTCACCTCACCTCACCTCTTCCTCTGATTCTTATTCTCCAAAGTACTTGAAATATATTCATTGATCATTTCAAATAAAACCTAACCTATTGATATCACACGTAAAATCTATGCCATGGATTCTTTTTTGTCTTTTCATTTCTCCTCTTTGTTATAAAAGGCAAGCACCATCACTAACGCATTGCATCTCCTCACAAAGTTACATTTTTCTTATTGCTTCACTTACCTTCGATTGTTCAGTTACTCTTTTGTTGTGCTTCAGTGTACACAACTAAGGATTGTAAGTTAATGTGAGTTTTTTTGCTTTGCTTATTAACTTACAGCTCTAGAAATTAACAAATTTACTATTATTGTATAAATATATGCTTTGTAAATATTAGAAGCTAATACTTTGTAAAATATTATGTATTGTTGTAGTAAATATTGTTTGTATGCCTATGATTATGATTATTGTTGTTGTTGTTATTTTTCAAATTTTAGATTAATTAATTTTTTATGGTTAGGACTACAAGCATTATTAGTTATATTTGAAATTTACCATAATAAATTGTAATAGTCACTATATATGAATTTGATTATTTTGTAGCTGATAACATATAATCAGCCTATGACTAGGTGCTTCCCAAAAAAAAAAAAAAAAAGATTATGCTTTTACGCTAGGAATACTTTATTTTCACTCATTGTAGAATATTGCCTTGCATAGCAAATCTCAAGTATCTTGTTGATATCATTATAAATACAATATCTTGAACTCTTTTAAGGGTCAAACTAATTCACATAAACATTTTAGTATTGTTGTTATTTTGTGTTTATTTATTATTATCTAATTGTGTTTTTTCTTTCCAAGTGTCACTCTATAATTCTCACTCTTTTCGTTGGTATCACAATTGTGGTGAGCATCTCGACTCTCTAATTAAATTTATGTATGTGTTTTGTTAATTTTGAAATTATTTAATATTATTTATTGTTATTATTAGTATATGACCACAAAAATTGTAATAAATTGTATTATTGTAATCTTTTTATAATCAAATTTACTTTGTTATTATCTATTATTACATCTATTACTTGGAAAAAAATATATTGCATAATATGTTTGTTGGTTTATAATAAAGATATGTATGTGTATTATTATTATTATTATTATTATTATTATTATTTAGTACAATAAATCGTACATTTGTGTTTCTCTTTCTTTAAATTTTAGTTGGTATAAAAATTTATTAAGTTTCTTGAATCTTTACTTTTAGGTTGGTTATAGGTTGGGAAATGAAAATTAATTATATGCTTTATAAATATTATACGCTAATACATTGTAAATATTATATATGATTATATTATAGTTAATACTAATTATTGTGTGTATGATTATTTTTGCTAAAACTATTATTATTATTATTATTATTATTATTATTATTATTATTATTAAAAATTTTGCTTCATAAATCCTTTATTTGAGTTTCTTTCAATTGTATTATGAACTACAAGCATTGTAAGTTATATTTAATATTTAGCATAAAAAACTGTAGTAGTCACTATATATTAATTTTATTATTTTTTATTGCTATTCTTTTGTTTTTATTTAGGATTATATTTTTTTAGAAGATATTTATGATTATCTGGTTGTGTTTTTTTTTTCTTTCTTTCTTTTCTTGCAAGTGTCACTCTATAATTCCTACATTCCTTCACTTTGTATCACAATTGTAGTAAGCTTCTCGGGCCCCTAATTTAATTGGAAATTATTTTCCTAGTTTGTAATTTTTTATATAGATAGGTTGTAAAAGATATACTTTTAGATATTGTAATTTTTTAATCTTAGTGTTTATATATTAAAGATACTGTGAAAATGCATCTTCACTTACACTATACTTTTTATTATGTGTGTATGAATTTAAGAATACGATAATTAGGGTTGATTCCATTCCAATTATGAGTATGATTATGATTATGATTAATTTCTTATATTCAATTTAATTTAGGGTTGACCAAGATCTTAATAGTACTTTATTGTCAATTCATTAATGTCATAAAGGTTATCTCAATCCAAAAAAATGGTTAATTTAGTTTGATTTATAAACGATTTCCTACTAATATAGAGGTAATGGATGTTGAATAGTTTAACTCATTGTAGCATTTAATGTAGGATATATTTGAAATGGAGCCTGGGCCATTCGATCATTCTTTGCTAACCCAACAACAATATCACATCTCTAATGATGAAATGGAAGGCAATGTACGTTGCGAGATCAAAAGTTATTAATGTCCTAATAATATCTGCAATTATTCCATTTACATGAAAATAATTTCAACATTAGCAATATAACATTTTACATTTTTAAAAAACTTTTAGGCTTCCACCTTACGAGTGTGACCTCAACCATTTACACTCCCCTCTCCCCAGCAATTAGGCAAGTGTATCACCCCATATTTGTATCAATGTAGACTATACCGTGTTACTCACCTACCACATATAGATATTGACTAGGGTCTTATCACTTCTTTGATGGAACGGTGGCGATCTGAAACTCATACATTTCACCTACCTACTTGTGAAATGTCGACCACTGTACAAGATATAGCAATCATTACAAGATTACCTATTGATGGCAATGCAATGTGTAGGCTCACTAATTTGAACTGGGGAACAGTTTGTCAGGATTTACTTGGAGTGACACCATCTGCAACAGCATTAGAATATGTTGTTAGGGTTTATTGGGGTTCTGACTTTAAACAGACCATCTTCATGACTGAACACAATAACTGAATGCTTTGGTGCCTTTTTTTTTTCCTATTTATTGAATTTGTTCTTTGCATAGGCTATAATGAGTTCACCGACTATAACCTCTACGCGTGCCTTAGTATATCGATCAGCAAAGTAAGCTACACGACGGTAGTATGTAAGCATGACTAACGCAGTTTTGGGTAGACTTCTAGCACTCTTTAGAATACCGTTAAAGCTTTCAGACAAGTTTGTGGTCATTGCTCCATAACCATGTCCACCATTGTGTGCTAACGTCCACTTCTACACTAGTATGTATCTTAAATACTTATCACCATCTACGTTTAATTGAGTAATTCTATCCCTAGTTATTTGATACTTCTGTAGCTGATTCTCCATGCCTGCCGACATTACCATAGCCTTCAAGTTTTTATTCCCAATTTGTTGGTTGAAATTGCTAGCCACATGGTGAAGGCAAAAACGATGATACCAACGTGTCAATTGACATATAGTCCGTATTGCTGACATTATACTAGAATGACGATTAGATATGACACATAACCCATCTCGATTAGTGACATTAATCTGAATACAACGCAAAAACCAATACCAGCTATCATAAGTTTCTTCCTCCACAATGGCAAAGGCAAGTGGAAAAAGTCTATTGTCACCATCCCACATTAATGCAATTAGTAACTTACCTTTGTACTTACCATATAGGAAAGTTCCATCTATACTAATCACTGACCAACAATGTTGAAAACCTTCAATTGATGGACCAAAAGCTCATAAAACTCTCTTGAATATCACATAGCCTGGCACAATAGCAAGTATTGTTCTACAAATAACCTTGCTACCCAGGTTTGAATCAGTCAAAGCTTTCAACCATTTTGGCAATAATTTGTAAAATTTGTCCTAAAAACCGAACGCTCTACCAATTGCCTTTTGTTTTGCCTCCCACACTTTAAAGTAAGAAGGTCAATATTGGTACTTATTGTAAAGAGTCTGTTGAAGCAAAAAAATCTTTATGGTTGGATCATTTTTGACAACATCCCTCAACTCTTTCTCAATAATATGGCTGTCTAATTGCTTGTGACCTTGTGTGGGCGTGGACTCTATACATGTGTGTGGACCATTGTATTTCATAACCTCAAACAACCCATGTGTAGCCCGAAAGCATGCTTGAAGATGCCAAGAACAATGTTTCCACGTTACAGACCAACATGCTGGATCTGACTCTTTTACACTAAATGTTTGGTTCCTCTTTATATGATATTGTTTAACAGCAGTTTGTAGTTCATCCTTATCAGCGAAAAGCAAGCCCACATAAAACTCTTGGGAAGGGTCCCAAGTACTCTGAATGGGCTTTTCAAATGGTGGGGTTGGATTAATCATATTATCCCACGTGTTTTGTGAAAAGCTTAGTGATGAAGTTTGATGGAATGCTATTGCTGGATTGCTTTAATGATTAGGTTCATTGAGAAGCTCCTGTTCATCTCCAACATCATCAAGGACCTCGTCGTTCTCAAGTTGGTCATCACTATCCATGTCCCGCATCCATTCTGATAATGTATGGACCGCATATTGAGTAGTAGCAGCGATGCAAAGTATATCATTGGGATCATTAGCAACTTTCTGAGTGGCGGTTTGGTCATACTGAGCTTCAAACTCAAAAGAAGTAGTCTCTTGTGCGACATGCTCAGTTGGATTATCATAGCTAGCATCACTGGTGTTCATTGGCCGATAAGGAACATGTTGGTCCTCAGTTGCAACATGGGTATATGGAACATGATAGTTAGCACCACCAATGTATTGGGGAATGAGCCACATCTTTAGAATAATGACCAGTATGAGTGGCATATGGATCATGAAAGTGCCCGCCATGTGAATAACTAAACGATGCACTCGATCCTTCATTGGCATATTGAATGGGAAAAAGATCTTGGTGGCTTCTTATGGGCTCTACACCCATATACAACTCTGCACCTACAAATCCATATTGGCAGTCTAACATATCGAATATTGCATTGACACCATTATCATCTTCTACCAAAACTTGCTGGTAAATCACAGGATGTGGATGACATTGAAAAGGAAATCTATACAAAATAGTAAATTTTGAATCTTCTCTGTTTATATGAAGCGTGGATGCTACTCCATCACATAGATCTTCAAATGTAACACCTCGGCTTAATGGAAGCATAGAAGGAGGTGGCCCTTCTTAACAAACTCCATTTTTGCCATGTTTAATTATTCCATTGAAATGGATGAGAAAAATGAATAGCTTTTCTGCCATCTACACTAAAACATAACAACGGTATTAATATATTAACACTACACAACCATTAAAATGCAATACAAGAAGGTAATCCATTAAAAATATTCAATGTTTAAATAGCTAGAGCTGAGAGAATTCTATTAAAGAGGATTGGTTCACTGATAATTTATTACTGTCCATCATAGTAGTTAAAATTATTTTTTGTTTCCCTTTTTCTAAGTAACTTAGCATAACATTAACATTTAGAAGGATCTGTTATGGTTACGTTAATTAATTTATATAGCTCTTCATTTTGCTTCTTCTAAAACAAGACAGATTATATAATGTTCTCATGCATTTATACAATAGTAGATAAATATTTTTAATATCGTACAATTTTCTTTATTATTATTATACCTAAAACTTAGATTTTAAGGTTTATGAGCATATACTAACTTTTTTCTTTTTTCTTTTGGTTTTCTTATAGCATACGTGTATATTATAGGCTAGCAAAGTAAGTATTTCTATAAGGAAAAATTATGTCAATTTTGAAATATATTTTTGCTATATGAAATTTTAGGCAAGAATTCATGGACAAATAATTTAAAACATACCATACAAATCAGTTCATGTTGCAAAACACATAATACAAAAACAAGATTTGCATGAACAAATAATTTAACAAAAACAAGATTTTCATGCTTAGCTATGCCCCTAAAACATATCAACATGAATATTATAAAAAGAAAAGTAACTACTTAAGAGATGTAATTCACCTTGTAAGAGATAAAAAATGGATAGATATTTGCAAGTGTTGTTCCTTATAGTTGTTTGTAGAATGTATGGCATGCATGAATTGAAAATGGTTGGTAGAATAATGAGAGGAATAAGAGTAGAGAAGAAGGTTGATGAAATTTTAGGGGAAAAAGAGTAGAAAATAAGAACCATGGAAATTTCAGTAACATTAGTGTTGTTTAAATAGGATGCAAGTTTCAAGTAAGTTAAATTATTAGATTTTAAACTGTATAACTAGAAACGCCAATTGACCAAATACAACACAACACAGACTAAGATAGGATACTCTGATACAATGTGCACATCAATCATTTTTTGTTTTTTTGTTTTTGTTTACAGTGTACACATCAATCATTTTTTTCTTCCATAATTTTCTTTCATGCATGAATAGGAATCTAGCACTGAATAAGAATCTATGTACTTTTTTTTGAGAATAAGAATCAATGTACTTGAATCTATCATTATTTGTTTCATAGGGCAAATCATGCCAACAATACTTTTACAATACAAAATGAAAGAATATGACATACACACAAACCAAACTACTTCGGTAAAAAAAAAAAAAAAAAAAAACTACTGAGACACAGAAAGAATCAGAATATGTGTACTTTTTAGAATAAGAATTCAAAATCTTTTTTTTTATTCAAACAACTCTCTCTCTCTCCTCCAATTTTAGGCAACTCCATTGCCACATTTTTTTCCCTTCCATTTCGGCAATTTCATTGCCACAAATCAATTGCCACAATTTTTTTTTTTCAAGTTCCTCCCCAAGATTTCGGCAACTTGGTTGTCAGAATTTTTTTTTCCTTCCCATTTTCGGCAATGCCATTGCCACAAATCAATTGCCACAATTTTTTTTTTTTTTAAAATTCCACCCCAAGATTTCGGCAACTTGGTTGCCACAATTAATATTTTCTCTCTCCCCCCTTCCCTACAATTTCGGCAACTTGGTTGCCACAATTGGTTTCCCTTAGGGCACTCCACCTAGCACCAGCACTTCGAGCACTTCACACTCACTTGGGTAGGGCAGTAAGAATTTCGGTAATGAGATTATTGAAATTCAAATTTTTTCTCTCCCCTCCCATCATATCACTTATCTTCCCTCTCTCATACTTTTTGTTAGAATTTCGGCAACGATGTTGCCAAAATTCACTGTCTTTCCTCAATTTCCCAAGTAACTTTGAATAGTACTTATATCACCAATAAACTCAGTTTTTTGCAATATTCAGCCAAAAGACTCTATATTCTTTTGACAAAATAATGTAAAGAAAAAAATAATTTAATTAGTTTGAGTGTTTTTTTAAATTAATTTTTTTGATTAAATTTTTTGTCGTGGTTTTATTTATTTTATTTGAAATGCTTACTTGATATTTTTAAATGTCAAATAAATTTTTTTAATATTATTTTAATGGTCATGTCCGGATTTGGTGTGCTAGTAATGCACTCCGTTTTTTATGTAAGTTATTTCCATCATTGAGATGACTGTAGAGATGAAGTTAAAAATAGTTTCAAAATTTTAAAAATCAAAATTAGAGCTCAAAAAAATTGTAAACTTACCCAAAATGTAAGAGAAATGTTATACACTATTTTAGCAACAAATCCTAAGTGATAGATTCATATTGGTGGTCCAATTGGGCAAAAAAGGTAATTTATTTTTGAAGGCAAAACAATTAATCATTCATTGATATGTAAAGAATCATAATACAAAGCATTCACCGCAAGCGGTGGGGTATCTTCAATCCAATACAAATCATCGATTAAATCCTTAGTATGTTTTGCTAATGTATGAGCAACCATGTTTCCACCTCTCTTTACCCAATTAATGGATAGGACCTGCATTCCTCTAAGATTGAACTTGATGTCTTCATAGATGTGGCCAAGCAGCGATTTGTTCTCTGTAGAAATAGATAGAGCCCTCATCACATTTAGGCAATCTCCTTCAATAATCAGCCGAGAAAACACAACTTCCCTTGAGAACTCCACAGCTCTTCGACATGCCATAACCTCAGCCTCCTCACTGCTATTCACATAAAGGCCCTTTACTGACATACCCACCATAACCTCACCTAAAGAATTCTTGATAAGAGCTCCAAAGCCCAAGCAATGTTGGTCTGAAAAGCATCAAAGTTCAATTTGAACTCCTCTGCTGGTGGAGCACGCCACACACAGCTACCAGATAGGCGATTCGAGGGAGTAAGAACCACCTACGCTGTCCTATATTGATCAAGAAATTCTTCAGCCATCTTGTTCAACCAACCCAGTTCCCTCAATTGTCCACCATGTATCATTGCATTCCTTTGGGTCCATATCAGCTACGCTTGCACCATAAAAATTTCCAGTTCTTCCTTCGGTAATCTTTCCATCAAGGGCTCAAATAAACATTTGAAATCATGGTAGTTTGTGGACCATTTCTGCAATGAAGTAATACTCCCAGCCCAAATGTCTTGTGCAACTCCACAATCCCACACAGCATGTATTGCAGTCTCGACAAACCTTTTGCAGCAATGGCACCTGTCATCTTTTAGTATGTTCCACTTTGCAAGGCTCACTCTAGTCGAAAGAATATCATGGCAAGCTCTCCACCCAAATACCTTCAATTTACTAAGAATCTTCTAGCCCCAAAAAATCTTCCATATTTGCTATCCCTCTGTGCTACTTGAAGTCTCTGCCCAAGTCACAACAGTCATCACCTTTTTAGCCTTATGATAGCCAGAACGGACTGAGTATACCCCATTTTTTGTATGTAGCCAAACCATAGAATCCATTGCCCTTCTTTGGCTTAATGGGATTTTACAGATTGCATTGACATCATTTATCAGAAACCTCTCCATTATAAAATCACACCTCCAATAGTGTAAGGCCGGGTCTATGAGATCAGAAACCATGCAATCCTCTACCTCTTTAGCAACTGGGTGCAGCACCATATTAGAGGGATAATTGGGGATCCATTTATTCTTCCTAATCCTAATATCATCACCATTGCCCACCCTCCAACAACAGCCACTCTTTAAAATTGGCATGGCAGCCATTATACTCCTCCATACAAAAGAGCTATTAGGAGAAACGGTTGCATCTAAAAATTGGCACCGAGGGAAATACTGGGCTTTAAAGCATTTATAAAGGAGCGAATCCTTTTCATGTATCCATCTCCACCTTTGTTTTCCTAGCATTGCAAGGTTGAATAATCTCAAATCTCAAAATCCCATCTGACCTTCATTTTTTGGTTGAGAGAGAGAAAAAGGTCTAACTCTTCCAATGGATCTTCCTGTCATTCCCCACTTATCCCCCCCAAAATTTAGCACAGAGAGCATTCAATTAATCACACAATTTCACAGGCAGCTGACATACACCCATGGTATATGTCGGGATAACTTGAGCAACAGCCTTGATGGGTACTTCTTTTCCGGCTTTTAATAACAAGCAGCCTTTCCAACCTTGCAATTTTTTCCACACCCTATCATTCAAATAGTAGAAAGTCTAATAATTTGCCCTTCCCACAAGGGTAGGTAATCCCAAATATGTTTCAAAGTGCTCCACCTCTTTCACTCCAAGTATAGACACAATCCTAGCTCAATGATTAGCTTGAGTGTTGCTAAAAAATACCAAAGATTTTTCCATATTAATACATTGGCCCGATGCATTAGCATGTGTTCTCAAAAGCTCATTTATGACCTCAACCTCCCTAAGAGTGGCTCGGTAAAAAATAACTGAGTCATCTGCAAACATTAAATTTGTAACAGATGGTGCCTTTCTGTATATAGAGACCCTTTTAATACGGCCTTCCATTTCAGCTCAAAGAAGTAGTGAATTGAAACCCTCTACACACAACAGAAATACGTATGGTGACAGAGGGTCACCTTGATAGATTCCCCTCAAAGGTGTGATGTTCCCAAACGGCTTCCCATTAACCAGAATAGAGAAAGAGGGAGTAGTAACACATCCCATTACCCAATTAATCCATACCTCTGGGAACCCCAACTTGGTCATAATACCCTTCAAGAATGGCCACTCCACCCTATCATACACCTTACTGGTATCAAGTTTCAAAGCAAGAAAGCCTTTTTTGCCTTTCTTCTTGGAATACATAATGTGTAGTAACTCATATGCCACCAAAATATTATCAGTTATGAGTCTGCCTGGAATAAAAGCACTCTAAGTAGTTAAGATGACACTTGGGAGGATTTGCTTCGACCTATTAGCTAACACCTTTGAAATAATTTTGTAAATGACATTACATAGGCTAATAGGTTGAAAATCAAACATCTTTTTAGATTGCTTTACTTTAGGGATCAATACAATATTAGTATGGTTAATATCAAGCGTTGTAAAACCCATATGCAAATAATCCATAACAGCAGCAATAACACTGTCACCCACAACATGCCAAAAGTTTTTGGTAGAAAAGTGCATTCATACCATCAAATCCAGGTGCCTTTGTTGGTCCCATTTGGAACACTGCAGTCTTAATTTCATCAGCAGTAAACTCATTGGACAACATTTTGTTGCATATCAGGGGTCACTTTGCTCATCATCGTGTCAAGACATTCCTCCATCCGAGAACATGTACTTGCATTAAACAAACTATCAAAATAGTTAGTTGTCACCCCAACAATGTCTTCTATCTGCTCCACCCAATTACCATCCCTATCTTTAATTCTCTGAACATGATTTCTCCCCCTTCTCTGTGAGGCTTTAGCATGGAAAAATTTAGTGTTTTTATCCCTATGCTTTAGCTAGGAAACCCTGATCTTTGAGCCCAATAAATCTCCCGCTTCATCAGTAAATCATCTAAGCTCTTACTTACTTCCAAAAATTCAACCCTAGACTCCTGAGTTACCACCTCATTGTTTAATACTTCAAGTTTCTTCTGAAGTAATTTTATTTCCTCAACATTAGGCTTTGTTTTGGACGGCCCCCACATCCTCAAATTCTCTCCACAACCCTAGATTCTATCCTTGATACCCTCCAACTCGTGGCCACCATTCACAACACCCTCCCAAGAATTCTTGACTTCCTCCTCACATTCCTCCCATAAAAGCCAGGCCTCTTCAAATTTAAACCTGATCTTTCTCTGCATACTATTCTTCCTAAATTGGTTTGTTTGGAGGATTAAAGGCAGGTGGTCCAAAGCATGAGGGGGTAAGGGAGTAACTGGGCTAAGCTTAACTTTATTTTTCCACTCCATGTAAATGGATACCCTTTGAACCCAAGATCCTCCAATTGACATTCTTTTAAATTAAAACCAATAACAACTAACCATGTATAATTTATTATAGGAATACTTTGCAAGTACCACTTCTAAAAAAAAAATATAATGAATAAAAATGTATTTTTGCCCAAAAAAAAAATTAACTAACAAAAAATAAAAACAGACACGTTACCCAATCACACTATCAGCGTTTCTAAATTTGAAATTTAAAATGCATGACCGTTGGGAATTATCCCAAGGATAACCTGCAGAGTTAGAAGACCCACAATCAAAATCGAGTTTAAACTTGATTTGCCCACATTACCCAACCAGCACCGTCTTCTCATTCGATTGAACTTTGTCTGAATCCGTGCCTATCTTCCCATTCGATTGAACCAACCACAACAATGGGAAGGCTTAGAACAAGTGATTACGAAGACCTCCGAAATGCAAGAATCTTGGAAAATCAGGCTCGCATGGCCTCACTTGGACTCCACAAAACTGCTTCCGAGCTCCGCTCAATCGCTTCCTCTGTAAGACCCACCAATCTTAGAAAATACAGTAAAAAGGACTACACACTCACGCCATTACGTCGCTCAGATCGCTTAAAGCATTCCGATCATCGCTTAAAGCATTCTTCAACTGCCACCGCCAACAGGAGGCCGAACCGCGTTTCTTTGCGCCGGTCTGGTCGCTTGAGAGGAAAAGAAGGTGCGTAGATTTCTTTGTTATAAAGAAAATGAAGTTTGAGTTGTTAATGTAATATAACTATTTGGGTTGTTTTGTACTAACGGGAATGTTGGGAAAGTAGGTGGTGTTTCAGAGGAGAGTCTAGAAGAAAGTGAAGAGAGTTTTGGTACTACTCCTAGTAGTGAAGAGAGGAGACCTGCCAACATGCCTTTGGTGAAACTGGGTGGTTTGGAGCTTCAGCTTTCGCCGGAATATTCTGCCCGCCGCTGCGATAGCAAAGGAAGGGGCAGTCTCTATGACCCTGTCTACGGAATTTGCTGCCACTTCTGCAGGTTTTGTTTATGCCCTTATAGTCTCTGTCTCTTCATTATCAATTTTAATTTTTGTATAATGGGTCATAGATAAGATTGGATGAAATGAATTTTACTTGGATATTGTTAACACAATCATGATGACCATCTTAGTTCTCTCTCTTTTTCCTGTTATTTTAATTGCCTCAAAATTTTCGGAGGGACCATTTGCATTTAGTTTAGTTCCCTTATTTATTATTGTGTTATTGATTTGATTAGTGTTCAAACTTCAAAACTAATTAGCAAGTGTTTCATTGTATACTTTTTTACATATAATTGAATATGTGTTAGAAATACTTGGAATGCACAAGTCATTAGAATTAGTTGTTCTGTGTTAAAATGCACAAGTCACTAGATTTACATTTTGGAATAATTAGTATAACATGGAGTTGCATTTAGAATCTGTCTTTGGAATTTGCTGCCACTTTTACAGGTTTAATTTTTGTATTATGGATAATATGGATGATGACTTTTTCTGGGATATATACTGTTAACATAACTATGATAATCATTACTTCTCATTTTTCAATCAATTTTGTTCTGTTATTTGAACTGTCATATGGTCTCAATTAGTTCCCTTATTCATTGTTGTGGACTATTTCATTTTCTGACAATTTAAATTAATTTATTGCTTTATTTTCAAAAGCACTAACCATGTGGTTGGTTGTGCACTTTTTTTACGGAGACTATAATAGCATCCGAGTTAAAATGCACGTCATTTATAGTCACAAAATTTGTTGTGACATTTTGGAAATATTAGGAGAATTGTTTTGCATAGTTGGTTTCAGATTTAGTGTCCCTTGGTTTTAATTTTGCAGTATATTTTCGTCTAAAATGATGGTGTTTGGAGATTATATGTCGTTGTGAATCCAAAAATACATAATTGCAGGCAGAAGAAATTGTGTGGAGAAGAAGATTGCAAGAGATGTAGTGATCTTGATATGGATGAGCCATGCATAGGTTAGTTTTATTTCTGAAATCACTTCCTGCATTCTAAACAGTAAACATTCCATTCAATGGCTTTGACATTCCTGGAACACATTCCAATCAGGGAAGACAGATTGTTCAGCTTGTCATTCTAGCAATGGTGTTCTCTGTCGAGCCTGTCTCATGGTTAGGTATGGTGAAGGTAAGTCCCAAATATAAAGAATTAAGGAAAATGTTTCATAAATCAGATGAAAGTAAACAATTTAGAAGTTCATTAAAATGAAACTCTTTTATCTAAAGCGATTATCCTTTGCTTTCACGCAACCACCCACAACCCCCCCCCCCCCCCCCTGCGGGCGGCGGGGCGACTAAACAATGGATATAACATTACTACATTAACCCCACAAATCATGCAATCATAATGAGTTGAATTTACACATGAAGCAGTCACCAAGATCACCATAAAATTATATGACCCCAGAGACTTTGAGATAATTACATTTAACATTTATGTTTTAATGCTTTGTTAGAGATGGATGACGTGAGAAAGGACAAAGAATGGATGTGCCCACATTGTGTGGAAGAAAAAGGAATTAACCCTTATTGGATTTGTAACAGGTACGAGAGTCACTATGAAAATTGCCTTCAAGTTTCAATTATTAGTCATCTCAATCTGTTTCTGTCATCGCATTTTAGCCAATATGATCATATCCAAATGGTTTCACAGAATAATTTTATAAGCCTTTATTGTGGACTGAATAAAGATTTTCATGTTTGTTTTGTATAGTTCACTGTGCCTAAGGAAGCGAAAGATGGTTCCAACTGGCATTGCAATATTCAGAGGTTTGTCTAATTTTCTACTATTAAATGTGTAGTATATCTCTCATTGTAATTTTTAGACTTACTTACAATTGTATTGACATCAAAGCTCGGGAGATGGGGTACAAATCTGTGGCACATCTACTAATGGATGAGCTTCAACGAACAAACAAGGTGATTGCGTGAAGATGAGGATGATCTTTGTTCAAGATCAGGAAGTATTAGCTAGAATAGAGAAAACACGTGCAATTGAAGTATAGAACTGGCTGGCTGTGATTGCACCAACCAGGAAGTATCAACGATATTGTTCCTGTAACAAAAGTTTAGGTCCTGATATTTTGTCCATATGATTTTCAACTAATTTGATACTAGTTGATTTTATCCTCACAAAAACGCGCATCTATGTGCATGCTAGAAATGACTCATAAATCTACTCACGGATCCAAATGACTGTCATAAATCTACCTAGTAGGCTATATGATGTCCCGTTAAGGTTGAAGCAGTCTTGAATGCAGAATTATAGATGTAGTGCGGCTTAGTTAGGGCACAAGAGTTGGCGTATGGATGTACCGTGACTATCTTGGCATGGTAACCATTACCAACAAAAAAAGGCAATGATGGATGCCATCTCTTGCAATTTTCGTCCATGGAATACTACATTTATTTGGTAAACTGAAGTTGCCATATAAAAAAAGCTATATTGTAATTTTTTATGTAAGAAAAAAGGGCAATGAGTATGTTGTCAGGCCGTTTGCAGACCAGAAAGATTGAAATGAAATGAATCAAAGCATTGAACAGGCAAATATGACAAGTAGTTCGGGGTACAGGGGAGGTGCTAGAAGATACAGCGTTCTACAAGTCCTCTAGTATGAATATGATTACCAATATGCATTTGTGTATGTTATAATATATTCCAAAAATAAATAGAATGCATTAACCCGATGACCCTACGGTGATTTTTTTTCTTCTTAAAATGAGTCATGGAAACAGCCAAACTTCTAGTCTAACCAAGTAGCATGTTCTGTAAACTTTCGATTGCAAGAAATTACTACAATCTCACTTCGTGATGATTTGCGCAGCACCCTACGCGATGGATTTGAAAGGGAAAAAGTTACAATTCTTTTTGGGTAAATGTAAAAGAATGGTGCATGAATGAGCATATTTAGAAAATGTTGTTATGCTATCTCTTCCCCGAAATGCCATATGTAGTAAAAACAGGGAGAGTTTCATTGTAGTAAGGGATTATGGGGGCCATTTGTGGTAGATATTACTTTTAAAAAACAAAAATTATAAGAAGACGGTAACCTTTATTAAGACAAAGATAATAACATTACATCATGAGTGATAGCAGACTCAACTATACGAGGAGTTTCCTCTATCTAAATTCCATAACCAAAGATATACTTTGCATATTATGCTAATAACTTAGCAGGCACTAAAAAGATTTAATCAACAAAATTAATTACTACCACCAAATAATTTCTTTATATAAAAAAAATACAAGCATACAAACAAAACTTCGTAACTTTTCAGATTTATCACTCATTATTATGTTACATGAGCAATGTTTATTTCACACCTGTTGTTGCATAGAACAGTAGTCATGATTGTTATGCAAATTGTATGTATGTATGGTTGTATGCGACAATCAAGTGTGCACTAGTATTTAGCCTTATAATAATAATAATAATAATAATAATAATAATAATAATAATAATAATTTTTTGAGAGAAAGTTTCAACTTATGGCGTTCGCTCTTGATAAGAGCTTTTTATTATCATACCAAGACATCAGTCAATTTTTGATGTAGGTAGAAATTGAACTCTAAATCTGTTATCCAACTATTAAAGATTTTACCAGTTGAGTTAATTGGAGCCCACATAATAATAATAATTTATGTAAATCTAGATGGTAGAATGATAGCAACCAAATTCCAAAATCTCAAATTTTTAACTTTAGATCCTTTGAATTAAAAAAGAAAAAGAAAAAAGGACATTAATTATATATATATATATATTTTTTTTTTTTTTTGAAATGAAAGCAAAACAAATTGATACTAGTATCACTTGGAAAATAAATTTTTTATATCCACAGTAGTCTTCATCGTCTAATTTTTCTATCTACTCAATCAAACACCACGTAGTGGTAAAAAAGTGTGAGTTAAAGAGGTTTAAATCTTGTGCTGTGTATTCAAGAGTTAAGTTCTTTTGAATATACACTATTGTTAAGATTATTCAAGACCTTCTCTTCTTTTTATTCTGTGTGTTTTAAAATACTTAATATTCTTTAAAAAAAAAAAAAAAAAGCACTTTCTCACCAAAAATAAAAAAAACTCAATCAAACAGAGCACGCTAGAAAACATATTTCACGGAAACAAATGGAACACTACTTTTTCTTTTTCCTGTTAAATTTATTTTTCTTGTAGAATACTAAAGTTAAAGACACAAACAAAGTCATTGATTTCTCAACTTTTACACCCGAAAGCAGGAAAAAAAAAGGAAAAGAAATCTTGACGTATGAATATCAAATTATTTTAAATTGTATTTGTGGTATATATTATTGGCATTGCCCATGAAATTTGACTCAAACAAAACTTTTTCCTTCCATAAAAAGGGGTAAATAAAGAATAAAAATCGTTAGTTCAAAAAGCATAGGAAAAAAAAAAAAAAATCAACAACAACAATAATAATTAATAAATAATTTGATGGCATTATCAAAATAGCACACAATAAATGTCCAAACTTGATTGAAGAATGAGAATGCAGAGAACAAAACATAAACCCCACCAAAACCCCAATCAAAAACCAGACCTCATCAACCATGCCCATGCCCATAGCCATAACCCACACTCCTCATTCCTCAATCTCCACCTTCCCTCCTCCATTTCCCAATTCCTTCTTTAAATTCCCAACCATTAACAGTAACACCTTATCATCCGGTGCTTCCACCTTCTTCAACAAAACCCTCCTAATTCCAAACCCTAATTTTATTGCTTTCCTCCCCCGGAGATCACCGCTCCGCCGCGCTTCGCTCCGAGCCGGCGCCACCGCAGCAACCGACTACTACTCCACTCTGAATGTCGGTCGCAATGCCACTTTGCAAGAAATCAAAGCCTCTTACAGAAAGCTCGCTCGAAAGGTTTGTGCCTTTTTCTTTTTTTTAAGCTTGTACCTGACTTTGCCAAGATGTGTATTTGCCCAATTCATGTTTTGACTAAGGTGTTTTCTGTGTGTTAATTAGCGATTCCTTTAGTATTGTAGTTGAATTTCTTGTGTTACTTATTTCATGTAGCGCCACCAAATGTGCATAAGGAATTTGGTAGATGCATAATGAAGCATTACACGGAAATCAATCAATTTATTTTTAGAATAGGATTGTTCTTCGTGCATCGTTATTGTTTGAGTAATGCCACAAACATAACAAATTTTCATAACAGTTGAGATGGTTAGTTTTTATTGGTTCTCTCATCTGGGCACATCACTGACATCGCTTTTTATCTACTAAAAACGATTAACAAAGTCACCTCAGCAGTTGTGAAATTTGTTGCGACTCTAGAATTGTTGTTGTTGTTATCCTCTTCGGACGTGATTTTCCATGCTGTTATCCATTTAAGCTCTTAGAACCTTTGTTAAGCTATTTATAATCTTGTGACAAAGATATGCTTCACACATCATTTCACCATCCCTGCTTAATTAAAGTGCTATAGGTACTGAAATCCTACACGTAATTTTCACTACCTTCATACATTTGTATTGAAGTGGGACCCAGGTGATGTGATTGCTTGTAGGAAGGGAGTGAAAGGTTATGTGGTTTTTTTGGTGCTTGTAGCATCGCTAGATTAATTAATTTGGGATAGTTTGCATTTCTATTCACTGATTGTCAAGTTAGGTTTTGCTTTAAAAAAAATTATATCAGCAACATGGAAATGTACTTCATGCCATTCCATTTTTGATTTCCAAAACTCTTTTAGGACTCCTTATGTAATTGTTTTGTATTCTTTAACTACTTTGTTTTCATAATTGTGAACATAAAGTAGTTCTCATTCTTTTTTTAAAATTGTACTTACCCCCAAAAAAAAAAAAAAAAAAAATCCTTTGGAACAGTATCATCCGGATCTGAATAAGGGTCCTGGTGCAGAAGAGAAGTTTAAAGCGATAAGTGCTGCATACGAGGTAATTCTACTCATAACATACTGCTTTTTTTGCAATATATATATATAAAATCCTTTTCTGCAATCATTTCTATTTGCTCATCCTAGAACCATATCTTGAAGATCAGCTTCTGTGGTTAACATTGTTTTTGGGAATCAATTTTTCATCCAATCATTATGTTACTCTGAATTTGTCCTTCATGTGTGATCAACAAATTTTGTCCTGCTGGGATGTATGAATTGATGATGAATCAAGTAGATTAAAGTGTAGTTTTTATGAAATTTAATGATCATATGCAGCTGGATTATCTTTTTGTCCTTCGGTTTTCATTCATGTTGTAATAAAGCATCTGTGTAGGTCCTATCAGATGATGAGAAAAGATCTTTATATGATCGCTTTGGTGAGGCAGGTTTACAGGGGGAAAATGGTGGGTCAAGCAATTATTCACAGGGGGTAAGTTCCTAAGCAACTCTTCCACTTTCCACAATGTCCAAATAAGCAAATCTGCTTGATTACATTATTATAGTTCTCTGATATATAGTTATATGTTCTCTTTTGACACTTTCTTATTTGGGGTCCCCCCCCCCCCCCTCATTTCAAGTAACTCACGAGGCATCTTTTCTTTTTCCATTCAATTATTATTTTAGGTGGATCCATCTGTAATATTCGATGCATTCTTTGGTGGGTCTGATGGGCTTTTTGGAGGAATGGGTGAACAAGGAGGCATCAATTTCAACTTTAGAAACAGGGGAAACCAGGCTCTTGATATTCGGTAACTATCTGCCTGCAAAATTGATATGAGTTGCTTTTGAAGCTATGAAATTAGTCCCCCCACTCGATATTAAAATGAGAAAAGGAAGTTAATCACACTTTACATATATACTAAAAGGCTACTCTCTCCATGTTTGTTTCTAACAAAATCCACTGTACAGCTATGTATAGCCACAGAGATGCAAAAGAAATTTTCCATGTAGCATAATTTGCATTTGAAATGTTAATATGGAATTGCTGGATTTTTGTAATTCACCTTCAAATTTCTGGTTTCTTTCCAAAACCATATTTTCCAATAATGTATATACATAAGTGAAAAGTTTGCATGTATTTTGTATCTTTACAATTGTCACTCTTTGGAATTTCTTTTTTCCATATTCATTAACCCATATTTCAATCCTTCGATTATGAGTCACTTTAAATGTAGAATTTACTCATATTAAAGTACATTTAATACAGGTATGACCTTTATATGAGCTTTGAGGAAGCAATTTTTGGTGGACAGAAGGAAATAGAAGTTCCTTGTTCTGAGACATGTGATAAGTGCGATGGAACAGGAGCGAAGTCCAGTAGTTCCATGAAATCATGTATGGCATGTGGTGGTAGAGGAGGGGTAATGAAAAGTGAGAGAACGCCATTTGGAGTAATGTCGCAGGTAAAATGAACTTTTTGAAACAAATAATTACTGGTGAGGACATAGAATACAATCTTAGAACTTCTGTTGTTTTGCAATGAAGATAGTCATGTAGCCAGCTTGTATTATGATATGATGTGTATACTCTAATAAAAACTTGTTTTATAATTAAATAGCTAAATAATTACAGTTTATATTATGGATTTTTATTAGGTTAATGCCACTTTTCTCTTATGTCAAAAAGTTCTATATGAGCTGATATTATCAACTATAGGCACAAAAGGATGGGCCGATCGTTTAATCTTTCTCCTGCCATTTATTCTTTAATTCACTTCCTATAGTTGACAGATGTAGTATGCTGCATGAATGTTATTATATGACTTTTAGGTATCAACTTGCATGAAGTGTGGAGGTGATGGCAAGATAATCACTGATCATTGCCAATTCTGTGGTGGCAGTGGTCAAGTGCAGTCAAAGCGTAATATGAAAATTGTCATCCCACCTGGTGTTAGTGATGGAGCCACAATGCAAATTCAAGGAGAGGGAAATCTCGATAAGAAAAGGTGTGTAAGCAAATGAACCCCCCCCCCCCCCCCGTACGCATGTTTTAAAGGTCATAGTTGTGGCTGTTTACTTCCATAACTTGATTGCATTTTGCCCCAAGGGATGATTTTGAATTAGTAATTTTTTGTTACTTGGGTGTAATTTAAGTCCCTGGAAAGTGGAGACAAGATGCAGCAGCATAAGCCCACATTGCAAGTACTCCCCTTTTTCAATCCTCTCCTCTCCTCTTCTCTCCCTCTAAACTTCCAAACATAAGGGAAAATATGGTATCATGAAAGCAACTGAATATACCTTGGCTCTTCCACCCCCTCCCTTCCCTCCTTTCTCCTTCTTTTCCTTCTTTCTTTCCTTTTATTTTATTTTATTTTTCTGACAGGGGCATAGCTGGTGATCTCTATTTGGTCATCCATGTAAATAAAAAGCACGGAAT
The DNA here is from genome assembly GCA_032878915.1 of Castanopsis chinensis. NCBI lineage: Eukaryota > Viridiplantae > Streptophyta > Magnoliopsida > Fagales > Fagaceae > Castanopsis > Castanopsis chinensis. The sequence continues at coordinate 6,209,877 of JAVQMG010000108.1, read as the reverse complement.
TTGGAGGGATGGTCTTCATTTGTACTCAAAAATTAATATTGACTATACTGAGGCAATACTAGGGACTGTAGTAAAGGTAAAAATAGTTACTACTATTGTTAGACATGGAGCAAATTTTGTCATTTTTCTAAGTTTTATGGTGATTGATTTTCTGCTTCACAATAGTTTATTTTGTTTGTTTGTTTTTGTTTGTTTGTTTTTGTTTGTTTTGTTTTTGTTTTTGTTTGTTTGTTTTTTTGTTTTTTGTTTTTTTGTGTTGAATTCATTATATTTAACACTTATGATTTATCACCAGCTAAGGACGACTTTTAATTTGCATGCCAAAGTGTTGATTACATTGTTTGGTTGCTTTATATAAAAAATTCTGTTGATTGAAATCCGTAAGTTTCCCCATATTTAACTTTGAAAATATATTTATACTTAGCAAATCGAGATAATAAGTCAGTGTTTGGGAAATTCATGATTTACAGAATGCTGATGACTAGGATATTGGGTGAACAATATAATCATTTCTGTGCCAATTTCATTGTTCAAACCTTTTGGGTCCACGTACATGAATAAACCATTCTATTCTTTCCATACTCCTGGATGATGCTCAAGTTAGAAGCAAGTAATGATTTGAAACGATATTTTGTGAATTATATAGGTTTTCTAAACGCAAGAGTTGCTAACTTGCTTAACAACACTACTTTAGGTTTATTGATGATATGAGGGATCCTACAAACTCCCATTATGGGCTAGGTTGAAATGTAAATGGGGGTGGAGTGCAAATGGGAGTTGAAATGATTGGAATACACAATCTAATTTAAATGTATGGTTTTGTTATTTTGCCACTCATAAGGGCATACTTGTAATTCGTAAATTAATAACTATCTAAAAGTAATAAAATATATGTTAAGGAAGAATAGAAGCCCTAAGAGTATTAGAGTACTACAGTCTTGGCTTTTGGAAGTTTGGAGGGAGAATGAGTAGTGGAAGAATAAAAGACAGTTTTACTGGTAACAGGTGATAACCCTTGGAAGTGAATCTGAAATAAAAGACCTCAGAGTTTTGAAGTACTTTCTGGTTATCGAAGTAACAGAGTCCAAGCAAAGTATATTTATATCTCACCAGAAATATGTTCTTGATCTCTTAGAAGAAATATGAATGCTTGCCTGTAAGACCCATGATAGAATAGAATCACAGAATTGATGAAGATCCGAGGGGTGTACTAGCTGATAAAGGGAGATACCGATGCTCAGTTGGAAGATTGATCTATTTGTCACACACTCATCATGATATTGCTTACTTCAGTGTGGTCAGCCAATTCTTGCATTCACCACGAAAATCCCATACGTATGCTGTCTACCATATTCTTCTGGCATGTGAAATCAATTCTGGGCAGAGGATTGTTTTTTTCTTGCCATGTTTGCTTATCAGTGGAATCTTATACTGATGTGGATGGATTTGTTACTGATAGAAGATCTATGTCAGGATATTGTACCTTTTCTGGAGGTAATTTGGTCATTTGGAGAAACAGGTAGTTGTAGCTATGTGGATAGTGCAGAGACCAAATTTTGATCTATGGCTTATGGGATTTGTGAGCTTCTTTGGGTGAAGATGATGTTGAAATAATTGGGGTTTAATGCTATGGAAACTAAGTGATTTTATTGCAACAACAAGGTAGCAATTGATATTGGTCATAATCTTGTACAACATGACAGAATCAAACATGTTGAAATTGAAGACACTTCATCAAGGATAATCTAGATGATGGCGTAATCTGTACTCATCAAGTTGTGAAAACTGGGAACCAAATAGTTGACGTCTTAACTGAAAGAGTTTCAAGTAGAGTTTTCATACTATTTTAAGCAAGCTGGGCATGAGAAATATCTTTGCATCTGCTGGAGGGGGAGTAGTGGAATACATAATTTAGTTGAAGAGTCCGTTAGCTAATTTAGTTGAAATTGAAAACTTTTTACTGAAAGTATTGTAGAAGCTATAAAGTAGCTGAAATAGTAGTGAGATTTATGAATAGTACCAAAAAGTGCAACGAGACTTATGAATAACAGCAAAAATAAGCTAAATAGTAAAAAAAGTTAGCTTTTTAAGCCAATGCCAAACGCATCCTAAATGTATTATTATTATTTTTTCATTTTCCACTCATAAAAGCATACTCCTAATTACACATTGATGACTTTTCAAGGGCAATAAAATACATGTTAGGGAAGATTAGAAACCCTAACAGTCAGAGAATTTTAATCTTAACAGAAACCATCCTGCCATTCCTGCGTTAGGTAATTGTATGGTTTTAGTCACCATGCTTTAATGCCCCTGGTGTGTTATGTTAATATGATCACAATGGTATGAAAGAATCAGTCATTTGCTGTTATATTATCAATTTATGAGGCTGCCAATTGGGCTATCCAAGTAGTAGACATTTAAGTAGAATTAGGGGTAACAAACTTAAGGTGCTTGTTGTTCAATTGGTGAAGTATCTTGGTCTTGCATTGGATACCTAGATTAGATCAAATCTTGCCTTCATCAGCCATTAGGCGTATTTAAGGAAAGGGAAAGGAGTACCTCCTACTTTTTACCTTATGGGCCTACTGGATATGTGATAGACCAACAAAGTGGAGAAAACTTCACCTTTTAGCTAAATATTTAATTTTTAACATCTTTTTCCATTGTTACTTAAACTGTCACATATCATCTTCTTTTACTGCTTAATGTCAACTGAAATAAGTTGCTTACACTGTGCTGTATTGGAAATTTATGGTGTCACTGTGCCATATTATTGTAGAGATTCATAGTAATAGACTAAAATGCAGAGTTGTGTCCAGTACATTTTTATTTTTAGATTATGGTAACTTTTACCACATGAAATGGAGAAATTGAAGTGACTTATTGTTCCTATAAAAAAAAAGGCCCAACTGTTACAGGGGAAGGGGAAAGGCTTATTTCAGCCAACCAGTAAAAGTGTGTGGGTTGCGATATTTACTTTTAATATCTGTTGGAGTAGGATCCATTCTTTTATTGTTTTGTTTTGTTTCTTTTTTAAGTTCATTCCTTCTCTACATTTCTTCAATAGTACTTATGGCTTTGGTGTGATAATGCATTGTTTTTCCTACTTTCTGTTATCCTTGAATTGTGGGATGCTCCTGATAAGCATGAATCTTTGTAGTATTTTCCAGAGCACTATGGCTATTGGTACTGGTGTGCCCAAAATATGAATACACGTTTGACATAGAAATCTTGAAGTAACTTCAGGTAGAAACTGTTGAGGGTATGAGAGATCTTCAAATTCCTTCTGGGATTCAGCCGGGAGAGAGAGTTAAAATGTCACACATGGGCGTTCCAAACATCAATAAACCTTCTTTTAGAGGTGATCATCACTTTATCGTGAATATCCTGATCCCAAAAGATATCAGGTTGGTGTCCTTTCACTATTTACACTTCAAAATTTTATAAATTAGTTTGGCTTGGACAGTATTTGACTTTAATCGATATGTACTTCTTGCATAACATGTTAAACTAAACTTATCATTGAAGCAGCTTTTTCGTCTCAACTCATGAGCGTATGCTTTGCATGTCTAGCTTTAACTATTTGCTTAAGACGTTTTATAGTGAATTAGTTATTAACCGTATAATATATGGTGCTTTTGAATTGAAAGGTTTCAGATATATTAGTCTCCTTTGTGGTGTCTACAAAATTCTTGCCAAGGTCTAGCAAACAGGCTGAAACAAGTTCTAGGGTAGATCATTTCAGACATTCACAATGCATTTATAGAACGTAGATATTTTATGGATTTAGTGCTCATAGCTAATGAATCCTTGGATAGTTTCTTACAATTCGGAATTCCTAGAATTCTCTGTAGATCTGAAGAAGTCATATGACCATGTCAACTGGGATATTTTGGTTTACTTATTACGAAGGTGTGGTAAACTGTCTTTGACAGCAGTAGAGTTCTGTGTCAAGGTAATCCTCCTTCCCCATTGCTGTTTATTGTAGTTACGAAGGATTTAAGTGGATTGATGTCTAGAGTGATGGTAGGAGGTTCTGTACCTTCAGGAAATATTGAGACTCTGGTAATATCACACTTGCTTTTTTCTGTTGATACTCTGATTTTTTTTTCTATGTGAATATCAATTGAATCTGCCATATGAGATGTATTTTGTTATGTTTTGAGGGTTTTTTCTGGCCTTTGGGTAAATCTGACCAATCTGAGTTGGTACCTGTGGGGATGGTCACAGAGAAAAGGGTTCTGACTAACACTTTTGGATGTAGGGGTTCTCTCGCAATGAAATATTTGAGACTCTCTTGGGAGCTCATTTCAAAGGGAGTAGTATATGGAATGGCATCCTAGAGAAGATGGAATAGACATTGTTGTGTTAGAAGAAACTTATCTTGCAAATAGTTCACCTCACACTAATTAAGAGTGTGCCCTCTAGTCTCCCATCTTACTTCCTCTTTGTTGTCCATACTGGTTAGCGTGGCCCATAAATTGGAAAAAATAAAAAGGGATTTCGTCTGTGGTGGTATTAGTCGTACCTTGTGCACAAAGCTCTCAATTTCACAGGGTCTGGGAGAGGTGATGGTAGACAACCTTACTCCCAATTCTTTTGGAGAGGCTGATTTTCAGACTTGAACCCGCTGCCTCCTGCTTTTGGTGGAAGGCACTTGCCTTTGCATTAAAGCCTGACCTGTTGCTTTTGGGGTAATATTGGTGGTGAGCATAAATTCCATTTGGTGAATTGGTCTAAAATGTGTTCCCAAATTCAAAAGGGGGTATTGGTATTAGGAAACTTTGATTTTCAAGTAAGCCTTACTCGATAAATGGTTGTGGTGTTTTGTGGTAGAAAGGGACTCACTTTGGAGGAAAGTGATAGATAGTAAATATAGTACTGATATGGGTAATTTGTGTTTAGGTGTTGTCAAAGTCCCTTATGAGGTTGGTTTGTGGAAATATATCAGATATTGTTGTAAGCGATTTGTCTCTTATACACGCATTGAGTTGGGGGCTTTAAAGTTTTGTTTTGGAAGGATCACTGGACTAGCAAGGGAAGTTTCATAGACAAGTATCCTTAGTTTTCAGATTTGCTAGAGATAGAGATGCCCTTGTATATCAGGCTATTCGGAGTGGGTTAATGGACAGTTACATTGGAAGTGCTTTTTATTAGAGAAGCTCAAGATTGAGAGAGTAAATTGTTGGAACATTTTTTAGATAACCTATAAGCAGAATGTCATCCATATGGGGGTCATAGATTGGTGTGGCTACCATCACCAAAGAAAGGATTTCAAGTAAATGCTTTTATAAAGCCCTTAAGTTAGGGAATGTCAGATCAACCCAATTCCCTTGGAAGTTCATTTGGAAAGCTAGAACCCCACCTAGACTTGCTTTCTTCATTTGGATTGCAGCACTAGGAAAAGTTTTGACAACTGATAATTTAAGAAAGAGGACAATTACAATTGCAGACTGGTGTTGTATGTGTGAGTCCAATGGAGAGTCAATGGATCATCTTCTACAGTTTTCTATTGCTAGGGATTTGTGGGATGTATTACTCTGCGTATATGGGTTTAGTTGGGAAATGCCCAGTTCTGTACTTGCTACATTGGAGTCTAGGGAAGGTACTTTGGAAGTGTGGGGAACAGCTCCTTCATATCTCATGTGTTGCATTTGGAACAAGAGAAATCATTGCACTTTAGAGCGAATTGTTATTATTACCATATAACTTCCTATTTTTGAAGTCCCTTTACAAGTGGAGCTCCATCTCCTATTCTTTCTCCATGGTTTCCTTCATGGACTTTTTAGATGATTGTCAGTTGATAATCTCTAGGCCTGTGTAATTATATTATTATTATTCCTTATCTTCTCTTTCCCTTTCTGTTTTTTCTTTTCTACACTGTTATTGAATTTTATATTACTTGTAGAAAAAACACATTTCTTCTGTGGTATATGTTTTAATGGTTTATATATGTTTTTGTGCAAATTTCATATGTTATAATGAATGAGGTAATAGGAGCTATCTTTTGGAAACTGTGCCCATTGATACTAGTTTATCCAACATATATGTATGTGCCAACATATATGTATGTGCACGTGTTTGTTTGTTCCCCCCTCATCCTCTTTGTCACTGTCACATCTTCTTGATGCTTATGCTTTGTTTTGTGGGTGCATAATGCCTTGCACTTTGCAGTTTCCTTTAAATAATGACTTTTATTGATATCAGTGATGGATTAAGCTGTGTAGTTTCAAAATGATAATTTACCAGCAGATGCATCATAAGTTAACCAAGTACAAATTTAATTTGTAGTGGGTTCTACAAAATAGTAATAGGAACATATAACTGGAGCCTAGGTGTCAGCAAAGTCATAAAATTCCTCATTTTTTATTTTATGTTTTATATTTTCCTCCTCTTTTCTTGGTGAATACTATCCAAACATCAACTTCCTACAATAAAGCCCTATGTTTTCCATGCTCTGCTAGGTAAAAAATGGCAATTGGCTTTTCGTATCTTTTTGATATATTTATCAATAAATTATACATACAATATATACATGCAGCTTGGGTAGGAGGAGGTGAGAAAATAATAAGATCAATGCAAATGCTTTGACCTGAATGTATGGCCAGGCCATGGTGGACAAAATCAAATTGCAAAATGCAAAAGTTCAAATAAAATACGTTCATTTTGGATCATTTGTTTTACAGTGATCATATAATTGAATAATGGTCAAACTGAAATTGCTGATTTCCTTCTGAACAAAAAATTGGCACCGGACTCATTAGTCTTGATTAATTGCAATGTCTCTTATGTATATTATCTGCTGGGTCCTAGTACTTTTTCTCCCTCAGTTGTACACAATGAACATGTCATCATGCTATATTTGATTATTAAAAATTTATTTAATATCTGATTTAAATATTTTTATGTTGTAGTAAAGAATTATCTTTATCAATACTTCATCCGAGGTGGCTGTCCTCTCTTAAAGATATTTTTATGTTGTAGTAAAGAATTATCTTTATCAATACTTCATCCGAGGTGGCTGTCCTCTCTTAAAGAAGGAGATGACCATTTTCATTTTTTTGGATAAGTAATAGAAAGTAGATGACCAAATTATAGGTTGTGTGTATATTTTCAAAGGAACACTTTTGCAAACTATACTGTTAACAGTCTCTCAGAAGTTGCCTATGTTATGATGATTGATGCCATCATAAATACAAATCCACTTTACAAGGCCTTCTAAATCACCAATATTCATGCAAGAAATGTTGGGTGGAAATATGGAAAGAATGAATGTTGTAATGCAAGTAGATTAAATAGACTAAATAAAACTAGAAATCTAGTCGCTTTTTAGCTCCAATGACATTATCTTGTGAAGAAACTCATTTTCTTAATATAACCGCTAAGGCCAAACTGAGAATTACCTTAGGAATGATATTGAGTCGCAATGTATATGAAGCCTACTGGAAGCATAAAGTGGCTGTTTACCTACATGTTAAAGTTTTGCTTGCATAATCTTAAATATCCATTTTACTTATCAAAAAAAAAAAAAGTTTTGCTTGCATAATCATATTTTGTTCTGTTATCTTGTGATGCTTCCTTCCAATTGAAATTTGGTTGGATGGTAATGGCAATGATACGAACTGTTCTTGATGTTTTCTATCTCAGTACGCATCTATTTTGGGAGGCTTCTTGATTCTTTGAATTTTCTTTAATAAATTTTCCCACTGATAAAAAAAGTGATGGCAGTGATACAGAACGTGCACTTGTTAAGGAATTAGCCTCGCTTAGAGCATCCAGCAGATTCCATTCTGATTCTGCCAATACAAATGGTAATGTCATCATATTTCTTAAATTAAGACCTTTTGATTAAGATTAGATTGTAGGTGAACATTCTGATGAATGTTTATTGGATGGCTGAAGTGAGTTAATATTGAATGTCCATTCAGAATCTTATATGTCTGCTTTATTCTACCTTTTTCAGGGACAATGCATGGTGACTTTGATAAACATAAAATTAGAGACCTTAAAAACCAAGCTTCAAGCCCAGGGATCAAAGGTGTTGCATCTTTGTGCAAATCAATTAAGAATTTCTTGGGGTATGTTTCACTGGCCTTTCTTACCATGTACTCCTAGCTTGACTTGCCAATTGGATGTGGAAAAAAAGTTAAAAGTAAATCACAAAAAGTATATTTAATCAATGAAAAGTGCTAAATTGTTTGGAATTGAGACATCAATATATAGTATAGTCTTGTTTTAAATAAGAAAGAATTATGATGTTTCTTGAAAGTCTCCTATTTAAAGTCTTGTTTCTTGAAAATTGTTTTATGTTGCTTGATAATCAAGTGATATCTATTACTTGGGATCAAGGAATGTCTATGTTGAAAGTATCTTTACTTCTTTAGGGACTGCAAGTTATGCTAAAAACATACACACACACACACTCATGCATGAGTTGGTGAATAAAAGAGGGGTCTGAGTTTGTTATCTTTTTAAACTCAGGTTATCATTCTTGAAAATGATTTACTTTTTACTAAATGCGGGAATGTTTATCTTCTTGAGGATTTGAGTGGAATGTTACATAAAAGCCTAGACATGGGAGTCCCACATTCTTAGGCATCTGATTCAGGAAATCCAAGATTCCAAGAATGTGAGTTTTCCCAGAGTTTGTTCTTGGGGTCTTGAGTTTGTTCAGTTGCTATTTTATCAATTAACAATCGATGATAAAAAGTCATACCCCAGTGCACAACAACTTCCACTTTTGCGAGGTCTGGAGAGATGTTTGGTAGGCAATTTTACCCCCAATTTTTTTTTTGGAGACACTGATTTTCAAAATCGAAATTGCAGCCTATCACTCTTGATGGAAAGAACCTGTTATGAAACTTCTTGTTTCTGGGAGATTATGCTCGTAAACTTCTTGTATCTGTGTCAATTGAGCTGTTGGCTTAAGAAGTCATTAGGATGGGTGGTATTCGTAGTTTTTTCATTGAATTTAAGCTTTTTCAGTTGGTGGTTGAGGAAGGAGGTAATTTTTACTCCTTACGTATTTTCGAACGGGGCAAACACTTCATGAAGTCAGTATTCATGGGGAAGAATGCAGCATTATGGTTGATGGAGAATATAGAACGCACGGTAGTCGGAGTCAATACCAAACAGTTTTTTACCTTAGAGAAGGGGACACTGCGGACACTTTCCAGGGAGGATCGAATTCCTCTGGTCAGTTCCTTTTAGTGTCTGAACTCAAAGTAGGTGGGTATAGAAGATCTGTCATTATTCCTGGAGGCAAAGCACAAAACGGTTGGAAGGTCTTTGGGCTAGAACTGAGGAAGATGTTGAATCCTGAACAATATGCTTTAGGTGGTTCAGGCCAGGCCAAATTTGTGTCACTGCCACAGAGGAGAATGTGGGGGCCTCATCCCTCTCAGTCCTTTGTTGAGATCCTGAAGGGTCAGGTGTAGCCAAGGGAGTCTGTGGAGAAGCAGAAGCATTCAAGGGGGTTGTTGGCAATGAGTCCGAGATTTACAGGTGTTAAGGTGGGTGATTTTCCGGTGGGCAAGCCTGATACGATGGTGGTGAGAAGAGGGGCTAGGAGGGAGCAGAGCATTAATGTGGAGTCAGACTTAGGCGAGCAAATCCCGGCAGAAAATAGGAGAAATATCCTAGCAAGTTTCAGTTTGATTTCAAAAGTAAGTGAGAATGGTAAGAGGAGTGATTTAAGGAGATCTTGCTGGACAGGGAGTGGTCTAATCGTGGAGGTTGATGTGAAAGGAAGGAGACGGGTTTTCTGGGATAAAAATAAAGGGGGAGTAAAGAAATTTAAATGGGTACCACGGGCTTGCAAGGAGCTGGGCAAGGGCAAGCTGGGCATGGGCTCTATTAAGTTGGCGACCCAATTGCCAAGTAGTAAGCCTAGTTTAGGCCCAACCACAATCCCAGATTCTGTTGAGCCTGGCGAAGGTTCTAATAAATTCGTAAGGCCTATTTCCTTAGCCGTTGTTCACGAGAAGGTTGGGGAGAGCCCATCGCAGACACCAACGAGCTCTGAGCTGTTGTTTCAGGTGGCTGGAGGTCCGGTGAGGTCACAGATTGAATGGGTTCAAGCCGAGAAGGGCGGAGCGAGATTCTCGGTGCCTCCGATGAGTCCTGTTCTGTCGGTACAGGTGGAGCGACGAACTGAGTTTCTTCAAAGGGCGACGCGGGAAAGGTGTGCTTCGCCAGCAGGGGAGTTGGGGTGCATTGAGCCTTCTCAGATGATGGTTTTTTGCTTTAGCTCTGACCGGAAGGTATCTTAGGCTCCAGCATGTTGTCGGGTGGGTTGATCTCGGAAGGTAAGAGGACGGTGATTCTAGAATTAGTGCCGCGATGGGTTGGACCACTTTTTCCCGATCTTTTTCTGGGGTTTTTGCGAGCTGGGCCACTGGGCTTTGGAGTTTTGGGTCAGGAGGACAATTCCTCTTATTGCAAGGAACTCTCTTGCCTTCCTAGGGAGGTCAAGGACGTCATGGTTGTGGAGGATGCAGCTAATTTTTCCGTGGGCTTTGGTGAAACAGAATTGTCAGTTTGTTTACCTCTGCAAACCATTGTTCCGAGTGCATCGATGAATTTGGCAAAGTTGGAGGAGGTCAATGAGGAGTTGAGTTTTGAGACTAAGTTAGATATTTCTGGGTGGGTGAAACACAGAATTCCTGGGTTCAGCAAATTGGTTGGGTTGTCAACGACTCGACATGAAAAGTTGTGCATTGCTTTCTTATAGAGGTTAGAAACTGAGATGGAGGCAGCCAAGGTGCTACAAAGGAAAACAACGGGTAGCAAAAAAGTGGCTAAGTCCAAAAACAAGGGATGTAGAGAGTTGCAAAACTTGATCTGTTTGGTGAATTATGATCGGAGATAGAGGGTGGTCATGTACTGGTGTTAGGAGTTGGGGATTTTGTTGTGTTCATGAAGATAAAAATGATTTCGTGAAATGTTAGAGGTTTGAATGATCCTTGGAAACGACTTGTGGTGAAGAATTTGTTACGGGAGTGGAAGTGTGATGTTGTTTGTCTTCAAGAGATAAAAATTGCCAGCATGAATAGACAGCTGGTTTGTAGTTTGTGGAGCTGTCCTTATGTGGATTGGGTTGTTTTGGAGGTTGATCGGATTGCAGGTGGTATTTTGCTTACGTGGGATAAAAGGGTTTTGGATAAGGTAGAGGTTATGGTTGGTACTTTCTCTGTTTCGGTAAAGTGGAAGGGGGTGGGGGACGATTTTTTATGGGCATGCTCAGGCGTTTATGGCCCAAATGAAAATAACGAGAGGAACCACATGTGGGATGAGTTGGTGGGCATTTAGTAGTATTGGAGGTTACCGTGGTGCTGCGAGGGGAACTTTAATATTGTTCGCTTTCCTAGTGAGCGTAGAGGTGAGACTCGGTTGTCCCTGGCTATGGAAAAATTCTCTGAATTTGTTGAGGATCTTAACTTGGTTGATTTGCCTTTGGAAGGAAGTAGCTACACTTGGTCAAGTGGTACTGATCAACCAACGATGTCTAGGATTGATAGAGCTTTGGTCTCCCCAGATTGGGAGGACCATTTCCCAGATGTTATTCAAAGGGTCTTATCCCGTCCCATATCAGATCATTGTCCAATTCTCTTGGAGGCTGGGGGAATGGCAAGGGGGAAAAGTCCGTTCAGATTCGAAAACATGTGGTCGAAGATGGAGGGATTTGTGGATAGAGTCCAATCCTGGTGGGATCGGCATTCCTTTGTAGGTACTCCTAGTTTTGTGTTTGCAAAAAAATTAAAGGCTTTGAAAGAGGACATTGTGCATTGGAATCGCCGAGAGTTTGGTAATGTAGAACGGCAAAAGAAGCAATTACTAGAGGAGCTGAAAACATTAGATGCTAAGGAAGGGGATCTTGGTCTTAATGATGGGGAGAAATGTCATAGGTCAGAGTTGAGGTCCCAGGTGAAGCATATTCTTTCCTTGGAAGAAATTTCTTGGAGACAGAAGTCTAGGATGTTATGTATCAAGGAAGGGGGATAATAACACCAAGTTTTTTCAGAAAATGGCAAACTCCCATAGAAGGTCTAATCATCTGAGGACCTTGGAGGTGGATGGGGTGGTTTTTGAAGAGGAGTATGAGGTGAATAATCAAGTTGTACAATTTTATAAAAATTTGTAAAAGGAGACTAAGGGGTGGAGGCCTTTGGTGGAGGGTTTGGAATTTGATTGCATTGGGGATATGGAGAGGGTTTGGCTTGAAAGGAAGTTTGAGAGAGAGGAGATTCGTCAGGTTGTTAGTGACTTGGAAGGGGATAAAGCTCCAAGTCCGGATGGGTTTACTATGGCGTTTTGTCAACAATGTTGGAGAGTAGTGGAGAAAGACGTCCTTGCGGTCTTTGAAGAGTTTTTTCAACATTGTAAGTTTGAAAAATCTCTTAATGCTACCTTCCTTGCATTAATTCCTAAAAAGAATAATGCCTTTGATATTAGAGATTTTCGCCCTATTAGCTTGGTGGGGAGTGTATATAAAATCTTGGCTAAAGTCTTGGCAAATCGGTTGAGAGTGGTCTTAGATCAGTTGATCTTTGAGACTCAAAATAGCTTTGTGAGTGGGAGACAAATCCTTGACTCGGTTCTTATTGCGAATGAGTGTGTGGATAGCCGAGAGAAGAGTAGGGTTCTTGGTGTCATTTGTAAACTTGATATTGAGAAAGCCTACGATCATGTGAATTTGGAGGCTTAGCTATATTTGTTGAACAGAATGGGCTTTGGAGTGAAGTGGTGTAAGTGGATCCGTGCTTGCATTTTCACAGTTCAGTTCTCTGTTTTGATTAATGGGTCTCCAGCTGATTTCTTTGGTAGCTCAAGGGGTTTAAGACAAGGGGATCCTCTATCTCCTATGCTGTTTTTGATCATGATGAAGATGTTTAGTAGGATGTTGAGAAGAGTGGAGGGAGCTGGTTTGATCCATGGTTTTGATGTTGAAGGTAGGAGGGGTGGTGGGGAATGTATTTCACATCTATTGTTTGCAGACGATACTATCCTTTTTTGTGATGCAGATGTGGAGCAAATTCTGCACATTCGGTTATTGTTACTTTGTTTTCAGGCGGTAACAGGTTTGAAGGTCAATGTGCATAAGAGTGAAATGGTTCCAATAGGGGAGGTTGTTGATGTGCATATTTTGGCTGATATTTTGGGTTGCAGAGTTGGATCTTTGCCTATGTCCTATATGGGCATGCCGCTGGGGGCTTCTCATTATTCCTCTTCTATTTGGAATCCAATTTTGAAAAAATAGATCAGAAATTAGCTGGGTGGAAGAAGTTGTACTTGTCTAAGGGGGCTCGATTGATGTTACTCAAGAGTACGTTATCTAGTCTTCCCACTTATTTTCTATCGCTTTTCATCATTCCTACTTATGTGGCCAATAAAATTGAAAAGTTGCAAAGGGACTTTCTATGGGGTGTTAGCAAGTCTCATCTGGTAGGTTGGGATAAAGTTTGTGTGCCTATAGCCAATGGCGGTTAGGGGATAAGGAAACTCACTACTCTCAATAAGGCCTTACTGGGGAAATGGTTGTGGCGGTTTGGAAAGGAGGAGGATCGGTTATGGAGGAGGGTGGTAGCCTCAAAATTTGGGGAAGATTGGGGGGGTTGGACCTCAAAGCTCGGCAGGGGAGTTCATGGGTGTGGTTTGTGGAGATGTATTCGCATGGGTTGGGAGGATTTCAGCAAAAATTGTCAGTTTGTTATTGGGCTGGGGAATAGAGTGAGGTTTTGGTAGGATGGGTGGTATGGGGATCAACCCTTTCATTTGGCTTTCCCAAGGTTGTATGGCATTGCCATTGACAAGGGGGTTTCTGTAGAAGCTTCTTTGTCTAGGCAGGGAGCAGGGGAGAGAAGAATTTTGGATGTTCGGTTTATTAGAGATTTTGAGGATTGGGAGTTGGATGAAGGGCTGCATTTCCTTCATTTATTGGAAGCTAATACTCCTCTAATGGATGTTGGAGACCGGATGAGATGGAAGTTAAAGCCTAATGGGGAATTTGACGTCCGGTCGTTCTATAACAAATTAAGGGATTCTCCCTCAATTGTCTTTCCTTGGAAAGCTATATGGAGAGCAAAGGCCCCTAGGCGAGTTTCTTTCTTTGTTTGGTGTGCAGCTTGGAATAAGATCCTAACGGGTGATAACTTGAGATTGAGGAGGCTGGATTTTGTGGATTGGTGCATTATGTGTCGTCGTTGTGGAGAGACGGTAGACCCCTTGCTTTTTCATTGTGAGTTGGCTTATCGGTTATGGAGCTTTTCCTTTAGAACTTTTGGTTTGTCTTGGGTTATTCCTAGATCGATACATGATGTGCTGTTTGGCTGGTAGAATTGGTTGGGGAAGCACTCATCTCAGATTTGGAATTTAGTTCCGTTGGGCATCTTATGGTGTGTTTGGAAGGAGTGAAATCGGCGGACTTTTGAAGATTTGGATAGCACCGGTGATCAGTTGCTTGCTACTTTTAGCGGGACTCTTTTTGATTGGGCTAGGGCTTGGAGACTCACGACTAGTGACTCTCTCCCTTCTTTTCTTAGCTCCCTTTCTCTTTTGTAATTTTCTGTTGTTTTGTTTTCTTTTTTATTTTTGTTCTGTTTTCCACCTCTTGTTTTTTCTTGGTTTGCTCTATGTTCTTCATGCATAGAGTGGCCTTTCGTATATATATTATTCTTACTCATTTAAAAAAAAAAAAGATTCCACTAACCAAATGACCCCTAAACGATTATGTTGGATGACTAAAAGCAATATTCATATAAGCACCCTTTCTAATCTGTTTGACAGATTTATGATTTATTGCTTGAAGCCTATAACCATTTTCTTTCAGGCCTTACCAATACTCAGATTGGTACAAAATAGTATTGAAGTTCTCATGCCCATCCTCCCCACCCAACCCCCCAGAAGGTCAATGGGAAACCTGTAACCATAATTAGGCATGATGAGGATCTTTGTATTCAAAACTAGGATTCATCATGAAAAAAATTGATGACATTGATAAATACAATTATCATATGTTCTTGAACGAGTCTTGAATTTGCTTGTCCTCTATTAGTCCTAGAACAAATTATTTCATGAATTGAATTTCACTTGACTATCTACAGCTCCATTGTGTGTGCTCGGGGTAACTCCCTTTCAATTACACTCATATTCATAACTGTCAGTATTGGGTTCAAGCTTTCCCAGCCCCTTATTCTTCCTGTGGATCTTAATCTTTTGCTCATTTACAGGAAAAGACGATCTGAAGAAGGGTTTGCATCAGTCAGCTTTGACTCATCCTCATCATTGTGGAGGTGTTGCAAGCCAGATTCCTCATTGGCATTTTCAATTTTTATATTGTTTATTATTACTTGTATATTTACCTTGATTGGAAAGACTGATGACTGCACATCTGTACAAAAAAGAAACGATGACCCTAGTGCCTGCAGAAAACAAAAAGAACGTAATTACAGAATTTTTTAGGCTCAGGTAACTGATAAGATTTTATCTACTTGCTATACTGTAATAGACAATGGGACTTGAAGTTATGTATCAATTTTGCCTGCATCCTCCCTTTTTGTCTTCAAAAGTCTTGGGAACTGTGACATGGTCTTATTGCTTCTTGCATGCTTACTATTGCTTATTCGATATATGTCAATGCCATTGATGTGGGAACGTGGATTTCTGTATTGCCCAAGTCTTGACTTCAGTGTGGAAATTGATTTCTAGAAAATATTTTCTGCATATATAGGCGTTTGGGGCAACGGTAAATGTTGATCAACAGGAAATTGTTTTCTGTTTGACCGTAAAATAACAGTGCTTATGGTTGAAAACAATTTACAGAAAACAGTAAACCATTTTCAGCCTTATACAAAACTTGTCAACTGAACCTCCTTCTCCCACCCTCTACTATCTACCACCCAACCACCATCACTCCTCCCACTAATGTTCCTGGTCTTGGGTGTTGTATGTTTTTTGTAATATTGTTAAGATTGCAACTAAACATTTAAAATAATTTATTTTCCAAAAAATATTTTCACTTGAAAGTATTTTACAGTCATAGAACATTTTTCATCGTACCAATTTACAGTCATAGAACATTTTTCATCGTACCAAACACAACTTAATTAGTATTTGAGTTGCAGCAAGTAGTGGCTCTATGTCAGGTTGTGTGCCATTATGTAAAAGTTACCCTTACACAATGTTTGTAAATAATATATATAATGTCACAAAAATGAATAAAAAGGTAACTTGTTGATTAGAAATTGTCTTTATATTGTTTATGTTTGTAAAATATTAAGAAGATAAGAGATTAGTAACTTTTAAACTTTGAAATAAGTTCTTTAAACCATATTAATACATTGAAATGAATGCTTCTAAAAATAATATAGTTTAGATTAAGTCTTGAGCTTTAATTATAACAATTAAAATCTAAATTTATGAAATTGTTTCAATTTGAAGTCTTTGTGCAACTTTTATTATTCATTTTCCCTTTTTTGGGCAGTAACTAAGTATATAAAAGCAAGAAATTATTAATTAAATTCAGTGTTTCACTTAGAGCTAGTTCATAAATTAATTTGTTAGTCATTGAACAAAATGCTAACAAGAGAAAGGTCTATTTAGAGAGAAAATTTTGCTTAGAATGAGAAAGTAATTGTCAGCAAATCAAAGTTGGTTACCAATAGAAAGAGAAAGCTCTATTTAGAGAATTTTTTTTTTTGCTTAGAATGAGAAAGTAATTGTCAGAAAATCAAACAGGTAATTCAAACCCTCTAATATAATAATGATTTGAGAGTTCCAGAATTTAGAAAGTGATTTGTGTTGTGTTTGTTGTTGGGGAGACTTGATTTTGAGGATTCTCCAATTGAATGGTTAATATAACAATATATAACAACGCTAAACCTAAAAACATAAGCCTAAAAGTTTGGACCCAATTATGTTATAGAAGCTACTCTAACTTTTCATTATTATTTAATGTAAGACTGTACTCACATATGTATACCTCACAATCTCCAATCTCCCACTCGCATGTGAATCATTGTGTCTTTGTGGATAATGAACAAGTCCTATTAACTCCTCATTGCCTATGAGCTTTTTCTAGATTGTCTATGTGAGCTTTATGGCTTGCCTTGTGCGATGTATACTTGTGAAGCGCACCAAGTACATGCACCCCGTCCTCACTTCAATTGCAAAAAAGACTAGTTTTCACTCGTTTTGCGAAAGGGAATATGATGACTTTGCCACCTTATCTTACACCACCATGGGCTCTAATAATATTTGTTGGATTCCAATCTAGTGTTGTATGAATTAAGAAAACAAACTAACAGTTTTAATCAATTTTCAAAAAATATTATCACCAAATTACCAAGCCAAAATGTAGTATTTATTATTATCAAATCAATTACAACATTCACTTTAGCTTATGCCTAACTTAAAATGCACATCAAATACAGTAATATTTACTTTTAGGAATTTATGTAAACTCACTTAAAATCTTCACCCAGATCAAATTCGACAACTCTACGTGGTTGTAACACCCAAAATCCTCATCTTAAAAAACAAAAACACCAATTTCTCACAGAAAAAAATAAAAATAAAAAGTTTTCTTAGCTCTCTCACGTAGAAATCCATGACAAAAATTCCTTGAGATTCTTCCTATATTCTCACTTCCTAAAAGCATTCCTTCAGTGCTAAGAAAAAAGTTATTTTCCCTGTATTTACATAGCAGTCCCAAAAAGTCATAGAAAACGCGGCAATTTCAACAACCCGTTCCCTTATTAAATCCCTCTCTACTCCTTCATACTTGAGTCAACCTCCCCATCAAACACTCTCAACTTCGCATTCCCATCAAACGCTTTAAAATGGCACTAGAATGGGTAGTCCTAGGCTATGCTGCGGCTGCAGAGGCCATAATGATCCTCCTGCTGACCCTCCCAGGCCTCGACCCTCTCCGCAAGGGCCTCATCTCTGTCACCAAAGCTCTCCTCAAACCCTTCTTCTCAGTGATCCCATTCTGCCTCTTTTTGCTCTTGGACATTTACTGGAAGTACGAAATGAGACCTTCATGTGTGTCCCTTAATGGTTGCACTCATGCAGAGCATCTTCGCCACCATAAGTCTCTCATGAAGAGCCAGAGGAATGGGATTTTGATCGCTTCGGCGTTACTCTTTTACTGGCTTTTGTACTCGGTCACCAAGCTCGTGGTTCGGGTCGAGGAGTTGAAGTATCAAGTCGAGAAGCAGAAAGATTAGAATTTGGGAGTGATAGGGAAAGTGGGATTTCGTTTCGGGCTTTTGGGTTGGTGTGGAAGCTGTGGAAAATGGAAACCCCGAATTGGAGGTGAGTTTTTCTCATGTTTTTGTGAAAATAAGAATATGAAAAGCTTGAGATTGTGGAATCGAATAGTTACTCTGTAATGTGCCGTTAATACTAGAGGAGCTAACATGTATTATAGATTTATACTTTTGTAGTCTCGTATTAATTCGTAGCTCAGTAAAAACTCAAAGTATCAAATACATTCATACATACATACGACTTCATGAATAGTTTTTATTTATTTATTTATTTTTTCAAGTATTAAAATTTTGAGTCTTAAGTAGTATTAAATTTGCAATCATAATTAGGAAGTGGCTCTCATATAAGCAATTTTAAATCCTCACACTCCTTCATCAATTTCAAGATTTGCTTCTCCAAATTTCAAACACACAAATCTGAGTAGAAGCCAATATGGATTTCTAGACAAAATTAGTGAATAAAGCCTACACATTGGTTGAAAAAATTAAAGAAAAAAAAAACCCATAAATTATAAGATAAACAAATAGAAATAGAAAGGGAGAAAAACTGAGAGAAAAAAAAATTGTACTTTCAAATAGAAACACTATGCTGTCAATGCCCTTTTTTTATTCAAAGTTTCATACCACTTTTAAATGGTATTGGTAAGCTAAAGATTGGTATTGAAGAGAGCCTAATTAGATATTTGTAAAGGAGAGCACCAAGTAAGCCAAGAGAAGAACATTGAGCCAAAGAGGATTTTAGGGTATGTTTGGTGGAGGTGGAATAGAATGAATCGAAAATAAACGAGAGAAAATAGTAGTGGATGTTTGGTAAGAAGAGAATGGGAGGATATTTTTTGGTGGGACTTAGACATTTTCCACCGGAATCTACCAAAAATCTATCATTGGCATGAAAAGCCTATTGCCTACCCAATTACCAAATTGCCCCAATTTTGTGAGTCTCACCTACACTCCTCCAACACATTAAAGACATATCAGATATATCTCTCCTTGCTTGTCTTTTGTTTCTTTTGCACAACCTCAACCACGTGAAACAACGACAAGTCCAGGTTTGTTCTTTGCCAATTTTTTTTTTCATCTAGCAATATAACATATATAATATTATGTATAACTAGTCTTATCACACGCACTTTAGGCATGCAATGAGTCTCTTTTTTATTTTTTATTTTGGTGTTATAATGTTTAAAAGTGAGATAGAGATAGTGTCTTAATTTTTAGGATCTTTTTCTACTTGAGTTTTGATAGAAGTTTGAAAATTTGAATTTAAAATTAAAAATGGTAATTTAGGTTGGAGAAGATAAGAAAAAAGCCTAAAACTTACGATTTTTAAAAAAAGAGTAAATTACTTTTTTAACCTGTTTGTGTTTTTAAATTAAAAATTATTTAACTAAACGATATGGGTATTTTAGAGAATTTAAGAATTTGTGTGAGGATATTTTAGTACATAAAATGATAAAACCCAAAGAGAAAATCCTTTTATTAATAGAATAGATAACAAAGGAAAATAATATAATGAGTACAAAATAATAATAATAAATATATTATATTATATATAATTTTATTTTATTAATTTTAATTAATAATAATTAATATTTTCTTCTTATTTAATGAGTACAAAGAAAATATATTTTACATATTATGTAAAAGGGTATAAGAGTAAATGTAGTACCCACTTTTCTCCTCAACCACACAAAGAGATTTTCATTCCTCCAACCAAGCACACGTTAAGGGAAAATTAAATATTTACTATCTGCCACTTTTTCATCCTTCAACAATTTTTTATCTTCTCACTTTTTTCAACTCACAATCAAACAAACCCTTAAGTTGCAGGAAAGGGAGGTGAAAGTTGTAAAAACTTTTAGGATAAGATGTTGAAACTTATAAAAAAATAAATAAAATAAAAGAAGCTAAAAAAAAGAGTCAAAGCTCAAAAAGAATTGGAGTCAAAGTGGGAAGGAGAGAGAGTACGAGATAGACACGAAAAAGTCACAAATAGGGGGAGAGCAATTATTCTAGGAGGGGGGGGGGGGGGGGGTGATGGTATTTCATGTTTTTACCCCACTATAAATAAACTTTTAAAATTTTTTTTGTGGGCCATGGTCCCTATGTTATGCATGGTTCCGCCCCTGTGGTCAGAGCAAAACGTTGTAACCAAGACTCTAATGTTGTGTTGAGGATAAAAATTGGATGGAAAACTCAAGACACACCTAAATCCATAACATGCTTAAGGGTCTACTTGTAATTAGTGTACCTAAATTCACAATTTTAGGAAAGGAATATGTTTATTACACAAATGCTTATTGCACACACAACACTTTTGCAATGAAATTCCTGATATGTGAAACATTTCCCCAAAAGGGCAATGTTTGTTACACACATCTTACACACAAGCTACTTTTGCACAAAACTTACCCTTGGTAGTCCTTGTGTAACTCTTATAATCCATTCACAAGTTAACAAGCATGTTATAAAATTAGATATGAGTTTGGGTGTCTTCATAGGTGGACTGTTGGAGTCCTTTTATTTTGAGGAAGATTTACTATGTTCACCGACAAGGGATGTTGGATACCCTATTTAAGGGCAAGATGAGCGATGTGCATGTGTGGATGTGTTAAGAAAACTCAAAGGGACGTGGAGAAATTAGTTTTCATGGATTTTGATGAGGCACATCTGGTTGAGTTTTTTGGGTCGGAGGATCCTACAGCGAAAAAAACTCCACAATGAGATTAATAAGGTTAGGTCTATGCCCAATAATTCATATGAGCTCTTAACTAATGTTATGCCCATCTTGCGCCAAGATGTAAACTGGCATTTTTAGTTCACGGAGGAAAAGGTGAGTTGCTCTAAATTGGAGTATAGAACATCAGGGAGTTTTGTGGTTGGTATAAAGTATCATTGTGTAAGAGACCGCACTCATGGCCCATTTTTTTATGGAGTTGGGTCAAATCCACTTATTGCCTCTCAAAATGGAGACTCGATTGATTATAATTTCTTCTTTAGATTAAGGATTTTAAAATAGAGTTGCCATTTATTTAATTATTGAAAAAAATAAGAAAACCATAATTGAAAAATCCATCATTTTATTAATTTGAAATTAAATTTACATTGATCATAAGAAATTACATAGTTTTGGTCCTAGACATAACCTAAGATAAAGTACATGGCTTTGTTTCCTAGTTACAATCCAAAAATAGAAAATTACAAGGATAAACATTGATCTATCAACCCTTGGCCAATATTCATATCATATCATCCAAATTGTTATCAATCAATTTGCATATTGAATTTGATGTGTGTGCATGTGATAAACCCTAATTCAATTTATTAAGTATTGCATTTGGATTGAAAAATAAATTCTAGTAAATGTGTGTAGATGGTGATATCCTAGATTCAAGAATTTGAAAGAATTATGAAACAAACATATTTTTCATATTTTTGATGTGGATTTAAGATCAAAACTTGTGTTATGCATGAACATGTGATGAATGACCAAAAACATGTGAAGAACATATAAGAACATTCAAACATATTCAAGGAAATTTGGGTCCGTTTGGATACAACTGAAAAATGAAAACTAAAAACACTGTAGCGAAATAATTTTTAAATGTGTGAATAGTGCCGTAGGATCCATTTTTAATGAAAAAGTTTTTGAAAAGTGAAGTTTGTAGGTCCCGTGAGTAGTGCACAAATGCATTGTTCACGAGAGAAAAGTCAACAAATGCTATTTAAAAAAAAAAAGAAAAAAAAAAGAAATAGAAAACGCGCCAGAAGAAAATGCAGCAGTGATAAGTTGAATCCAAACACTCACTTTAAATAATAACTATCATGCTTTAATATTAAATTTTCATTATGGCAACATAAAAAACAAGTTAGAAAAATAGATTATACCTTCATGCAAGATCCATATGGTGGAGGAGGAGACTCTTGGTAGAGGTCCTAAGGGTGGAGGAAAAGAAGAGGTAGGAGAGGAAGAGTAAGTCTCACTCAATATCTTGAGTCTTAGGAAAACCAACATATGACAAAACTACTTTGTTTCACTAGAACTCAAGAGAGAAGAAGAGAGGGGAGTTTTGTGTCCTTTGGAATAAAGGAGAAAGGGGTTTATATAGTAGTGGTAGAGAAAATATGAATGAAAGGTCATTTAATGAGGGTTGATAAAGAACCATGAACTCAAACCCTATTTTAGCCTTTCGGGAAATTGGGTGCATTAAATATAAATATTGGTGGGAGTAAGGAGCAAGCAAAATTCGGTTTTTCCATAGCTACTGTAACAGCCTGTAGAGCCAAATTAAAAAAAAAAAAAATCATATCTTACTCAATTCTGATTGAAATTGTCTCATTCTTGTACTCAAATTGAAGCCTCGGATATCTAGTTTCTAGAAAAATTAATCTCATTTACAAATTCAAAATAGTATAAGAGATATCAACGAAAAAGAACCAAACAACTTAGGACACAATGTTCAAACTATTATGACGGTCTCAAGCATTGGACTTGGGCTCACCATGTTTCAAACAACAGCTAAACACATGCATAACGCAATGCAATTTACATAGACTAACCTAAAGGTAGGTTCTATGGGTCATTACAGCATGGGTAGAAAGTAGATTAAAGGTCCCCACAAGGTAGAATGTCGTACCTCCCAACTTGTGACTCTAGGAGCACCACATTGGTCCGAACGGTAAAGTTTATTCCTACAAACCACCATGGCATAACCATGATGATCTTTATCATGGTGGGTGGTAGGTTCACCATTAGGTATGTGAGTATCAGGAAGACCACAATCCATGGCTAATGCTACCAGGCTTTTGCGCTAGCATATAAATTAAAAAAATAAAAATAAAAATCCCTTCTTGCAAATGATGCATGACAAGTAATATAATGACATATTTGATATGTTACAAACAAAAAAGCAATAAACAAATAATGACATGGTTGGTTACCATAACCTAATTGAAACTTAGCCCTCAATATCACTAGTGGAGTCACCACTATGAGAGACCGCGCCCTTGTCCCATTTTTTTATGGTGTTGGGCCAAATCCACGTGAATGGGCGGAGTCGTATTATCGTCTTTCAAAATGGAGGATTGACTAATTATATTTTCCCATTTGGATTAAAGGTTTTACAATGGAGTCGCCACTAATTTAATTATTGAAAAAAATAAGAAAACCATAATTGAAAAAATTATCATTTTATTAATTTTAAATTGAATTTACATTGATCATAAGAAATTACATGGCTTTCGTCCTAGATACAATCTAAGATAAAGTACATGACTTTGTTTCCTAGTTACAATCTAGAAATTGAAAATTACAAGGATAAGAATTGATCTATCAACCCTTGATCTAAGCTCGGAGACTATGTTACAAGGTGAAACAGTGTTAGGCACCCATCTTGCTTGGTGAAAACAGTCTTCTAGACTATGGTAACTAACATTCATATCATATCATTCAAAATGTTATCAATCAATTTGCATGTTGAATTTAATGTGTATACATGTGATAAACCCTAATTCAATTTATTAAGCATTGTATTTGGATTGAAAAATAAATTCTAGCAAATGTGTGTGGATGGTGATATTCTAGATTTAAGGATTTGAAAGAATTATGAAACAAATTTTTTACATATTTTTGTTGTGGATTTAAGATCAAAACTAGTGTTATGCATGAACATGTGATGAACAACCAATAACAGGTAAAGAACACATAGGAACATTCAAACATATTCAAGGGAATTTAAATAATTACAATTATGCTTTAATCTTAAATTCTCAGCATGACAACATAAAAAACAATTTAAGAAAAGAGATTATTCCTTCATGCAAGATCCATACGGTGGAGGAGGAGACTCTTAATGGAGGTCCTAAGGGTGGAGGAAAATAAGAGCTAGGAGAGGGAGAGTGAGTCTTACTCAATACCTTGAGTCTTAGGAAGACCAAGATGTGACAAAACTACTCTACTTCACTAAAACTCAAGAAAGGAGAATAAATGGGGGTTTTGTGCCCTTTGGAATGGAGGAGAGCAGGGTTTATATAGTAGTGGTGGAAAAAATATGAATGGAAGGTTATTTAACAAAGGTTTCCAAAGAATCATGAACCTAGGCTTTATTTTAGCCTTTGGAGAAATCAGGTGCTTTAAATGCACAGTTTTAAAAACTGGACTGGATTGGCCAGTTTGACTGGTTCAATTGGGAGCCGAGAGTGAATCCAGTCTAGTAAAAACCCCCAAAACTAGGTAAAAACCGGCTAAAAACCGAAAAACTGGTCAAAAATCGGGTTGAACCAAAAATTAAAAAATAAAAGCAGTTCGATGCCCGGCTCCGTTTCTAAAACCATGATTAAATGTAAAGATTGGTAGGAGTGAGGAGCAAGCAAAATTCAGTTTTCTTGTAGCTACTGTAACATCCTGTAAAGCCAAATTCAGAAAATCATATATTACTCAATTTTGATTTGAATTGTCTCATTCTTATGCTCAAATTGAAGCCCCGAATGTCTAGTTTCTGGGAAAATTAACCTCACTCACAGATTCAAAATATTCTAAAAGATATCAACAAAAAGGTGAGCAGAGGTCATTTGTTAGAAAATAATTTCAGCACAATTAACATTAATAGGTCCTAAATTAGTTTCTAATTAACAATAATAGGCTCCAATCACTTTCATTTCAAACTTAATTAGTTCCAAATTTACCCTACTTAAAAGATAATTGCACAAATTACTCATTAAATAATTGATGTTTGACTATCTAATTAATTTAGTGTGGGCAACCTTATCATAAAATGTAGTCCTAGTCAATCAAATTATGACACATCATTAATCTCAAATTAACTTTAATTATTATAAAGTTGTGATTTATAACTATTTTGTGTTGGCTTTGATTCTGTGCCAAATTTAATTGTAATTTTGTTTAATCTTTTGTACCCTGCATTTTATGTGGGATTTATTTGTAAAGGTTATATGTAAGAGAGAGTGTGAAGACTCAAGGCAACATTAAAGACTAAAATTTTTTTCACAGGTACCTCCCGAGTAGCCTTCCCGCGAAGTGAAGCATTTGCTCAGTATGACTAGAATGCGAAGAGTCATAACAGATAGTGACAGTTGGTTTTCGCAAGTGTTTCGTAGGTAAGGCCTTCCCGTGAGATACCCGCGAAATAGTCCCTTTTGCTATTTTGTCATATCTGTTCTACTACAGCTTCACACACACACTATATATACAATCATTACCCACATATTGAGAGGAGTGCTTTTCAGAGAGAAAACCCTAGCCACAAACCCTTGAGAGTTAGAGATTGTCATACCCACAATTCTCTACATAATCTATTGTAGTTTTCCTCAACTCCTACCTCTCCATATCCAAATCCTTAAGAGGTTGATAGCCCAAACACTTACCACACCAATTATGAGTGTAAAGTGAGGTTTTTGTGCTGCTGGAAAGCATTGGAAGAAGCCATATGTTTGGCGGATGCAATCAGATTGATTTGCTGATCCAGAGAGTTAGAAAAGACAAGGCTTGGTGAAGTCAGTTGGCAACAGGAGCTTGGAGGGCTTAAATGCTTGGGGTAAACTAGGCTTGGAGGGTCTTTTGTTATTCGTGTACTCCAATTTATTCTCTAGTAGATCGATTTACTGCGTAGAGGGCGAAAAAGAGGTTTTTAGTCGAGTTCTTCGGTTTCCTCTTCGATAACACATCAGCATGTTATCTTGTGTTTGCATTTTTCTTCCCTACTCACTTAGCTTTCATTTTACTACTGTGTTTCAATGAATATGGCTTAAAGTAGTTGTATTGTTTGTTCGCTCACATTTACTCTATTCCGCACTTAGTTTAAGTTAGAGTAAAATCAACCGAGCCGTATTTTATAATTTTGGGGGGGGGGTCTAAACAGCTTTTGTGTTTTTAAACATATTTGAGCTTTCAATTATAACCAATTGGAATTAATTGTTCATAATCACATATAGTCGAATTCAATTTGTGATAGTGCATCTCGGCCATTAAATCTTGATTTGATGATAACTTTCAATTTAATGGTCCGATTAGAGCTTACGACCAGTTGATTTGATTGTTACAATATCAATCTCATTTTGGTGAAATGAGATTATGAATTTAATGACTAAAATCAAGATGCATATTTCCAAGGTGAAATTACTCTTTTACCATCCATGTGAGGTTAAATGCAAGTTGCAAAATGGGTTGTCAACAGACGACCCCTTATTGGCAGAGCTTAAAAAGCAAATGTCAATGTATGAAAGAGACACATGAATTTGCAAACAATATTTAACTGTGGTGAATGTATGATGCATATAGATAAAAATGCAAACCGTCATGTTGTGGATCAAAATGTGGATCGAATCTCAAGGGAGATTGCCTACGTACCTCTTGGTTGGAGGATCAGGTCCAAATGTAGTTCATGCATGAAATTTGTTTTTCTTTGAATGAGTACAAGACATGCGTACCTAAGGTCAAGAGAATATGGAGTTTCTAGTCATTTGTTTCAGAGAACCAAAGTTTCTGAAACTTGGCTCATGTTATCAAAGGACCAAGATTTTTTTGGGCTTTGGCTCATGTTTTCAAAGGACCAAAGGTTCTGGATCTTGGCTCATGTTTTTAGAGGACCAAGGATTTTTGGGTTTTGGCTCATGTTTTCAGAAGATCAAAGGTTCTGGATCTTGGATCATGTTTTCGAAAGACCAAGGATTTCTTGTCTTTGGCTCATGTTTTCAGAGGACCAAGGGTTTTTGGGCTTTGGCATATGTTTTCAGGAGACCCAAAGTTCTAGATCTTGTCTCATGTTTTTAGATGACCAAGGAATTTTGGGCTTTAACTCATGTTTTCAAAAGACCAAAGGTTTTTGGGCTTTTTCTCATGTTTTTAGAGGACTAAGGGTTCTAGATCTTGGCTCATGTTTTCAGAGGACCAATGAATTTTGGGCTTTGGTTTAGGTTTTCATAGGACCAAAGGTTTTGGATCTTGGCTCATGTTTTTAGAGGACCAATGATTTTTTGGGTTTTGGCTTATGTTTTCAGAGAACCAAAGGTTCTGGATCTTGGCTCATGGTTTCAGAGGACCAAAAGTTCTTTCAGAGGACCAAAAGTTCTAGATTTTGGCTTATGTTTTCAAAGGATCAAGGATTTGAATCTTGGCTCATGTTTTTAGATGACCAAGGGTTTTTGGGCTTTAGCTCATGTTTTTAGAGGACCAAAGGTTCTGGATCTTAGCTCATGTTTTTAGAGGACTAAGGATTTTGTGCTTTGGCTTGTGTTGTTAGAGGACCAAAAGTTTTGGATCTTGGCTCATGTTTTCAGTGGACCAAGGATTTTTGGGCTTTGGCTCATGTTTTTAGAGGACCAAAGGTTCTAGATCTTGGCTCATGTTTTCAAAGGACCAAGGATTTTTGGAAGGCATTATTCATGCCGACATGTGTGGGCCTTTTACCCTAGTACCTGCAAAATAAATATTTTCAATTAGTAGCAGAGTTATTCATTGAAAAGAATTTGGCATACCTAGCGAGTGCCCCTAGTTTGGGACATATTCCATACTTCGATGAATACTGAGGGTGGATAGTTGACTTGATGTTGCACCACTGGAGAATATGGAAGAAGATCATAACTTTCTGTTCACGAAGAAGAATGTAATGAAGATTTTTTTCTAGGACTTTTGAATTTATTTTGAAATATTTGAAAACCTTGAATTTTTTTGAAGAAATTGAAAATTTTGATTGATGATAATTTTTTTTTTTTTTTTTGGGAACAATTTGGAACTCTTGAATTTTTTGAAGGAATTGAAAATTTTGATTAATGATTTTTTTTTTTAGAGCAACCTAAGAAGTACAAGCCTAAGGCCCCTAGTCCCAAGGCTTTTTGAAGAATTCCTTTTTATAGAAAAAAATTGCAAATCTTGAATTTTTTGAAGGAATTGAAAATTTTGATTGATGAATTTTTTTTTGAAAGTAACCTAAGAAGCACGAGCCCAATGCCCCTTGTCCCAAGGCATTTTGAAAATTCTCTCTTTTCTTTTCTTCTCTCTCTCTTTTTTTTTTTTTTTTTTTTTTGAAAGATATGGAAATCTTTTTTTTTTTTAAAGAAAAAATTGAAAATCTTTTTTTATATTGAAATTTTATCTTTTATTTTTATATTTTTTATATTTGAAGATTTGTTCATTATCAAAAAGTGAAGAAGATGAAGATGAAGATGGAGTAAAAGTGATGAAGATTTATTTATGATGATTTTTTTTTTTTTTCTGTTGAAAAAATTATCATTTGAATGAGAATAACTTTGGTTAGAAGTTGATGCAGATTGTTGAATAAGTCCTTGCTTAGTTCCTGTAAAAAGATAATTTCAATTAGCAATGGTTTTTTTCATTGAAATGAAGTACTTACCCAATGACCCTAGTTTGAGGCATATTCCATGCTTAGATTAAAGCTAAGTTCATTTGATGTTGCAACTATTGGGGAAGATGAAAGAAGATCACGGTCCACCATCATTGGTTCCTACATAATGGCTTTCTTTCTCTAGCTTGTTAGATACTAATTATCATGAAAACATTTTTGGCCAATGCCCTTAGTGTGGACATGCTTGCAAAAAAAAAAAAAATGATCGATGCCTCAAATGAAAACATGCTTTCATGCGAGAAGGACATATCCGCATACAATATAAATAGGCCAATGCCCCAAGTTTAAGCATACTTGATGCAAAACAAATGAGCTTAGCCTAACATGTACCCATATGATTTTGTCACATTGTTTTGAATCTAAGCCCGAAGGCTATTTGGGCGATTGGGATCGGGCCTTTCAAAGGCTGCCTATGTACCTATCTCATAGAGGATCAGGTCAAGACGTAGTTCAAGAATTAGATTTTGAAAAAGAATGATTTTTTCTAAATGAGATTTCTCTTATTTTTTTTGAAAAAAAACGAATTTCCTTTTTTTTTTTTTGAACAAGATGTGATCTTTTGAACAACCACTTTGGAAATCATAGTGTTTAAGAACCAAACAAATCTCTTTGATTATGAAGGATCAAGATCTTTAAACTCATGTAATCAAAATTTGCTTCTTTCTTTTGAACATTGTCAGATTAAGTCTTCAAAGGCAATCAAGAAATGAAATGTGATAATATTTAGGAATCACATTGTTCGGTGCAAACAAGGTGAGTGCTCCAAGTTTGAAAGTTCTTTTGAGTCATTTGAGGATTTGAGAATTTAATTTAAATTTTTTTTTTTTTTTTGGCCTCAGACATATCATCTAGTGGGGTTTGATAATTTTAAGCATTTTTCCTTTTTAATTCAAGAGAAAATATTATTAGAGTTTAAGATGTGCCTATAACTAGCAAGACTTCAAGGAGGTCTTTACTCACAGTTTGTAATATAGGCCAGGTTTAGGTTATGCAATGTATGATATAAAAAGGCTCAAAATTCACTATGATGTTCCACCAAGTATACATTACTCAAAGATCAAGTATTGGAGGAGTTTTTCCATTTCTTCTTTGTCACCTTCTCACTAGTCTTCATTGGCCACTCGGATCAAAATTTGTTTTTATGCTCATTCATCTTGAATCATACCTACAGACTTTTATCTTGTAAAATTCTTCTCTTTTTAGGTTGCATCTTCAAGTTTCCAACTTGGTGGGATTTACCCCTTTTTTTTTTCTTTTCTTTGGCCATACTTTTTGCATAAGCTGCCCCTTTGAGTTTTCAACCTCTGGTCTTTCTTTTCTTTTCTTTTTCCTTCTTTCTTTTTATTTCTTATTTTTTTATGTCTTTAATCTCTTGATTGAATGAACTTTTTTTGGGGATCTTTTTCCTTTCTTGTTTTTCTTAGCTTAAGTCATTTGATGCACTCTCTAGACTTCTTTCTTGCCTCGATACACTTGCACCTTTCTGTGCTTGATAAATCTTTTCCTTTTTTGATGAACGCTCTTTCGGATGAACCTTGTATTCCTCCTGGCATGATGAATTTTAAGCTCTTCAAATTTGATGCACACTAGAATTTCATTTCTCTTTTCTTGATTGAATGAAACCACATTTTTCTTAGATAATATCTTGTCTTTAGCTTAATGAACCCTCTACTTGTCTTTCATGTCTTCTAGGAGAGCCTTATCAATTAGCTTCAAAGTTACAAGGTTGAGTCCTCTTCAACATGAGATTTAAGTATGCATATCTTGATTTTTCCCACCTCAAGTTTAGATTTTAGTGGGTTCATGCAAAAAAGAGGCTAAGTGTTTAAATGCTCAAATGGGCTAGCAATGGATAATGATCATTCTAGGTATTATGGTATAATCTTGTTTTACCAAAGATGGTCTCCTATCCCTAGCAATGCTCTCTTGTAGGCATAGTGACTTGAGCTATTTTAATAAATTCCTCTTAAAAGAAAAATTATGAATGCTCTATTGTAGACACAAAAGTTTTCAAAAATTTGGAATGAACATGAGCTTTTTGAATTTTCTAATGGATAGATTTTCTTTTATTGCATTTTAAGACAATTTCTTCTTTTCTTCAAAGTAATTAAGCAAAAGTGTTTACACGGATCAAATGAAATTAATCCTTTCTCAGTACAAGTTGACTGTTCAAGCCTTTAAACATCACAATTTAGAAAAAAAAAATTTCTCGAAGGGATCCTCATGTACCATTTTGAAAAGAAGACTTTAAAGAATCTTGAAATCTTTGAAAGAAAAAAAATGGGCTTTTTGAAAAAGTCACAAGGAAGTCCAATTGCCTTAGTTTAAAGATTGTTTTTTTTTTTTTTTTTTTTTTTTTTTTTTTTTTTTTTTTTTTTTAAATATGATGCAAGGGCCCAATGCCCCTAGTCCAAAGAATTTTTTCATTTGAAAATTTTTCTCTTTTTTTGGGAAAGATTTGGAAATCTTGGATTTTTTTTTTTTTGAATTTTTTTGTTTTTTTTAATATATAGACACAAACAAAACACATTAAATGCTACATGAAAATTTTGAATACAAAGAAACATAGAAACATGGAATAAACAAACAAACTTTAAGCTTAACCATAATATTGTAAACCTAATGTGAAGTGAGGCAAAGTTGGGTTGCTTGCTTCTTCTTGGTCCATTTAGAATGCTTGAGACTTGGTATGCTTGAACCTCGATTATGATGAAATGGCTTGGGCTTGCCCTTGGAAGGTGTGAACCTTACTTATGATCTTTTGGTATTTGCTTGAAATGGCTTAACCTTTCACTTAGAAGGCATGCGTCTGGTGAGCTTTTGTTCTTTGATGTTGATCATGCATATACACCTTCAATGGGCGCAAGTGTTGGGCTTTAACTCATTCAAGAAACAAATTTGGGTTGCATGCCAAGTAGAGTTCAATCATAGGCTTTTAGGCTTGAGTTCATTCATAGCATACAAGGTTCAAACCATTATGATGGTCTCAAGCGTTGGACTTGGGCTCACCATGGTTCAAACAACGGCTAAACACATGCATAATGCAATGCAATTTACACGGACTGACCAAAAGGTAGGATCTATAGGTCATTAAAACATGAGTAGAAGGTAGGTTAAAGGTCCCCACAAGGTAGGACGTTGTACCTCCCAACTTGTGATGCCAGGAGTGCCACGTTGGTCTAAACGGTAAAGTTTGTCTTTATAAACCACCATGGCATAACCATGATGATCCTTGTCGCGGTAGGTGGTAGGTTTACCATTAGGTATGTGAGTTTTAGGAAGACTATAATCCATGCCAAATACTACCAAGCTTTCGGGCTAGCACACAAATAAAAAAAAATTCATTCAAGCCAATGATGCATGGCAGGTAATATAATGACATATTTCATATGTTACATACAAAAAAGCAATAAACAAATAATGACATGGTTGGCTACCATAACCTAATTGAAACTTAGCCCTCAGTATCCCCAGTGGAGTTGCCACTGTGAGAGACCATGCCCTTGTCACATTTTTTTTTTTTATGGTGTTGGGCCAAACCTACGTGAATGGGTAGGGTCGTGTTATCGACTCTCGAAATGGAGGATTGATTAATTATATTTTCCCATTTGGATTAAAGGTTTTAAAATGGAGTCGCCATTATTTAATTATCAGAAAAAATAATAAAATCATAATTGAAAAATTCATCATTTTATTAATTTGAAATTGAATTTATATTGATCATAGGAAATTACATAACTTTGGTCCTAGATACAATCTAAGATAAAGTACATGACTTTGTTTCCTTGTTACAATCTAGAAATTGAAAATTACAAGGATAAGTATTAATCTATCAACCCATCAACCCTTGATCTAAGCTCGGAGGCTATGTTACAAGGTCAGAAGGTGTTAGACACCCACATTACTCGATGAAACCAGTCTTCTAGACTATGGTGGCCAACATTCATATCATATCATCCAAAATGTTATCAATCAATTTGCATGTTGAATTTAATGTGTGTGCATGTGATAAACCCTAATTCAATTTATTAAGCATTGCCTTTGGATCGAAAAATAAATTCTAGTGAATGTGTGTAGATGGTGATATCCTAGATTCAAGGATTTGAAAGAATTATGAAACAAAAATATTTTTCATATTTTTGATGTGGATTTAAGATCAAAACTGGTGTTATGCATGAACATGTGATGAACAACCAAGAACATTTGAAGAACACATAAGAACATTCAAACATATTCAAGAGAATTTAAATAATTACTATCATGCTTTAATCTTAAATTTTCATCATAGCAACATAAAAAACAAGTTAGGGAAATGGATTATACCTTCATGCAAGATCCATATAGTGGAGGAGGGGACTTTTGGTGGAGGTCCTAAGGGTGGAGGAAAAGAAGAGGTAGGAGAGGGAGAGGGAGAGTGAGTTTCATTCAATACCTTGAGTCTTAGAAAGACGAACATATGACAAGACTACTCTGTTTTACTAGAACTCAAGAGAGGAGTAGAGACGAGAGTTTTGTGTCCTTTGGAATGGGGGAGGAAGGTTTTTATAGTAGTGGTGGAGAAAATATGAATGGATGGTCATTTAATGAGGGTTGATAAAGAATCATGAGCTTAGACCTTATATTATCATTTAGGGAAATTGGGTGCATTAAATGTAAATATTGGTGGGAGTAAGGAGCAAGCAAAATTCTGTTTTCCCATAGCTACTATAACAACCTGTAGTGCCAAATTCAAAAAACCATATCTTACTTAATCTTGACCGAACTTGTCTCCTTCTTGTGCTCAAGTTGAAGCCTCAGAAGTCTAGTTTCTGAAAAAATTAACCTTATTCATAGATTCAAAATTGTCTGAGAGATATCAACGAAATGGTGAGCATAGGTCACTAGTTAGAAAATAATTTCAGTATAATTAACATTAATAGGCTCCAATCATTCCCAATTCAGACATAATTAGTTCCAAATTTACCCTAATTAAAAGATAGTTTCACAAATTGATCATTGAATAATTGATGTTTGACTATCTAATTAATTAAGTGCGTGCAACCTTACCATAAAATGTAGTCCTAGACAATCAAATTATGACATATCATTAATTTCAAATTGATTCTAATTATAACCAATTGGAGTCAATTGTTCATAATCACATATAGTCAAACTCAATTTATAATAGTGTATTTCGGCCATTAAAACTTGATTTGATGATAACTTTCAATTTGCTGGTTTGATTAGAGCTTATGACCAGTCTACTAGATTGTTACAACATTAAGATCATTTTGGTGAAATGAGATTAAGAATCAATAACCAGAATCAAGATGCATATTTTCAAGGTGAATTATCCTTTTACCCTCCATGTGAGGTCGAATGCAAGTTGCAAAATGAGGTGTTAACACATTAGATTCGAAAGAAGTATACCAAATGCAATTTGCTTGGTCACTAGCCTAAAGATTGTGTTAAGGACATATTTTATGTAATTGGCTAATCCTTTGATAAAACACACTTTAATTATATTTAGATAGATCTAGGATGTGTTTTAATACTTCAAAAAACATGTTGTTCAAATTTAGTATTAAAGCCATGAAGATTGGACCAAAAAACAAGTGAAGAAAATGTGTTTACTAAAGCTGGACAGATAACTGGACACCTGTGGACACTTGCGGATAGCTACTCGATACCTCTATCTATTGAGATTTAATAAAGCTCGACAGCTGCTTGATCGATCGAGGTATCTATTAAGGTTACGGGAATTCAAATTTCCAGATCTAATTTTCGGCCCATGTTTATGTGTTTGTGTAAGGTTTCTTTTCTCACAACCCTAGACATATATAAGGCTTATTTTTGCGGCCATCACATAAGAGAATACAAGAAGAACATATGCAAAAGGGAACCGAAGCCTTATTCTCTCAAAAAGAAGCTATTGCGTCTTTGTGCCTTAGGGTTTTGTAACCAAGTACTTCTTGATCTTCATTGTTGATAAAGTGAAGAACTTTGCAACCAACATTCTTCTTCTTTAAGTTGGTGAGTGAGTCATATACTGGGATTCATGCAAAGGAGTTAGTCATGTATTGGGATCCATGCATCAAAGGGCAGCGTTCATATATTGAAGAGTTCAGAGGTTCTGAAGCGGTAAAAGGTTTCTGCTGTGAGTTCATCTACGGGAATTGTAGAGTTTAGGGACAAAGATTTTGTACTAGATCTAAAACTTCTCTTTACTATAATAAATTGCTTTTTAGGAAGGTTTCCCCCCAGGTTTTTTACTGTGAAACTAGTTGGTTTCATTGGTTTTCCTGAGTCATCATATCTTATCTTATTTTTTTTCCCGCTGCATATAATTTTGACATGATATTGATGCTTGTTTTTTCTAACAAGTTGTATTCATAATAAATCTAATTAACAACTTGGGTTTAAAACGTGTTAATTCTATTAATCGGGGTCTAAATTTCTCAACAAGTGGTATCTGAGCAGGTACACTCTAATTGGATTAATTTCCTGGGTGTGATCCTTGACCCCCATAGTCATGGATCGTGGACAATCTCTTTTGATTCCTCCTTTATTTGATGGCACTAATTATGCATACTAGAAAGTTCATATGAAAGTATTTTTACAGGCTCTAGGTGAATAGGTATGGCAAGCTGTTGAAGTTGGCTGGATTAAGCCAAAGAAAGCACCAGTGGATTGGGATGATGCAACAATCACAGCAGCAAATTTCAACAGTAGAGCCTTGAATGCTTTGTTTTGTGGGGTGACCAATGAGGAATTCAAGAAAATATCATCCATGGAAGTTGCCAAGGAAGCATGGACCATTCTTGAGACCACCTATAAAGGTTCCAAGGCAGTAAAGACTGTGAAGTTTCAACGACTGTCTAGTAGTTTTGAAGAAATAAAGATGGAGGAGTGACGGGCCACAAACGCGTTGACCCCTTGTGATAACTTAGATTAATTAATTAGCCAAGTTATTAATTAATCAAATTAACATGCAATATCACGTGGTAGCACAAACAAATCACCAAACTAAGTAATGCAGCGGAAAATAAATGACACGGTGATTTGTTTATGAATGGGAAAAACCTGACAGCAAAAACCCCACCGGGTAATTTAAGGTCACCACTCTCGAAACTCCACTATTATCACAACAATCGGTTACAAGCAAGGAATCCCAGTACCTTACCAACCTACAGTTGAACTTTTACCCCAATACCCAATTGGACTTGTTCTGTAGTGACAGTTTCTCCTTTCAATGCACGGCTCCTTTCTCACCCACACAGCACGAGTCTTTGGTCGTGAAGATGAAAAGGCACGTGTCCTAGTATGACTACTAAAGGACATAGAAGAATTAAAATTCTCCTAAAATTGAGTTAAAAAGCTCAAGACTTTTAATAACTCTCCAAACAAAAGCGTAGGTCCTTGAGAGGAAACCTGTGACCGTTTAGACAATTGCTTATGAGGATACAACTTAAAGCAATTAGGGCGAGTGTGTCCAGAAACACCACAATGGTGACAAACATGAGCAGTTTTAGAGCTACTCGGCTTCCTAGAAGGAGGTTTAACCTTAGAGGTTGACAGAGTCCTCAGCTTAGGACAATTTGGCCTAATATGACCAACAATGTGACAATGATGACAAGTGGGGACAAAAACAGATTTATCATTCAACCTAGGAGGAGTTTTAGACATATGTTTAGAAACTTCAGCGTTAGCATCAGTTTGTTTACCTTTATCTATCCTAGCAATATTAGCCTTCAACTCTTCATTATTCCTTTTGAATGGAGGAATATAAAAATCCTTTTCTTTTGAGTTAGGCTCAACAATAAGTTTGGTACTAGTTAATTTTTCAACTTCAGTTTTAAATTCAACTAGTTGCTCTTCCAAACTCTTAATTTTGTCCACCTGAGATGAAATTTGATTTTTAAAATTCTCATTCAAATTAGTGGCTTCATCCAATTTTGCAATCAAATCATCTTTTTCAAGCTTGACCATTTTAAATTTAGCTTTTAATTTTGTAGAATACTCAAGAGATTTCATACAAAAATTATAAAGCTTGTAATAGGCATCATGAATATCATCATCATCATTCAACACAAGATCATGCAAATCAAAACAATCAAGAGTTTCCATGATAACAGAGGTCAATGGATCACACATCAAAGATTAAACCCTAATCAGAGTGTGCCTGCTCTAATACCACTTGTTGAGAAATTTAGACCCCGATTGATAGAATTAACAAGTTTTAAACCCAAGTTGTTAATTAGATTTATTATAAATAAAACTTTTTAAAACAAACAAACATCAATATCATGTCAAAACTAAGTGCAGCGGAAAAATAAATAAGACAAGGTATGATGACCCAGGAAAACCAATGAAACCAACCAGTTTCACAGTAAAAAACCTAGGGGGAAACCTTCCCGAAAAGCAATTCACTATAGTAAAGAGAAGTTTCAGATCTAGTACAAAACCTTTGTCCCTAGACTCTACAATCTCCGTAGATGAACTCACAGCAGAAACCTTCTACTGCTTCAGAACCTCTGAACTCTTCAATATATGAACGCCACCCTTTGATGCACGAATCCCAATACGTGACTAACTCCTTTGCACGAATCCCAGTACGTGACTCACTCACCAACTTGAGGAAGAAGAATGTTGGCTGCAAAGTTCTTCACTTCATCAACAATGAAGATTAAGAAGCTCTTAGTTACAAAACCCTAAGGCGCAAAGACACAGTAGCTTCTTTTTTGAGAGAATAAGGCTTCGGTCACCTTTTTCATATGTTCTCCTTATATTCTCTTGTGTGACGGCCTCAAAAATAAGCCTTATATATGCCTAGGGTTGTGAGAAAAGAAACCCTACACAAATACAAAAGCCTGGCCCAAAAATCAGATCTGGAAATCTGAATTCTCGTAACCTCGATAGATACCTCGATCGATCGGGCAGTTGTCGAGCCTCATTAAATCTCGATAGATACCTCGATAGATAGCTCGATAGATAGCTATCTGTCCAGCAGCTATCCGCAGGTGTCCAGCAGCTATCCGCCAGGTGTCCACCAGATGTCCAGCTTTAGTACACACTTTTTCTTCATTTGTTTCTTGGTCCAATCTTCATGGCTTTAATACTAGACTTGAACAACATGTTCTTTGAAGTATTAAACACATCCTAGATCTATCCAAATACAAGTAAAGTGCGTTTTGTCAAAGGATTAGCCAACTACATAAAATAACGACATATGTTAACAAACTTGAACTACATATGTCCTAACAAGGAGGATGAGACCTTTGATGAGTTATATGTTAAACTCAAGGATATTGTGAATTCTGCTTTCAACCGTGGAGAATCTATTGTAGAATCCAAAATTGTTAGGAAAATCCTTAGGTCATTACCTGAAAGATTCCATCCCAAGATCACTGCCATTGAAGAAGTAAAGGACATTGATCAAATTCCTTTGACTGAGCCTGTAGGAAACCTTCAAACCTATGAGATAGGATTAAGCTCAATGGGAAAATGTGGAAAGAGTAAAAATTTGGCTCTTAAGGGTATAGAGGAAGAGATTGAAGACTTTGAAGATGAAGATAAAGATGGGAGTGATGATGAGGATGATGATCTAACCTTCATAATTGATGAGATTATCAAGATTCTTCAGTTTAGGAAAAAGGATAAGGGCAAACCTCCTAAGAAATCTAAATCCTCTAGGAAGGGTAAGAATGATAAACCCCTCCTCCAATTCCATGAGTGCAAGGGTTTTGGTCATTTGAGGATAAAGCGTCCAAACTACCTTATGAAAGAAAAGGCTAAGAAGTCAGAAAAGAAAGGGTTGGTTGCTACTTGGAGTGACACTAAGAATGACTCTTCTGATGATTATGTGAATGAATGTAGTCATGTTATGGCCTTTGCTGCTTCAACCGAGAAGGTGATAGTGGAGAGTGCTAATGACAGTGAGGATTCTTCTAATGATGAAGTATCCAAGAAGATGACCCTTCAGGAAGCTTATGATAAGCTATGCACTAAATTCATAAAATCTGAAAAGACTTCTCATCTTTGTAGAAAAGAGCTTAATGGGGGTAAAAACTAAAAAAGCTGATTTGTTGGTCAAGCTAGATAAGACAACAAGGTTAGTTGAGACTCTTGTTATGGAGAACACCTCATTAGAAAAGAAGGTCAAGAATCTTGAGGTAGAGCTTAGTCAAGCTAGAACTCAAATAGAAAGGATGTCTAGTGCAAAGCTTGATGAGGTCTTGAGTGCTCAAAAGCCTAGTTCTGATAAGACTAGTTTAGGATATGCTGTCTCCTCTAACCCCTCATTTTCCACGACTTCTAGATCAAGGATTGTCATTGTGCCTCAATTTGAGAAAGGTAATAAAGGTATGAAATCAAAAACTGTTTTGGCTAATTCTAAATCCTTTGTGGATCTCATGTTTGTCACCATGGTGGTGTTTCTGGACACATTCGTCCTAATTGTTTTAAGTTATATCCTCATAAGAAATTGTCCAAACGATCACAAGTTTCCTTTCATGGACCTACACCTTTGTTTGGAGAGTTATTAAAAGCGTTAAGCTTTTTAACTTAATTTCAGGAAAATTTCAATTCTTCTATGTCCTTTAGTAGACATACTAGGACACGTGTCTTTTCATCTTCACGACCAAAGACTCGTGCTATGTGGGTGGGAAAGGAGCCTAAGACTTAATTGTCTTTTCTGTTTGTCCTCTGCTTTAATTATTTCTATCTAAAGTAGGACTTTCTTTACTTGATTTCTTATCTACTCTTGGAATCATGCTTTCATGCATCTGCACCTTTCTATCATGCTCTCATGCATATACATCCTTCTTTCATGCTTTCATGATTGTTTGTCTGTTTTTGTTTGGTTGTTTAGTTTTTATTTTGTTTTGTTTTCAAAATAAAAAAAAAAAATTGAAAAATTGAAAAATACATGTGTGTTTGTGTACATTGATTCTTGTGAACCTTAAAATGGCCATTGACACTGAGTTTTCTAAACTTTGTATCTCTTGTAACTTAGATGAGCATCCTTATGCACAACTACGCAAGTGAGCTTTATGACTCTTTGTTTGTGATGAGTAAGGTTAAGTGATCTTTTGTACTTAATACTCGTATCGCTCTTTTTGATGGGTAAGACTAAAAAATCCTAAGAGAAAGGCATAAATAACCATCTCACCACTGTTACTCACCAATCATGAAATGACATCTGCATGCTTCAGCATAGCAAAAGTGTAATATCAAAAAGCTTAACATAATTGGGTATTTCTTTTCTCTCTTTTATGCCCATGCATGATATGCTTAATAAAAGAAAATATGCGAAGAAATAAAAGGCAAAAAGAACAAAATGCTTTAAAATATGATTGCAAGCGTGTTTTCTAGGAGATGTGGGAGTTATAGGATGTACCTCGAAGGTGATAGTCCCCATCAAATAGTTATGATCATATGTGAGTTAAAATGATTTTCTCATATCTCAAATGGTCATAACTTTGAGACACTTATGCAATCTTGCGATGTTTTTCACACACAACACACAATATTCTTTACTATTTTTGATACATGTGCAGGTACAATGTGATTTGGCCATCACAAGGTTTACATGTGTTGATGTATGCTCACTAAACTGTCTTAACTTGTTTTTGAAATATAAAATTGGTTAGACTTGTTTAGTGTGTGTGTGTGTGTGTGTGTGTGTGTGTGTGTGTGTGTGTGTTTTTTTGGGAGTTATATTCTTAACTCTTTGTTGATTAAGAGATGTCTTTGAGAGGTTAAAATGTTGGTTGGATCTTTAGTTGAGTTGCATTCTTGATTGCATTCATGTTTGTGTTTTTCTCTTCTTGAAAAACTATTTTTAAGCAATCTCGACACCTCCTCGGCACCTCTCGATACTTGGTTTATCTTTTGAGCTCTTCAGTTGCATCTTATCGCAATCTTGACACCTCTCGATAGCTAGGTAGATCGATCGAGATATCTTCAGTCTGCTTGATAGATCCTCGACACCTTCTCGATCCATCGAGGTTGGCTCGATAGCTTCTCGACACCTCCCGATCGATCGAGATATCCTTACATGCATTTCATTTTTCTTTATTTTTCATGTTTCTCTTATCTTGTCATTTATAGCATCTTGTTTCATTATATTCATGCATTTTTATGGATTCTTTGTGCCCCCTTGATTATCCTTGATCATCTTTATATTTCTCGGGTAAAGCTTTATAGCTTCCTATACCTTTTGTCAATTGTGACAAAAAGGGGAGAAATTGAAGAATATGTGGTTTCTTTCTTTAAGATTCTACAAGTTAGGGGGAGAAATACATGCCCTTGTAAGGGGGAGTTGTGTTTCATCTTGCTAGGGAGAGTGTTTACCTCCTTGTTCATGTACCTAGGTATTGTGACCATTTTTACATACAACATGGTATTTATCAAGTGGTATTATATATATGATGATGTATGTTTTCTTCACCTATCTCTACATGTATTGTTTCTTTTCTTTCTTTATACACATGTTTCTTTTCTTGTATACAATCTATTATTTTTGCTTCATACAAAGATGTCTTGATGTGTTTTGTTTAAAGTGTTTCAAAAATACAAGTTGTCAAAGTCTTCCATGCCATGAACTTTTTTCTTACAAAGTTTTTCAAGAGTTTGTGTTAGGGTAGATTTTATTGTATTCAACAAGTGAGTATGAGTTGAGTGATTTATGACTTCTCTCATATGTTCATTTGTTTGTTGTGGTTTTGTCACGGATTGCCAAAGGGGGAGATTGTTAAGGACATATTTTATGTAGTTGGCTAATCCTTTGACAAAACGCACTTTACTTATATTTAGGTAGATCTAGGATGTATTTAATACTTCAAAGAACATGTTGTTCAAGTTTAGTATTAAAGCCATGAAGATTGGACCAAGAAACAAGTGAAGAAAATGTGTTTATTAAAGCTAGACAGATAGTTGGACACTTGCGGACAGATAGCTGGACATCTGCAGACAGATATCTGGATACCTATAGACCTGCAAACAGTTGCTCGACAGCTACTCGATACCTCGATCTATCGAGGTTTAATGAAGCTTGACAGCTGCTCGATCGATCAAGGTATCTATCGAGGTTACGGGAATTCAGATTTTCAGATCTGATTTTCGGCCCATGTTTATGT
The DNA here is from genome assembly GCA_032878915.1 of Castanopsis chinensis. Classification (NCBI taxonomy): domain Eukaryota; kingdom Viridiplantae; phylum Streptophyta; class Magnoliopsida; order Fagales; family Fagaceae; genus Castanopsis; species Castanopsis chinensis. The sequence continues at coordinate 6,168,108 of JAVQMG010000108.1, read as the reverse complement.
ATTTGTGTAGGGTTTCTTTTTTTACAACCCTAGTCATTTATAAGGCTTATTTTTGAGGCCGTCACATAAAAGAATACAAGGAAAACACAAGGAGAACATATGCAAAAGGTGACCGAAGCCTTATTCTCTAAAAAAGAAGCCACTGTGTCTTTGCGCCTTAGAGTTTTGTAACCAAGTGCTTCCTGATCTTCATTGTTGATGAAGTGAAGAACTTTACAGCCAATATTCTTCTTCCTCAAGTTGGTGAGTGAGTCTCGTACTAGGATTCGTGTAAAGGAGTTAGTCACATACTGGGATCCGTGCATCAAAGGGTGGCGTTCATATATTAAAGAGTTCAGAGGTTCTGAAGTGGTAAAAGATTTTTGCTGTGAGTTCATCTACGAAGATTGTAGAGTCTAGGGACAAAAGTTTTGTACTAGATCTAAAACTTCTCTTTACTATAGTGAATTACTTTTCGAGAAGATTTGCCCCAAGATTTTTTATTGTGAAACTGGTTGGTTTCATTGGTTTTCCTGGGTCATCATATCTTGTCTTATTTACTTTTCCGATGTATATGATTTTGACATGATATTGATGTTTGTTTGTTTTAACAAGTTTTATTCATAATAAATCCAGTTAACAACTTGGGTTTAAAACTTGTTAATTCTATCAACCGAGGTCTAAATTTCCCAACAGATTGTGCTCCACATACCTAGACTAATGGCAAAGGAAGCCAAAAGCATGAATTCCTTGTTAAAAATTACTCTAATATACTTTATGAAAACATAGCATGTAGGATTATTTAGAGAAGAAGTTACATACCTCCATCCATTAGTCCTAGAGAAAAGAGTTTGATTTAGAAAATAATGGTGGCTGCAAGATCAATTTAGTGTATCTGAGAGGAGAAAAGTACTACCTTCTACCCTAGACCACGTAATCAAGAGAGAGTGCATAACAATCAAAATTGACTAATGGCTATGTTTTAAGGGTGAGGTAGGATCTTCTCCTTGTGTGCAATATATTGGCCCATCTCATTAAGGGCCCACAAATAAAAGACACATAATAAGAGCATTCACAGAAGGCTTGCTACTAGTGTTTTAGTCAAATTTATTTTTAAAATGTTACCTTAACTAATTCAATTGTAGATACTTTTACACCAAACTCAATACTATATCTTTTAAAAAAAAAAAAAAAAATCTCTCTCACTTAATTCTTTTTTTTGGTCAACCCACAACAAATGTCTCTCTACCTCCCTCCCCTCTCTCTCTCTTCTTTACTAAGACGCACTTAGACAGTGTGTGGGTCTTAGACCTATAAAATTGTACTCCAAAAGGTTGCAGGTCAATGGCTCGTGGCAATGAAAGTGTAAGCACATGAGTGCTTTGAGGCGAAATTAATGGTGTGTGGGTTTGCATGTGGTGAGTGTTGGATTTTCATTGTATATGCTAATGGGTCTAAGTTGTTGAGGATTTTCTTTCACATGGGTTTAGGGGTCTTTTTATACTTCTGCGCCTCTATCTTACTCTCAACCCACATAGACTCAAATGAAAAGGAGAGAGAGAGAAAGAGATAAATTCAAAAATAAAATAATAAAATATTTTCTTTTAGTTTTGGTAATGAACAGAGATTCAAAATAGTAGCATAGGAATGTTCACTGCTAAAAAAATTTGTTGCTTTATTGAGTTTGATGGGTGTTATGTTTTGGTTGCTTAGGTAAAATTGTTTGCCGCTTTAATGTAAGGTGAGGTAGCTGCAAGTGCTCTGAAGGCCCATACTCACATATTTCATTACTATGTCATTCTACATAAAAATAATAAATATAACATTCTTTCACTTTGACAACACAAGTCATCAAAACAAATAGAATTAGATGTAAGCAACTTCTCAAAATACAACCCAGTCCACAATACAAGTACCTAGTAATATCAACAATACATCGAGAAGAGATCCATGAAACATAATCAAGTGCTTACAAATACATGGCATAGGTATTAGAATGCAAGTGTGATACAAAAATAACACAAAGACATCATGAACACACTCTATTCAACAAGAAGCTTGCCCATTGAGACTTAATATGGTTGTTTAGCATTATAATATTTATGCCATAATCAACAAAATATGGCGTAATGATATACATGACAAGATAAATAGTGTTCACAACATGCACTTATACACGAAGCTCCCAATAATTCAAAACAACAAAACTCCAATAAGGCAACATATATTTTGTGGAAATGTTCTCAACAAAAATTGATAGGCCAAGAATGTATTGACCCCTTGTGATGAATTAACTAATTAATTAGGTTCAATTACATACAATGAGCATAGTAGCACAAAAAAATCACCAAATAAAGTATAATGCAGCGGAAATCAAATTTGACACGGTTTATAAACGAGGAAAATCTTTGAAGCAAAAACTCCATCGGGTGATTTTAGGGTCACCACTCTCAAGAATTCACTATTCTCAAAACAAGCAGTTACAAATAAAAGAATCTCAGTACCTTATACTAATCTACAGGAACAATGTATCTAAAATAGAAAGAAAAGAAAAAGATACAAAAGTCCTCACTACATCCCTAAAAAATATAAACATTCCCCCTAGCAAAAATCTCTTAAGTAATCTCCTAAGTATTAATTCTCCCCCTATGTATATGACTACTCTCATATCTAAAACTACTCCCCCTTTTTGACACGAGTGACAAAGGTAAGTACATGAAATAGACATCTCATCATCGTTGGAAGAGCTAGCACCATCATTCTCAGCATCAGTAGCATTAGCATCATTGTCCTCATCCTCAGAAGTCTCTGGAGATGGAGAAGGAGAAGCAACGAAGCTACCAAGGCAAGCTTGTTGTCATGCAATACGACCAACACGGGTGTTCGCCAAACATAACTCATCACTGAGAGTGTCAAGGCAAGCATCCATGTGCACAAGTTGTGCCATAATGTCCTCAAGAGACACACCACCCGTAGAAGAAAAGGGAGAGAATGTGGATGGAGATATAGAAGCTGGAGGAATCGCCATTCCAAGCCGTCTCGATCATAGTTGCACCTCACTTTGTTTAACGGTAGCGGCATCTATGGCACACATGACGGAGAAGGGGTCAGAAAAGGGAAAAGAGACAGAAAAATTGCAAAGAATTCTCGTGATAGTCAAAGGAAAAATGAGCTTATTATGGGTCGCCGTGTCCCTATAAACATCTATAAAGGATAGAATGAAATGAGAAGGGAAGTCTATAGTAAGATGCTCTAAGAGGGAAAGCAAAAATCAAGCATAGGGCTTTGTAATGGAGTTATAGTAAGACAAAGAATGCAAAACAAACGTCGTCATCATGTTAATAAACCTCAGACCTTTAGCAAAGGCCGAGCAAGGAGTGAACTCATGATCACCCCAATCAGAGGGAAGCTTACAGAAAGCAGACATAAGCTCGTCTTTAGACACAGTCTTAAGACAATCACAACCGGTGAGTTAGGATGCGCTAACCTTGGGACAGAGAGCACCTCGGATACAATATCCAGTGTGACCACAATGTGTGTACCTTGAACACAAGTAACAAAGAGAGGTACTGAATAATCAAATCTATGCATGTTGGAGTAGAACTCTTGTATGATCACGGATGGACAAATGGCCGGGACGCCACGCAATGACTCCCAACCCCTACTATAAATGACAGTGGGTAGGTCGATATCATAGAAGTCCAATATAATGACTTGGTGCTCTAAATGAATGCCTCGTCTAGAAAAGTTCTTAGAAAAGTCTTGTCAAGCTTTATCATCATGGAACCGAATGTAGGAAGTGGTAGCATTAGAAAAGGAAGCCTCGGAATGAAGAGCGTTCCAAGACGAAGTAGATTTTTGTTTAAGTGCCATAGAGCAACTAACCGAAAGAAGGAGAGAGAGACACGCAGAAAAGTACCAACACAGATCAATATATAAGAATATAAAGAATTGAAGGTACGTATGCATGAAAATGCATGAACATGTGACATGCAAAAGTAAAAGCATCATGGGCTTAGCTCAATCGAAACCTACTAGCACACAACATTTGCAAAAAAGTAAGCACATATCTAAAATGCATAAAACATTGTTATAATGCAAATGTGATGCAATGCATGACACTTTGAGGACATTTTCACAAAGCCCATTCCAAAAATTTCACCAAAACTTCATGAATTTTGAAAAACCCCAAATTCAAAAACCTAAAACCTAAGTCTAAATGCGTGAAATGCATGAAGAATGAGAGATAAAGAGATCATACCAAGTGATTTGAGACAAGAATTACCAAAATACACGTGGGTTGAAGGTTTTGAGTGAGAAGATTGTGTTTGGGAGGTGAAAAGACTGAAAACAATCGAGAGAAATTGAGGAGAAATGAAGAAAAGTCGCACGGATCCTATTTATAGAATCTCACAATTCTCGATAGATCGAGAGGTGTCGAGCTTTAAAGGCTTAAAGATCCAGCTATCGAGCAATTATCTAGAGGTGTCCACAGCAAAAGGGGCTCAATGGATTGAGGAGCTATAGAGCATCTAGCAAAGAGACAGAAACTTTCTCAATAGATCAAGGAGCTATCAAGATTGTGATAAAAAGAAGCTGAAGAGCTCGATAGATAGCCTAGTTGTCGAAAGGTGTCGAGGAGCTGTTGAGATTGCCTTAAAAATAGTTTTTTAAGAAGAGAAAAACATAGACTTGAATGAAGTCAAACATGCAACTCAACCAAGGATCCAACCAACATTTTAATCTCTCAAAACATCTCTTAATCAAGAAAAATGTCAAGCATTTAGATCCAAAACACAGACACACACTAATCACGTCTAACCAATTTTATATTTCAAAAACAAGTCAAGACAATTTAATGAGCATACATTAACACATGCAAACCTTATGATGACCAAATCACATTGTACATGCACATGCATCAAGGGTAGCAAAGAATATTGTGTGTAGTGTGTGAAAAACATGGCAAGATTGTATAAATTTCTCTATGTTATGACAATCTGAGATATGAGTAAATCAATTTAACTCACACACGATCATAACTGCTTGATAGGGAATATCACCTTTAAGGTACATCCTATAACTCCCACATCTCCTAGAATACACACTTACAATAATATTTTAATACATTTTGATTCTTTTTACTTTAATTTTTCTCTGCATATTTTTTTTTAAGCATATCATGCATGGGCATATAAGAAAGAGAAAAGAAATACCCAATAATGTTAAGCTTTTGATATTGCACACTTTTGCTATGCTAAAGCATATCGATGTCATTTCATGATTGGCAAAAAACAGTGGTGTGATGGTTATTTAAGCCTTTCTCTTAGGATTTTTTAGTCATTTCTGTCAAAAAGAGTGATACGAGTTTAAGTCCAAGAGATAACTTAATCTTACTCATCACAAACAAGAGCCACAAAGCTTACTTGCTTAGTTGTGCATAGAGATACTCATCTAAACAACAAGAGATACAAAGTTCAGAAAATTTTGTTTCATTAGTCATTCAAGGTACAAAAGTGCTAATGTACACAAATACACACTATTTTTGTATTTTTCTGATTTTTCAATTTTTAAATTTTTTTTTTTATAAATAAAAACAAAATAAAACAAAACTAAAAAACAAACAAATAAAAAACATGTCAAACAAAGCAATGCATAAAAACTAGATTGACTCAAAATAAGAAAGCAAAACACACAAGTAATACAAAAACAAAAACAATAAGGGGAGAGAGAGAAAAGAAAGTGACTAAATCACTTGGAGCCCTTTTACTTCCACACGTTGAAACTACCTTTCCTTTTAGCGAATCTTTAAGCCGGTGGTGAGGGGGAAGAATTGCAACTGTTCAAGTTCGAAAGGAACATGAAGGCCTTGAGGAGATCTCCTAGAGGAGCAAGAGAGGATGCAAACTGACTTAGGTTTCCAGATAAGGCCATACTATTGTTCTATTGAGCGGCTTGCACTTGTAGCAATTAAGTCGAGTGTGTCTAGCTGCTCCACAATGATGACAGATATGTTGCTTCTTCTCTTTAGACTTTTGAGCATTCCTCTTTTTGTCCCTAGGGTTTTTGGTTTCTTTCTTAACAAGTTTAGGGGGTACTCCTAAGATAGATTTACCATTATCTATGTTCTCACTAGCTATCACATTTATAACATCATTATTCTTAGATTCAATATTATTAACAGGAGAAACAAAAACAGTAGTACTAGAAGAAGCAATATTAGGAGAAGAGAGATCATACCCTAAACTGGTTTAATCGGAGGCAAATTTCTACATACTAAGCATCTTATCAAGCATTGCACTTGAGGTCCTCTCTAACTAATCTCTAACTTGGAATAGTTCTACCTCAAGCTTCTTGGTCTTCTCAGCCAAGAAATTGTTTTCAAACCTTAGTGCTCCAATGGTCTGATTAGCTTCATCAAACTTTGTAGAGAGTTGTTTTCGTTCAAGCTCCACATCATTGAGTTTCTTGGTGGCCAACCTATACAGTAACTTATGCTTTTCCAAGACCTTGTATAACTTTGCATAGGCTGTGTGGATGCCATCTTACTCATCCATCTTCTCAAAATTTGATTTCACCTAGTTTTCTTCTTCATCCATATCTTCTACAATCCCTTCAGTAGGATTTGACAGTGGTGTTAAAGGAATTTAGGATTCCGTCATCTTCATTTCCAAAATCGTCCTCAGGTCGCTCAATGTAATAGCAAGTACCTTGCTCTTCTCAATAGACTTAAGATAAGTAAGGCACTCTTGTTTCATGTGACCAAATCCTTAACATCCAAAACACTTGGGTCTTGAGGGAACAGTGTACTGACTACCATCCCTAGCATCCTTCTTCCCTTTGTCTTGGCTCTTAGACTGAGAAGAACTTAATTGCCTACAGTCCTTGTCAAAACCCTTTGCATTGGCATTCTTCATGAACTTCTTAAATTGCTTGGTGATGTAGGACTTCATTTTAGAATCTTCATCGCCTGAAGACTTATCCGTGTCATCGCTCTTGGCCTTCAATGCCATGCTCTTGCCCATACCTTACTTACCAATCCTTGTCAAACCTAACTCATAGGTCTGCATATTACCAACTAGCTCTGTTAAAGGAATCTTGTCAATATTCTTTGATTCCACTATCATGGTGATCTTGGCATGAAATCTCTTGGGCAGAGATCTAAGCACCTTTCTTACAATCTTGGGTTTGAGAATGGTTTCCTCAAGATTAAAGCCTATCATAGAATTCATCAAATGAATCATCCTTCTCCATCTTAATTACTTCAAAGCTTGTAGTGAGCCTCTGTAGTTTCGAATCCTTGACAGCCTTGGTTCCCTCATAGATTGTTTGGAAAATTGTCCATGCTTCATTTGCAGTTTCAATGGAGGATATCTTCTTGAACTCCTCATTTGTGACAGCACTGAATAAAGCATTCAATGCCTTCCTGTTGAAATTTGCCGCCTTGATCTTTACATCATCTCAGTCGGCTAGCGCTTCCTTCAGCTTGGTCTAGCCTATCTCCACAGCTTGCCACACCTTCTCAACTAAGGACTGCAAGAAAGCTCTTATGCATACTTTCTAGTATGCATAGTTAGTTCCATCAAATAAAGGAGGTACAATAAGTGACAATCCTCTATCCATGGCAAATAGGGGTTAATGGATCACACAGAAAAGATTAAACCCTAATTAGTGTATGCCCACTCTAATACCACTTGATAGGCCAAGAATGTATTGACCTCTTGCGATGAATTAACCAATTAATTAGCTAAGTAAATTAATTAGGTTCAATTACATGCAATGAGCATGGTAGCACAAACAAATCACCAAATGAAGTATAATGCAGTGAAAATTAAATTTGACACGGTGATTTGTTTACGAATGGGAAAAACCTCTGAGGCAAAAAACCCACCGGGTGATTTTAAGATCACCACCCCCGAGAATCCACTATTATCAAAACAAGCGATTACAAATAAAAGAATTCCAGTACCTTATAACAACCTACAGTTGAATCCTTACTCCAATACACAATTGGACTTGTTTTGTAGTGACAATCTCTCCTTGTATTACACGGCTCTCAATATGTGACTAACCAATAGATGCGTGGATCCCAATACGCGACTTTATTGTCAACTTAAGAAGAATGTTGGCTGCAAAGTTATTCAGTTTATCACACGATGAAGATCACGAAGTTGCTTGGTCAGTAAAACCCTATGGTGTACAAACACAGCAGCTTCTTCAAGATGAACTAAGACAAACTAGGTTTCCAGTCACACTTTTCTTCTCACTTGTGTAATTGTGCTTTTCTGTGCTCTTGTGCAATTGTGCTACCTATGATGGCCTTTAAAATAATCCTTATATATGTTTAGGGTTGTGAGAAAAGAAACCCAAACATACATTCACGGATTGGATAAAAATCAAAACTAAAAATCTGTTTTTCATAAACCTCGATAAATACCCTATCTATCAAGCTGAAACAGCTTTTTAAACCTCAATAGATACTAGCTATCAAGCTTTAATGAACAAAACTTCTTCACTTGATTCTTGGATAAACTTGCATGGTTTTAACACTTGAACTTGAAACCTTGTTTCTTGAAGTATTAAACACATCCTAAATCTACCCAATTACAAGTAAGTGCGTTTTATCAAAGGATTAGCCAATCACATATGTCCTAACAAAAATAGACTTAATTAATTCCTCTCTAGCAAAAGAAATATTTAATCTCAATATGCTTGGAACAAGAAGAGCTCCTAGTGTTCCCAAAAACGGAAACTATTGTAGAATTATCACAAAATATCTTTAGCAGCCACACAATGGTATCTACAATACCAGGCCCAAAGATCAAATTCCACAAACAAATTGCCAGACACATAGTCATAAAAATTTACTTACTCTGCTCTATAATTAAGGAATTTGTTATTTTATATTTGAAACTAATCCATGATACAACCCCTCTTGTTATCATAAATATGTAACTAGAGTTGGAACTTGCTCACCTAGTGACGCTTCTACTTTCTAAAAGATGTGCTGCAAGGGAAACAAAGGTGACTTCTAGCAGCTAATGAAGCTCCTTTTCTTTTATTGGTTCATGTTTGCTCATGCTTCCATTGATGTGAATGATGATTTGAGTTTAGAGAGAGAGATGAGGGTGATGATAGAGAGGGAGTACATCATGTCTTAGTTGTTTCCTAATAGTGTAGTTGCTCTAAGAGCATGATTCTCTTCTTATTTACTGATGTTTTGTATCTATGATGGCCTTTCTTTGATTTTCTAATTGATTATAATTATTGTGATGATGTGTACTTTTTCTCTTTGTTTATTTTGATTTCCTTCAACCTTACCCCATCCTTTATAGTGGTGAAGAGTGAATAGTTGGACCAATGAGTTATCCTCAAGACACAGTAAGCTTCTGAAGCACTTCTTTAAGTAACCCAGATTACTCGTGGGAAATAGGTGTGTTGAAGTGACTAGCTGAGACTGAGAATGGGTAGCTGAAGTGGCTTTCCAGCCATCAGCTATTTGCGTTTGTTTTAGAGATTCAAAGCTTCAACTAGGTTTTAGGAATCTGAAGTTTTGCATTGCTTGACCAAGAGCTTGGTGCTTCAGGTATTGACAAAAACCACACACTCCAACACAATATTCCTCAACCCACCTACACCTATTCCAAGTCACAATGTGGCAATGGGTGAGAAACACATGCCCTCTATAGCTATAAGGTTCATATCATACATACCATATTCCCCTCCCTTTCACTATATTCGTGTTGTAAACCCATGGCTTGGATCATGGGTTCTACTACCTGAGTTGGACTTATATAAAAGATAGCTTTCTAAATGCAACTGAGGAAAATCTTATTCACAAAATTAAGTAAAAATAAGAAAGCTCATTAATTTACATTAAGGCTTTACTATATGTACACACAACAAGAGCAGGGAAGAAGAAAAGGAAAACAATCCTAACAAACTAATTGATTAAGTAGTAAGCAAATGACAGTTGTAATCCACTAATGCTAATTACACGTGCCAACAATTAGTCTAATGCTACTTAAGTTCAACGACACCGTTTTCTTTTAATTTGTCTTTCTTCATTTTGATTAAAATTCTGTCATTTTCGATTTCCTTTGTTTCTTTGTCACTGCAACCCATGTCTTATTTCTTCTTGCTTGAAGTTTCAACACTCCCCACTACAAAAAATGAGGGCTATAGCTGCGTTTGGAAAATGTAGCTATAGGCTATAGCCGCATTTCCAAACGTGGCCTATCTTGCACAACAATAGCCCCCTGCGGGGGTTTATAGCTACGTTTCTATAAACACGGCTAGAGATCCCCCTATAGCTGCATTTTTTACCACCTATAGTTGCGTTTTCATCCCCTATAGCTGCTTTTTTCACCCATTTATAAGCTGAGACCTATAGATGCGTTTTGTAAAAAATGCAGCTATAGACCCCCTTTGGGCTACGTTTAAAACGCAGCTATAGGTAAGGTTTTGGCTGCATTTTCAAAATGCGGCTAAAGCCTCCTACAGCTGCATTTCAAAAATGCAACAATAGTTTTTTGTAAAAAAAAAAAAAAAAAAAAAAATTGGGCTTTTTTTTTTCCCCCAAAAAATTCAAAATTCAAACCAAAAAAATTCAAAATTAAACACAAACCCAAAAAATTCATAATCAAACACAACATACTCACAATACAAACACACTTAGAAAATTCAAAATCAAACACAAACCAAGAAAATTCAAAATTAAATACAACATACTCGCAATACAAACACAACGTCTCCAAAATATAAAAACACAAACCCATGAATCTCCTCTCATTCAACAAAACCAACCCAATCTAACCCTAAATCTATTCAAGGAACACAAAAACACAAGCTTAGAAACATAAAAGAACAAGCTCAAGAGCACAAACCCAATTAAACATAAGCACAATATCAGCAACGCAATAGCACAAATTCAAGCACAAATCCAAAAAATTCAAAATCAAAACTCAAATCCAAATCAAGATATAGACACAAATATTGTTAGAACATCCACTTCATTCAAAATTTTCAACATTTCCTCCATTTTCTTACTAACTAAACATAAAATAACAACAAAAAAAAAATGGATCTACAGACAAAAAAACACAAAAAAGCAAAAGAGAGATGAGGGAAGGAAAAAAGAAAGGGCTAACTGGTGTGGATGGTGTCGGCGTGGCTAGAGTGGCGTTAGTGTGTTGGAGATGAAGAAAAAAAGAAAGAAAGAAAGAAAGAAAGAAAAAAAAAAAAAAAAAAAAAACTCAAGTGCATGACTTGCAGAAGAAAGAATGAAAGAAACTCAGGAAGACAAAACAAAGAATGAGCAAAAAAGAAAAAATGAGATGGGGGTAGGTGGGAAAGTGGCAGATGTCATTGGGTGATTTTTTTGTGTGTCACCTATAGTTGCGTTTTTAAAAACATGGCTATAGGTCATCCTTAAAAAAATATCTCAGGCCATCCTTTTTTTTTTTTTTTTAAAGGAGGACCTATAGTCGCATTTTCAAAAACGCGGCTATAGGTAACACATAAAAAGGATGTCTTGATAAATACTTTTTATAAGATACTTATAGCCACGTTTTTAAAAATGCGGCTATGGATCCTTTTCAAAAATTAGGCATAAATGCACTTTTGGTCCCTACATTTTAAGTCATTTCTCGATTTGGTTTCTAAACTGATTTTGCTCCTATGTCAGTCCCTGCTTTTTTAAAATGGTCCCTACCGTCAACTCAGTTACGGAAAAGGCTGAAGTGGCAAACGGAAGTGCCAGGTGTCAAAGCCAACTAATAAAATATTACAGAAAATTTCCACATATCCCTCTCAAACCCACGAGACCCTCACGTGACCGAGCCACATCACGTTCCTGCCTCTTTTCCCCCACGTGACATTCCATGTGACTGAGCTTAGCAACTACCTTCAGCCACCCCATAAAGAGACACAGTCGAGGAGCCCTAAATCACTCACAACCATCATTTGAGGAAGAGATGGAAGCAAACTCATCATTGTCAGCAAGCTCATCATTTTTAGCAAGCTTGAAGAGGAGAGCACCACGCATGTGCTATTGTCCTAGCCCTGGTAAACCGGTTCTAGTGGTGTATTGGACAAAGAACAATCTAGGCAGAAGGTTCTATGGGTGTCCCAATTACTAGGTAAGGAGTTAGTGGTTTAAAATATTTCTTCATTAGTTCCTTTTTATAGTGGGCTAGGTTGATTTGGTTTGGAATTTGGGTTTGAAATCTAGGTTTGAAATTTGGGTTTGATTTTTAGGTTGGTCGGAAATGCAAGTGTTTTCAATGGGTTGATGATGAGATTTGTGCGCGTGGGAAGGTGCTTATCCCAGAACAGACGCAAACCATTCTTAAACTCGAGGCTGAGGTTTCAACTTGCAAAAAGAGGGAGAAGTGTTTGGCATTGTCTTTGATTTTGGCATTGGTGATGTGTGGGATATGCCTTTGTGTGATTTTAGCTTTAGTGGATTAACTGGGTGGGTTATGGTGTATTGCTGGGTGGATTAGCTGGTGTAGAGAAATTAAGTGCCTTGTATGAAGGTTTAGCATGCTTTTTGTATGAAGGGTTGGCATACCTCTTTGTCAGTGTTTAAACATATGCATTGTGCAATATTTTGTGGAGAAGTGTATCCAATGACCTTGTAATTCCAGTTGGAACGAAATGAAGTTCTCATGGGTTGAACTTAAATTGTATATGTTGTTTTACTTAAATTACTCATTGTTTACTGGTTTGTAATGAATGAAAAAATCCTAGTCAACATTTCTAGTCACTCTGCCTAACAAAAACAGTTTGCAAGACATTAAACTACATAAACTTCAAGATACAACATCAGTCATGTGTCACTAATTGGCAACACACTAACATCAGTCATGTCTCTGATTTTGGCATTGGTGATGTGCTGAAAGAAACTACTGAAGTTCCAAACACACTTAGGTTCCAAACACTAACATCAAACACACACATTTAAGTTCCAAAAGCAAACAAATGTACATGTGGTTCTAATTCTGCAGTTACAGGTGTACATGTTACCAATTCTGCTGTTACCAACATAAATGTCCAAAAGCAAACAAATGTACATGTTACCAATTCTGCACTTACCAATGTAAATGTCTAAAAGCAAACAAATGTACATGTTACCAATTCTGTAGTTACCAATTCTGCAATTACCAATTCTCCACTTACCATTTCTGCAATTACCAATTCTGCACTTACCATTCTGCACTTACCATTTTTGCAGTTACCAATTCTGTAGTTACCAATTCTGCACTTACCATTTCTGCACTTACCAATTCTATCATGTGCATGAATCTGTTGGACACACATATCATAGCTAAAAGTATAAAAACCATAAACTAAAAATAATGGAACTCATTCCATGCCACAATACTCATAATTGCAGCACAATACAAAAACCACAACATTACTGCCAAATACACAAAGCACATAATTCCCTGCCATAATACAAAAATACTAATCATACCATTGCTTGCCAACAATCATAATCCAATATAGATATCAAGCATGAAATACAAGTAAGTTAATTAAGCCATTGTTCAGGCAACAAAAATAAAAGGTGATTGCACCACATATCACCCTACTTAGATGCCACGATTCAGCTATACAAAAATGGACATAAGTCAACCATGGTGCAGCCATCATTACAACCAACAAAAAGGCCTAATGCACATGACTGACAAATGTTCAAACTGACTACAAAAAGACAAAAGTTTAAAAAAAAAAAAAAATCCAAATAGTGAATGCTCAGATTCCACTAGCTAGCTAATCCCCTTGGCCCATGCACAAATGCTTGGCTCTCATTAGCCCTCAATACTTCTCTGTACCTAGACGTATTTCTTGATGCATTCAAGGTGTCACTTGTGGTTGCTTCACTACTGTTGGCTGGATTGTTGAAGGGTACATTGTTTCTAGCTGAATAGCTGGTTGCTGCATTGTTGTTGGCTGGCCTATTGGAGGGTGCACTTCTTCCTGCTGGATTGGTGGTTGCTGCACTGCTTCTATGTGGATGAGTGCTTGCTGGCTGCTGGTAGGGTTCTCTGTTGGTAGATGATACCCTTGGTTGATTTGGCTCATTGATGGCCACTCCTCCACATGCTCACCATGACCACTGTTACTTGTCTGCACATACATATAAACTCAAGTTAACTTCAAAAGGTAGAGAACAAGTACACATAATTGTAAATTGCAAATAAACTGGTACTATACCTGTTTTGGCCTAGAACTCCTTCTGTAGGCAGTAGCAGCAATTGTTGGTAGTGAAGAATTGCCCCCAATCTCACCTTTGCAACTTCTTTTGTTGTGGCCTATCTTCCCACATGATTTGCATCTCTTTGTACTACCCTTTCCATGCCCCTTTCTTGGTTCATTGGGTTCCCTTGCTCTCTTCTTCTTGGGCCTGCTCGGTGGCCTTCTCTTTATTGGAGGCTGCATAGGTGGGAGTCCAGTTGGGGTCCATATATTCTGACCATTGATTGGATCAATCACTGGCTCATAGCATGCCTTGTATGTGCTAACTCTGTAGCAATCGTCAGTGTACTTCTCAACTGCTTCTCTGTTGAAGAAGATGCATGAAATTGCATGGCAGCATGGAATGCCAGAGATGTCCCATTTCCTACAACTACATGTCCTCTTAGATAGGTCCACAATAAAGCTAACCAGCCCATTCTTAACCTCAAACCTCGTGTCAGAAGCCCAACAAGCTACCCATCTACTGCTACCCATCTTTTCCCTGTGCAATCTTTTACATACTTTAGGGCACAACTCAGACTCCACCTTCAAAATACTTAGTCTATTTTTTTAGGACATGTTCATCAAATACAGTCTAATGTCCTTAAGCTGCACACATAAACAACCCACATATTTGTACATGGTATACAATATATCACTCAAACACGTATACATAACTACATGACATTTTCATACCATACTGATAATGGGCTTCCCTCTAAATTTTATTATCTTGCTATTGAAGCTTTCACACATATTGTTCAGAATAGTATCAGTTAGACCATCAGTCCTGAACATGTGTCTAGCCCATATTATTGTGGTATGCCCTTTCAACCAAAAATATGCACCTTCATCAACATCCTTCATCTTATTCATTACCCTCTCAAACTCCTGTGCATAAGTAGCTTTTGCTGCTCTCTAGAACAAACCCCTGTTCAAAAGACCAAGATGTTGCTTCCTCAAGTTGTTGTATAAGTGTCTACAGCAGATTCTATGTTCATAATGAGGCCAGTTATCTGCAAATGCCTGCACTAACCCATGCCAAGGTAAACAGCAAGCAGTTAGCAATATAAACATAAAATATTTGTTATATAAACTAAATGAAATTTGTTACTTTATAATACCTTTTGCTGGTCTATTGTGAAAGCCCACCTCTTGCTATCACCAATGTCAGCTAGCAGCAAGTTGATAAACCAAGTCCATAAGTCCTTGGTTTCAGCTTCCACCACTGCAACAGCTAGAGGAAAGTACTCTTCATTAGGATCCCTGGCTACTGTAACCATCAGCTGCCCCCCCCCCCCACACCTTGTGTTTAAGATCCAAGCATCCAATCCAATTAATGGCCTACAGCCTACTAAGAATCCATTCTTACACCCGGCCTAGCATATATACAACCAAGTAAGGCACTCCAGTATGTAAATCAATCTCAGTTACCAAGTCTCTCTCATTAAAAGTGTGAGTCTTCATCAAAACTGTGCTACCAGGACTGAACCTTTTTAGTTCTACACAATAATCCCAAAGTTGATTGTATTGCTCTGTGAAAGCCCCATCTACAAACTCTTGAGCCCTTTCTTTGGCCTTGCTGGCCTTCCTAGCATTGATATTCACCACATACTTCTCATGAACAGCATCTTGAATATCCTTTAGTCTTATATCAGGTTGTCTTCTCACCTTTTTTATCAACTTCTTTGCAAGTAACTTGGCTGTACACCTTGGATTTTTGTAGCTCCTAGTACATGTGTGTTCCAAGTTCAAGGTCTTTAGTTGATAAGTCATCTCCCTGGACATCTTTGCTAGGTAAGCTGTAAAGTTACATTGAGGTTGACACTTGGCTTTAACCCTTACCTTATCATTCTTCACAAACCTCACCCCCCATCCACCATACACTGCGTACTCAGTGATAGCTTCCTTGAACTGTTTAGGAGAAATAAATAACATATTCTTCTCAAACCTAAGGTGTTCAGGATTAGAGATTGGCTTAAACACTGGAAACTTGTTCCTCCTAGTGACATTGTCCACTTGTCCATGATCACCTTCACCATGAGCCTCACTGCCACTATCATCAACCCCCCCCCCCATCATCTGATGACTCAATGAGACTTAACAACTCCTCACTAGTGTAATTAGAGTTCATTACACCAGCCCCCATCTGATCTGCCACTGGTGCCTCAACCTCATTGTCCCAACTGTCATCACTATCTGCTCTAACAAACCTCTGGTTGAGGTTTATTTCTCTGGTCTTTTCCATATCACTATCATCATTACTGTCAGAGGTGATAGGCCCATCCTCTTGTGGCTCATCAACAACTGGTTCCTTGCCAGGTCTCCTACATCCTATTATTTCAACATTGGAATCAATTTGGACACCATCTCCATTGGTGGGAGCAGGATTTTCACCACCATCATAACCACCCTCAGACCCAACAACACCACCATCCCTATCATCCCTACCAAAATCATCATCAATGTCACCTTCATAGAAATACTGATAACCATCAAAATCATCATCACCACCAGAGGACCCATCCTCATCAAAATCATCAAAGTAGCCCTTATCATCATAAGTAGGTTCCCCCTTAGAATCACTAACATCCACAAAGTCATCATGCTCATTTCCTACAACAACCTCCAATGTTACTCCATCTCCTCCATTAATGAGGATAGGATCATATGCTGGATGCTCTACATACACATGAATCTGCCTATGACCCCTCACCAATTTAGTCATGAGCATTGCATCTTTATCATCCTTAATCAAGTGGAACACCCTATTCTCCTGATTATCCCCAAGTGCTATGTACCATAGCCTGCTCACAGTAGTGTACCCAAAATCCCTACAAATGGCCTCAATCTCTAGTTTAGACCACTCATCAGGATCACAATTCTCTACTATCCCCACTTCACCCCCCACATACTCCTCAAGATTGTCAGTGAAATGCCCCCCATGATGCACATGCATAGTAAATAAATCGTCTATTCTGCATGCATGGAAAAAAAGTACTGATTACTTTATTACAATAAAGACAAAACTAAACCAAACAGTCAAACATGCACTGACTTTATACATTCTAAACAATAAGCTCCAACATGGAACACAAAACAATGCCAAAAATATACATAGTTTATTGATAACAGGGAACACATGTGGACCACAATGACAAACACCAACCAAACAAACAAATTAAAGCATAATGAATCACCAAAAGTGTGGTCCCTAATCGATGAGAGAGACAAAATTGCATACATAGACATGCAATAAAAGTAGGAGAGAGAGACAGATTTACATAGATAGAACGTGTTAAAAGTAAGAGAGAGAGACATATAAAAAGAGATGGAGAGACAAATATGCACACATAGAGAAACAAATATACACACAGAGAGACAGATATACACATGAAAATCTCAGATGTCAAAATTGATGCGGTAAATCGAGCTTCAAATCGCGACGTTCTCCTCCTCCTCCAGATCACATCGTCGTTCTAAGTGATTTGCCAGGGAAATCGTTTCACTAAAATCATTCTAAGTGATTTGAGTTTTCTCAGGGGACTGGGCTTGAGTTTTCTCAGGGAGCACGAGCTAATTTGGGGATTTTAGGGTTTAGAAAAAATTTGGGGATTTAGGACTGAAGTGGTTGAAGGTAGTTGCTAAGCTCAGTCACGTGGAATGTCACATGGGGGAAAATAGGCAGGAACGTGATGTGGTTCAGTCACGTGAGGGTCTCGTGGGTTTGAGTGGGATATGTGGAAATTTTCTGTAATATTTTATTAGTTGGCTTTAACACCTGGCACTTCCGTTTGACACCTGGCACTTCCATTTGACACCTCAGCCTTTTCCGTAACTGAGTTGATGGTAGGGACCATTTTAAAAACGTTTTTAAAAAAGTAGGGACTAACATAGGATCAAAATCAATTTAGGGACCAAATAGAGAAATGGCCCAAAATGTAAGGACCAAAAGTGTATTTATGCCCAAAAATTATTTAACTATAGGTCATCCTTAAAAAAAATAAAAATAAAAATATTTGGCTAGACCTATAGCTACGTTGTTTAAAAACGCGGCTATAGCTAACCTATAGCTACATTTTAAAATGCAACTACAGGTCTAGCCGGATAAAAAAAATATATATATATAAGGGGTACCTATAGCTGAGTTTTTAAAAAATGCGGTTGTAGCTAACCTGTAGCTGCGCTTTACAACGCAGTTATAGGTCCCCTTTTAAAAAAAAATTTATTCGGCTAGACCTATAACTATATTTTTTGAAGGCAACTATAGAATTAACCTATAGCCGCGTTTTAAAAACGCAGCTAAAGGTTAGCTATAGCTGCGTTTTTTGAAAACGCAAAAAACACAGCTATTGTTTAAGTCTAGAGCTGCATATTTTAGAAATGCTGCAGCTATAAAATAGCTATAGCCGCGTTTTTTGTAAACGCGGCTATAGCCCGTTTTTTTTGTAGTGCCCCCTCAAGTCATGAGCCATAAGTTCAGTGACTTGATTTCCAACAGTCTTAAGATTTGGTGAATAGATATCAACCAACCCTAAGCAATTAACTAATCTGCCAGAAGCTGGAAGTCTCAACACTTTTGTGAAGATATCTACTGTTTGAAAATGGCTTGAAACATAGAAGGTTTTAATCACTCCCTCTGTTATCTTGTCTCTTACCAAGTGACAGTCAACTTCTATATACTTTGTCCTTTCTTGGAAGACTGGATTAGCTGTAATATGCAATCCAGCTTGGTTATCACAAAACACTGAGCACTATTTGGATGATCAACTCTTAAATCCCTTAACAGCTGAAGAACTTAAACAATTTCACAGGTCGTGGTGGCCATTGCTCTGTACTCTACCTCTGCTGAAGACCTAGAGAGTGTACTTTGCTTTTTGGACCTCCAAGAGATTAAAGAATCTCCTAAAAACGCACTGTAACCTATGAGAGACCTTCCGGTATCAGGCAGCCTGCCCAATCTTCATCATAGAAGGCCTTTACTTGCATACTTGAACTGCTAGAAAAAAACAAACCTCTAGCTAATGTACCCTTCAAATACTAAAGTACTCTACTGACTACTAGCATACGAGGCTCTCTTGGTTCAGCAAGGAATTGGCTCAATCTATACACTGCATAGGTGATTTTATGTTTGGTTAAGGTGAGATATAGCAATCTTCCAATCAATTTTTGATATTGACTTGAATTTGGAAGAAGCTTACCTTCATCCTTTGAAAGATGAAATTTTTGTTCCATTGGTGTTCTAGCTAGTTTAGAACCTAAGAAACCTCTATCTTGTAGAATCTCCTAACAATACTTTCTTTGATTCAAGCTAATATACTTGTCACTTCTAGCAACCTTAAGGCCCAAGAACTACTTCAAAGAACCCAAATCTTTTAAGCCAAACTTAGCATCGAGTAAGAGCTTTAATGCATTAATGCAACCTAGATCATTTCCAGTAAGTAAAATATGATCTACATATACCAACAGAACAGTGAAAGATTGCCCATTAGTGTAAGTAAAAAGAGAGTAGTCTGCCTTGGATTGAACAAAACCAAAGTTCAAAATTGTGTATGAAAACTTGGCAAACCACTACCTTGAAGCTTGCTTTAAGTCATAAAGACTCTTGTTAAGCTTGCAAACCAAAAAACCATAATTAAAAGCACACTCCCTTTTGCTGTGAAACCCTAGTAGAAGGCTCATATAAACTTCTTCATCTAAATCACCATGTAAAAAGGCATTGTTCACATTCATTTGATGAAGAAAACACCTTTTCACAATAGCCAGAGATAAAGCCATTCTGACATATACAAATTTAGCTATAAGAGAGAAAGTATCAGTGTAATCAAGTCCCTCTCTCTGCGTATACCCCTTATCCACTAATCGAGCTTTATATTTTTCAATGAAGCCATCAAACCTATATTTTGTCCAATAAACCCACTTACATCCCATAAGAACTTTACCAAGAGGAAGAATGGTAAAAGTTTATGTATTAGTGAGTTCTAGAGCTACAATCTCCTTATCCATAGCAGCTCTCAAATTAGGGGATTGAACTACCTCATGAAAGGAAATAAGGTCTAGTGAAGTGGAATCAACTGCCATGATATATTGCTTATAGTTCTTACTGAGATTAAAGTAAGTAAGACCAATAAAAATATCATAAAGCTTACCAAAAAGGTGTTTAAAAAGAATAGCTATGCAAGAATAATCCTACAAGTAGGAAGGGGGTTTGTGTGGTCTATTGGACTTTCAGAGAGGTAAGGGAGGATTAGGCCTAGTAACTAATACAAGAACAACATCATTTTCAAAATCAATCTTCCGATTAGTATGTGATAATGGAGAATTGGGTGGTAAACTAGAAATCTAATCTGTAGAAACAGTGTCTGCAAAATTAGTGGAATGGATACTAGTGTTTTGAAAAGAGGAATCTGAAAGGGGACAATCAAGAATTGAATGTGGAAAAACAAAGGAATCAAAAGAGGAATCAATTGAGGGATCAGTGGAAAATTGTGATGAAGGTGAAATGGAAGCAAAAGGAAAAATGGATTCATAGAAAATTACATCCCTAGGACATGAATGGAATTGGATTCTAAATCCAAAACCTTATATCCTTTAATACCACTTGGATAACCTAGGAAAACACATTTTTTAGGTCTTGGTGCAAACTTATGTCTATTTTGGCAAAAAGTGGATGTGAAACATAGACAGCCAAAGGTTCTAATATGATCATATGAAGGAGGTTGTTTAAAAAGCATTTCATAAGGAGTTTCATTATTCAAATGCTTTAAAGGTAATCTATTGATGAGATAGACTGCAATAAGAATACAGTCTCCCCACAATTTCAAAGGAAAGAAGAATGAATTCGCAAAGCTCTGGCAACATTTAAAATGTGTTGATGCTTTCTCTCAACGATTGCAGTTTCTTGAGGAGTATCAACACAAGATAATTGATGCAAGATGCCTTTTGATTTTAAAAAAAAATCCTTATGATGAATTTCGTGTCATTATTGATTCTGAGACAATTAATTTTTGCATCAAATTGAGTTTCAACCATGATAGAAAATTGTTGAATTAGAGCTTGTGTTTCTGACTTGGATTTGAGCAAATAAGCCCAAGTACACCTAGAGTAATCATCCACAATGGTAAGAAAGTACTTACAACCTTTAATAGTGGGAGCTAAAAGAGGTCCCTAAAGATCACAATGCACAAGATCAAAAACACAATGAGAAATATAAGCACTAGTAGGAAAAGAAAATCTCTTTTGTTTAGAAAAATGACAAATGTCACAACATTTTGCCTTATTAGCTAGTAAACCAGACACAGATTATTCAATAATGACAATTTTGCATAAGAAGGATGCCCTAAATGAAAATGCCACAAATCAGTATTGATAGAAGTGAACTCTGCAAAAGGAATGGAGGAAAGAGTTTTTGAGGAAGTAGCAAGCACAAATGGAGGTGGCACTCTGTGTTGTAGCAGATAAAGGCCTCTTGTTGCTTTATCCAATGCAATCATGTTCCAATTGGCTAGGTCTTAGAAAAAGCAAAAAGAACCAAGGAACACAAGACAACAAAAAAGGGTTTTAGTGATTGAACTAACAAATATGAAATTGAAGGTAAAAGATGGAACACACAAAACTCCATAAAGTGTAAGATGTTCTGAGATATGAACTATACCTATATGTGTAACTAAAGCTTTTTCTCCATTGGGTAGATATACAAAGGTGTTAATGGTAGATGTAATTGCGGTTAGGCAAGAAACTGAATGGACCATATTGTCAATTGCACAAGTATCAATAATCCAGTCATTGGATTTGTAGGCTTGCCTATTAATTATTTGGGCAGAAAAAATGGAATGAGAAAGATTAGGGGGTAATCAAAAAGAATTACCTAAGAAGTTAGCAAAATAAGGCATGGATGAATTGGTGCTACTAGCAGTAGGAGCATTGGAGAGAGGTGATAAGATTGAAGTAGGCTAATGAGCAAGAGTAGCTTAAGATGCAGCAACTTCCTTGAATGACTGAAAACGAGGAAGGATAGTAATTGTTCACATTGAGTCTGAGTAATAGGACACTGAGGCATATTGAACTGTGATTGTGACGTGTTCAATTAAGGTTGTGCTCCTAGATGCTGTGGTGAACAATTCATCAACTTAGGTCGATTAGAAAAACCTAGCATAGGTTAAGAAACAAAGTTCCCAAAACGGCCATTGTTGGAAAAGAAATTTCCAACATTTCCATTGCTAGAAACTTGATTTGTAGAAGCCTTCCCTTTGGACTTATAACCTAGGGGATAGCCATACAACTTGTAGCATTTGTCATCTACATGACCCACAATTACACAATATGTGCAAACAAACCTCTCTTTCTTAGAATTACAACTCTTTCCACCTTGACCCCCATGATTTCCACCTTGATTCCAACCTTGATGGCCTTGAAACCCCTTAGTATTGGAATTGTTAACATACAAAGCGGTTGGTTCAATAACCAAATCAGCTTGACCAATTTACATGTGTTTTTCTTCTTGCAAAATCAAAGAATAGACCTTATTGAGGATAGGTAGTGGCTCAATGATCAAAATTTGACTCTTAATAGTGGAATAACTATCATTGAGTCCCATGAGAAAATGGAAAACTTGATCCTTTTGCTGAGCATTTAGTTGATTTTGTTGAGAACCATAGGTACAAGTGCAAGAAGAAAAAGATTGATAATTCACAAGTTCATCCCACAAAATCTTGAATTTTGTAAAGTAAGAACTCAACGATAGTGAACCTTGTAAAAGTTTCAAAATTTCTTTATAAATCTCAAAGAATCTTGGAACATTTGGCTGAGAAAACCTATCGCGCATGTCGATCCATAAATCCCTTGTAGTATGAGTGTACGTCACACTGGTAGCAAGATTCTTGCTTAAGGAATTCACCAATTATGAAAGAATGGTGGTGTTTTATCTGCACCAAGCGTTGTACCAAAGATGAGAAAGATCAGGCATAGGAATAGAGCCATTGAGAAAGTCAAACTTGTCTCCTCCTCTCTACCTCCCATTTAAATTCCTACGTGTTAGACATCATCTATTAAAAAGTAGTTTCAGCCCACACGTAAGGTGGGGGAGAGTGTTAAAAGTATTGAGATATGCTAAAGTTAATCATTTAACCAATATTTCTAATAACTTATAAGATTTCATGAAGGAATTATTCGTCTTTGTGTTGTTAGAGATTTGGATTGTGTGGAAGTGGAATGAAGATCAACATTGAGAAAGACAAATGCATGCCGCCAAAGATCCAGATTGCTTTTACTACTTTTTGTTGAAAGGGACTGATGCATGCTATTAGAAATGGATTTCAGATTTCATGGAGAAGGTGAGATCCTTCTACTTATAGCTGGGAATCAAAGTCTGCTCGAAGGAGAAGAAGAGAATAGTAGAGCAACGGTAACATAATTTGATTTGCCTTACCAATGGCTTCATGGGCCTTGGGTTAGACAAAGGAAGTCTTGGGCTCTCTTCCCTTTCTCCTCTAGTGGGCCTTTGTGGGCTAGGTCTCTGCTTTCGGGAAGGAATAATCAATAATGGACTTATCATTTCCTTTCTGAATGAACTCAAAGATGCTGTTGCAGCTTGCAACCCTTTGGAGCTTTAAAGTGATGTGTGAATTTTAGGCCTGTGGGCTTTGCTAACACACATTACTTAGTCAAGGATTAGGCCCTAAAAGTGAGCGCCATGTGTAGGTGGTTGTGAAATTGGCCCAAGTACCTTGGACTCTTGCATTGGAATTCTGGGCTTGGTTTTCAAAGACTTGCTTATGTAATCTCAAAGCCTCCTCATTCTTACTCAACTTAACCGAGCATACCCAATTAACTAGCAAACAAAAGCCAATTGACCAAAGGAGAAAAAGAAATTAACGGGGGTGTTCGATGATCCCTTTTTCCTTGTCGTCTGTGATGGTTTGAATGACCTATACGGTGTAGACAAAGCCACATAAGATGACATCAACCAATGTTTTAAATACCATTCATCTAGCTTCTCAAGGCTGTAGTTTCTTGCCTCGTCCAACTCTTAAATCCAACCTCCATCATGGAGCTGCGCCACCACCACACCTTGACACCCGCCACATCTTCATCCCGGAGCTCAAATGTACCACGTATGTTGCTCTAGGCTCTCTAATCTGAAGAGCCCAATGAGAGATTGAAAATGAGAAAACAAAAGTGTGAAGAGAAAAAAAATATATCACTAAAAGATACAGAAAATTTTTGTTAAAAAAAAGTAGAGTGTGTGTGTGTGTGTGTGTGGACAAAATGCCTGTAATTTCATTTTTATCATCCAATAGTTACAAAATAGGACAATGAAAACTAAGTGATTGAATTTGGACATTTTCGTGGGTTCCAACTAACTCAATTGGTAAAGTCTCTGATAGTTGAATAAAAGATTTGGAGTTCAATCCCTGTCTACGCCAAAAACTGATTGATGTCATGGTCTGATGATAAAAAGTTATCATCAGGAGTGAACGTCATTGGTTGAAACTCTCTCAAAAAAACAAAAAACAAAAAAAAAAAAAAAAAGAATTTGGATGTTTTCATTAAACACATTAGAACTTGTCAATTGAGTTATAAGAATGTTGACAACAAAAAAGTTTCAATGCAATAGAACTACATCATTTGAGATGGGATGACACTTGACACCATTTTAGTAGCAAATATGGGGAAATGATTTTTTTTTTTTTTTTTTTGGTCCCAAATATATATATATATATATATATATATATATATATATATATATATATATAATAGGTGAATCAGAGAGAAATTCCAATTGGAATTCTAAATTAGAATTCTAATCTATTGTTGTGCCACTTGTCAATGTAAATATGAAATTGAGGTCTAATTTGTAATTCCGATGTGCTTTTTCTTTTCTTTTCTTTTTTTTCCACATCTGTGTATTTTTAAGGTCACCTCTCTTTTCCACACCCACGTATTTTTAGGTTCACTTCCCTTTCTTTCAAGTTCATCTCCCTTTTCCACACCCATGTATTTTCAGGTTCACCTCCCTTTTTCGGTTCACAGCCCTTTTCCACACCCACGTATTTTCAAGTTCACCTCTCTTTTCCACATGAAATTTCAAAAGAATCTCTTAGTATAATATTGCATGTATTTAGGTATTTTAGTATCTTATATAAGAAGAAGTTCTCCAAATATTCCAATTGTACTTGTCTTTACAATTTTCATTGTCCTGATTTATGCTCTGCAAAACGAATTCCAACCATTCCTAAAGTTTGATTACTGCTTTCTTTCATCTACCTATACTGCCGTTCCTTTTTGTATAAATTTTATATTGTTTAATTATATAATTTTGTGGTTTTCTTATGATTGATGTTGTATATTTATTGTCTTTCATCTGCCTATACTTTCTTTCCTTTTTGTCAATAATTTTTATTGTTTAATTATAAAATTGTTTTGTTTTCCTATTATTGATGTTGCATATTTCTTTCCTTTTTCATAACACGTTATCAACACGAGTCTATACCTATTTTCGAAAGGAAGTTGTAATCTCATTATTCTTCAAATATCAAAGATTATTTATGTAGTTTTCTCAACTTAATGTAAGTTTTCTTTTAAGGAATTAGTTTTTATCCTATTTGTTTGTCTTTATGTTTTATGCTCATAATTTTAGTTATTTTTAATTGATAATTTTTTTTTATGAGATTCATGTTATTCTATTGTTATATATTGTTATGAGCTGCACGTTATGAGATTCACATTTAATTGATTAAAATATTTTGCTAAAAATGGTTTGTGATATAGCAATTTAATCATAGTTATATGTACCGTGAATAAATTAACCTTAAATATATATGTCTATATAGCATTCCTTCATTAGAATTTTGTATGATAAAAATATTTGTTAAAAAATTACAAAATACTAAGTTTTATTAAACATGAATAAACTAAGTCTTTTAAACATGGCTAAACTCATGATTAATAAATAAATAACAAAACCAACAGTATCACTTAAATAATTAAATGCAATATATTTATTGGTTTATTAAATTACATCAATTCTCGTGTGGTAGCATGAGTTACATACTAGTGTTACATAATATTAAGGGTATGGATTGAAATTTTAAATCTTTAAAAAAGCTAAATTAAAACTATCATAGTGTAAATTACAATTTAGTATATTTTTACATATAAATTACAATTGAACGCCGTCAGTTGATAATCCACTTATCAGTAATTAAAAAAAAAAAATCCATTGATTGTCTCATCTAAATAATTAAAACTTGTAAGGAATTAAATTTATATGTCAGTAATGTATGATAGCAAAGTAACACCATCGTGGGATTGTCGTCCTCATGCTTTTTTCCGGAAGTGCAAATCTGATAGAACTTTACGCAAAGGTTGTCGATGCCATTGTGATGTGATTCAATGCTCAACTCTTTATTTTTTAATTCTTTATTTCCTCTATTAATTACTGTCTCCCTCGTATTAGATAGTATATCACGAGACTATCACATAAAATCGCCCTCTCACAATAAGTGAAACTTATATGTGTGTAATTCACGTATATTGTGAGAAATAGATCTCATGAGACCATCTTATAATATACCATCTCGTGTGGTGATGTAAGAGAGACAAAAAGAGAGAAAAAGGATAAAATGTAAACAAAAACCAACAAGTCCAATTCTAGTTGACGGCGCCATTCTCTAGCTCAAAAAAAACAAAAACCAAAAGAAAAAAAAAATCTTGATTAAGTAACGGATTAAATCAGTCTCAACAGTATATTTTGCTAACTGGAATATGTCATTATCTGTTCAAGGACATTTCCAGCTAAACATTTCTTTCAGCTCATTATACTTAGCTGCGACTGCGATCTCTTTTCAATGTGATGTATATAATTAGAACTAAACTTTGTTTTTGTGTTGAAGTGCACGTCAGCTCTAGCATTCTTTTCTTGTAAATTATCCTTTCCACACATATGATAGGACTAGTAGTAAAGCGCAGCTTAAGAGTCAAATTTCATTGATTAAACAAGTACATGACCAATATGCCTAAGAGGCTATGATTATTTAGTGGGATAAGGAGGAACGTCAATGGAAGTTTAAAAAGTTTACTCCTGGCCCAACCACCTCAACTAACCTTGAATTTTGAGCAATACTACCACGCAGAAACAATGAAAGAGTACAAGAAATGAAAATTGTTGATTTTTGAATACAAATAATAATGCTACTCTTTGTCTAATTTTCATGCCTCATATATATATATATATATATATATGAGCAAATGGAGAAAAGAAATCTTATTTGAAAAGAAAAATCTTGTTCGGGACCTTGAAATTCAGCTAGCAGTTAGAAGTTAGGAAAAATGACAAATTTGAATTAATGTAGGTCCTTGCGGATGACCGAATTAGGACTAGAGGCCAGTGCTCGCCCCTAAATGTTCTAGCCCCTAAATGTTCTAACCATTTTTGTGACAAAAAATTTGACAATCTCTCACCATTGGTGACCTAATTAAAATCCCATCAAATTCTTCACCATGTTTGCAATAGAAAGGGAAAACTTAACCATTGGGAACCTAATTAGGACTTAAGCCCATGATAAATTTCACCATGTTTTTACTTTGTACCAAAAACATATATATCACCATGTTCTTTTTTATCTTTACCAAAAACAAAAATAAAGAAGAAAAAAAAAAAACTTTATGCACGTGCCTCCATGTGCACGCGTGTAGCCATGGAAGAGACAGAGAGAGAGAGAGAACCGACAAGGGTAAAAGAACAAGAATGGAAAGGCCTTCACAAATAACAAACAGCTAACTTGAATGATCATTGTGTGTGGC
Organism: Castanopsis chinensis; assembly: GCA_032878915.1. Taxonomy (NCBI): domain Eukaryota; kingdom Viridiplantae; phylum Streptophyta; class Magnoliopsida; order Fagales; family Fagaceae; genus Castanopsis; species Castanopsis chinensis. The sequence continues at coordinate 6,140,082 of JAVQMG010000108.1, read as the reverse complement.
ATGGTTGGCAAACTTTATACCTTGATGCTCTTTAAGAAAATTGTCCTCAGATTCTCACCTAAGAGCCACTGTTAACACGTTAGTTTGGCTGGAAAATCATATACTTTATGCTTTGTATCTTATCATTGGTTTACATAAAATCTGATCATAAATTGTCAGAAACATGCTTGTACCTACTAATTAGGCTTGAAGCTGATGTTTTTTTTTTTCATATCAAATATGTCATTAATCATTGCCATAAAATTGGTTTATAATGGGCCCTACGTACTAGAGATGATTGAAACAGCCTGACTCCCACGATTATCATTTATCTTAAAACTGCAGCCATTAAATGATATTGTATTGATTTTTTAAGATACTGAGCAAGGAAATTAAGTTAGCCTTACTTAAGGTATAAAACTCCCTGTTTGACAAGATGTTGAGAAACAAAATGTAGTACTTCTTACTCACACTCGCTTGAGGGTGACCCGAACGCAATAAATCCTGAGCTATAAAAAATTTATGTGATAAATTCTTACGCCAAATCCCCAAAAGAAGTTTATTCCATATGCATAATAACTAATTTCTAATTTATATGACATTTACTCTATGGTTTAAGTTCTTAGGAACAACATTATGTTTCAGTCGTTTGTCAAAGTAACCCAACTTAAGCAAGAATACCATATTTCTAAATCCTAATCAACATTTTTTAATATAAATTTTAGAAATTATGGCTTTTGAGGGAAGTTTGTGTTAGGCCTTTGTGTCAGAACTTCTCTCTCTCTCTCTCTCTCTCTCTCTCTCTCTCTCTCTCTCTCTCTATATAATACATACATACATATATAATTGTTAACAAAATTTTTGGAATAATTACATTTTACTCACCTATGGTTTGCCTCAAATTTGACTTGTCTCCGTAATTTCATTTTTGATATTTTACCCACCTGTGATTCCATCCGTTACTTCTCTGTTACCCACCTCCGATGCGGACGTTACTCTAATACATAAACTCATCAAAAACAAAACCTAAAGCAGATCAATCACTCCTCACTAAGGAAGAACGAAGAATAGACTACTCAAATATTTTCTTTTCCAACATTTCTCATACACACAAATTCAACTAAATACAAAAAAATTCATCCCAAACATCTCCAAACCCAATAAATCAAAACCCAACTAAATCAATAATAAAACATCTAAATCATCCAAAATAACCAACAAAGCTATAAACTTTACAATCAAACCAAATCAATGATGAAACATCTAATTTTTTCAAATAAATGTTCTCTCTCTCAAACCTGCTAGAGCCCTTGGATTCTCTCTCTCTCTCTCTCTCTCTCTCTCTCTCTCTCTCTCTCTCCGTTTGATGACTCTCTCTCTCTCAATCAAGCTTTATCTCTTGGTTCAAGCCATTGCCACTGCATCTGACGGCCAAAAACCCAAAACACAGGTTGAACCATGGTTACACCACCACTACCGCCACCACTAGCCAACAACCCAAATCTTTAAGGCCCTCTCAGTTCAAGCTCTTAATGTTTGGTCCTCTCTCCTTTCTCTCCCTCTCTCTCTCTCTAACTCATCATCTCTATCTCTCTCTTTAAACCCATGGTTGAAAACCCAGATCGGTAGTGATTGGATGGTTTGATCGGTCCAAATCTAAACGAGAGAAAAGCACAGATGGTCACTTGGATTGGGTTTTCTTCGGGGTTTGTTGAGGATCTGTACTTTGATGAATTTGGCTAGAATTTATAGAAGCATAGAGGTTGGGTTTTGTTGGTCTAATAGGTTAGTAACATTTTGCATGTTTAGTTGTGATACGACGCACAAGGTGGCTTTGATTGTGAAGTTTATAGCTTTGTTGGTTATTTTGGATGATTTAGATGTTTTATTATTGATTTGAGTAATCTGTTCTTCGTTCTTCCTTAGTGAGGAGTGTTTGATCTGCTTTAGGTTTTGTTTTTGATGAGTTTATGTGTTAGAGTAACGTCTGCGCTAGAGGTGGGTAACAAAGAAGTAACGGAGGGAATCACAAGTGGATAAAGTATCAAAAATAAAACCACAAGTAGATAAGTCAAATTAGAGGCAAACCACATGTAGATAAAGTGTAATTATCCCATTTGTTTTATATAAATAATTTGTGCACCACATATAGTACGTGAATACAAACGCATTTAACTCATTAAACTTTTCTTAATGACATTACACAAATTTAGACTATTATAATTTTAATGCTTGCTCCATATACATGTCATCAAAAGAGTTAAAATATGTAAATTATTTTTTGATGCACTAAAATATGTAAATTATTGATAAGAGATTACATTGCCTCTTTTTTTTCTAGCTATTTTTATTATTAAAAAAAAAACCTTAAGTTTACTAATTGCAAATAGAAATAACATTTAATTAACACAAAACTTGACATATGTGCTAAAGACAATGAGAATGCATGTCATCTAACACCATGATTTCAAATATATTATACCATTCAAACTTATTGGGTGGTGTAATATTATCAAAAAAGTTACTGCACTTGATCATATGTGTATGTATGTATGTATGTATGTATATGTAAGTGCTTGAATTCTTATGGTCCAAGTCTACTAAGAATAGTGAAGCCCTTTCCCTCAAATTAAGCCCAAAACAATATAATTTGTAAGGAGAGTGAGAAAATGACTTTAGTGTGAGTTGAGTTAATTTTAGTATTAAGGCCGAAAATCCAAAGGTTAACAGAGTAGAATCATTCCAAAGGGTAATTTAAGATTAATGTTGCCTTCGGGCAAACCCGAGGATGTGTTCTTATACAAAAACTTATACAAGTTCTACCTTCAACTCCTTTACACTATGTTTGTTCCTACTCTTTGTAATTATGCTTTCTTCCAAAAATTCCAACACCCTTGATCTAAGAGGCTCTCTTTCCTTATATACTCTTTTTTCCTTCCATCTTGACCCTCCATTTATATACTTTCAGGCTTTTCTATGGACACTTGTCCCCTCCAAGTTCTACTGAAGGTAGTAGGAGCTGCTTAGTTATGAATCTACTATTTAGGTGTCATTTCCTCATTAATACAGCTGATAAGGTTGTTGTCATGCATTCAATGTGAGGTGGTAAGTAACCTTTTTCAGGAAATATCTTTCCACTACCTCGACCCTTTCCTGGAAGACTACTTCTCCTACTCGGGCACTCTTGTGATATTACGCATCTTTCCTATCCTCTTCTTGGGCACTCTTGTGATATTACGCATCTTTCAACTAATAAAAATAGTTGCTTATATAAAATTTATATAAATAATTATATAATTTTTGTTTAAATAATTGATTAGTGCATACTTAGAGGATTATTTTTATAAGAATCTATGGACAATTAGTATATGCATTTACCATATTGGCATATGCAATGAACTACATAAATGCAAACTAAAGCTAATACCATTTGAGGTTTTTGCAACTAAATGCATTTACCTCATTAAACTCTACTTAATGAGATAATATAAATTTAGGCTACTTTTCATTAAGTGCTAAAGAAATGCATTTATCTCATTAAACTCTTCTTAATGACATAACACAAATTTATGTTACTACAACTTTGATTTAGGATTTATATATATTACATGTCATCAAAAGGAGTATAATTTTGTAAATTATTGATAAGAAATTACATTACCTTTTTAATCTCAAGTTATTTTTGCACTTTCAATTTATATAAAAACCCATAATTTTACTAATCAAATAGTGAATAACATGTGGTACTCATGGTTGGTTATGTACTCTTAATAGTTATAAGGGAAAATTGCAAATTACACCCCTAGAGTTTGGGGGTGTTTGGATTTTAGACCCTGAAGTTTGAAATTTTGGATTTTACCCTTGCAATTTGAGAGTATTTGGATTTTATACCCTAACATTTCAGAATTTGAATTTTACCTTCTAAATTTTAAGAGTGTTTGGATTTTATTCCCTAAAGTTTGAGAGTATTTCGATTTTACACCCTAAATTTTAGAATTTGAAGGTGTAAAATCTCCGCTTCCCCAAACTTCAGGAAATAAAATCCAAATTCTGAAACGTCATAATCACTACAAAAAATGTACCATTTCGGCGGGCCAAAACTGTCTCTAAAGGTCCATTTGCTAAAGGTCTATTTGACCTTTAGCAGCGGGTGTTATTACAACGATTCTACCCACTATTGTTGCGATGCCGCTATAGATTTACTGCGACGGTAATAGAAAGCACCACAATAGGTCTTCCATTTAGCGGCACTTTTAGTCTATTGTGGCGGGCTAAAAACCGACGCCATATGAGGTTACCATTAAGGTCAAGTGACCTTTTAGGGGCGGGATATGCTTACCGCTATAGGTGACAACTTTTAGCGGCAGGTAATAAGCACCGCTATAAGGCTTATTAAACAATGGACCCTATGCACCTTTTAGTGGCGGCTACGCCCGCTGCTATATGTGTGAAGCTTTAGCAGCGGGCTATAAACGCCGCTATAGGTCTTTAATTATACATAATTTTAGTGCTGTAGATTTTTTTTTTCCTACTGGGTTTTAAAACCACATATTTATTACAAATAACTTGTAATAATTTTAGCTTCACTAACTAAGACAATACCACAAATGTAACTAGATAACACCACAAATGTCTCCAAACTAACATTATATTAACATAGAAATATATTGTCAAGTACATAACATTGTCTATAACCATCATCAAAGTTCCAAGCTAATACCACAATCAAAGTTCCAAAGTATTTAAACAAATCCTTCAACATTTCCAAAAAAATGCGGTTGTTCAAATGTAGTTCTTTGTACACAAAAAGCCATCAAAAAATTATAGCAACTTTTCAATATTGTAGCACCATCATTAGTAATTGTCATGTCTCCAATATCATCAACGAGCATCTGAAACCATCAACCAGAAAGCAAATCAAAATTATACCCTTTGGCAGAACTACATAGTCCAAATAAAAGCTTAGTAATTAAAAGGGAAAAGAAACATAAAGCTTGAACATGTTGACTCAACAGGAAGAAAAAATTATAACAGCAATGACAAGCTATATGCCTAATAGATGTTTCTATATACATAATGGTAAAAAAACCAAATTTCAATTCTAAGAAATAATCATCAATGACAAGCTATATGCCTAATAGATATTTCTATATACATATGCACAAATAAATCTTGCAAAAATTAATTTATAAAATGTAACAACATCATTTAACTCAATTACATAGAAAAATCACTTTAGAGCAAGCACTAATAATTGGAAAGGGAGTTAAATTGCCTAACAGTTCTCCATGACAAAGTCGATTAAAGATGGATATCTAAGAAAATATGGTTGAGGACTGGGTTATCATAATTTTTCAGAATGTGCATTTGGCAACATATTCTAGGGTCACAACACTTGATAACTGAATTGAACCTCTGAAATTTAATTGAAGAGAAGTTAAACAAACTTCAGCTAGATTATAGCATACTGACACCCACATAAGAGCTACTACACATTTCAATTATACAAAAAAAAAAAAAAAAAAAGGAGAAAAAACAATGGTCCTCACTTGGATTTCGACAAATGCAAGACATCTCCACAGCAAATGCATGGCTTTATTATAAAATGATAACGTTTCCCACATACTAGATGCCCACTCCAACCTAAAGTTCTGATAATAAGTTAGTAATTGAAATCTTTTTGGAAGTTAAATCTTAGAAATTCTTTAAGAAAAAACACACAAACGTTGACATATAATTTTAAGGAAGAGCACCTAACCGGAGAGAGGTTTTGAAACTCTAATCATTAAGGCAAAATATAATGAGTGATAACAAAGTATTAACTACACTCATCATCACTAGACTCACCGTCATTGGAGTCATCATCATTAAACTCATCATCATTAGATTCATAAATATCATCGTTAAGCTCTTCATCATCAATAAATTCTTGTTCAAGCAATTCATCTTCACTGATCAATGGTGTATCATAAATGGTTCATTCTTCATTAACTCGAGCCTAAGCATGACTGTCATTTGCATCATCACATGCATTATCAGTAGTTATATTATAAGGGACATTCTTAAGATAGGTACCAACTTCATTATTAGCATCATCATCATATGAAGCATTAATACCAACATCAAACATCTCCCTTGGTTTTGTTTTGATCATCACCGCCCAATCTTTATGTCTCACATCTTCTACGTAAAACACATGTAAAGCTTGAGGTGCTAATACATAAGGCTCGTCAATTAATCGATCACTCATGTGTATCAATCGTGGAAAATTGACAAGGGGAAATCCAAACTCATCTTTTTTGCATCCTCTCCCACTAATAACCTCAACCCATTGACATTTGAATAATACATATCGATACTTGCCAAAGTAGTTCAACTTAATAATATCGATTAGTACACCATAACAAGTAGCACCACCTTCAATAATAACACAAACTCTACTGTTTTGAGTTTTCCTAGTTGCCTTAGAGTCTTTGGTACGAAACTTCAAACCATTTATAACATAACACTTGAACTGTTTTGCTTCATTATATGGATATCGAGCAAGCCATATCTTTTTTCTCAGATGCATCCATTGACATCACCTATTATAGACAATGACATTTATTATAAGTATATTGTCTAAAGTGTTAAAACCAAGTTTTATATATAGATAATAAAGTTTTATATGTATGTTTTACTTACATAGTTCCTAAACCAGCTATAGAATTTCTCCATGTGCTGCTTTTGAATAACATCATTGGTTACATGAAAAGGGAAATCAGCCTGCTATGTGTACACTATGTAGACAAGCGTGTTAGTGTTAAGTTAGAATATTATACTTGAATGCCATGAAAGGATACACAATGACATATTACTTGTGAAATGGGATGATGTCTTCACAATTGAATAGCACATAATGATGTGCTTGGATCCATGAATTTGAATCTAATGTAATGCTCACCACTACACCCATGGATTCCTCGACATTTCTTATAGGCCGATTGAATGCAATTTCAACAGATTTAAAATAGCGTGAGCAGTATTCCTCTACTATATACCCTTCTGCAATAGACCCTTTTGGATAAGTTTTATTGTACACGTAAGACTTAAGTCTTGACAAGTACCTATTGGAAAACCCAAGATCAATAAAGAGAAATTGATAAGTTAAACAAAACTAAATTGACCAAGTTACTATATGTGTTACCTTTCTATCAGATACATCCAACAATAATGAACTAGGCTAGCAACTTTGGCTTCGATAGCCAAATGCACGACTAAATGTACTATCATTGTAAAGAAAAAGGGAGGGAATATCCTTTCCAACTCACACAATGTCACTACAATACTCTTCTCAAGAGTCCCAAGTTTCTCTACATTTAGTACTTTGGAACATATCTCCCTAAAGAAACAATATAAGACAACTAAATGCCTACTCACTTCAAGAGGCAAAGATCTACATATTGCTATGGGAAAAAGTTGCTACATTAAGATGTAATTATCATAGCTCTTCATCCCACTAATTTTGAATTCTTTGAGTTTAACACAATGTGAAATGTTTGAAGAATATCCATCTGACACTCTTACATCCTTTAAAACTTGCAAAAAACTATCATTTTCACTAGCATTCATATGGTAGTAGGCATGTGGCATGCGTGTCTTATCATTTCCAACTTTTTCCAAGTGAAATTCACTTCTTATACCCATATCTCTTAAGTCTTGACGTGCCTTTAAGTTATCATTTGTCTTTCGATCCAAGTTCAACAATGTGCCAATTATATTATCGACTACATTCTTCTCAATATGCATCATGTCAAGATTGTGATGCAACATATAATGCTCCCAATAAGGCAAAGTAAAAATATACTTCTCTTCTTCCACACTGTTAAGGCTTCCTCCCCTCGTTTTTCTTTTATTGGGCAAATTAATTGTTTTCTTCCCAAACATATGATTGACTACAACATCCATTTGTAACATAATTTCCCATCTGGATATTGTAATAGGAGCTGATCTCGAATCAACATGTACATTAAATGAATTTTTTTGCTTATGGAATTTATGATTATTATCCAAGAATCGTCTATATCCAATGTAACTAAATTTCCTTCCATATGTTAACCAACGAGACTGCCTATCATAGTTACAAGGAAGACATGCAAGAGCACCTTCGGTACTCTAACCCGAGATATCACCATATGAAGGAAGATCATTTATGGTCCACAATAATGCAGAATGCATTTGGAATGATTTTTTGGAAGACTCATCAAACGTTTTTACTCTAACATCTCATAACTCCTTCAGTTTTTCTACTAGGGGTTGTAAGTACACGTCTATATTGTTTCCGGGCGAGGTTAGACCAGGAATCAATAATGATAGTATGAAAGAAGACCTTTTCATGCACGTCCATGGAGAGAGATTGTGTGGGATCAAAATGACAAGCCATGTACTGTGAATACTACTCATATTCCCATATGGGTTGAATCTATCGGCTGCTAATCCAAGTCTCACATTACGAGACTCGGATGAGAACTCTATGTACTTAGAGTCAAATGATTTCCAAGCTTCAGAATCAGTAGGATGCCTCATTAACTCGTCATTCACACGACCATTGGCATGCTACTTCATATGATTGGTTGTTTCTGGAGACATAAATAGTCATTGCAATCTTGGCTTTAAGGGAAACCATTGTAGGATCTTTGCAGCTTTCTTCTTTCTTTTCTTAGAGGAAGCATTAGTACTTTGTTGACCTTTAGACTCATTACTTTCCCATCTTGAAAGGTTACAGTTTAAACAAGCTTCAAGGCTGGCATTCTCCTTCCAATATAAAATACAATCTTTAGGACAAGCACGAATCTTCTTGTAGCTCAAGCCCAAATCCTTAATAATCTTCTTAGCCTCATAACAATCTTTTCGCAGCTTAGCATTTGAAGGAAGAAAATTAAGCAAAAATTACAGCAACATGATAAATGATTTGTTGGTCCAACCATTAAAACACTTCATGTGATACAAATGCACAATGGTTGACAATTTGCTAAAATGCTTACAACCCTCATAACAAGGTTGATTAGCATCTTCAAGCAATTTCATAAACCAAAGTGCAACTTCATTAGGACCTTCTGTAGGACATTCTATGGGTTGTTGCACAATAGGGACATCTTCTATTGGCCCAAATGCCATATCTTGTATGGGGAACATGTCATGCAACATGTCATGAAGATTAGCATACTCTATTGGGATTTCTTAGACATGACTACTAAGAATTTCGGTAGAAGTCGATGTAGACGATTATTTCCCATTAAAAACCCAAGGATTATAACCCCTGCAAATCCCTTTTGACACTAAGTGAGTCTGTACGACATCTATAGGCCATGAATTTGTATGCACACTTTTTCTACACGAACATGAAATCATTCCATCCAAGTGTACATGGTTGGATGCAAAATTCAGAAACTGTTGGACTCCGTCTAAATATTCTCGCAATCTTGTATTAGTAATTTTCATCCAACTCTTATCCATTGCTATAAAGTGGCTTACAAGAAATACCTATAATGTGATTTCATGAAAGCACAAAGCAAGAGTTAACACACATTTCATTTACACAATTTCACTTTAATTTAAGAAATAAATCATCTTTAATCATTCACTTTCAACTATGTTTCTAAGAAAACAATGAATTTAAATGCATAGAGAAGTTATCAAAACATTTGGTAACTATAACATTATTACTAGTAATAGCTTAAAATGAAATAATCAAATAAAAACAGCTCAACAAGAATCATCCAATATTACACAAAACAATCAACCCTCTTAATATCAGCTATAACCACCTTATTACTCCGTGCAAGCCTCCTGCTTGCCCCAATTCAACAACCCACCACAAAGAGAGAGAGAGAGAGAGAGAGAGAGTACCTTAAGTCTTTTACCAACTTCACTTATTTTGATCACATGAAATTAGATGTGGAAAAGTGGATCTGAGAAGAATCAATCTCTAATATGGTCAGAACTTACATTTTTTACTTATCAAAAAATGTAAGTTAACCAATGTGAACGTATATATCATTTTTTACTTATAGTGGTCTTCACTCCTAGAAATTACAATCTAACTCCTAGTAAAATTCAAGAGCAAAGTACTAATTGTAAAATCAAGTTTGGTGACTACAATTGATCTTTCTATCACAATTAAGCAACTAAAAAGCAAATCAACAAAAAAAAAATGATGATAATAATACAAATAAAACAAACAGCCAACAATAATTGTTTCATCATACTGCTAATAATAATAATGGTTTCAACATTAAGCAACTAAAAAGCAAAATAACAAGAATGGTTTCACTATACTATTCTGTGAGGTGAAATGTTTTTTGTAAGCGATAATCAAGAAATTTTGTCCAAAAACAAACTGTCAAGCAGCAACAAAAAGAACATATGAAAATTTAATCTAATAATTCGTTGAAAATATCCTCAAAGCCATGAAAAAAAAATCCTCACTACACTTAACCAAAAAGATAAAAATAAAACAACAAACTACTACAACCCAAATTGATTCCATCTCTATTTAATTCCATCTTCAAACCAGCTCCATGCTTCTATTTTTAATGGCCATAAAAAAGATTGAATATGACCACTGATATCTATTAACCTATTAGTCTACTACTGACCTGATTTATTCTCACATCAACTAATCTCTACCACCATGGATATCTATCAACCTTCTAACCTTATTTATTCACACATAAACCAATCTCTACCAATGTTATTAGTGCGCCCTTAATCAACAGTTCAGAGTAGCTATCATATAGAGGACTACAGGAATAAAGCACTGGTGTAACAATACAAAACCCATAATATATATATATATATATATATATATATATATCAATAATGGTATAGCAATCACATATTATATATTTCCCGTACTTGCAAAAGGTTTCAATTTTTTCATAGGAGTATTACTGTCCACATCATTTTAACACTTCATAACTAGCCACATATGTACCCGCATATAAGGAGGCATAAACTCACATCAAAAATCCTATAAACAGTGTTACAAGACCTTCCCAAGACAAACTGATTATGAGCAACCTAAACCATATGCCAAATGAAGAGAACTTCTCTAGAGAATAGCAACATCCAAGTAATCTCCAATCTACAATTGAGAAAAACATATGTTTTTTAGTGACAATTTGGAAATATAACTAAGAAATCTAAGATACATGGAACCCAAAAAGCATATCATTTTAGCTGAAAGCAAAGTTTAGCCAATGTCTTGCTCTCATCCAATCTTCCATTTCCATAAGAATACATCATTCTTACCTTCATGAATCAATGGGGAATTCCACAATTAGAACCTTATTATAAGTATCGTCCAGTGCTACAAGTTTGAACGGTTATCCAATAAACATATGAAAATTTTTAGAATATATACAACAGTTAGTAATATGCCAATTAGTTAATACCATCTTATATCACATACTTTCAACCAACGCAGAGCACAATTATAAGACTTTTTGTTAATTAATAATGCTTTTTTAAAAATTATTCAGTAAAGTAACATTGTTTTTGTTAAGGACATATTTTATGTAGTTGACTAATCTTTTAACAAAACACACTTTACTTATAATTAGGTAGATCTAGGATGTGTTTAATACTTCAAGAAACATGTTGTTCAAGTCTAGTATTAAAGCCATGAAGATTGAACCAAGAAACAAGTGAAGAAAAGGTGTTCACTAAAGCTGGACAAATAGCTTGACAACTGCGGACACCTGTGGACAGTTGCTCGACAGATAGCTATCTATTGAGGTTTAATAAGGCTCGACACCTGCTATCTATCGATATTTAATGAATGAAGCTTGACAGCTTCTCGATTGATCGAGGTATCTATCGAGGTTACGGGAATTCAGATTTCCAGATCTGATTTTCAGCCCATGTTTTTGTATTTGTGTAGGGTTTCTTTTCTCACAATCTTAGACATATATAAGGCTTATTTTAGAAGCCGTCACATGAGAGAATACAAGGAGAACACATGAAAAAGATGATTGAGACCTTATTCTCTCTAAAAAAAGTTACTGCGTCTTAGGGTTTTGTAACCAAGTGCTTCTTGATCTTCGTTGTTGATGAAGTGAAGAACTTTGCAACTAACATTCTTCTTTCTCAAGTTGATGAGTGAGTCACGTATTGGGATTCATGCAAAGGAGTTAGTCACGTACTGTGATCCATGCATCAAAGGGTGGCGTTCATATATTAAGAGTTCAGAGGTTCTGAAGCAGTAGAAGGTTTCTGCTGTGAGTTCATCTACGGGGATTGTAGAGTCTAGAGACAAAGTGTTTTGTACTAGATGTGAAACTTCTCTTTACTATAATGGATTGCTTTTCAGGAAAGTTTCCCCCCAGGTTTTTTACTGTGAAACTGGTTGGTTTCATTGGTTTTCGGAGTCATCATATCTTATCTTATTTACTTTTCCGCTGCACTTATATTTAACATGATATTGATATTTATTTGTTTTAACCAGTTTTATATAATGATAAATATAATTAACAACTTGGGTTTAAAACTTGTAAATTCTATCAACTGGGGTCTAAATTTCCCAACAGTTTAAAACTTAAAGTCATTGCAAAATAGATTTTGTTAAACTTGTCTTTTGAAAAGACAAATTCAAGCACCGAACTCGTCTCTCCAAGAAACAAGCTTCACCCACTACATTGTCATGGATAATGGAACATGGAGAAGCCTCTTTTGTAGAGTTCTTTTGAATATAAATAGCTTAAATCAATTTCATATTTCTAAAGAAAAGGAACATCAAGAAGAGAAAGAAACCTCTATGCTTCCAATAACTTAGAGCAATATCTAGAATATTTAAACAAAGTAGTGAAGACCAAAGATAATCTTGAATTGTTTACCCTTTTGAAAAGCCTTGGACAATTTCATGCACAAACTAGTCTAAGTAAGATGCTTTGGGCACTGCCTAGGAGAGAAAATGGAAAATGGTTTATAAGTGCCTAAACTACTTTAGCAGTCAGGTTACTCCTTTTGGTGCTAGAATTAAGCTCATAGGCCTCATCCCTCCCTCTCATTCTAAGATCATACTTACCGAAAGGAGAAAAAAACATAAACGAAAGAAAGAGAAACCTTTAAGAATTGCTAAGAAGGAAAGATGGATGATGGTCTATTAGTTCTAGCTTAAAAATCAGCCAAATTCTTACCAAGCTAGTCTAGTTATTGTAAACATGAGTACCCTACGCTATCCACATTTTATGAAATAATAACATATAAGATATAACTATCAATCTTCATGTTAAGACTAAGCAAGAGAATCTAACCCAAACTATATCCATATTTATGTACTACTGCTGAACTACTTCCCACATTTTAATTTAACTCAATTCAAGCAGGAAAAAAAATGATGCACCACAACTATAAACTGTATTTTAGCACAATAAGGTTTTATTAGGACACAAAACACACTCACCAATTCCATATCAGGATCACTAAGGCAGGGCATCCCAGCATTACTAATCAATGCGATGATCTCACCTTGCTTCAACCTCTTTAGCACAGCTTGTTCTCTTTGAGATTCATTGATGTGATAACTCAACAAAAACATAATACATGCCAATAAAATAATAAATAACTCACTTCAATAGCTTACACTATATAGGTTAAAAATTTTAAACAAAAACCAAAATAGAACAACAAAATAAAAGAGAATTTGTACCTGGCATGTAAATAAGGGGTTTATTATGGCAAGGCTTTAGCTTTAGGAAGGTTCTACATGGAGCTCCAGAAGAACATTCCTTGCAAAATGGCACTCATTAATCAACAATAATAAAATAAAATAAAAATTTACAGATCTATCTGATGAAGAAGAAGCATCGAGAAGGAAAGTTAAGAAAGATAAAATGCAAAGAATGAAACTAGCATTGGAATGAAACTTACCAAAAATGAGTGGGTTAGTCTCCAGCGAGTGGGTTACCTCGGATTAAAACCTTCAGTGAGAGAGAATGCATGTGCGAAGCCTAGTCCTGGGACGAACTCAGACCTAAAGAGAGTGGCGATGGCGAGGACGTGAGGCGGCGATGGCAGAGATGGAGTTAACGGCAGAAGCTTGGTTGAAGTGAGAGTTTGGAGAGATTGAGAAGGAATGTTATTTTGAGAGTGTGAAAACCTAATAAGTGGGAAGGCGTAAATCATAGAGGGAAATTTTGGGGCTTGAAAATTTAAAGGTCTATTGCGGCGGTCCAACCCGCCGCTATAACTAAGAAAAAGCGCCGCAAAAAGGAGTACCTATTGCTGCAGTCATCTCAACCCCGCTATAACTTACATATTGTAGCAGTTTTCTGTACAGCCATTATAGTATGCTCGCAAAATGATATATTTATTACGGCGGGATTTCGGAGCACTGCTATATCTAAGTTAATGCCGCTAAAACATATATATTGCGGCGGTTTTATGTCTCGCCGCTGTAGGACGCTATAAAAAACCTGCCGCAATAGTACAAATTCTCTTATAGTGAATGTAAAATCTAAATATTCCCAAACTTTAGGGGGTAAATTTCAAATTCTGAAACTTTAGAATGTAAAATCCAAAGACACACAAATTTTAGAGGTGTAATTTACAATTTACCTTAGTTATAATGATAGGGGTTGGAAGAATTGAATCACTAAACTACAAAACACTTGACTTATACTTTACTTATCCAATTCGTAGTGATAGATGAATGTAATATTCATGATTTGAAAGAAAAAAGCCTATGTCCACGCACAAATTTGTTACTAAGTTATAATAAAACTTATGATAGCTAAATATTTATCATTGCAAAGAGACTTTTATTTCATCTACAACAAAAAGGAGAAACATACTATAAAATTTTGAAATGTCTAAAGCTTTATACTCATGACGCAAATATACAAAAAGATACCTTAAAAATATAGAGATATGAAAAGATGGATGTTTAAAAATAAAAGGTGAGTTTTAGATAGTTCAATCAATAAAATCTCTTAATCTGGAGTTTAAAACTAGCTTACACAAAAACTAATTGGTGTCTTGTCATGATAATAAGAATAATCATCATGAAATTGATACCATAAGATAAAATTTCTATGGCATCTATAAAAAAAAATGATATATTCCTTGAACAAAATTGGCTTTTGCACTTTTAAAAAAAACAATCCAGCATTTTGCTTCCTTTCCCAAACTAATTAGGGAAATACCACCCTTTTGAAACTTGATTTTCTCAAAATCAAGTTTTTTTTTAAAAAAAATTCTAGAGCCCTATAGTGGCGTTTTAAGAAGCCTATAGTGGCGTTTTAAGGACCTATAGTTGCGTTTTTAAACTCGATCTTCATGAAATCAAGTTACATGCAATTTTTTTTTTACTTATAACTCGATTTCATGAAGATCGAGTTTAAAGACGTCACTATAGGTCCTTAAAACGTCACAATAGGCTCCTTAAAAACGCCATTATAGGGCTTAACTCAATTTTGAGAAAATCGAGTTTCAAAAAATGGGCATTTCCCTAATTAATTTGGAAAATGGGGGCAAAATGCTGGATTGTTTTTTTTTGAAAAGGGCAAAAGCTCATTTTCTCCTATATCCCCTTTATTCATAACCATTGTCTTAATTCTTTTTGAGAAAAAAAGAAAAGAAAAAAGAAAAATACACTTTCAACTATGGATTACATGTAATGGCTATCCTTGCATTTTGATAAGAAATTATTTATAATTTAAAATTTAATAAAAATTATTTTAAAATTAAAGTATGGTTGAGGATGAGCTAAAGAAGACTAGGTGTGGATTGGAGCCAAAAGGGGCAATAGAAGCATTTCTAGAGAATGTTTGGGCGTAAATAATTCAAGGAGTATAAATTTGGAGATTGAGCTAAGGAAGGAAAAAGCTCGAGATATCACAAAGAGGATCGTCAGGCCGTACCTAGGATGATAACTAGTGAAAGGAATAGTAACTAGTTCGAACAAGATTTGGAAGAAGCTTCCTAATAAAGCCAATGTCCCCTCGGCATTAAATGCACTATACCAATCAAGTATCCAGCATTAATGACTGAATGACCCCTCTAAACAGTGTCCCAACAACCTGTTATCTACTCAACTGAACCTCAAAAGTAGGGAAGGAGAATGACATGAGAAGTATCTTCCCTAAAGGATCATCCACTCTACAAATGGACGGCTAAGATGGAAGTATTAGAACTATAAATAGGAAAAGATCCCTCATGTTGTGGGATTGGTGGGAGATGTAGAAAAGAGAGAAATCATTGTAAACACTAAGGAGAATTTCATCTTGTATTTAGACTATTATAGCAAGGTTTTGAAACTCGGACCGGACCGTATGGTTCGACCGAGAAAACCTCGAATCGGCCATCTTTACGGTCTGTTAAACATGAAGAACCGTTCCATGCAAAGAAAGTAGTGAACCGTACGGACCGCGGTTGGACCACCTGGTTTTGTGAATTGTGACCGGTTCAGGCGGGTCCTTTGTTTCAAACCTTAAACGGCACCGTTTTGGACTCTCTTCCCTTTTTTTTGTTCCTATACGGCATCGTTTGGACTTTGGAATTGGATCATTCTCTCAAACAAGAAACCCTCGCCTCACTCTTTCAATCAAGAAACCATCGGTAAATACCGGCTGAAATTCAAGATTTAGCCGGCATGGAGTTTGGACTGTAAAACTAAAATCTCAACCAAAAAAAAAAAAATAGAAGAAGAAAGAAATGAAATAAACATACGTACCTTACAAAAAAAATAAAGCAAAACAAAAAAGTCACAATGAGAAACTTGAGTGAGAAGTGGGGAAAAGTCAAATGAGATGAAGCACTGGTAAGTCGAAGAAGACGCACATAAAGGAAAAAAGTAGAAGAAAGGGGAAGACAACATAAAATGACAACAATGAGAGGAAATTTAAAACTAAGAAGAGTGGAAATCGAGGAGTGTGACTAGACGTGTGTGGATGAGAAAATAGAAGAGAAAAAAAAAATGGAAAGGGAGTGGACCAGCTGGTGAGGAAAAAAGGAGTAATATAAAATATTGAAAATATAATTGGTTGGGTAGAGTGCAAGCCAACTTTCTAAGTTTCATACTTTCATTTTGTTCGTTCTTTTTTTTTTTTTTTTTGCATTAAAATAATTAATTAGTATACTTTAATAAAATAATAGTAGTTTAAGTAAATGATCATATTAGTTCTAAGATAACAAGTTTTATAAATGTCTTAAAAATATATATATATATATATATATATTTTTGGAAGTAATAAGATATGAAATTATATATATATATATATATATATATATATATATATATATATTTGCAGTAGTTCCGAAATGGTACATTGAAATGAGCTAGTATCGAACCGTACCAGAACATTCCATTCCAATAAACAAACCGAAATGATATTCATAACATTAGTTTTATGTATTTTTGTAAGAAATAATGTGTAATGGATTACACATTATTACTGTGAAGTGGTCAATTCTGTGAAAGCCATTGTTATTGTGAAACCTACTGTTGGTGGATTACTTTCAAATGTTGGGATAGATGGAGGGCTAGATGATATAAAAGATTTACTTGATGAAACACTTGTCTTGGAGCTTGTTAGTTAAATCCTTGGTGAACTAGACTATTTTAGTTAATTTTTCTATTTTTTATTAATTTTATATTTTTATATATATTTAAAATAATTATTAAATTAATTATGATGTTATCCCTGTTCGATCCCGGTCCAACATCGGTTTGATCTCAGTTGAACCTCGGCTCAACCTTAGTTCAACCTCGATTCGGCCTCAAAAACCTTAAATCTCTCTCTTTTACGATTCAATGAAGAGTTTGGGTTTCAAAACCTTGCATTATAATGGCTTTCTTTGGAATGAAAAGTTAATAAACCAAAAGACATTTTTTGTCAACAATCTGTCTTAGCCCTAAAGTTTCTTCTCTTTACTTGAGTCTTTTTCTATTTCTTAACTGTTAGCTCAAAGATTCACTTCTTATAAAATTAATTGCTTCAGATAGAAACCCAGCCCAGATAGGATTGCTTGGTTTTTAGTCCATACATCTTTGATTTTTATTTTTCTTAGTTATAAAGCTATCAAACAATTTATTTAATTCATTTTAAATTAGTTACAAAGGTATTGAATAATTTATTAAATGCGTAATTTTACAATGTTTATCTATTTTTCCGATGGGATAAAATGAAGGGAATATCATGGATGTTCCCATTAGCATTTACTGATCTGACAGGACGCCTCCCTTTTATTTCTTCTTCTTTCTTTTTTCTTTTTCCTTTTTTTTTTTTTAATAATTTTTTTGATAGAGCGGGAAGCTTCCATTTTGTTTGAAGGCCAAAATGCATATTGTATTTACTCCTATTTAACGCGACATTTGTTTGTATAGAAAAGTAAGAGCCTTTTTACTTCGATAGAAGAAAACTAAGAGCTTGCTTATGCACTAAGAACGGGTTGCAAACGTGAAACAAGGCAGAAATGCAGACAGATTTTTGTTTTTTTTTTTTTTTTTTTTTTGGCCGAGTGAAATGCTGACAGCTTCATAATACAAAAAGTCAAGTAAAAAAAAAAAAAAAAAGTCAAGTCAGCACTTAGCATATTCATTTGACTTCCTACAAAACCCGAGTAGAATTATTACATGTTGTAATTTGAACTTATGACTTAAATTATTTACTCATTAGTAATAATTAGTATATATTTCATGCTACTGAATGAAAATAAATATAATTTAATAAACCAATAAATATATTGTATTTTATTATTTAAGTAATACTGCTATGTTTGTTTTTTATTTATTTATTTATTAATCATGAGTTTATTCATTTTTAAAGGATTTAGTTTATTCATGTTTAATAAAACTTAGTATTATGTAATATTTTTAAAAATATTTTTATCATACAAAATTCTAATGATAGAATGCTACATAGACATATATATTCAAGGCTGATTCATTCACGGTATATATAACTATTATTAAGTTGCTTTATCACAAACCATTTTTAACAAAATATTTTAATCAATTAAATGTGAATCTCATAACGTGCATCTCATAATAATATATAACAATAAAATAACATGAATCTCATTAAAAAAAATTATCAATTAAAAATTGCTAAAATTATGAGCATAAAATGTAAAAACAAACAAATAAGATAAATACTAATTCCTTAAAAGAAAACTTACAGTAAGTTGAGAAAATTACATAAATAATCTTTGATATTTGAAGAATAATGGGATTACAAATTCCTTTCGAAATTGGGTAGAGACTCATGCTGATAACGTGTTATGAAAAAAAAAAGAAATATGCAACATCAATGATAGGAAAACAAAATAATTTTATAATTAAACAATAAAAATTATTAACAAAAAGGAAAGAAAGTATAGGCAGATAAAAGACAATAAACATACAACATCAATCATAGGAAAACCACAAAATGATATAATTAAACAATAAAAAATTTACACAAAAATGAACGACAGTATAGGTAGATGAAAGAAAACAGTAATTAAACCTTAGGAATGATTGGAATTCATTTTGCAAAGCATAAACCAGGACCATGAAAATTGAAAAGACAAGTACAATCGGAATATTTTGAGAACCTCTTCTTATATAAAATACAAAAATACCTAAATACATGCATCATTGATATCAAGAGATTTTTTTGAAATTCCATGTGGAAAATGGAGGTGAATTTGAAAATACGTGAGTGTGGAAAAGAGAGGTGAACCGAAAAAGGGAGGTGAACCTGAAAATATGTGGGTGTGGAAAAGGGAGATGAACTTGAAAATACGTGGGTGTGGAAAAGGAAGGTGAGCCTAAAAATACATGGGTGTAGAAAAAAGAAAAAGAAAAAAAGAAGCACATCGGAATTACAAATTAGACTCCAATTTCATAATTACATTGACACGTAGCACAACAATATATTAGAATTCTAATTTAGAATTTCAATTGGAGTTTCTCTCTATTTCACCTATTATATATATATATATATATATAGAGAGAGAGAGAGAGAGAGAGAGAGAGAGAGAGAGAGATTAATAATATTTTATCACGGGAGATTTGGTGTAATTCTTTTGAAAATATTTTGGACGTACATAACACTTTTCTAATAAAAATTTATAACAATATTTATTACATTCCTTAATTTGCTCACTACCTCACACATGGATCAGTTAAAAAAATTTAATTCCAAATTATGGTGGGTCTAAATGTGAAGTAGTAGGAAAATTTAACGGAGTTGTAAAATTTTGGCAAAAATATAATTTATATCCGCTAACTTTGCCCAAAAATTATTTTGGTTAATTAAGTTTGAATTTGGTCATTTTATTCCAGTAACTTGACCCAAAATTTATTTTAGTTCTTTAAAGACTCACTTAGTCTAACAACTTTGCCCAAAATCACTCAAAACAACCAACTTAAAGGATTGGAATGATTTATGTTTAATGTTCTAAGACTAAAATGACAATTTTCAAACTTAAATTACTAAAATTATTTTGGTATAAAGTTATTGGACTAAAATAACTAACTTCAAATTTAAAAGACTAAAATAATTTTTGGACAAAGTTAATAGATGTAATTTACATTTTTACCTAAAATTTTAGGGAAAAATGCTCATATACCCCCTAAACATTAATCTAGTGGACATAACACCCCTTAAAATTTTATTTAGGCCAATTTACTCCATAAACTTTACATGACTGTTAAATCAACACCTCTATTAACATCCGTTAAAATCACAAACGAAATGCTCACGTGCATCTCATGTGAACTTCAAAAATACCAAATTAGCAAGGGCTAAACCAGTTGAGAGGAGAGAGAAACCAAGGGTTCAGTTGAGACTTAAGAGAGATGATCGAACAAGAAAAATCATCATTGCCGACCGCCTTGCCATCAAAAAGCCACCATTGTTACTGTCGTAGTATAAGCACTAGTATGCCTTTTTTTATTTTTCTCACACTCTATTTTCCAATCCTCCACGACCTACAAGAAAGGGAGACAACGCAAGTGCATTTATTCTGGTTTTGGTGGCGATTTAATATAATTTTCCCCGATGGTTGGTTTATTAAAATTTTTTGTTGGGATTTGGTTGATTTCGGACTTGGGGGTTGACTTCTCTTGCTAGCTATATACTGGTTTTTTGTTAAAGATCTTGTGCTTACTATATGTTTGTCAATATGGCTCTGCAAAAGTGCCCACTACACTGTCATTTTGATTTCTGAATTCAACTTTATTTATGCTTTATTTTCACATTGTTTCTTACAGGTTTGGTTTGATTTGAAACGAAGTGGGTTTTCCCATTTTGTTTCTTTATTTTTAGCATCAATATTATTATTCATTATTTGTTTGTGGGTTGTGGAGGATTGGGAAGACAAAAAGCAAAACAGAAAAAAAAATTAAAAAAAAAAAAAGCATAACAGCGGTAACAAAGGTAAGCTGGCCGACAACGGTGTTTCTTTTGGTTTGATCGTCTCTCTCTGCCGGTTCAGTTTACCAAGGTAATTAAAAGTTTCACATGATGTACGTGAACATTCCGTTTGTGATTTTAACGGAAGATTAAGAGAAGTGTTGATTTGACAGTTGTATAAAGTTTATGGAGTAAATTGGGCGAAATAAAAGTTTAGGGGGTATTCTGACTATTAGTTTAAAGTTTAGGGAGCGTATGAGCATTTTTTCCAAAATTTTATTGTGGCCCTAGCTTTATTGAAATAATTACTTTATAAAGTAGCCAAAATTTTTTTAGTAAGTCTAGAGTAATGCGGCTTTCTTTTTCTTCCTTTTTTGTTTGCAGAGTATGCTATTTTGTTAATAATTTATTAATTCTCCATGCATGTCAAAAATTGTAAGCTTTAACCCTTCATCACAATTTCTGATTTAAAAACTTAGTGTATTCTAATTTGTTCACTTAACATGATCCTCTAGGTGTTGCAATTTACCATGAATCTTATTGAAATCTATCAACCAGTTCTAAACTAAAATTCATTCTCAAAAAAAAAAAATAATAATAAAATAAAAATAAATTTAAATTTTTAAACTTTTATTATAAAAATCTTCTATTGATTGTTATCCATGACCATAAGACTAGTTCCTCCATTCAAAAATAGCAACTAAATTTGATGTCATCAAATACTCAACCAAAAAGGGACAAAAGCATTAAAGCACCTAGTTAAGCAAGCTCTTGTCAACCATTTGAAACAGACATCGTGGCCCTTTAAATTGCAATGTGGACAAAAATATTGGCAATCGAAGAGTCACAAACTCACAATTATATATTTCTCATTGGTAAAAGTTGGAGCAATTTTCTGTCAGAATTACGGAATCTTGCTTGTCTCTTCAAATCTTAGCTTTTAAGGTAGCGTAGGGACGAGAGAGTGTATAAGGTTAAAAAAAAAAAAAAAACAAAAATTGAATCTCTAGGGGGTGTTTGGCAACCTTTTCAAACAATAATTTTCAGTTTTTAAACAGTATTTCACGTATTTTAACATACTTTTTCATCCACACGTATTTTTATAAATATTTTCAAACAACAATTTTCAGTTTTTAAACTCATCTACCAAACAGGCCCCTAACTTTCAGCCTTTTTCATTTTAGTCCTTTAATTTTTAGTTTTGTTATTTTAGTCCTCTAACTTTCAATTGTTGCCAATTTGATACTCAGTTAGACCTAAGTTACCTACTGCCGTTAAGAGAGCCAAAATGAAATCGTTTTGGCTTTTTTTTTTTTTTTTTTTTCATAAATTGTGGAATTAAAAGAAAATTAAAAAAAACTGTTATTAAAAAAAAAAAAAAATTTCGTCATTCCCCGTACCTGAAATCAAAAACAAAGAAATATTGAGAGAGACCCAAATTCAACTTAGAAAATTTGGGGAAAAGGAAGAACTGGTTGGTGGTTTGAGAGAGAGAGAGAGATCGAGTCTATTTGAGAGAGAGAGATTGAGTCAAATTGAGAGAGAGAGAGAGACTGAATCGGATTGAGAAAGGGACCGAGTATGAGAGAGAGACCGAGATTTTGGTGATGGAGTTCTGATATTGAGATTGAGTTGCAGAGATTGAGATCGATTCCAAGATGTTGCGATTGAGACCAAGATATTGATAATATTGATAGGGTGTACTCAGTAGCTCCAGCTCCGGCTAAGAATTGTTTTGGGTAAATGATGGAAACCTAAAACTTACATTTATAGGAGCATCAATATCTAAAAGTTATCACTATTCATTGTTGTTTTTGTTGTTGCTGTTGTTGTGGGGTTTAATGTTTTCTGGATTTTAGTAAGTTTTAAATTGTTTATTCATTGATGGGTATTGAAAATTAGGGATGGTTAATCTAGAATATGTTGTCATTTTTGGTGTAAGTTTACTTTACTAATGGTGGCCTAGTTGGTAGACATATGGTGATCTCACATTCACAAGCATGGAATAATGTTGCACAATGACGCATGGCATGAATACCCAATATTTATAAGCATGAATGATATGTCATATGAGCACAATTACCTGTATAAATATAATGATGCATTATGTGCAATGTCGCTTTCAGATGACATTGTCGGGACATTTATCAAACAAAAGATGCATAATGTATCGAGTGTGTTTAATGAAACTGTAGAAAATTGAATAATTGTTTATTAAAGTAATTGGCAAGCCATTTTTTAACCTCAAATTCTCCAATCATTTTCTGAATTCCCCCCTATTTTCAACTCATATTTATCACTTTTTTTTGGCTTAAAACGGGAGATTTATATTACATAAACAGATGTTTTACAAACATAAATATTACAACAGAACTGCAAGCAACAAAACACAACAACAAAAATGGACTGAAGCAAACTAAACACCATCTGATTCAACCAGAACTAAGAGAGGAATAGCTGAATGTAAACAAAACATTACTGGACCCTTATTAATTATCCGCAACGACCTCAGGATGAAACAAAACCCATGGGTTCCAATATAAATACTACCACAAAAACGTGGGGCAAGTATCATATCACCTTTTGATATGATTTTTAGAGGATTCAAGTCATTGGGTGTCTAATTCTCACTCAAACATATCAACCCATGACTTCGTCCCTTTATAAATAAAAGGTGTTTACAGTTTAAAACACGCAATTCTAAGGGATCTAGAGAAAGTTTTCGATAAAGGTCATAAGGTAGTTGGTAATCTTTTTATTCAGTACACGATTGAATCTCTATCACTCAATTCTCTACTATCCAACGCCCCCAAAAACATACCAAACCTAAATTTATCATCGAGTCTTGTGCATGACTGCATGTAGGTGGTTTTTCTCATCCATTTGATTGTTTGATCTTGTTATTGCCATTAATTTAAAAAAATTATTTTCTTTGATTATATGGGGTGGTTTAGGATCAATGCATGCTAGATTTTAATATTCACACGATGTGCTTATGTTCAAAATCATTTTTTCAACAACCTCAATGTTAGGTTTTTTTTTTTTAAAAAATTTAATTTAATTTATTTTTTGGTCTATTAGATGTATGGATAATATGACATGATGGTGTCTATCATACTCTAGAAGACCAATTACGTTAGGCAGGGTGGGTTCTTAATACTCCCACTTTGTAACTTAACTTTTGATCTTAGATTAATGGTTCTTAGACTCTAAGTTTTGTCATGTAATTTTCATCTTTTAGAATGAAACTAAAATCTAAAGTCAAGTACTTTTCTTAGAATGTATTTACGATTAAGGTCATGCATTTTTCATTTTTATATTCAATGAAATGTAAATTAAACGTTTTATCAATAAAGATGTCATATATTCCTTTTTTTTTTTTTTTTGGTTAATGAAAATAAGTGACTAAACTAGCTAAATGTACACCCTTTATCTAGAGGATAAAATATCTTCAATTAAACTTCTACTTCGAGAGACAATTAACACGACCTCACCCACATATTCACATGAGCTTAGACAAAATAAAAACTAACTTGAGATTGCGGTCTTGCACATATATTTATATATATTATGTAACTTAAAATATTTCACATTTTTTTATTTAATTTTTATCTTCTATTTTTTTATTTGATATTAATTTACATAGAATTATTGTTTAATTAGTGTATTATATGTGCGTAACATTGTTATTTTCTTTGGATTGTCAGACACTTGATCTTATGGAATTGTAATTATCATATATATATATATATATATATATATACATATACTATTAATAATAGGATTGCCCGTTTGGGTTTCAACATTTTGCTTATTAAGATACCCTCGCACAAATTCTTAAACTCTCTAAAATACTCCTATTTTTTAGTTAAATAATTTTAAATTAAAAAACATAAATTGGTTAAAAAAATAATTTACTGGTTAAAACATTAATTTACTGTTCTTAAGTTTTAGGACAGTATTTCTATTTCATTTTTAAAATTCCATGTTACCTTATCTCTATCTTTCTTTATATATATATATATATATATACAAAGTTATTTATATATTACTTTTAAACATTAAAACACTAAAAAAAAAGAAAAAAGAGAGCATTATTACACACACAAAGTACGTGTGATGAGTCTAGTGTGTGTGTGTCTATATATATACACCATATTATGGATAAAAAAAATTGACTTTCATTTGTAAATAAATTAAAAAAATACCCTATTTGCCAGTAAAGCATAGTGAAACTAACAATTCAATATGATTTAATCGATTATTACTATTTCAAACGAAAAATCTATTTCGACTCCACAAATGATCAAATGGCTAATCGTAAATCCTATTTGAATGGACATTAGAATCCTATGTATAAATTAAAAGTTGAAACACTTAAAATTGAAGAGATTTTTATTAAAAATTAATGAAACTATATTGATGTTGATTGGGCAAACAGGTTGTTATTTCTGCCTTTGTTTATTTATTTGGATGAAAAATTATTAGGTATTCTCAAAATACCATAAATGTATATTTTCCCTTCACATGAATGGTGGGTCTTACCATGAATTTATTTAATGGAACTCATCATTTATGTGAGAGGAGAGAATACGCATTTATGGTATTCTGAGAGTATACAATTTAGATATTTTGGTATAGGTTAAAGTTTGATCTAATTTAGTTAACAAAATCTCATGCGACCAAGTCTTTGATATACCCCTTCCCTTTTATATATATATATATATGTGTGTGTGTGTGTGCGCGCGCGCGTGTGTTTCTCAAAAAAAAAAAAAAAAAAAAAAGTCTTCGAAATACCCCACTCTTTTTTTTTTAAAAAAGTCTTTGATATACCCTTCTCAAAAAGGGGGAAAAAAAGTCTTTGAGATACGGTCGAGGTTTAATTGTTCTCAAGAAATATAAATTCATACTATTAAATATTAGAAGTGTTAATTATACGAAGTAGAAAAAAGTCAGCTCACTAAAAATAAATTATTTGTTATTACAATCATTTAAATAATAGAATATATAATAAAATCAACTATGAATGGATTAAAAGTTTCAAATAGAGAGAATACTTGTATATATTATTTTTCTTTGTTGATTTAGAAGACATTTTTTGAACTACTGAAATTTGAAAGGTTGACATAATCGCATTCAAATGTTAGATTCTTGATTATGTGTTAGAAGATGTCAAGTGTTAGATTGATTAATTCTGAATTTCCATTGTGTAGCCCGATTATTTGGCTTTCAAAAAAACAAAATATCCAAACCTTACCATGATAAATAATTTATTTAGTTAGAGCGGGTAAAAATAAATAATTCCCTAAAAAAAATTTAAAAAAAATGTGGATAATAGACTTCTAGAGATGGCAAAAATGTCAAACCTATTGACTTGTCCTGCCATAATTTATATGGGATTTTATTTTCTTTCCATGAGATGTGATGGAATGAGAATGGATTTGTCCTATTTTGTCTCACCCAATTCCTAACGTGTGTGTTCGTGTACGTGTGTGTGTGTGTCTATATTCTATCTATCTAAATATATATATATATATATATATATTGTATAATTCGTATACTTATCAATTTTATAATTTATTTATTTTGTATAATCCCCATTACTTGTTTTCTCATTTTTATCTAATAAACACACCTACTATTCTCTCTTATACTTATCACATTAAAGTCGAAGTCATCTAAAGGATAACAAAATATATCAAATTCATTCTGTTCTTGATTTGCTCTGTCCTCATCTTGCACTAATTTTCCATTCAACCTCGCCCCACCCATTAGCTATCCATTTTTTGATGAATTGAAATTTTATTCAACAATCAACAAATTATTACAAGGAAACAAAATAGGAAGCCTCCCTTTCAGCATAATTGCACACAAATGGACGTCAATAATCCAGACCAAAAGAACCAAACCAACCTTGATTCTCAAACCATTTGGCTAATGCATGAGCAGCCATCCCTGAAATCATAAAATTCATGAAAAATTACTCCATTTATCATTATCTTTAATAATTTACATTGAATTGGTATTCATAGTGCAATTAAAAGAACAAAATGCTATGTACGAGCTGGCAGTTTTATTTTAACATGAAGCTAATATATTAAAACTTAAAAGCTTTAAATTATTAATTGGGTAACTAATTTGTATAATGATCAATGATACACAGTGATATTAGTTAAATTGAATGAACAATAAACCGGTATGAATGACTTAGCAAGATTTATAAGATGGAGGAAATATGTAGGTTTCTACTTCCTTTTTGTTATTGTTTAGACGTTTTTATACAGCAATGATTATTCTTTTTGAATAAATAATTTGTATCCTTTTCGATAAATTGATGACAGACTGAGACAACTAGAAATAATGAAATGTGAAATTCAAAACAAAAAAAAAAAAAAAAAAAAAAAAGAAGAAGAAGAAAAATGTTGTATTGACAGTTTACAGTTTACTTGAGTAATTCCATAAAGTATTAAGTACTGCAATTCATGCTCACATTCACGTATGAACTTTTTAAAAGGAGGCTATGAATAAAATAGTAGACCGGAGTTGGCAACCAGACTGAGACGGATAAGGCTATTGCTGTCTTTTAGACAATTCCTACCTGTCAAGATTAATTAACAAAATTACATTTTAATTTCTACTTAATAAATCCGATTTTTCTATATTAAAAAAAAAAAATCTTATTCTTTTCTATCATGTTTTTAATACAATCCGTGTGGACTAGTTGTTGTAAATGGTTTGGACATAACAATTTTCTATTTGAAACAAATTCATTTCTTGATTCATATTAAATTTTTACAAATGTAAGAGAATGAATGTAACCTTATTTAAAACTATGACTAAATTTAGAAAATAAAATCTTAAAATTGAAATGAACAAGATAGAAAGGACTTGAAATTGTTCTGAAATATCCAGATTACCAAAAAATGAGTTTGGCTAAGGTTCTAAGTTCTATACATAGATGCACATTTTCCCCCAACAAATAACAAAAAAAAGAGATATATTCTTCTTTTTTATATTAACAAAAAGAGAAATAAGAAAAGGAAATAAAAAAAAAGAAAAAAGAAAAGGGAAAGACAAGGACAAAGAAAGTAAAAAAGAAAGAAAAGATAGGGAAATGGAATCCTAGTTGACTACTCAACTGACAATGCAAAACAACAAGAAGAAGGAGGAGTAGGGTTTGTTTACCCTTCACAAGTCACAACTACTAGTGCTGCCTCTCTCTAATTAACATTAACCACGCTACACAGCCTGTACACATCTCTCTCTTTCCTTCTCGCTCTCTCACACAGTCAGTCACTCTCCTCTCAACCTATAGACAAAAGAAAGAAAAAAAAATTGCAGCTTCTCCAACTCACACACTAACCCCCAAAACCAACCAATGCCTAGAAATTACACTTAAAAACTCCGAAACTCACAAACCCATTTCCTGTCTCTCTCTCTCTCCTTCTCTGTCCTGTAGAGACAACCTGGGTTTTCTCCAATCTGGGTTCCCAAAATGAAGCCTCAAACGCTTCCCATTTTGGTTTTTACTTTTCTCACAATATTGTTCCCTTTTTCAAAACCAGATCTGGCTTCTGACCGATCTGCACTCTTGGCTCTTCGCTCTGCTGTCGGTGGGAGAACCCTTCTGTGGAACATTACAGAGATTACTCCATGCCCTTGGGCTGGTGTTATTTGTGAGCAAAACCGAGTCACAGTGCTTCGTCTTCCTGGTGTGTCTCTCTCAGGCCAACTTCCCAATGGCATTTTCGGAAACCTCACACGTCTCCGCACTCTCAGTCTTCGTCTCAACGCTCTCACTGGTTCACTTCCTTCTGATCTCGCTGCTTGCGTCAACTTGCGCAACCTGTACTTGCAAGGTAATCGCTTTACCGGTGATATTCCTGAGTTTCTGTTTACTCTTCATGACCTTGTTCGGCTTAACCTTGCTTCCAACAACTTCTCTGGTGAGATCTCTTTGAGTTTCAACAATTTTACAAGGTTAAAGACTTTGTTTTTGGAGGGTAATTCACTGTCCGGTTCGATTCCACCCGGGTTTGATGTTCCAAGTCTTGAGCAGTTCAATGTGTCCAACAATGAGCTTAATGGGTCTGTGCCAAGCAAATTGCAGACTTTTTCGAAGGATTCGTTTTTGGGTAACTCACTTTGTGGGGGTCCCTTAGATCCTTGCCCTGGAAATGCCACTATTCCAAGCGCAAGCGGTGGCGGTGGTGGTGGCGGTGGCGGTGGCGGTGGAAGCAACAAGAAGAAGAAGTTGTCTGGTGGTGCAATTGCGGGTATTGCAATTGGATCTGTATTGGGTTTTCTGTTACTAGTAGTAATTTTGATATTTTTGTGCCGAAAGAAGAGTAGTAGTAAGAAGGGGAGTACGGTCGACATTGCTACGGTGAAGCACCCAGAAGTGGAGATTCCTGGTGAGAAATCAGTGAGGGAGGTTGAGAATGGCGGATATGGAAATGGGTATTCGGTGGCTGCTGCAGCAGCTGCGGCTCTGACCGGGACCGCGAAGGCGGAAGCAAATGGTGGAGGGGCTGGTGCTAAGAAGTTGATGTTTTTCGGGAATGCGGCAAGGGTGTTCGATTTGGAGGATTTGTTGAGGGCCTCGGCGGAGGTGTTGGGGAAGGGGACGTTTGGGACGGCCTACAAGGCGGTTTTGGAGATGGGGACGGTTGTGGCTGTGAAGCGGTTGAAGGATGTGACAATTACTGAGAAGGAGTTCAGGGACAAGATTGAGGCTGTGGGAGCAATGGATCATCAGAATTTGGTCCTTCTCAGGGCTTATTATTTTAGCAGGGACGAGAAGCTGCTTGTCTATGATTACATGGCTATGGGAAGCTTATCTGCTCTCTTACATGGTCAGCATTTTCTTTCTTATAGTCCTACTTTTTTCATTTTGGTCAGTGCGTTGCTATGATTTTTCATTTTGGTTATCGTTTGTTATGATTTCTTTTGATGCATCATTTCTACAAGATGGTTACTTTGATTTGTTTTCTTTTATTATATATATTTTTCTCATTTTTAATCTACTAAAGGTAATGAAAGTCAAGAGAAAAATTACTACCAAGGAAGAAACGTGAATTAAAATCTATTGGCTCTTTTCTTTGGTTTGAGTTGTCTTGCAAATTCTTTTAGGCGTGTTTCAATTGCTTTTTGAATCTTCAAGAGGACTATTTGGGCTACTTGTTTAGATTCCATTTGTTGTTTGTGCTATTGTGTTTGCTTAATTTGAATTTTCCTGTTCAATGTAATTAGTGATGACTTTCACTAGTTGGTAAGTTAAAGTGCTCTTCTTTGGTTATGGACTCGTTTGGTTTGCATTGATCCCTTGTTACCTTGTCTTCATAGAATCTTGTATCCAATGAATGACTGCATTTTTATCATAATTATTGTTGGGCTCAGTTTCATTTGTTCATTATAGCATCTCAAATTTTAGTTTCTACAGAACTGTGAAACCATTTGCTGGAGAACTCCTGAATTTTCTTGCAACTCATTGTAACAATGTTGAATCACTGAAACACAAGATATATAAAAGAGAACCAAATGAGAGTAGAACTTCCATGCTTCATCAGTTTTATCTTAACTACATTACTTCTCTCTATATTTCCAATACAGGAAACAAAGGAGCAGGAAGAACTCCATTGAATTGGGAAATCAGGTCTGCCATTGCCCTTGGAGCTGCTCGTGGCATTGAATATCTGCACTCTCAAGGCCCCAACATCTCTCATGGAAACATAAAATCATCCAATATCCTTCTCACCAAATCCTATGATGCCCGAGTTTCAGATTTTGGTCTTGCACACCTTGTTGGGCCCTCTGCCACTCCCAACCGAGTTGCTGGCTACCGTGCCCCTGAAGTCACTGACCCTCGGAAAGTGTCCCAGAAGGCAGATGTTTATAGTTTTGGTGTATTGCTCTTGGAACTGCTAACTGGGAAGGCCCCCACTCATGCCCTTTTGAATGAGGAAGGAGTTGACCTACCCAGATGGGTGCAGTCCATAGTTCGAGAGGAGTGGACTTCTGAGGTTTTTGATCTTGAGCTCCTCAGGTACCAGAGTGTCGAGGAGGAGATGGTTCAGCTCTTGCAGCTTGCAGTAGATTGTGCAGCCCAATATCCTGACAAGCGCCCATCCATGTCTGAAGCGACAAGACGCATTGAGGAATTATGCCGTTCTAGTTTGCGAGAAGATCATGACCCACAACCCGATTTCATCAATGTTGCAGCAGATGATGTGTCTTCTCGGTGAGTTCCTTGGGTCCTACCAACATATACTCCAAATGGATTGTAGAAGAAACTTCATTGCTTTGTTATGCCCATATCTTGCGTGGTAATTCTGGTGTTTTGGTTGTATCATTTGAATCCGGGCCTCCTCATCTTGTTTAATCAACTGTCAATTTTTATTTTTTCTTTTGCTTATTTCATTCCCCATTGTACTAGTTTTTTTTTTTTTTTTTTTTTTTTTTTTTTTTTTATTAATACTCTGGGGTGGATATCTGTTCCATTAGTTATTGTTGGGTGGATGATGGTGGTTGTAATTATTACTTGTGCTTTTACTTTGCTTTTGCTTTTGTTGCAACTTTTTAGTCTGAAGTTGAGATGTTATAGTTACTTTTATAGGTTGGTTGTGATGTCTCTTCGGATTGATTCAACCTCCCAAACCCCCCTTCATTGTTGCTAAAGCTTAGATTCATTCGGATATGTATCCTATCCTACCTTGGTAAAGATGTACGATGCTTACCCGGCCCCAACTTTACTGCTACATTTTTTGTCCTCCTCGCTAGTCAGTGAAACAAATAGTTGTTGTAACTTTTGACAGCTACAACATGACTAATTCTGTTTGTGTGTTGGACCCAATTTTTTATTTTGGGCAATGCAAATTTATTGTTTGCCAAGTACACCTCCGATGTTGTATTTGACTATTCAGTAATTGTACAGCTGATAAGTGATACCCCCCATGTGCATCCATTCAATTTAGTAGTAGTTAGAAAACATAATAATAGCCGTACAACCATGCTAAAATAATTATTAATTAAGAAATCATTGACACAATCATTGCTGCTACCACACTTTTGGTAAGTTAAAATTTCAAAAGATAAAAGTTACACAGGCACAAAAATTTTCAGAATTTCATAATTGACTAATGTAACCGAACGATAGTAATAAGTAAAAAAGTAACATGCAAAGTCCAAATAAAAATTAATAAAAAATTATTAATAAATAAAAAAGTGATATTTATAGTCCATATAAAAATTAATTTTTGAATTGTGAAAATTATTGTGAACATTTTAGTGATTATGGCATTGTTGATTTCAAAATATCAAAATAGTGGCGGTTAAATGATAACGTTTGCTGAAAGTTCAAAACTACGTGGATGCTATTTGAAAGGTGATGACAAAAGCTTTATGGTGGACCAAATTGTTGCATATAAGTGGAGTGGAGGGTCAGGCCTAAAAGCGAGAAGGCAGTCTGATACTTGTGGCCCTGTTCGTAAAAGATTGTTAATATTTGTTGGCATCCAAAGCCTCACAAATTATAAAGATGCTCTTTTTCTTTTTATTTGAGTGTTTTTCTTTTCGTCGCAGATCGGTTCACATAGAATTAAAAAAAAAAAAGAAGAAAAGAAACAAAGATGGGGGGCTTCCATTTTCCAATATAGGGTTTGTTTTGTCTCTTCACTATTGCAATTGTTGTCCTTTTCTCCGGCTTTGTTGAAGAATCGAAACGGCTTGGGAATGGAATAAAAAAAGAAAAAAGAAAAAAAAATTGATCACATGATACAAACATTGGAAACTCACAGTCCCCATGCCTAAATGGACCAAGGACCTACTATGTGAAACTTTGCTCTCTCTTATTATTGCTTCATCTGAAGGGAAGACTTTTTATTTACATAGTAATGTGAACCTTGTGCAAGCAGCGTTTAAAGCATTGCCATGTGGGGATCGGGAATAGTCAATTTTAGATCTGAAATATTTGTTTGAACTATATTATCAATAAATCTAGACAAATTTTTTTTTTCACAATTCATTGTCACTGATGTGTGACCTATTGTAATTAACACATAATAAAAATGATTTTTTTTAAAATGTAATAGATACAATAGAATTGTAATATATTGTGTCCAATTCATAATGATTTTCTTTATCATTAGGTCAAAAGATCCAAATTACCAACAAGTTTTTAGCGTTACCTTATTGGATGTCAAAAGTCACAGAAGACTTTACAAGTTTATTTTTTAGAATAAAATTTTACTAGTTGAGCTAATTAAAATTTATGGTAAAATAAAGTAAAATAAAATTACTATCACAATTTATTATATTAAGAAGTTCGGAAAAGAAAGTTACACCCCTGATATTATTCTAATATTATACTTATCATGATAAAGTTGTTTGGTGACAAAACTAGGACCACATTCGGCATGCATTGTAATAATGTAATCTAAAAATTGCTAGTATCATTCCGGTGTAATAAAATAAGAATTATTGCAAATTAATTATTTAGTTGGAGGATATAAAAGTAGGTATAGTTATAGCAAACTCTCTTATAATGCGGGGAGGCGCAAGCATTCATTACTTTACTGGTTTATCTTGTAGAAAAGCAGACCAACGACAACGATTTAATCATTTACAATCTGCAAACTGCAACCCTGGACAGAGGTGTTTCTTTTTAATATTACTAAGTCCAGGCTATATTGAACGTGGGTCATTCGAAAGTTTCATTAAAAACGATTAGTAGTTTGCCTGAATAATGCCTCTTAAGAGTAACAATAAATTTAAGAGTAAAACATTTTTCATAACGGGTTAATATAACCTATTGTGATTGGTTTATACGGCTAATATGAGTAAAAAGTAATGTTATTTCAATTACAATAAATCATATCAATAATTACAAAAAAGGATTTTGAAAGTATTTTTTTTGCTCCTAACAATATTCTAGGATAATAGAATTTTATAGCTAAGAGCATTATAATTGTTCCAAATAATAAAAATAACGGATCTAAATTTGAAAATGTGAGGTGGAAATGTGTAATTTCTATTTCCATTCCCTCACAACTTTAAATCATGTGTCGTGATAAAATAGGTTGCCCATTCCACTCCTCAAATTTTATTGGTTTAGTATATTTTGTTATTTTAAGCCTCACTCATCCATACCAAGTGATTAAACACTTAAATAGTACTCACAAATAATAAAATATCTTTTAATTGATTCAAAATCCATTTCCATGCCTTTTCCTCTTCCTTGTGTGTGTGTGTGTGAGTGTGTTTGTTTCTCAAAAAAAAAAAAAAAAAAAAAAAAAAAAAAAAAAAAAAAAATTCATTTCCATGTGGGAAGATCCTTGGACAAAAAAGGAACAAAACTTTTCTAGTATTGCTTATTTATATGACTTCAATATCTATTTCTTGGTGGACAAGGAATACTTTCCTTGGTGGACCAAGAGTATTAATTTGCTTCTTTAATAATGATTATATTTGTCTTCCACTTCAACAACAGCAGCAGCAGCAACAACAACAACAACAACAACAACAACAAAAAAACCAAAAAACCAAACAAGTCAAAATAGCAACTTTAGGCAATTTCTTATAATCTCCAACTTGACTCAAATTCTACCAAGCAATCTTCATTCTTTTTGCACTATTTCCAATCTTATTCCAAAAAAGAAAAAGAAAAAGAAAAAGAAGAAGCAAGAGTCACAAATTGATCCAAATTCTACAATGATTCTCCACCTTGGCAAGATTAGTAGACTACCAAAGTTCATCAAACTCTTCTATCCACCTCAACATCAATCGATACACCAAATAAATATCTTTAACTCATCTCAACCTTGGCAAGACTTCTTTCAATCCACAAATGCCTTAAGTATCAAACTCAAATTAGGACCCAACCAAAAAAATAAAGTACAAATCACCCTAAGCTACCCCCATATATGCCCATAAGTCATAACTCATAAGTGCCAAATACACTTAAATGGTGCTCAAAAACTATGCATAGTGATCAAGCCCAAGTAGAGTTGAAACTTGACCCTCGGTGACTACCTTTGTAAGAATATCGGTATGATTATCAGCAATCACAATTTTACGAAGAATAATATCTCTCTCATTAATGAAATACCTTTGATACTAGGCCAAACACAAATGGATGGCACTACAAGTCTATCTATTGATCTACTTCAAGGTTTTATTTTTTATTTTTATATATAATAATTTTTTCCATCTCTGCACGTTTTTCTTCTAATGAAATGCCCATCTCTCTTTGGAGTAGGTCATCCATAACTTTGTGTACCCACTTGCCAAAGTTGTTCCTTCCATGAAATTTGACAGCAATGACCATAGTCCTAAGTACTACTAGCGATGATTTGGTAGATGATTCACTTGACATCTTTCTTCCCAATACTTGAGTATTGAGGACCTTGGCTCTAAAACTAGGTTTTTTTTTTTTTTTTTGTGACAATAGAAATTTTGTGCAATAGCAAAAACTCTTATACTAGTTTGTTGCACAAAATAAGGACATCCATATGGCACTCCTACACTAGATTGATTTTGAGCACTATTATGATCTTGTAAAAGATCTCAAAAACAAATAATAAGAATGTACAAATTTAGAAGAAAAAATAGATACAAACACACACAAGAGAAGAATGCCAAGGATTTATGTAGTTCGACAGCAACCTACGTTCACAAAAAGTAGATACTAATTCACCATATCAAAAAGAGATTACAAACTATTTACACACTCAAAAAGTGTAAAGGACATTTTATGTAATTGGCTAATCCTCTGACAAAATGCACTTTAATTGTAATTAGTTAGATCTAGGATGGATTTAGTACTTCAAGAAATATGTTGTTCAACCCAAGTATTAAAGTCAAGAAGATTGGACCAAGAAACAAGTGAAGAAAAATTATTCATTAAAGCTTGACAGATACCTCGACAGAAACAATATCTATTGAGACTTAAGAACGAAACTCGATAGAAGTTGAATCTATCGAGATCTACGAAATTAGAATTTTCAGATTTGATTTTCAGCTCATGTTAACATGTATGTGTAGGGTTTCTTTTTTGACAACTCTAGACATATATAAGACTTACTTTAAAGGTCATTATACATAGAGAACACATGCAGAGAGTGACCTAGTGCCTTATTCTCTCTGTAAGAAGTTACTGTGTCTTTTGCGCCTTAGGGTTTTATAACCAAGTATTTTTTTTATCTTCATTATTAATGAAGTGAAGAACTTTGCAGCCACTAACATCTTCAAGTTGCTGGAGTTAGTCACGTACTAGGATCAGTGCAAAAGAGTGACATTCATATATTAAAAAGTTCAAAGGTTCTAAAGTGGTAAAAGGTTTCTGTTGTAATCTCATTCACCGGGATTGTAAAGTTTAGGGACAAAAGTTTTATACTAAATCTAAAACTTTTTTTTACTATAGTGAATTGCTTTTCGAGAAGGTTTTTCCCCAGATTTTTTACTTTGAAACTAGTTTGTTTTATTGGTTTTCCTAGGTCATCATATCTTATCTTATTTACTATTCCACTGTGCATGATATTGATGTTTATTTGTTTTAACAAGATTTATTTATAATAAATCTAATTAATAACTTGAGTTTAAAAATTATTAATTCTATCAACCGGGGTCTAAATTTTCTAACAAGTGGTATTAGAGTAGGTTCACTTTGATTGGATTAATTTCCTGAGTGTGATCCTTGATCCTGTTGTCATGGATCATGGACAATCTCTTTTGATTCATTTTTTATTTGATAGCACTAATTATGTGTACTGGAGAGTTCGTATGAAAGTTTATTTGCAGGCTCTAGGTGAAAAAGTATGGCAAACTGTTGAAATTGGCTGGATTAAGCCAAAGAAAGTGCCAGTGGATTGGATAAAGCAACAATTAAAGCGGCAAATTTGAACAGTAGGGCTTTGAATGTTTTGTTTAGTGGGGTGACCAATGAGGAATTCAAGAAAATATCATCCACGAAAGTTGCCAAGGAAGCATGGAACATTCTTAAGACCATTTATGAGGGTACTAAGGCAGTAAAGACTATGAAGTTTCAAAGACTCAATAGTAGTTTTGAAGAAATAAGAATGGAGGAGGATGAGACCTTTGATGAGTTCTATGCTAAACTCAAGAATATTGTGAATTTTGCTTTCAACCTTAGAGAATCTATAACAGAATCCAAAATTGTTAGGAAAATCTTTAGGTCCTTACCTGAAAGATTCTATGCCAAGATCACTGTCATTGAAGAAATGAAGGATATTGATCAAATTCCTTTGACTGAGCTTGTAGGGAACCTTCAAACTTATGAGATGAGATTAGGTTTAATGGGAAAAGGTGGAAAGAGTAGAAATTTGGTTTTTAAGGGTATAGAGGAAGAGAGTGATGACTCTGAAAATGAAGATGAAGATGAAGATGAGGATGAGGATGAGGATGAGGATGAGGATGAGGACTTAACCTTAATAGCTAATGAGATTATCAAGCTTCTCCAATATAGGAAAAATGATAAAAACAACACCCCTAGGAAATCTAAATTCTCTAGGAAGGGCAAGAATCAGAAACCCCTCATCCAGTGTTATGAGTGCAAAGGTTTTGGTCATATGAGGATAGAGTGCCCAAACTATCTTATGAAGGAAAAGACCAAGAATTCAAAAGGTAAAGTATTGGTTGCTACCTTGAGTGATTTTGAGAGTGATATTTTTTATGAGTATCAGGATAAATGTGGTCATTATACGACTTTTGCTGCCATAACCGATAAGGTGATTATGGAGAGTACTAGTGACAGTGAGGATTTTTCTGATGATGAAGTACCCAAGAAGTTGACCCTTCAAGAAGCCTATGATAAGTTATGCACTAAATTTATAAAATCTGAAAAGATTTCTCATTTTTGTAGAAAAGAGCTTAATGAGGTAAAAACTGAAAAAACTGAACTGTTAGTTAAATTAGATGAGACTACAAGGTTAGTTGAGACTCTTGTTATGAAAAACACCTCATTAGATGAGAAGATCAAGAATCTTGAGATAGAGAAATAGAGAGGATGTTTAGTGCAAAGCTTGACGAGGTCTTAAGTGCTCAAAAGCCTAGTTTTGATAAGGCTATATGTTGACTCCTTCAGTCCCTCCTTTTCCATGACTTTTGGATTAAAGACTGTCTTTGTGCTCCAATTTGAGACAGGTGATAAAGGTATGAAATCCATAATTGATTTGTCTATTTCTAAATCCTTTGTTAGACCCCACTCTGGGAAGTCTTGTAGTCCTAAAACTGCTCATGTTTGTCACCATTGTGGTGTTTCTAGATACATTTATCCTAAATGCTTTAAGTTGTATCCTAAAAAGCAAGTGTCTAAAGGGTCACATGTTTCCTCTTAAGGAACTACACATTTGTTTGTAGAGTTATTAAAAGTTTTGAACTTTTTAACTTAATTTGAGGAGAATTCTAATTCTTCTATGTCATTTAGTAGACATACTAGAACATGTGCTTTTTCATCTTCACGACCAAAGACTCATGTTGTGTGGGTGAGAAAGAAGCATAAGACTTAATTGTCTTTTCTATCTGTCATCTACTTTAATTCTTTCTATCTAAAGTAGGAATTTCTTACTTGATTTCTTATCTGCTTTTGAAATCATGCATTCATGCATCTGCGTCTTTCTTTCATGCATTGTTTTTCTTGTGCTCTCTGTCTTTTCGACAGATCCTTGACAGATTTTTGATCCATCGAGTTTTTAGGGTTTTTTTCTCGATAGCTTCTCGACAGATTCTCAATCCATCGAAGTTTCTGGATTCTCCCTTGACAGCTTCTCGATCTATCGAGACCCTCTTGCATGTATTGTTTTTCACATGTTTGGCATCTTTCTATTCTCTTGTCATGCATAGCATCTTGTTTCATTACATTTATGAATTTATATAGATTCCTTGTGTCCCTTGATTATCTTAGATCATCTTTATGTTTCTTGGATAAAGCTTTATAGTTTCTTGTACCCTTTGTCAATTATGACAAAGAGGGGGAGAAAATGTCGTTTCTTTTTAAGATTCTACATGTTAAGGGGAGAAATACATGAGTTGTGTTTCATCTTGTTGTTTTAGGAGCTTCTTTTAGCTTCTTGTACACTAGTCTTGTGACCATTTTTACATACATTGTACTTTATTTTCATATATATGATGATGAAAATGTACAAATTTGGAAGAAAAAATAGATACAAACACACATAAGAGAAGAATGCCAAGGATTTATGTAGTTCGATAACAGCCTACGTTCACAAAAAGTAGATACTAATTCACCATATCAAAAAGAGATTGCAAACTATTTACACACTCAAAAAGCATTCACAAATAACAAAATTTCTTTGAAGTCTCTCTAACTATGCAATATCACCCCAAAGCCCAATATACCTAATGGCGCTCTCTCAATCAAGAATGGACAAATGCTCAAGTTACCCTTTGCAAAAACTCACTCCATGTTTTACTAGAAGCTTTCTCCTCTCCTTATATTGGAGGGCCCTTGAAGTAAAGCCACTAGACTATTTATAGTATTTTTTATTTATAGTGGTAATTATACTTTTCTACCCTAAGAAATATTTTTAATAGTTTATGAATGATAAAAAGAACTTTTTAAAATTTAAGGAAAAAAAATATAACATTTTCACGGTTTATGGGGGAAATTTTTTTTTTAAAGCTTAGGGACGATCATGTAAACTTTTGAAAAGTAAAATTTTTTTTGTCCATAAATAAATTACAAATGGGTGAGGGCAATGTGAGAGACCGAAAAATTAGGCCCCTCAAAAAGAGATTCAGATGCTTGTATAGGCACCTTTCTTTTAGGTAGTGGTGTGAAGTCGCTACTTATTTTTTTATACAAAAAAAATAAGAAAAATAAATATAATTACATGTTCAAAATACTTCAAATGTCATTGATTGAATCTATGCAAAAGAATACAAAACTTTGGTTCTAGTTACAATTTACCAAAATTAAAAGGCAAAACACTAATCTATCTATCCAAAAATGCTAAACTTGAGGGCTAGGTTATAGAATGGGAAGGTATTAGGCACCCATTTTGCCCAGATAAAGTTTGATCTTCTAGACTCTAATGACCAATATACCTTTTTTGCATGATGTTGAATGATATGTTGTAACACGCATGACAACACTTGACAAAAATTAATTTAAGTAAATTTGCCTTATGACTGATGTCCTCTTTTAAAGAAAAACCATATATGTTTTGAAAATTAAATAAGACTTGATTTGTAAAAAAAAAAAAAAAAGATCAGTTTTTATAAAGAAAACAAAATGAGATTTTGTTAAAAAAATAAGATCTATTTTGTCTAAAGTTTAAAAGAGATTTGATTTTTAAAAATCAAATATGTTTTTAGAAGTTAAAAAAATGAGATTTGGTTTGTAAAAAAAATCAAATCTATTTTTGAAAGTTAAAAAAAAGGAGATTTGGTTTGTAAAAAAATCAATCTGTTGTTAGAAACAAATAAATAAAGACTTTTGAAAGAGGATCCACACCCATGAGACAAATTTACTATGTATGCATCACATATTAAAAAAGAAAAGACTTCAACCTAACTTTCAATCCCTTGTTTAAAATTTCAAAATCTGCACTCTTATAACAAAGAAAAACTTTTCAAAAAAATTTTCAAATCTATATTTAATGAAAATGCAAATTTTTTTTTGAGATTAAAAAAAAAAAAAATCAAATCTGTATTCAATGAATATATAGATTAGTTTTGAGTTTAGGAAAAAAAAAAAAAATCAAATTTGTATATAATGAAAGTACAAATCAATTTTGAGTTTAGAAAAACATCAGATCTATATTTAATGAAAATATAGATCAGTTTTGAGTTTAGAAAAAAGAAACTTTGGTGATCATTAGCAAATTTTGAAATCAAAGAGAAAGAATTGAAACAAACAATCATCTAAAGAACATATCAAAGAAACTTCCAATCAAGTATCCAAGGATGGCAATTATATATTAAGAACAAGACACAATAAAACATATTAATCACATTCATGAGACGAACAATAACATACTAATTGATGGAAGAAGAAAAGAAAAGAAAAACTAAATACCTCTTGTATGAGTGTGCTCTTCTAATTAAAGAATATTTTAGAAATCAAAGAAGTTTGTTTACCTTTTTGAGGTCTAAAATATTTTACTTACAAAAAAGGAGTTCCTAAAGCAAAAGCCTCCAGAACGTCTTTGATGTAAGGAGAGCAGAAAAGTCCAAAATGAAGAGCCCTTATTTTTGATTTTTTTCCCTCTATCTGTAGAGGTTGGGATGCTTAAAAAATAAGCTAAATGAGGTTAGATATGAATTGGAATGCATCCATATCTCTAAAAAGTCGAAAAATATAGGCTTTATCTCAATTAGGAAGTCCCTAGGCCGGGCTGAAAGTTTGGGCCAATTGACACTTCAAGAGTGCTGAATGGCCCTCTTGGGTGCCAGGTTTGTATTTGAGTTTTGGTCCAATTTGAACTCCATTTTTGAGGATTTTTGAGCTGAGAATTGCACCTAGAGGCATTTTTAATCCGTATTCTAAAAATTAATCCACTTTTCTTGATATTCAGGCTTTAAAGTGATAATTATGTAGTAGATAAATATTCCAAAAAGACTTGATTATCCACAACTCCTTTGTTATCTGATTATCCACTTTGTTCTCGTGCAAGCAGGTCTATTTTTGACACTAACCAACAACCAATCACAAAATTATTTAATTAATTTTAATTTTTCTAACCAATCAGAATTAATTTAAATTAATCATGCATGATTGGTTCCACCCAAACAAAATGCATGCGGACCGTGAAAACTTGATCATGTGATATCTTTCAATCCTATGGTTCGATTTGGAAATCGAACATACCATCACGACCATTAGAATTTCAAAATCATTTTTATGATATGCAATAAATGAATTAACGCATGTAGTGCAAATCTAAATTTTGGGTATATAAATGGTCACTCTAGACATCTTCCAAGATTAAATTATGGGTGCAAAATTGAGTGTCTACAAACCATGAGGCTTCTAATTTTCCAAATATGAAATTTTAATAGTGTCATATTATAT
Source organism: Castanopsis chinensis (assembly GCA_032878915.1). Classification (NCBI taxonomy): domain Eukaryota; kingdom Viridiplantae; phylum Streptophyta; class Magnoliopsida; order Fagales; family Fagaceae; genus Castanopsis; species Castanopsis chinensis. The sequence goes on along the minus strand of JAVQMG010000108.1, from coordinate 6,097,671 downwards.
AGCATTTACCCTTGAAAATCGGCTTGTAAGGGGACGAAGACCAAGAGCATTTATACACATATTTAAGCTTACACTTAAGCAATGTGGGACACTAAGAACATAACATACCATCATTCACTACAGTTGACGTCCATGACGGCTCACTCTATCAACATTTACCCCATGATAGCTTTTTCTCTTTTGGTAGCTCCACTCATCTATCAATTATTTTAATCTAGCCTCTAGGTTGCCCCCTCCGAGATCCAACCACAAAGTCGCAACTTATTTGATCCCATACTTAATGGGCTACACCTGATTACTTAGAACGGTGGTTGGCTTTGATACCAAATGATAAAAACTTGCTAAAATATGAATATGAATATGACTTGTGGAAAAGTAAGAATAATGAATTGGAATAGTAGTTGTTGTAAGCCACTTCAAGGGGACCTATACCTCCATAAAGAAAGAGAGATTAACAGAGAGAGATTCACTAAGCAATTGGTTTATTCTTCATTCCTATAACCTTGAATTATATTATGTGTTTATAGGAAAATAGCTCTAATGCCATTGTCCCACATTTCCTAACACAGTTGGCTAGTTAATTGAACATGTGCTCTAAGAATTAAACTACGTATTAAATAAGCTACATGTGCTCAATTCCTAACTAATTCATGCTTATCTCAACTAACTAACTAAAGAGAATACAACACTATTAGGAGTTTACGTATGGTATAATTTGGCCTTCCTAACATAGATCAAAGAGCATAATGCATTTAAAAATATAGCCATCTGTATAGACGGTTCTGTTTTTCTTTCTAGATGCAATTTAAAGAGAATTATTTTTTCATTTGCACAAACAATTTTATTAATGGAAGATAAAGTTTCATACTTCGCCATCCCAAAAGTCTTCCAAAGACTTATATGGACCATTTTCATGAACAAAATTTTCACCTTTGAATGCTCTGCATTGAGGAATATTCTTGATTTTCTCTAATTCATCGTCACATAATTCCCAATCAAATATTTGAAGGTTTTCCTTCATCCTCTCCTTGTTGAAGCTCTTAACAATGATACACACTCCCTGCTCAAGTATCCACCTCAACGCAACCTGCATTTTCTATTCCTTTAAATTTTTAGGTAGAAAAAGGTGCTATAAATAATGATACATGCACTTTTAGTTGTTACCGAAGTATTTTCAAGGAAGAGAACTTTCAAATGTAGCCCATGCAAATGGGCAAAAGATGATAAGTTGAGTTTTCTAATAAATATCTGTGTTTTTGTTTTATTTCCCTCACATTAAAATGATGTCATAATTATTCTTAATCCCTCGTATCATTTTTTTTTAATACGAGATTGAAATTTTACTTTAGTCTAATCTAAGTGTATATGTGTGTGAAGTCTCCTCTTGGAAATTTGAACCCCGACCCTTACCCCCTATACCCCACAATCACTTATATTTGTGGGGTGACCATCTCTTGTTATTACTGGTTTGTAAACGCGGCTATATCCTATAGCCGCGTTTTCGGGGTCTATAGCCATGTTTTTTAAACGCGGCTATGGGCCCTATTTTTTGTAGTGGTCATTATATTTTCAAAAATTTTAATGGTCTACACTTCTTTTTAAAATCTCAAATATGCTTAACAATAACAACTAATTTAAGTTGTAGCACTAGGCTACAACCTTCCTCAATATTTTTTTATTAGAGGTGAATTTTGACAAATTTACTGTTGGAGTACATTTTCTTCTTATATCCTCTTTGCTTGCAAAATTTCTAGAAAATTAAAGATCAATAGCTATGTCATCAATAAATTGTTTAAATTGCAAGTTTTTTATAGTTTAAAATTATGCATAAAATATAAACTTATAGATCATACAGTAAATTATATCCGATTGACATAAAATTTGACATGTATATTATGAGCATTAAGAACATGCAATTCAACAGTTAGATTTTCAAAATGTATAGTAATATTTATTTTATTAAGTAATGTTATAGCCTTGAGTTACAACTAATTTTGTAATTAAACTATATCATAATAAAAATATGTAATTAATATGCATAAATTAATCTAGCCATTATAATTCAAAATCAAGGTTTCATAATTATAGAGTAGTTTTTTGATAGGATGATACTCTTACGGGTAGGTAGATAGAAAGACAAACACATTTTTTTTTTGGAATTCTTTAGGTTTCTTCTCTTTAAATTATCACATTAAAACACATTAAACTATAAAGAAGCCAATAAAAGTGGACTTGTAAATGTAATTTTACAAATTTCACAAACATATTCGGGTGATAAAAACCCATCCAGGATACACGTTGCCAGAAACCTGTCCGGTTTGACTAGATATCGTGCAGAAATTGTCCATTTAAATGCTTAAACTGGTCTAGGTGCTAGGTCATTGGGTTTTTGGTCTAACCAATTGGATTGGTCCGGGTTTAATAACTACAATATGAAGTCATTTTCTCTATTACTTTCTCAATTGATGGACCATTTTTTACTCTAATCTGCTAGCGTTATTTTTTGTTTTCCTCTACCATTTTACATTCTCTTAACTTAAATCAACCTACTTTTTTTCTCACTAGTGCATTTGTAACTTTTCTTTGAACATGACAAGACTATCTTAAACAACTTTTTCTCAGTTTTTCATTAGTAAAGGGATACTTATCTTTAATTGATTTTTCTCATTTCTCATTTATTTGTTAGTGTATTTATACTTGTCCATCTAACATTCTCATTTCATTTTTTGTTATATTCATTTTATAAATATGTTATTTCTTAATAGCCTAACATTTAGTACAAGCGCGTAGTCGGTGTTATAGAATATTTTTGAAAAAATTGCTTGAACTTAATAGGTATTATAAGATCATACAGTACTCTTAATGTGCATTTCCGATTTATCCACAATGTTTTTCTCATATGATTCACATCATCTTCAATCTCTCCATCTTTATAAATTATTGATCAAAGATACCAAAATCTCTCACTCTTTGAAATCTCTTGAATATCAAGTTTTACAACCCCTTTCATCTTTGTTTTTACTTTTTTCTAAAGTTACATTTAATCTACTTTGTTTTAATCCTACTTAATTGCATCCTTTAAATTTTAAAGCGTCTCACCAAATTTCTAATTAACTTGACTTTAACTCCATGTCTAGTTTCATCCACTAAAACTTTATCGTTTGCAAAAAGTATACACCAATAGGCTTCCACCTGAATTGATTTAGTGAGCTTATCCATCACTAGTGCAAAAGAAATATAAGACCAAGTTGGCTCTTAGATATTGATGTTTTTTGTTTTAACCTATATTTAATCACTTTCTCCCAAAGTTTCATAGTATGACTACTAAGCTTAATTCCGAAGTAATTTGTGCAGTTATGAATATCTCCCTTATTTTTGTAAATATGTAGTAGAATACTTCTCCTCCACTCACTAGGCATTTTGTTAACACTTAAGATCTTATTGAAAAGGGTTGTCAATTAGAAAACACCCATGTCATCCCAAGCACTTCCAAACTTCAATGAAAATCTCATCTGATCACATGATTTTTTTTTTTTTCCATTTTCATCATTCGTAATGCATCCTTTACCTTGGTCATCCTAATTTTTCAAACAAACCTACAATTTTTATCATCCATTGGGTTACTAAATTAACTCAAATCCGTTGTATCACTTTCATCAAAAAGTTTATCAACATAACTTTCCATCTCTCTTTAATCACTCTATGATCTTCATCTTTAATACACTTTGACACTGTTCAAATCTCTTCTTTTTATTTCCCTTGTTTTACTATATTTTTAAATACTCTTTTCTCCATCATTTGTCCCTACATTGCTATATAAAGCCTTACATTTAGGCTCTTGGACAACCTTTTTTCTTCCCTCTTCACCATTTTTTATTTTTAAATTTTCATAAACAATATTTTTTCTACATTCAGGTAGACTTCTATACTTAAAGTCTCTTTAGTTTTTTTTTAGAGAGTTTTAACCTATGACGTTTGCTCCTAATGATAGCTCTTTATCATTAGACCAAGACACCAATTAGTTTTTGGTGTAAGTGGGGATTGAACCCCAGATCTCTTACACAACCTTCAGAGACTTTACCAGTTGAACTAACTGGAATTCACACCAAGTCTCTTTAGTTGATCAACCACATTCTTTAGTTTCTCCAAGTACCTCTTTAGCCACTCTTTCAGTAAAATTAAACATTTCATTCCTCATCTTCATCTAAATTCCACTTCATGTTATGTGATCATTTATCTTTAAACACATCTCCCCCACCCCCCCCCCCCCCTCCTAAATCCCACCACCTAATCCTTGAGCTTATTTGTTTATATATATAAACTTCTAATGCACATATCTGGTACCACCAACCATTAATTGGTGTTAACTGTTAAGTGATTACGCTTTGTCCTAGTATCAGCTTGTAATCGTGACAGCACGTATTACACACTTTTCAAAAAAATGATGAAATCTATTTAACTAATGTTTGTCCCACTTTTGAAAGTAATTAAGTCAAGCGTTCAATAATATCTAATCATACGATATTGCAAAGTCTATAATAGCACCTTTTGATTTATTCCTTACTCCATATGCTTGGCCTCCACGAACTTTTTAAAACCCCCCATTATCTTTTCCAACATGAAAATTTAGGTATGCTCCAATAAAAGTCTTTTCTTGATTTGGTAACCCTGGAATCAATTCATCAATGTTCACCCAAAATTTTTGCTCAAAATCGGTTCTTCCAATCTTTTTCTCCAAAGCCAAGTTTTGTCAATATAATTCTATCCCCTATCCTTCTAACTTTTAAGTTCTTTTTTCAGGATTTTATCTATGATTATTCTTACCCATTTCTATTTTTATCTATTTCCTCTAACCATAATTTATATCCTCATATGTTCAACATCTATAGATTTCTCACCTACCTACTTAATGTATATATCTTGTGACTTTATGGTGTTACGTTCTAATTTTAGAAGAGTTTCCATATTATCATGCATGTATCATGTGGTGTGTGTGTGTGTCTGTGTTTGTACTTAACTTCTATAAGAAAAAAAAAATCTTAAGATGTTTTAGAATATATTGAAATCTAGAACACATTTCATTTTAAAAAATAAAATAAAAAATAAAAGCTCTGTAGACACATAAAATTGAATAAGTGATCTTGTATAGCACCTGTGGCACACTCTTCTCTTTTGTGATTGCAATCTCTTTGAGGAATGGACTTTCCATCACAGCAAGAGTACCCCAAAGAGCACCATTGGCTCCTAGTGGAGACCATGCGCTAACCTGAATCCCTCTCTCTTTGCAGAAGTGTCGCAATTTTTCTTGCTGCCATGACACGTTCATTTCCACCTAAAAACATTTTCATTTCAGTTTCAATGCCATCATAACTCAAAGTCACAATTACTTGATATGTACTTACACCTTTTTAAGTATATCATCTCGATTTTCCGCTTACCTGGTTAACTGCTGGTGGAATAGTAGCATGATGTAGGAGTTGGGAGAGCTTTTTGCAGCCAAAGTTGCTTACTCCAACAGACTTAGCTAAGCCCAGTCTGTAACACTCTTCCATGGCCTCCCATGTACCTTTTATGTCAAAAGGCATAACATCCTCTTTTGAATGTTCGGTATTACCTTCAGTTCCTTGTTTCAACCTCACTGGGAAATGTATCAAATAGAGGTCCACATATTCTAGACCCAGCTTCCTTGTCATCATAAATGAAAAAATGAAATTAATAAGTCTGGAACTCTGTTGGTCCAGCCCATGTGATTACTCTTCTGAAGAGGACTAGTTACACATATTTAAAAAAAAAAAAAAAACCGAGGCCCAAAAAGAAAAATTTAGGAATGGAAGCCCTGGAAAAAAATAGCCATCGGTCAGTGCCTATATTTGGACGACAGTACTCGAGCATGGAAAAAAGTGATTGCAAATTTACAATATTGTGTAAACGAAAAGAAAGAATAAAATTAAAAAGGTCGAATTTGGCAGTGGTTTTCAGCACATAAAATCAGTTTTTACTTATATAATTTGTACTTGTCATTTGTTTGTCAAGGCTCGTATGACTTAATTTTTACTATATATATATATATATATATATATATATATTAAGTTTATGTATATGTCAAAAATTAAATAAAGAAAGTTATTCTAAATATAGAATCATATGAAGAAGTAAAAACTTATTTTATGTTTAATGTATAATGTTTTTATATATCTTCAAAAGTTGGTAAGGATAATTTATTTAAAGAAAAGTTTATGAACAAAAAGTAGAGTTAGAAAAACTTAAGTGAATATTATATAATAAAAAAAGTTATTAAGTTCATAGTAAATATTGTACCAGTTAGCTCAACAGGTAAAGTATCTGATGATTGTATAAAAGATTTGGGATTCAATCCCCGCTTACATCAAAAATTGTCTTGGTCTAAAAAAAAAAAAAAAAAAAAAAAAAAACCATGAGGGAGCACATCCACTTAGCTCATTCACAACTTTTAAGACCAAACTTTTATTTTATTAGTATGAGACAATTATAGATCATCCACATATAGTTAGGCCTGATTTCACCCTATTTACATGTGGTTCAAAAGTTGGCATTTTACCTGCACTTTATCCCTCTAAGGTAAGTTTTGTTAGATTGACATAACCCACCTCTAGCTTTTTTGTTAAAAAAACACATTTTAATACAAAAACATATCATAAAACAAACAAAAAATGTTAGGGTTATGGTTATGACAATCTAATAGAGTTAACTTTAAGTAAGAAAAGTGTTAACTTTCGAATCACAAGTAAACATGGTGAAATCAAACCTAACCACAAGTTGATAATCTGTAATTATTTTTATCAATAATTTAGTATATGATATCATATGATTTGGGAAAAAAAGGTTGATGGTTTCTTTAAAAAAAGAAATATGAAGGCAATTTCTTTTGCAATTCATAATCAACTTGTATGGAAATGCGACAATAATACAATAATGACCAAAAAAAAAAAAAAAAAACTACGATGGTAAATTTTACCAATGAAAGAGATAAATTAAATTTGAACAGGGAGAAAAAGTACCTTAAGTATATGTGTTATAGGTGATTAAGTTGTATCCATTATTCATCATTTTGGGTAGTAAATTTCAGTTGGAATTAATAGAATTTTAAATTTCTTTAAACTTAGATAATAGAGTTTCATCTAAATTAAACTATCCTTAAATCTTGTCATTTTGATTCAAGGAAATATAATATATTTTAACAATTAATAAGAAAAACTAAATTAATAATTAATAACAGTGTAACCGCTTCTTAAAGAAAATCCTAATAATAACTTTGTGCAACTACAGCTTCTAAGACTCAATTTTTATTATATTGAATGCACTCTTTCTCAAGAAATTTTTGATAAATAAAATTAGCAAGCATTGTAAGAAATGAAAATATGATTCACAGAAAGGTTCTTAAGAATTCATTACACTCAAAGCAATCTTTATTTTTGTTTACTTTTGAGACACTCAAAGCAATCTTTAACCACTTAAAAGAAAATGCAGTTAAATTTAATCAACTGGAATTCAGTGAGATCTGTGACGTGCAAATGCAAAACTTAGCCATTGAAAATTGTAGGCAGGGAAAAATGTAAAGATGATCAAATTTAATTAAGATGATTATTCAGTAAGTTTAATTAAGATGAATTCAATGAAGTCTATGATATTCAAATGCATGAACTTGCCATTCAAAAGTGTTGGGAAGAACGTAAGTACTATATATGTATAAAGTTTCATGCAGTATATGAAATTATGAATGTCTTTATGGAGATTTTCCAAAAATCCATCATCCCGACAATATCATTGTAAGTGGAAATGACATTCCAACAATGATGATCAAGATGAAGATAATCAACTTGAAGAAAATGAAAACTTGAAATATCCCAGCTTCTTACTAACGAAAAATGAGAACCGTAGATTTGAAATCATCACCTCATGATCAGCAACCATTTGGTTTTGAGTTCTTCTAATATTAGAACTTTTGTACCACAATTTTTATCATAACTCTAATATAGCATATTGTAATTAAGTAGATATCTATCACTTTCAAATGTATCCATAAATTTTTTTCCATCACTCATAATTATCCACATTAAGGTTGTGGGCTTGTAGCCAATGACATGGCATAAAAGTTATGCACACATATTTTTCTTTAAGCGGATGATTGGTGCATATGAGGAAAAAAAAAAAAATCATTAAGGCCATCAAAAAAAATAAAAATTATTTGGTCATTGACAAATGACAATGATATGGCTAAGGGTTAGAAAGCTGCCGCCTAACACATTGGCCGACGGATTAACCATGATTTATTTTGATAGAAAGATAAAATTGTTTTTTGATTTTTAGTATCCATACATTTATGGATGAGTTCTTTTTCCTTTACAAAAACAATCTCTTACTATTTTGGCCAATAAAAGTAGCTAATATGCAAATTGGTTTATTTATGCATGGTTTAGACTCGAAAGACAATCATGAAGAAAGCTAGGCCCATATAGTGACCACCCCAATCAATTATAAGTTAGGACCATTCGGTCATTGCAAAGAGTAGCTTTAGGCCTAATCACTAAAATTAGTTATTTACTATTTATTTGATAACAAAATAGTAAGCCTATAACCACCGATTTTTTCATACACTCTTTTCTTTGAGTATTGTGGTGGCTCCGACGGAGGGGAATGGAAATTGTACGTGAGAGAGTGAAATTGTCGGTGCCTTTAGCATAATTGGTAGAAAAGAAAAGTACAAGCATACCGTGTAAAACTTTTACCGAGGAATTTCAGCACCTACGGCAGAATTGAGAAAAGAAAAAGCATAAGTAGGTTGTGCACTCTTTTCCCATCTTCAAGAAAGATCCTAAAACTATGGATCAATAAAAATCCTCACAATTGCAATCCTAAACTATTTTTAAAAATGCCTTTTGTGTGTCTAACGTTCATTAATGATCAATTTCCTTTCCAATGGCTAGAACTTTAATTTTTGTAAACACTTGATACCTAACTCTCACGTAGCCACATACCAAACAATCTCTCTCAACACCAAAATCAAAATTAGAAATTAGATTTCCACTTGCATTCATCATACATCACCCTACCCAAAGTAAATTAAAACTCATTTTTTTAAAACGATAATAATAATAAATTCTCGTCTCTTTTATGCATGAATCATGATACAAAATTAATATTAGTTTCATTAGTACTACTAATTCATCGAGCTATATATTGAATCTATCTTTCCTTGGCGAAATTGAGATTATTGAGTAATTCTATGATTCTATCATTAAATGAAGTAGCAATATTACCCTTGGTAAATTAAATTCTATTGTTCTTAAATTTATTTTATTTTTGTCATACTAAAATTTATATTCTAAATATTTTTATTTCTTCATTTGTAAAATTTTCTTAATTATAAATGTGTACTAGCTAGAAAATATTAATGAAGAACTTTGTTTTGAATAAGAGTTCTAAATTTCTAATTCATCAAAGAGAAAACTAAATGGTAGAGACATGTGCAGAGATGATAAATGGTAGAGATTATAGCATACTTACTTAAGTGTGAGATTGAGTGCTGGGAGAACGAGATCATGATGGGCATCCGTACACCATAGTTTAGAAGTAATGAAAATTTCTTCACGATTCTTAATGAGACCTAGCTGTAGAGCTTGTGCCAAAGCCTGGCCTAGGGGTTCTTCGGTTCCATACATGGATGCAGTGTCAAAATGACGTTAACCAACTTCAATGGCATCAATGAAGACCGAAACCAGAGTCTGTGATGGAGGGAGAGGAACAGCTGCTGTACCAAACCCAATTAATGGCATTTTTTGGCCCGAATTCAGTACCACCTCTGGAGTTTGACTACTTCTCATGCTTCAAGCTCCCGAAGCAAAAATTTTCCCACAAATATAATAATAACCTCAAGATTTTGAGGCCTCCACGCCACCACCCCTTTTTATTCCAAGATAAGGGAGGACTGTCCTTTTCAAGCTACAGCCCGCTAGCCCATTATTTTAGAAGAGCATCAACATTATATATTTTAAAAAGGGAAATTTTAGTGTATTCCTTTTTCTTCATTCTTTTCTTTATTTTATTACTATTTTTTTTTTTTTTGCAAGTATGTTTTTCAAATCAGGATCATTCAAAGAACTAGAAAAGAGAGAAGTTCAAGATTTTTAAGGTCAGACTAAGATTCGATCGAGGTCGAACTATAATGATGTTATAATTAATTAAATAATAATTAAAATACAAATAAAGGTATATTAAATTTATAAATATTAGCATAATTGACTAAAAATAGTTTAAACAAAATTTATAATAAAATTTCATGATATTATAAGGTTAATATAAAATAGTACAACATAAATAAGCATGAGAATAATTATATAATAATCCATCAAGTCTAATTCATTTTGATTAAATAAAAAATAACTGTAAGGACACAAATCAAGCTGGACCAGAGTTGGACTTTCAGACTAGCCCAATGAGCCCTGAACAATGAATTTATAGAGAGTATGCTTCTAATCTAGGTTCTTAAGACGGTAGATAACACAAAGGTTGGACCAAATCATAGAACCCATGCACCAATCTCACTTATAGATGTAATATTCCTTTTTATATATGGATGCCGAGGACAATCCTTGGTATTTCATTACAAGTTTGTCTCTCTTACGTGTGTGTGTGTCCCCCCCTCCTTTTCTCCTCTTTTGCCCTTTTATAGGCCTTCATCTCTTCCTCCTTTTTTCTACGTGTAGTCCAGGTGTTCCCTTTTTGGATACTTGTCCCATCATTCCTTCTTTCTTAAGTCTTTGGCAGTGAGGGTAAGGTTGAATTTCAATGTTCAGGCGTCACTTCCTCATTAATGCGGCCAAAGAGGTATGTATGGTGCCTTCAATGCGGTGGTAGCAACTTTTTCCTTGATATTTGTTTGCTACTTCTCTTTATCCCTTATTCTCGTTCTCTCAGTCACTGCATTCCAAGTCCTCAGTACGGACACCCTTGAACCGCCAGATCATTAATACTGTCCTCGGCAACATGCCGCCGAGGACAAGGTCATCCTCGGACGTCATGTTCTATGGTGCTCTGTTCATGCATGGCACATTTCTTTGTTACGTGGCTTCATAAACTGGACTTATTATGTCCTTGGACTATTTTATGATGCTGGGTTGGACTTCCCTCCTTGTGAGAGTCTTTGAGCCGGCTCAGTACGTACCTTGGGCCCATTGACACTACATTAGCCCCTCGAAACCCTTATTTCTACCTTATTGAGAGGAATGAGGGTTTCGATACACGCACGCGGGACAATCCGTTTCTGACGTTTCAGTCTGCAAAGCACGCTTCACTTAAATGTTGGCGGCTCTCTGTTCCCCAAGTCTAACCATGTGATGCGCATCCTACGGGTAGGCGTACTTCAAGGGGAAGAAAGCAGGAGATTATCTACTTTATACCTTCCCACGAAATAAATATTGTCATTTCAAAGGTTTCTTGTTCATTTCAGAGTCTGTACACCGAACTTAGTCTCTCCTGCAATCTACACGCGTCTCCATACCCTTTCAATCCTAAGCCGAGGTGACATAGTTGCTTTAAAGTAAGTTTTCCAACTCTGTTTTCATTATTGCTGTTCATTCTTTCTAGTCATTCTCCTTCTTTCTGTCCTCGGCCCATTAAATTTCCTAACTCCACCATAATATCCTCTCTTTAGTTTTAGAAAATGGGTAGGTTCGAATCCTTAGTAGATACCCCCAAAAAAATAGAGGTGTTTAAAACCAAATACAGAATTCCTCCGGGAGTTTCCGTTAAACACTGTAAGCAGGGAGAGTGGCACACTGATAGGGACACCGGTGAGGTGGTGATTCCTATGATAGCATTCCTAGAGGGGGGAATGAGAATCCCCATGATGCCTATCACTAGGAGCTATCTTAGAACATCTAGGTTATCTCCCACGCAGTGTGCCCCAAATATGTTTAGGATTTTAGGCGCCGTAGATGTCCTAAACGAGAAACTAGGGTTAGGACTCACTCACCACGAGGTGAATTGGGTGTATAACCTTCATCATTTGAAAGGGCACACATAGTACCTGAAGTTTAGGCACCCTGAAGTCAGGTTGATCCAATACCTTCCCCACTCCAACAAGGGTTTGGACAAGGACTTCCTGATACTGTCTGGGGAGTGGCACGACGGTCTCCCCTGTCCGACAAGGGAGGGGGAACTGGTGAGTCTTCGTGTAGCGTTAGCCCTAATTCTCTTCCTTTCTCTTTTGTTGTTTTCTTGTGGTTGTGTTTTTCTTTGGCTTGCTTTTAACATTTCATTTTTTGAACACATGTACAGATCGCCGCGCGCTTACTCATCGTGCTCACCTTGTTGATTTTGCTCGTCTGGACAAAATCCTAAAAGCCGAGGTGTTTGTTCACTCGGACGGTCAACTTCGAGCGACACATCGCATCCTAGGATACGATCCCATCTCGACTGTATTCCAAGTGCCAAAGTGCGTCATAAAGGAGAAGGACCCACGGCTGCCGAGGATTAGTGTAGTGGTTGAAGGCTTTTTGTTGCCCGCTGGTACCCCGGTTCCTCAAGGCATTCTTATTACTGAGCCTGTGAGGGTTGTACCAGGAGCTCCTCATCTTGCCACATCCTCGGCTCGACCTAAATCGGGTGAAGGCTCTTCTTCCCAGCCAATTGCAAAGGTAGAAAAATAAGAAGAAGAAGAAGAAGAAGAAGAAGAAGAAGAGAGAAGAAGAGATTATTGAACTCTCAGACTCAGAAGAGGAGTACGAAGCTTTTGACCGGCCCCCAACTCCTAGGAACCCATCTCCTGTTGTCGGATCGCCATCTATAACATCCTCGGACGACGACCAACCGTTAGTGAGAATGGGAATTCACCGCAGATCAAAGCCCAGCCTAAAAGATGTGTTGGAAGCTCAGGTTGGAGCCCAAGAGCCTCACAAGGTGCCCCCGGCGAAGGATAAGGATAAGGGCGCTGAGAAGGTTCCCTCGGTGAGACTCACTCTTCCTCCTTCCACTCAAATTCAACACCCCGACCCTGCTGACCACAAAAGAAAAAGGGATCAGCCCAAGGGGAAAGAAATAATTGAGGGTGGTAAGGATCTTCCTGCCAAGGAGATAGAGTAGGAAAGGGGAGTGAAGCATGCTCGTCATGCTCAGACTAGGTCGGAGAGACGGGCTGATCCTCTTGTAATCAGCCATGCGCCCATTTGGGCTCTCGAGATGAATGTGGATGATCAAGCTGTCACAGCTGACGCTTCCATTCGGGGGTCCGATGAAGGCATCGCCGCGTGCATCACCGATGCCGTAGAGCATGCACTTCTGCTACCCGAGGACATGGGTGAGCTGCGAAGGATGCGGGATCAGAACGTCTTCACGATCCTGAAGAAAGAGTTAGCCATGGTAAGAGTTTCAATTGGTTGTTCCTTGGTATACATGCTCTTTGTTATTGCACTTGTTGTTATTATTTCTTGTTTGGCGTTAACTGCCTTTGCATGCTATTAACTGATAACATTTGTGTGTAGGCTGTCCAATCTGCACATAGGGCAGAGGAGATCGCCGCTAACTCTTACAAGGCATTAAGGAACGAAGAGTTGAGGTTGGATCACACCAAAAAGATATTGGAGCTTAAAGAGAAGAGGCTACAGGAAGTGACAACCAGCCTGGGCAAGGCGGAAAGTGAGAGGTCAGGTTTGGAGGCCCAGCTGAGGACTACTACCAGGCAGGCCGAGGATCAAAGGTTGCAGCTCAAGCGTGCCAATGAAAACCTTGCCTCGGCCAAGAAGTTAGTAGAAGATCTTAAGAGGGATCTTGCAACGTCCGAGGAAGCTAAGCAGGAGGCTCTCAAGGCCAAGGAGGAGGCACTCGTCAAGGCACAAAAAGCCGAGGCGATGGTTGACGAGGCTGAGCAAAGCGGCTATGAGGTGGGGGTGGCAGAAACTACTGACACCTTCATAGCCTAAGTGCCGGAGGTTTGTAGGGATTACTGCCTCCAGGTGTGGAAGGAAGCCCTCTCCTAAGCCGGGGTTGATGCTTCCTCTCCCCTATGGAATGTGGAGAATGCCTACATCCCTCCTACCATCCGAGTGGCCACCTCTAGCTCAGCCAAGGATGACACCAACTCTTCCCGAGCTGGGACGCAAATGGAAGAAGCTGCTGCTGGTGATGCTGCTCCTGTTGCCCAAACTGAAGATGCACAGCCTCCTCTTGCCCCCAAGGAGCTGCCCCCAACCCTAAGGTCAGCGGGACAATGGAGTTAGTCTTGGCGACCCTCCCCATAATGCTAAAGGGAGGAACTAAAGATAAGGAGGTGATTGGGGGGTCCTCGGCTTCCGTAGTGGCTCCTGCTGAACCTAAGGACTAAGTTCAGCCCAATCCTTGACGGTCCTTATATTCTGTTGCAGCCTCTTCTTCCTTTCCTTTCTGTTGTAGTCCATTAACTTTAGTTTCATTTTGTATTTTCTATTTCCTTTACTGTCTTGTTTTTTTTTTTTTTTTTTTTTTTTTTTTGTAATTCACCCTTTTAGGTGTGGATGTATTGAAGAATATTTGATTTAATGAGAAGAACCTCAGTTTGAACTACTACTTTGTTTTATGTTAACTGTTAGCAGATCCTTCTATTATTACTGACTTAGTCTAACAAAGTAACAATTTGAATCCATTGTTCGTATTAATAATTCCGTCTCAGTAACAAAATAAGGATAAAGGAAGTTTGAATAAGTTATATACTTGCAAATGCTTTAAGTAATGATAACAGGTTTCTACTCAATTCCAATGATGACTAATACACTAAAAGGCAAGATGTCCATGCGAAACCAACTCAATAGAGACCCACTTAAGAACTATCTTCATAATCAATAGATCAAGATAGGAATTACCAACATTTCTGATATGTCCCTCACTCGAACTAGGAGTGGTTCATACGTTGCTCTTAATACTTAGTAACAAATAAAGTCACATGAAACCTATATTTGAAATAGTTATTGTAAGTACATACTTGTCTCCATAGGACGTGTACGTGTTCTCCAAAGACTTTATGTATCTCAATTTTTGTCTTATATTAAGGTACAGGATCCGAGGACCCGGCGTAACATTGTTTTTTTGTTTTGCACGAAGGTAGAGGATCCCAGGACCCGGCATAACCTTACTGTTATTTTCAAACTAAGGTAGAGGATCCGAGGACCCGGCGTAACCTTGTTCTTATTTTTCAACTAAGGTAGAGGATCCGAGGACCCGGCGTAACCTTGTTTTTATTTTTCAACTAAGGTAGAGGATCCGAGGACCCGGCGTAACCTTGTTTTTATTTTTCAACTAAGGTAGAGGATCCGAGGACCTGTCGTAACTTTGTTTTTATTTTTCAACTAAGGTAGAGGATCCGAGGACCCGGCGTAACCTTGTTTTTATTTTTCAACTAAGGTAGAGGATCCGAGGACCCGGCGTAACCTTGTTTTTATTTTTCAACTAAGGCAGAGGATAGGGTAACCTTGTTTTTATTTTTCAATTAGGGTAGAGGATTCGAGGACCCGGCGTAACCTTGTTTTTAATTTACGATCCCTACTGGTATTTTGAACATAACATCACACGCAACATCATAGCAATAGGATTAAAATGGTAGAAGTGCCCTTTATTAATAATAATATCATCGTAAATTACTTACATTCCAGGGATGGGGTACAAATTTTTCATCTAAATCCGCAAGGTAGTAAGCTCCTATTCCAGCCACTGCAGTAATGCGATACGGTCCTTCCCAGTTCGGCCCCAGCTTTCCCCATACTGGATTCCTGGTATTGCCCACGACTTTCCTCAATACTAAGTCTCTAATGGCAAGTGGCCTTGAGTTCACATGCGAATCATACCCCTGCTTCAGTTTTTGTTGATAGTAAGCCAATTGGATCATGGCCATTTCTCTCCTTTCATCAACCAGATCTAAGCTCCTTTCTAATAGCCTATCGTTACTGTCCGGAGTGAAGGAACTTGTTTTCATTGTTGGAAAACCGGCTTCCAAAGGGATAGCAGCCTCGGCCTCATAAGTCATTGAGAATGGCGTCTCTCTCGTTGATCGGCGAGGTGTGGTCCGATACGTCCACAGAACATGAGGCAATTCTTCCACCCATCTCCCTTTGGCATCATCCAGCCTCTTCTTAAGCCCATTGACTATGGCTTTATTGACCGCCTCAGCCTGCCCATTTCCTTGCGGATAAGCTGGGGTGGAGTACATATTGGTTATGCCGAGGTCACAACAGTATCGCCTGAACGCCTTACTATCAAACTGCAAACCATTGTCTGAAATGAGAGTACTAGGGACTCCGAATCGAGTGACGATATTCTTCCACACAAACTTCTTCACATCAATATCCTTGATGTTTGCTAGGGGCTTGGCCTCAACCCACTTAGTAAAATAGTCAATGCCCACAACCAACCATCTTCTGTTTCCAGGCGCCTTTGGGAAGGGACCCACAATGTCCAGACCCTACTGCGCAAAAGGCCAGGGGCTTGTCAGAGGATTGAGCACACCCCTAGGCTAATGAATGTTTGGAGCGAACCTCTGACACTGATCGCATTTCTTCACATAGCTTTGAGCTTCTCGTTGCATATTGGGCCACCAATACCCTTGTGTTAGAGCCCTATGAGCCAAAGACCTTCCCCCGATATGACTTCCACAAATTCCTTCGTCTAACTCTTCCAAAAGCAGCTCCGTCACTTCAGGATGTACGCATAACAAGTAGGGCCCTGAGAAGGATCGTTTATAGAGCTTATGATCCTCGGACAACCAAAAATGAGATGCTTTCCTGCGTACCTTGTCTGCCTCGACCCTTTCCTCTAGCAAGACATCATCTCTAAGGAAGGATACAATGGGGTCCATCCAGCTAGGCCCCGCCCTTATCTGGTGAACCTGGATGATACTTCCAATTACCACCGAGGGTTTAGGTAAGTCCTCAACAAGAATGATCCGTGGTAGACCTTGTGCCGACAACGTGGCAAGGGTTGCCAGAGAGTCGGCGTGAGCATTGCTATTCCGAGGGATGTGTGACAAAGTGAAGAATTCAAATTTGCATTGTAGAACCTTGACTTGATTTAAGTAGTCTTGCATTCTCGGATCTCTTGCCTCCACCTTTCCATCCACTTGGCCGACCACTAGTTGAGAGTCCGAGAACATTTGAACGGTCTTTCCTCCCAATTTGTGGACCATATCCATCCCTTTTAGCAAGGCCTCGTACTTGGCTTCATTGTTAGTAGCCGAGAATCCCAGTCTCAAGTACTTTTCCAGGGTGAGACCCTCTAGGGTCGTAATTACTAACCCTACCCTGGATCCCCTTTGATTAGCAGCACCATCAACGTAAACAGTCCACTCTGCGGGACCTTTACATGCAACCATACCAACTGATTTTTCATTAATGTCCCTGATGAAACTTTCTTCTATTGTGGGCTCAGCAAATTCCACAATCAAATCAGCTAACACTTGACCTTTTATTGATGTACAGGGCATGTATTTGATATCAAAAGAGCCTAGGATAGTTTCCCACTTAGCAATCCTACTTGTATAATCTGCACTTCGGGGTATGGCTTTGAGGGGAAGTTGAGTAAGAACAACCACTGTATGAGATTGGAAATAATGTGGGAGCTTACGTGTCCCATGCACTACAGCCAAGATTGCCTTCTCTAATGGTGGATAGCGCACCTCGGCCTCGTGTAAGGGTTTACTCACATAGTAAACTAGCTTCTGTATGCCCCCCTCGACCCTTATAAGCACTAAATTGACGGCATGACTTGCAACTGCAATATAGGCAAATAGAACTTCATCCACTTCGGGCTGAGACATGATGGGAGGATGTGATAGGCATTCCTTAAGTTACTGAAAGGCGGCGGCACACTCCTCTATACATTCAAATCCCTTCCACTTGTTTAATAATTGGAAAAAAGGCCTGCACCGATCAGCAGATCTTGAGATGAATCGGTTGAGGGCAGCAGTCATCCCAGTCAACCTCTGCACCTCTTTTGGATTTCGAGGTGGCTGTAAGCTATTAATGGCTTTGACCTGGGTGGGGTTGACTTCAATTCCTCTATGTGTCACCATGTAACCTAGAAATTTACCAGATCCTACTCCAAAGGAGCATTTTGATGCGTTGAGGCGTAACTTATGCTTTCTCAATGTTTGGAAGGTGTTATCCAGGTCCGGTATATGAGCCGAGATGGTTTTACTCTTAACCACCATATCATCAACGTACACTTCGATTGTTTTTCCCAATTACGGTTCAAACATCCGCGTCATCATCCTCTGATAGGTAGCCCCGGCATTCTTCAAGCCGAAGGGCATCACCTTATAGTGGTAGTTTCCCGTAGGTGTGACAAAGGCTATCTTTTCTTGGTTTTCTAGAGCTAAGGGTATTTGGTGGTAACCTTGGAAAGCATCAAGAAAGCTCATCCGAGGATGCCCAACAGTTGTATCCACCAACTGATCTATGCGGGGCATTGGAAACGAATCTTTAGGACAAGCCTTATTCAAGTTTGTAAAGTCCACACATACTCTCCATTTCTCATTCTTCTTCTTCACCACCACTGTATGCGCCAGCCATTCTGGATAGAACACCTCCTTAATGGCACCTGCCTTCTTGAGTTTCAGCACTTCTTCTTTAACGGCCTAGGCGTGCTCTTGGGACGAACGCCGAGGTGGTTGCCTCCGCGGTATCGCTGCTAGATTGACGTTGAGGTGATGGCAAATGAAGCTTGGGTCGACCCTTGGGGCCTCGTAGGCATCCCAAGAAAATACATCGATGTTCAGTTTTAAGAACGTAACTAGTTCCTCTTTTTCTTGGAGTGGTAATTGACTTCCCACCTGGAAGAATTTCTCCATGTCATCGGCAATAAGCACTTTCTCCAACTCCTTGCAACCAGGCGCCTCGGTCTCGGCCACACTTGGCTTGGCCGACGATGTTAGCTGCTATAAACTATTCTCGGCTAAGGCCTGGGGCTGCTGTCTTTCCTGACGTGTAATTGCTGCCGTGATGCATTATCTAGCCATTGACTGGCTGCCAATTATTTCTTCAACTCTGCCCTCATACGGGAACTTCACCTTAACATGTAGGGTTGACGATACAGCACCCAAGACGTGTAGCCAAGGTCTTGCCACTATGGCCGTGTAAGGGGAATAGGCGTCTACCATAATAAAATCTACCTCCACCACCACAGGCCATGACTACACAGGCAGCCGGATCAATCCCTTCGGAATGACAGCCTCCCCTTCAAAGCTTATCAACGGTGAGTCGTAAGCCGTGAGATCCTCAGGCTTCAAGTTAAGGCCCTTGAACAAATCTGGGAACATAATGTTAGCCCCATTCCCTTGATCAACCATCACTCTCTTCACGTTGTAACCCCCTATCCTTAGCATGATGACGAACGCATCATCATGTGGCTGGATAGTGCCAACCTTATCCTCCTCAGAAAATCCCAAAACAGGTGAGGGATTCCTCTTAATCTTCTTCGGCTCAGAGTTGAGGTCCTCGGCTGAGGGGTGCAATACTAACATTACTCTGGTAGGGCAAGATCCAGTCCGACCTGGTGCAGCAAATATGACATTGATCGTGCCCAAAAGAGGGCTTGAAATGTTACTGCTTTGATTCACGGAACCCAATTGTGTGCCCTATTCATTAGGCCGATTCATAAATTGCCTTAACTTCCCTTCTTTGACCAGTTGATCCAGATAATTTCATAAATTTCTGCAGTTTTCGATAGTGTGACCCCTATCTTGGTGATAATTGCAATAGAGGTTCTGGTTACGTTTTGTAGGGTCTCCTATTATTCTGTTGGGGCACCTGAAATATGGTTCACGACAAATCTTCTCCAACACCTGCTGTACCGGCTCACAAAACACAGCATTTACTGTCTGAGGAGCTGACCTAGACTGGCCGGCAAAATCCCTCCTTGGCCATTTGCTATTGTATTTGTCTATCTTGAAATCTCTGCTCTCCTGAGGGGTAGCTTTTATTTTTCCTTTGCTTTGCTGCTGATCCTCCCCTACTCGCTTATACTCGTCAATACGATCCATAAGCAGTCGGACAGTCTTTATAGGTTTCTTGGTCAAAGATTTTCTTAAATCATGTTCAACTGGAAGGCCGACCTTAAAAGTGTTGACTGCTACTTCATCAAAGTCCCCGTCAATCTCATTGAACGTTTCCCAGTATCTATCCGAGTACGTTTTTAATATCTCGCCCTCCCTCATGGTCATGGATAGCAACGAGTCTAGGGGCCTAGGTACTCTGCTGCATGTAACAAAGCGGGACCCAAATGCCATCGTAAGCTCCATGTAGGAATCAATGGAGTCCGCTTTTAAACCGTTAAACCATCTCATCGCAACAGGTCCTAGGCTTGAGGGGAATACTTTGCATATCAAGATTTCATTCTGCGAATAGACCGCCATGCGTTGGTTAAAATGGCTTGCGTGCTCCACCAGGTCTGTTCTGCCATTATAAATGGTGAAGTTTGGTTGCGTGAAACGACGAGGAAGCTTTCCTCTCTTAATACAACGTGTGAAAGGTGACTTGGAGAGCTGGTGCAATGCCTTCCCCATAGCGTCACTACCCAAACCCCTGGAAAGAGATTTCTTGTTTGTCCGTTCATGGGGACTTCCCTCTTGGTATGAAAAAGTCTTGCTAGGAGGAGTTCTCGACCTTAGCTTATAGCCACTGCTCTGGGAGTCGTCTGAGGAAGGGTCAGATATAGAAGGAGTTCGTCTTCGTTTGGCTCGGCGTAGCTTTCTCTTGAGCTGGTTGATTTCCCTCTGCATGGCCCTAGTATCTCCTTCATGAGAGCCCCTACTTCCGCCCCTAGAATAGTTACCGGCGGTTCGCCCTGTGTGTACACTGCCTTCTCGATCTCCCATCTGTTCTAACTGCTGAAGAGGATCCTGGTGTTGAGATCCTAAAGATTCTGCATGGACTGGACCGGAACCAACCATCATGTTATCTGGGCCTAAACACAAGAATTCCCACAGACAGCGCCAATTGTAAGGACACAAATCAAGCTGGACCAGAGTTGGACCTTCAAACCAGTCCAATGAGCCCTGAACAATGAATTTATAGAGAGTAGGCTTCTAATCTAGGTTCTTAAGACGGTAGATAACACAAAGGTTGGACCAAATCATAGAACCCATGCACCAATCTCACATATAGATGTAATATTCCTTTTTATATATGGATGCCAAGGACAATCCTTGGTGTTTCCTTACAAGTTTTTCTCTCTTACGTGTGTGTGTGTCCCCCCCTCATTTTCTCCTCTTTCGCCCTTTTATAGGCCTGCATCTCTTCTTCCTTTTTTCTACGTGTAGTCCAGGTGTTCCTTTTTTGGATACTTGGCCCATCATTCCTTCTTCCTCAAGTCTTTGGCGGTAAGGTTAAGGTTGAATTTCAATGTTCAAACGTCACTTCCTCATTAATGCGGCCAGAGAGGTAGGTATGGTGCCTTCAATGCGGTGGTACCAGCTTTTTCCTTGATATTTGTTTGCTACTTCTCTTTATCCCTTATTCTCGTTCTCTTAGTCGCTGCATCCCAGGTCCTCAGTACGGACACCCTTGAACCGCCAGATCATTAATACTGTCCTCAGCAGCATGCCGCCGAGGACAAGGTCATCCTCGGACGTCATGTTCCATGGTGCTCTGTTCATGCATGGCACCTTTCTTTGTCACGTGGCTTCATAGACTGGACTTATTATGTCCTCGAACTATTTTATGATGCTAGGTTGGAGTTCCCTTCTTGTGAGAGTCTTTGAGCTGGCCCAGTACGTACTTTGGGCCCATTGGCACTACAATAACTTTTAACTATTTTAGTGAATTCTCATGTAAACGCATTATTCTTAAATCGCAAGTTAATTTATCAAAGAAAACAAATTTAGAAATAATTTATAAATTGAAAGAGAGGTAATAAAATCAAGTTGAAAAATTATAAATCACATAAGTTTATAATAAATATAATAATACTCTACATTTGTTCACAAGGAACCTAAGTGGTGCTTTGGTCATGGTACGTCTTAGGTTCTACACCGCACAACACCCTATTCTCTATTTTTAAAATTTAAGTAAACTCTTTGACCTGGTTAAACTGGCTCACTGTTTGGGCAGTTTTTCGGGTCGAACCCTGGTAAAGAGGTTCTCACAAATTATTAAAATGACCGTTTCTTACATTTAAAAAACTAGTTTCATGAACAGTTCACAATTACTTTGGTCGGACTGGCTGGTCCGATCTAGGTCTGAGAACCTTGCTCATAAGTAGGCAACATGCTATACTAGATTACCAAAACATCATATTTGATGGTTTTATTCTCACAATATGCAGTACTTTTGTCACATTCGATAGTTCTTTAATTTTTTTCCTCACATTTGACAATTCCATCATTGCATTGGGTATTATAAATATCATATGTGATCGTACTTTGGTCACATTCGATGGTTCCTTTATTTTTTTTCTCACATTTGGTGATTCCATTTTCATATTCGACAATAGCAACTATAGAGGGGGAAAATTCCTGACCTATCACAAGCTGACACATTATACTACGAAGTCCACAAAGTAAGACCAATTACAAAGTGTCACATACTACAACTAGGTTCTACCATCACCATTTAGGAACCAACAAAAATTTGCCAAGTGTCATGAAATAAAAACATAAAATGGCATGCAAAATGCCAATCACACATTGGAGCATGTAAGCAATGACGTAAGCAATCTTGCGCATATAAGCAATGACATAGGTAGTCCCATTGGGTGCTAACATGTGTCACATTGAAAATCAAGACATTTCGGCCAATCTAAAGATGCCATGTGTCTTAGAGAAAAAGTCTTATAGCTCCTCCAATCAAACTATGACACATGTCACCAATCAAACTTTGCCACGTGTTGCTTACCTATCCCCAAACTCCTATAAATAGAAACCTTCCTAAGACATTTCTATATGCCAAGACATATAGAGCACAAGCAATTTCAAAGAAGATTCAAAAGCACTCAGAAGTATGGAAACTTTGTAGGAATCAAGCTTTAGAGCCTTCAAGAACTTCAACCTCAAAATCGAAGAACATTCAAAACAGTGTCATCTAAAATACCTGCCTAGATCTTAAAGTTTGCTAGAATCAAATTCAAAAGTCTCCAGAAATTTCAACAAATCACAAATTAGCGAAGCTCTATGGATTTAAGCCCTAAAAGCTCTAAAGAACTTCCACCTTAAACCTCCTAGGACAAAAAACACAGAGAATACACAAAGAACAAGAAGAACAAAGAATTTCTAACAAGCTTATAGCTAAAGATTCGTTGTAATTTTGTATCGAGGACCTTCAATCTATTCTTTAACCAAATTGAAGGATATTTGGTGTTTGAATCAAAATTACATTACCACAATTCCAATTAACAAGTCTTGCAAGGAGATCGAATCAGAGAATCACGCTTCTATAATCACAAAGAATTGTACCACATATTCATCAAACTTGAAATTTAATTGTCCATAAATTCTGGTATGCCTAGTGTGACCTCTTTACTTCTCATCTCATTCTCTTCCAAAAGAAAAGAAATTCTACGGAATGTAAAGCCGCCAAATAAAGATCACCATCATAAGAACGTTGTATTCAATGGAATGTAAAGCGCCAAATAATGATGGACATCAAGCTAAGAACGTTGATGTAAAGCTTGACGTTAAAGCTCAAAGAACAAGGAAAGCATGCTCCAAAACAAGAACAAACAACAACAAAGAACATGTTAAAAGAAAATCTCATGGCATATCTAAAAAATAAACAAGAAAAGGAAGGTGAAAGAAGAATGGCTGTATGTACTCGTTGGCTTCAAACCTTCTGCTTTTAGAACCGAAGGTTGAAAAAAAAAACATATAAAATAAATCATGGCAAATCTGAAAAGCACTACCCACCTTTTTTTTTCATGAGTTCATCCCTCCTGCCTAAAATTATTGTTTGTTGGGTGTGCTTCCTATACACAAGTCAACAATGGATACAAGACAAGACAAGACAAGAAAAAAAAAAACATAAAGAGGGAAGGCAAGCCATTGAATGCTATCACCAAATGGCATGTGAAGAAAAAAGAATATAGGTTACAAAAAAAAAAAGAAGTGAAAACGGATAGTATTTGAGAGTCAAATTTGGCAAGCTTAGAAGAAAAAAACATTTGTTCTTATCTCAAAATTCAAGAATATTTGCACCTACCTACTGTAGAAGGATGGAAAATTTGGTGACTGGTCATCTACCTCCTGACCCTCAAGTCTAAATGATTTCTACATAACTAGAAGAATATGCTAATCTTCGAAGTAGTTGAAACGGAAGTTGAATGAGGTAAACTTTCACACAGGCGCTGCCCTTGTTAGAGCCGCTGCCGCCTAAAGAACAGAAAAACCACATCATCCAATACAAGACAAGTGTCACTCATGGACTTCTCTTTCAGATTTGTGAAAGCCCCAACACCATTTCACAAAACTCACCCCACAGGGATCTTAAACAGACTTCTATCTACCAAACCTGAAAATTTCAGGACCAAAAGCCTTTCCACGCGTTGCCACAAGTTTCGAAGATCGCGACCTACTCCTTCACATTCGTAAAAATCCAGACTTCATTTCATGAAAGTGGCATTGCCACTAGATCCAGCGACCCTCGATCTACAAAACCCAAAAAAATCAACTCTTGAAGCCCATCCACGCACCTACACATGCCACCAGATGCTTCGAAAATCCAAGCATCAGTTTCATGCGCTCCCATGCGCCACTCTCATCATTCACGTGCATCCACGTGCCTCCACATATCATCACGTGCCACACGTGTGGTAGAAGTCTCACGCGCCCAGCAAGCATCTGACGTTAGCATGATGTCATCCCCACTACCCGGTTTGACCCGTTTATCCAGATCTAAACTGAAGATATGACCCAGATCCAAACCATCTGCTAAAAAAAAAAAAAAAAAAAAAGGTATGACCAAGGCTGACCTTTGACTTTGACCAAAAAGTCAAAATTTTTAAACCAAACTTGTGCCACTCAGTTTTTCTTGTACATTATGACTTTGGGATCCATTTCTTCGTTTGAGACTCGGGAATCGTGCAAATGGTTCAATTTTTAGAAAGTTAACTTTTGCATAAATCTTGACCAAATCTCAAAATTTTTAGAAATGACATGTCTTGCTCAGTTTTTTGCGTACATTTCGATTTTTGGCTCTATTTCTTCATTTGAGAATACAAAATTATTTAAATAGTGTGATTCTACAACTATTGGCTTTGACGTGAATTTTGACCAAGAATCAAGATGTCCAAGCAAAGCTTGTCCTGCTCAGTTTTTCGCAAAGATCTTGATTTTGAAATTCGTTTATTTGTTTAGGACTTGGAAACCACCCATCTAACCCACTTCTCTGAAGTACTAGCAATGTCCAAAACTCAAGCTCCTAAAATCAAAATTTGAGATCCATTCGTTTAGTCTGGATTCCCTCAGGGCTATCCTCCAGACTTCATCAAGGCTTCCCTTTCAAAGAATAGGTGAACTCTCACAAGTTTATTCTAAACTTGAAGTAACATTGGGTCACCAATTCAACTTACCATTCCCGTTCAGTGTCTACCAACCTCCCACCTACCATTCCCATTTCACCCAAACATTCTCATCTATCATTCCCACCAAAAATTCTCATCCGCCATTCTCATCTAACATACCCATCTACCATTGTTCATATCTTTGCTATAAATAGAAGGTTTGGATTCATTGAAGCTCATGAAATAAAACACAATGAATCATGAAATGAAGATTTGCTTTTTTCAAATTTTCAAATCCTCTTTCTCATAGCCATTTCTTGCTATAACTTCATCATTCTCAATACCTAGCAACTAATATTGCTTCGTAACCAGCTTGAACTCAACCTTCTCATGGTTCAGTAGAAACCCTCTTCACAACATCATTGTCTACATCATTGTAGTTTTGTGATCCAAACAAACTTTGTTTCTCCACTTAACAACCTCATTTGTCCATAAAATTTCACATTACGTAGCTTGCATCATTGTTCCTTATAGTCTAAGATCTACCTAGCTAGGAGATCTAAGTCCAACTGAATCACCTATACCCTAGCTCAAGGAGCTTCCTAACTGCTTGGAGAACTCCATAGTCCTTCTCAAGTTGTTTGGTCTTCTAGCAGAAGCAAAGGTTTGGAACAAATAACAATTTGGTCGACTTCTAAACCCAGGATCACAAGTTAGCTCCTTCTTTCATTTTCTAGGCTTTTCCAACATACTACAGAATCATTACCTCATACGTCTCAACCAACCTCCCGACTTTGTTCATATCTTTCAACAAGTGTCATTATATAGGGGTTGTAAAGGTGTTAGGGTATCCAAAAAATTTTCTCCCATCCAAAACTCACAATGACTTCCAAGGTCCCAGCCTATCACTGTTGGGGACATATTTTGTAATTGGCATATCCTTTGACAAAACGCACTTTACTTGTATTTGGGTAAATCTAAGTAGGTTCAAGATGATCATTACAAGTGGTTAAATTGAAGACATGAAGATTACTCAAGAACTGCTCAAGAAAAGTGCAAACTGCAGGTCTCGATACCTCCTCGACAGAATCTCGATCTGTCGAGATTCATTAAATCTCGACAGATGTCCCGATCGATCGAGCTTACGGGTTTCAGATTATAGCCAGCAACGTTTTTATTCTAAAAGGCTAATTGTTTATGGGTTTGTATAATTCTTATTGGACTAGGAAAACCCAAGGTTTGTGTAAACCTATTTGGAATAGGAGAGCCCATTAAGCTCCTATTTAAAGGAGGTGGAAAAAGAAAAACCTAACCCTAGAGAGCTTCATATGGTTTTCTTTTTGAAACCCTAGCCTCCTCCTACAGAGGAAAGAGTTCTTGCTGCGTTTATTGTACACCGTTGGGTTTTGTAACCAAGCAAAGTCTCTTGCACCAACATTGAAGATCTTATTGGTGTTTCTATGTGAAGCTGCTGCAAATCAACTACAACAATCAAAGAGTTGTTGTGGAGTTAGTCACGTACTGGGATTCGTGCAAAGGAGTAAGCCGCGTACTGGAATCCGCGCATCAAATTGGTTAGTCACGTACTTGGGAGCCGTGCATTGAAAAGGAGAAACTATCACTACAAAGCAAGTCCAATTGGGTATTGGGATAAGAGTTCAACTGTAGGTTGGTAAGGTACTTGGGATTCCTTGCTTGTAATCGCTTGCTGTGATAATAGTGGAGTTTCGGGAGTGGTGACCTTAAATCACCCGGTGGGGTTTTTGCCGTGAGGTTTTTCCCCATTCTTAAACAAATCACCGTGTCATTTAATTTCCGCTGCATAACTTAGTTTTGGTGATTTGTTTGTGCTGCCACGTGATATTGCATGTTAATTTGATTAATTAATAACTAGGGTAATTAATCAATCTAATTTATCACAAGGGGTCAACGCGTTTGTGGCCTGTCAATCACAAATTAGCAACATGGTTTAGTCTGGGTCCTCCACAATTATTAGCCTTTGGTGTTGGTCAATCAAAGATGTGTTTCCACCAAAGCCACATTCCATGTTGCCACCAACTCGGGACACAAAGGTCATCGTTGTTGGTACTTCAAAACACATTTTTCTAGAATTACTCCAACTTAAATTCTACTTGAAGTATTTCAGGAAGTATGCCTCTGAAATTACTTCAACTTAACCTTTGTCGGCATTGGCATGGTCCCATCTTGCATGCACATTCTATGACTTGTCGCTAGACTTCACTTGGCATACAGTCAGTCTCATATTTCAAAATATACTCCTTAGAAACATCTACACCAAAAATTCCCTAATGTACAGGGCCAACTCTATGGTGTCATATGTTTCACACAGTCACCATCTCCACTTCATCTTCGTCTTCTTTACAACCACCACCAGCAAACCTAAAATCCATATGCGTCTAAAATGACCTCAACTTAACCTGGGAAATATGATAATGCGTCTGCACTCAACCACTTTCCCACACATCCCTTTCGTAATTCGAAGTGTATTCTTCTGAGATTACTTCAACAGGAGTTCTCAAATATACGAGGCTAGCTCCATGGATCTACATGCTGTATCTAGCCAACATCCACGTCTCATCACCTTCTTCTACATCCTGTGATCATCGTCAGCAATCCAAAATACTCTTCAGAAATTACCTCAACTTAATCTCTATTGATATGATTCAATCATGCAAGTACATCCAGCTATTTGCAAATAACTTTTTGCCTCACAGACCTATTCTACATACCATTGCACACTCTTCTGAAATTACCTTAGTGTAGACAGTCGATTTTGTACCCATAATTTTATCTTGGAAAATAATTAGAGTGACCATTCATATACCCAAAATTTAGAGTTGCATTACATGCATTAATTCATTCAGTGCATATCATAAAAATGATATTGGGGTTCTAACGGTCGCAACAATATGCCCGATTTCCAAATCGTACTGCCGGATTGAAAGATATCACATGATTAAGTTTTCACGGTCTACATGCATTTTTTTTTTTTGGGTTGGAATTGATCAAGCATGATTAATTTAAATTACTTCTGATTGCTTAGAGAATTAAAATTAATTAAATAATCTTGTGATTCATTGCTAGTTAGTGTTAAAGATAGACTTGCTTGCATGAGAATAAAATGGATAATCATATAATAAGGAAGTTGTGGATAATAAAGCCTTATTGGAATGTTTATTTACAAGATAATTATCACTTTAAAGACCTAAATATCCAGAAAAAGTGATTAATTTTCAAAATACGAATTAAAAATGCGTTTAGGTACAATTCCCAGCTAAAAAATTCTCAAATGCGGGCTCAACACCCAAGAGGGTCATTCGACACTCTTGGAGTGCCAATTAGCAAATGGCAAAAGTCGATTGGCACTCCCCAAGTGCCGATTGGCCCAAATTTTTGGCTCGACTCGAGGCTCCCTGATTGAGATAAAGCCTATCTTTTTCAAATTTTTAGATATAAGGACGCGTTCCAATTCATATCCAATCTCATTTAGTTGATTTTTCGAAGCATCTCAACCCCTATAAATAGAGGAAACAAATCAAAATTAGGGGCTCTTCTCTTCTAACTTTTCAATTCCTTTACGTTAAAGATTTTCTGAAGGCTTTTGCTTTAGGAATTTCTTTCTTGTAAGTAAAGTATTTTAGGCTTCAAAGAGGTGAACAAACTTCTTTGATTTCTAAAATATTCTTTCATTAGAAGACCACACTCATGCAAGAGGTATTCTAGTTTTTTTCTTCTTCCATTAATTTTGTTATGGTTTGATGCATGAATATATTTAGCATGTTCTAGTATGTTTTGTTCTTGATATATAATTACCATGTTTAAATGCTTTGCTAGAATTTTCTTTAACATGTTCTTGGATGATTTTTTATTGTAATTATTTTTCTTAAATTTCAAAATTTTCTAATGAACCAAAGATTAATTTTAAAATTTAGAAAATTGATCTGTATTTTCAAATTTGATTTTAAAATTCAAAAAAATGATCTGTATTTTCAGATCTGATTTTTCTTAACACAAAACTGATTTGTATTTTCATTAAATACAGATCTAATTTTAAAGAAAAGTCAAAAAACTGATTTGTATTTTCATTAAATATGGACTGATTTTTTTTTTTAAAAGAAAACTCAAAAACTAATCTGTATTTTCATTAAATGCATACTTGATTTTTTTAAGAAAAAGTTACAGAATTGCAAATTTTGAAATTTAAAAGAAGGGAGTGAAAGTTAGGTTGAAGTTATTTTTTTAATATGTGATGCCTACATAATAAATTTACCTCATGAATGTGAACCCTTATTCAATTTTTTTATTATTATTTGTTTTCAACAACAGAATTGGTTTTTTTACAAACCAAAAATCATTTTTTAACTTTTCAAAACATATCTGATTTTTTAAAATAAAATCTTAATTCTTTTTCCCTTTACAAAAACAAATCTGATTTTTCTATAATAAAATCTTTTATTTTTTCACCCTTTACAAAAAAACATATCTGATTTTTCTTGATAAAATTTTTCTTTTTAACACTTTGTAAAAACGGATCTGATTTTTCTTTACAAACCAAGTTTCTATTTATTTTCAAAACAAATCTGAATTTTATTTAAAAAGTGGGCACATCCATAGGGCAAATTTATTAAAATTAATTTTGGTCAAATGCTTGTCACGTGCATTATAACATATCATTCTACATCATGCAAAGAACGATATATTGGTCATTATAGTCTAGAAGACCAGACTTCGTCTAGGTGGAATAGGTGCTTAACACCTTCCCATTCTGTAACCTAACCCATGAGCTTAGGATTTTTAAATAAGTGGATAAGTGTTTTGTCCTATTAATTTTGGTAGATTGTAACTAGGACCAAAGCTTTGTATTCTTTTGCATAGATTGTAACTTGGACTCAAATCCTTGTAAGGTTAATTTACTAAAGTTGTTCTTTTCTTTATTCAATCAATGACAATGAGGAATTTTGAACATGTAATTTGTATTTCTCTTTTCTTTTCTTTTTTTGTAAAAAAATAAGTGGTGACTCCACCACTACCCCAAAAGAGAGGTGTCCTCACAAGCACCCAAATCTCTTTTTTTGAGAGGGCCCAAATTTTCGTAGCCTCTCATAGTGGTAACTCCGTTAAGGGTGTCGAGGGCTAACCTTCGTGTTAGGCTTTAAGTGGCCAACTATATCCCTTGTCTTTTGCATGATTTTTCATGATATTGTTCTTTGTTTGTTTAACTATGTCTTGAGATGTTTGTATAATGTTCTTTTGTTTGTTTGTTTGTGTTGCCATGCTGGTTGTTAAGAGCTTTCCCTAACTGTCATAATGTATGCCATCAAAACAACAAATATGTATGCACCCATCTCAACATATGGTGGTAGTAACTATGGATCACCGATCTTCATTAGATTCGGGTACTCAGTGGTGACCTCACCAACTTATAGCCCAAAGTCACTGGATCACTTCTTGTTGACTATAAAGGGTAGACCACGCCATTTGAACCTACGTAATGTTCATTACATTACAAGTTGAGAGGTATAACGTCATAGCTATGGGAAACAATGAAACAATAGACCCACCCTACAATGTAATGACTTTTTACCTATCCTCAGGCTGGTCCATGTTAAAATTGCATTGCATGTTGTGGGTGCTTGTCTAATTGACCCGACCAAGCCTTTTTTTAAGGGAGAATTTGGTCAAGATCAGAGGGAAGGCTTCAAAGAGAACCCAAGAATGACAATTAAGCTAGTAGTTCCAATTCCAAGCCCATCACTCCCATCACGGTACTAAAGCCTGTGAGCGTAGAAAACACTCCATTATTGCAACATCACAATACTATTTTCAACCTACCAGATAGTCCAAGCCACAAGAAGTCCGAAGATTCCATCACCATGGTAGAAGGGAAAGAATATCCAAACACTGAAGAACCCATGAACACTCAAGAGCTACTAAACACCATGGTGGCTAGTCAAATACAGCTGAGGGAGGACATGAACCTTATGGTGCAACAATTTCAGAACCTGAAAAGTGACTAAAAGGAGATCAAAATCAACCATAGTTCCCCAACCATGGAGGGTGAGAAGAAGATCAATGAGAGGATAAACAAGGTGGAAGAGATGATTAGGTTAGCTCGTAAGATGGAAGACCTCATGGACTACCAATCACTCTCACGTTTCCCTGATGTGAGACAACCTCCCAAGTTCAAGATGCTAACCTTGGACAATTTCGATAGGTTTAGTTGCCCAAAGTCCCACTTGAAGTTGTATATGAGGGCCATGCAGCCCCTGGAAGAAATTGAAGAACTACTTGCTCAAATGTTCCAAAACACTCTGATTGGGGTCGCTCTTAGGTGATTCCTTAACCTAGACGATGCTAGAGCAAGAAGGTGGGAGGACATTTGCCGTGAGTTTCACAATCAATACAAGTACAACATAAAGGTGGATGTGACAAGAAGAGACTTGGAGACCACGAAACAAGAGCCAAAAGAATCCTTCTCTACCTTCATTACCAAGTAGAGGTCCAAGGTTGCACAAATGATGAATAAACCAAGTGAAGAAGAACATTAACCATGGTTGTAAAAAATTTATTACCTGTATACCATAAGTACTTGTTTGCCCAATATTTTCCTAATTTTAAAACATTGATTGCTGCTGGAACCCAAATTGAGGATGCAATAAATAATGACACTATAAAGAATGAGGACCCACCAAGGTTTAAAAATAATTTAGGATCTAGTTCTAAAACTACAAAAGTCTCTAATATATACAAAAATGATTCTTACCAACTTATTGCTCTTATTATCCTGGTGCAAATATCACAAGGGCCACCTCAAAGACCTACGAGAGAATTTCATGAGTTATATATGCCCATGAGTCAAGTGTTTGAAAAACTAAAAGCAAAAGGGTTACTAAAACCCTTAGACACAATCCCAATCCCAAACCCACTGCCTGTAAGATTTGATGTGAGTAGGAGATGTGCCTACCACCAAAGCCTTGGCCATGATACTAACAAGTGTTTTGGCCTTTGTCATGCAATTCAAGATCTGATAGACACTAACGCGATTGCACCGCCTACAAGGCCTAGCATCACTAATAATCCCTTACCCAACCATAATTTTGGGAGAGGACCAAGGATTAATTACTCGATGACCGAAGAGGAGAGTGAAGAGGACTCGTCTGAGTTGATTTATGACCTACTTAAGTGCTTTATGATGGCATGGGAAGAATTGATGGGTATGATGTTTGCTATAGGATATGATATATGGAGTGAAGATGCAATAGAAACTAAAAATTAAGTAACATCCACAAATGGGGAGAGACACTTCAAACCCCAATCAAACTACCCGACATCTACAAATGGGAGAAGACACTTTAAACCCCAAGCAAGTTACCGAACACTTACACACGGGGGGAGACACTTTGAACCCCAATCAAATAACCAAGCACATACATAGGGGGGGAGACACTTCGAACCCCAATCAAATAACCCAACATCCACAACTTGGGGTAGACACTTCAAACCCCAAGATGCTATCTAAATGACCCAACAAAAATTGCCCACCAAAAATTGCCCACATCACAGCTGGTGAGACATTTCAAACCCCCACATTTAGCAACATACAGTCCGATAGAAGCCTTGAATAAATCTACCCAACAAACCCCCACTAAAAAGGATAAGATCCTCAAGCAACTATAGAAGACACAAGCCAATATATCTTTATGGAGTTTAGTCATGGCTTTATACAAGCACCGTCAGAATTTGGTAGACCTCCTTAATCAAATCCAAGTCCCTACAACAACTACTTCTTAAGATCTAAATGCTATGATTAGGTCCATAAGAGGAAACTCACTATTTCCTACTCTAACAAAGATTTGACGAAGAAGGGGAAGCACCACAATGACCCATTGCACATTACAGTAGATGCCAAAGGCAAGAGGATTCCAATGGTTCTAATTGATGATGGAAGTGCCTTAAATGTGTACCCTTTAAAGACTGCAAGTTTCTTGGTCAGAGGGGGGAGACACTTCAAACCCCCACATTTGGAGACATACAGCCCGATAGAAGCCTTGAATAAATCTACCCAACAAACACCCACTAAAAAGGATAAGATCCTCAAGCAACTATAGAAGACACAAGCCAATATATCTTATGGAGTTTAGTCATGGCTTTATACAAGCACCATCAGAATTTGGTAGACCTCAATCAAATCCAAGTCCCTACAACAACTACTTCTCAAGATCTGAATGCTATGATTGGGTCCATAAGAGGAAACTCACTATTTCCTACTCTAACAAAGATTTCACGAAGAAGGGGAAGCACCACAATGACCCATTGCACATTATAGTAGATGCCAAAGGCAAGAGGATTCCAATGGTTCTACTTGATGGTGGAAGTGCCTTAAATGTGTGCCCTTTAAAGACTGCAAGTTTCTTGGGCGTAAGTATTGAAGATTTTATGTCGCAAACCCCAAGATACTATCTAAATGACCCAACAAAAATTGCCTACATCACAGCGGGGGGAGACACTTCAAACCCCCACATTTGGAGACATACAACCTGATAGAAGCCTTGAATAAATCTACCCAACAAACACCCACTAAAAAGGATAAGATCCTCAAGCAACTACAGAAGACACAAGCCAATATATCTTTATGGAGTTTAGTCATGGCTTTATACAACCACCGTCAGAATTTGGTAGACCTCCTTAATCAAATCCAAGTCCCTACAACAACTACTTCTCAAGATCTAAATGCTATGATTGGGTCCATAAGAGGAAACTCACTATTTCCTACTCTAACAAAGATTTGACGAAGAAGGGGAAGCACCACAATGACCCATTGCACATTACAGTAGATGCCAAAGGCAAGAGGATTCCAATGGTTCTAATTGATGATGGAAGTGCCTTAAATGTGTGCCCTTTAACGACTGCAAGTTTCTTAGGCGTAAGTATTGAAGATTTTATGCCGACTAATCAACATGTGAAGGCATATGACAATAGTAGAAGGGAAGTCTTGGCAACCGTGACACTGGAGCTCACTATAGGGCTAATGATCAATAAGGTGGAGTTTCAAGTCCTGAACATAGCATCATGCTTCAACATGCTCCTTAGGTGACCATGGATCTGTTAAGGACATATTTTATATAGTTGGCTAATCCTTTGACAAAATGCATTTTACTTGTATTTGGATAGAACTAGGATGTGTTTAATACTTCAAAGAACATGTTGTTCAAGTCTAGTATTAAAGCCATAAAGATTGGACTAAGAAAAAAGTGAAGAAAAAGTGTTCACTAAAGTTGGACAGATAGCTGGACAGATAGCTGGACACCTGCTGGACACCTACGGATAGCTGCTCGACAGCTTCTCGACAGATAACTATCTATCGAGATTTAATGAATAAAGCTCGACAGCTGGTGGATCGATCGAGCAGCTATCGAGGTTACGAAAATCAGAATTTTCAGATCTGATTTTTGGGCCAGGCATTTGTATTTGTGTAGGGTTTCTTTTCTCACAACCCTAGGCATATATAAGACTTATTTTAGAGGCCGTCACACAAGAGAATACAAGAAGAACATATGCAAAAAGGTGACTGAAGCCTTATTCTCTCAGAAAGAAGCTACTGCGTCTTTGCACCTTAGGGTTTTGTAACCAAGTGCTTCTTGATCTTCATTCTTGATGAAGTGAAGAAATTTGCAGCCAACATTCTTCTTCCTCAAGTTGGTGAGTGAGTCACGTACTAGGATTCGTGCAAAGGAGTTAGTCACGTACTAGGATTCGTGCATTAAAGGGTGGCGTTCATATATTGAAGATTTCAGAGGTTCTGAAGCGATAGAAAGTTTCTGCTGTGAGTTCATCTATGGGGATTGTAGAGTCTAGGGACAAAGGTTTTGTATTAGATCTGAAACTTCTTTTTACTATAGTGAATTGCTTTTCGGGAAGGTTTCCCCCCAAGTTTTTTACTGTGAAATTGGTTGGTTTCATTGGTTTTCCTAGGTCATCATATCTTATCTTATTTATTTTTTCCGCTGCACTTAGTTTTGACATGATATTTATTTTTGTTTGTTTTAGCAAGTTTTATGCATAATAAATCTAATTAACAACTTGGGTTTAGAACTTATTAATTCTATCAACCGGGGTCTAAATTTTCCAACAAGTGGTATCAGAGCGGGTACACTCTGATTGGATTAATTTCCTGAGTGTGATCCTTGACCCCCGTTGTCATGGAATTTCTTGGTGAGTTATTAAAAGTCTTGAGCTTTTTAACTCAATTTCAGAAGAATTCTAATTCTTCCATGTCGTCTAGTAGTCAAACTAAGACACGTGCATTTTCATCTTCACGGCCAAAGACTCGTGCTGTGCAGGTGAGAAAGGAGCCTAAAACTTAATTGTCTTTTCTATTTGTCCTCTGCTTTAATTCTTTCTATCTGTAGTAGGACTCTCTTTGCTTGATTTCTTTTCTACTTTTGAAATCATGCTTTCATGCATCTGTATTTCTTTTCTTGCTTTCATGCATATGCATCTTTCTTTCATGCTTTCATGAGGTTTTTCTGATTTTGTTTGGTTGTTTAGTTTTTATTTTGTTTTGTTTTCAAAATTAAAAAAAAAATGAAAAATTGAAAAATACAAAAACATTGTGTGTTTGTGTACATTGGTTCTTGTAAACCTTAAAATGGCCATTGAAACAGATTTTTCTAAACTTTATATCTCTTGTAGCCTGGATGAGCATCTTTATGCACAACTAAGCGAGTTTTATGGCTCTTTGTTTGTGATGAGTACGGTTAAGTGATCTCTTGTACTTAACACTCGTATCACTCTTTTTGACGGCTAGGACTAGAAAATCCTAAGAGAAAGGTATAAATAACCATCTCACCATTGTTACCCGCCAATCATGAAATGACATTTGTATGTTTTGGCATAGCAAAAGTGCAATATCAAAAGCTTAACATAATTGGGTATTTCTTTTCTGTCTTATATGCCCATGCATGATATGCTAAATAAAAGAAAAATATGCAAAGAAATAAAAGCAAAAAGAACAAAATACTTTAAAACATGGTTGCAAGCGTGTTTTCTAGGAGATGTGAGAGTTATAAGATGTACCTCGAAGGTGATAGTCTCCATCAAACAGTTATGATTGTGTGTGAGTTAAAGTGATTTTCTCATATCTCAAATCGTCATGACATTAAGACACTTATGCAATCTTGCGCTGTTTTCACACACAACATGCAATATTCTTTGCTATTCTTGATACATGTGCAGGTACAATGTGATTTGGCCATCACAAGGTTTACATGCGTTGATGTATGCTCACTAAACTGTCTTAACTTGTTTTTAAAATAAAAATTGGTTAGACTTGTTTAGTGTGTGTGTGTGTTTTGGATCAAAATGCATGACATTTTTCTTGTTGAGAGATGTTTTTAAGAGGTTAATATGTTGTTTGGATCTTTGGTTGAGTTGCATGCTTGATTGCATTCACATCTATGTTTTTCTCTTCTTGAAAAACTGCTTTTAAAGCATCTCGACATCTCTTCAACACCTCTCGATACCTAGCTATCTATCGAGATCTTCAATTGATTTTTTATCGCAATCTCGACACCTCTCGATAGCTAGGTGGATCAATCGAGAAACTTTATGTTTGCTCGATAGATCCTCGACACCTTCTCGATCCCTCGAGGTTGGCTCGATAACTTCTCAACACCTCTCGATCGATCGAGATATCCTTGCATGCATTTTTTTCCTTGTTTTTCATGTTTCTCTTATCTTGTCATCCATAGCATCTTGTTTAATTACATTCATGCATTTTTATGGATTCTTTGTGCCCCCTTGATCCTCCTTGATCATCTTTATGTTTCTCGGGTAAAGATTTATAGCTTCTCGTACCCTCTAGCAATCGTGACAAAAAGGGGGAGAATTTAGAAAATTTGTGGTTTCTTTCTTTAAGATTCTACAAGTTAGGGGGAGAAATACATGCCTTTGTAAAGGGGAGTTGTGTTTCATCTTGTTAGGGGGAGTGTTTACCTCCTTGTTCATGTACCTAGGTCTTATGACCATTTTTACATACAACATGGTATTTATCAAGTGGTATGTATATGATGATGTATATTTTCTTCACCTATCTCTCCATGTGTTGTTTCTTTTCTGTCTTTATACACATGTTTCTTTTACTTGTATGCAATCTATTATTTCTGCTTCACACAAAGATGCCTTGATGTGTTTTGTTTAAAAGTGTTTCAGAAATATAGGTTGTCAAAGTCTACTTGCCATAAACTCTCTTCTTGCAAAATTTTTCAAGAGTTTGTATTAGAATAGACTTTATTGTATTCAACAAGTGAGTATGAGTTGAGTGATTTATGACTCTCATATATTCATTTGTTTGTTGTGGTTTTGTCACGAATTGCCAAAGGGGAGATTGTTAAGGACATATTTTATATAGTTGGCTAATTCTTTGACAAAACGCACTTTACTTGTATTTGGATAGATCTAGGATGTGTTTAATACTTTAAAGAACATGTTGTTCAAGTCTAGTATTAAAGCCATAAAGATTGGACTAAGAAACAAGTGAAGAAAAAATGTTCACTAAAGCTGGACAGATAGCTAGACACCTACGGACAGCTGCTCAACAGCTTCTCGACAGATAGCTATCTATCGAGATTTAATGAATAAAGCTCGACAGCTGCTGGATCGATCGAGCAGCTATCGAGGTTATGGAAATCAGAATTTTTAGATTTGATTTTTGGGCCAGGATTTTGTATTTGTGTAGGGTTTCTTTTCTCACAACCCTAGGCATATATAAGGCTTATTTTAGAGGCCGTCACACAAAAGAATACAAGGAGAACATATGCAAAAAGGTGACCGAAGCCTTATTTTCTTAGAAAGAAGCTACTGCGTCTTTGCGCCTTAGGGTTATGTAATCAAGTGCTTCTTGATCTTCACTCTTGATGAAATGAAGAACTTTTCAGCCAACATTCTTCTTCCTCAAGTTGGTGAGTGAGTCACGTACTGAGATTCGTGCAAAGGAGTTAGTCACGTACTAGGATCCGTGCATCAAAAGGTGGCGTTCATATATTGAAGAGTTCAGAGGTTCTGAAGCGGTAGAAGGTTTCTGCTGTGAGTTCATCTACGGGAATTGTAGAGTCTAGGGATAAAGGTTTTGTACTAGATCTGAAACTTTTCTTTACTATAGTGAATTGCTTTTCAGGAAGGTTTCCCCCCAAGTTTTTTACTGTGAAACTGGTTGGTTTCATTGGTTTTCCTAGGTCATCATATCTTATCTTATTTATTTTTTCCGCTGCACTTAGTTTTAACATGATATTGATATTTGTTTGTTTTAACAAGTTTTATGCATAATAAATCTAATTAACAACTTGGGTTTAAAACTTGTTAATTCTATCAACTGGGGTCTAAATTTCCCAGCAGGATCCATGACATAGAGGCTATACCTTCATCCTTATACCAAAAAAGTCAATTTCCACATGAAAGAGCCATAGTTACCATATATGGCGATACTTTGACCGTACCTAAGCCCATATTCAGTATTGATTCTGAGAATGAGCCATTGACTTTGGATGGCTTTGAAATTGAGAAACCTAGTTTTGGAAGAAGAGAAAAAGAAGTGGAGAAGATCCCTATGGACTTTGCTCCCTACGACAACAATAATGTGGTGGCAATGATAAGGAGAATGAATTACAATCTGGGGATGAACTTAGGGAAGACAGTGAAGAAGGCAATTACTCAAGTCACAATCATTCCTACTGCCACACCAACTTTTGGGCTAGGTTACAAGCACTGATGATGATTTGTTAGAAATGGAAGTGAGAAGGATGGCCCATGCTGAGGCCAAAGCTAAGGGACTTCCTTGTCCTTCAGAACCCCTAATGCCCTATACTCCCACATTGAACGAAAAATTTGTCAAAGCTAGAGATAGTCAACGCTATTAGGGATTCTCTGAACCAAGATTTGATCCTGAGACAAGAACAATGTTGCTCGGGTTTGAGCTATTATTTGATTGCAACAGCAAGCTCCCAAAACCGAAGAAGGGAGACACAAATTGGGTCCCTATTGATTGGGTTGATTACATGGGCCCTGATGCAATAACTACAATTTTAGGGGATGCCATTTGCAACATAGAAGAAGGAGAGTATTGGGAGGCTTGCCAACATGCATTGAAGAGCTCGTATGAAGCAAGAACAAGTGATGAAGATGAGGAAGGGGGAGAAGCCCTTAGTGATGATGATGAAGGTAGCAACAACGAGAGTGATAGTAGCAGTAGTAGCAGTGGAGATAGTGAGGATGATAGCAATAGTAGTGATAGTGAAAGCGACAATAGTGAAGACTATGATAGCCAACATAGTGGCAATGATTAGGGTAAACCCCCTAGTGATAGAGAGGATGGAGATGTAGGACCTTTCTATGAGGACTACTCTGATGACGATGTGGACTACTATGATGGAGATATAGAGGATGATGCTGAAATTGAACCTATAGACGTGGAGAGTGGCGCGAAAAGTGAAAAATATGAGCTAGAAAATGTGCTGGAAGCTAAAGAAGATGAGGTTGAAGAGGCCGATAATGTAGATTATGATGACTACCCCAAGGTTATGGAAAATATATTTCAATCATTAATAAAAAATAATATTAATTTTAAAATTTTGAAAAAATAAATTAAAGCTTTTAAGAAATAACTACAACATTTAGGAAAATGTCTTGATTGAATAAACTTGGAACTTAGAAAACTCTAATAAACGAAAGTAAAATTAGATGACTGAAACAAATTATGGTAAAAAATAAACAATTGGTTTTTGCATTTTAGCCTAAAATTTTTGTTGATTGCCTAAATTCACACAAGATTACACTTTTGCCATTCCTTCCCCCCCTCCCCCCCTTCCCTTTTCTCAAGTTTAAAATTTTTGTTGGTCGCGTAGACATAGCACCTGTGCCATAGTCTTCCCTTTTGTGATTGCAATCTCTTTAAGGATTGAACTTTCCAACACAGCAAGTGTAATTCCCCAGACCAAAAAAAAAAAAAAAAAATAGGAAGTCACTTTTTTTTAAGGCCCACACATGCCCCACCTACCCCACTCACTACCCACCACACATTTCACTCCCTCACTCTCTTAGCTGGCCAACTAATGGTTCATTCACTTTTTTTTTTCATTTCACACAAAAAAAAAAAAAAGCATACACTACTTTCTATCTCTCTTTTTTTCACTCTCTCACTGGTCCTCATCTCACAGCCACCTCCATTTTTCGGCAAGGTTTACCGGAAAACGCCATAGGAAAAAGTTAAGGCTCACTCATCTCTATTATTTGAGATAAAAATATTAATTTTTTTGGTGGGTTTTATACTTGTGCTTGAGGTTCTT
Source organism: Castanopsis chinensis (assembly GCA_032878915.1). Taxonomy (NCBI): domain Eukaryota; kingdom Viridiplantae; phylum Streptophyta; class Magnoliopsida; order Fagales; family Fagaceae; genus Castanopsis; species Castanopsis chinensis. Next base: position 6,056,827 of record JAVQMG010000108.1, on the reverse strand, counting down.
TTAATGTAAGCTTTGAGAATAATATTCATGTGATTTATAAGCTTTGGAAGCGATATTCATGTGTTTATATGTATGAGTTTGGTCTTGGTGGATTTATTTGATAAGTGAGTTTATGGTTCTTACAAATTGTGGCTATCGTTATGGTGAAGATTTGAGGGTTTTGGCTTTCTGATGTGAAATAGTTGGTAATTATAATTTTTATTGTTTATTTGGAGCTAGTTAAAGATTTAAATTGTTTGTCTTTGAGGATATTGTGATTTTGGTTTCATAAGTCTCTTGATGATGTTGTGAAATTCTTGTGGGAAGTACTTATAAGGTATTAAAGTTTTGATACTGGAGAGAACACCTTGAATGACTTAAGTTTATAAATTGGAGTGTGTGCCTTGTAAATTAAATTTTTGAGAAACTTGGAGTGGAACACATTATTTGTGAGGTCAAATACTAGGCATGCCTAATTAATTTCTTATTTGGCAATTCCTAATTCATAGCTAGATGCAATGTCAAGCTTTATGCTTATCATGATAGGTTGGTTTGACATTATCTAGTTTCTAGCTAATCTCCTTTGGAGCTTGGAGAATTAGGTTTTTTAAGAGTTGCATATTGCATGAAATGTTGTTTTGGGGTCAAACACATTTTGGGAAATTGTTTATGGAAACTATATTTTCCTAAAAAGCGTTATGTTGTTACCTTAATGCATGTGATTATTCATAAAAAGGGCATCATGTTTAATATTGCATATAGGAAAGTGCATGAATATTTGGCATGGAAAAGAAAAGCATCTTTAAACTCCTTTGATAATGGATTTCATGGTTTGTGGTATTATTGGGAAATACTAAAGATGCTTTATCTTAACTTGTATTATTTGGAAAATTTATGCAAAATATTTCTGATAAGAAATGGTTTTGAGGAATTTGAGAATATTGTGGATAGTTGGGGATTGAAATGTTTTATGAAACTACTTGGAAGTGAACTATGCATTTCAAATACATTAACTTGTGAGCTTTCGATGTGGTTTTGCCATTGTGCCATGATATTGGTGATTACCCTGCCTATGTGACGACCCGTTTGTGTGATGACCATGACTGTGTTACGACCTTATCATGTGGCCGTGGCTAAGGTTTCTAGTTTTGAAATGGTATTGGGTATTTTATAGCTCACATTGACTAAAATGTAATTTCATAGTTATTTTGGAAAGCTTGGCGCTACATTATTTATACCATTCTTGTTAATGTTGTTAATAAAATTGATTTTGTAGAAATTAAATGGAATTTCCCAATTATGCATGTTTTGTAAACTATTCTTCATTATGAAACTTGCATTTCCCCCACCTTCATTAATTATGCTACTTACTGGGTTGTGTCTCTGAGAAAGATCACGCTTCTTAGAAGGGTGCTCTCAATAAAGAGATTTGGGTGCTTGTAAGGGCACCTCTCTTTTGGGGTAGTGATGTGGAGTTGCCACTTATTTTTTATACAAAACAATAAGAAAAACTAAATACAAAATACATATTCAAAATACTTCGAATGCCATTGATTAAGTAAATAAAAGTTTCTTTAAAACCTTTCCCCCCTCTTCCCGTGTGTGTGTGTTAAAAATATTTAGTATTCTAAAAAAAAAAAAAGTAAATAAAAAAAATACGATTTTGGTAAATTAACTTCACAAGGTTTTGGGTCCTGGTTACAATCTATGCAAAAGAATACAAAACTTTGGTCTTAATTGCAATATACCAAAATTAAAAGACAAAACACTAATCTGCCTATCCAAAAATCCTAAGCTCGGGGCTAGGCTATGGAGTGAGAAGGTGTTACACACCCATTCAGCCCAGACAAATTCTGGTCCTCTAGACTCTAATGATCAATATACACTTTTTGCATGATGTTGAATGATATGTTGTAACACACATGACAAACACTTGACAAAAACTAATTTAAATAAATCTACCTTATGAATGATGTCCTCTTTTAAAGAAAAATCAAATCTATTTTAAAATTTTTTTAAAAAAATAAGACTTAGTTTGTAAAAAATTCAGATTTTTTTTTATGAAGGTTAAAAATGATGATTTTATCAAGAAAAATCAGATCTGTTTTTAAAAAATGTACAAAGAATGATTTTTGGTTTTTGAAAGAAAAATCAAATTTGTTTGTGTAAACAGTAAAAAGAAAGATTTTTGGTTTGTAAAAGAAAAATCAAATCTGTTTTGTGTAAAGGGTTAAAAGAAAGATTTTATCAAGAAAAATCAGATCTATTTTGAAAAGTTAAAAAACGACTTTTGGTCTGTAAAAAAATCAAACCTGTTTTTAGAAATAAAAAAAAATGTATTTTCAGTGACGAAAAAATTCGTCACTAATGTGGCGTTTGATACGGGGTAATCCACATTACTCTTGGCATTCAGATTCCTAGGAATGTGATTCCTAGGAATCACATTCTTAAAAATGTAACTATTTCTATGTTTGGTTTGATTGGGAGATTCCCAGGAATGTGAGATGATAATGTTTGGTGTATTCTTAGGAATTTTAAATGAATTATTTATTTTTCCTATTCTATCCTTAGATTTGAATGTAAACTACCAAGTCCTTTAAAAAAAAAAATCTTCCTATAAATAAATAATGGAAAAAATATAATGGAGAGTCTCCTTCAAACTTTTTTTTCCATACGTAAAATCTAAATAGAACTTTGTTAAAAAATATATTAACGGAGTTGTTTATCCTATTTATATTATTTTGGCGAAAAAAGATAAAGACAAGAGAGAAGATATTGATAATTTGTTTTATAGATTATCTTAATTGCTTAAATGATAAGGAAAAAATGGTTAAAATTGTCAATTTATAAAAAATAAAATTTCTTTTAAGCTTGGGAATCTGGATTCCCACCTGTTTTAAAGGGAATCACATTCCCACTGAGAGGGGTTTAAGGGGGGAATCCAGATTCCCTTGGCATCTGATTCCCAAGCGTAATTTGCAACCAAACATAGGAATCTTTAAACATTCCTAGGAATCTTAAAACATTCCCCCGTACCAAACACCACATAAAAGTCCAGTTTTTCACCACTAAAAACCTTTAGTGACGAAATCGAACATTTAGTGATGAAACTCATTTCGTCGTTGAAACCCCGTCACTAAAAGTCTTGGTGACGAAAAATTTCATCACTAAAAGTCCGATTTGATTTTAGAAAAAAAAAATTTAGAGACAAAAACGTTTCGTCACTAAATGTTTTCCTCACTAAAAACATCATTCAGTGACGAAAATATTTTATCACTAAAAACTCTTTAGTTTATTAAATCATATTTAGTGACGAATAATTTCATCACTAAAATTATTTTCGGGTACATATAGTGACGAAAAAATTCGTCACTAAAACTATTTTTAAGAAAATACATGCACATATAGTGACAAAAATTTTCGTCACTAAAGCCATTTCTTACAAAATTTTGCTACATTTAGTGACGAAATATTTCGTCACTAAAACTTATTTTCTGTTGTTATTTTTTTCATGGCTTTAATATTAACCTGTAACCTGTTATTACATTACTAAAACCTCACATTTGAATAGTACATTTATTTCAACAACACATTTATAAAAAAAGATCCATACATTCAACAAGTAAAAAATAAATCAAGTATCTAATTCAAACTCCTTCCATACAATAATTGTTTGCAACATATACAATAAATTAAGATGTTTTATAACAATACAAAAAGTATAACATAATATAATTAGAACTAACAAAAAATGCCCTTATATGTCTTCAAGTAATGCCAAAAGTAAATCTCCTAATAGCCACCAATAAGAAATCTGCACAAATATAAATACAATACCACATTAAAATCGTAAAGCAAAAACATTAATTATGTTATATGAAACATTTCTAACAATGCATTAGAGTAGCCACACCATGTAATGTAGGTCAATTGCTAAAAGAAAGTACTAATCAAAAAATGTTTTAACTTGAAGTTGAACCACCCCCCTAGGTAAGAGCGTCATCATAATCATTCCTCCTTAAAAAGTTAAGAATATTCTTTTGGACCTCTTCTTGCTTAGCTCGTGCCTCTTGGTCCCTAATGTCTAGTTCTTGTTCACAACAACATTTGAGATCACTTCACTTGTGTCTGTTTCAAAACAAAGTGTTGGGTTTGGCTCTCTCTAAAGACTAAATTCAAACGTAGTTAAGAAAAACAAGGACAATAATGGTAATAATTGGTGGAGGGTCTAATTAGTTGAACAAACAAATTAGTACAGATTCCATAATGAGCTTTGTGTTTAATCTACTATAACTACAAACAACTATATATAACTATAAAAACAAAATAGTCTTATTAGTAGTAATTCAAATCAAAGAATATAACCCTTAACTGACTTCCTTCTCACTGGTGGTGCCTAAAATTTTTAATTTCTTGTTTGCTAATTTATGCTTTTTAAACTAAGATATTTAAAAAGCATATAAATATATGTTAGCATCTCAAAGAGGTACACATTACACAATGAGTTTAACCATCAAATATGAGACTATGAAGAAGCTTGTAAAAATAGCAGAGTAGTACTGGAGCTTGCTTCTATTTCATCTTTTTTTAATTCAAAAATGAGTTTGAATGGCTTAGATTAGGTTTTCATAAACATGACTGGTTCTAAAACTAATAAAAACCATTACCAAGAAAACAAGTATAAGTTGTAAATAAACTCCAATACCCATTTTTCTTTTTCTCTTGCAAAATGACAACCAAACAATTCTCTCCATTCTAACAAAACTATCAAAGGGTACTACACAAATACAAATTTTAAACCATGCTGTACTTGACAATTTAACATAAACTCAATTAGTCAACTATATAGCACAACATGTAACAAACTCAACTCTCTGAGGCATTTTGTCAAACATCAAGCAGATAAATTTGGACAACATAAAAGGATTAGAGACCAGAAAAGAAAAACCCATTTCCATGAAATGAATGAAAACACAAAAATCATAACAAATCCAGTCATGGCAATAATGAAAAAGCAAAAGAGAGAGAGACCAGCTAGAGAGAAAGACCAAAGAAACTCATAGTCGCCGTCGCTGGTGCAAAGGGGAGGTGAAGGGTCGCCGATGTGAAGGGGAGTCTAAAGCTTGCAAGCACGAAGGGGAGGTGAAGGGTTGCTGGAAGCGTCGCGAACTGAAGCATCGCCGGATGAAGCATCACCGATGATCGGTGACCTGATGCGTCGCGAACGGCGAGCCCAGGCGTCGCGATCGATGAGCCCAGGCGTTGCGATCGGTGAGCCCAGGCGTCGCGATCCACGAGCCCAAGTGTCACCATTTCCAGCCCAAGCGTAGCGATCGGTGAGCCCAAGCGTTGCCATTGCGAGCTCAAGCGTCGCCATCGCGAGCCCAAGCGTCGCCATCGCGAGCCGAGGCAGTTTGGGAGCTGATCTCTTGGTTTTTTTTTTTTTTTTTTGACCAAAATGATACTGGGTATTGAAATGTTTTGTGGTTAGCTGGGTATTGAAATTAGGCTTTTCAGTTTTTAGTGACGAATTTCAGTTTCGTCAATAAAGACCCAGGCTTTGTTAAGATTTTTAGAGACGAAATTCATATTTCGTCGCTAAATCATACTTTTAGTGACGAATTGTGATTTCGTCACTAAAAACATATAAGTGCAAAACTATTATTATTTTTAGTGACGAATATTTTTTGTCGCTAATTCTTCCTTATAGCGACGAAAGGATTTTTGTCACTAATACTATCCACAACAATACCTATAGTGACGAAATATTTCGTCACTAAAAATTTCAACTTTTAGTGACGAAATATTTCGTCGCTATAGATTAATTAAACTCGCGCCAAAGTTTCCCTTTACTGGCGCCCATTTTTCAGATCACAATAGCGACAAAATTCATTTTTCATCACTAAAAGTTGAAATTTTTTTCATTATTAGTGATGAAAAATATTTTCTCACTAATTTTCGTCACTAAAAATACATTTTGTTTAGTGGTTTCACATTCATGAGGTAAATTTATTATGCATGCATCACATATTAAAAGAAAAAGAAAATACTTCAACCTAACTTTCAATCCCTTCTTTTAAATTTCAAAATTTGCAATTTTGTAACAAAGAAAACTTTTTCTTTTAAAAAAAAAAAAATCAGATCTGTATTTAATGAAAATACAAATCAGTTGTGTTAAAAAAATCAAATAGTAATTAGCAGATTTTGAAATTTAAGAAAAAAGAATTGCAATAAACAATCATCTAAGAACGTGTTAAAGAAAATTCTAACAGAGCATGGTAATTATATATCAAGAACAAAAGATAATAGAACATATTAAACATATTCATGCATCAAATAATAATAAAAATTAATGAAAGAAGAAAAGAACAAAAAAAAGAATACCTCTTGCTTGAGCATACTCTTCTAATGAATGAATATTTTAGAATTCAAAGAAGTTTGTTCACCTATTTGAAGCCTAAAATAATTTACTTACAAAAATGAAGTTCCTAAAGCAAAACCCTCTAGAACGTCTTTAACATAAGGGGATTAAAAAGTTAGAAGAGAAGAGCCCCTAAGTCTGATTTGTTTCCTCTATTTATAGAGGTTGGGATGCTTCAAAAAAATTAGCTAAATGAGATAAGATACAAATTGGAACACGTCCTTGTCCCTAAAAAGTTGAAAAAGATAGGCTTTATCTCAATCTGGAAGTCCTTGGGCCTAGCCACAAATTTGGGCCAACTGGCACTTGCCATGTGCTGATTGGCACTCTAAGAGTGCCAAATGGCCCTCTTGGGTGCAGAGCCTGCGTTTGAGTTTTATTCCAATTTGGACTCCTTTTTTTAAGGTTTTTGAGCCGTTAATTGTACTTAGATGCATTTTAAATCCGTATTCTAAAAATTAATCCTTTTTTTTTTTTTTGGATATTCGGGTCCTTAAAGTGATTATTATCTTGTTGATAAATATTCCAAAAATGATTGATTATCCACAACTTCTTTGTTATCCGTTTATCCACTTTATTCTCATGCAAGCTAGTCTATTTTTAATACTAACTAACAACCAATCACAAAATTATTTAATTAATTTTAATTGTTTAGCCAATCAGAATTAATTTAAACTAATCATGTGTGGTTGGTTCCACCCAAACAAAATGCACACAAACTGTGCAAACTTGATCATGTGATTTCTTTTAATCCGACGGTCCGTTTTGGAAATTGGATACACCATTGCGATTCGTTATAACCTCAAGAATCATTTTTATGATATGTAATGAATGAATTAATGCATGTAATGCAACTCCAAATTTTGGGTATACGAATGGTCACTCTAGCCATCTTCCAAGATTAAATTATAGGTGCAAAATCGAGTGTTTGCAGAATGCCCTCATTGCCAAAGCTTGTAAAGCAAATGTCCATGTAAAACAAAGACACTGATTTTAGCAGCCATGATTTAATCAAGGTTGAATCTTCAAAGATTAATTAGCCCTAGAACATAAAACCTTGGAACATAGAACTAGTGTTTTGCTATTTTGAAAAATGAAAATTGTGGATGCTTGACCTATTTGATAGCTAATAAACTTGAAATGAATCTTGAAATCTAGAGGCTTCTCTATCTCAGTCTGAATCTGGAATGGATTGAGAGGCTTCTTTGTATTAATCTGTAAGTGGGGCGATCAAGGGGCTTTTCTACCTCGATCTGAATGGAAGGGAACCAAAGGGCTTCTCTACCTCAGAACCTACGGTGATTGAGAGGCTTCTCTATCTCAATCTTGAATTGTGGCGACAAAGGGGATTCTCTACCTTGATCTGATGGAAGGTAACCAAGCGGCTTCTCTACCTCAGAACCTGGGACAATTAAGAGACTTCACTATCTAAATCTTGAATTATGATGACCAAGGGGCTTCTCTACCTCGATATGAATGAAAGGTAACTAAGGGGCTTCTCTACGTTGGAACCTGGGGTGATTGAAAGGCTTCTCTATCTCAGTCTTGAATTATTACAACTAAGTGGCTTCTTTACCTCGATCTAAGTGGAAGGTAACCAAGGGGCTTCTCTTTGAACCTAGGAGGATTGAGAGGCCTCTATCGCAATGTTGAATTGTGACGACCAAAGGGCTTCTCTACCTCGATCTGATGGAAGGTAACCAAGGGGCTTCCTTACCTCGGAACTTAGGACGATTAAGAGGCTCTCTATCTCAATCTTGAATTGTGACAACCAAGGAGCTTCTCTACCACGATCTAATGGAAGGTAACCAAAGGGCTTCTTTACCTCGAAACCTAGGACGATTGAGAGGCTTCTTTATCTCAATCTTGAATTGTGGCGACCAAGGGGATTCTCTACCTTGATTTAATGAAAGGTAACCAAGGGGCTTCTCTACTTCCAAACCTGGGATGATTGACAAGCTCTCTATCTCAATCTTGAATTGTGACAACCAATGGGCTTCTCTACCTCGATCTGATGGAAGGTAACCAAGGGGCTTCTTTACCTTGGAACTTGGGACGATTGAGAGGCTCTCTATCTCAATCTTGAATTGTGATGACTAAAGGGCTTTTCTTCCTCGATCTGATGGAAGGTAACCAAGGGGTTTCTCTACCTTAGAACGTGGGATAATTGAGAGGCTTCTCTATCTCAATCTTGAATTGTGACGACCAAGGGGCTTCTCTACCTCAATCTGAATGGAAGGTAACCAAGGGACTTCTACCTTGGAACCTGGGGCTTCACCTGCAAAAGATCAAAATTTTGGGATTAGACTTTAGACAATGAGTGCTTTGTTATGTCATCATTTTGAGATGCATGTTCTTCCTTCATTTTTTTCCCCCTTTTAGAAAGAAAACCTTGGTTGATTTTTGTGGTCCTTTGAAAAAGATTTTTTTTTTCTTCTTCTTTTTTTTTTTTTTTTTGAAATTTGAAATTTGGATCTTAGAATTTGAAACTTTCTTTTTGAAAAATTATATCCTTTGTTTTGATCATCTTTGAAAATTTATTTTCCCTTCAAAATTGAACTTTTTAAAAATTGTTGTCACCTGTCTTTGGAAATCTTTGAAAGGTCTTTTTTTTTTTTTTTTTTTTTTACTTTCTTAAGAAATAGAACAAAACAATAACAATTTCTCAAAAAAAAAAAAATTATTTTGGAGAGTTAATGCAACAACTCAGATTGAGTAAAAGAAAGGGGGGATTTTGGCCCTCCCTTTCTCTTTGTCTTCATTTTTTTTTTTCTTTTTTTCTTTTCCCTCCTCACTTCTCTCTTCCTCCATTGTCACTATTCACTTTCTTCTTCCACTTGCATTTTTTTCCTCATTACACCATTTCTTCTCTAGAAAATTACTTCTCAAAGCTTCCAAACTTGCTTTCCTCAATATCTTTTCAAATCTTTGTGTTTTTGACCACCTTTGCTACAAACCCATTTTTTGAAACCCATCTCCAAACCTCCATTTTTTTTTTTTTTTTTTTGCATTGACAATGTCATCTTCTAATGGGAAAAAATATCACCCATCCCTTGAATGGAATGAGGAAGAAGGGCTCCTCCAAGAACACAAGACCCATGCCCTACACTCCAAAATGGACTTCAAGGTGAGCGCATTTATTTTTTAATTTTTTTGTTGGGAAATTTGTTGGTTTCATGTTTTGTTTGGAGCTTGATCTTGAGACATTGTCATTTTGTTGTTGTTTGCTCTTGTTGAAATTTTGCACATGTTATGACGTGGTTGAAAATTCTCATGATCATGTTGTAATCTTAGACTTAGGGCATTTTTGAATTGTTGAGTTATTTGGCATGGTGAAATTTGGACAATGTTGATGACTCATGAAATTTAGCAATGTATGAAGTTTGTGATATTGTTGAATGAGTTTTGAATTGAATTTTGTGGGCATTGAAATTAATAAAATTTGATGTGTAGGCTTGATTGAACAAATTCATTTTGATGAGTGTGAAAATTTTGTAGTAATGTGTAAGTCTCATTTCATGAGCATGGCAATTTTTGTGGGTATAGGTATGGAAAAATTTTATTTGGACATGGAAATTTTTGTTGGTCATGGAAAAAAGTTTTTGTTGGACATGGAAAAAATTTATTTGGACACGAAAATTTTTTGTTGGACATGGGATTTTTTGCTTAGGATTTTGGAACGAGTATTTTGGGCCAAGTATTTTTGGATGAGTATTTTGTGGACATCTCAATGATTGGCCAACTTTTTTTTCTGCAGAACCTCAAGAGTCGAGGTAGCCTCCAGATGTTGAAAGGCATATGGGAGATATTGTCTCCAGACATTAAGAACATCATTGATGAAGCAGGCTTCCAAACTTTTTTCTAGGCTCTATTGAACCATGATACCCATGAGTACAAAGACCTCCAGTTACTCATTGCTTTGTCAGAGTGGTTTTGGGACACTACTAGCACTTTCCATTTTCCAGGCATTGGTGAATTAATGTTGATACCTTATGACTTCTCAACCATTACTAGCTTAAAATTGGGCGGTGAAAGAATCAAAGTCAATGATTTCCTTACTTCAAAAGAGATTTAAAGTCTTTTGGGTGTGATGCCTTCAAAACTGAAGAGCAAGAATGTCTCCTTGATGTGGCTTTACAACAATATTGAGAACTGTAAGACTGTAGCAACCAGCACTCGCATGTTCATGCTTCTTTTCATTGGAACTCTCTTATGCCCAGACTTGGGTAGTACTATGAGCTTGCACTACTTGTGGAGTCTGAGGGATATTGGCCAATTCAAAAAGTATGATTGGGGTGGCATGGCTTATGCAACCCTCTTGCATTTCATGACTCAACTTTCTCGGCATAGTCTCTCGAGCTTAAGAGGTGCGCCATTTGTTTGGAAGTGAGGTTTTGAATTTTTGGCTATGTGTGGGTTTTGGAAAGTCATTTTGGTTGTTGTGCCATTGATGATGTATGTTGATTTTTTCAAGTCTGGATGTACGTATATTTTGGGGGTTGTTCCTCAAGTTTTGGAAGATGTTGATGAATGTATATGAGGTTTCTCCATTGGCTACCCAAGTATCGTTTGTCAACACCTTCCAAGTTTTCTTTGCAAGTTTGGCACATGGTGATTGACAACTTGACTGTCGCTGACGTGAGTTGCTTTTTTTTTTTTTTTTTTTTTTTGTGGGGTTTGTATTTAGTTAATGGTTTTTGGTGTTTGATTCTGGTTTGATTTTTTTTTTCACTCTGGGTTCTTTGTGATTTTTAGATGTCTTTGGATCCTTGGCTTGGATGTGAGGAGTATGGTGAGTGTGAATGTGCTCAGGCGTTGAATGGTCGCCAGGTATTGTTTGAGTGTGGACATGAGAGGTATTGGTATCTTGGTGACTGAGTGTTTCCTTAGATTCAACATGTGTACCCTCCTACGAAAATTCTAGTTCCTCCTTGTCACTTCATCCGATTGGTTAACCTTCTAACTAATGAAGAAATTGCTCGTGTTCGAGTTGTCCATGTTATTTCAGTGACTCTAAGAGATTATCTTGAATTTTTCTAGACTCAGTTGCAAGGTTGTCTAGCTGACATTCCTATAACCTCAGTATCTTTCTTTCCTCTTCGGAGTCAAGTTGTGTTTCATCTTGTATGCTTATCTTCCATATTTTAGCTTTTGTGACAATATCTCTATGTTGCATTCTTAGACTTCATCTTTTGTAGAGGAGGAAGAGGAAGAGGAGAATCCCCCTTCTAGCCATGCAAGCAGTTCTTCTAGTTCTTTCATGGAGACTTATCTTCATTTTCCTGCATGAAAGTATGAAGTGATGAATCTTGATGGGTCGTACAACTCTATACCTTTAGATAGGCCAGAGCACACTCCAAATGTCCCTTGGGTTGACCCAATATGTTCTTGAATACTTTAGTCTCTTGCCCTCATTTTTGGCTCATTGAGTTGTTCATGAATTGGTGGATTTGTGTTTCAAGTCGAGACTGATCTTGTGGAGGAAAGCATATGGATTATTGAAGGTTTGCAACTAGTAGCGCACACCCAATCTTCTCAATATGTGCTCAATGAAGTGAACTGGGTATAAGTTGACACTTTCCAAGTGTTTCTGCTTGAACTTCCATGACAATTGATCTAACACTTGTCTCTGTTAATTTATTAGAATACTTGAATGGCATTGGCTGACGCCAACATAAGATCCTTAAAGGTGAGGATCAGAAATCTTGAACTTCAGAACGGGCAACAAGAATCTCAGTTTTATGTAAGTCAAGAAGGAGACACTAAGGGTGGCTCCTCTAGAGGTGGGTCTAAGAGACCTTCCCATAGGCGAACCCGAAGTTTGAGTAATGCTTGACCTATATTTTAATTTCCCTATAAAGACAAGAAAGTACTCCTTAGACAATTTGTATAAATTTCAGCTTTTAACTCCTTACCCTTGGACTGCTTTTGATCTTGTTGGAACTTTAGATGAGATAAGTTTAAAATTTACTTGATAAAGTCTTGTAGTAAACAATCCAAACTTATCTACCCACTCTTGATAGGATTTTCACTTATTTGAATGAGGCATTGTCAAATGCCCCTAGTTTGAAATCTTTATGCATGATAACCCTTCATTTTTGAAAAGAATGTTTCTCGCTTTTTTTGAAAAGGAAAGAGTGATTTTTACTTGTTCTGGAAAGAGGGGATAAGGCTTAGCCGAGAGCCCCTAGTTTATGAGATGAATGCATGATTTTGGAAAAGCTTGATTTGATTAATTTTCTCTTTCCACTCTCCTTTTTGAAAACAGTGATGCAAGTGATTTTTTTGAAAACAAATGGACAAGGCATGTCTAAATTCCCCAATTTAACAATGCATGCAAATTTTTGAGAAACTTTATTGTGCAATCAATTTTTTTGAGTGAAAAAATGGTGTCAAAACGGACCAATAAGTGCCCAAAAACACGAAACAAGGTGAGTAGGCCTCAGTGGAGCTGGGTGCCAATCGGTACTTGAAAAGTGCCGATCGTCACTTTTAGAGTGTTAACTGGCACTTTAAGATGCCGACAAGCACACCCAATTTTGAGCCAATTCCTCACGCTTTTCCAACGTGTTTTTTGTGTTTTTGAGTTTTTTGAAAAAATATTTTCTTCGTTCGAGGCCATGAAACACTTTCCTAGTCAGCTACAAACTCTTGAAACTTATTTAAACCTAGTTAAGGACCAAGGTAGCTTATTTCTGTTGGGGTTTATGCCCTTAACTCCAATTTATTGGCCTGTCATAAATGATTAAATTGTTTAATTATATGAGACTATTTATAAATGAAATAATGGTACATTATCTTAGTCCATGAGATGCATAGTATATGATTTATGTGATTTAGTCATAAAAAATATAAATTACAAGTTCTTTGTAAACTCAGAATTTCAGTTCGTAATCAGTGATGAAATTGGGAATTCCATCTACGAAGACTATAACGTATCAACTAAGACGATTTGTTTTGATCATAGAAGTGGAGACTTCTAGTTGATATATTGATATGTTTTAAGAGTTAAGATATAATGAACTGGACCGCTGTGAGATTTATTATTCTCCTAACGATTGTCAAATGAATAATAAATCTCATGACTTCTATTTATATCAACTCTAAATCCTGAGAGGATAATGAACATGATCATGAGGTGTAGGTTGCTTTGATATATCAGAAGTGAGATCTAAAGTCACGATCAAAACCTCAGTATGTTGGGCAGCTGCATTTAACGTTGATGGAACATATATTCTAAAGATGGAATTCATAATCTATTCACGGAGATATAAAATATTCCCTTTATTAGGATTAGTGCCCTTAAATCCTATTGTATGATGCTATGTAATTATTTATGTATGACTTAATTTTGTGATTAATAAAGTTGTTTTATTATTATCTAAAATAATAGTAACATGAATATTGGGACATTATCTATAGTCCATGAGATGCATAGTATGTGATTTAGTCACAGAAGATATAGATCACAAGTTCTTTGTAAACTCAGAATTTTAGTTCATAGTCGGTGATGAAATTGGGCATTTCATCTACGAAGACTATAACATATCAATTAAGATGATTTGTCTTGATCATGAAAATGAACATTTCTAGTTAGTATGTTGATATGTTTTAAGAGTTAAGACATATTGAACTCGACCGCTTTGAGATTTATTATTCTCCTAATGATTGTTAAATGAATAATAAATTCACGACTTCTATTTATATGAACTCTTAATCCTGAGAAGATAATAGACCTGATCATGAGTTGTAGGTTGCTTTGATATATAGGAGTGAGATCTAAAGTCACGATCAAAATCTCAGTATGTTGGGCAGTCACATTTAGTGTTAATGTAACATATATTCTCAAGATGGAATTCATTGTCTCTTAACAGAGATACAAAATATTCTCTGGATATACAAAATATTCCCTTGAAATAAGTTTAATAGATTTGGTTATTCAGAGTGTTAGGCCTCACCACTTTAGTAAGGAGTTACTACAGTATATATTTATGAAATTGGATTTCATAAATATATAATGATTAACATAAAGGATTAAACTGGGTACTCAAGGATTAAGATGTAGTAATCTTCAAAGTGACAGTCTACTCTTTATGACTTTGTATTACTATGAATATTTTATGAAGGGGTTGCGTGTATAATAAAGTCTTGGGATATAATTTATAAATAAGGCCTAGAGTGCAACTATATTTATATAGCGGTATTAAATATAATTAATGGTAACTTTGGACTTGTCAAGAGTTGACAGAAAAGCCCAATGTCCATTGGAGCTAGTGTCTTATTGGTCTATTTTGGTCCCACTCCAAGCCACATACTAAATCCCAATATGAAAGGCCCAAAAGGCTAGCCTAATTAGATAATCAATTAGATACAAAGGGAGAAACATACAGAATATTTTTGGTGTGTGACACTATTGTGAAATGGTGTGTATGTGTGAGAGAAAGCCACTCTCTAATACTCCCTTTGGAAACTGATTGAGAAACCACACTTCTTGGGTGTAAAGTGGAATTGGAGTGAAGATTAAAAGTGTTCCCAAGTGCTTCTGATCTTTGTTTTGAAATTCACTACTTCAAGGTACGCTCTCTTGTTCTTGAATTCTGAAATTTACATAATACATATTATCAATTACAAATGAAATAGATCCATTAATTTTTCACTGTGTATATTTTGTATGCAATACAAACATGTATTTTTCCAACACTTTTGAGATAAGTTTAATGGGTTAGTTTATTCAGAGTGTTAGGCCCGACCACTTTAGTAAGAAGTTGCTAAAGTATATATTTATGAAATTGGATTTCATAAATATATGATGAATAACTTAGAGGATTAAACCGGGTACTTAAGGATTAAGATGTAGTAATCTTCAAAGTGGCAGTCAACATTCATGACTTTGTATTGCTACAAATATTTTAATGAAGGGGTTCCATGTATAATAAAGTCTTGGGATATAATTTATTAATAAGGCCTAGAGTGTAATTATATTTATATAGTGGTATTAAATATAATTTTTGGTAACTTTGGACTTGTCAAGAGTTTACAGAGAAGCCCAAGGCCCATTGGAGCTAGAGTCTTATTTGTTCCCTTTTGGTCCCACTCCAAGCCACATACTAAAGCCCAATTGGGATGACCCAAAAGCCTAACCCAATTAGATAATCAATTATATATATAAGGAGAAAAACATACAGAATTTCATAAGATCATATATGAGATGAAATGGTGTGTCTGTGAGTGTAAGCCACACTCTTATTCTCTCTTGGAAACTAATTGAGAGACCACACTTATTGGGCGTAAAGTGAAGTTGGAATGAAGATTTAAAAGTGTTTCCAAATACTTCTAATATTTATTTTTTTTTAATTTTACCATACCAAGGTACGCTATCTCATTATTTGTTTTCAAAATTCAAGATTACATGTTATCTCTCATGAATGAAGTAGATCTACTCATATTCTGCTGCGTGTATTTGTATGAGATACAAATCTATTATTCCATGTGTTTTTCCAACAATTTTAGCATCTATCCTACAAACAAATATCTGCATCAAAGTTATTAAGACACAATAATCACAAGTAAGAGTTATCTATGGCTAACAATCAAAATTTTCCTTGCTAAAAAATTCATGATATCAACAAATGGGTTCATAGCTTTGATTTTAGCACCAATACCAATTTCACAGCCTATAAGCTAGAGGGAATCAACGCCTTGAGGAATGTCAAGATCAAATGGGATTTCCTTTGTTCCAGTTTAAAATTGCTGAACTTTGTCCCACAATTGAAAATTTTTTAGCTATTCTGGGTTATAAAGCCAGCAAGAAATCCGTAGCAATTTCTTGTGATCCCAGACATAGGGAAATTTTGTCTGATGCTCTAGGACTTCCTACTTCAATTACTAGTAGCATGATTGAAGGGCACATGGTGAATCTTCGTGCAATTCTTTCAAGACTGATTAATAAACGTACTTATGGAGTGACTAAAAACATGTAGAAGAATTTTGGCTTAGCTCTTTGTTTCGTGGGAAAATTTTTGCTTTGCTCTCGGAGACTTGGTTTTGTGGATGTATGAGCCATAGGTATTGTGAATCAAGTTTAGGATGGTGATAACCCCGTTTCTCTAATCCTAGCAGAAGCTCTTCTGGGATTGGACTTTGTATTTCATGGTGGAGAATCACAAAGCTTTCTTGGGAGTCCCTTGACTTTGCAGATATGGTTGATCAAAAAACTGGACATGATTGCCACACTTACTGCTGTTGATTATGGTCCTGAAAATTTCCTTAGTAGGATTGTCCTCAAAACCGAGTGTCAAATTGAAAGTGACAAGATGAAATTTCTAAACAATAAATCCAGTGCCTCAATTCGATGGAATTGTTATTGGTGAAAGTACCCACCTCCTTTGTTGCAGTCTCCAGGATCTGATCACATCTTCCTAGTTGGGTTAAAAAGAGTAATCTTTTATAAGGTAGATAAACTCTTGAGGCAATTCCAATATGAGCAAGGAATGCCTAGTGGAAAAGGGAGAAAATCTTTCACTCCTGTGGAGACAAATCCTACTTCTATAAGGAACATGTTGTTGGGCTTGGAGATGACTGACCGAGTGGATCGATCCTTTGTTAAGGTTCACTTCCAAAGGATCACCACAGACTATTCTAACTGGCTAGTGAACAAGATTGTGGACAAGAAGGCTAGCATCGTTGCTATGTGAAAACAATTCCTCAGAGACAACCGAGAAAGACACGAGGCTAATAACTACGAGTTTAAAAGGAGGGTCAAAATAACGAAGTACCTAGCATAGATGAAATCAATGAACAACCAAAAGAGAAAAGAATGAAGAACAAATGGTTTACTTATTTTTAGCTTTGAACATTTATTTTAAAAATTGATGTGAAGCTCTTAGGTTTAGGAATTATTTAGGACCTCAGGTTAAGGATTCTATTTAGGGTTTAGGTTTTTTAGGGTTTGGTTTTGGTTTTGGGTTTGGGTTTTGGATTTTGTGTAATGACATAATTTAATGGAATGGTTGAATTTTGAAAATAATAATATTTTTTTTTTTTTTTTTTGCTTAATGTGTAAATGGTGGGTTTAAGGAAGTTGTGACTAGACCAATATATGGTTGCCTACATATCTCCTTGGCAAAAGGATCAGGTCATCTCGTAGTTCATTTTTTATTTGCTTTAACTTTTGCCTAGGTCGCCCTTTTGGGTTTTCAACCTAGTAGGCTCTCTCACTCTTTTTTTTTTTCACTCTCCTTTTGCATAGATCACCCTTTTGGGTTTTCAACCTCCTCTTTTTTTTAATAACCAAACCTAGGAAGGGACATAACATAATTTACAACCACTTCAAATGTGGTGTTTTTAGATTACCATCTTAGACGTGGTATTTCTTCAATTGACCCATGTTGGTTGGTTCAGAAAAAGAGTTTGCATCTAAGCCCATCAACCTTACTGCTCCCCCAAAGTATATCTGCTTAATAATATAAGGGCCTGCCCAATTTTGCTTGAATTTTTCATTTGTATCTTGAACTGGGGCTTGGATCTCCTTCAACACTAGATCTTCCAACTTCAAATCTCTAGTTCTTACTTTCTTATTAAAAGCTTTCCTAAGCCTCCTTTGGTAATCTTGAATGTGATACAAGGCCTTAAGTCTCTTTTCATCGATCATGCATAATTGGTCATATCTACTTTGCAACCAATCTACTTCAGGGATTTCACTTTCCAATACTGTTCTCAATGAAGGACACTCATTTCAATGGGAAGGACTACTTTTATCCCATACACCAATGAATAAGGAATGGCTCTTATGGAAGACCAAATTGATGTCCTATACCCCCAAAGTGCATAGGGTAATTGTAGATGCTACTCCTTGTAATTCTTCGTGCTCTTCTTCAAAATTTGCCCTATGTTCTTATTAGCAGCCTAAACTACCCAATTAGTCTAAGGACGGTGGGGTGAGGATTTATGTTGCTGAATATTGAACTATCGAAGTAGCTTTTTTGTTTCTCCCTTGAAATGCAGCCCATTGTCTGAGATAATTTCATGTGATAGCCCATATCTACAAATGATATTAGTCTAAATAAACTGAGTAACTTTCTTCAAGTTCAAAACCTTTTATGAGGCAACTTCTACCCATTTAGTGAAATAGTCAATAGTGACAAGTATGAATTCATGGCCATTAGATGCAGTTGGGTGGATCTTCCCAATAATATCTATTGCCCATGTAGAGAGAAGTCATGGTATGTAATGGCATAGGCAGCATGTGCTTCAGATCTCTATGGACTTGGCATTGATGGCACTTCCGAACATGAGCTACGCAATTTGCTTCCATAATAGTCCAATAATAAGCTCGTCTCATTATCTTTCGTGACAGCATGTGTGCATTCATATGTGGCCCATAATTTGACTCTTGACCTTCTTCAATTATTTGCTGTGCTTCATTGGCAGTCACACAAAGGAGATGGATTCTATCATATGATCTTCTGTAAAGCCTTTCACCACAAATAATATAATTAGTGGACAAACTTTTGATTGTCAATTGGTCATCTTTGTCTACAGACTTTGGGTATATCTCATCCTTGAGGTACTGTAGGATGTCTGAATACCATTCACCTTCTCCATTCTTTTCCTCTTCCCCTTCTATTGACATGCAATAAGTTGGCTCTTCTTTTTGTTTCACCACTATTGGTTCAGCTTCATCTTCCTTAGGTCCATCCATCCATCATGGATGCCATTGTTGCTAAAGCATCTACAATCTGATTCTGCATTCTTGGCACATATTGGTACTAGATCTTATTGAATTTCGAGGCCCACTTCTGAAGACATTCATGATAAAGCATTAGCCTTTCTTCCTTGATCTTCCATCTGTTTTGAATATGAGAAATTATCAAGGTTGAATCGCCATATACTTCCAACTCTTTTACTCCAAGACCTAGGGCCGCTTGTAACCCCATAATGTAAGCTTCATATTCAGTGGCATTATTAGTGGCAAGAAAGTTGAGCCTGCTAGAGAATGGGATGTGGGTCCTTTTTGTAAAAGTTAGAAGAACTCTAATGTCACTTCCATTTTGATTAGTTGGTCAATCAAAATATATCTTCCATGATTCTACCTCAATCCCCATGATACCCTCATCTGGAAAATCTCCTTGAATTTCTTTAGCTTCTTCTGGTGAACAACAGGCCAAGTGATTAGCAATTGCCCTCCCCTTCACAAATTTCTGAGTCACATATTTAACATCAAATTTTGATAGAAGCAGAACCTATTTAGCTATCTTCCCATTTTGCACAGGCTTCTCCATTGGATATTTCAATGGGTCCATTCTTGCAATTAACAACATCTTGTAAGCAAGCATATAATGTCTAAGTTTGCGGGTTGCCCATACAAGTGCTACACATGTCTTCTCAAGTGGTGAATAATTCTCTTCATAGGCCAACATCTTCTTGCTAATGTAGTAAATCGCATTCTTCTTTCTAGTCTCCTCTAAATACTAAGCAAGTAAAGCCCTCATTGTTGTATCTGTAGTTGTGAGATATAACAATAATGGCTTTTCAGGTACGGGTGGAACCAGCATGGTGACTTCATTAGATAATCCTTAATCTTCTCAAAAACTTCTTGACATTGTTCATTCCATACTATGGGAACTTCCTTCTTGAGTAGTCGAAAAAGCGGCTCACATGTCATAGTGAGCTGGGTTATGAATCTGTTGATGTATTGTATTCTACCCAGAAACCCTCGAATCTCCTTTTCAATCCTGGGAGGCTTCATCTCCATGATTGCTTTTATTTTTTCAAGATCGAATTCAATTCCTCTTTGACTTACCATAAACCTTAACAGCTTTCCAAATGTTACACCAAAAGTGCACTTCTTTGGATTTAACCGCAACTTATAGAATTGGATTCTCTCAAAGAACTTCCATAAAGCTGGTATGTGCCACTATCATATCATCAATATAAACTTCTACTTCTTTATGGATCAAGTCATGCAACAAAGTAGTGGCTACACGTTGGTAAGTAAGTTTTCTCCATATCTTCTAGAGCCATCTTTATCTGATTGTACCTTAAAAATCCATCCATAAATGACATCAAGGCATGTCCTGCTGTGTTATCAACCAAGATATCAATGTGAGGCAAAGGAAAATCATCTTTCGGGCTAGCCTTATTAAGATCTCCGAAGTCTACTCACATTGGCACTTTCCCATCCTTCATCAACACCGGAACCACATTAGCTAACCATTCTGGATTGTTAACCACCCTCAGGAATCCTGCATTGTACTGTTTCTCGACTTCTTCCTTAATCTTGAGAGTCCATTATGGCTTCATTCTTCTTAACTTCTGCTTGACCGGCTTCTTGGTGGGATCTGTGGGAATGTAATACAACACTATATCTGTATCGATCCCAGGCATGTCTTCGTATGACCATGAAAATACCTCTTTGAATTCTGTCAGCAATGCCACTAATGCATCTTTCTCAAAGGTGGTTAGGGTATTGCCCACTTGTATCATTTTAGGTTCATCATTGGTTCCCAAGTTAACAGGTTGGGTTTCTTCTTTTATAGGTTCTACATGCCCTTATTTTAATTCCTCATTATTAAGATTTTCTTTACTAATTTCAAAAATAAAAACATTCAAAGCCAACAAATAAGCAAAATTAGAAATCATACTATAAGGAAAAAAGATCTCAACGGACTCTATAGGAACACTACCACAAATAGACTCAACAAGAATAGTAATGCTAGCAAAAATAAACTCAATAGGGACATAAAAAATGTTCTTGGTAGGAGTGACTGGCTCAACGGTCTTGATCTTCTTGGTAGGAGTAACTAGCTCGACGGTCTTAATATTCTTCAGAGAGTTTTCCATGGGGTGGGCAACTCTCTCCCATGCCCAGTTTTTCAACTTAGTTATGGCTTCAACAATGGTGGGTGGCTCCCAATGAGTTCCTTTTTCCCTCAACATCAGTACTATGGGATCTTCATCCATATAATCTGTGCCTTCGCCATCAATCTCCATATCTGTGAGCTTGTCAGTCATAAAAGCATCTAGGCGCTCTATGTTGTCCATCCATTCACCAAACAGGTCTTGCTTTCCTTTATTGCTCAGGTGGATGTATTGGGGGAGGTATTTTGATTCATTCCCCTCCATCCTTTCATCTTGATCTTCAAGATTCTCCAATGTTAAGTTTCTAAAATTGTGGATCATCAGTTTTTTGTCTAGAGTGGCCAATCTAGCATCTATGTCATCTTCTTCCTTAGTGTATGGGGTCAGTGAAACAAGTTTTGAATTGTGAAATTACCTTAACTCAGTAATCTCTCTACCATGTTTGTCATATTGAGGACCACACTTTGAACCATCACTAGTAATGCAGCTCCAATCCGAGGGACACCCATAGGGGTAATCATCATAGTCTACATTATCGACCTCTTCAACCTCCGCTCCTACAGCTTCCAGCACATTTTCTAGCCTAAATTCTTCACTTTCGTCGTCACTCTCTATGTCTATAGGTTTAGCTTCAGCATCATCCTCTATATCTCCATCATAGTAGTCTACGTCATCATCAGAGCAGTCTTCATAGAAAAGTCCTACATCTTCATCATATCTATCACTGAGGGGTTCACCCAAATCATTGCCACTATATTGGCTAACATAGTCTTACTATCATTGCTTTTACTATCACTGTTTCTATCATCCTCACTATCTCCATTGCTACTACTGCTACTATCACTACTACTATCATTCTTGTTGTTGCTACCTTCATCATCATCACTAGGGGCTTCTCCCCCGTCCTCATCTTCATCACTTGTTCTTGCTACATATGGGCTCTTCAATGCATGTTGGCAAGCCTCTTATTCTCTTCTTCCTCTATATTGCAAATGACATCTCCTAGAAGCATTGCATCAGGGTCCATGTAATCAACCCAATTAGTTGGGACTCAATTTGTGTTTTCCTTCTTCAGCTTTGGAAGCTTGTTTTTGCAATCAAATAATAGCTTAATCTAGGCACCATTGTTCTCGTCCCAAGATCAAATCTTGGTTTAGGGAATCCCCAATAGCATTGACTATTTCCAGCTTTGACAAACTTTCCATTCAATGTGGGAGTATAGGGCTTTAGGGGTTCCGGAGGACAAGAAAGTCCCTTTGCCTTTCTTGTCACTACTATCTCTAACAAATCATCATCAGTGGGCTTGTAACCCAGCCTAAAAGGTGGTATGGCAGTAGAAATGATCAAGACTTAAGCAGTTGCCTTCTTCACGGTCTTTCCCAAGTTCATCCTTGGAAAGTAATGCATTCTCCTCATCATTGCCACCAAGTTGTTATTGCTATATGGAGCAAAGTCCATAGGGATTTCTACACTTCCTCTTATTTTCTAGCAAAACTAGGCTTCTCAATTTCAAAACCATCCAAGGTCAATGGCTCTTTCTTAGAATCAATACCAAAAATAGGCTTTGGTGCAGTCAAAGTATTGCCATATATGGTAACTATGGCTCCTTCATGTGGAAATCGAACCTTTAGGTACAGAGATGAAGGTACGACCTCTGTGTCGTGGATTCATGGTCACCCAAAGAGCATATTGAAGCATGATGCTATGTTCAGGACTTGAAATTCCACCTTCTTGATCATTGGCCCTATAGTGAGCTCTAGTGTCATGACTCCCAAGACCTTCTTTCTACTATTGTCATATGCTCTCACATGCTGGTTAGTCAGCACAAAATCTTCAATACTTAGGCCCAAGCAACTTACAGTCTTTAAAGGACACACATTTAAGACACTTCCATCATCAATTAGAACTATAGGAATCCACATGCCTTTGGCATCTACAGTAATATACAATGGATCATTGTGGTGATTCCCTTTCTTTGTCAAATCTTTTTCAGAGTAGGAAATAGTGAGTTCCCTACTTATGGACCCAATCATAGCATTCAGATCTTGAGAAGTAATGGTTGTAGGGACTTGGATTTGATTGAGAAAGCCTACCAGATTCTGACGGTGCTTGTAAAAGGCCATAAGTAAACCCTATAAAGATATATTGGTTTGTGTCTTCTACAGCTACTTAAGGACCCATCCTCTTCAATGGGTGTTTTTTGGGTAGATTTGTTCAAGGCTTTTATCGAGTTGTCTGTCTCCAAATGTGGGGGTTTAAAGTGTCTCCCCCTTTGTGATGTGGGCAATTTTTGTTGGGTCATTTAGATCGGTATCTTGGCATTTGAAGTGCCTCGACCCATTTGTGGATGTCGGGTCATGTGATTGGGGTTCGAAGTATCTCCCCCCATATGTAGGTATTAGGTTGTTTGATTGGGGTTCAAAGTGTCTCTCCCTATATGTAAGTGTTTTGTAACTTACTTGGGGTTTGAAGTGTCTCCCCCCATTTGTGGATATTGGGTAACTTGTGGTCTCTGTAACATCTTCACTCCATATATCATACCCTGCAATGGCCAGCATACCCATCAACTTTTCCCATGTCATCATAAAGCACTCAGGTAAGTGTTAATACTGTATTTTGTCTGCCCTTGATTTACGCACCGGACCCCAAAAAATTCAAAAATATTATTTTCTTTCCATAAGGCCACAAGAACATCCAAAATGACTTGGCGTAACCCATTCGGACATCAAAGCACACAAAATTCCTTTTTTAGCTAAAATTACCAAAATGCCCTTAGTCAAACCTGGGTTGACCAAAATTAAAACAAAGTTAAAATCCCCTCAAAATAGCACCTTTCATAGTTTTACATCAAACTCGAGCTTTTTAGAGATTTTTAGCAATTTTGACCAAGTTTGACCTGGAGTTGACTCTAGGCGGGCCTAGATACCCTACTTTTGACCCGGCCATCAGAATGGGTTGAAACTAATGTCATTGTAAATATTATCAAATTCTCATTCCAACGAATTTTCATGGGTCAAAATCGGTGTTAGAACGGCCGAAATATCATGCAAAATCGGGTTAACGCATCAATTGATGCACTGCTAGCTTCTAGGAGCCATAACTTTTGATCTAACTGTTAGATTTTCAAGTTCCGTACCTTTATAGAAATTGGAAGTCAAGATATTTCCAAAGGTTTCAAGATCAAACCCATCCGAGGAGTTTTACAGGTGGCGGCCCTTCAAGGACTGCCGCCTCGTAATCCATGCTTGGGCTATAAAAGGCCCCAGGCACCTCTAAACCAAAAAAAAAAAAAAGACTTTCCTGGGTCCTGCTCTTTGCCTGGATGTTTTCTACAGATTTACCCTTTCTTCCAAACACATTTTTACACACAAAACAAATCAAAGCCTCTTGATTCATCTTTTCACCAAAAATACAAGGTATTGTCTTTATACCCAATCTTCTTTTCCTTGGTTCTACACCTTGGATTTGGGGTTTAGGGGTGTGGATGTAGTTTTTTAGCTACTATTCACACCCCTAACTTTCTAAATCTTTTTCTAGCATTTATCTTACTCTTTTTGCCTTAATAACATGATTTATTGCTTTATTTAGCATGATACTTGCTTTATCTTACTTTATGCCATGCTTTAGATGCTTAGATCTTTTCTTTCCCATGTACTAATGTTTGGGTCTACATGCTCACATGCTTGATATCATGTCTTCGGCTATGCTTGCTTAGATCTACAGGTTTGTATGCTTGCTCTATGCTTCTATGCCTATGTCTATGTCTTCACATGGTTGTATGCTTGGATTTGTGTTCTTCCATGTTTTTATTCTTACATGCATATGCTTAGATGTACATTCACATGCCTACATGCATATCTCCGTGCTTATATGCGTAGATCAGTGTATTTACATGCTTTGATCGATGCGTTCTACATGCTTTATGCCATCTCCTATGTGCTTGCGTGCTTTTCGCCAAGTGCTATGAGATCGCCAAGTGTTATATCCTAGCATCTAATTCAAATGTTCTACAACATCAAATGTAGGATGTAGAACTAGCTTCAAACATTATGCTAAGTCTGAAGGAGATGTTTGGTGAGCAAGGCCATTCTGCAAGGCAAGAAACCATGAGGCAAATTTATAATACCAAAATGGTTGAAGGCAGTTCAGTGAGGGAACATTGTCTTACAATGATCTTTAGTCTGAATACATTGGAGGTTTTAGGTGCTGACATTGATGGAGAATCCCAAGTGGATTTGATACTCCATTCACTACCAGAATCATTCAAGGAATTTAGACTTAATTATAACATAAACAAAAAGATTTATTCTTTGTCTAAATTAATGAATGAGTTAGTGGCGGCAGAAGGCATCCTTGGTACTTTTAGTGTTGAAGCCAATATGGGTGAAGCTTCTACTTCTCAACCTAAGTCAAAAGGTAAGAGTAAGAAGAAGAAGAAGAAGAAGAAGGACTTCACTAGGCAAAAAGGTAAACAAATTGCCTTAGGGGTTGCTAACAAAGGAAAGAAGATCAAAGGAAAGTGTTTCCATTGTGATGAGAAAGGACATTGGAATAGGAATTGTCCAAAGTTCAAAGCTGGCAAGAATAAGGGTATGAAAATTTCCTTTCTTCTTGAAATATGTTTGGTACAGAATCCCACAGATTCTTGGTGTGTGGATTTAGGTTGTACTAATCATATCTACAATTCTTTGCAGGAGACCAGAAAGTTGAATGAAGGGGAATTGTTTCTTACTTTGGCTGATGGGAGCAGGATTCCGATTGTAGCTATTGGAGTTGTTTTTTTATGCTTTGAGTCTAGGGTTTTAATATTGTAAGACTGTCTATTTGTACCTAATGTTCGTAGGAATTTAATTTCTGCAACCTATTTCGGTAAACATGGATATTGTGTTATCCTTAAAGACAATATTGTAATAAAGAAGGGTAAAATGTTTACCTGTTCTGGCAATATTGGATGGTCTTTATATTTTAACTCCTGATAAGCATGAATTAGATAATAATTCACATGTGAAATCATTAAATAGAAAGTTTCCTCCTACTAGTGATGCATATCGTTGGCACTTGCATTTAGGTTATATTAATTCAAACAGAATTCAAACACTTATCAAAGATGGACTCTTAGGGCCCATGGACTTTGATGGTTTTTCAATTTGCGAATCTTGTTTGGAAGGTAAAATGACCAAACGACCTTTTAATGCAAAAGATAGAAGAGCCCAAGATTTGCTAGAGCTAGTACATTCAAATGTATGTGGTTCTATGTCAATCCAAGCAAAAGGTGGCAATGAGTATTTCATTACTTTCACTGATGATTACTCTAGATTTGGTTATATGTACCTAATGAGATAGAAGTCTGAAACCTTTGACAAGTTCAAAGAGTTTAGGGCTAAAGTTAAGAATCAATTGGGTAAACACATAAAGGCCATTCGATCTGATCGAGGTGGCGAATACCTTCTTAGGGATTTCAAGGATTACTTGACTGAAAATGGGATTATATCCCAGTTGACTGCACTTGAAACTCCACAAAAAAATGGTGTAGTAGAAAGAAGGAATAGGACCCTTTTAGATATGGTTAGATCCATGTTGAGTTATTTGACTCTACCAATTTCCTTTTGGGAATATGCCTTAAGTAATACAATGTATCTTCTGAATTTAGTACTTTCGAAGTCTGTTCCTAAAACACCTATAGAGTTGAGGAATGGGCGTAAGCGTAGTATGAGACATCTCCATATTTGGGGTTGTCCAACACATGTGTTAAAAGGAAAGTCTAACAAGTTACAGTCTAAAACAGAAGTAGTATTTTTTGTAGAGTATCCAGAAGTAACTGTTGGAGGTTTATTCTATAGTCAAAAGGATAATAAAGTGTGTGTTAGCACAAATACCAAATTCTTGGAACATGACTACATGAATAATTTTACCCCTAGAAGTAGAATTGTATTGGTTGAAATGAAAGAACTTGTAGTTGAACAACCAATGGATGAAACTAGGGAAGATGTGGTTGTATCGAATACACCATAAGATATTACTCATGAGATGTCTAGTACACAGGTGCCTCGTTGTAGTGGGAGAATTATTCGGCCTTCTATAAGGTTTATAGGTTTGGGAGAAACCTATGAAGCTATCTCAGAAGAGGCTGACTCGGATCCCTACACTTATGAAAAAGCAATGACTGATATAGATGCACATCATTGGGTCTAAGTTATGAAATTTGAATTAGATTCCATGTATTCCAATCAAGTTTGGGATCTTGTAAAGGCGCCTAACGGTATTAAACCTATTGGTTGCAAATGGGTTTATAAGAGGAAGAGAGGGATAGATGGAAAGGTTGAAACCTTTAAAGCAAGGCTAGTGGCGAAGGGTATACATAAAAACAATGCATTGACTATGATGAAACTTTTCACTAGTAGCAATGCTCTTAAATCTATCAGAACACTCTTATCCATTGCTGCTTATTATGATATGAAAGTTGGCAAATGGATATCAAGACTACATTTCTCAATGGCAATCTTGATAAGAAAATCTATATGATATAACTGGAAGGTTTCATAGCAAAGAACCAAGAGCATATGGTATGCAAGTTGAAAAAGTCCATTTATGGACTTAAGCAAGCATCTAGGTCATGGAACATCAAATTTGATCAAGCAATCAAGTCATTTAGTTTTGAACAAAATCTTGACGAACCATGTGTGTACAAAAGACATCAAGACAATTTGATGTTAGGCTTTGATGTAGGGGTAATGTCATCAGTTAAAGTTTGGTTATCTAGCCAATTTGATATGAAGAACTTGAGTGAGGCTAACTTTATTCTAGGGATCAAGCTTTGGCGAGATCGCAAGAATAAGATGTTAGGCTTATTACAAGCTGGATATATAGATAAGGTTCTAGAGCAGTTTAGCATGCAAAACTCCAAGAAAGGATTACTTCCTTTTAGACATGGAGTTCCTCTGTCCGATGACCAAAGGCCTAAGACTCAAAAGGAAGAGAATATGATGAGACAAGTTCCTTATGCTTCTGCAGTGGGAAGTATGCCATGCTTTGTACTTGTTAGGACATAATTTTATGTAATTGGCATATCCTTTGACAAAACGCACTTTACTTGTATTTGGGTAAATCTAAGTAGGTTCAAGATGATCATTACAAGTGGTTAAATTGAAGACATGAAGATTACTCAAGAACTGCTCAAGAAAAGTGAAATCTGCAGGTCTCAATACCTCCTCGACAGAAGCTCGATCTGTTGAGATTCATTAAATCTCGACAGATGTCCCGATCGATCGAGCTTACGGGTTTCAGATTATAGCCAGCAACGTTTTTATTCTAAAAGGCTATTTGTTTATGGGTTTGTATAATTCTTATTGGACTAGGTAAACCCAAGGTTTGTGTAAACCTATTTGGAATAGGAGAGCCCATTAAGCTCCTATTTAAAAGGAGGTGGAAAAAGAAAAACCTAACCCTAGAGAGCTTCATAAGTTTTTCTTTTTGAAACCCTAGCCTCCTCCTACAGAAGAAATAGTTCTTGCTGCGTTTCTTGTACGCCTTAGGGTTTTGTAACCAAGCAAAGTCTCTTGCACCGACATTGAAGATCTTATTGGTGTTTCTATGTGAAGCTACTGCAAATCAACTACAACAATCAAATGGTTGCTATGGAGTTAATCACGTATTGGGATTCGTGCAAAGGAGTAAGCCGCGTACTGGGATCCGCGCATCAAATTGGTTAGTCACGTACTTGGGAGCCGTGCATCAGAAGGAGAAACTGTCACTACAGAACAAGTCCAATTGGGTATTGGGGTAAGAGTTCAACTGTAGGTTGGTAAGGTACTGGGATTCCTTACTTGTAACTGCTTGTTGTGATAATAGTGAAGTTTCGGGAGTGGTGACCTTAAATCACCCGGTGGGGTTTTTGCCGCAAGGGTTTTCCCCATTCGTGAACAAATCACCGTGTTCTTTATTTTCTGCTGCATAACTTAGTTTGGTGATTTGTTTGTGCTGCCACGTGATATTGCATGTTAATTTGATTAATTAAGAACTGGGCTAATTAATTAATCTAAGTTATCACAAGGGGTCAACGCATTTGTGGCCTGTCAAGTGGTATCAGAGCAAGCACACTCTGATTAGGGTTTAATCTATTGTGTGTGATCCATTGACCCCTGCTGTCATGGATAGAGGACAATCTCTCATTATACCTCCTTTATTTGATGGCGCTAACTATGCATACTGGAAAGTACGCATGAGAGCTTTCTTGCAGTCTTTAGATGAGAAAGTGTGGCAAGCTGTGGAGATAGGCTGGACCAAGCCTACAGAAGCGCCGGCCGACTGGGATGATGCTAAGATCAAGGCGGCAAACTTAACAGCCGAGCATTGAATGCCCTATTCAATGCAGTCACCAATGAGGAGTTCAAGAAAATTTCCTTAACTGAAACTGCTAAAGAAGCATGGACCATCCTCCAGACAACCTATGAGGGCACCAAGGCTGTCAAAGATTCAAAGCTGCAGAGGCTCACCACACGCTTTGAGGAAATCAAGATGGAGGAGGATGAGTCGTTTGATGAGTTCTATGCCAAGCTTAAGGATATAGTGAACTCAGCCTTCAATCTTGGGGAGACCATCCCTGAACCCAAGATAGCAAGGAAGGTGCTTAGATCGCTGCCCGAAAGATTCCATGCTAAGATCACGGCGATCGAAGAGTCGAAGGATATTGACAGAATTCCTTTGACTGAGCTGGTTGGAAACTTGCAAACATATGAGTTAGGGCTAACTAGGTTAGGCAAGTCAAGCAAGGGCAAGAGTTTGGCTCTGAAGGCCAAGAGCAGTGATACGGATAACTCGTCAGATGATGAAGATTCCAAGATGAAGTCCTACATCACAAGGCAATTCAAGAAGTTTATGAAGAATGCCAACGGAAAGGGCTTCAACAAAGACCGTAGACAATCCGGTTCTTTACAATTCAAGAATTCAGATAAAGGGAAGAAGGATGTCAAGGATGGCGGTCAGTACACTGTTCCTGCTGGGCCAAAATGTTTTGGGTGTCAAGGCTTCGGACACATGAAACAAGAGTGTCCTACGTACCTCAAGAGCATAGGGAAAAGCAGGGCACTTGCTGTTACCTTAAGCGACACAGAGCCCGAGGATGATTCCGAAGATGAAGACGACGGAATCTTGAATGCCTTCACTGCCACTGTTAATCCTACTGATGGGGTTAGTGAAAAAGTGGATGAAGAAGAAGAATTGGTGGATTCCAAGTGTGAAATTATGGATGATCAAGATGATATCCATACCGCCTATGAGAAGCTATACAAGCTTTCTGAGAAGCATGAGAAACTATATAGGCTGGCCACCAAGAAGCTCAGTGATGTGGAACTCAACCGTGAGGAGCTGTCCACAAAGGTCGATGAAGCGAATCAAACCATTGGAGCACTGAGGTTCGAAAACAATTTCTTGGTTGAGAGGACCAAGAAGCTTGAAGCGGAACTGTTTCAAGTCAAAGCACAACTGGAGAGGACGTCAAGTGCTAAACTGGACGAGATGCTGAGTGCTCAGAGATATTCTTCAGATCGTACTGGATT
Organism: Castanopsis chinensis; assembly: GCA_032878915.1. Taxonomy (NCBI): domain Eukaryota; kingdom Viridiplantae; phylum Streptophyta; class Magnoliopsida; order Fagales; family Fagaceae; genus Castanopsis; species Castanopsis chinensis. The sequence continues at coordinate 6,026,014 of JAVQMG010000108.1, read as the reverse complement.
GGGGTATGAATTCTCTCTCTCTAATACTCCTACTTCTAGTACTACTGTGTTTGTTCCACCTGCTAATAACATTGAAAATGAAGAAAAGAATGTTAAATCTGAATTAGCTAGTGAGAACGTAGACAAGGGCAAGTCCATTCTAGGAGCACCCCCTAAAATTGAGAAAAGGGAAGCTAGAAACCTTAGGAATAAGAAGGCTAACTCTCAAAAGGCCAAACCGAAGAAGCCGCATCTCTGTTATCATTGTGGTGCTGCCGGTCACACTCGACCTAATTGCTACAAGTGGCGTGCCACTCAACAGAACAATGGCACAATAGCATCTGGGAGTCAGAATCAGCTTCAGTCTTCTCTCGCTCCTCTTGGAGACATTCTAAAAGCCCTCATGTTCCTTTCGAACTTGAACGGTTCATATTCTTCTCCCTCTTCACCGATTCAAGAATCGACCAAAAGGAAAGGATCTTCCAAAGTGTGGAAGGCAAAGGAATCTAAGTGATTTCAGTCACTTCTTCTTCTCTCTCCTATTTTTGTGTGTTGCATTACTTGTGTGTTTCTTTACTGTTTTGAGTCAGTCTAGTTTTATGCATTGTTTTGCTTTACATGTTTTTGTTTGTGTGTTTTCAGTTTTGTGTTTTATTTTTTTTGCTTTTCTGATAAAAAAATAATAATAAAAAAAATTGAAAAATTGAAAAATACAAAAACAGTGTGTGTTTGTGTACATTGGTTCATGTGAACTTTTTAAAATGGCCATTGAAACAGAGTTTTCTAAACTTTGTATCATCTATAGCTTAGATGAGCATTCTTTTGCACAACTAAGCGAGTGAGCTCTGTAGCTCTTTGTTTGTGATGAGTAAGGTTAAGAGATCTCTTCTTCTTAACACTCGTATCACTCTTTTTGACGGGTTGAACTAGAAAATCCTAAGAGAAAGGCATAAATAACCATCTCACCACTGTTACTCGCCAATCATAATATGACATCTGTATGCTTCGGCATAGCAAAAGTGCAATGTCAATGACACCTGTATGCTTCGGCATAGCAAAAGTGCAGTGTCAAAAGCTTAACATCATTGGGTATTTCTTTTCTTTCTCTTGTATGCCCATGTATGATATGCTTGTTAAAAAGAAAATATGCAAAGAAATAAAAAGCAAAAAGAAATAAAAAGCAAAAAGAAATAAAAAGCAAAAAGATCAAAATGCTTTAAAATATGGTTGCAAGCGTGTTTTCTAGGAGATGTGGGAGTTATAGGATGTACCTCGAAGGTGATAGTCCCCATCAAATAGTTATGATTGTGTGTGAGTTAAAGTGATTTTCTCATATCTCAAATCGTCATAACATTGAAACACATATGCAAGCTTGCGATGTTTTCACACACGACACGCAATACTCTTTGCTATTCTTGATACATGTGCAGGTACAATGTGATTTGGCCATCACAAAGTTTACATGCTTTAATGTATGCTCACTAAACTGTCTGGACTTGTTTTTGAAATATAAAATTGGTTAGACTTGTTTAGTGTGTGTGTGCGTGTTTTGAGATACATGTGCATCAAAATTCGTGTTGAGAGATGATTTTGAGAGCTTAATGTATTGCTTGGATCTTTGGTTGAGTTGCATGCATGATTGCATTCATGTCTGTGTTTTTCCTCTTGTGAAAAACTGCTTTTAAGCCATCTCGACACCTTCTCGACACCTCTCGATACCTGGCTTATCTGTCGAGATCTTCAGTTGCATCTTATCGCAATCTCGACACCTCTCGATAGCTAGGTGGATCGATCGAGGAAGTTTCTGTCTGCTCGATAGATCCTCGACACCTTCTCGATCCATCGAGGTATGCTCGATAGCTTCTCGACACCTCTCGATCCATCGAGATACCCTTGCATGCATTTCATCCTTCTTTATTTTGCATGTTTTTCCCTTTGTGTCCATAGCATCTTGTTGTTCTTTCTCTTGTAGGTCTATGGTTCCTTGTTCTCCTCTTTCCCTCTTTATCTGTTTTCTGTCTTTCTTCGGTCAAGTCTTTTGGCTTTTTATACCCTTTGACAATCGTGTCAAAAAGGGGGAGAAATTTGAGAATTGAATGTCATTCCTCAGAGGGAGTAATAGACTTAGGGGGAGAACTTCATGTTAAAGGGAAGAAAGTTTTTGTTGTAACTAACTTAGGGGGAGAGTTAGTTTGATACACATTAATATTGATATATTTTTGTGATTGTGTATCTTTTGGTTTTGTAACCATTCTTTTACATACATGATACTTATCAAGTGGTACATGCGATGATGTATGTGTTTCACTCTTTATCTCACATGTGTTGTTTCTTTTCTCTATTTATACACATGTTTCTTGTTTATTTAACTTGTCATTGTTTTCCACATGGTACCTTGATGTGTTTTGTTTAGTGCCTTTCAGGAAAGAAAAGTTAATACCAAGTCAAGATTCCGAACCTTCTTCTTGCAGCAACTTCCAAGGTTCAAATCTTTTAGACTAGGCTTATTTATTCTTAAGTAGAATGTATTCTAGGACATTCAATGTACTCTTGTGGTTTTGTCACGGATTGCCAAAGGGGGAGATTGTTAGGACATAATTTTATGTAATTGGCATATCCTTTGACAAAACGCACTTTACTTGTATTTGGGTAAATCTAAGTAGGTTCAAGATGATCATTACAAGTGGTTAAATTGAAGACATGAAGATTACTCAAGAACTGCTCAAGAAAAGTGCAATCTGCAGGTCTCGATACCTCCTCGACAGAAGCTCGATCTGTCGAGATTCATTAAATCTCGACAGATGTCCCGATCGATCGAGCTTACGGGTTTCAGATTATAGCTAGCAACGTTTTTATTCTAAAAGGCTATTTGTTTATGGGTTTATATAATTCTTATTGGACTAGGTAAACCCAAGGTTTGTGTAAACCTATTTGGAATAGGAGAGCCCATTAAGCTCCTATTTAAAAGGAGGTGGAAAAAGAAAAACCTAACCCTAGAGAGCTTCATAAGTTTTTCTTTTTGAAACCCTAGCCTCCTCCTACAGAAGAAATAGTTCTTGCTGCGTTTCTTGTACGCCTTAGGGTTTTGTAACCAAGCAAAGTCTCTTGCACCGACATTGAAGATCTTATTGGTGTTTCTATGTGAAGCTACTGCAAATCAACTACAACAATCAAAGGGTTGCTGTGGAGTTAGTCACGTATTGGGATTCGTACAAAGGAGTAAGCCGCGTACTGGGATCCGCGCATCAAATTGGTTAGTCACGTACTTGGGAGCCGTGCATCAGAAGGAGAAACTGTCACTACAGAACAAGTCCAATTGGGTATTGGGGTAAGAGTTCAACTGTAGGTTGGTAAGGTACTGGGATTCCTTACTTGTAACTGCTTGTTGTGATAATAGTGGAGTTTCGGGAGTGGTGACCTTAAATCACCCGGTGGGGTTTTTGCCGCAAGGGTTGTCCCCATTCGTGAACAAATCACCGTGTTCTTTATTTTCCGCTGCATAACTTAGTTTGGTGATTTGTTTGTGCTGCCACGTGATATTGCATGTTAATTTGATTAATTAAGAACTGGGCTAATTAATTAATCTAAGTTATCACAAGGGGTCAACGCATTTGTGGCCTGTCAGTACTAGACCAGATATCTATTATTTAGTTAGCATAGTCAGCTGATATCAATCAAATTCAGGACCAAAACATTGGAAAGCTATAAAGCACAGTCTTAAGTATCTACAGAGAACGAGAAATTATATGCTTGTTGATAATAGTGAGGACTTGATTCCCATTGGCTATACAAATTCAGATTTTCAATCGAATCTAGATTTCAAAAAGTCTACTTCAGGATGTGTTTTCACCTTGGGAGGTGGAGCCATAAGTTGGAGGAGTGTTAAGCAATCTTGTACTGCCAACTCCACCATGGAAGCTGAATATGTTACTGCTTGTGAAGTAGCAAAGGAGGCTGTTTGGCTCAAGAAATTACTTTCTAATCTTGGTGTTGTGAGAATGGAACAAGTTCCTATCACATTGTTTTGCGACAATACTAGATCGGTTGCACAATCCAAGGACCCAAGGAATCACAAGAAAGGAAAGCACATTGAGAAGAAGTACCACATCATTCGAGACATTGTTTCTCGTGGAGATGTAGTGGTAGCAACGATTGAAAGCGCAAATAATCTAGCAGATCCCTTTACCAAAGCCTTGCCTCAAAGAACTTTCGAGTCACATTTTGAGGGAATGGGAGTTAGATTAGTGCATAATAGTCTTTAGGGCAAGTGGGAGATTGTTAGGATTAGTGCCCTTAAATCCTATTGTATGATGCTACGTATGTTATTATGTATGACATTATGTATAACTTAATGTTGTGATTAATAAAATTGTTTTATTATTATCTAAAATAATGGTAACATGAATATTTGGACATTATCATATATCCATAAAATGCATAGTATGTGATTTATGTGATTTAGTCACAGAAGATATAAATCATAAGTTCTTTGTAAACTCAAAATTTTAGATCGTAGTCGGTAATGAAATTGGGCATTTCATCTGCAAAGATTATAACATATCAACTAAGATGATTTGTCTTGATCATGGAAATAGAGATTTCTAGTTGGTATGTTGATATATTTTAAGAGTTAAAACATATTAAACTAAACCACTGTGAGATTTATTATTCTCCTAACGACTGTCAAATGAATAATAAACTCACGACTTATATTTACATGAACTCTTAATCCTGAGAGGATAATAGACCTGATCATGAAGTGTAGATTGCTTTGATATATTAGGAGTGAGATCTAAAGTTACGGTCAAAATATCAGTATGTTGGGCAACCACATTTAGTATTAATGGAACATATATTCTCAAGATGAAATTCATAGTCTCTTAACGGAGATACAAAATATTCTCTTGAGATAAGTTTAATGGGTTCAGTTATTCAGAGAGTTAGGCCTAACCACTTTAGTAAGGAGTTACTAAAATATATATTTATGGAATTGAATTTCATAAATATGTAATGAATAACTTTAAAGGATTAAACCAGGTACTTAAGGAATTAAGATGTAGTAATCTTCAAAGTGACATTCTATATTCATGACTTTGTATTACTACAAATATTTTATAAAGGCGTTTCATGTACAATAAAGCCTTGGGATATAATTTATTAATAAGGCCTAGAGTGTAATTATATTTATATAGTGGTATTAAATATAATTAATGGTAACTTTGGACTTGTCGAGAGTTGACAGAAAAGCCCAAGACTCATTGGAGCTAGTGTCTTATTGGCCCCTTTTGGTCCCACTCCAAGCCACACACTTAAGCCCAATTGGAAAGACCCAAAAGGCTAGCCCAATTAAATGATCAGTTAGATACAAAGGGAGAAACATATTAAAAAAAAAAAAAAAACAACAATATTGTGAAGTGGTGTGTTTGTGAGTGTTATACACTTTGACATTCTACCTTTTTGGAAAACTGATTGAGAGACCACACTTCTTGAGGGTCGGTGGAATTGGAGTGAAGGTTAAAAGTATTCTCAAGTGCTTCTAATCTTCAATTTTGAAATTTACTACACCAGCGTACTCTCTTGTTCTTAAATTCTGAAACTTACATAGTACATGTTAACATTTATAAATGAAGTAGATCCGTTATTTTTCCGTTACGTATGATTTGTACGTGATACAAACATGTATTTATCCAACAGTGTTAGCCTCTCTAGTTTTAGGCTTTTCCATGTTTGGCGCCATCCGCGGGCTTGACCTTGCGTGGTTACATCCGACGCCCATAGGCCTTGTTCAAATGTAATCATTTAGAAAGCATCTTCGAATTTCGGGTTGCTCCATGCGTACCCTTCCTTTTTCCACTCCACACGATGCTATGCTTACCATGCTTGTTTTTAACACCCGTTGGCTTTCTATGTGTTAGGACATATGTAGTTCAAGTTGTTGACATATGTCACCATTTTATGTAATTGGCTTATCCTTTGACAAAATGCACTTTACTTGTAATTGGGTAGATTTAAGATGTGTTTAACACTTCAAGAAACAGTCTTTCAAGATCAAGTGTTGAAGTCATCAAGTCTGTCCAAGAAACAAGGTGGAAAGTGCAAGTTACTAAAGTTCGACTCCTGGTCTCGACACATGCATCTATCGAGCTTTAGAAACTGTTTCAACCCCGAGGCTCGGTAGCTCTCGATAGATCCTCGACACCTCTATCTGTCAAGATTTAAAGAAAACAGATTCCAAGTTTTGTTTTAATTCCAATCCGTGAATGTGTCTTTGGGACTTCTTTTCTCCTAAATCTAGACATATAAAAGGATTATTTTAAGGGCCGTCAAAGGGATGCAAGTTGCACAAGTATTGAGTAATTCTTGTTCATGCAATTTGTGATCAAAAATAAAGTTCATGCCCTAGTTCATCTCTTGTGAAGAAGTTGCTATGTAATGCGCACCGTAGGGTTTTGTAACCAAGCATCTTCTTGATCTTCATCGTGTGGATGATTTGAAAAACTTTGTAGCCAACAACTCTCTCTCTAGTTGGTAAATTGAAGTCGCGTACTAGGATCCGCGCAATTGGTTAGTCGCGCAATTGATTAGTCACGTACTCGGAGCCGTGCATTAAGAGGAGAAACTATCACTACAGAACAAGTCCAATTAGGTATTAGAGTAAGGGTTCAACTGTTGGTTGGTAAGGTAATCAGATTCCTTGCTTGTAATCGCTTGTTGTGATAATAGTGGAGTTTCGGGAATGGTGACCTTAAATCACCCGGTGGGGTTTTTGCCATCAGATTTTCCCCATTCGTAAACAAATCACCGTGTCTTTTATTTTCCACTGCATACTTTAGTTATTGGTGACTTGTTTATGCTGCCACATAAATTTTCATGTTAACTTGATTAATTAATAACTCGGCTAATTAATCAATTTAATTAATCACAAGGGGTCAACGCGTTTGTGGCTTATCACTATGCATCTTTACATGCTTGCTTACATATTCATTCATGAGTCTTGCTAGTTTGTCGTCCATACTTCAACATAATGAAGTCATGGGCATCTAATCCAAACCTACATTTGTCCCTCCACGAACACCATCTTTTGTTTGCCTTCTTTCCTGTTTGCTTGTTTGCTTGTTTCCTTATTTTTTTGCCTTCTAGTTCACTTGCTTATCTTGTTGCTTGTCATGTCTCCTACCACATGCTATGCTTGCTTCACTTGTATGCTTGTTTGCTTTATACCATTGCGCATTATCTACGCATCTCTTTCTTTCCATTACTTGTCTAATAGTTTCTTGTCTTTGCCTTTGCATATACACACATGGAGCAAGGATAGGCATGTTCGTTGATCCACTAGAACTGATGGAAACAAGTCTAACCGCACTAATCCACCCCCTTCAGGCCACCGCCGAAGGTTTCTAGCACGGTGATCGGCGACATCTCTCCAGTATCGCCATCAGATTAGTACGGCCATCGGCGCCAAGATATGCACACCACCGAGAACCGCACCGCACTGAGGATTTGAATATATGTATTTTTTTAATGCATGGCGTACTAAGCACACCATGCTCTACCTCTTCTGCTCTTATGGCCTGTTTGGAAGTTTAGAGAAGGAGGAGAGTAGAGGGGAGAAGAGTAGTGGGAAGGAGAGTAGAGAGGAATGGTTATCCTCCACCTTATTTGGATGTTTTTAAAATTAAGTAAGGGTAAGGAGAGTAATTAGTCTTTTCATTTGTAATTTTGTTAATATAGTAATGGCAAATTTGGTAATTCATTTGGTGAAGCATTTTTATCCTCCACTCTCTCTCCAAATCTCTCCAATTTTGGGGAATTAAAAATGAGGGGTTAGAGGGAGTTGAAACCTCTCCAAATCCCTCTCTCTCCTTTCTTAAAAAACTTCTAAACAAGGGTATTAAATTACTCTCTCTCCCTCTACTCTACTCCCCCTCCATTTTTAAACATCCAAACAGACCATTAGTTTCTCTGTAGGCTCAGTTTTAGTAGGCTCTACCTGTACTCAGAGTAATCTCACCCCTGTGAGAAGTAAAAAAAAATATAACAACAATGACTTAGTGTGCCTTTCAAAAATTAAAAAAAGTTGAGTGTGTCAGTCCTCAAGTGTGAATAGTCTCACTCACTCTCAAATCTTGTCTAAGATTCTAAGCTGTCTTGCATTTGAAAAAGAAAAAAAAATTGGTGCCATATTTTTTTAAGTGTATAAGTCACTATGTAAGATTTCTTTTTTCCTTGTTTAATTTCAGCCACACACATACCCCTCCCTAACTAAGTTTGACTCTAACTTGTCTCTTCTCTCTCTCTCTTTTAGACTTATGCTCTCAAACTCACTCAACTCACTCAATCACTCAGCTCAGTCACATTTATTTTCTTCCTAATTCCAAGCCCTTAGCCCTAATCCCACCAAACAAAGTCTCTCAATCTTAGAATGTCATTCTCCCACCCAACCATTTTTCTCCTCTTTTGCTCTCAGTCCATAATTTTCCCTCTAAACCCTAATCCCGCTGAACAAATAGTAAAGTTTCCCTCTCAATCTCAGATTCTCAAGCTGCTACTTAACCATTTTTCTCTAATCTTTTGCCCTTAGCCACATAATTTTTTTTCCATACCCTAATCCCGCCAAGCAAACAATAGTTTTTCCCTCTCAAATTCTCAATCTTAGGCTCCCATTCCCACCTATGAGCTAACCTTCTAGTCTTTAAGAACATAAACGTGACAAGCTCTCAGTCTCACACTCTCATCAAGACTCGTCTTTGATTCTCAGTCTCTCTCTCACAAAGAAGGACTTTCCTCTTAGTCAATCTCCTTCTCATCTCCGTTCTCCACTGTGGCTCTGCCACTATATAGTTCTGTCTTTGGTAACCTTAACTCCTAATTTTTTTGGTTTTCTTTTGAGTTCACTAAATATTTCTTATTGATTCTAATTTTTGTTTTGTTTGGGTTATATTCTTGTAATTTCAGGGGTAATTTAATAGATTCATCTTCAGCCCAGTAAAGGACTAAATCTCAAAGGCTTAAAGAGTTCTGGGTATTTTCTCATACTATTTATAATTTTTTTTTTTTGAGTTCAATAATGTTTGATTTTGCTTTAAGGGTTCAAAGATTGTAAATTTATTTGTTGATCATTCTATTGATTGATCATACTTTGTGATTTTAGTTTATTATATCATGCTATTAATTGATTATGCTATTTGATTTGGAATGTGATGAGTCTTGTGACAGGTTTGGAGTTGTCTTCTTATGGTTGTAAGATAAAGAAGTCTGTTAAAAAGAAGTCAAAATGGGCTCAAAATGCTATTTTTTAAAGGCCCAAAAGCCCAAAACTTAGAATAGTAATTTTTAAAAGTCCAGCCCATATAACCGAACGAACCGCACTGAGCCGCTAAGATTAACCGCACCTTGTGTAGACCGGTTCTTACCATCTAAAAGTGGGGTGCAGTCAAGCATTGGGTGAAACCACACCCTATAGGCGTGGTGCAAAAAACCTCTCAAAAACCGACTGAACAAACCGTGTACACCCCTAAGCAAGGACGCATAGAGCTAGCGCATGGTCTTCTAGGTGCAAGCAAAAAGGGCGCGGATGCAAGCATGTAGATATGAGCCAAGCAACTATGTTTAGTAGATTTAGGGATCTAGCCTCTCCCATTTGGTTATGAACTCTTTTGAACCCCCTTCCTTCCTCCATCCTTTCTCTCTTAGATGGGTTGTATTAGGTATATCATGCCATGTACCATTCGTCCTCATCTCTAGAGTATGACAACCCTTATTTACCTTCCTGCACCTATTTAGGCCATGCTCGAGGGATGTAGGCATTTACTTTCCTGCTTTATGTGCTAGCATTGTGCATGATGTATGTATATATATACCTGCTCGCCCCTCCCAGTGTGATTGTCACATTCCATGTCATCTAAGGCAAAGTGATGCTTAATTTCAGCCATATAATTAAGGTGACATGTCACCGGATTTTCACCATGGAAATCTGGTATTTGCCTGAATGCCTTAGTAAAGCATAGATTGGGGCCACACCCATTCAAAAGCCAAACCTCAAATCTCCATGCATACAAAGCTCCAAAAGCCAATGTTAAAATCATGTTTTTCACTACCAATATCCAAAAAGTATGGTTTTATCAAAACAAAGGACAGTCCTTGGACATGCATTGTGGGGTGCTTAACACCTTCCCCACACGTAACCAAACTTCCGGACTCAAGAATCCAAATTTTTTTGTCATCCACTTTAGATTGGGAAAAAATGACCTTTTACTTAGCCTAGGATTGGTAATAAAATCAACTAGAAACAGGTGACCAATCACACGTTAGAAAAACCCAATGATTGGTGGCGACTTCACTTACCTTTGGTAATCATCTAAAATTTGGCCAAGATTCCCGCCATTCCTCCAAAGGTAGACCAACCTTCCTCCACCGAGAGAGAGAGCACTCGAAGCTCTATGCGAGACTCCCAGAGTCAAACCATACAATTATTAAGAGGGGCCTCCAATGGGCCTCGTGCGCATGTCACCACGACGGGTTGTCGAATGAAGGCCCGGCAATTTTCTAACCGTACGAGGCCCGAGCATCAATAGTAAGTCACAAATTAACTCAAATGGGTCCTCTTCACTTTCCTCTTCAGTCATCAAGAAATTAATCCTTGATCCTCTCCCAAAACTATGGTTGGGCAAGGGATTATTAGTGATACTAGGCCTGGTAGGCGGTGCAATCACCTTATTGTCTATTAAGTTTTAAATTGCATGACTAATGCCAAAACACTTGCTGGTATCATGGCCAGGGGTTTGGTGGTAGGCACATCTCTTAGTCACATCAAATCTTGCAAGCAATGGTTTTGGGTTTGGTCTTGGGTCTAAGGGTTTTAGTAACCCTTTTGCTTTTAGTTTTTCAAACACTTGACTCACAGGTATACACAACTCATGAAATTCCCTCCTAGGCCCTAGAGGAGGCCGTTGTGATATTTGCACGGGGACAATAGGTGCAATAAGTTGGTAAGGATCATTTTTAAACCTTAATGGGTCCTCATTCTTTATAATTTCATTATTTATTGCATCCTTAATTTGGGTTCCAGCAACAATCAATGCTTTGAAATTAGGAAAATATTGGGCAAATAAGTACTTATGGTATATAGGTAATATATTTTTTACAACCATGGTTAATTGTTCTTCTTCACTTGGCCTATTCATCATCTATACGGTTTTGGACCTCCACTTGGTAAAAAAGGTAAAGAAGGATTCTTTCAGCTCTTGCTTCGTGGTCTTGAGATCTCTCCTTGTCACATCCACCTCTATGTTGTACTTGTATTGATTGTGAAACTCGCACCAGATGTCCTCCCAAATCCTTTCTCTAGCATCATCTAGGTTAAGGAACCACATAAAAGCAACTCCAGTCAGGGTGTTTTGGAACCTCAATTGCTCCTAGGGGCTGCATGGCCCTCATATACATCTTCAAATGGGACTTTGGAAAGCCAATCTCGTCAAACTTGTCCAAGGTTGGCATCTTGAACTTGGGAGGCAGTCTCACATCAGGTAAAGTGAGAGTGATTGGTAGTCCATGAGGTCTTCCATCGTGTGAGCTCTCCTGATCATTTCTTCCACCTTGTTTATCCTCTCGTTGATCTTCTTCTCACCCTCCATGGTTGGGGAATTATGGTTAGTCTTGTTCTCCTCTTGGCCACTCTTCAGGTTTCGAAATTGTTGTACCATAAGGTTCATGTCTTCCTTTAATTGGATCTGACTAGCTACCATGGTGTTCAATAGCTCTTAAGTGTTCATGGGTTCTTTAGTGTTTGGATGTTCTCCCCCTTCCGCCATAGCGATGGAATCTTCAAACTTCTTGTGGCTTGGATTGTCTTGTGGGTTGAATACAGGATTGTGATGTTGCAACAATTGAGAGTCTTCTATGCACACGGGCTTCAATACCGTAATGGGAGTGATAGGCTTGGAACTAGAACTACTAGCTTGAGTGCCGATCTTGGGTTCTCTTTGAAGCCTTCCCTCTGATCTTGACCAAATTCTCCCCTAACAAAAGGCTTGGTTAGGTCAATCAAAGCTAGGTCCCCATCTACATCAATAAACCAACCAAACAAACACACACAACATGCAATGCAATTTGAACATGGACTGGTCTAAGGGTAAGTTCTAAGCATTATGTTGTAAGGTGGGTTTGTTGTTTTACACCTCCCAGCTTGTAATGTAATGAACATTACATTAGTTCGAATGGCATGATCTATCCTTTATAGTCAACAAGAAGTGATGCAGTGACGTTGGGCTATGTGTTGGTAAGTTCACCACTGGGCACCCGAATCTAATGAAGACCAGTGATCCATGGTTACTACCACCATATATTGAGATGGGTGCATACATATTTGTTGTTTTGATGGCACACACTATGATAGTTTAGGGAAATCTCTTAACAATCAACGCGGCAACACAAACAAAAATACCATACAAACATCTTCGAGACATAAGTAAACAAACAAACAACAATATCATGAAAAATCATGCAAAAGACAAGGGTATACAGTTGGTCACTTAAAGTCTAACACAAAACTTAGCCCTTACATCCTAGTGGAGTCACCATTGTGATAGACCACGCTTCTTGGAGGGGTACTCTCAAAAAAGAGATTTGGGTGCTTGGCACCTCTCTTTTCGGGTAGTGGTGTGGAGTCACCACTTATTTTTATACAAAAAATAAGAAAAACTAAATACAAAATACATATTCAAAACACTTTGAATGTCATTGATTGAATAAAAAAAAATACAATTTTAGTAAATTAACCTTACAAGGCTTTGGGTCCTAGTTACAATCTATGCAAAAGAATACAAAATTTTGATCATAGTTATAATCTACCAAAATTAAAAGACTAAACACTAATTTTTTTATCCAAAAATCCTAAGCTCAAGGGCTAGGTTACGAAATGGGAAGGCGTTAGGCACCCATTCTGCCCAGACAGAGTTTGGTCTTCTAGACTCTAAAGACCAATATACCCTTTTTACATGATGTAGAATAATATGTTATAACACACATGACAAACACTTGACAAAAAATAATTTAAATAAATTTGTCTTATGAATGATGTCCTCTTTTAAAGAAGAATCAGTTCTGTTTTAACAATAAATAAATAAATAAGTCTTGGTTTGTAAAGAATTCAAATCTATTTTTTTGAATTGTAAAAAGGAATATTTTATCAAGAAAAATTAGATCTGTTTTTAAAAAAGGTAAAAAGAAAGGTTTTTGGTTTTGTAAAAGAAAAATCAGATCTGTTTTTTGTAAAAGGTAAAAAGAAAGAATTTATCAAGAAAAATTAGATCCATTTTGAAAAGTTAAAAAAAAAATATACTTTTGGTCTGTAAAAAAAAAATCAGATCTATTTTTAGAAATAAAAAAATAAAAAAAATAAAAAACTTTTGAGAGAGGATTAGCATACATGAGGTAAATTTATTATGCATGCATCACATATTTAAAAAAAAAAAAAAAAAAAAAAAAAAAAAAAAAAACACTTCAACCTTAATTTCAATCCCTTCTTTTAAATTTCAAAATTTGCAATTTTGTGACAAAGAAAAATTTTTCTAAAAAAAACAAAAATCAAATTTGTATTTAATGAAAATACAGATCAGTTTTGTGTTAAAAAAAATGAGATCTACATTTAACGAAAACAAAGATCAGTTTTGAGTTTTGAAAAAAATTATATCTGTTTTTAATGAAAATACAGATTAGTTTTGAGTTTTAAAAAAATCAAATTTGAAAATACAGATTAGCTTTTTTGGGTTAAAAAAATTAGATAGTAATTAGCAAATTTTTAAATTTAAGAAAAGAGAATTACAATAAACAATAATCTAAGAACGTGTAAAAGAAAATTGCAGTAGAGCATGGTAATTATATATCAAGAACAAAAGATAATAAAACATACTAAATATATTCATGTATCAAACAATAACAAAAATTAATGAATGAAGAAAATAAAGAAGAAAAAAAATACTTCTTGCATGAGCATGCTCTTCTAATGAAAGAATATTTTAGAATTCAAAAAAGTTTGTTCACCTCTTTGAAGCCTAAAACACTTTACTTATAAAAAAGAAGTTCCTAAAGCAAAAGCCTCTAGAACATCTTTAACGTAAGGGGAATTGACTAGTCAGAAGAGAAGAGCCCCTAATTCTGATTTGTTTCCTCTGTTTATAGAGGTTGGGATGCTTCAAAAAAACATAGCTGAATAAGATCAGATATATAAATTGGAACACATCCTTATCTCTAAAAAGCCGAAACAGATAGGCTTTATCTCAATTAGGGAGTCCCCGAGCCAGGCCACAAATTTGGGCCAATCGGCACTCCAAGAGTGCCAAATGGCCCTTTTTGGTGCCATGCCCACATTTGAGTTTTGGTCCAATTTGGACTCCTTTTTTTAAGGTTTTTGATTCGGGAATTGTACCTAGACGCATTTTTAATCCGTATTCTAAAAATTAATCCCTTTTTTTGGATATTTAGGTCTTTAAAGTGATAATTATCTTGTAGATAAATATTCCAAAAATGCTTGATTATCCACAACTTCTTTGCTATCTATTTATCCACTTTATTCTCATGCAAGCAAGTCTATTTTTAACACTAACTAACAACCAATTACAAAATTATTTAATTAATTTTAATTGTATAACCAATCAGAATTAATTTAAATTAATCATGCGTGGTCAATTCCACCCAAACAAAATGCATGCAAACCATGCAAACTTGATCATGCAATTTCTTTTAATCCAACAGTCCGTTTTGGAAATTGGACATACCGACACGACTGTTAGAAGCTCAAGATCATTTTTATGATATGCAATGAATGAATTAATGCATGTAATGCAACTCTAAATTTTGGGTATATGAATGGTCACTCTAGTCATCTTCTAAGATTAAATTATGGGTGCAAAATTGAGTGTCTACAAACTCATTCCATCCTTTCACCAAACTTTTTCAGAGTAAGCATCTATCTTTGAGATAGGTTTTTGTGGCTAACAGTAATTAGGAAACTATTGATAGAGGCTGGACTTTGTGATGGTGATCCTTAGGTGATGTACATACTAGAGGAGACTTGACTCACTCTTTAGTAACAAATAGTGGTGATGAATTTTATCCCTGATGGGACAAGTTTGATGTGTAATTATAATTATTCAGACCTCCATTTTTTTGTGGCCAACAGCTCTTGTAATTATCATAAAGCTCTGTCTTATTATGGGGAGCACTTTTAATGAAATTGTTATGAAAATTACTTGATGCTAGTGGAAATTCTTTGGATTGAATTGCCAAAATATTTACATGTACTTTTGGGATGTAGTTTCCTCATGCTTTGGACCCTTTTGGGTTTGGGCCGTTACATCATGGTTACCCCAAAAAGGCATCATTAGCTCCTAGTGGAGACCACGCACACAGTTGAATCTCTTTCTCTTTGCAAAAATTAATCTCACAATTTTTCTTGCTGCCATGTCACACTCAACTCCACCTAAAAACATTTTCACTTCAGTCTCTCTGCCATCATAAATCATTATTAAACTTTTTAGCTATCATTGTCCCCCCCCCCCCCCCCCCGACCCCCAATTACATAATTATTGATGTAGGACCGAATTTTCGAATTAATTTATGTTATTTGTTATTTTTCGCAAATTGTGTAATTTTTTTTATTTTAGGTTTAGGATTATTATTTTCTTATTTTTAGGTGTCTTTAATGTTGTTTAGTCTTATTAGGATTTTGAAAGCTTTCCAGGCCACCTAGGTTTTATTTTTACTATTTAAATGTATTGTAGCCTCCAAAAGCAATTCAGATTATGATTAATAAAATCCAGAGTCTCTCTCTATTGTTTTTTCTGGTGGAGTCCAAACCTATCACCTTGTGCATTCAAAGGAACCCCTCGTAGATTTAAGATTTGCTACCAAAAATTAACAATTTAGTTTCTGTTCCATTAAAGAGAGCATTGTGTGCACTTTCTTCAAGCTTCCTTGACATTGCTTTCTTCTGCCTAACCAATAAAACTTTGTGCTATTTCTTTTAATATCATTTTTTAAAAAATTTCATGAATTTTTTCTTGCTACTCCAACTCAAAAATAATGGCTCTTTTTTTATAAACTCATCCAGTAGCTATTCCCGTGCATTGCACAAGTTCGCAATAGTATATGTAAAAGTTTAAACATAGCATTTATTATTACTACGCTTTCGTTGAGCCATCAGAACTTTCTTCCAATTCTCTCTCTCTCTCTCTCTCTCTCTCTCTCTCTCTCTCTCTCTCTCTCTCTCTCAATTTTTTATTCTTTCTTGCAACTCTACTTTCGGTTGACGAATCCTTGTGGTTTATAAAACTCTATTTTGGGCTAATAGAGTTTTGGAGTTGTATTTTTCAGTTTTCTATCACAGGTTGTCTCTCTCCCTCTTATAGTTTGATTTGATTTTTGCTTAAACTAATACTTAGTTATTTTGGAAGTGAGAATTTGAATTTATATAAAATAAAATAAAATATTTTGGCCATGCATTTGAATGTATCTATCAATTATTTTAGTAATATTAAGTACAAATTTGTTATGATTTTTTATTATCATAATAATCTCTTTTCAAAAAATGAGGAATTTGAATGATTTATTCGAAACTTTAAAAATTTAATTGCACAGAAAAAAAAATTAAAAAAAATATAGTGCATTATATAACATAATTTCAAAGAATATGGTCCATCTCATAAAAGAATATATCAATCAAACACACCCAAAATAATTGAATAATATGTTGGAAGAGATAGAAAGATGAAACAATTTTAAAAAATTTTTAATTTTTAGGGAGAACAAAATTATCTTCAACAAGTTTTAGAGAACAAATTACACATTATATTACAATTACAAAATGATTATCTATTCCCACGCATCTCGTGGGTCTACAAACTAAAAAAACATGCCGAAAATTCCATATGAACTCTCTATCATTAAGAGTCACAAATGAACTTAATGGTTGTTGATGCCCATTTTTGCAAATCCGTACCCAAAAGCCTATGAGGAAGAAAGCCCAATATGAAGCAAGACTCAAAAGCCCATATGGAGGAAAGCCCAATGGAAAGCAAGGCCCAAAGACCCACCGAGCGATCTGCAGCAGAATGTAAATTTGCAACAGAATACAAATCTACAGCAGAATACAGTTCTTCAGCAAAATGGTTTCGACAGATCAAGGCAAATTAGGCCTAAGACCCTTTTGGTCCAGTCAACATTATTTGGCCCACAAAGGCCCAAATCCTTTTGTATAAAAGAATATGTGTGAAAAATAATATGAAGAAGCGGGAATTATGTGAAGGAAAGAAAGGCCAAACTAATGGAAATGACAAACACAGCAGGAAACACATGAAGTAATAAGATAAAGACACGTAGCAGAACAAAACAAAGCTAATTTGCTACGGCAGAAACGGCATGCGAACAAAAGAAGACAAAAACAGAAGATAGTGGAGCAAACACACAAGGGCTGGAGCACCACCAACTAGTACCCAGCCAAACAAGGGAGGTGGGCCCACAGTCAAGGGGATTCAGAGGGTGTGATTTGGTGGTGGGGGGAAAAGGGGTCTATATTTGTTTTCCAGCCATAACTTCTGTTGGGAATATACCCTGCTAGGATGGTATCTTACCCAAAAGAGGTAATATGTGGCTGGGACCATCTGATGCATGCCATAGAGGTAAGTGGTGAGGTAGTCCAATCCTTATCCAATTGAACCTAGAGGTAGAGGTATATAACAAGAACAAACAAAATGGAATTTTATCATGAAATGAGTAGTGGTGCAGCAAACGTATACTGAGCAGTGGTAATGGCTAGGCAACCGATGTTTCGGTGGGAAATCCTGAAAGAATGCTCACAACAAGCCAAAAATAGTTGGTGAAGCCCTAGGGCTAAAAGGAAGAAATCTCATTGGATAAATTCACTATAAAAGGAAAAGGTAGTCATAGATGAAAGGGGACAGCCCATGGTAAGAGAGAGCAGTAAACACCTAGGGGGAGGCACCCAGAGATAGGGACCTAATAAAAGGAAAGACCCAAGGGGGAACAATTCACAGCAAGAGAGCAGTAAGAAACTAAGAGTAAAATATACAGAGAGAAAGAAAAAAAGAAAGTGGTAAAAAGAAGAGAGAAAACACAACAGGCATAGAGGCATGCATCAATAGACTATCTTTTCCCTCCATCTTAGCAAACCCACTCTTTGGTATCCCAAAAGTAGTGACAAGTAGCTATTTAGACCCATTCTCTAAAATGCACAACTTTGAAGGCAAAAGCCTATACAGGGTTGTTTAAGTTGGGGTTTGGGTTTGTTCTTGGTTTAAATATTCTACGGGAAGATTCAATACTTGACATCAATCACAAATATATTTGATTTCACTCGTTAGAAATTATATCTACTGTATTTAGTCATTCTGTTGTAGCACGTTTGTATTACGTTCGCTGCATTAGTTGTCCTGTCGTGGTATCTTCATTTGTTGTACTAGTTATTCTATTGTAGTATCTTTTTATTATATTTACCATGTTAGTTATTATACTAGCTAAACCTTTTCTGCTGAAGCTTTCTTATTTCTTTGTTATTACGTTTTATACTCTGGACACAAACAAATCATTATTCTGCCATACACACATGTATACATTGTAGCTCATGTTCTGCCATAAATTTTTTATACGTATGTGAATACGTATAAGTGTATTTACAAATATATGTATGTATATATTTGAAAATATGCTAACTCGTGTAAATTAACATTTGCTTGACGGGTTTTTTCTTTGGGTTTTAGATTTTTCTATATGCAGGAAGTAGAAAAGTGTTTTTGCAGTAAAAAATGAAGAGTAGTCACTCATGTTGCAAAAAAGTGTAGAAAGTTTTACTACACAACGGAAGGTTTACTGAACAGCAGAAAACTTTACTGCACAACTGAAATTTTTACTGCACAACAGCAAAGTCAGTCCTATGGCAAAAACTGAGGATAAGCCCACTTTGCATCTTCTTCCCTTGGACTTTGGACTCAACATTTACGCACAAACTAGCAGAGGCAAAAAGGTACTCTAGAGCCCATTCCGCAGAGCACGAGGCCCAACTTCCTTCTTAGAAAAAGCCTAGACTAAGCGTTGTCCAATAACATCAAGACGCATGTCTAAGGTACAAGAAATGTAAAATGAACCCTCAACATTTTTGGCGACTTCATTAGGAAGTTAGGATCAAGATGGGGAGAATGAGATATTTCTCCTCCGTAAACATGTTTCCAAGTCCTTACTAAAGTGAGATGCAGTTGTTCTTAAACCGTCCAAGCTATACCCTTAGGGAAGTTTCTAACTTTTTAATATATTTTGAAAGACACGGCTAGTTTTGATATTTGGCTCTAAATTGGTGTACCCCAATTATTCATGATATCATGATTTAATTATCTAGTTGAAAAAGAAATGTTATCGTATATCAAGACTAGATAAATTAACTGGTTTAATTTCTGCTACAACACAGGAAAGTATCCAAAACGTTATAGCAATACCATAGCAAAATTTTATGGCAGAATATTATGGCAACATTACAGCAAAATAGTGTTGGGAATTCTATGGCAAAATATTGCAGCAACGTTACGACAAGACAGTACCATAGTAGAATTCTGTGGAAAAATGCAGTAACATTACAGCAAGATAGTACCATAATAGAATTCTGTGGAAGAACGCAGCAACGTTAAAACAGAACAATATGGTGAGCAAAATGCTATAGTAGGATATTGCAACAGAATATTGTGGCAGAATACCACAACACCATAATAGAGTTCAATGGCATTGCATCAAAACATAGTAGTAAAATATCATTGCAACACCATAGAGTTTTACAATAGAAGGCCCTGACAATAGTTGAAATATTTCCCATACACAAATACTAATAAGGTCAAGACACTTAGTCCTATCTTTTAAATGACACTTGTTCTCCTTGCCATGCATGTGAGACATGTGGCAAGCCACTTATTCAAATATGCAAAACCAAAACTCCCACCACTTTTTGCTCTCATTTCTTTTAAGGAAACACTAGAAGCTTTCTAAATTCTCTCTATCTCCACCTTCGGGTCTAGCATTTAGAAAAGAAAAATCCCTTCATTCCCTTACAAGGTTTCGATCATTTTTTTCATGCTAGTGATTCTAGCTCTACTTCCCCTTAAGAACCAAAAGCTATAAACAAAAAATGAACCTATAGAAGCCAAAGGAAAACTTTCATCATTACTATACTATTGCAAATCACTATTTCCTCCACAAAGTATCCGTCAAAAATCTTTTCCAAAAGTGCAAAATGTCCCTCTGTAGAAATTTCATAGCAGAAAGTGCAGATCCTTCGGTAGACTGGTCACAGCAGAATCTGCTGAATTTCAGAAGTGTAGAATGTTCATCTGTAGAATATTTTATGGCAAAAAATGTCATAAGCTAGAATGTAGATTATTTACAATACAATCTACTAAATTTCAGAATGTTCATTGGCAGAATATTTCGTAGCAAAATCCCAGGAATGTAGAATGTTCATCAGAAAAATATTTCGTATCAAAAAGTTTCAGAAGACAAAGTGCATTTCAGCAAACTGTTCATAGCAAAATCTTATGAATTTCATAAATGCAGAATGCTCATCTGTAGAATATTTTGTAGCAAAAATTTTTAGAAGCCAAAATGCAGATATCTCAGTAGGCTGTTCACAGTAGAATATTTTGCAGCAGAATATTCTACAGCAGAATTTTGTATTAAATTTCAGCAGGTCTTTTTGTATAATATCCTACCACGAAATTCAGTATTGAATTCTTGAACTTCCTAAGTGCAATCACAAATCCAACATGATTATCTTCTATAACAAAAGTGATCATTGCTCCATTAAGAATTCATGGGAACACCAATAGTGTGAAGATGTGTAAAAGGGTAGTGGAGGATTTTGCTACAGTAAGAAATTCAAGTCTAGATCTTATTCAACAAATTTGAGACTTGTTCTCAAAGCAAGAGAGGTGCATACAAAGCCTTTCATGTTCACTTTTGCTAAATCAATATCTTGCTACTACATTCACAAATATATCAGTATCAATGAAGGGGGGAGGGAGGAGGGTGAAGTAATAAATTTGGTGATATCAAAACATCCGCTTTCAACCAAAGAATACATTGAAGGCATGTGACAGGGTGGTCAAGTGTCCAAATTAAATCTTGACCTTGGAATGAGGCCAATCACTCAGTTATTACGTACTCTCCATAAAGAAGCCCAAATCTACAAGTTGCTTGCAAACTGCTCTTTGTCCATAATCGAGTCTAGCAAACTGATTCAACAATCTTGAAGAGTTGAGAAGTTTTCTTTGAAGCACCTCGAAGGATTTATGCTTAGAGTGACATCAATGATCATGATCTTTATGATATTTCAAAGAAAGAATGTATTAGATCACTTGTACTACAAACTACACAACTCCACCATCACTTTTCAAGTCATGAAGCTCATTGATGCCAATGTTTCATCCTAGAGGAACTCTGCAAAAGTGACAAACTCAAAGCTCCTTCTTTTGGCTTGTGTGCGAAAGGAAAATAGCATAATCAACTGCCAACACACATTCTTCCATGAATAAAGTTGCTTAGTTTATTACTGCAGAAAATTAATACATGATTTTTATTGAACGTGTTCTGTTGCAAAGGCATTCTGCCACAAGTATAAAGAAGCATGATGATGGTACATCATGGGAAAATGATATATTGGAAGCCACTAGCTCTTGGCTGTTACTAGCCAACCATGAAGCAAGAGATGTAATAAACTCCATCTAAATATGTTTGTAGTCAAAGTAAGCAAAGAAGAAACCCAAGGAATATGGGTCTTAGCAGCAAAAGCCAGCAAAAGGGTCATGATAATGAATTCTTGGCTAGAAGCTGGCAAAGGAACCATGGTTGCAAGTGTTAGGATGTGTGCCTTTAAATCCTATTGTATGATGCTATGTATGACATTATGTATGACTTAATGTTGTGTTTAATAAAGTTATTTATTTTTATCTAAAATAATGGTAACATGAATATTTGGACATTATCATATAGTCCATGAGATGCATAGTATGTGATTTATGTGATTTAGTCACAGAAGATATAAATCACAAGTTCTTTGTAAACTCAGAATTTATAGTTCGTAGTCGGTGATGAAATTGGGCATTCCATCTGCGAAGACTATAACGTATCAATTAATATGATTTGGCTTGATCATGAAAATGGTGACTTCTAGTTGATATGTTGATATGTTGATATATTTTAAGAGTTAAAACATATTGAACTAGACCGCTGTGAGATTTATTATTCTCCTAACGACTGTCAAATGAATAATAAATCTCATGACTTCTATTTACATGAACTCTTAATCCTGAGAGAATAATGGACTTAATCATGATGTGTAGGTTGCTTTGATATATCAGGAGTGAGATCTAAAGTAACGGTCAAAACCTCGGTATGTTGAGCAACCACATTTAGTGTTGATGGAACATATATTCTTAAGATGGAATTCATAGTCTCTTAATAGAGATACAAAATATTCCCTTGAAATAAGTTTAATGGTTTTGGTTATTCAGAGAGTTAGGCCTAACCACTTTGATAAGAAATTACTAAAGTATATATTTATGAAATTGGATTTCATAAATATATGATGAATAATTTAAAGAATTAAACCAGGTACTCAAGGATAAGATGTAGTAATTTACAAAGTGGCAGTCTACATTTATGACTTTGTATTACTACGAATATTTTATGAAGGAGTTGCGTGTATAATAAAGTCTTGGGATATAATTTATTAATAAGGCCAAGAGTGCAATTATATTTATATAGTAGTATTAAATATAATTAATGGTAACTTTAGACTTGTCAAGAGTTGACAGAAAAGCCCAAGGCCCATTGGAGTTAGTGTCTTATTGGTCCCTTTTTGTCCCACTCCAAGCCACACACTAAAGCCCAATTGGAAAGGCCCAATAGGCCAGCCCAATTAGATAATCAGTTAATTATAAAATGAGAAACATATAGAATTTTTTAATTAATGAAAAAGGATCGTAGAGAAAAGAGAAAGTGTGAGACACACTTTCATTCTCCCTTTGGAAACTGATTGAGAGACCACACATCTTGGGCGTAAAGTGGAATTTGAGTAAAGATTAAAAGTGTTCCCAAGTGCTTTTAATCTTTGTTTTGAATTTCTCCATACCAAGGTACGCTATTTTGTTCTTAAATTCTGAAATTTACATAGTGCATGTTGTCAATCATGAATGAAATAGATCCTTATTTGTTGCTTCCGCTGTGTATTTTATATGAGATACAAAACCATATTTTTATCCAACAATTGGTATCAGAGCCAGGTTTTCATATCATGATTGTATAATGTGTAATTAAATTTTAGAATTTAAGAAAACCGTTATCTTTGTGTTTCAATTTTCTGCATCAAGTTATGGTGTTGTGTCATGTTTTTATTGTTCATGACAATAATTTGTTTACTGTTGCCGTACAAATTGTAAACCATTTAACGCAATTTGTACGAATTCATATGATGACTTCATATTCAATTCAATATATCTCATTCAAATGGGGTAGGTAGTTATTGAAATGGGGTAGTTATGCTTGTACCGTTTGGAAATTAAGTGCATGGTTTGAATGCACCACTTGGTTTGTCACTGATTGGACTTCTTGCATGGATGATTGTACTGCATGGCCATCATGCATGAAAACTTAAATTTTGCATGGCTTGAACGTGATTACCAAGATTGTCATTGCATGGCTTCGAATAAATTTGCACTTTTTGGACTTTAAGGCATTCATTGCATGGCTTCAATGTCAATGCTTTGCTTGTCATTTAGTGCATAGAATTACCATCACATGCCTTGGTTGGTATGGATTGGTTGATATGCATTAAATCAAGAATTGTACATGGCTGTAAGACGTATATATTGTCATGTGATAATATAATATATTATTATATAAAATGTATATTATATTATATGTATAATATAATATAATTTTATAACGTAATATATTATATTATATATAAATATATATTTATGCTAGTTTAATGAAATTTATTCCTAATGAGATTAGGATTAATTTTTTCACGTGTCTAGCATTATTATGATTCTTGATCTTAAAAACCTTTAATTTAAAATATCTAGTGGGAGAGAGATACAAGGGTTGGATCCCACAGCCTCCATTATCGGTTCATAGTAATGTGGGTAAACACCTCGTCTTGGCGTATATGCCTCGCGATCCCAAAGGAGGGTGTTTACTTCATAGTACTACAAGATTGAACTTACCCGTTTAAAGTAGTGTGGACAAACACCTCGTCTTGGCGTATATGCCTCACAATCCCAAAGGAGGGTGTTTTGTTCCATGATACTACAAGTTTAAACACTATAAAAAGGAGATGAAATATGGCTACACATGACTCTAGATAGTGGTGTACACTAGACTAAGTGTAATGTTAACCTCCCAAAGGAGCTATGTCATTATTACTTAGAGGCTAAAGGTAATACGACATATTGTTAGTGTTTGATAAGAGTTATCATGATAGCACTAATAATGAGAATAGTTCTCAACCAATTAATGTGTTTATAATAAACTTGCTACCAAGGAATTATAGACATGGATTGGGTTGTCGTTGCATATATTATTTTATGGTTTTATTAAGGTTCCATATTGTATGCTTATATGCTAAATTGATAATGTCCAGTTTACTTATTATATTCATGTTTATTATTTTCAGATTTAAATTATGGCATCATTTAGCCCACTTGTTGCTATTCTTAACCAAAACAAATTGACTAGATCCAACTATGTTGACTGGAAAAGGAATTTGGACATTGTTCTTACTACTGAAGAGCACAAATATGTGCTTACTCAACCATGTCCTAGCTTTCCTTCATTAGATGCTCCTTTAGAGGAAAAACAACGATACGATCGTTGGTAGA
Source organism: Castanopsis chinensis (assembly GCA_032878915.1). Classification (NCBI taxonomy): domain Eukaryota; kingdom Viridiplantae; phylum Streptophyta; class Magnoliopsida; order Fagales; family Fagaceae; genus Castanopsis; species Castanopsis chinensis. The sequence continues at coordinate 6,001,103 of JAVQMG010000108.1, read as the reverse complement.
AATCTAATGAAATGGCCAAGTGCTACATCCTAACATCTATCTCAAATGTTCTACAGCATCAAATGCAAGATGTAGAACTAGCTTCGGACATCATGTTAAGTCTGAATGAGATGTTTGGTAAGCAAGGCCGTTCTGCAAGGCAAGAAACCATGAGACAAATTTATAATACCAAAATGACTGCAGGAAGTTCAGTGAGGGAGCATTGTCTTAGGATGATTGCTAATCTGAACACATTAGAAGTTTTAGGTGCCGACATTGATGGAGAATCCCAAGTGGATATGATACTCCAGTCACTACCGAAATCATTCAAAGAATTTAGACTCAATTATAATATGAACAAAAAGATTTATTCTTTGTCTAAATTAATAAATGAGTTAGTGGCGACGAAAGGCATCCTTAGTACTTCTAGTGTTGAAGCCAATGTGGGTGAAGCCAATGTGGGTGAAGCTTCTACTTCTCAACTTAAGTCGAAAGGCAAAGGTAAGAAGAAGAAGAAGAAGAAGAAGAAGAAGAAGAAGAAGAAGAAGGACTTCACTAAGAAAGATGGTAAATAAATTGCCTTAGGGGTTGCCGACAAAGGAAAGAAAACCAAAGAAAAATGTTTCAATTGTGATGAGAAAGGACATTGGAAGAGGAATTGTCTAATATTCAAGGCTGCCAAGAATAAGGGTATGAAAAGTTCCTTTCTTCTTGAAATATGTTTGGTACAGAATCCAACGGATTCCTAGTGTGTGGATTCAGGTTGTACTAATCATATCTGCAATTCTTTGCAAGGGTTCCAGGAGACCAGAAAGTTGAATGAGGGAAAACTATTTCTTACTTTGGCTGATGGGAGAAGGATTCTGGTTGTAGCTGTTGGAATGTTTAACTTATGCTTTAAGTCTAGAGTTTTAATATTGGAAGACTGTTTGTATGTACCTAATGTTCGTAGGAATTTGATTTCTGCAACTTACTTAGGTAAGCATGGATATTGTGTTATCCTTAAAGACAATGTTGTAATAAAGAAGGATAAAACGTTTATCTGTTCTGGCAATATTGTGGATGGTCTTTATATTTTAACTCCTGACATGCATGAATTATACAATTCTGAAATAGATAGTAGCTCTCATGTAAAATCATTAAAGAGAAAGTTTCCTTCTACTAGTGATGCATATCTATGGCACTTGCATTTGGGTCATATTAATTCAAATAGGATTCAAAAACTAATCAAAGATGGACTTTTAAAGCCCATGGACTTTGATGGATTTCCAGTTTGCGAATCTTGTTTGGAAGGTAAAATGACTAAACGACCTTTTAATGCAAAAGGTAGAAGAGCCCAAGAGTTGCTTGAATTAGTTCATATAGATGTATGTGGTCCTATGTCAACCCAAGCAAAAGGAGGTTATGAGTATTTCATCACTTTTACGGATGATTACTCAAGATATGGTTATGTGCACCTAATGAGACGGAAGTCCGAAGCCTTTGACAAGTTCAAAGAGTTTAGGGCTGAAGTTGAAAATCAATTGGGTAAATGCATAAAGGCCATTCGATCTGATCGAGGTGGCGAATACCTTCTTGGGGATTTCAAAAATTACCTAATTCAAAATGGGATTGTCTCCCAATTGACTGCACCTGGAACTCCCCAACAAAATAGTGTAACAGAAAGAAGGAACAGGACTCTTTTGGAAATGGTTAGGTCCATGATGAGTTACTCAACTTTACCAGTTTCTTTTTGGGAATATGCACTAAAAACTACTATGCATATTTTGAATTTAGTTCCATCAAAATCTGTTCCCAACACACCTAAGGAATTATGGAGTGGACGCAAACCTTGTATGAAATATCTCCACATTTGGGGATGTCCAGCACATGTATTGAAAGGGAAGTCTGATAAGTTAGAAACTAAAACTGAAGTATCCATGTTTTTAAGGTATTCAAAAGAAACTAAGGGTTATTTATTCTATAATCATAAGGATAACAAAGTGTTTGTTAGCACCCATGCCAAATTTTTGGAAGATGATTATATGAATAATTTTAATCCTAGAAGTAGAGTTGTGTTGGCTGAAATGAATGAACCTGTAGTTGAACAACCAATGGATGAGACTAGGGATGATGTGGATGTATTGGATACACCACAAGATATTACTCATGAGATGTCTAGTACACAGATGTCTCGTCGTAGTGGGAGAATTATTCGGCCTCCTATGAGATTTAGAGGTTTGGGAGAAACTTATGTAGCTATCTCAAAAGAGGTTGAATCGAATCCCTACACTTATGAAGAGGCAATGAATGATATAGATGCACATCATTGGGTCTTAGCTATGAAATCTGAATTGGATTCTATGTATTCCAATCATCTATGGGATCTTGTAAAAGCGTCTAACGGCATTAAACCTGTTGATTGCAAATGGGTTTACATGAGGAAGAGAGGGATAGATGGAAAGGTTGAAACCTTTAAAGCAAGACTAGTGGTGAAAGGGTATACATAAAAAGAAGGTATTGATTATGATGAAACTTTTTTGCCAATAGCCATGCTTAAGTCTATCAGAATTCTCTTATGCATTGCTGCTCATTATGATTATGAGATTTGGCAAATGGATGTCAAGACTGCATTTCTTAATGGCAATCTTGAAGAAGGAATATACATGATGCAACCGAAAGGTTTCATAGCAAAGAACCAAGAGCATATGGTATGCAAGTTGAATAGGTCCATTTATGGACTTAAACAAGCATCTAGGTCATGGAACATGAGATTTGATCAAGCAATCAACTCATTTGGTTTTAAACAAAATCTTGATGAACCATGTGTGTACAAAAGACATCGAGACAAAATAGTAATGTTCCTAGTGCTTTATGTTGATGATATTCTACTCATTGGAAATGATGTAGGGGTAATGTCATCGGTTAAAGTTTGGTTGTCTAGCCAATTTGATATGAAGGACTTGAGTGAGGCTAACTTTATTTTAGGGATCAAGCTTTTGCGAGATCGTAAGAATAAGATGTTAGGCTTATCACAAGCTGGATATATAGATAAGGTTCTAAAACGGTTTAGCATGCAAAACTCCAAGAAAGGATTGCTTCCTTTTAGACATGGAGTTCCTCTGTCTGATGACCAAAGGCCTAAGACTCAAGAGGAAGAAAATATAATGAGACAAGTTTCTTATGCTTTTGCAGTGGGAAGCCTCATGTATGCCATGCTTTGTACTAGACCAGACATTTGTTATTCAGTTGGCATTGTCAGCCGATATCAATCAAATCCAGGACCAAAACATTGGCCAGCTGTAAAGCATATTCTCAAGTATCTTAGGAGAACAAGAAATTATATGCTTGTTTACCATTGTGAGGATTTGATTCCCATTGGCTATACAGATTTAGATTTTCAATCGGATCTAAATTTCAGAAAATTCACTTCGGGATGTGTTTTCACCTTGGGAGGTGGAGCCATAAGTTGGAGGAGTGTTAAGCAATCTTGCATTGCAAACTCCACCATGGAAGTCGAGTACGTTGCTGCTTGTGAAGCAGCAAAAGAGGCTGTTTAGCTCAAGAAATTCCTTTCTGATCTTGGTGTTGTAAGGATGGAGCATATTCCCATCACATTGTTTTGTGACAATAATGGAGCGGTTGCACAATCCAAAGATCCAAGAAATCACAAGAAAGGAAAGCACATTAAGAGGAAGTACCATATCATTCGAGACATTGTTGCTCGTGGAGATGTTGTGGTAGCAAAGATTGAAAGTGCAAATAATCTAGCAGATCCTTTTACCAAAGCCTTGCCTCAAAGGACTTTCGAGTCTCATTTGGAGGAAATGGGAGTTAGATTAGTACACAATAGTCTTTAGGGCAGGTGGAAGATTGTTAGGATGTATGTCCTTAAATCCTATTGTATGATGCTATGTATGACATTATGTATGACTTAATGTTGTGTTTAATAAAGTTGTTTATTTTTATCTAAAATAATGGTAACATGAATATTTGGACATTATTATATAGTCCATGAGATGTATAGTATGTGATTTATGTGATTTAGTCATAGAAGATATAAATCACAAGTTCTTTGTAAACTCAGAATTTATAGTTCGTAGTCGGTGATGAAATTGGGCATTTCATCTGCGAAGACTATAACATATCAACTAAGATGATTTGTCTTGATCATGGAAGTGGTGACTTCTAGTCGATATGTTGATATGTTTTAAGAGTTAAGACATATTGAACTGGACCACTGTGAGATTTATTATTCTCCTAATGACTGTCAAATGAATAATAAATCTCACGACTTCTATTTACATGAACTCTTAATCCTGAGAGAATAATGGACTTGATCATGACGTGTAGGTTGCTTTGACATATCAGGAGTAAGATCTAAAGTAATGGTCAAAACCTCAATATGTTGAGCAACCACATTTAGTGTTGATGGAATATATATTTTTAAGATGGAATTCATAGTCTCTTAACAGAGATACATAATATTCCCTTGAAATAAGTTTAATGGTTTTGCTTATTCAGAGAGTTAGGCCTAACCACTTTGGTAAGAAATTACTAAAGTATATATTTATGAAATTGGATTTCATAAATATATGATGAATAACTTTAAAGAATTAAACCGGGTACTCAAGGATAAAATGTAGTAATTTACAAAGTGATAGTCTACATTTATGACTTTGTATTACTACGAATATTTTATGAAGGGGTTGCGTGTATAATAAAATCTTGGGATATAATTTATTAATAAGGCCTAGAGTGCAATTATATTTATATAGTAGTATTAAATATAATTAATGGTAACTTTGGACTTGTCAAGAGTTAACGGAAAAGCCTAAGGCCCATTGGAGCTAGTGTCTTATTGGTCCCTTTTGGTCCCACTTCAAGCCACACACTAAAGCCCAATTGGAAAGGCCCAATAGGCCAGCCCAATTAGATAATCAGTTAATTATAAAGAGAGAAACATACATAATTTTTTAATTAATGAAAAAAGATCGTAGAGAAAAGAGAGAGTGTGAGACACACTTTCATTCTCCCTTTGGAAACTGATTGAGAGACCACACATCTTAGGCATAAAGTGGAATTGGAGTGAAGGTTAAAAGTGTATTCGTAGTAGAACAAAGCCAAAGCATGCCTGGGAAGTAACTCTTTCCCAAATTCTCTAACAACAAAGAATTTTTGCAATGTTGCAACTTGTAGATCCATGTCATCCAAAAATTTTTATTGAAGAATGTGTGAATCACATGGTGGAGGTCATCTTATCAATGAAACTCATTAGAAAATTGACTACTTTGTCAAAAGAAGATCTCGCATTATCTTGAAAAACCTTATCGTTACCATCAATACTAAGAGAAGGTTATCTAAGTCTGACATCACGCCCATCCAGTTGTCTCACATGCTGGGGGGGTAAGTCTCATTCTATGGCAAATCTGGGAAGACTTCTACAGAAAGCTAAGGACTTATTTTCATACACTGGGGGCTATCTTATTCTGTAGCAAATACAGAAAGCCTTATGTGGAAAGCCATGGAATCATCCAGTTGTCTCACTTGCTAGGGGGCTAAGGCTTATTCTACAACAAATTTAGAAAGCCTTTGGCAAAGTTTAGAGTATCACCATATGGCGTGAATCTGCGGAAACAACATTACTTACCGCGAAATAAGTATTGATTATGGCATTTCAGCAAGTACACATTCATCCGCCACTTAATCTGCAACTACTTCAAACTTTATGATATGGCATAGTGCAACACCCTTGCAATTTGTCACAACCTACCATGGTCAAGTAACATTCTAGTTTGCGACAAAGCAACAACAACATCTATCTTCTACAGAAATATCAACTAGCAATTGGAGAATAAGTTCTCACACAATATAAAAGTCTACACAGTAGTAAATCCATGAAGAAATTCTACTACCCTTGTTGCGCAAAATGTCAAAGAAGCAAAGAAAGGAAGCAAAAAGATGAAGCCCATAAGCACTCCAGCAGAAACATACGTAAAGGTGAACCAGCAAGCACTACGGTAGAAAATAAATGCTCCTTGAGAGACTTTAAGGCTTCAAGAGTGCTCCGCAGAAAAGCTAAGTAATAAAGGAACTCACAGCAGAAATAAATAAATAAATATTGGAATCAATGATGAAGTCTAAAAATTTCTCTAGCAACACATCCAATGGCAGACCACCTTCCTCAAGAATTGGAAATACACTGCCAAGCTTAGCAACATGAGAAAGAAGAATTGGGAGAAATAAGATCTGTGGTAATCTCAAGGAAGTTTTTCTTGAGTAGCATTTACTCTTCCTAAAAGATTGATGTATCCTACTCACCTAGGAAGACTACAACAAAATTAAGAGATTTAGTTTACAACAACATTTATGCCTTTTCATCAAAGAAGCAGCGATATCCTCACCAGCAATGGCTTTGGCAGAATAACAAGAAGAATATGTTAAAGAAGAAAAAAGAAAAAACGAAGGAATCAATAGTTGTTGTGGCAGAATGACAAAGAAAATTTTTAAAATGAAAAGAAAGTGAAGATTTCTCATGAAAGCATTCTCATTGGACTTTGGAAGAACATCTATAGCGGCACTACTTGTAGGCGCCTTAAAATGAGGGGCAAACTCAGTCAATCCTGCAAAAAGATCAATTTTGCAACAAAACCAAAATTTTGGTAGAATAAAAAACAGCCCGTAATGCAAACAGCAAAGGTACAAGAGTAGTAATGATCTTGAGGGCTAGAAGGTCCTCTACTATTGCAAAAATACATTTGTCCATGTTAGTAGTAGCTCCAAATAAGGAGGTTCTCCATAAATGCATCATCACTAAAAGAAGTTTGCCTTTCTACAAAGCCTAGCATCCTTCTCTGCAGAAACTTCATCCTGGCCAAAAATTCATGTGCTTTTCAACACAGCAAAAAGTATTATCAGCAAATGAAAGAGTACTTGGTTATGATGATGGCTTGCAATTTTAGCTCTACACTTTGTTTAAAGTGAGCAAAAGGAATGAAGATACGTGACTGCAAAGAGAAGAAGAAAGTACGAGAAGAGGGAACAAATATACCTTTTGATCTACATACTTAGTGGAAGCTTTCCTCTTATGAAAGGAACTCTACTTGAAGAAAGTAACGTGGTAGAACTATTTTGATGAAACTCCTTTCAGTCATCCACTTAGATGCGAAGGTAGTAGAAGACAACACTTTCTCTATTTTTAGAGAATGAATGGAGCCTAAAGTGAAGCAACCTTAAGTGGCTAAAAGAAAATGAAAAATGAAAACCATAAGAAGGATCCTCACTGTGCAAAGTGTTGTTCACGAAGTTGGAAACAAAAAGAAGAGTCAAAGAATCCAAAGAGCCAGTTTTGAGCATTTTGTAGAGATGAGAAAATGTAGAAAATCATAATGAAGAAGGAACCCAACAGGGAAGGATTTTATGAAATTTGTGTCTCCTGACCATTCTCAAAGAGCAACTACACTTATGGAAGAATGAAGAGATGATATTAAGGGATACGTAGGGAAAGTAAAAAAGTAAAAAAGTAAGTTAGCTAAAGCAATCAAGCCTAATTCTTCAACCACAGAATCTGCTACAACCTTCACTTCCTGTAGTACAGACGCTAAGCTAGCAGAAACAGAGTAAGAGGTGTATTAACGCAGAGAAATAAGTGCATGTATTGCAATAGAAGCAGAGGAACCAGCAGCAAGAAGTGTCTGCATATTCTGTAAAAGAACAAAAATGAGTATTTATCCCCACAAAAGCAAAGAAATGAGTACGTTCTACTGCAAAAACATAAAGAAATTAAGTATACAAATTGCTGCAGACATAGAGAAATGAGTACCACCATAGAAGTCCAAGATCACAAGGAATTTCAAAAAGCAAATCAAGAGACAAACAAAGGAATGATGAAGAGGAGAAGGATGCACACATCATCATCATTGACAATCCCTTTGAATGGGGGTAGAAGTAGAAAAAGAGGCTACAAATGGTATATTGCAAAAAGACTCTTATTGATGCCCATTTTTTAAAAAGGGCCTAACATCAGAAGTGGCCCTACAATAGAGAAAGTGAAAAGGGGAAAATTTGATGGCAGGATTGATGGCTAACAGGCCTAAAAGAATAAAAAGAGGTAAAGAAGAAGTAAATGGGCCGAGGAAGTTAAGGAATGAAGTAGTAAGCCCATGAGAATAATAAGAGGTAAAGAGGAAGTAAATGGGTCAAGGAAGCTCAAAAAATGAATTAGCAAACTCATTGGGTTGGCTTAAAGGCCAATAAGCCTGAAAAGTAATAAAAGGTAAAGACATGGTAATTGGGTCGAGGAAGCCTTAAGAATCTAGCAAAAATCCCAGGGGAGTAAAAGAAGTAAAGAAGAAGTAAATGGATCGAGAAAGCTCAAGGAATGAAGTAGTGAAATAGGCTGGCACAATAAGAATGTTAGCCAACAAAGCCCAAAAGAGGTAAAAATGTGGTAATTGGGCCAAGGAAGCCCGAAGAATCTAGTAAAAAGCCCATGGGAGTAAAAGAGGTAAAGAAAAGGTAAATGGGCCAAGGAAACCAGAGGAATGAAGTAGTGAAATGCGCTGACATAGTAGGAATGTTGGACAACAAAGCCCAAAAGAGGTAAAGATGTGGTAATTGGACCGAGGAAGCCCGAAGAATCTAGCAAAAAGCCCATAGGAGTAAAAGAGGTGAAGAAGAAGTAAATGGGCCGAGGAAACCCGAGGAATGAAGCAGTGAAATGGGCTGGCACAATAGGAATGTTGGCCAACAAAGCCCAAAAAAGGTAAAGATATGGAAAGTAAACCAAGGACACCCTGAGCAAAAGATTGATGAAGAAGTGGGCTAGCACAGTAGGAACATTAGCCCATAAGCCCACAGTGTAACAAGAAGCAAAAAGAGAGATAAAGTTATAATAGGCACAATGAAGTGATATGGAAGGATCAGTAGTCAAAAGGCCTACGAAGAAAAGAAGAAAAGCATTCACATGTGAACTGTGAAGCAACCCATGAAAGAAAACTGCATAAGTGTTCGCATATGTATTGCAGAAGCAATCCATATGCTCAGGGGGCTGAATGTTGATGCCCATTTTTGCAAATCCATACCCAAAACCCCATGAGAAAGAAAACCCAATATGAAGCAAGACTCAAAAGCCCATACGGGGGAAAGCCCAATGAAAATCAAGGTTCAAAGACCCACCAAGAAGACCGAAGAGCAAGAAAGGTCCAAAAAAAGAAATGCAAGGGAAAGGGATTTGCAGCAAAATGCAAATCTGCAACGGAAGACAAATCTGCAGCAGAATGCAGTTCCTCGACAGAATGACTTTGACAGATCAGGGCAAATTGGGCCCAAGACCTTTTTAATCAAGTCAACATTATTTGGCCCACAAAGGCCCAAATCTTTTGGTATAGAAGAATATGTGTGAAAACTAATATGAAGAAGCATGATGAAAAGAAATAAGGAATAATGTCAGGAGAAGAAATTGCATGAAGGAAAGAAAAGTCAAACCAAAGGAAATGACAAACACAGCAAGAAACACACGAAGAAATAAGACAGAGACATGCAGCAGAATGAAACAAAGCAAATCTGGTAGCAGAAACGGCGTGGGAACAAAAGAAGACAAAAACTGAAGATAGTGGAGCAAGCACACAAGGGTCGGAGCACCACCAACCTATACACAACCAATACAAGTGAGGTGGGCCCACGGTCAAGGAAATTCTGAGAGTGTGGTTTCGTGGTGGGGGCAAAAGGGGTGTATATTTGGTTTCCAACCGTGACTTCTTTTAGGAATATACCCTGTTGGGATGGTATATTACCCAAAAGAGGTAGTAGATGTCTGAAACCATTTGATGCATGCCATAGAAATAGGTAGTGAGGTAGCCCAATTCTTATCCATTTGAACCTAAAGGTAGAGGTATACAGCAAGAACAAACAAAAGGAAATTTTGTCATCAAATAAGTAGTAGTACAGCAAACCTATCCTAAGCAGTGGTAATGGCCGAGAAACAAGTGGGTTGGTGGGGACTCCTAAAGGAATGCCCATAACAAGCCACAAACAGTTGGTGAATCCCTAGGGTAAAAGGTAGAAATCTCATTGAATTAGTTCACTATAAAAGAAAAGGTAATCATGGATAAAAGGAGGGAGCCCATGGCAAGAGAGAGCAGTAAATACCAAGGGGGAGGCACCCAAAGAGAGGGACCCAATAAAAGGAAAGACCCAACGGCAAACAATCCACCGCAAGAGAGCAATAAGAAACTAAGAGTAAAAAGAACAGAGAGAAAGAAAGATAAAAAGTGGTAAAAAGAAGAGATAAAACACAGCAGGAATAGGAGCATACATCAATAGACTATCTTTTCCCTCCCTCTTAGCAAACCCACTCTTTGGAATCCCAAAAGTAGTGATAAGTAGCCCTTTAGACCCATTCTCTAAAATGCACAATTTTGATGACAAAAGCCTATAACAAGGTTATTCAAGTTGGAGTTTGGGTTCCTTCTTTGTTTACATATTCTACAGGAAGATTTAATACTTGATCTCAATCGCAAATATATTTGATTTCACTTGTTAAAACTTATATATGTTGTATTTAGTCATTCTGTTGTAACACATTTTTATCACATTCACTACATTAGTTGTTCTACTATGGTATCTTCATTTGTTGTACTAGTTATTCTGATGTAGCACATGTTTATTATATTCACCATGTTAGCTATTATACTAGTTAAACCTTTTCTGCTAAAACTTTCTTATTTTTTTTTTATCACGTGTTTTACTCTTGATACGAACCAATCATTGTTCTGCCATACACAACTTTAAATACAAAAGCTTAAAATTTAAACATTTTATCAATAACATAGTTATTAAAATCAAATCATCTTGAAATTTTAGGGAATTAAAGAAGAAAGAGAGAAAAGCATATTCGACCTCCACAAAAACACACGGTTAGATCTACAGGTTTAGATTTAGACTTTAATCTAAAGAGAGAAAAAGGATCAAAACAAGGGAGAAGAAGATTGGTAAGACCAGTGATAAGCATTTTTTCTCTTGGTTTTCTTTTAAGGGACTCTAGTCTCTTAAACTCGAGTTCATTCATTGATCTCGAGTCTCACAAACTCAAAATGCTACTCAGCAAAAATGTTTGCAAAACTTGTCTGCTAACAAAATTGTTTGCAAAATCATGCTAAATGCCAAAAACCTCCTGAAATTTTGCAAGTAGGAATAATATAAAACTAAAATCTAATCTAATCGTAGATTTGTTAAAATCCGCATTCCATAAAAAAAATCATTAAATAGTTTAATATAGCGAGAAACCCAATGGAACATTTGAACCCTAAATGTTTACATTAGAAACGTATCAACAAGTTACAAGACTCCATCTTCCACGAAATGCTTGATCACAAGAAATTTATGAAATTTTGTGGCAGTGTTTTTATATGTAAAACCTTCACAATTCAACTTTTTATGAAAAATGTGATTTTTAATACTTAAGAAATCTGAAATACAGATAGCCTCATAGCAATTTTCTGTTATTAATGTATGCTTGGCTGTTTGTAGCAAATTGGACTAATTGAATCGTTTTTTTCTTTTAAGAAAGAATTGATTAAATTCTTTAAACTCGACCATTAAAGTTCGAGCTTAATTGCACACTTTTAAATTAACCGAGAATATTGAGTGAGCCTACTTTCTACGCTTTTATTTTGCATGTACATATTACACCTATGTAGAGGAAAGCTCATGAGAAGAGTGAGGCACCTTCGAACTTCATCATAGGCTATCTTTCATAGCACCAATATTTTGACTTTCTACCTCTTCCATAACGCCAGGGAGGCACTTCAAAGAAGCCCAGAAAACATGTGTTCGTAAACTACATATTACACTGAACATAAGGGATGTGTTCTCATTACTATGGAGCAAAATCACGATACAACACATGACAAGACTGTAACCAACATTGGGGCATACAAATTAGGGCACCATAAGGTTCTCAACTCACAAAACAGCTCAACGCTAAAATCAAAACCTCAAATAGAAGACCTGTGAACCACATTAAGGAAACAGCACATCCCGAAATAGTTTCAGCCTCTAAGTTTTCATCTATTTCTGCAAATGCAAAACATCAATCACATTACTAAATAGCAAAATATATACAAAACGTGAAAAGAAAATCATAGAAGCTTGAAATCATACATGTACAGGGTATACAACAACACTGGAATGATTAGTCTCCACAAATATGCCAAATAGCCCAGCTTTTGACTCAATGATAAGTTATGCATTCGGATTTGTCGGGTGCTCGTCCTTCAAACCCTTAGAAAGCAGATCATAGTTGATTGATGCAAGCTGGGAGAGATTCTGATAAGCACAAGAAATGCATAATTAAGACACCACATGATGATAATTTATGACAAAGCAAAATTATAAATGATTATAAGGGGGCATAAAAGTTAACCAACAATCACCATTCATTCCCAAGGGCTAAATGATAGCTAAAAAAATATTGGTATTCTAGCAAGTCATTTTATGTTAAAAGTCAAGACAGCACCAGTTTGACAAGAATTTCACCCAGGCAAGGAAAACTTTCTAAATGTAGGTGACTCTTTTACATGCAATGCTAAAACCAGTCCCCAGGTAATCCAGGGGCATTCACCTCTAACGGGCAAAGAAGTCTATGCCCATGGCCCAGGATCTAAGGTCATTCACATTCTTTCATAGAATATAACATTCTAAAAAATAATACAAAGACCAAAAGGGTGGAAAAGTCTTTTCACACAAGTAAAAAAAATTTACTTGAAAGTTACACATGCACGATGTAGGTTTTGAACCCATAACCTCACCCTCCAATTTGCTCTTTTTATTGGGAATATATATTTTTTAGGAGAGCTTTATATATATATATATATTGTACACAAGATGCAAACATAAAGCTCTACTAAAAATCAGTGGATAAAAATAGAACCACCTAACCCATGTGCCATGCCTATAATAGTCAACACGGAAATAAATCATAAAGATGAAAAGTTACCTTGAATGAGAAATTACTGAAAGAGTAATTGGCAGATGAGCTTGACTCAAATTCAGCAAGACCCCCACATTCATCTCCCTATTTATCAGTGATGCCAAGAGCAAAGCAACCCCATAAATCTTACATAAGTATAACAAATCAGAAAGTTAACATAAACAGTTCTTAAAAACCAATGAGTTTCTAGAAATACAATACCACTTCATCTTGGCGATGGCTCAAGCAACTACTGCTGCCACTTAAGCTGTCAGCATCACTGGAATCCTCCAGATCACTGGCTGGATAAGCATGGTCATCCGAAGTATTCCATGAATAGCGACTTGTGAAGTAACTGGTATCTAGAGCACTCTCTGAAGTGGGAACAAATGCAGCCTGTACAAAAATTGAAATTCAAATGGTGTATGTAGTCCATCTAAAACATCAAGAACCATTGCATCTAGATCGATACAATTTTATGAATCAGGCAATCGCACCTTCTGCCTGGCAAGTGTGTCCCAGTTGATATTTTTGAAGAATACATGTTGTTTCACCTGGATTATAAATTCACTTTCATCAATTCAACATCTAAAGGTACCATGGAAACATGCCATCAAAATTAATTGACAAGTCATTAAGAACCAAGATCACCTCTGATGCTCCTCTGGCTCCAAGTCTCTGATGAGGATCTTCTGTCAGTAATCTGAAAACTGAATGTATCAGCATCTGTAAACTTATTATTAAGTCTAGAGGTGTAAACATCATTAAGTCCATACAACAAGCATTTCTCAGTTACGTAAGTCTAGAGGTGTGTAAGGGTCTACAGGTGCGAACCTTACATGAAGAAACATACATCATATCTAGTAAGATATATGCACATAAAAGACAGTCTCTGAAAGACATCAAAATGCCCCATACATCAACATGCAGCTCTATACAGAATACGTAATTGATGTACTAAATGCTGTTTCACTAAAGACACCTTCTCATAAACATCGCAACCAAGGTACGTCAGTGTACTTGAGTTACTACAAGACATAATCTAAAATTACATACATAGAGCATAAGGATATCTTTTTTAACTGCAAAGGCATACATTCCCTTCAAATGTGTGGTTTGTGTGTTGGTGGTCCTAATTTAGAACAGAGCCCACTCTCACCTCACATTCATATGTCAAATTTTCCATGTGTTGAGCCCACACCTAATAAGCAGGAGTGCTAGAACAATTGGTAGGTAATTAAATTCATCATTTCCAATCAACTTGAGCTTTTGAGATTAGTATGGTAATTTATCAAGGGCAAAGTCAAGCTACCTAAGCCCATTCAGAAGTTCATGTTTAAAGAAAGATGAAGAATAAATCTATCTTAAGCAAGAAGTTATCATATGAAGCAGTAAATCACAAACACCAGTGATCATAAGTTGGAAGAAAAAGAGTTGAAAATAATTAAATAGCAGAAACTATGGGGTCATTTTTTTTTTAATTGAAAGTAGATAAGGAAACATGTTCAAATTTTCAAAATCAGTTCATTACAGATGCTTAAGCAAGCAACATATTAAATCCAATCACAAAGAACAATCAGTAAATATAGCAGTCCTTGAAACATAGATAATAAAACATTATTTACTCCCAAGTATCTATAGCATAGCTTTATTAACATCAACATATATTAGATCCTCTCAGATAAAAGCTAAATATTTTAACATTCAAATGCTTCTCTTACCGATCAATTAGATCTTGTGCTTCATGACTCATTTCTTCTGGTACCCGAGGCCATGGTATTTTACGATTAAGAATATTGTCGAATATTGTCTAGGAGAGGAAACAAAAACATGATAGTAATAACTCAACCGGCAATACTCAAAACATAATCAATAAATACCCCCCCAAAATAAAATAAAAATAAAAATAAATTTATAAAAAATAAACTTTTAGATGGCAAACTCATATCAAGAATCTTTCAAACCCACCCCCCAAAAAAAACCATAAATATACTCTATCCTAGAAGTATCATTTATCATCCAGTTTTGAGGAAGAACACTAGTCTTGCAAACAGAAACCAGCTTATTACAGCATAAATTATATGTGATCTAAATGAACCAATCTATAACATACCTCCTAAGACTTAGCACAGTAATAATTTGCATGAGATTGAATGAATTTTCATTTGCATCCATAGACACATTAAAAATAATTGTGTCAACTCCCAACAACTATGTTGAAAACCAAGTACTTGTCCTTATGCCATTTAGCTCTAGCTAAAATGGAATCTCCTCTCATTGTAAGAGTAAGGTTGAGGCTGAGCCGCTGAAGTCATGGGTTCAAGATCCACCAGGTGCACACGTAATTAGCAAAAATAATCCATTCTTATGTCCCAAATTTAAAACTAAATGTTATAAACGTCTCACGTCCATGTATCCTGGACATTCTTTTGACCAATAATATCACCCAATTTACTCTTTGTACAGAAAAAATCATTTTAAAATAATCTACGGCAGGCATATAAAAGGTTTTTTCCCTGGTAATTGTGTAGTAGATTATTATGTCCAACAGCGTGCTGAGTAAAATAAGGAACATGTACCTGGGGATGTTCAGCATTAAAAGGTGGAATGCCAACAATCAACTCAAATAATATGACACCCACAGACCACCAATCAGCAGTAGCAGCTGCAGAGAAAAGGTTCAATGATACACTATTAGTCCTACCATTTCAATAACTGCTCAATCCAAAGAGAAAAGCAGAAGCTGTTGTGTAGATGATATACTGGTGTGAGTTTGTGTATGCGCGTACAAAGTGAGAGAGAGAAGCATGACTAGTATTCAAAGTTAATCAGCACTAAAATTTCGAAACCATGTAGCTTATAATTAATAATCCAACTAGCTTAAGCTTCACTTCTTTCAAGATGAAAAAAGTTAAACCTAAAGTTAAACTTTAAGAAAAACAAGAATAAGATAATTATAGCACCTTAAACTAAGAAAATGCTATACGAACCATGTCCTGTTCCCAAAAGTATCTCTGGTGCCAAATAATCAGGTGTACCCACAGCAGATCGCTTTTTCCGCCTTTCTCGCTGATGCTCGGATTCAGCTAACTGAGACTCATCTTCAGCAAGTAAGGATGTCCCACTTACTGCTGGACCAGACAAGTCATCAGTGCTGTTGATGAGACCAACCTTAGAAAGCCCAAAGTCTGTCAACTGCACAATGGGGACAATTTACTTTTTCTTAGTACTAATACCTCCATTATCTAGTAAATTTTTTACATGAGTCAGGCTGTTAAGTGCAAGTGCACAAATTTGAGCCTGGATGATTACTCCTTATCCAAGAATTCTAAACTTCTATATACTCGGTAAACTTGTGCAACTTTAAACCATCTTCCTTAGATAAGAGAAAAGAGCAAATAAAAGATTTTGTCACCTTAATATGACCATCATGTGCAATTAACAGATTATCAGGCTTCAAATCACGATGAACCACACGCAGTGAATGTAAATATTCCAAAGCAAGCACCTGCTCCCCCCCCCCCCCCCCCCCCAAAAAAAAAAAAAGGAAAAAGGTCCAAAGACATTAGAATTGCACTATAACATAAGAACCAATCACATTTCTGAAGAAAATATATATACTTACAACTTCTGCTATATATACACGAGCAACATCCTCTTCTAAGCAGCCCAAATTTCTCAATAATGAATACAAATCTCCTCCATTCAAATACTCCATAACAAGATACAAGTTTTCACGGCATGTAAAAGAATAGAAGAAGCGAACCTGATAAAGACCCATTCATGTTAAAATGAAGCTAATATTTTCAAGCAAAGGGAAAAATGATATGCTAGCTAGACCTGCTCACCACAAAAGGGTTGCGGACTGAAATTAAAATATCACGTTCGGCTAATATACTTTCTACAGCATTCTTACGGATCATATCTGCCTTTTTAAGAACCTGTTGCAAGTCACACAAATATCAGATGCAATTAAAACATAAGATCCTTTACAGCTCAATGACAACATACAAGCATAGAAGGATGATGTGATGAGGCTTCCATGGGTTAGAAACACACACCCCAAAAAAAAAAAAAAAAAAACTGAACAAGTGGAGAAATTTATCCCTACAAAACCATGCAAAATCAAATATAAGATAATCTTCCCTGATGGTTGGACAATTTTGTTTGGGAAACATGTCTCGGGTGTAGGGAACTTGGTGCCAGCATGTCCGATGTGAATTTTAAGGAAGGAATGGAATAGTCGTACATTTGAGGATATTGAGACATCCTTGAATCAATTGAAATCCTTGCTATTTCATACTCTCTTTGATTTGTCTTAGGCTTGGGGTTTTACACATTGTTCTTCCATTTTATAGTTCCAAAATTCTTTTAGATCTTCCATTTGACATTCTCGTATTTTTTATGATACTTTGTGTTCATCATTGTGAACATAAAGTATTCTTCATTATCAATAAATTTTGCATTACTTACCCAAAAAAAGAAAAAGGGAAGATAAACTACAAGTGGAATTAAAAATTTACATAAAACAAACAAACAAAACGAACATATTTTTTGTCATTAAAAGTTTTAATGAGACAACAACTCCCAGATTCAAACCAGCACTCTCTGAGTCTTCCTATATGGGGAAGAGCCAGAGGTACCACTCGAGCCAAGAGACCAAAATCATAGTTAAAGAAACTTTAATCAAACCAATAAAGAAGAGGGGCTAAAACTAGCAGGCTACAACTTTACTCGAAAAAACTAACATTACTACATATTTTTAAAATATAATTGTTGAATTGTATATTATTTACGCTCCTGATACAAATGTCAAATTTTGTGTCAATCGAATATTATTTACTATATAATCTAAGTTTCTATTTTATGCATAATTTTAAACTACAAAAACTTGTAATTTAAACAATTTATTGATGACATAGATATTGATATTTAATTTTCTAAAAATTTTGTAGCATGGAGAATCCAAAAAAAAAAATGTAATCCAATGGTGGATTTGTCAAAATTCACAACCAATAAAGATATCAAGTAAGGTAGGCAACAACCAATTTTGTAGCTAAATTTTGTCCATATATATATAGTCGTATCCAATGCACAAAAGCTTCCACTTTAGCTGGGCTAGGGAGAGGTGTTTGACAAACAGCCTTACTCCAATTTTTTTGGAGAGACTAATTCCTAAACTCAAAACAACTTGTCACTTTTAGTGGAAGGCATTTACCATCACACCTAGGCTTGTCCCTAATTATTTTATGAATCAAGGTGGCTCTGTTTGCTTTGGTGTAAAATGCTTTTTGTCACAAAGTGAAAACACTTACAAGCAGCCTTTTCTTTTTTCAGTGTTTAGTTGTATTTTTAAAAATGCTCAGAAAAACATTTTTTGTTGTTTGGCTCAGATGAAAAACCACAGATCTTCCAATATTTTTATACAGCCATCAAATAACAACTTTAGTTCATCACTTAAAACATTAATACAGAACAATTAAAATCAAACTAAAAAATAGGCACAATTAAAATAAAATTATTTGAATTACACTAACAAGCAAAATCAAAATAGAAGTGCCAAAAAAAAAAAAAAAAAAAACTTACTAAAACAATTAATAAAAACTATCAAATAAACTTACAAAAAATAAGAAATAAAAATAAAAAAATACCATCAAATTTTTTTGCCTAATTTCTTCTAATAAACAAGAAAGATCTTATAGGAACTAGAGGGAAAAACGGACTGTCCTGAAATTACTATTGGCAAGAGGTAATGACAACCCTGATCTAGGTGCCTATGCGGTGAGTGGCATTGACAACTTTCTCATCCTACTTGGCAATAAAATTATGGGACTTCTTGCAAATCACCAGAGACTTCCAGTCCTCAAAGGTGGCAAATGAGTGAGGTGTGCGAGTTTTGAATCGGATCATAGACAGATCAGGATCGGGTGTATAGTCAACCATTTACTGCCTACTCAAATAAATATCGATACCCATTACTCACCCAACCCGTTCATTTTGGGCAAGACCCAACCTACCCATGGGATTAAAAGGTGACAAACCCATGCATGTTTACAAGGTTTTAAGAAGTTTGGAATTTAAGAATGGAAAAATAACACAATAAGAGCCTGTGTGGTTGCTGTTTTGGTTATGTATTTTTAAGACCAACAAGAAACTTGTTTTGAGAATTTATTTTCAATATAGGTTTTCAAGTTGTTTTTCCCCCTTCAAAACTTGTTTGGCAAGTTGTTTTAATTGTTAAGTTTTTCAAAGAATTATGACTTATTATTCTAAAATTTAAATCCTCATCTCTTCCATTAAAATAAAAAATCACACCAGCCAACACAGCAACCAACAGCAGCCAAAACAGAAACTCAATTTTGAGATGAGCTTGCCATTGTTACCCACCAATGGTGAAGGAACAGCTTAGAGAGAGAGAGAGAGAGAGAGAGGACCAGCTGTGAGAGAGGAGGAGATCAACTGACTCCCCCTTCTTACACATGCAACATCATTCCACTACGATGTAAAAGTAAGAGATGTAAAGTATTTCAATTCTTCTTTTTACAAAGAACTACCTTTGTTTATTTTAGTTATGCATCTATTGATTCCAATTTTCATATCTTCAACAAAACCTTCTAATAAGAATTTTATTATTATTAATTATCTAGAAAAGGTGAAAGAAACAGAGTCTCTAAAAATCAATAAAAATTTATTTCACTCCCTCAGGACTTGGTTCAAGTGACAAAGGAGAGGTTGGTGTTGAGGTAGGTCTTAGCCTCTTAGGTCAAATATTTGCTTCGCCAAATAACAAATGCTAATGATGGTAACAATGATAAATGGATAGCCAAAAAAAAATTGTTTTTTTAGGGGTGGGGGTGAGATGGGTGGTGGGGGATAAGGGGAGGCCGGGAGGGGGAGCATAACTTGGATTGTCCAACCTATTATTAATACTAAAGTCTAAACTTCTTTTTTCAGTCCCTACGCTTGATTTGGTAGCTGGGCTCATCTTCTTATGCTTATTAAGGATTCAGTCTTCTTATGCTTAAGGATTCAGGATTGTGCTCTGATATATTCTTAAGGAAGCTACCACCTAGACACCACCTCAAGTATTCAATCTCTATAAATGATCATGGTAACCTATGCAGAGCACATTGGTAGAGCATGATCACAGAAGAAGCATTATACCTTTATTGCAAATAGGTCCCCAGTTGTTCTCTTTTTAGCCAAGAAAACACGTCCAAATGCTCCACGACTGATTGGTTTTATGATCTCAAAGTCATCTATAGAGGTACGATCCTTTGAATGTACAGGACTTGTTCTCAAGCTACGGACTACATCATCCTCCAAAGGAGCATCTTCATCAATTATAGTACTGGTAATATCAACCTTTTCATCTTCCACCATCTCACAAAGCTGCAAATACTTCTCCCTAGAAAATCACAATTCCTTACAGGTTAAGAATTTCACATACAGTCTCGTTAAAACCTTTTAATTTAAAATCACAGGAATGGAAGTTTCAAACAAAAGAAAAGTTGAACAAACATTTCAGTAGAACCATTCATGGAAAATCTAACGCCCTGTGTGGTTTTAATTTGAAATATTCAAGAATCGTAGCAGCAAAGAACTCACCGAATCAGTTTCTCAATGCGTGCCCCAAATGTCTCCACTGTAAGTGCATCAAACTTCCTACGGTCAATGACAACCCTCAAGTCTTCAAGATAAGATAATAGATATGGCATAGAGCGATCATCATCCAGAGGTGTATTTGCTACACATCGTGCAATATCGGCAAGTTCATTCATCTGCAGTGCCCATAAGTAATTTTAACATAACAAAATAAATAGTGAAACTTGTACACATACTAATAATTGAGTATCAGCAAGTACATGCTAAGGGAACCAAGAGTAAATTCGAATGGATAACAAGTTGTGAACAGAATTATAAACTATATCGGCCAAACCATGTATTTGCAATCTTGTAAAAGATTCTGGTGTAATATAAATCGTCTATATAAGAAAATAATAGTTAAGTGAATAATTCACCTTATTCAATTGGTTTAAGTTTTTAGGAAAAGCAACAATGTATCATGATATCAGAGTAGATGGTCATGAGTGAACCTTTGCTCTACCACTCATTTAGAAGTTAAAAATTCCACATGCCAGGCCCACACATAAGGGGAAGTGCTAGAATGATGGTTAAGTGATTAAATTCACCATTTACTACAAATTTAGGCATTTGGGATAAGTGATAATTTCTCATGGTATTGACCTAGGTTCCGATCCTCAATGTTGTGGGTTTCCTATCAACTTAAACTTTTAGAGATTAACAATAGTTTTATCAATCTACAAATTTATAATATATAAATGTTCTACTAATATAGCAAATAGTTCGCTACTACAGAAACGCAACAATCTAAATCACATTGTCAAACAATTTGATAATGCCTTCTATCTCTTTCAGAGTGCCATTTTAGGCAGAGTTGCATAACTAACAAATGTCTACGCCACTGGGGTAGATCTTATCGCCTAGCACAACCACTCAAGCTGCATAAACAACTGCTTAAAAAGGTTAATTTGTAAAATAAATTTTGGAATAAACACTTTAGATGGATCCAAACATTTTCTATAATTGTTTGGGTTCATATATAATATATTCTTGTGACACAAGGTTGCTCCCAAAAACTCCTTTCCCATAACTGTATGGAGTTCAGTTGCCAAGCAGGCAACGAGGAACTGTTTTGTAGGTTGGAACAACGTTTCCTTGAATGTACAATGCTATCAGTTATGAAATTCCTCTGTTTCTACTGGTACATATTTGGTAATCCCTTATTTTTTCTTCTCTTTTTAACAAGTAAAATTAACATTTCCTAGAATGAACTGCAATGTCACATCTGGGATTGGCAAAAATACAGCATCAGAAATATTAAAATAAAAAAGAGGGATCCTTGTTTGCTTTGAGGCAATGTCTGGGCTGAGGATAAATTTGGGAAAATCTGAAATTGTGCCAATAGGGGAGGTTTTGAATATTGATGAAGACTTGGATGTCAAGTAACAATTCTTCCTATGAAATACTTGGGACTTCCATATGGAGCAGTTTTTAAGGAGAAATCCACTTGGGATCCTATAATAGATTGTATGCAACAGAGATTGGCCAGATGTTGTATCTGTCAAGAGGGGCCACTCACTCTCATTGAAAGTACATTATCAAGCCTCACCACTTATTTTACACCTATGTTATCTCATCCAAAGGGTGTGCCAAATTGAATGGAGAACTCCAAAGAGATTTCCTTTGGGGTGGCATGGCTGAGGAGTTTAAATTTCATTTAGTGGGTTGGAGTTCTTGTTGCACCCCTGGTAGTCAAGAGGCTTTGGAAATTAAGAGTTTGTCTTCTCAATCAAGCTTTGTTGACAAGTGGCTGTGACTTTATAGGATCGAAGAGGAGGCTTTTTAGCATCGGGTGGTGGATGTGAGATATGGATCCAAACCCCTGGTGCCCAGGGGAGGTGAGGGGATTGCATGGAGTGAGTTTATGGAACATGTATGGAGAGGGTGGGATAGATTTTCTCGTTTTAGTCATTGTGATGTAGGTGATGGCACTGGAATTAGTTTTTGGCAGGG
The DNA here is from genome assembly GCA_032878915.1 of Castanopsis chinensis. Lineage (NCBI taxonomy): Eukaryota > Viridiplantae > Streptophyta > Magnoliopsida > Fagales > Fagaceae > Castanopsis > Castanopsis chinensis. The sequence continues at coordinate 5,978,578 of JAVQMG010000108.1, read as the reverse complement.
GGTGGATGCTATGATGGACTGGCATCCACCTTTGTATCTTATTGCCAGTGATCACAATTCAACAGTTGCAAATTACATGGAGGTAAGGCATGGCCACTTTTATTGGAACCCTTTGTTCATTTGTGTAGTGCAAGATTGGGAATCAGAGGAGGTGACTCAGATATTGGGGGATCTAATTTACAGCAGTATGATTAAGGTGGGGTAGGGAGACAGATTGGTATGGGTCCCTTCATCATAAAATGAATTCCAAGTGAAAAGCAATTACAAGGTTTTGCAGGGAAGTGGGCCACAGTTTCCGTTGAAGAGTATATGGCAAACTCTCGCCCATCAAGGGTGGTTTTGTTTGTTTGGTGTGTAGTGTTCAAGTGAATTTTGACTGCCAATCAATTAAGAAAGAGAATTATTATCATTTTGGAATGGTGCTTCATGTGTAAACGCAGTGGGAGGACGTGAATTTCATTCCAACATTGTCCCATGGCTCAGGATTTGTGGTCCATTATATTTTGTTTATTCAGTGTTTCTTGGTTGATGTCGTTTTCAGTATAAAAATAAAAAATAAAAATAAATAAAAATAAAAAAAAAAAACTTTCGTTGAGTTTGGCAGGGTAGTGTGGGAGGAGAGGCAGTAGGGGAGTTTAGTTAGTGGTTCCATTGTGTCTCATGTGGTGTATTTGGCACGAACAAAACGCAAGATGCTTTGACGACCAGGAGCTCAGCCTGATCAAGTTGAAGTTTTCGCTGTTTAAGTCTTTATATGAGTGGCGCTCAATGACTCCTTCAATTTAGGGGTTCGTAGATTTCGTGGACTCCCTGGGTTCTAGATAACTGTTCTGTTTTTTCTTGTTTTTTATTTTCTTTTTCTAGCTCTTTTTCTCTTGTAAACTCCCCCGTGTACTTGATGAGCGTCCACTTTTATAAAGTTTTTTACCCAAAAAAAAAACTCCCATTGAAGGTGAAATCCAATTATGACACACCTAGCGGGATTTGAATCCACATCCTCACCCACCACCCCATACTTATCGGGGATGGAAATGCCATTAGGCTCAAGGCCCAGTGGCAAATGAGATACCAGCACCTTACATATTTCACCATTTTTGGCAATAAGTGATCCTGCAACACCCAAACAGAGAACTAGATGAGAAAAAGAAATACCTGTGGAAAATCATCATGTTCAGAGTAGGCACCCTTTCCTGCCAAGAGCAATTCAATCTGACTGGTCCTTGGTGTCAATAATGGAGACCTAGGAGTCATGCTACCAGCAGATGATGTTGTCATTCCTTGATCAGATTTTGGACCAAAACGAGTTTTACATGTCATTGAAGGTAAACCTTTCAGGTCATCCATAAACATAGAATTATCAGCTTCAGGAAAACAATCAAGCATGTCCTCTGAGCCTCTACGCGACCAATCACTGAGTTTTGGAGATAGAAGATCAGATTCTTCTGTAACACTTGAATTTGATACTTTTGCAACATCTGGACTTCCTACTACATGTTGAATATCCTTTTGTGCAAATGACTCAATCATCTTCTCAAGAGTTTCTGCAGTTCTGACAAGTCGCTCATTAACACTTAGACCCATCTGATCACATCGATCAGCAATGGCACAAATTCTTGAATGCTCTTCCACATTTAAAGTGGGAACCTCCTCCTCACAAATGCGACATATTATTGAACCTTCATCAGAAATATTTGGTTGATCATCGCCCCAGTAACCCCAAGAAACTTTGTGTTGGTGCTTGGAAGAATGTTCATGAGAATCTTTTGCAGGAGGAAGCTCAGGAGGCTTAGCAGCAGACAAATCTGCATCAGAAACCCCTCTCACCTTCAAAGATTCAACCTTAACATCATTCTGCAACTTCAAAGGAGCAGCTTCTTTCATGCTCTTCCCAGCTGGAGAAGGGAGTTTCTTCCAAGAAGTCATCCGGTCCCTGCTTGTGGGAGACTCCAGGTTTTTTGAAATGTCATATGTAGGAGGAGAGAAAAAATTTCCTGGCGATACAAAATGGTTTTTCTTCCAATTCGTCTGCTCCTGACTGTAAGATTTCCTAGTTGCAGCTGCCTTTGAGGCCTTTGCAGCACTAGAACTTTTAGACTCTCTTCCTATGCCTGGAGGAATCCGTTTTTCTGCAGAATGCGGGACTATAGATTGACGAAACTGAAAAATATTTTCATCCTCAGCCAACCCACTTTCTTTGTGGAACTGCAACAATCTAGTACACCTCGTGAGAATGAAAAGCATTCGGGTATGAAGCTGCTTCAGCATACCCGGTGGAAGTTCTTGACGCCTATCATCCAATTCCTGGACTATGCCTTCACACTGAAGCCAAAACTCTGCAGGAGATGTCATAGCACAGCTCCGAGCCAAAACCAGCAAATCCTCAAGGGTTTCCTGCCACTCAGGATGACTATCTGCATTTTTCTCCAGAATTCCCACCAGATCTGCTGCAAAAATAGCCAAATCAGAGTCTACTTCTTCCTTTGCTTTGTCAAATTTTGCCCGGATGACGACCAATATTTCCTGCATAAAACAGCAAGGAAATTAAGAACGACTAGACCTTCCAAAAGCACAACTCATCATGTTCAAGAAAATATATTGCAAACTAAAAGTTAAGTACCTCCAAGTTATTTAAGCCTCGAGGCTTCCAAAATGGGAACGGCCGAACACCTTTGGAATTTAGTTCATGAGAAAAACTTTTGATATCAGCAGGAAACCTCTTTCTAGGTGCACTTGTGACACGTAGTATAGCTTGAAAACGAGGAGATTCAGACTCCTTGGGATTGTCACAATCATATGCAGTCTAGGAAGCAAATATTTAAGTCATCAACTACATTGTGAAAAGTAAATATTGGATAAAAGAATATACAATAAGTGATAAAAGTGAATGCATTGTCATTAATATTATCAATAAAAATCTTTTCACCAGTACCTCTGGTGTACATGCATCTGAGCTCCTTAAGCCTCCAGATTGACACCATGATGATTCTGATCTCCCTGTTAGATGATTCAAAATATTAAAAGCAATTTTTTAGGTGTAAAAACTAAATATGCCAGTTATTCAAATTAAGGAAAACACAAAAGATATCATTTTATTAATTGAATCTATTCTAGAATTCCAAGGTTTAAATTGACACCAAAATTCTAACCTCGCATGCGTCCTAAAAAGACAGGCAGCATATTTTAAGCAAAGAAGAAAGAAGATTTTCAATAAAAAATGCAATGCAAAAGAAACCTCTGGCAATCTTTATTTTCAGGTTTGCAGCATGTCAACCACATTGCTTTCCACTAGCTAGGTAAATGAGATGGTAGGTCAGCACCATCCAGCAATGGCAGTTTTTAATGCTTGTAGCTATGAAGCACGGACGCGGTTGGGAGGGTGCAGCACTAGAGTCCGACGCAGCCCGACGCGGGACGCAGCGTCTGACACGGTTGCCTGCTCGTCGGTGCCACGTCTGAGCTTTTTTTTTTTTTTTTTTTTTCAAGGATTCACACCGACTCGCCTCAATTCGCGCCGAATCGGCTTTGATTCAAACCGAACCGGGCAAATTCAGCCGGAATCAAGCTGTATCGGCCGGCAACTGAAACGACCAAAACATGCCGAAACAGGCCGAAATATGCCTTGAATCACACCGGAACAGCCGAAATCGGCTTTGAATGAGGCCTAAACATCGTAAATCTGCCTTTAATTTTTTTCTGAATATTTGTTGCTTCCTTTGTGTTTTCTTTTGTGTTTTGTATTTTGTTTTGTATTTTTTGCCTTCTTCTTTCTTTGTTTTGTGAATCAAGGTATAATGATGTGTTTTTTAAGAATATTTTAATAGTAAAAATATATAGAAAAGATAAATAAAAATATTTTTAATAATTTTTTAATCTCCACACCCCGCCGCACCCGCACCCAACTTTTTCAAAAATTGCCGAGTCTCACACTCGCACCAGCACCAGCACCCGCACCCGAATCCGGAATCGCACCCGTGCTTCATAGGGTTGTAGTGGCCATGGTTGGTAGGATTTTTTTGGCAAAACCAACAAGTTGATGCAGAGGTTAGTTAGAGGTTTTGAAAACCACAACCACCACCCCCCCCCCCTCCTTTAAAATGTTTCCCTAATCCCTAGCACCTCTTCCCCCCTCCCAATCTTTTCCCCCAAATCTCCCCCCAACCCCAAAAAAACATCATTCAAGCCATGACCACAGGAAAGGTCCCAGAGAAAGCCACCTGAAGCAATTGTGATGGTACAACCATAACATGATCAGAGAAAGAATATCCTCTTTGGAAGAGTAAGGTTAAGGCTTTAAGAATTAGTGTCCATGGGAATTAACTAAGGTTTATCTTTTTATTTTATGTTATTTGGTCATTCTAGTGGAGTCTAGTGGTTGGAGGCTTGGGATGAGTTGTAGACCCAGACATCCTGCTTTCGATCTCCACTAGGAGTTCCCCTAAATTACCTAATACATGAATCTAGCAGGTGGGTCATGTATCCGTGGTTTACTCCTCAAGGATGGATCCAAAGGGCCCTGCCTTGGTGAGATTCCAAGTCAAAAGATAAGTAAATGAATGGTCATTCTAGAGTCAAAGGGTAATTTAGTAATTCTACAATTGTTGGGCATGGGCCATGGGTTTTCTTTTATTAATAAATCTTATTCAGTTTATGAGTCTTTATGTGTAGTTTTTGGGAAAGTGGTTCTGGCAGAAAGCAGAATGCTATGGTACTTCATGGAGAAGGGTTGTGGATCTGAAGTATGGGTTTCTAATGTTGTACAGGGGCCTTATAGGGTCTGCCCTTGGCAGAGTATTCAGAAGGGGTGGGATACTTTACATTGTTTTGCTAGCTTCAAAGTGGGTAATGGTTTGTCTATTAAATTTTGGCATGATCCTTGAAGCATGGTACCTCCTCTGAAAGATATACTTCCAGAGTTTTTTTGCATTGCATGTAATAGGGATGCTTCAATGCCTGATCTCATCTCTCTCTCAGGAGCTAGTTATCATTGGAATGTCAATTTTATTCGATCGGCTCAAGATTGGGAGTTAAGAGTCAATCGCTGCCTTTATAAATCTTAATTATTCTAGAGTGTGGAGAGGAGATGGAATGGACAAGCTTTTCTCGAAACCTTCCTCTTGGAAGATTTTTTATATTCATTCCTATTATAAGGCTTTACACTCCAGTTCTCATATGTCCTTTTCATGGAAGACTCTGGAAACTAAATGTGCCAACAAAGGTTAGTGTCTTCCTGTAAATAGAGGTATGGGGACAAATCTTAACTATTGACAATCTACAAAGGCAACTGAATGTAGTCCTCAATTGGTGTTGGGGAATCTAGTACTCATTTACTCGTACGTTGCTCGGTTACTACATAGATGTGGATTATAGAATTCTCACTGTTAGGGGTTTATTGGGTTATGCCAAGATATGTGATGATGTGGAGCTTCTAGCTAGTTGGCTTGGCAAGTTTAGAAAACAGAAATGCAGCGATTTGGAACATGATCCCTCACTGCCTTATGTAGGATATTTGGCAGGAGAAAAATGCTCGGACCTTTGAAGGGAATGAAAGATTAATCCAGGACCACAACTTCTATTTTCTCTAGAACTTATTAGAATGGACAAATGCAACGGGTGTTTTCACTTTTTTGTTCTTTGTTTGATTTGATTGATAGATGTACTTTTCATGAGTCCCTGTTCTTTTTTTTTTTTTGGGGGGGGGGATGGGGAGATTCCCTGTTTCTTTTGCACACTACCTGTGTGCTTCGATTTTGTATTCTATATTTTTCCAATGAAGTTAATTACTTATCAAAAAAAATGTGTAGGTTCTGGTTTACTAGTCAAAGTAGAAAACCTAGATCTACTAGGAGAAGTTACGAGTGTATAAAAATGTCTTATTGTACTCAAATAAGTTAGAATTGATTATTATTGAGCATTTTAAGTATTAAGGCACGTTGGTATTAGGTTTCTTTTTCCTCCCTTTCTCTTCTTTCTTCTTTTCTTCCTCTAGGCCTTAGGGTATTGTTCATGAAACTGTTCATGCACTGTTCACAAGTATAAAAAATTCCTAGTTCAATTTCTTTTCTTCTCTTTCCAACTACAAATCGAATATTTTCTATTTTGAACCCAAACCCTTCTTCTCTAAGGGTTCTAAACCTAAAATCTACAAATCTTCCTAAACCTTAACCCACCACAAGCACACAGACAAGTTCTCTAATTTGTTCTATGTCAATTTGGTATCAGAGCCAAAATCCTACAACAAGTCTTTTGCTAAAATATTCTTTAACCAACCGCTAGAAAAAATTTCTCATCTAAAACAATGGTGACTAAAGTTGCAATTAGAGTCCCAATTCAAGGTTTTTTCACAAGATTACAAACCAAAGAACACTTTGGACCAATTATGTGAGAAGGTAAATTCAATGGAAGCAAAACTCGAAGAATTATCCGTCAAAAAGGAACCTTGAATAGGCTGTTTGTAGTCATTCTCGACAGATGTTCTACTGAAACCTTCATTGATCAAGACCCCAAATCATTTAAATCAGGTTCAGGTGTGGCGCCTAAATTTCCTTCAAGTTCAATACTATGTTCTTCCAAAATTTCCTATCAACCAAACACTAGCCGGATGCCCAGCAAACACAATCCAATATTGTGTTTGCACATCAAGGTATTGGTTTTATGGTTCTGCTACCTCTCATTTACAAGTATCACATTCCTTTTAATGAAATTATCAACTTTTAAAATCCTTTCCAGTGCACAAGTATTAGTAAAAAAATCAACCCTTTTCTTAGGGACCTAGTTAGCCTTGCTCATAGTCACCTTCTATTACAATGTCATTGCTACATGTCAAGAGCTTCATATTTTCTTCCCTTTCCTCTTGTTTTTTTGTTTTTTGTATAGGTAAGAAAAAGTTCATTAAAGACACTACAATATGCATGAAAAGCATAAAAGAGTCAAAAAGTACAAAAAGTGGAAAGAAAAAATCAGAAAGCTAATTACAAAAAAGAAGAGAGCTAATGAAGTTTTTAAATGAACATGAAAGGATGTTGCCTAAGACAAATGGTTCTTGTAGTGTAGTCAAAGGCAAGCCGGGTGCTCGCCTAGGCGCCCGGGTGAGGCGAGGCGCCTCAAACGCAAGGCGCCTTTAGTGAGGCACTCACCTTTAGAGCCTAGGTGAGCAAGGCGACTGCCTTAAGCCATGAAAAAGGCGCTAAGGCAAGCACCTCAAGTTTTTTTTTTTTTTTTTTTTTTTTTTTATAGAAGTTTGTTGTGAAACCTATTTTTAGACTATTAATTTCAAAAGGCATGTTATAAAACCTATTATTAAATTAATTTACAAATTTGTTTTGTAAGACTTATTGTTATATAGAAGCTTATTGTAAAATATATTGTTAGAACTAACTAATAGAGCCTAAACCATGTTAATCCTATTTTGAAATAATTTGATAGACCTAATTTCTTCATGCTACACATTGTAAAAAACTTCATTATAATATTATAATACACTAGGTACATATAATTCAAGTTCTATATGTAAAATAAATATATTAAGAATTTGGCGCCTTGCTTTACTCGGGCTAGCGCCTTTTTGTCGCCTCACTCCTCAGGCGATACAAGGCCTTGGCGCCTTAAGGTCGCCGCCTTTCGCCTTTGACTACCTTGGGTACTTGTAAATCAGAGGTAGTAGAACAATAAAACCAACACCTTGATGTGTAAAAACAATATTGGATTGAAAGGATGTGATTATAGTATTTTCACTATTTGGGGTTTATAGTATTTTCACTTCTTTTGTCAAGGTACCCAAGTTTACTAATTCTTTTAAATCCTTTTTTATAGTTAAAAATAATTACACTAAAAAAAAAAAAAAAAGCACAATATAAGATTTTCCCACAAAGGAAATCACACAATCAAGAGCAAACTATCATGAAAGGATGTTGCCTAAGACAACCACCACTCAAATATTTTTTTTTTCCTTTTTGATAAGCAACATAAGAATATTATTAAAAATAGAAAAAGTGCCAAACCGAGTACATTGGGGATGTACTATGGGGGTATCAATCAGTAAACAAAAGTACAGTAATCAAGAAAAATAGAAAAAGAAGAGCAAGAAAAATGAGAAAAAACCACACTCCATTCAAATAGAGCGTGCAAGAAAAAAGACTTAAGCTCTAGCAAAGAACGTTCACATTTCTCAAAGCTTCAAGCATTCCTTTCACACCAAATGCACCATATCAAGCAATAAGGCACTAATCTCCAAACATCAAAGTGACAATGTCGCACAAACTTCCTTGCCAAGCCTCAAACAGTGCAAGAACAGTATGAGGCATAACCCATTGAATACCAAACAAGCAGAAAACCATAGACCACAACTCCCAAGCTATGGGGAAATGAAGTAGAATATGATCCACCGACTCCCCACATCTCTTACACATATAGCACCAGTCAAGCACTAGCACACGTCTTTTACGAAAGTTGTCTATTGTTAAGATCTTACCTAAGAAAGCAAACCAAGAAAAGAAAGCTACCCTTGGAGGAACCTTCGATTGCCATATCATTCTCCATGGGAAGGAAACAAGAGTAGAAGGGTAGAAGGAGTTTTAATATCCTCTAACCTCAATACCTCTATTCCTTGCAGGCTTCCAACCAACCTTATCTAGACCAAACCCCCTCACTGTCGAAGAATAGACCAACCCCATAAACCGATCAAAGGCTTCTTCTTTCCAATCTTGTGGAGGACAATGAAATTACACATTCCAGTGAAACCTCCTAGCAGACCAACCCATAACTTCAGCCACCGAGGAATCCTTTGACCTACTAAGACAATAAAGCTCCGGAAAAGCCTCTTGGAAAGTACAATCCCCACACCACACATGCTACCAAAATTTCACTCTAGTATCATCCCCCACATCATATACAAGAAGTTTAGAGAAGTTCAACCAGCCACTTCTAATGTATCTCCACAGGCTGGCCCCATAAGGACTTGTCACCTTTTTCATACACCAACCACCCCAAATATTCTCATATTTCGCCTCTATAACCCTCCTCCATAAAGCATCAGTCTCCATGCCATACCTCCACAACCATTTCCCTAGCAAGGTAGAATTAAAGGTTCCCAAACGTCTTATACCCAATCCCCGAACCTACAAAGGCTTACAGACCTTGGCCCATTTAACTACATGAATTTTAGGTTCACCACCAATCCCATTCCACAGAAAATCTCGCTGTAATTTCTTCATACGCTTTGCCACCTTTCCCGATAAAGAGAGAAGGAAAAGGAAGTATGCAGGTAAAGACAAGAGTGAGCTTTTAATGAGTGTCACCTTACCCCCTTTAGATAAAGACAGTCTCTTCCAACCTGCTAATCTCCTCTCCATTCTCTCTAGGATAGGATTCCAAACAGATAAATCCTTAAACTTAGCACCTAATGGAAGGCCCAAATATTTTAAGGTCAGAGAAGACTGCCCACACCCTAACAGACCCACCAAAGCCTCCATATTGTGCACCACACCAACAGGTACCAACTCAGATTTCCTCAAATTAATACGAATCCCTGACACCTCAAATCTAGCAAGAATGGCCCTCTAATTAACAATCTGAGAAGATTCCACATCACAAAAAATCAGGATGCCATCTGCAAATAGAAGGTGAGACACCATCACTGATGGACCAGCTGTACTACCCACAAAAAAGCCTGAGAATTTTCTCTCGGAGGCAGCCACATCCAACATACAACGTAATGCCTCCATCACAATATCAAACAACAATGGAGATAATGGGTTCCCTTGCCGAAGGCCCCTAGAACTTCCAAAGAAATCAGAAGGACTACCATTGATTAGAATGTAAAACTTTACAGTTGAGATGCAATACCGTATCCATTTTCTCCATTTTTCTTAAAAACCACAGTGCTGAAGCATATACATTAAAAAACCCCAACTCACATGATCATAAGCCTTCTTCACATCCAATTTACACAACACACCTAGAATTCCTGACTTCAATCTACTATCAATACATTCAGAAGCAATAAAGATGGAGTCTACAATTTGTCTGCCCTTCACAAAGGCATTTTGCGAGTCCGAAATAAGCCTATGCACCACCCTACTAAGACGATTAGCCAGCACCTTAGATCTTATAAATCCCACCAACTAAGCTTATAGGCCGAAAATCCTTTACCTCCACAGCATCCACTTTTTTGGGAATAAGGGCAACGAACAAAGCATTAAGACTCTTCTCAAACACCGCCTGAGTATGAAAATTGTGGAATACAGCCATAATTTCTGTTTTCAAAACACACCAGCAAGACTAGAAGAATGCCATGGAAAAGCCATCTAGGCCAGGCACCTTATCACCATTAAAATCAATGGTTACTCCAAACACCTCTTCCTCCTCAAAAGGCCTATCTAGCCAACTTGCATCTTCCATCGAGATACTAGAGAAGTCCACATCATCTAAGACAAGTCTATGAGCCACACCCTCAAAATAAAACTGCCTATAAAAATGAGAGATACAATCTGCTATAGCTGCTGGGTCCGAGGACAACTCCCCATCCACGATAAGCCTATCAATAGAATTAACCCTCCTGTGAGAGTTCACTATACGGTGAAAAAATTTAGTATTCTTGTCTCCTTCCCTAACACAAAGAACTCTAGATTTCTGCCTCCAATAAATTTCTTCCAACAAAGTAGCTTTTTCCAACTCATCACAAATTCTTCCCACTTCTACCATTTCCTCCGCTGATAAACCCCAACTATCCTCAATATTCTCTAGAACACTCAAGTACTTCCACAATTTTTTAATCCGATCTTCAACATGACCAAACACCTTCACATTCCATCTGTTCAAATCATTTTTTAAAAGTTTTAATTTGTTGGCCAAAACAAAACTCGGTGCACCTTGAAACTGATAGGATTCCCACCAAGACCGAACCCTACGCACAAAACCCTCATCCTTAAGCCACATTCTCAAATCTAAACGGCCTACTCCCTCTCTGAAAAGATCCACCCCCATGGACAATTGGAAAATGATCCGAGCACAACCTGGACAACCGTCTTTGAGAAATTGTTGGATACTTATCCTCCCAATCTGCAGAAAATAAGAATCTGTCCAGCCTAGCCTTCGAAACAACTTCTCGAGAATTTGACCAAGTAAAAGTTCCCCCTTGCAATGGAAAATCAATGAGACCCTGTTCCAAAATAAAATTGGAAAACTCCCGCATAGCAGCAGTGAAAGAATTAGACCCCAATCGTTCAGAAGAGAACCTAACCACATTAAAATCACCACCCACACACCATGGAACACTCCACCAGCTATTCAAACCACAGAGTTCCTCCCAAAAAAAACCTCCCATCTCGGTGTAAATTAGGACCATAAACACCAGTAAATGCCCAAACAAACTGATCTAACACACTTGTAAACTTACAAGAAACTGAAAATCTCCCCACTGCTTCCTCCATTTTATTCACTACCCGAGTGTCCCACCTCACTAACACCCCTCCAGAAGCTCCACAAGAACCTAAGTAAGACCAGTAAACATGTCAGCCACCCCATAAGCTACGAACCACCGCTCTATTAATCAGTCCCATTTTGGTTTCTTGAAGACAAACCACATCTGGCCCCTATTTCCTAATCAAATTTCTAACTCTGAGCCTTTTATCCTGCTCATTCAATCCTTTAACATTCCAAGAAATAATCTTCAAACTCATTGATAAGGCACAACAGCCCACTCAATACTTGCACACCTTGCTTTATGTGGACCATACTCAACATTCAAGGATGACAACAAATTTTTCGACTCCCGCTGAACTTTCTAGCCAGACTTGACCAACTTCATCTGGTCACCCACCACACATTTCTGCTTATATTTTTTTCAGGCCTCTATAGCTAATAACAATCCACTAATTTGCTCCTCAAAACCTTCTAACAAAGTGCCCACAGATTTCTTAAAAGCCTTTATCCTATTGATGACCTATTGTAATAACTGACAATTATCAACACTCTCCTTACACCCAAACTCCTTCCCATGACTAGGCACCACCTCCAAAGGACCTTCAGTGGCCAAAGGTACCACAACTAATGACTCAACACCTCTCTCCCAAGACCTCAACCCTTCATCAAATTCCCACATCTCCTTCTCTGACCCAGGAACCACAAACGAAGACTCACGAGCCCCTCACCCTCATCTGCCAACTAGTCCTCTGCCCTTCATTAATAATAGATGCATTACCTAGTATACACTCTCCCTCCATGCCTGAGCAGACCGACATGCAATCTGGAGATCGATACAGTGACAGTGGAAGCACTAATTGTCGTCCATCACGCAATTGTAGCATCCAATCTTTGGAATCACCCCAAGACTTATCCATATCTCCAACCAATTCCCTAATAGTGGGACCAGGTAGATGAACTCCCTCAAAATCAGAATCATTATTTGTAGTGACCGATCCTTCCAAACCCACAAACTCCTCTTCCCCATCCTCTGTTGCCACTTGAGAAGTCAAAGACAACAATGCCGACACCATCCGGGTCACTAGAGGTAATTACCGATTCACTGGGTGCCTAGACCACCCCCACTGGTCTGACTGGCATGGTGGAGGGCTGAGTCTGACTTCTCAAACTGCTAAAACCATCAGCACCTCTCACTTCCAGCACCGAAATGGAAAACATCTTGGCCGAGGACACCACCAGCGCCAATATCGACCCACTCGAGTCACTGCTCGCCGATAGCGGGTCGTGGGAGGCATGGACCACCACCTCTAGTCCTATCGGCATGGTGGGTGTCGAAACAAGTTGGGTCGGGCTGTGCTAACCACCCTCACCTACCTCTTCCGTCGCTACTAAGGTAGAGATCAAGTCTGAGGTCACCTTCGGCGACATCGCAAGCACCACCGCTGTCATAGGTGAGTCCATGGAGCTCTCAAATTTCTTCGAGGCAGTGATTTCACTCCTACCTGAGCTCGGATTAGATAAACAGTTCCGACAGGAAGTCTCCAGAACATTTGGGCCACTGATAGAACTCTCTCCAGTCTCAAACTTATGTGGGCTTGACAAACCCAAGCCCACAGTCGACTCTTTACTTCCCAACAGACCCACTGTTTTACTCAAAGTTACGTGGGCTTGCTGATTGCATGAGCCCAGACCCACTATTTTATTCTGAGCATTAATACTCCCCCTTGCTACCCATTTGCCAGCTTGCTTACCACCCTTAACTCCATCCCAAGATACCCGCCTCTTTCCAAACTCATTCACATCCACAATCAGCCCTCTCCCTAACCAACGTGACTTCCTATTATCACGCAACTTTCCAAACTCAACAATTTTTGAATTCGAGTTGAACTTCAAAGGAATATTGAGATTATTACCTTCCGGGATTTTCTCCACAATAATATTCTTACCATTAATATCACCTTCTTCACCCTCACCACCACCAACGGTTGACTGGGGAAAACTACCATCCTGAGTTTCAAAAACTCCTACCTGTGTGCAAGAATTGTCACTCAGAAGCTCCAAAATATTCTTCACAACACCATCCTTGACCTTTTCTTTGATACATGGTTGTTGAACAGGCTTCAACCTTGCCTACACTGGAGCTTTGACAGCTAGGACCTGGCAGCATGATATATTGGGACCTACTTAGACTTGTACAGTACAAAATTCAATCCACCCAACGCATATTAGGATGGTTCCAATATTCTTCTTAATTCAATCCCAAAAGTTCTCCATCCTTGGTATGACTTTCCAGCAAGAATAAGGATAGTTCTCCGCAGCCCCCCTACCTTAAGCTCTATCATAGATAAGTACTGTCCAAACGAATTGGACCCCTGTTGCAAAGTGTAAGCATTATCACCATCCCTGAACATGAAAAATTGCTTAGGATTAACCCCAATCATAGAGTGTTCCAGATTCCGCATTACCCAAAGTGCTGCACTCTTACCATAAAAACCGATTGCATGTAGTATTTTCCCCGTTCAAAAATCTTAAGGGAGTAAAAATTCCCTCCTTCCTCAACCACAAACTGAAACAACTTAGATTCAATTAAAAAAAAACTTCTAAATCCACCCATACTGAACCAAGAAAATAAAATTAAACAGGATTTCTAACTAATTCCAGGTAGCCAGGCCTCCAAAGAACCTCCAACCAAACTTTAGAAACTTGTGCCAGACTAAGCTACGTCTAATTATGCATGACCTACATAAAATCTAACCATCGAAAGGTAATAGATGCTCAATCATTTTCACATTTTAATAGTGGAAAGGTAGGCCCAAATCATTTCCATCCACAGAAAAATAACTATGACCATTTAAATTCTACTTCATTTGAAACATGCAGTGATGGAAAAATGCAACTCAAATAAATATTGTAGTAAGGATTGCTAGATAACACAAATTGGACACTCTATACTATCAAAAGTTCTACTACTACGCTCTCGCCAAATCACCCACACAATGCATTACAGGACAACAATCTTGGCTTTAGATCTACAATGACATTGAAACCTCCGACGTCAACAGCTTTATAACTGTGACACTTTGGTAGAACCCAAAATATTCCAAACAAAGAAAATAAAAACCACATATTTCTCACCACTGTGCATGAGCAAAAGTCAGCAGCAGATTCCCCAATATTATGGCACATATAACACCAGTACAAGAATAATGTGAAAAATGAGGTTCAAAACTCATGGGTACACAGATTTATTATTCAACTTGCATCTCAACTAAAATGCCCACAAAAGCACAAAAACTTCAAACTTGTAGCCATATACACAATGGACAAGAATTTCTTTTTATATATAAGTTTTGCTCCAAATGGAGGGAAAATGGGAAATTCAAACAAGAGACCTCTAGTTCATAAGACGTTGTTCCCAACCAATTGTGTGACCTGTTGGGGTTAAGCATTCAACACAGATATTCTCAGATACCACAAGATACTTCTTGGACTAATTTAATTTTCTCTCCCCCTCTACCACTCACTTTCTCTCTATAAAATTTATAGCTTGCTATTAGTTTTATTGTTGAGACATAATGGGCAAGTTTTAGCATTTTTTGTTTATCTTTTCATATCAATTAATCAAAATCTCCATTTTTATAATTAATGTGTCCCTACCATATCATAACCTAAATTTTCAAAATTTGGCATATTGCCATGTGCACATATATCATATGCATGTCCTGCATCCATCTCGGTGCTCCCAAACGAAATACTAAATCTCAATCCTGGGGAAGGTAGAACGTTTTGCTCCACTTGGAGAGAAGGTAACGCTGGGATTTACAAGTGTTCATCCTTCAACTGGGGTCAAACGCACATGGCAACTTTTTAATGGTTTCTGAACTTCTTCATGGGCGACGGAAGGGGGCTATCGTGATTCCAGAGGGAAGGTTGGGATGTGGATGGCACTATTTTGGCATTAATCTGAGGAAAGTTTTAGAACCAGCAACTCTTTTGTCAGGGATTTACTCAGAAAAAAAATCTGCACAAACTTTCTTCCAATCCAAATGTGCCCATTTAATTACTTGTCAAGAAAACAAAAAATGTGCCCATTTAATCATTCAAACAAACAACAAAAACCATGGCAGTCGAATTGATTATACAAACAAAAAATCCAACAATCACTTAATACATTTATGCATACAAGGCATTAATAATATTACAAGAATCCAAACATTGTGAACATGTACAACAAAAAGAAATGCGTACCTGCTTCAGAAGTGGACTCCCCATTGTGTAATCTAGAACGCGCCAACACATTGGGACTCTGGTCTCTAGACTGCGCGCTCCCAGTGGACATACTATCCGAATTGCTCCCATTATCAACCCAATTCTCTAGTAAACCCGCCGCCTTACTCGTAGTTGGAGTCAGACCCGATCCTGATCCTGCCTGTAAAGCAGCAGATGATCAATTGAAGCACAGTAAGCTCGGGGCAGAAATGCCTTGTGGAATGTAAGTAAGGAGTGGGCTGTGGTGGGTAATCAATGAATTGGATTATTTCATTAGAGGGCTGAATGATAGGGATAAAAGGCTTCGGGTTCAATTTGGTTAGCTGCTTTTGATGTGGGATACTCGGGTTGTGAATAAGGTGGAGGAAGCGGTGGGGTGGTTTTCGGTTTCTTGTCGTTTTTCAAGTGTGTCAGATCAGTTTGTCTGGGCGTTTTCTGGCATCTATGGCCCTAATTCTGTGAGAGACAGAAGGTTCTTATGCCTCCTTCTTCTTCTTCCCATCACTCCTCGATAAATTACTTGCCCCGAGCACCGACGCCTTGTCGCTGCCCCTAAACCCGAAGAAGCTCTCCTGCGGCAACGGCCCCGATCGCGTCTTTATCCTATTCAATCCAAGCGACGACGCGAGTATCGGCGACACCGACGCGGCCTCCACCGCCTCCGTTTTGGTCTTGGAGCCCAGCGTGGAGTTGGGCTTCGACTTGGACGAAGAGGTCAGAGTTTCTTTGCCTTTAGAGTAATCTTTCTTCTTCGCTCCTTCTTTGACTTGTGCTGGCCGAGAGGCGGCGCCGAAGCTGGTGGTGGCGGCGGCGGCGGCGGCGGTAGTAGTAGTTGTGGTGGAGGAGTGAAGATCATATTTGGATTTGGGCTTTCTCTTGTCGGATCGGATAGGGGAGTTGGAAGCGAAGGATCGAGGAGAGTTGGAGTTGGAGTTGGAGTTGGAGTTGGATCCGTTGGGACTTGAAGAATCTATGTAGAGAAGGCCTTTGTCTCCGTTGCTTTTTGATATTGTTATGGAGGGTTTGAGTCGTTTGTTGGATGTGGCTGCTACTTCTTGGAAGAAGAGAAGAAGCGACCTTTGAAGACCATTTTTTAGGGTTTGAAGTTGGAAGGATTTGAAGAGTGCAGCCCTAGCAGAAGAGCAGGGCTGCTGAGGAGACCGACATTTGAAGAAGAGAAGTAGGAAATTTCAATGCTTAGAGAGAGAAAGATAGGTGGGGGTAGGCGTATGGGTAGGGGAAGGAGAAATTTCTAGAGAGAGAATGAGAGAAAGAAATGGGTTTGAAGTTGAATGAAGCAACCAAGGAAAGAATAGTTGAGAATGGAATACGACTGAAGTGGGAAAAAGTGGCTCAAGTGTTGCTTGTAGCGAAGGATCTATTTTTCTTTTTTTTTTCTTTTCAGTGGCGGCAGTAGTAAATTGCTACAGTAATGGATAAAGTGTAACCGTAAAAGACTTTTTTTTTTTTTTTTTTTTGATAAGTAACCGTAAAAGACTTAGAAATCGTTCATCTTTTCCTTCTTCTTTTTCTAAGAAGTAACATAATACACAACAATTTCACAATTTTTACAAAACAAATCATATATGGTAATCTATTATTAGTTTTGATTTAAATCTACAGCTTAAATTACTTTTTTATTCACTCATAATAATCCATAATAATCTACCATTTAAAATTTGTTGTGAAAATATTATGAATAACTGGATATAGCATTTTTTTTTTTTTTGGTTTATCAAAAATTATTCACGTTTTTATTTTGTTTCTAAAATTTAGGAGGATATATGTGCCTGGTTCACTAAATTTGTTTTGGAAAATGAGTAATGTTATCGTCACAAATTATTTTACAAACTAATGCTATGACTAACTTATTATTGGTTCACATTTGAGCCCATCACTTACATCATTTTTTCATTTATTAAAAATCACTCACCACATCAACAATATATAAAAAAAAATTGTATCTCTAACATTTTCCCTATAAAATAGTAATGATACGTACTAGCACTTTTCTAAAACATTTCTCACATTTCGAGAATTTTTTTTTTTTACAAACTGATGACATGATATATTCTTACTAGTTCTTGTACATCTTTCATTAACATTATTTTTTTTATTTATTAATAAATATTTACTGTATAGCAATTTGAAAAAAAAAAAAAATATATATATATATATATATCTTTATATAAATATTGTACATGCTTTAAGAATTTAAAACGGTCGATATTTTGGGCCCATTCGGAAATCTAGGGCCAGCATTGTCATATATGTCTTAGAACTGGACTTAGTGCACGGCCCATTTTAATGCATTTAGTACTTTTATAGACAACTAGTGTAGGTGCTACTTTGAGTGTGAAAATTAAGATAGAATTTTTATTCAAAGAAGTATGAAATTATATACATAAAAAATGTATGTCATACAAAATTAATCTCATTCATATAAGAATTTTAATACATATTTTCTGAAAGCAATATCTACTCATTAAATACTTCTAAGAATGAAAACATATATCATTATCATCCAAAAATAAGCAACTGAATTTTACTAAAACATTGTTCCAATATTTAAATTTTTTCAATAAATAATATCATATATTACAATTGAAACTCTTCATCAGATACCTGCAACCATACACAATGAATATTTTGTCATTAATAGTTTCTTTTTTATCATTTTACATGAGTTTAGGTGCAATCTTTAGCTTAATTAGTTTTTAATAAATACTATTTTAGGCAAGGAAAAAAAAGATAACAAAAGGCATGTGTCATTGAATTTTTCATTAGATAAATTATAAGTTTCGAAGATTTAAACCTAGAAAATCAATTTTTTGATAACAAATAAAACACTTTATATTACTATTCCAACTTTTTAAACATTACTACCATTTAAAACTCAAAATACGTGAAGAAAATTTTTGGGAGGTTAAATTTAGTAGAAGTATTTTAGCCACTACACAATGGAATATTTTAAGAATTATAAGCTCTCATTAGAGTTTAATTGAGAGAATAGAAATATGACATATTTTCTCTTTTCCAAAATATTAAGGGGGAAATTGCTTGATTTTAAAATTTAAGGAGAAATTGTGAACCACCCCAAACATAAAAAATAAAAAGTGTTTTAATCCTAAGTTTTCTTCTTCTTCTATTTTTTGGGTGTGTGTGTGTGTGTGTGTGTGTGTGTGTGTGTGTGTGTGTAAAACTATGTGTTTTTACTTAAAATTGTGCATAAATAAATAAAAAGTACAAAACAAAATACAAAAATTCAGCCTAAGAAAAATGTACTCGAAACAGTGAATTTTGGATCATCAAAAACTAACTAATAAAAAAAAGATTCTAGAAATATAAAGAATGGCACAACATTTTCATAATACATTTATAACTTTATTATATTTTACTTTGATTTATTATATTGTGACAACAACAAGATGTCTTAACATTTTCACAAGATAAATTTTATGTCCACAATATTTTCGTTGCAAATAAAAAATAATAGGTTGTTACGAGTTATTATTGGTGGGTAAAATAGTAATTTCATTAGTAAGTTTATATTTGAATAACAATTTACCACCTATGATTTGTTATGAAAATGTTGTGAATATAGCACTTTTTTTTACAATACATTTATCTTTAGTTGTGGTTTTTATTATTTTATTCTGACATATAAGAAAAAAAACACCTCAAAAATTATGAAAATATTGTGGCAATTTATTGTGTTAATATTTTTTTATTATTATTATTAAATAAGCAAGTTAAACTAAAGATATTACCAACAAAAAAAGAAAAAAAATGAGAAGAAGAAGGCAAGTGCAACTGTGGGAATTTCACGACATTTTCATGACAAATCATAAGTAGTATGTTGTTATGGGTTGGAGGGCAATAAAAGTAATTTCATCATTGGTAAGTTTAAATTAAAATAACAATTTACCACATAAAATTTGTTATGAATATATTGTGAAAATGTTGTAGATGTAGTACTTTTTTTTTAGAATACCTTTATTTTTTGAGAAACTCTATATCCACAACATTTTCACAACACTTTCATAACAAATTCTAAGTAGTAGGTTGTTATTTGTTGTTATGGGTGGGCAAAAAAGTAAGTTAACTTGTGAATTCAAATTTAAACCGATAATAACTTGTCATCTATGATTTATTGTGAGAATGTTGGTTCTAAAATGATATTTTATTATTTTATTTTGACACATAAAAATTTAACACTTCAACAATTGTGAAAGTATTGTGGCAATTTGTTGTATTAATATTTTATTATTATTATTATTAAGCAAGTTCCAAAAAAAAAGGCAAGTAACAGTGGGATTGAACAAACCCAATTACTGTAGCACAAGTACTGTAGTGCTATACCATTCGCGTTTTTTATATATAGATAGGAGACAATTTTTTTTCTTTCAAATTCTCCAAAAATTTATATTTTTCTTCCCAAAAAAATTTATATTTTCCATCCATCTCATGGACTAAAATTTAAGGATCAATAGTTAAGAGCATTAACATCTGTAGATGCAAAAAAAAAAAAAAAAAACTATTTGCATTCTCAAACACTACTTTATCTATTTTATCAACCCATTTTGCAACTCATTTTGCAACTCATTTTACATCCTAGTTTTTATTTTTACAAATTATGAACAGTAAGGTTGTATATATACAACTTTACTATTCATAGGCTACAAGTTTTTTTAAGTTTGCAAACTCAAATGGAGTGGGTTTTGAGTGGTTTGGATTGTAAAATAGCAACTAGGGGGTGTAAAAACACCCCCCCCCAATGTTATTGCTCTTAAAAGAATCCCAAAAAAACTTACTTAAAAAATGATGATTTTAATTATTTAATTAGATAATAACTCAAATTCATCATTTACTAAATAAGGAGTGGGATCTACTCTTCACATTCTTTTAAGTGTTAATCCAATATATATATATATATATATATATATATATTGTGGATTTAACTTGACTTAAGTTTTTTAATCTTTATGTTAAATAAATTAATGAATACAAAATACTAAGAGTCTAATATTAATTAACTATTAAAAAATAAAAAATAAAAACTAATCATATATCTACTCAACAAAAATCATCACATGCTCAATTTTATTAATAATTAAAATTAAAATGGTCATAAGTAGTATTACACTTGGCCGGAGATCCATGTCTAATATGGTCATTCGGAAGGGAAGGCGAAAAGAAGTGACACCAGAAAAGAGAGAGGTCATCCATCTCATGGACTAAAATTTAAGGATCAATAGTTAAGAGCATTAACATCTGTAGATGCAAAAAAAAAAAAAAAAAAACTATTTGCATTCTCAAACACTACTTTATCTATTTTATCAACCCATTTTGCAACTCACCTTACATCCTAGTTTTTATTTTTACAACCTATGAACAGTAAGGTTGTATATATACAACTTTACTATTCATAGGCTACAAGTTTTTTTAAGTTTGCAAACTCAAATGGAGTGGGTTTTGAGTGGTTTGGATTGTAAAATAGCAACTAGGGGTGTAAAAACACCCCCCCCCCCCCCAAAATGTTATTGCTCTTAAAAGAATCCCAAAAAAAACTTACTTAAAAAATGATGATTTTAATTATTTAATTAGATAATAACTCAAATTCATCATTTACTAAATAAGGAGTGGGATCTACTCTTCACATTCTTTTAAGTGTTAATCCAATAAATATATATATATATATATATATATATATATATTGTGGAATTAACTTAACTTAAGTTTTTTAATCTTTATGTTAAATAAATTAATGAACACAAAATACTAAGAGTCTAATATTAATTAACTATTAAAAAATAAAAAATAAAAACTAATCATATATCTACTCAACAAAAATCATCACATGCTCAATCTTATTAATAATTAAAATTAAAATGGTCATAAGTAGTATTACACTTGGCCGGAGATCCACGTCTAATATGGTCATTCGGAAGGGAAGGCGAAAAGAAGTGACACCAGAAAAGAGAGAGGTCATCTATAATAAAGGACTGGTCGTTTGCAGACAAAAGATCATAGACAACTAATGAATACTTAGTAAATTCTTAGTTGTTCCCTGCAAACCATGAACGGTTGCATCACAATCCACTATTTCAAGACGTGAGATGAATTCCCTGAAATTCACTCCACTCTCCGAACTAAGTCCACACATCTCCCACGATGATAGTGGCACCTAACAAGTAAACTCACTCCAAACTCTCTATTCAAGGGACCAAACCTCACCAAACTAAGGTATGCACAACTATTCATCCACTCCTCGTACTTGAGTCATTGAGAGGAATACTTACTTAACTATCAAAGAGTCTTTAACCAGTTCCACCCAGTCACTTTCGATAGTCTTTCCTTCTTTTTCAAGTTATTGATCCACCGTTGAGTTTGAAACATACGGCCTACTAATTTCAAACATCATCACATTAAATTATGTTTATTTTTTCTAATAATTTAATTAATTATGTATATTTTGATGATAAAAAAATGTGTTTATTTTTATATGGATTAATGTGTATGCATTAATGTGTTTATTTTTTTATGCATGCGATAATCACTCCACAAGTATAAAAATTTGTGGGGTATGGGGGGAAAGGGCCGGGATTTAAGTCTCCAAGAGAGAATTTCACACACATTTACACTTAGATTAGGCTAGAGTATAATTATATCTTGTATAAAAAAAAAATTATATATCATATTAAAGTCTAATTTTATGTCATGTATCTTATTCAATTTTCTTAATTTTTGTGCAATTATTTATTACACATTAAAATCGAGGAGTACAATTTAATTTTCTTAGTTTTTTGTGCTAAATGAGTTATTAATTGAGAAAAAATATAATAAAAATTAATAAACCTTAAAAAATCATCATCATTGATTATTATTATTATTATACAAATAGTGGTTGGACAAACTAAAATTCAAATTTTCATGGATAAAAGTTTAAATAATTTTTTTATTTGTTACAAATAAATTTATATTTGTTTTATTAGTATCTATTAGCATTCTAAATTGACTAGAGCTTGTGAAAAAGGTTGTTTAGAAAGGAAATTGAAATTGAATAAATATCATTTTTAGTGCTCTTGGTTCGAAAACCTTGAAGCAAAGACATCAATGACATCCAATTTAGTGCTCTTGGTTCACCTTTAGCTTTTTTTAGTTTTGATATATTTCCTACAAATGATTTGGTTTCTTCTGATGGAAATTCCCTAATGATAGGCCAAAAATGTATTGACCTCTTATGATAAATTAACCAATTAATTGGCTAAGTTTATTAATTAGGTTCAATTATATGCAATGAGCGTGGTAGCACAAACGTAGCACAAACAAATCACCAAATAACTAAATATGCAGCGGAAATTAAATGACATGATGATTTGTTTACGAATAGGGAAAACCTACATGGCAAAAACCCCACTAGGTGATTTTAATGTCACCACTCCTGAGAATCTACTATTATCAAAACAAGCGATTACAAGTAAATGAATCTCAGTATCTTATATCAACTTACAGTTAAACCCTTACCTCAATACTCAATTGGACTTGTTCTATACTGGTAATTTCTCCTTATATTGCACGGCTCTTAATACGTGACTAACCAAAAGATGCGCGAATCTCAGTATGTGACTTTATCACCAACTTGAGAAGGATGTTGGCTACAAAATTCTTTAGTTCATCACACGATAAAGATCATGAAGTTGCTTGGTCACAAAACCCTATGGTGTACAAACACAGCAACTTCTTCAAGAACTAGGGCAAACTAGGTTTCTAGTCACACTTGTAAAATTATGCTCTTGTGCAATTGTGCTCTTGACAATGCAACCTAATACGACTCTTAAAATAATCCTTATATATGTTTAGAGTTGTGAGAAAAGAAAGGCCAAATACATACTCACGGATTGAATGAAAAACAGTCTTGAAAAACTGAATTTCATAAACCTCGATAGATAGCCATCTATCGAGCTAGCTGTCGAGCCACGGGCTTCAACAGCTTTTAAATCTCAATAGATACTAGCTATCGAGTTAGCTGTTGAGATTTAAAATCTAGCATTTCTTTACTTGATTCTTGGACAGACTTGCATGGCTTTAACACTTGAACTTGAAACCTTGTTTCTTAAAGTATTAAACATATCCTAAATCTACCCAATTACAAGTAAAGTGCATTTTATCAAAAGATTAGTCAATATATAAAATATTGGCATATGTTCCAACATCAAGTCACATAGGTCCTAATACCTAAGTTGTTCTTTTATAAGATGACCTAACAATAATGGCCTGAGAGCTTATACAAGAGTTTAGATGCACATTATATCCTTAAAGAACAATCATTCAAGTTAGAATAATTTTCTCTCTTCTTTTTATGTTATACCTAGCTTTAGATCTATCTTTAAACTTCTACATTCAAATTTTTTTTACTACTTAAAAAATTTACTCACTTTGCTTTCTTTGAAATGTAATTTGACCCAAACTAGTTGAAGTATTACTCTTATGTGTAATAACTATTGAAAATGCTAGAGTTATAAATTATTTTACAAATTATTGATGTGGTGGGTGATTATTGGAAAATAAAAAAATTATGTTAGTGATGGGCCTAAATAAGAACGAATAAGAATTTGCCACATTAATAGTTTATAAAAAATGTTGTAAAAATTTTGTGTCATTTATTTGGTTACATCCTTATCACGAGTAGTTTTTAAGTATTTTCGGAGTATAGAGAATGGTGTTCCCTGATCTCACATTCATGGCAAGGTCCATCATGAATGTCAGAATAGGAAATACAATTTCTCCGTACTTCGGGAATATCTAAGAATTTTTCCTTTATTACATGGAATAGTTATTCCTTAATAATAGTTATTCCTTAAATTAAGTGTAAACACCGTCTTTTGTACCCCTTACAACTCGGGCTTGCATTCCCCAATGATGGTAAAACTTTAAAGCTCAAGGTTGAATTTGGGCCCGATCAAACTTAAGTTGACTTGAAGACGGTTTTTATTGAAAATATAACTCTTTTATGAGCTGCATAAAACTATTTTTGGAAAAGAAGGCCACAAAAACCATAAGGCATGCGTACATAGACACACGTATTCGTACGTATGGTCCAGATCCGCGTATGCAAGCATCTATTAGGATTAATGCCCTTAAATCCTATTGTATGATATTATGAATGACATTATGTATGATATTATGAATGACATTATGTATGATATTATGTTGTGATTATTAAAGTTGTTTTATTATTATCTAAAATAATAGTAACATGAATATTTAGACATAATCATATAATCCATGAGATACATAGTGTGTGATTTTGTCACAAAAGATATAAATTACAAGTTCTTTATAAGCTCAAAATTTTAGTTCGCAGTCGATGAAGAAATTAGACATTTTATCTGCGAAGACTGTAACATATCAACTAAGATGATTTGTCTTGATCATGGAAGTGGAGACTTCTAGTTGATATGTTTTAAGAGTTAAGACATATTGAACTGAATTGTTGTGAGATTTATTATTCTCCTAACGACTGTCAAATGAATAATAAATCTCACGACTTCTATTTACATCAACTCTTAATCTTAAGAGAATAATAAACTTGATCATGAAGTATAAGTTGCTTTGATATATCAAGAGTGAGATCTAAAGTCACGATCAAAACCTCTGTATGTTGGGTAGCAGCATTTAATATTGATAGAACATATATTCTCAACATGAAATTCATAATCTCTTAACGGAGATACAAAATATTTCTTGGAGATATAAAATATTTCTTTGAGATAAGTTTAATAGGTTTGGTTATTAAAAATGTTAGACCTAATTACTTTAGCAAGAAGTTACTAAAGTATATATATTTATGAAATTGAATTTCATAAATATATGATGAATAACTTAAAAGATCAAACTAGGTACTCAAGAATTAAGATGTAGTAATCTGTAAAGTGGTAGTCAACATTCATAACTTTGTATTACTATGAATACTTTAATGAAGGGGTTGCATATATAGTAAAGTCTTGGAATATAATTTATTAGTAAGGCCTAAAGTGAAATTATATTTATACAATGGTATTAAATATAATTAATGGTAACTTTGGACTGGTCAAGAGTTGATAGATAAGCCCAAGGTCCTTTGGAGCAAGAATCTTATTTGTTCTCTTTTGGTCCCACTCCAAACCACATACTAGAGCCTAATTGGAATTGTTTAAAAGGATAGTCCAATTAGATAATCAGTTAGATATAAGGAGAGAAACATATAGAATTTTGTGAGAAATAAAATGATGTGTATGTGAGTGTAAACCACTCTCTTATTCTCCCTTGAACACATACGTGTAAATTAATTGAGAGACCACACTTCTTGGGCGGAAGTGAAATTGGAGCGAAGATTAAAAGTGTTCCCAAGTACTTCTAATCTTTGGTTTTTGAATTTCACGACACCAAGGTACGCTTTCTTGTTCTTAAATTCTGAAACTTATATAGTACATGTTATCAATTGCGAATGAAGTAGATCCGTTAATTTTTCGCTGTGTATGTTTTGTATGTGATACAAACTATGTTTTTCCAACTGCTTCATGTATGCATACGCATACACAGTCATGCGTATGCATGCCAGGATTCCAAAAACTATGAAAGATAAGTTTTTTGCAGTAAAACTAAGATTTGGAATGAATCCCACATTATTTGGGAGCCGTTCCTAACCCCCATTTTCTCACTATATAAAGCCATACATGGTACTTTTTCAAAACACACAAAAAATCCAAAGGAAAAACCTAAGATTCAATAAAAATAGTGAATCAAAGAAAGAGTTTTTCACAAAATATCCTCAAGTCAATTTTCTTTTTGTTGGGACATTTTCTGGTCTTGATCTTCTAGTTTTGAAGTTTACTTATTAATTTTGTTTGATTGTGAATAGATTTGACTGAGTGGAACGGCCAAAATTAAGCCAAATAGCTTTTGTTTGAGGTATTCGTTCTAAACTTTCTTTTTCTCATTTCTTTGCTTTTCCTTGTCTTAATCTTTCTATTCTCTTTGTTTTCTTGTTTATTTGTGACATAACATGTTTGTTTAAGTTTAGGTTTTCTTTGTTTTATGTTTTAAAGCATGTTAGATTGTTAGATTTAATAGTTTTGTTTCTACTTTGTTTTGGTTTTGTTGTTTCTAGATTAAGGTTTGGGCATGTATGCATACACATGCTTCCTGCATGTGTACGCATACTTGAAGTATGCATACGCATATAACTGAGCCACGTGCGTAGGCCCTGTGTATGCATACACGTACTCAAGCCCAAAAACCCTAATCTGCATTATTCTGCTTCTATTCTTTCCTTTCATTTATAATATATGCCTCCTTGTTGCATGCCTAGGCCTGAAATGATAAGAAATTCATGGACTTTGAAAGGAATGTTACAATATATTCTAGCTAGAGGGTTACTTAAAAAAAAATGATAATAATAAATAATAAAAGAAGAGCCCAAAGGTAATAAATACATTGTAAGCCTATATTTGAGACAAAGAGTTGGAAATCTCTAAGCACATTCTAATGAAAGCCCACAAGAGTAAGATGAGAGCTTGTTGTAAATAGACTAGAGCCCAAATAAAATAAGAGGTAAGGCTCATGAGTGGAAAGGGAATGATTTTGTAATTGGGCCTTCATTAAAATAGGCTTAAAGATTTTCCAAGAACATCTAAGATAATACAAAGTACCTTTTAATTGGGACATGGACTTAATAAAATGGCACCATTGCACCACCAAGATGAAGAAAGCACGTCCCCACTCTAATTTGGATCTAAGAAAAGAACGAAAGACATTTGGTTAAGATTGCGGAAGCTTATCAAGAAGAAGTATCTTAAGGAGAGACATCTCAAGGAGAAGCATCTCACAAAGCCATGGCCACTCCATTTGATGATAAGACCACACAAAAGATATTTAAGGCAATAGAAGAGCAAAACATTCTTAAAAAGATGGGGGTCACCTCACCAAGCTAAAAGAGGCCAAACTCAAAAATCCCATGCATATGGAGATACATGATGAAGAAGAATGAGAGGATTGGGATGAAAGGGATAAGGTTGAATATGAAAGGAAAAAGCAATTTGAAAAGCTCACCACAGACACCATGGCTATGAAAGAAAAGATGAAGAAGATGTAACTAGCCTTTTGTAAGGCCCAAGGGATGGATGATTGTCTCTACAATATGGGTGGCATAAGCTCCAAGACTCCCATTTCATTGCCTCCAAAGTTCAAGATTTCTAATGCGGAAAAGTTTGATGGGATTGGAGATCCAAAGCAACGTTAAAAGGTATCTAAGCAGTGCTGAAATGAAAGGGTGCATCTAGGTGGTACTATAGCTTGGACTCAAGTAAAACCAAGGTGTGGAATGAACTAGTGGATTATTTGTGGACCAATTCATCTTCAATACTATGATTAATGTGACTCGAAGAGATTTGGGGACTACCAAGCAAGGAGTAGGGGGAGACTTTTTCTGAATACATGACAAGATGGAAGGGAAAGGCATCTAGGATGGTTAATAGGCCAATTGAGAAAGACTAAATCAATATGATCTTCAAGAATTTGCTTTTGGCATATAATAGTAGACTTTTGTCATTGTCTATTAGTTCTTTTGGAAAGTTGTGTGATTGTGGAACTTGGATTGAAGATGCCATCAATAATGGGCAATTGGAGAAATGTGAGAGCAAGACTCTAATCCAAAAGACATATAGAGGAAGAACAGTCGCTTCTAAAACACCCAATCTTGTAAATATAAGTGTCATCATACCTCAAAAAACCTTAGCCTACCCAAGCTTCACAAAGAAAGCCCGTCAAAAATTTTCCGACCTAGGAATGACCCTTTTCCAAGCATATGAGAACTTGACCTTTAAAGGATTCATCAAACCCTTAGACCACACAGCTATGCCTAATCCTGTGCCTCCTACTCAGAACCTTAATGAGTATTGCCATTTCATAAAAACTCCGGCCACAAAATTGACAATTGTTTCATCTTAAGCACAAAATACAATACCTAATAGACAATGAAACCCTTCCAATTCCATACATCATCACCAAGCCTAATATTAGGAAGAACCCTTTGCCTGGTTATTACCGAGCTCCTTCTCCATATCAAAATTGGGTGCAAGTAGATGAGATTGAGTGGGATTGTTCAAAGTTGATAGAAACTGTGAAGGTCAACCGGTGGAAGTCCTAGGGATAAGGGATGTAGAGGATGAGATGTTGAAGAATGTGGTGGCTGTATGAGGGATACTCCCCAAAGGAATGACTGAATTGAAATAGAGGGTCCTAGCAAACAATGTAGCAAATAGTACTAGGAGTAGGAAACACTACAAGCTATCCTTCTTAGAGAAAGACCACCCTGGTAGAAACATGGGAGAAGGGTTTAAGCCCACGAAACCCAAGAGGAAAGAAGAAAAAAATGAAGAAGATAGAGTCTTGACCCAATTAAAGAAAACTCAAGCTCATGTGTCCCTATGGGGCTTGTTAATGGCTTCTCACAAGTATCGTAGTGCTCTTTTAGACGTTCTAAATGGAAAAGAAGTTCCCATTAAAACTATTCCACAAGAAATGCTAGCTCTCATGGGGGTTAACGCTCCATTTCACCATTCCCCCACCTTTTCCAATGAAAAACTCCACCTCGAAGGAGCCACCCACACTAGGCCTTTGCAAATCACTATTGAGTGCATGGGTGCCAAGGATCCAATGGTACTTATTAATAATAGATCCGCATTGAATGTATGCCCATTTAGGATTTCTCTCACTATTGGGCTAGATGTGGAGACAATCATCCCATCTCCTTTCACTGTTAGGTCATATGACAATACATTAAGGAAGGCTATGGGAACTTACAAAACTCCTTGCAAGGTTGGTCCATTGGAGACAATTGTGGAATTCTATGTGATGGGCATCACTCTAACTACAACCTCCTTTTAGGCAGAGCATGGCTTCATCCCATTGGGGCTATCCCTTCCATTCCACCAAAAAATGAAAATCCCATGGAAATGAGATATTGCTATGGTGTTGGGTGATGGTGAGATCCTGGCTCCCGTTTGTGGACTTGAAGAAAGAGGAAGTGAGCTTCAAATGAGTGATTTTGAGTTTGTGAACATGGCTGATTATGGAGTGAAGGATGAAATGTACACCACGGATTTACTCCTATATTATAGCCATGAAATGATTGCAATGATGAAAAACATGGGTACATGCCTGGTATGGGTCTTGGAAAAGAAAGAAGAGGGCTGGCTGAATTCCCCAACTTCAAGACTCAACTAATCAAGGAAGGTTTAGGATTCTTTGAGGATACAATAGAATCAAGAAGAACTTTGGTACTCTAAATGAGAATTTGGTGAAAGAAGGAGGGGATTTCCCTTTCTGTGGCTTCCCTAAGTTTTGGGTGGATAAGGATGGAAAAGTGAATTCTGGCTGGAAAATATTCTTCAATGAGAAACTCACCTTCAAGGAGAAACCTACTATGGTGATCAAAGAAATTCAAGAAGAAGTCAATTGGATAGACTACATGAATGCTGAGGCAATGAAGACTATGCTGAAAGAAGAAGGAGACGTGCTCGCCATCATAGTTAAAGAGACAAACGATCCTTCTACCTTTATCGTACCTACGATGGGACAACTTAATAATTGGATTTGGGTTGGGTTTTCTAAGAATATGGGAAAGGAAGTTTGTAATAAAAGTTCGGATGTACTTTTTAACATTTTTAATAAGACGAATTCTGATTTAGCTTATTTTGATACGTCCCATAATATTGAAATTCTACACTTAAATTTTTCTAATGATTTTGAAAATGAAATTAATAAGCAATTAGGAAAGAAATTTGAACCTATGGAATCAACTTTCAAAACTCTTAATTTGGGCAATGATGAGAATCCACACTTAATTAAAATTGGCTTAACCCTAAATGAAAAAGAAAGAAAAGTTCTCAAAAAGCTTCTCACAAAATTCTAAGAACTATTTGCATGGTCTTATGAAAATATGTTTGGCATTGATCCTGAGATAACCCAACACTACATTGATACTCATGCTCACATGGTACCTATTAAGCAAAAGTTGAGACGTATGAGAACCAAATGGTTCCCTAAGATTAGGACGAAGTCACAAAACAATTGAAGGTAGGACTTATCAGACCTGTGCACTAAGTCAATTGAATAGCCAATGTTGTACTAGAACCTAAGAAGGATGGAAAGGTAAGGATATGTGTGGAATTTAAAGGCCTAAACAAGGCTTGCCCCAAGGACAATTTCCCTCTCCCTCTCCCTCATATAGACGTCTTAATAGATAATACCGTTGGCAGTACCTTGATGTCCTTCATGGATGGATTTTCAGGATATAACCAAATCCAGATGGCTCATAAGGACATGACTAAGACAACCTTCACCACAGAATAGGGAATCTATTGCTACATCGTGATGCTATTTGGGCTCAAGAATGCGGGTGCAACTTACTAAAGAATATCTACAACTAGGGGTGTTCACGATACGGTGTGGTACGATTTTTGGTCATTTTTAGTACCGTACTTTATGGTGTGGTTTAGCCAAAACCATAACTACACCACACTTCATTTTTGTGGTCACATGTGCGGTGCGGTATGGTTTAGAGTTTAACTAAAACCATAACCACACCGCACCTCATTTTTGTAATCACATGTGTAGTTTAGTGAATAAGATACAATTTGAAGCTGATATATTTTTCAAATTTTAGGCTTTTCCTGCCAGCCCAAAACTAATTTTTCCCTTTGTTTTGGTCCAAGTTGTAAACTACTGAGCTAGATTTTCTTTATTTTGGGTTGGCTTTCCTAATAAACATTTGCTAGGGTTATTAAACTATTTTTTTCATTGAAAACTAAATTATTAATAGTATATTTAATATTAAAAAAAATAAATATATAGAGAGAGTGCGATGCGGTGCTATTTGTGTTGTTTTCTTATTATAAAACCGTAAACTGCACTACATCATATGGTGCAGTGCAGTGCACTGTTACTTACAGTGCAGTTCAGTTATGCCATTTTGCGGGTGATTTTGGAGCGGTTTTTGCGGTTTGTGCAGTTTGGTGAACACCCCTAGCCCTACAACTTCGTTACATGACATGATGCACAATGAGGTTAAGGTATATGTTAATGACATGATCTTAAAGTCCAAAGATAGATAAGGCCACATAGTTAATTTGAAGAAGCTCTTTGAAAGGGTCAAGGAGTATAGATTGAGGTTTAATCCACAAGAATGTATCTTTGGAGTAACTGTAGGGAAATTATTATGCTTTTTGGTGAGTGATAGAGGAATAGAAGTTAACCCATCAAATATCAAGGTCATATTGGATATGCCTCCACTCAAGAGTGAGAAGGAGATAAAAGGATTCTTAGGATGGTTACATACATCAGTTGATTTATTTCCAAGCTCACCTCTACTTGTGAGCTGATCTGTAAGATTTTGATGAAGAATGAATCCTATGCATGGAACGATGAGTGCTAGAAAGCCTTTTAGCTCAATAAAGAATACCTTTTCCATCTGCCTATCTTAGTCCCCATGAAGCATGAGCAATCATTACTACTCTACCTCTCTATCATAGGAGATACGGTGAGGAGTATGCTTGCACAAAAGGATGATGACAAGAATGAGAGAGCCACTTACTAACTAAGCTAGAGATTTCATGATTATGAGACTAGATATACATAGAAAAATCACCCTTTGCTCTCGTATGGGCCGTACAAAAGTTGAGACACATCGTTCTACCTTTCCAAGTATGGATAATATCCATAATGGACCTATTTAATTATCTATTTGAGAAGCCCATCTTAAGTGGAAGGTTGTCAAAATGGTTGATCTTATTGATAGAATTTGATTTGAAGTATGTGGAAGAAAAACTATCAAAGGAAGCGCAATGATAAATTTTTGTGCCAAGCACCATCGAAGAAGAGGATCGTAAAGAGGATTTTCCAAATGGGGATATTTCAGACATCGAAATAGGGGCATGAAAGATGTATTTCGATGGAGCCGTGAACAAATATGGGAATGGAATAGGAGTACTTTTGATCACCCCTGATGGATCTCATATACCTTTGGCAATCAAGTTGAGTTTCAAAGTAACCAACAACATGATAGAATATGAGGCTTATATCGCTAGAATGGATGCTCTTCAAAAGATAAGGATAAAAGAGGCAGAAGTCTTTGGAGATTCGACTTTAGTCATAGCCCAAGCACATAAGTTATGGAAGGTGAATGAAGAGCACTTGAAACCTTATCAGCAGTATTTAGAGGATCTAACCAAAACCTTTGATAAGATTGAATACACTATCATCCCTAAAGCTTAGAATCAGTTTGCAAACGCCTTGGATACCTTAGCCTTCATGGTTGAAATGCCCAAGGGAGAATGGACACGACCTTTAAAGATTGAACAAAGTTATGAGTTGGTACATAAGGGGGGACAAAGTCTTCAGTTATGGCTATAGAAGAAGAAGGAGTTCCTTAGTATTATGACATCATGAAATTCCTAGAATTAGTGGCATATCCTGATAGCTCCGATAAGAGAGAATGTCATTCGGTTAGGATGATGGCTATGCAATACATCTTAGATGGAGGTCAACTCTAGAGGAGATCCTATGATGATATACACCTTTATTGCTTGAAGAAAGAAGAAACCAAAAGAGTCATGGAAAAAGTTCATCAAGGAATTTGTGGTCCTCACATGAATCAAAGAATGTTATTAAAGAAGGTTCTAAGGATAGGGTATAATTGGAATACGATGAAAACCGATTGTGTGGATTTTGTGAAAAATTTCCACGACTACCAAACACATGCAAAATTGAATCATGTGCCACCTAGTGAGCTATACAATATGACCTTTCCTTGGCCTTTCTCAGTCTGGGGCATAGATTTGATTAGAAGGATAGCTCATAAGACTTCTACTAAGTGGGTAAAGGCAGTGTCGACCCTTAGCCTCAAGACGAATAACTATCAAGCCTTCGTTCGACCACCCACCGTAGTGACACTCCAGCATACGAGGGGCCTGTTGGAGGCCCCTCTCAATAATGGTACGGTTTGCGCGGAGTTTCGGGTGCTCTCTTTTGATGGAGGAGAATATTTGTCTACCTTTGGAGGTGTGGCGGGAATCTTGGCCAAATTTTAGATAATTACCAAAGGTAAGTAAAGTTGCAACCAATCATTGGGCTTTTCTAAAGTGTGATTGGTCACTTGTTTTTAGTTGATTTTATTACCAATCCTAGGCTAAGAAAAAAAGCATTTTTCCTAATATAATGTGAATGACAAAAAATCTTGATTCTTGCGTCTAGGAGTTTAATTACGTATAGGGAAGGTGTTAGGCACCCTACAATGCCTATCTAAGGACAGTCTTTTGTTTTGATAAAACATTAATTTTTGAAGATTGGCAATAGAAAACATGATTTTGGCATTGGCTTTCGGGGCTTTGCATGCATGAGGGGGGCTTTGAGGTTTGGCTTTTGAATGGGTGTGGTCTCAATCTATACTTTCCTCAGGCATTCGAGCAAAGCATTAGATTTCCACGGCGAAAATTCGACGACATGTCACCTTGCTTTCATAGTGAAAATTAGGCATCGCTTTGCCTTAGGTGACATGGATTGTGACAATCACACTGAAAGGGGCGAGTTGGTATATATATATATATATATATACATACATCATGCACGATGCTAGCACACAGAGCAGGAAAGTAGATGTCTACATCCGTACATCATGGCTCAATATATTGGTACAAGAAAGTAAACAGGGGCACCATACTCTAAAAATGAGGACGAATGGTACATGGCATGATATACTGAATATAACCCATCTAAAAGAGGAATGAAGGAGGAAGGAAGGGGGTTTAAAAGAGTACATAACCAAATGGGAGAAGCTAGACCCTAAATCTACTAAATATAGCTGTTTGGCTTATATCCACATGCTCACATCCTCGCCCTTTTTGCTTGCGCTTAGGAAACCATGCCCTAGCTCCATGCGTCCTCGCTCTATATGCGTACATGTAAAGGCAAAGACAAGAAACCAACAGACAAGTAATAGAAGGAAAAGATGCAAAGAGCATATGAAAAAGGCATAAAGCAAATAAGCATGATAGACATGGCAAGCAAAGAAACAAAGAAGCAAGCAAACAAGTGAGAAGGCAAACAAGCAAGAAAGCAAATAAAAAGGTAGTCTTCGCGAGGGACAAATATAGGTTTAGTCCATAACTTCATTGTGTTGAAGTATGGATGACACACTAGCAAGAAAGACTCATGCATGGACATGTGAGCAAGCGTGTAAAGATGCATAGAAAGCCAAAAGGGTGGCACGAACAAACATGGTAAGCATAACATCACACAAAGCAGAAAAGGGAAGGGTACACATGGAGCAATCCGGCATCCGGAGATGCCTCCCAAATGGTCACATCCAAACAAGGCCTTATGGGCGTCGGGTGTACCCAAACAAGATCGTGTCCACAGAGGGCGTCAAGCATGGCAAAGCTTAGAACAAGAGAAGCTAGTACAACCATAAAGCATAAAAGTAAGCAAGCATAGACATGCAAATAAGGATTATCCAAACCCTTTGATGTGGGCCTTGGGGTATGGACAATGACAAAGACCATAGGGTCTAGATCGAGTCCTAACAATTAGGCCAAAACTCGAGAAAAAGAGACAAAAGCAACAAGAGAGCTACAATAGCACATGGCATGACAAACATAGCCTAGGTCTAGGCACACAAATATGACATGGAGCGCACAAGCACATGGAAAATAGCATAAAGCAAGTAGAGGACATAGATCTAAACATGTAGGCATGTGAAAATATAGATCTAGACATATAGGCATAGAAACATGCATGTAAACATGTAGATCTAGTACATAACCATGGAAGAACATGAATCCAAGCATATAACCATGTGAAGACAAGGATCTAACCATATAGCATGGAAACCCACATATAAACACATAGATCCAAGCAAGGCATAGCCAGCAACATCATACAAGCATGTGAGCATGTAACCCTAAGATCAACATAGAACAAAAAGAGGAACATGGCATAGGAAAACATGGCATAAAGCATAAAGCATATAGATCGAGACAAAAAGACATGTAAACAAGTACAAAAACATGGATCTAGGCTAAAAACATGCTAGGAACAAGATAAAGCAAGAAACATGCTAGATAAAATAATAAATTATGTTATTAAGGCAAAAAGAGTAAGATAAATGTTAGAAAAAGATTTAAAAGTTTAGGGGTGTGGATGGTAGCTAAAAAGCTACATCCACACCCCTAAATCTCAAATCCAAGAAGTAGAACCAAGGGAAAGAAGATTGGGTATAAGAACAATACCTTATATTTTTTGTGAAAATGGAAGAATTAAGAGGCTTTGATGCGTTTTTTGCATTTGAAAGAGAGAAAAAATGTGTAGAAAATGTTCAAGCAGAAAGCGGAACCCAGGGAAACCTCCTTAGTATCGTTTTTTGGTCTAGGGGGATGCCTAGGGCTATTTATAGCCCCGACACGCTTTTCAAGGCGACTGCCCTACAAGGGCCGTCAGCCGCAACTTCTTCCGATTGGGTTGATCTTAACACCCTTGAAAATATCTTGACTTCTTGATTCTGAAAAGGTATGAAACTTGAAAATCCAACAGTTGGATCAAAAGTTATGGCTTTGGGAAGTTATTGGTGCATTGATCGATGCGTTATCCCAGTTTTTATGATATTTTGGCCATTGTAACTCCGATTTCGACTCGTGAATAGTCTTTGGAATGAGAATTTGACTATCTTCACAATGGCATTGGTTTCAACCCGTTTTGACAGTCGGGTCAAAATTAGGGTTTTTGGGCTCACTAAGAGTGTTTTTGTCATTTTGGCTGGAAAAGGTACTTTAGGTGCTCCGGTGTCTGAACGGGTTGCACCACGTCATTCTGGATGTTCTCATGGCCCCATGGAAAGAAATAACATTTTTGGATTTTTCGGGGTTTGGCATGCAAATCAAGGGCAAACAAAATACAGTGTCAATAGGCAGCCTTTTACTCTATGTTAAAAGCCAAGTATGTTGCTCGATTCATAGAGAATAACATCATTTATCGATTTGGAGTACCGTAAGAAATCATTTCTAAAAATGGCTCCCACTTTGAGGGGAAAGTTTAGAGGATCATGGAGTTGTACAAATTTGAGCATCACAAGTCTTCACCATACCGATAACAAGCTAACAGAGCCGTAAAATCAACCATTAAGAACATCAAGAATATACTAGCCAAAATGGTAGTGACATGCAAGGATTGGACTGAAAAACTTCCATTTGCCTTATAGGGGATTATAAAACTTCTATCTATGCATCAACTGGGGTAACCACCTATTCTTTGGTCTATAGGAGTGAAGCGATGCTTCCCATTGAAGTAGAGATACAATCTTTGAGGGTGTTGGTAGAAACCAAAGTCTTAAAGGAGGATTGGATAAATGAAAGATATGAACAGTTAGCTTTGATAGATGAGAGAATAGCTAGAGCACAATACCATGCATAAGGTTATCAAAAGAGGATTGCTAAAGCATTTAACAAAAAGATGAAGCCTAGGAACCTTAAGGACAGAGACCTAGTCCTAAAGGTACTTAGGGATGAGACGTTTGATCCGAGAGGAAAGATGAAGCCAAGATGGTTTGGGCATTTTATTATCAAGAAGATCATGTCAAAAGGTGCTACAAGAATCACATATTTGGATGGGGAAGAGATGCTTCGCCTTCAACATGGATCAGCTTCGGAAGATAACATTTGAAAAATGAAAAAAGCTTGCTAGGTTGAAAACCTAGAAGGGTAGCCTAGGCTAAAGTTAAGGCAAAGAACTCTGCTAAATTAAAAATCTAAAATGGCGATCTAGGCAAAGGATAGGAGAAAGGACCATGGGCATGATGAAAATTCCCACAAGGAAGTCATGGGGAAAAGTTACATGGCACCAAAAAAGGAAAAAAAAATAAAGACAATAAACAAAGATAATAAAATGGTTGATTTTCTTATTGCTCAAATTAAAAGATAATAAACTGTTTCCATAGGGGATTTGGAACATTCCAATCCTTTATTAAATTCAAAAGAAAAGACATAAGAATCACAAAATGCAGAAAAGTAAGATTTGGGGCATATCAAGGTAGTTAGTCGATCCTCTTCCTTTTTTTGGACTTTTGATAATCTTTCTCTTCCATATGAACTGACCTCATGTCAGTAGTCAGCCAAGCCTTGTAACTAGAGGTAGAATGAAGAAACCATGGGAAATGGATATCCTTAACCACCATCCTTTTTAGCCAAGTCTCACAGATTCTACCCAAAACCCTTTTAGTGAAGACCGAAATGTAAAAGACGCCATCATTATTAGGAACTCTTTGGCAGTCACCAAATTACCTTGCAATGTGACCTGGGGAGTAGGAAGAACGATAGCGAAGCCCAATCAAAGAAACACAATTGTCCTTGAAGACACCTTTGACCATGCCGGTGATTCACCACCATTCCACCACCCATTGAATCCTTGAATGGGATAGACGTCTCAAGAACTCAGTGAACTCATCAAGATCCATCTCCCTGTCTTTGAGCTTATGGCCATGATAATGCTTTGGTAGATATTGATTAGGAGGGACAGAGGGAGGTCGAAGCAATCAAAGCCTTTCAAACAGCCATATCTAAAAAAGAAGAAAATAAGGAAGGAGAGAAAAAGAAAGCATAAGTGTTAAGTTGAAAAATGAGAGATAAAAGAACGAGAGAAAAATAATGAATGCAAAGATAATATAAGAAGCCTTGATGGGTTGAAAACAGCAAGGAAATTCATGTAAACATTAGAGGAATCTCGCTTGGTTAAGAACCTATGCAAAAGTTAGGATCGTACCTGAAGGAGGGATAGGACTCCTTGCAAAGAAAGTTGCTTCCCCTCTATAAAAAACATCCAAGCCATTGAGAGTCTCAACCAAAATCATGCCCATGGGACTTCCCCTCTCTAGATTAATGATCACCAAAAGCATTTTCTTATCCACACGAGGTGTCTCATGCACCAAGAAATATCTTCCAAGAAGGCATAGATAAAAGGTATTGAGATAGTGGGAGTGTTGCACCCCAAGGGAACATTCCGCTGAGAGAAGTACATGAAAACCTTGCAGATGTTATGCTTGTTAAGCATGCACCACTTTTGAGCCGTGCTAAGAGAAATCCCTAAAAGCTGCTTGGCCATGATAGAAAAATTCTCATTAGTGGTAAGGAGAATAAGGGAATTAAGATTAGGTTCACTCATGATTACACTAAATTCTTCAAAAGTAAGGCATAACTCCACACCATTGAAGTGGAAGACATGCCGAGTAGGGATCCAAAACTAAGCAATAGCATGAAGAAGAGGTTCATTCACTTTGATATGATGGCAGGGAAAGATGCAAGAAAGACTGAAGGGGATGAGAGCATCTTTGAAACTAGGGCCAAGCTTCTTAATCCATGCTAAAACCACTAGAGGAATGAATTATGCCATTAGGAAGCCTTGGAAAGTGTTTTCTGAGCTTATAACACGTTTTGTGGGGGTTTGGAGGCCGCCAACGACAATTTTATACTTAAAAGAGGTGGCTAGGGTTTTCTAGCCCGCGACATGTGTACGCATGGTCCACACCTATGTACGCTGGCCCATGTATAGGGATGGCAATTTTGCCTTGCCCTGCCCTGCACAGGTTTTCTCCGCCCGCAAAGGTGGTGGGGCAAGGATGGGGTAAAATTTTAGCCCCACACCATAGGGCGAGTTGGGGATGGGTTTAGACTTTTTAGACCCACCCGACCCTCCCTATCCCGATCCACCCTGCTTTACCAAGGATTATAATTGTAAATTTTTCATACCCTAAAACCCTATTATTTAAACAAATATATCAATATTAGCTTATTTTATTCTACCCAATATGGTTCTCTCTTTATTTTGTTATGTGTTATACTATGAGATTTTTTTTTAATTGTCTTTTCAAACACTTGGATATATTATTCAATTTTTTCTAAAAATTGATTTGATTTGATGGGATAAATTTAGTTGTAATTTCAAGTATATTTTTATTACTTAAATTGGTTTCATTAAAAAAATTGTACTAGTTGTAGGGAAAATTCACAAAAAAAATAGATTTCTATGGAGTGGGGAGGGGCTTCGTAAGGTCTGAGGGACGGGGTTGGGGTGAGAAAGTTTTCCTCGTCATGTGAGGCGGGGATGAGGCAAGACAAAACCATGTGGGATGGGGACGAAGACCCCATCCTTCGGCCCAGCCCCGCCTCGCCCCGCATCGCCCCGCCTCATTGCCATCCTTGCCCATGTACACGTACGCATGGAAGAACGTAAAGCCAAATTCCTTTTCCTATTTGGAGGGTGATTCCTTCATCAAGGTTCCTCTCATGACTCACACGACTTAAAGAACTACTCAAGGCACAATCAAGCTCAGAATTTCAAGCATCAAGGACCCCGGAAAAT
Source organism: Castanopsis chinensis (assembly GCA_032878915.1). Taxonomy (NCBI): domain Eukaryota; kingdom Viridiplantae; phylum Streptophyta; class Magnoliopsida; order Fagales; family Fagaceae; genus Castanopsis; species Castanopsis chinensis. The sequence continues at coordinate 5,938,447 of JAVQMG010000108.1, read as the reverse complement.
AAAGTCACATACAATTATCCCCATGAGTTGTAAATTAAGTATGTGTCCCCAAATAAAAGCAAAAATAGAAGATGATGTTCTTAAATATAACCCAGTGTCTCAAATAAAATCTAAAGTGCAAAAATACATGTTAACAAAATAGAAAAGTAATGAAAAGCGGAATAATTCTGTATGTCTAAGCTACAGGGTCATCACTGGTGGTGCCTCTTCCTTGTCTGATAGCTAAGAGTGGTCTTTGAGCCGCCAACACCACCACTATCACCATCATCACCACCACCACCACCACCACCATCACCATCACCATCATCACCAGCATGTGGGTAAGCAAATCCTCCAGGACCATAAATCTGCCTGGCATACTTAATCACCTCCAGCTTGAGGTTCCCAGCGAGCCAAATAAGCTCCTCATGCTCCTATATAGTAGGCTAAATTTGAAAAGATGACAGTGTTAGGACAAGTGTTAAGAGATGCAAGAAAAGAAAAGACAAGATGTTAGGAATGCTATAAGCATGTGGATAATAATTGTTGTATTGAGATTTAGTTAGTTAGTTAGTTAGTTACAATTCCAAGCATGTTAATCATATTTAGCACATGTTGAAATTATTAATACACATGGGGAATAATAGAACCAATAGGATGAGGCCATGTGGGCCAATGAGATTAGGGCTAGTCTCATATAAATACATTATTGTAATCTAATATGGGATATCAATTGAAGAATAAACCAACTTCTTAGTGCATTAGTGCATCTCTCTCTCTCTCTCTCTTAATTTCTCTCTTTCTCTATGGAGGGTGACTACCTCAAATTAAGTCAATTTCCCTACAATTTCCATCAATCCCACTACAATTCATACCCATGCCCATTAGGAATCTCTAGGTTCCTAACATTTGGTATCAAAGCTATTGATCTTGATACGAACGAATGTGACCGAAGAGAACTTTGGAAAGAATTACGGAAAATGGTGAACAAAGTTTCAGAGAATGTCAAGACTTTGTATGAATCTCACAATGTTGTTCTAGAGAAGGTCAAGATCTTGGCTAGTCTAACAAAGCCATGAATAGAGAGCTCTCAAGATTGAAAGAGGGTCTTGAGAACATGACGGAAGAGGAGTTACATGCTGCCCTTAAAGTTCAATCGAAAGAACCAACAAAGAAGGTGATAAAGATCTTCCAAGAATAATTTCTTGATGCACCAATGGAGGCTTCCATTCAAGAGTTTATGATTCAAGAATTGGCAATTCAAATGTCGGTGATCTAAGAATCCAAGATACAAGTGCCAAGAATTTTAATGGTTCTAGAATCAAATGAGGTCTTGAGGATACAAGAACATTTCAAGGTTCAAAGAACCAATGAAACCTTAAAGATTGAAGAACCATTGAAGGCTCAAGAATTTGAGAAAAGTTTAAAGATCTACGAAGAAGAAACCTTTATGTGCACAAGACCGCTTGTCAAAGAGAAATGCATGAATATGGTGATCAAAATGTCACTACGGTATTGGTCTATTGGAAAATCTCCTTTGATGAAGATGCTATTTTATAACAACACCTCGTGGGCAAGGTGTTTTCAAGGGGAGGAAAATGTTAGGAATGCTATAAGTATATGAATAATAATTGTTGTATTGAGATTTAGTTAGTTAGCTACAATTTCAAGCATGTTAATCACATTTAGCACATGTTGGAATTATTAATGTACATAGGGAATAATAAAACCAATAGGATGAGGCCATGTGGGCCAATAAGATTAGAGCTAATCTCCTATAACTACATGAATGTAATCCAATATAATATCAATTGAACAATAAACCAAATTTTAGTGCATTAGTGCATTAGTGCATTAGTGCATCTCTCTCTCTCTCTCTCTCTTAATCTCTCATCGCTCTTGTACCCTCAAGAAAAGGGTAGCCCATGATTTTTGTGTTACGTCCCATTGCACGTTCTAGAGTGAAGCCGTCGGTGTTGAGGATCCTCTGCCTTAATCCAAGGCTTACCATATGTGCAAACCTTTGACCCTCAATTATAGGAGCTTGTTTAGCTAATCATTTCCATTTATTTTGTAATTAACATTTATGTGTAATTATGCTATACAATCTGTAATGACTATATATATGCAACATGCTCACCACTTAAAGTGTGTGGTGGTTTTTCTCAACATTTTCATGGTATCAGAGCCATACCTGGATTAGCATCCCACGATCCTCAATGGCCTCTGATTCTTCTTCTGATTCCTCTCCCACCCTTCTTCCCTTCAACACCATGATTCACATGGTTACCATCAAGCTCTCCTCCTCCAACTATCTTCTATGGAAGAGTCAACTCCTTCCCCTCCTTGAGAGTTAAGGTTTGCTGGGTCATGTGGATGGTACCCTTGTGCCGCCACCCCTATTCGACCCCCCCACCTCTCAGACACCAAGCAACAAACACTTGGCGTGGAAAGAAACCGACCAGCGCCTCCTTAGCCTTCTCCTCTCCTCCCTTACAGAGGAGGCAATGGCTGAAGCCGTCGGCCTCTCCATATCTCGTGAGGTATGGACCGCCCTCAAAAACACCTTCAGCCATCGCTCCAAGGCTCATGAGATTCGCCTCAAAGATGACCTCCAATTGATGAAGCGTGGCACCCGTCCAGTCACTGCCTATGCCCGTGCCTTCAAAGCCTTGTGTGATCAGCTTCACGCAATTGGTCGCCCCATTGATGGAACCGACAAAGTCCATTGGTTTCTCCGTGGTCTCGGGTTCGATTTCTCTAGTTTCTCTACTGCTCAAATGGCACAAACCTCCCTCCCCTGCTTCTCTGACCTTGTGTCTAAAGCTGAGAGTTTTGAAATTTTTCAAAAATCTCTACAAACTCCGACGCACTCAGCTGCAGCATTCACCGCTACTTGGACCTCTCCTCATCGTGGGGGTAGCTTTTCTCGCCACAAACGAGGCTGCGGAAATGTCTCCAACAGCTACTCCTCCTCCAGTCACGGACAGGGCCGAGCCAACACCAACCAAGGTCGCCGTCCACCTCGTTGTCAGATTTGTCACTTGGAAGGACACTATGCAGATCGGTGTAGGCAGCGCTATGATCGGCATGAACCCACTGCGCAACTTGCAGAAGCCTTCACCTCCTCGTGCTCTCTGTCTGGGAATGAAACCTCTAATTGGTTTTTGGACACAGGGGCTTCGACCCATATGACTCTAGCCCATTCCACTTTGGATCATTCCACCACCTACACGGGTAAGGATTGTGTAATTATAGGGAATGGTGCATCCCTACCCATAACCCACACTGGTAAACTTTCCCTTTCCCCAAATCTTCAATTATTAGATGTTTTGGTTGTTCCCCACCTCACTAAAAATCTTTTGTCCATTAGCAAATTAACAAATGATTTTCCTTTATTTGTTACCTTTACTAATAATTTTTTCACTATTCAGAATCACCAAACGGGAAAGGTGGTGGCAACCGGTAAACTGTTAGGATATATGCCCTTAAATCCTATTGTATGATGCTATGTATGACATTATGCATGACTTAATGTTGTGTTTAATAAAGTTGTTTATTTTTATATCTAAAATAATGGTAACATGAATATTTGAACATTATCATATAGTCCATGAGATGCATAGTATGTGATTTATGTGAAAAGTCACAGAAAATATAAATCACAAGTTCTTTGTAAACTCAGAATTTATAGTTCGTAGTCGGTGATGAAATTGGGTATTTCATCTGCGAAGACTATAACGTATCAACTAAGATGATTTGTCTTGATCTTGGAAGTAGTGACTTCTAGTTGATATGTTGATATGTTTTAAGAGTTAAGACATATTGAACTGGACCGCTGTGAGATTTATTATTCTCCTAACGACTGTCAAATGAATAATAAATCTCACGACTTTTATTTGCATGAACTCTTAATTCTGAGAGAATAATGGACTTGATCATGACATGTAGGTTGCTTTGATATATCAGGAGTGAGATCTAAAGTAACGGTCAAAACCTCAGTATGTTGGGCAGCCACATTTAGTGTTGATGGAACATATATTCTCAAGATGGAATTCATAGTCTCTTAACGAAGATACAAAATATTCCTTTGAGATAAGTTTAATGGGTTTGGTTATTCAGAGAGTTAGGCCTAACCACTTTGGTAAGAAATTACTAAAGTATATATTTATGAAATTGGATTTCATAAATATATGATGAATAACTTTAAAGGATTAAACCGGGTACTCAAGGATAAGATGTAGTAATTTACAAAGTGGCAGTCTACATTTATGACTTTATATTACTACGAATATTTCATGAAGGGGTTGCGTGCAAAATAAAGTCTTGGGATATAATTTATTAATAAGGCCTAGAGTGCAATTATATTTATATAGTGGTATTAAATATAATTAATGGTAACTTTGGACTTGTCAAGAGTTGACGGAAAAGCCCAAGGCCCATTGGAGCTAGTGTCTTATTGGTCCCTTTTGGTCCCATTCCAAGCCACACACTAAAGCCCAATTGGAAAGGCCCAATAGACCAGCCCAATTAGATAATCAGTTAGTTATAAAGGGAGAAACATACAGAATTTTTTTGAATGCGATTTTTCGTAGAGAAAAAGAAAGAGTGTGAGACACACTTTCATTCTCCCTTTGGAAACTGATTGAGAGACCACACATCTTGGGCGTAAAGTGGAATTGGAGTGAAGATTAAAAGTTTTCCCAAGTGCTTCTAATCTTTGTTTTGAATTTCTCCACACCAAGGTACGCTATCTTGTTCTTAAATTCTGAAATTTACAGAGTGCATGTTGTCAATCATGAATGAAATAGATCCTTGTTTGTTGCTTCCGCTGTGTGTTTTGTATGAGATACAAAATCAGATTTTAACCAACAATTGGTATCAGAGCCAGGTTTTCATATCATGATTGTATAGCGTGTGATTAAGTTTTTGGAATTTAAGAAAACCGTTATCTTTATGTTACAATTTTCTGCATCAAATTGTGGTATTGTGCCATGGTTTTTAATTTCCATAAAATCCGTGTATATATACTGCAACTGAGATTGAATGGAGATTCAATAGTGCGGCAATATTTGCTTCACGGCACTCAGATTGCAAAATTTTTCTTTGGTAGTTATTGCTTTATGACGTAACTGCCATATGCCTTTTCATGATAATTGTACCGTATGGCCATCATGGATGATATTTTAATTTCTGCATGCCTTGAACGTGAATACCAAGGTTGGCATTGCATGGATTGCATGGCATGGCATGAACGTAACTTTGCATGGAGTATAAGTGCATGGTTTCAAAAGTTAAGACAATTGATTAGTTTGTCTTGATGGATGTGGAATCCGTGCCTAAAGGATTTCATATTTCCAAAAGTTATATATAATATAATATAATATTATATTATATTATATATATAATATAATTTTATAAATATATATGAATTTACGTTACGTTATATATATTTATATATATTAATGCTAGTTTAATGAAATTTATTCCTAATGAGATTAGGATTTTGTTTTTCACGTGTCTAGCATTTTTATGGTTCTTGACATTAAAAACCTTTATTTTAAAATTTCTAATGGGAGAGAGATACAAGGGTTGGATCTCACAGCCTCCATTATCGGTTCAAAGTAGTGTGGGTAAACACCTCGTCTTGGCGTATATGCCTCGCGATCCCAAAGGAGGGTGTTTACTTCATAGTACTACAAGTTTGAACTTACCCGTTTAAAGTAGTGTGGACAAACACCTCGTCTTGGCGCATATGCCTCGCGATCCCAAAGGAGGGTGTTTTGTTTCATGGTACTACAAGTTTAAACACTATAAAAGGGAGATGAAATGTGGTTACACATGATTCTAGATAATGGTATACACTAGACTAAGTGTAATGTTAACCTCCCAAAGGAGCTATGTCATTATTACTTAGAGGCTGAAGGTAATACGGCATATTATTAGTGTTTGATAAGAGTTATCATGATAGCACTAATAATGAGAATAGTTCTCAACCAACTAATGTGTTTATAATAAACTTGCTACCAAGGAATTATAGACATGGATTGGGTTGTCGTTGCATATATTATTTTACGGTTTTATTAAGGTTCCATATTATATGCTTATATGCTAAATTGATAATGTCCAGTTTACTTATTATATTCATGTTTATTATTTTCAGATTTAAATTATGGCATCATTTAGCTCACTTGTTGCTATTCTTAACCAAAACAAACTGACTGGATCCAACTATGTTGATTGGAAAAGGAATTTGGACATTGTTCTTACTGTTGAAGAGCACAAATATGTGCTTACTCAACCATGTCCTAGCTTTCCTTCATTAGATGCTCCTATTGAGGAAAAACAGCGATATGATCGTTGGCAGAAATCTAATGAGATGGCCAAGTGCTATATCCTAGCATCTATTTCAAATGTTCTACAGCATCAAATGCAGGATGTAGAACATGCTTCGGACATCATGCTAAGTCTGAAGGAGATGTTTGGTGAGCAAGGCCGATCTGCAAGGCAAGAAACCATGAGGCAAATTTATAATACCAAAATGGCTGCAGGAAGTTCAGTAAGGGAGCATTGTCTTAGGATGATTGCTAATCTGAACACATTAGAAGTTTTGGGTGTCGACATTGATGGAGAATCCCAAGTGGATATGATACTCCAGTCACTACCAGAATCATTCAAGGAATTCAGACTCAATTATAATATGAACAAAAAGATTTACTCTTTGTCTGAATTAATGAATGAGTTAGTGGCGGCGGAAGGCATCCTTGGTACTTCTAGTGTTGAAGCCAATATGGGCGAAGCTTCTACTTCTCAACCTAAGTCGAAAGGCAAGGGTAAGAAGAAGAAGAAGGACTTCACTAAGAAAAATGGTAAACAAATTGCTTTAGGGGTTGCCGACAAAGGAAAGAAAAGCAAAGGAAAGTGTTTTCATTGTGATGAGAAAGGACATTGGAAGAGGAATTGTCCAATATTCAAAGCTGCCAAGAATAAGGGTATGAAAAGTTCCTTTCTTCTTGAAATATGTTTGGTACAGAATCCAACAGATTCCTGGTGTGTGGATTCAGGTTGTACTAATCATATCTGCAATTATTTGCAAGGGTTCCAGGAGACCAGAAAGTTGAATGAGGGAGAACTATTTCTTACTTTGGCTGATGGGAGCAGGATTCCGGTTGTAGCTGTTGGAGTGTATAATTTGTGTTTTAAGTCTAGAGTGTTAATATTAGAAGACTGTTTGTTTGTATCTAATGTTCGTAGGAATTTAATTTCTGCAACTTACTTAGGTAAACATGAATATTGTGTTATCCTGAAAGACAATGTTGTAATAAAGAAGGATAAAATGTTTATCTGTTCTGGCAATATTGTGGATGGTCTTTATATTTTAACTCCTGACATGCATGAATTATACAATTCTGAAATAGATAGTAGCTCTCATGTAAAATCATTAAAGAGAAAGTTTCTTTCTACTAGTGATGCATATCTATGGCACTTGCGTTTGGGTCATATTAATTCAAATAGGATTCAAAGACTAATCAAAGATGGACTTTTACAGCCCATGGACTTTGATGGATTTCCAGTTTGCGAATCTTGTTTGGAAGGTAAAATGACCAAACGACCTTTTAATGCGAAAGGTAGAAGAGCCCAAGAGTTGCTTGAATTAGTTCATACAGATGTATGTGGTCCTATGTCAACCCAAGCAAAAGGAGGTTATGAGTACTTCATCACGTTCACGGATGATTACTCAAGATATGGTTATGTGTACCTAATGAGACGGAAGTCCGAAACCTTTGACAAGTTCAAAGAGTTTAGGGCTGAAGTTGAGAATCAATTGGGTAAACGCATAAAGGCCATTCGATCTGATCGAGGTGGCGAATACCTTCTTGGGGATTTCAAGGATTACCTAATTCAGAATGGGATTGTATCCTAATTGACTGCACCTGGAACTCCTCAACAAAATGGTGTAGCAGAAAGAAGGAATAGGACTCTTTTGGAAATGGTTAGGTCCATGATGAGTTACTCAACTTTACCAGTTTCTTTTTGGGGATATGCACTAAAAACTGCTATGCATGTTTTGAATTTAGTTCCATCAAAATCTGTTCCCAACACACCTAAGGAATTGTGGAGTGGGCGCAAGCCTAGTATGAAATATCTCCACATTTGGGGATGTCCAGCACATGTGTTGAAAGGGAAGTCTGATAAGTTGGAAACTAAAACTGAAGTATGCATGTTTTTAGGGTATTCAAAAGAAATCAAGGGTTATTTATTCTATAATCATAAGGATAACAAAGTGTTTGTTAGCACCCATGCCAAATTTTTGGAAGATGATTATATGAATAATTTTAATCCTAGAAGTAAAGTTGTCTTGGCTGAAATGAATGAACCTGTAGTTGAACAACCAATGGATGAAACTAGGGATGATGTGGCTGTATTAGATACACCACAAGATATTACTCATGAGATGTCTAGTACACAGGTGCCTCGTCGTAGTGGGAGAATTATTTGGCCTCATATGAGATTTAGAGGTTTGGGAGAAACTTATATAGCTATCTCAGAAGAGGCTGAATCGGATCTCTACACTTATGAAGAGGCAATGAATGATATAGATGCACATCATTGGCTCTTAGCTATGAAATCTGAATTGGATTCTATGTATTCCAATCATGTATGGGATCTTGTAAAGGCGCCTAACGGCATTAAACCTGTTGGTTGCAAATGGGTTTACAAGAGGAAGAGAGGGATAGATGGAAAGGTTGAAACCTTTAAAGCAAGACTAGTGGCGAAAGGGTATACACAAAAAGAAGGCATTGATTATGATGAAACTTTTTCGCCAGTAGCCATGCTTAAGTCTATCAGAATTCTCTTATCCATTGCTGCTCATTATGATTATGAGATTTGGCAAATGGATGTCAAGACTGCATTTCTTAATGGCAATCTTGAAGAAGAAATATACATGATGCAACCAGAAGGATTCATAGCAAAGAACCAAGAGCATATGGTATGCAAGTTGAATAGGTCCATTTATGGACTTAAACAAGCATCTAGGTCATGGAACATCAGATTTGATCAAGCAATCAAGTCATTTGGTTTTGAATAAAATCTTGATGAACCATGTGTGTATAAAAGACATCGAGACAAAGTAGTAATGTTCCTAGTGCTTTATGTTGATGATATTCTACTCATTGGAAATGATGTAGGGGTAATGTCATCGGTTAAAGTTTGGTTGTCTAGCCAATTTGATATGAAGGACTTGGGTAAGGCTAACTTTATTCTAGGGATCAAGCTTTGGCGAGATCGCAAGAATAAGATGTTAGGCTTATCACAAGCTGGATATATAGATAAGGTTCTAGAACGGTTTAGCATGCAAAACTCCAAGAAAGGATTGCTTCCTTTTAGACATGGAGTTCCTCTGTCTGATGACCAAAGGCCTAAGACTCAAGAGGAAGAAAATATGACGAGACAAGTTCCTTATGCTTCTGCAGTGGGTAGTCTCATGTATGCCATGCTTTGTACTAGACCAGATATTTGTTATTCAGTTGGCATGGTCAGCCGATATCAATCAAATCCAGGACCAAAACATTGGCAAGCTGTAAAGCACATTCTCAAGTATCTTAGGAGAACGAGAGATTATATGCTTGTTTACCATTGTGAGGATTTGATTCCCATTGGCTATACAGATTCAGATTTTCAATCGGATCTAGATTTCAGAAAATCCACTTCAGGATGTGTTTTCACCTTGGGAGGTGGAGCCATAAGTTGGAGGAGTGTTAAGCAATCTTGCATTGCGGACTCCACCATGGAAGCCGAGTACGTTGCTGCTTGTGAAGCAGCAAAGGAGGCTGTTTGGCTCAAGAAATTCCTTTCAGACCTTGGTGTTGTAAGAATGGAGCAAGTTCCCGTCACATTGTTTTGTGATAATAGTGAAGCGGTTGCACAATCCAAAGATCCAAGGAATCACAAGAAAGGAAAGCACATTGAGAGGAAATATCACATTATTCGAGACATTGTTACTCGTGGAGATGTTGTGGTGGCAAAGATTGAAAGTGCAAATAATCTAGCAGATCCTTTTACCAAAACCTTGCCTCAAAGGACCTTCGAGTCACATTTGGAAGGAATGGGAGTTAGATTAGTGCACAATAGTCTTTAGGGCAAGTGGGAGATTGTTAGGATATATGCCCTTAAATCCTATTGTATGATGCTATGTATGACATTATGCATGACTTAATGTTGTGTTTAATAAAGTTGTTTATTTTTATATCTAAAATAATGGTAACATGAATATTTGGACATTATCATATAGTCCATGAGATGCATAGTATGTGATTTATGTGAAAAGTCACAGAAGATATAAATCACAAGTTCTTTGTAAACTCAGAATTTATAGTTCGTAGTCGGTGATGAAATTGGGCATTTCATCTGCGAAGACTATAACGTATCAACTAAGATGATTTGTCTTGATCATGGAAGTGGTGACTTCTAGTTGATATGTTGATATGTTTTAAGAGTTAAGACATATTGAACTGGACCGCTGTGAGATTTATTATTCTCCTAACGACTGTCAAATGAATAATAAATCTCACGACTTTTATTTGCATGAACTCTTAATCCTGAGAGAATAATGGACTTGATCATGACATGTAGGTTGCTTTGATATATCAGGAGTGAGATCTAAAGTAACGGTCAAAACCTCAGTATGTTGGGCAGCCACATTTAGTGTTGATGGAACATATATTCTCAAGATGGAATTCATAGTCTCTTAACGGAGATACAAAATATTCCCTTAAGATAAGTTTAATGGGTTTGGTTATTCAGAGAGTTAGGCCTAACCACTTTGGTAAGAAATTACTAAAGTATATATTTATGAAATTGGATTTCATAAATATATGATAAATAACTTTAAAGGATTAAACCAGGTACTCAAGGATAAGATGTAGTAATTTACAAAGTGGCAGTCTACATTTATGACTTTATATTACTACGAATATTTTATGAAGGGGTTGCGTGCAAAATAAAGTCTTGGGATATAATTTATTAATAAGGCCTAGAGTGCAATTATATTTATATAGTGGTATTAAATATAACTAATGGTAATTTTGGACTTGTCAAGAGTTGACGGAAAAGCCCAAGGCCCATTGGAGCTAGTGTCTTATTGGTCCCTTTTGGTCCCATTCCAAGCCACACACTAAAGCCCAATTGGAAAGGCCCAATAGGCCAGCCCAATTAGATAATCAGTTAGTTATAAAGGGAGAAACATACAGAATTTTTTTGAATGCGATTTTTCGTAGAGAAAAAGAAAGAGTGTGAGACACACTTTCATTTTCCCTTTGGAAACTGATTGAGAGACCACACATCTTGGGCGTAAAATGGAATTGGAGTGAAGATTAAAAGTTTTCCCAAGTGCTTCTAATCTTTGTTTTGAATTTCTCCACACCAAGGTACGCTATCTTGTTCTTAAATTCTGAAATTTACAGAGTGCATATTGTCAATCATGAATGAAATAGATCCTTGTTTGTTGCTTCCGCTGTGTGTTTTGTATGAGATACAAAACCAGATTTTAACCAACATAAACGTGATGGAGGCTTATATGTGCTAGAGCGCGGCAATTCCACTTTTATTTCTGTCCTTAAAAATAAATCTCTTCATGCTTCGTATGATTTATGGCATGCTCACCTTGGCCATGTAAATCGTTCTGTTTTTCTTTATTAAATAAAAAAGGACAACTTTATCTTACCTCCTTATTGCCATCTCCTACTTTATGTGATACATGTCAACTTGCGAAAAGTCATCGTTTGCCTTATTCTCAAAATGAACATAGGTCGTCTACTGTGTTAGATCTTATTCATTGCGATATATGGGGTCCCTCACCCGTAAAATCAAATTTGGGTTTTGTCTACCATGTTTTGTTTATTGATGATTATTCTTGCTTTACTTGGCTTTATCCCTTAAAATTGAAATCTGACTTCTATGATACCTTTATTCAATTTCAAAAATTTGTAGAAAATCAATTTTCTACCTATATCAAAATTTTTCATAGTGACGGTGGTGCAGAATTTACTAGTAACTGCTTTAAAACTCATCTTCGTACATCTGGCATTCATCATCAACTATCTTGTCCATATACTCCTGCCCAGAATGGTCGCGCTGAAAGAAAACACCGTCATGTGACTGAGACCAGTTTGGCCTTGCTTTTCCATTCCCACACCTCTCCTCGCTTTTGGGTTGACGCCTTTAGCACTGTAGCTTACATCATCAACCGCTTGCCCACACCACTTCTTGGAGGTAAGTCCCCTTTTGAGCTTCTCTATGGTTCTCCTCCAAATTATGAAAATTTTCATCCTTTTGGTTGTCATGTTTATCCCTGTTTACATGATTATATGCCTAATAAATTTTCCCCCCGTAGCATTCCTTGCATTTTTATGGGATATAGCCCCTCTTACAAAGGATTCCGTTGTCTTGACCCCACTACCTCTAGGCTATACATCACCCGACATGCTCAATTTGATGAAACTTATTTTCCTTTCCTAGATACCTCCCAAGCTCAACCCATATGCTCCCTTCAATTTTCAAATTTCTTGGAACCTAGTCTTCCTCATACAGATATGCCCCCATCCTCCTTTGCGCCCCATTCCCCGCACATTACTCAATTCGAATCTAGCCCTTGTGTTATTTGTACTGATCTAGTGGATGAGTCTTTGCAGGGAGGTGATTCTCTTGCAGGTCCCTCTTTGCCACACCCGGATCCTAGTTCGGCTTCTCTTGTGTCCACTGAACTACCTCCTGCTGCTCCTGTTGCTGCCATTCCTGTGGCTTCTCATCCTATGCTCACACGAGCCAAAGCTAGTATTTTCAAAACTCGTCATCCGGCGAATCTTGCCTTCTTGGGATCCTCTTGTCTTCTCTCTGCTCTCCTAGCTTCCACTGAGCCCAAAGGATTCAAATTAGCTGCTAAGAATCCTGCTTGGCTCGCCGCCATGGATGAAGAAGTTCAAGCCTTACAAAATAATCATACCTGGATTTTGGTTCCTCGACCTGCCAACACCAACATTGTGGGTTCCAAATGGGTGTTTCGGACCAAGTATTTGCCCAATGGATCTATCGAGCGCCTCAAAGCTCGCCTTGTTGCCAAAGGCTATACACAGATACCTGGTCTTGACTACACTGACACTTTCAGCCCTGTCATCAAGGTTACCACTGTCCGTGTTGTCCTTTCACTTGCTGTCACCAACCACTGGCCTCTTCGCCAACTTGATGTCAAAAATGCATTCCTCAATGGTCATCTTACTGAACAAGTCTATATGGAACAGCCTCCTGGGTACATTGATCCTCGCTTCCCTAAATATGTTTGTTTGTTGAAGAAAGCTCTTTATGGCCTCAAACAAGCACCTCGTGCTTGGTTTCAGCGATTTAGCTCCTTTCTCCTTCACCTTGGTTTTTATTGCAGTCGTGCAGATACATCACTCTTTGTCTTTCACAGGCAGTCTGACATTATTTATTTGCTGCTTTATGTTGATGACATCATTATTACAGGAAACAACTCCTCCCTTCTTGATCGCTTCACTTGTAAGCTTCATTCTGAGTTCGCTACTAAGGATTTGGGTTCTCTTAGTTACTTCCTTGGTCTTGAGGCTACACCAACTACTGATGGTCTTTTTCTCAGTCAGCTGAAATATGCACGTGACATTCTCACTCGCGCTCAGTTACTTGATAGCAAGCCTGTTCACACCCCTATAGTTGTTTCTCAACATCTATCTTCTGATGGTCCTCTGTTTCCAGATCCCACTCTTTACCAATCTTTTGTAGGTGCCCTTCAGTATTTGACCATCACGCGTCCCGATATTGCTCATGCTGTTAACTTTGTCAGTCAGTTTCTACACTCTCCGACTGAAGCCCACTTTCTTGCTGTAAAGCGCATTCTTCCTATGTCAAGGGTACACTGCATTTTGGCCTTACTTTTCGTTCATCCACTGCCCCTGATGCTTTGGTTGCTTACTCTGATGCTGACTGGGCAGGATGTCTAGACACTCGTCGCTCTACCTCTGGTTATTGCATTTACCTTGGCAACAATTTGGTTTCCTGGAGTGCCAAGAAGCAACCTATCGTTTCTCGTTCAAGCTGTGAGTCTAAGTATCGTGCCCTTGCTCTCACTGCCGCCGAACTTCTTTGGCTCATGCATCTCCTTCGTAATCTCAAAGTTCCTCTTCCAAAGCGGCCTATTCTCTTATGCGACAACAAAAGTGCCATTTTTTTGAGCTCCAACCCTGTTTCTCACAAGCGGGCCAAGCATGTTGAGTTAGACTACCACTTTCTTCGCGAACTTGTTGTCGATGGTGAACTTCGCACACAGTATGTGCCCTTTCACTTACAGGTTGCCGATCTCTTCACTAAAAGTGTGCCTCGGCCTCTCTTTCAATTTTTTCGGTCCAAACTTCACATCTATCCCAATATGACGCTTAGCTTGCGGGGGGGTGTTGAGGATCCTCTGCCTTAATCCAAGGCTTACCATAGATGCAAACCTTTGACCCTTAATTATAGGAGCTTGTTTAGCTAATCATTTCCATTTATTTTGTAATCAACATTTATGTGTAATTATGCTATACAATCTGTAATGACTATATATATGCAACATGCTCACCACTCAAAGTGTGTGGTGGTTTTTCTCAACATTTTCAGTCAGGACCATAGGCATAGACTGACCAAGGTAGATATAGGACCACCAGCAACAGGGTCATCTTGATATGAGCATCATATTTGGACATCACTACGTTCAAAAATACAAGAAAAGAAAAATGAAGGAAATGGTGAGAAAAAGATGCATAACTCTTAAACTCGTCATACTCCATGTCATCCATAAGATGCTTAGCATAAGGGATACTAGCCCTTCATAGTTGGTACCCGACATTTGTCATGGAAAGCGGGGCAAGCATGAACTATGGAGGATCCAGTGGGACCCACGGTACGTCCTTACCCACTAATTGGCAGTATGCCCTCTCTAAATAACCCTTAAACCAGCACCCTTGAAAGGCTGGGTGATTTCAGAAGTAATGATGGCAGTAGTCTCCAAGTTTGGGTCTGCAACAACAAGAGCACCTACCCACAGACTCCAAATGACATGTGACCACGCATAGGTTTAGAAAGAAAGCCCTAGGAACATGTGAAAGGAAGTGACAAACTTACCTCCTCAAAAGAAAGTTTGTCAAATTGAGTCCTGATTGGGGAGAAGCTCTTCAAATCCATCTCCTCCACAAGCAATAAGATCATACTTCATAGCCCAACGCATAAAAGAGAAAACATAATTTGTAAGATGAAAGTTTGTAAGATGACAGTGTGCAAGATGATGGTTTGCAAGATGACAATTTGGAAGATGAATGGGTACAGTTTGCAAGATAATAGTTTACAAGATAAATGCATACAGTTCGCAAGGTGACAGTTCGCAAGATGACAGTTTGTAAGGAGAATGGGTATAGTTTACAAGGAGAATGAGTATAGTTTGCAAAATATGGATATGAATACAGTTTGCAAGATGATAGTTTGCAAGATGATAATTTGCAAGATAACAGTTTGCAAGGGGAATGAGCACAAGATATGGATATGAATGCAATTTATAAGGTACAAGTGTAGATGCAAGTGGCAAGAATGCGAAGCACAATTCTTTAAGCCTAGATGACATATAAATAAGCATAACTACAAGAATAGGGAACACATGCATTGTAAAATGCTAGAAGGAACAAGAGAACTAACCTCAAGGAGCTTCCAAGGCCCCACTAGCTAACATAGAGTCCCTTTACTAAGCATGACCAAAGATGAGTACAGCTAAGCAAGACATGTCTAGCCCTAGTTGGCCTCTCGAGCCTCCTTGAAATCTCTAAAAATGGACAGCCACCTCAAAGACACTAGTTACCCCTCATTGACAAAGAGATACACCCCCAAGATATACAAGAAAAAAGCTATAGCCATTCGGGCACAATCATCATGGGTCACCTTTGGGAGAGGCCTATAATCCATCTTAATGTCATAGGAAAGGATCATATCCATTGAATACCTCCTCCCGAGCAAATTAATGCCCAATTGCACACTCGAAGCACCCCAAGGTTGATAAGTGTCCCATTGCACCTAAGGCCGGTCATTCGGTGAAAGTCATGGGGAGTCATCGTCATCTCCTGGTCAGCAATATGGAAGGTATGGGTAGTGTCCCACCACCTCTCAGCCAAACATTGCACCAAAATGGCGCTGTCAGAGGTCTCCGGCAACAAGCGGATGATAGGCTTAAATCCTGCAACACGTATGTAGCCTTTAGTATTCTCGGTCATAATCCAGTACCATGAACCAACACAGTTGGTGCTACCCCTACTTGAGAAAACAGGCAAGGCCTACAAAAAAGATGAAAATAAAGCATTAAAATGACAATCGGATGAGAAAATAAGTGGAAAATGATTTAAAATAGTCTAAATAGGGTTTCTAAACTGAAATACACGGACGCGTAAGCATGAAGGGAACTTACGTACACATGAGTAATGTATGCGTACGCATGGATGCAAGCTACGTAAGCAAGACAATACCTGAGTATGCATGAGCACAAACAAAAAGTTTTCTTTGATAGTTTTAGCAACACTTTGATCAAACTCATCCTAAACATGTTCCTACCCCTCTTAAAATGTCAGGTTTTCATCTAAACCCATCCCACAGCAAAACCCAAGCATTTATATGTTTAAAAACATATTAAAATGGAAGATCAAAGCAAAACTTAAAAATGAGAAAAACTTGAAAAACTTACCAATCCGGTCCTTGCACTCTCTAAAAGATGATTATGTGGCCTGTGGGTTAAAGAAGAAGGCTCATTTAGCCTCACAGCTCCATTCTAGCAAGTGAGGTTGAACACATCGTTGGAAAGCACGTAGGAACTTTTCTTGAACTGGGGTACCATAGAGATATGAGAGTTTAGGAGAGAAAGATAGTGTGGGATGAGAGATTGTGAGGGGGAAGATTAGAGTACATAAATGAGAAAGAGGCAAAAAGTATTTGTAGAGAGGAAATATGGAAGTTGAAGAGGTATGGATAAAATGAAAGAATGAAGAAGATGAAGAAGAAGAAAAAGAAAGGAAACGGTTGGTAATCATTGGAAAAATGTGAACAAGAGGGAACGCATTTGGTGGTTGAACTACATGTAGTTTAGGCCTACCCACTAAACTACATGTAGTTTAGTAAAAAAAATTCAAATATCCCCAGTGGGTTCTCATAAGATAGGAAGTGCAAGAGAAAATTCAAGAATACACCCAAAAATGACAACAACAAAAAAAACTTCCAATTGGGTAAAAGATACAAAGACCCTCGAAACATTTCTCATTGGATTTAAAGCATCAAGAACATCCCTCAATGGATCAGAAATCACCAAGGAAACTCCCCCGTGAGTTAAGACCATCAACCAAATCCCTAGCAACAATGTCATGGAAGTACTCCCCTACGAGTCCAAGGCATAAAGGCAACCCCCTCAAGGGTTGTAAAAAATATTTCCCCATGGAGTTGATAAAACCCCCTTGTAAGTGAAATCAAAAAAAGCTCCCCAGTGAGTCATGAAAGAAAAGAAGAAGATTTTTCCCAATAGACTACACCCTATCAAAGACTTCCTCATAGGTGAAAGTCACCAGCAAAACTCCTCAGCGAGTTATCTTATCCCCGACAAACTACATGCCATCAAAAACTTCCTTGTAGGTCAAAACCATCAAAAGGCCTTCTCAATGGGTAGTCAACACACTCATCAACAAATTTTTTTTCCCCAGTAGGTCATACACCAAAGACTTTCTAGTAGGTTGAAATTATCAAGAAGGCTCCATCGCGAGTCACCAATACACTCCTCAGCAAATCATTCTCCCCAGTGGATGTTTCACCAAGGACTTCCTCGTAAGTTAGAACGCCAAGAGCTTGTGCATATATCCTTCGAGAATTGAATAAGCAAGCACAAATCCCATGAAAGTCAGAAAAAAAAAAAGTACAAAACTTGTGCACATATCCTCCAGGAATTGAATATGCAGGCATATATCTTATAGAAGTCAAAAGAGAAAATAGAGAACTTATGCAAGTATCCTTCAAGAATTAAATATGCAGGCACAAATCCTATGCAAATCAGAAGAGAAAGTACAGAACTTGTGCACATATCCTTTGAGAATTGAATATGCAGGCATAGATCGCATACAAGTTAGAAGAGAAGAATATAAAATTTATGCACATATCCCAAGGGAATTGAATATGCAGGAACGCTAGAAGAGGTAGAGACCAAGGTCACTCCAAGGTAAGAGCCTCACCAAAACAAGTAGAGATAGAGATAGAAAACAAGAGGCCCAAGCCACACAGAGAAGTTTGAGGCAAGAGCCTCAAATGGACACCACAGATATGTATCATTTTAAGCTCGTAAGAGCACCTTGTTTGTTTGGTTGATGGTTGTGGCCGTTGGCCATGTTTTTTTTTTTTTTTAGTAACTCCAGGATAGTAAGTCACTCACGTTTTGCTTGCAATTGGCAAAATAGGTTCCGAGATAGTGAACCAGTCGTTGCTTATTATCTAAACAACAAAGGTGGGAATTCAAACATATGAATCCCACGTAACTTTGCGAAGTTGCACCCCAACCCATGTATACATGTTGTGTGTCATGTGCATGGGTTGGGCCCAAGCTTTACATCAAAACAAAATTTTTTGTCTGTTATTCTTTAGATTCCGCTAGTAGAGCTCACAAATCAAAAGATGGGAATCTGTAAACACTGCATTTTGCACTCCTTACGACTCGGGCCCTATTTCCCAATGATGGTAAAACTCTAAAGTCCAAGGTTGATTTAGGGTTTGATCGGACTTAATTTAACTTGAGGAAGGTTTTTATGGAAAATATAACTCTTATATGAGCTAAATAAAACTATTTTTGGAAAAGAAGGCCACGGAAACCCTAGGGAATGCATACGCAAACATGCATACGTGTACACATGCTCTAGATATGCGTACGCAAGCTTCATGCATGCGTACGTGTACATGGGTAGGCATATGCATGCTAGGGTTCTATAAACTATGAAAGAAAAGTTTTTTACATTAAAACTAAGGTTTAGAATGAATCCCACATCATCTAGGAGCCATTCTAAATCCCATTTTTTTCACAATATAAAGCCATACATGGTACTTTTTCAAAACATATAGAAAACCCTAAAGGAAAACCTAAGATTCACTATTTCTTAGTCTTAATCTTCGAGTTTTGAAGTTTACTAATCAATTTTATTTGGTCGTGAATAGATTTGACTAAGAAGAACGGTCAAAATCAAGCCAAAGAGCTTTGTTTTGAGGTATTAGTTCAAAACTTTCTTTTTCTCATTTATTTGCTTTTCCTTGGTTTAGTCTTTCTGTTCTCTTTGTTTTCTTGTTTATTTGTGAATAACATGTTTGTTTAGGTTAAGGTTCTCTCTGTTTTATGTTTAAAAGCATGTTAAGTTGTTAGATTTAATAGTTTTGTTTATGCTCTATTTTGTTCTTGTTGTTTTTGGGTTAGGGTTTGGGCGTCTATGCATGCGCATACTCAAATTATGCGTACGCATACAACTAGGCTGCGTACGCAAGCCCAAAAACCCTAATTTGCATCTTTCTACTTCTGTTTCTTCCCTTCATTTACAATTATGCCTTTATCTTGTTCTTTTCTTTTTTGTTTTTGATCCTCTGTTCTCTGTTTGTGTTTACTTATCCTTCACATGTTAGATTAAGGTTTCCTTTCAATTAAATCTTTGATATGCCATGAACATGCATTCACATGTCCATCCATTGATGTATAGGCGTTGTGACACAGTAAGGTAAAACCTGCATTCACATATGCATGCATTTAATTGGGATATGATCTTGTTTAGGTTTGATGAACATGCTTGTTTGATACTTTGATACTATGCTTAAATGCTTGGATATATTTGATGTTAATATCTTGCTCCCATGTCTATATTTGTGCCCTTGAATGTCTTGTTTGCTTGATGTCTTGGGTGAGATAATGTGATATGCATGATAGATATATGTTAGGTTTGATGTGATATGCCATGATAGATGTATGTTAGGGTATGGGATGAAGATGCCATGTTGTATGCTTAGATGTATGTTAGTGTGTGTGTGTGTGTGTGTGTGTGTGTGTGTGTGTGTGAGTTTAAGATGCAATGTTGAACATGTCTTTAATAGGATTAAGACGTAAGATACAATAAGTGGAAGCCGACCTAGGGTTAGGTGGTCTTAGGAGTCTAACACCTTCCCAAGCCATATCTAAACTCCGAACCTATACTCTGGTAGTAAGAATAGTTTTTCCACGTAAGCGTGCTATATACATGGTTCATAGGTCATAAAACTAGGTCGTGACTCCATTATCTTTTCTTCACCCCAATCCACTCGGCTGTGGCGTACTCCCCTTGACCCAAAAGAGCGTTGCGCCCACATTAAGGAATAAATATTCCTTTTTAAGATAGTTGTAATAGCTATTAGCCTATTATTTAATATATGTAACAACTTTTAATTTTTAATATATTTCCAAATACTATAAACTTTCTATATGTATCATCTTTTTCAAACTTTACACATAACAATCAAAACCAATTTATAAATTAAAAGAAAAAACCAAACTTTCGAATATAAATAGTTATTATATTATAAAAATCTTTTATCCCCAATAATAAAAAATAGGGTAAATTTCAAATTATACCCCTAAAGTTTGGAGGTTTTTGGATTTTACATCATGAAATTTTAGAATTTGGATTTTCCCTCTGAAGTTTGGGGGTATTTGGATTTTATACCATGTGGGGGCCTTTTGTGCTATTGGGTTAAGCTCATTTTGCTTGGCTAAAGCCTATACTACTATGGGTTACAGAGTTGGGTCTGGCCCACTATTCTAGTAGGACCTTGCTAGAGGGCCATTTTTTGTACAAATCCAGCATCCAAAAACAAAGACAACAACCATTAACAAATGCATGTATATTAATTCACAAATGTTAGCATGCATTCATAGGTTCGGGAGTAAATATCTTGTAGCTGGAGGATAATTAAGTTACATCAGGGAAAAGATAATCAGGGACGTAATCGACATATCCAGTATAGCAGAAAGCTAAATGATACAGTAGAATGTGAAAATAATATAGCAAAATGTAAGAATTATACAGCAGAATGTAAAATGGTAAGCCTTTTTGCAAGAGGTGAATCAATGAAAACCTAAGCCTCAACTTGGACAACCTTGCTATTGGGCTAAGACATCAAAGTTGTGCATTCTAGGTAATGGGCCTAGATGGGTACTTGTTTCTGCTTCGAGATTTCAAAGAGTGAGTTTGCTATAAGAAAGAGGCAAAAGATAGCCTATTGATGCATGTTTTTCTACCATGTTTACTCTCTTTTCTTTTTACTTCATTCTTTCTCTTTTCTCTATTCTCTATTATTTTTCTTTCATCTTTCCCTATTTTCTTGCCTTAGCCGCTATCTCCCTTCCGTTTATAGCTACTGCTCTTATTTATATTGGGCTAATTCTATAAGATTTCTCTCTTTTACCCCTATAACTCGCCAACCATTTTTGTCTATTGTGAACACCTCTTTAAGGCTGCCCACTATCATATTAGTTATTTGGCCACCACTACATCTGGGCATGCGCAGTACATTTTCTCTCTTCCACTACCTATTCCACAACAGATCCTAATTCATTTGGCTCTGCCATAAGCGTTTCCCCCTTGCTTGAACAAATAAGGCTTTGGGTCTTCTTCCACTTTCTTCTCTGGTATGCATCAAGTAGTCTCAACCATCTACCACCCATTTTAGGCGTAGATGCTATCCTAGCAAAACAACTCCCGAAAGAGGCCCTAGCTGGAAACTAGAAATAGGTCATTTTCCCCCTTCCACCAAACCACACCCTCTGTAAATTTCTTGACCGTGGGCCCACCTTCATTGTATTAGCTGGGTACAGGTTAGTGGTGCTCTGACCATGGTGTGGTTGTTCCACTACTCTTCATTTTTGTTTTCTTTCTCTCCCATGTTGTTGTTGCTGCTTAACTTTGTCTCATTTTGCTCGTGTCCATTCTGCTCATGCTTATCCTCTATAGAGGATGACATGGGCTTATCCTACCCCACTTTTGCCTCTTATTGGTCCAGTGGGCTTGCCTGCTCTTACTTCATGCCGCCTTATTTCTTTCTCCCTTTCCTTAAGGGCTTTTATGGTCCTTTGTTTCTACCTGCCATTGCATACTAATCTCTTTTCTCTACCTCTCTTTGCTAGTTACTAGGTTTTTCTGCTATTAGGCCTTTTTTTTATTATCAAAAACGGGTATGAACACACCCTAATGTTTTAGAATTTGAATTTTACTCCCTAAAATTTAGGGGTGTTTGGATTTTACACCTTCAAATTTTGAAACTTTAGGGTGTAAAATTCAAACACCCATAAACTTTAGGAAATAAAATTCAAACACCCTAAAATTTATAGACTAAAATCTAAATTCTGAAACTTTAGGGGGTAAAATCTAAATACTCCTAAATTTTAGGGATGTAATTTGCAATTTACCCTAAATATTACTATTCCTAACATAAACTCCATCAGCATTCCAAACGTATCTTTATTTGTCACCCAATGGTGGAGCTATGTTAGAACACCCCCCCCCCCCATTTTGAAAATTTTTTAAATATATATTATTATTTTAATGTTTTCAAAATTTTGTCTACAAAAATAAGAGTTGGCCCCCCCTAAGTATTTGAATTAATCCAATGATGCTCTTAAAAAAAAATAATTGGTCTAATAGTTGTAGAGACATAGCTTTATTTTTTGCAATTCTATTTTTTATTGTAAGATATGCTCTTATATTTGTTAAATATCTGAAAAAGTTTGGCACCAAATAAGTTTGAATTTATCTTTTTCATCCAGTTATGTGGTGATTAACAAGTCATTTACTCATTAAAAAAATCTTGTCACTAAAACTATACATGAAATATCTCTTTTGTTGCCACATAATGGGTTAAAGCAAAATAGTTTCAAATATGTTTGGAGCCTAACTTGTTCCTCCAAGTTTTGGACTAATCAAGTTTTTGAATGATTTTTTTACTTACATTAGTATAAAATTTGATAATTTGTATAGAAAATGAAATTTTTTAAGAATTTCACTATGGAAATGGTAAAAATGAATTTTATTAATTTTATGAAAGATCGCTGTCAAATATAATTTTGATTGAAAATACTAAACCTTTTTTTATTGGGTGTGTGTATATATATAACTTATCAAATAATAAAGTGTGTGTACACATATGTGTGTGTATATAATAAAAAAAAAAAAAAGTGTGCCTATATATGTGTGTGTGGAGGGTTGTCTTGATAAATATATTAGTGCTGCAATTTGGTCCTCCAAACAAAAATTTTTGGCTTCATCCTTGTTGTCACCTATCATTGTTCTTAGTTGCAATGAGGCCCAAATAATTAAGTTTAAATACTTAAATTATGAATTTCATATGTCACCAAAAATAAAAACAAAAACAAAAAACAAAAGAAAAAATATAATGCACTATGGAGATCAATTGTTGGATTGAATTGAAAGAGACTATCAAAAACAAATTGAAAGAGTGTTAGTATTATTATAGATATAATCATAATTTATGGCTTTACAGTAATGTGGGATCCACACTCAATGAAAATTGATAAATATATTGGATGCATGAACAATTACTCTTAACGCATCAAATATCTAATAAACTAGTTGTTCCTTTAGACAAGTTGGGTTGTATCTTTTTTTTTTGAGAGAAGAATATTCATTCATTCAAATTGACAAAGAATCAAGGTACAAGGCTTCCATTGCTGGTGGGGGAGAATCCTCCATCCAATAAAAATCCTCATCTAATGTATTCCTAGCATACTAAGCCAATGCATGTGCCACCTTATTTCCACCTCTCCTTATGCAGCAAACACTAGTCCACTATAACCCCCGAATCAAATGGCGAATATCATCAACAACATTACCAAACAGTGAATTATTTTCCAATGAAGAAGAAATGGGTTGGATTACATTAATATTATCACCCTCAATGATCAGCCTTGAGAAACCAGCATCCACAACAAATTCAATAGCTCTTCTGCATGCAAGCATTTCAGCTTCATCACTTGTACTCACCTTCGGTCCACTAGTAGTCATAGCAGGCATGACCTCTCCTTTGTCATTTCGAATTATTGCTCCATATCCTGATCTGTCTAAACCCGAGAATAGTGCTACCTCAAAATTAAGCTTATATTCCGATTGTGGTGGTGGTTGTCAAATATCCCCATTGAGTTGCTGCCTCATCTGAACAGTCAAGTGAGTTTGGGCACATTTGAACTATTCAACATACTCCTTTGCTCTTTTATTTAAGCTATTCGGATCCTTTAATTTACCTCCATGCACCACACAGTTTCGCTGTTTCCATATTAACCATGCTTGAGTCCAGAACAAGTCCATCTCATCCAAAGTCAGGCGCTCCAACAAGTCCTCCATCAGTTGCATCATATCTGACTGCCCATGCTGGCTTTTCTGCAATTTTTGAATGCTTCCTACCCAAATGTCCTGAGCTGCAGCACAATCCCACAATGCATGGATTGATGATTCCGATTCTCTAGTGCATATGGGACATTTATTTGCATGAAGTACTTTCCTCCTGGTCAGATTCTCTGAAGTTGGTAATATGTCATGACAAGCCCTCCATCCGAATACTTTGATTTTGTTTGGGAGTTGAAGCTTCCATATTGCCGCCCAAATGTTTTTTCCAGCAGAGCCCTTGATGTTCCTGCCCGATTGCCATCTGTCTGAAGTTTTCTAGCAACATGATAAGCGGATTTAACTGTGAAGATACCTTTTGAATTATGCAGCCAAATAATAGCATCATTAACATTTCCTTAAATGCATATAGAACGTGTTTTTTTTTTTTTTGACGTTTTGTAAACTATGATTGAGCCTAGATTTAATAACTATGAAACTAATATTAGGGACTATTATTAAATTTTTAGAGAGGAAAAGAAAATCAACAAGACAAGCTTCAGCTATGATATTACGTCCAAAACAATTATTTATCCAAAGCAAAGGCGGGGACACATTTCTTTCTATCTCCATGCTAGTATTCATTTTGGCAAGTAATCTCCAACCTTATTATATGATCACAGCCATTGGCTTCACCCTTGTGCCACATGCCCATATATCTATTTGAAATACAAGCCAAAAGTGCGGATTACAACTTTTTATCCGGGAAAAGTATAAAAAATAAAGAGCACTAATTGTAGTATCAGTAAAATAAAGAGCATTATATTGATTGATTGTGCCACTTGTATTGTAGCTTTAAACTTATAAAAATAGTATACAAGTAAATAAATAAAAATTGCATGATAAGATGTATGGTAATGGTAGTCTGGTATCTAGCTAGGTTTTTTAATCTTTTCTTCTCAAGTGCACGAATCTGGGCTGTTACTTTGCATGGACGGTAGTATGTATGTACTTGTTGGATTGAGAAACAATGTCCCAAGAAGAGTGGTTACAAATTGGCCTCTAGTGCCGTCAAAATTTTTAACTATTGAAAGCATGAATCAATCTTATTGATTTAGATTTATTTTTTAATCAGAGAACTTATCACAACAGAAGAACAAAATTTAAATACACACACACACAAATATATATATATATATATATATATATATATATATATATATAGACACACACATACATGGCTGCTGAAGCAGTACATAAACGATAAATTCAGTGCAAAAGCCTTCAGATCAACATCAAAACCTCCTTTATTTGTACAATCTATCTAGACGTGCCGGGTAGATACCTTATTTTGCACCCGGGGCTCAAATTTACAAATTAGGGACAAAACAGTAATTTTAACCATAAAAATATAGAAACATCATCCGAAGTGTTAAATGAAAAATAACAATATCTTGAGTCAAAATAAAATGGAGCTCAAATAAAAAAAAAAAAAAATTAGAGCTCAGCAATTAAATTGTCTTGTTGAATGCAAAAATAGGACTGTGAATCAAAAGATCAAGTCATATTGCTAGAGGCATAGTAACTAAATTGGCATATCTTCTTACACAAAGTGTTTGGGTGCTCTAAGAGAAAAGAATTCAAGCTTGTGGGATTAGCAACATATTGTAATTATCTCTCTAAAAAAATCAAGATATATCAAGTTTTAATGGTTAAAATACATTCTTCTAAACTATAATTAAAAGAATGTGATTATGACATTAACTATAATTGGTTTTAATTTTAATTAATTAGTATGTATCATATCACAATTTAAGATGAGGATGTATTAATTTCCACAAAATATTTTTTGTGGATAATTATGGTTTTTGAATAATTAGCAGTTAATTATCTCATAACATAGATGGTTAATTGAAATTGATAAAACGATGGATCCCCTACCGTTACCTTGACCTTTTGACTACAAAAGCAAGTAATGAGCATATGCTCTTTTGTTTGGATTAAAATATAGTAGTTCTTGGTTTCATATTTTTTGATGAAAGTGTTTCTAGCAAAATTATCATGAAGTGCAAGAATTATCTTGTGCAATAGTACCCCAGCTAAATTGCTAATACATAGGTATACATGAGTCTCACAAATTAATATATAGTAGGACCTAAATGTTGTAAGAGGTTAATATCGAGATATCTCTCCATGGAGATAGTATCTCAAGCACCAAGCGCATGAGACCATTGTCTCACTAACAGGTGTGAAATCTATCTATCAGTGAGACAATTGTCTCATGCACTTGGCACATAAACTATTTCCCCCCTCCATGTGATTCTAATGGTATGGACCATGGAGTGGGACACTACAAATAAAAAAGGGTTAAAACATAAAAGTTTCAAGCAAGTGGTGTACTACTAATAACCCTAACAAGTACGTTCACCAAGGTTTATCTATGGCCAAAAAACAAAAAGAAAAGGTCTGTGTACGTACACTGAAGAATGGCAGGGACGCAAAACCAAAACTAAAACCAAAACCAAAACCAAAGTAATAAAGAAGCATGAAAAGACATCACCTTGCAAATTGGCAAAACGTTATTTACATGGGCAGTGAGAGCGAGAGTGGGCACAGCCTTGTTTTAGAGAGAAAATTAGGTATAATTTTAAAGGGGTTGTTCACTGCGGGGACCGATTGGGACTTAGGCCCCGCCAATCACATGCCGCTTCTTTCTTTCTGTTTATTTATTTGCATGTGTTTCTTTCTTTCTTTCTTTCCTTTTTATTCTTTCTAGATAGATTTGAGTCTTCCTCTACCATTACGCTAGATTTTTTATTTGATGACTTTTTAAGTGTGGAAGTGGTAGGTTCCTCTTGTTATTTATGGTTTGGCTTTCCTCTTGGAATAATGACATAGATAGTGACCTTTTCTTTTTCTTTTGCTTTTTTCTTTCTAATTATAAAAATATTTTGCTTTTTTAAGTTTGATGGAGGACATTTAGTAAATAAAAAAAGGAATGAAATGTCACTAGTGACATTTCATTCCTTTTTTTAATTTATTTAATATATATTCCTGGTTTAAAAATAATCTTATTTGGAAAAATTGAACATGCAAAAATTTCATATTATTAATTTATTTATTATTTTTCTCAGTATACAGTTCCCATACCTTGTCTTTATATCATGTTTTAATAAAATCACATGAGCTTCATAAGTCGTATATAACTCTTTGATTTAGCAAAATTTTGGATCCTAACAATTTATTTATTTATAAAGAAAACATTTTACGCATTTTTTTGATGTTTAGTATGATAAAAAAAATAGAAGTTACCATAAAAAAATGTTTTTTTTTATAGTCAATAAAAAACAAATTTAAGAAAACATAAAACGTTGCTAAAATATTACATACCAATACCACCACAAAAAATACTCTCTCTCTCTCTCATTGCACTGGCAGTTCCACAATTGAATCTTTCTCAAGATGACTTTTTTTTTTACTTTTATTAAAACTAATCTTTATAATAAATTTTTTTTTCTAATTTAGGGTATATTTTACTAAATAAATTTTTTTGTTAATATAATTATTTAAAATTAAAGTAAATATTAATCTTTTTTAATGCAAGCCAAGACAACAAAATATGTTTTTTAGCTCATTTTTCATTGTCGTAAATCAAATACGAAAAAACAAATCAATTTTCTAGAAAATGTTTTTTTTTTTTAATACAAGTTATATATTTTGATATTTTCTACGTACGTTATTATTTTTCTATTCCAATGTGTACCTCCATTGGTGAGGATTAAAGCATAACCATTTTGTACAATTGAAATAAATCCAATTCATTAGTTTAAGTGCATATCCAAAAATCATGTATCATAATATTACAATTCAAACAAATATTGCAGTCAATTTTTTTTTCTTTTCATAAAATTTACACATGCTTTATCCGAGCTTGAAGAAAATAGAAACTTTCTAAATGACCAACTGAATCAAATTAATTTATAATATATCAACAAGGAAGAGATTAGAGTTATGTTCTTTAAATCAGTGTACTTAAAATAATTAAATAAAAAATTATAAAAATGACAAAGAGTTATTTAAGAAATAAAACATCATATATGTATGTATATATATATATATATAGTTACACCCGGTATAACTCAAAGTAATGTTACAGCATCTAATAACTTGTTATGGAATTCATATTTTGAAAATCCAACCATTAAATCAAATGTTCTATATGTTCTTAACATATATACCAACTTTCATGCCAATCAGATTTAATTTACCATTCAATCCATAAACTCATATTTTATGTATTATTTTAAATTATAAAAACTTGAATTTAAATAATTGATTGATGACATGGCTATTGATCTTTGATCATCTTTAAATTTTGTAAGAATGAAGAATATACGAAGATAATATAATCCAACGGTGGATTTATCAAAATTCACATCTAATTAAAAAATATAGGGTGGTGTAACATTACTTAGAGTTACACCAGGTATAACTTGAATCCAACTCATATATCTAAAGCAAAATATAACTAGCAAAAAAAAATTTACATGCATCAACTTGATGCCTACTTTCAAAACTCTTGCAACTCGTCAAAAACACTCCATGCAACCTAAAATATATCATAATCAATTTAATTATTAAGAAGGTAACCCAAAAAAAAAATTACTAAAATATGTTATTCTCGGACCTATTTATTTTAAATCACTAGATCAATATTAAAAAAACAAAAAAGCTTTGAGGGTGCTGACCTCAAGATCTTCAATCCCCTTCTCCATATAATCCTTGGGTAGTTGTCTCTCTAGAGTTTTCAAAGTCAGAAACAGCTAAAAAGTCTAATGGATTGCTAGTTATGGCTTTTATTTTTCAGTTTTTGATAATTCACTTGATACTAACAAGTCTGATGGATGCCTAGTTATGGTTTTTATTTTTCATTTTTTTTTTTGCTAATTCACTTGATACAAACAAGTGGGTAGGTGTATTTTATTTATTTATTCTTTTGAGAAAGAGGCGTATTTAAATCTTGATTCTCCTCGTAAAGAAGATTGAGTAATGTCTTTGCATTACAATACTCTTGGTGGCTATAATTTTTAACGTATAGGATAAGAATGAAAAGGCCCAAATGGCTAATCCATTAAATGGGTTAATGGCTATTCATATTAGCTCATTAATTATCACAATTAAAAAGAATAAAATAGTCTCTCTTTTTTAATGTGCGATTAAATATTTTCATTAACTCTTTATCTTCTATATTAACTCTCACTTTTTTACATTTATATTGTAATATAAATCCATTTTTATTGTTGAATATTAAAATGCTCCAACATGCTTTGTTGACATAAAAATTTATATTGAAGTTTAAGTGATAGTTTAGCAATAACTGTATTATTTATAGTATCTCATGTTTGAAATTTCAATCATATCTTTTTTCTCCTACTATCAATAAATGCATAAAAAGAAAAAAAAAATGTAATAAATTAAAAGGGTGAGTAAAGCCTTCATGTCCTGAATTTAAAGGTAATGTTTGGTTAGAAAACATGGGAGGGAATGGATAAAAAAATAATTTATTTTCCTTTGTTTAGTTAGAAGTAAATAGAGGAGATAAAGGAAATACGGAGAGAAATAATTTTTATGAGTCCCACTAATTTATTATTTTTTACTTTCCCCCCAAATTCATAAAATTGCTTTCATACTCTTAGAAAACTTTGAATTTTTTTATGAAATTAACTTTATAACCTTATAATAAATTATTAATTTATAAAGATAAAAATAAAAATTATTATTATTATTATTATTATTATTATTATTATTATTATTTAATTATCTCTCTCCTTCCACCCTTTTTCTTTTCATTTTCCTCAACTCTTTTTTCTTTTCTTTTTCCCTTCCCTCATACAAAACATAAGCTAAGATTATTCGACTATAAAAAAAAAGTCAAGAAATTCAAAAATTTAGAAGTTCTAAGAGCATCCGTAGCAGATGTGCCAAATGCCAAATATTTGGCACATTTGGCACACCAAACACAAAAATGGAGCATTATCAGATATGTCAAATGTGCCATATTTTTGCAACATTGAACAGTAACATTGCATTTTTGCCACTGTATGGATGGATGTTGCAAAATGGTTTATTATTTTTTTATTCAACTTTTCTCTCTCCTCTCCCTTCTTTAATTGATTTTTTTCTCTCTCCTCACAATCTGTCTCTCACTCTCTCTCTCCCAATTGGTCTCTCTCTCCCTCTTTAGATTAGATTCCCAGCTCCTCCCTCAACCTCAAATGTCTTTCTCTCTCTTTGCACCTCAAATCAAACCCAAAAATCTTCCCTGCCGATCTCGATCTCGATCTCGCCGATCTCGGTTTGGATCCCTGCCAATCTCGATCTTGATCTCGCCTCTGTCAACTCCTCCCTGCCGATCTCGATCTCGCTACCTCACTTTCCAGTCCTCGCCGTCAATCTCGCCACCTCATGCTCCAGCGCTCGCCACTGACATCCACAGCCCTCACCGCCGACCTTCAGATCGTTGTTTAAGTTTGGGTCTGTTTGAGTTTAGGCCGATCGTTGTTTGAGTTTTTTTTTTCCCTCTTTTTTGAGGTTTTTGGATTTGAAATTTACTGGTGTTGTTGCTGTTAATGTTGTTGGTGTTGGTTTGTTGCTGTTGTGGATTGGCGTTGATGTCGTTACTGTTGTTGTTGTTGATGATAATAAGGATGAGAGAATATATTATTTTAATGTATAGAATTGAAGAATAAAACATTTAATACATGGGATGTTGTAAAATGATGTGGTAAAATAATAAAGTAGGGTTTTGGTTTTGCACAATGACATTTTTTTTTTTGCAACATCTACTGTGGATGCTCTAACCAAAGGGAAAAAAGAGACTTCAGGGGGAAAAAAAGGAAATAAAAAATCTTTCGTAGGCTGAGAGAAACTAAGTAGAGAATGCCGCAAGTTTCAAATATGTCTCGACATTTGGCGACATGGCACAATGCAATTGCATCTTCACACTACTTTTGCCGCTTAACCTGACAAGCCCATTGAATCAACTAACTTTTTTTCCTTGTGAACCGTTCAATCACACTTACACACACACAAGTCATAAGTCATAACTCACAAAGAAGCATGAGCAAAAGCAAGAATATAATTGACGGACTTTATTACCGTGTGTCTTAAAGGCACACAATAATATACTATTTTTTAAGGGCATATATTAATCGGACTCATAGTTAATAATGGTGTATACACACAAAATTTTTTATATTCTCGTGAAAAAGAGGCAAAAATGGGCTTTTGCCCCTTTCGCTTAAAAGATATAGTAAAATGTTCTTATTTTGAAACTATCTAGCAAAATACTTCTTTTTTGAAATTCGACTTTCTAAAAATCGAGTTTTACATTGAAACCTGATTTTCTTATAGGCAATCAAACTTTTAAAAAAAAAAAAATTATGGAACTCGAGTTCCATGTGAATTTTTCCAAATAACTCGATTTTCTAAAAATCGAGTTTCAAAACAAGGATATTTTGTTAGATAATTTTAAAACAGTGGTATTTTGCTACATCTTTTAGACAAAATGGACAAATACTCATTTTGGCCAGAAAAGAGATCTTGTAGCTTTGTTAAAACTTTTATACCTTACATTATGATTTATGAGTGGTTACTTTTTACATTAATTTACTATTTCTTTTCTTTTTTTTTTTCTATTTATAATCAACCATATTAAAATTATAACAAAATTTTTGACAGGAAATGATAATTCAAAATAGGCGTAAATGTACTTTTAGCCCCTATATTTTGACGTTTTTCTATTTTAGTCCCTATATTTTATTTTTACCACTTTTAGTTCCCAAACCAATTAATGCGTGTTATATTCATCCTTTCCGTCAGTCAACTAACAGAAATTGCTGAGGTGGCTGCCAGAGGAATTAAAATATTATAAAAAATGTCACATCACCATGACACATTAGCATATAAATTTAAAAAATTAATTTATTAATTTTAACTAAATAATAAAAATAAATACAGAATTAAAAACTAAAATTCACATTAATTAAGATTGTTCTTCTTGTTCTTCATATTGTTCTTCATTTTACAACTTGTTCTTCATATTCTTCCCAAATCAAACCCAGCAACCAAAATTTCAAACCCATCACAAGAACACAAACCTAGCAACCCAAGAACTCAAACCCAGATCACTAGGACATAAATGAAAACAAGAAGAGAAAATCAAAATTCAACACCTCAGAGATCATCAAGCCCAACACCAACAGATCTACCACAAATCAAGATCATTGAATTCTTCATGTTCTTCCCCAAATTATTATCTCTTCCATCACTTCATCTCCATCTCTATCCTTAACAACCAAGCTCACACACTAGCACCACCGAATCAACCACCTAGAATCACCAACCACCACTACCACCTCTGAAATTCCATTTAAACATCAAATCAAACCCCAAAACCCACCATTGCAACACCAAACTGAAATTCAAAAACCAAACCCAACCAAATCCGAATCCATAGAACAAATCACAGCCAAATACCTATCACCTGCAACCAACAACAGAAACGGTAACCCACAATAGAAACCCCACATCCACCAACACCAACCCACAACACACACAAAACCCATAACAAGCGAAACCCACAACCCCAAAACTACCCACAGTGAGAGACCACGCCCCCGGCCAGTTTTTTATGGGAGTGTTGGGCCAAACCCACATGAATGGGTGGAGTCGTGTTATTGCCTCTCAAAATGGAGATTTGACTAGTTATATTTTCCCCTTTAAATTAAGGGTTTTATAATAGAGTCGCCACTTATTTAATTATTGAAAAAATAAGAAAACCAAAATTGAAAAATTCCTCATTTTATCAATTTTTAATTGAATTTACATTGGTCATAGGAAAATTACATGGCTTTGGTCCTAGATACAATCTAAGATAAAGTACATGGCTTTATTTCCTAGTTACAATCTAAAAATTGAAAATTACATGGACAAGCATTTGATCTACTAACCCTTGATCTAAGTTCGGAAGCTATGTTACAAGGTGGGAAGGTGTTAGGCACCCACCTTGTCCGGTGAAACCGGTCTTCTAGACTATGGTGGCCAACATTCATATCACATCATCCAATATGTTATCGATCAATTTGCATGTTGAATTTAAGGTGTGTGCATGTGATGAACCCTAATTCAATTTATTAAGTATTGCATTTAGATGGTGATATCCTAGATTCAAAGATTAGAAAGAATTATGAAACGAACATGTTTTTCATATTTTTAATGTGAATTTAAGATTAAAACTAGTGTTATGCATGAACATGTGATGAACAACCAAGAACATGTGAAGAACACATAAGAACATTTAAGAACATTCAAGCATATTCAAGGGAATTTAAATAGTTACTATCATGCTTTAATCCTAAATTCTTATCATGGCAACACAAAAAAAAAAAAAAAGTTAGAGAGAGAGATTATACCTTCATGCAAGATCCATATGGTGGATGACGAGACTCTTGAAGGAGGTTCTATGGGTGGAGAAAAAAAAAGAGTTAGGAGAGGAAGAGTGAGTTTCACTCAATACCTTGAGTCTCAAAAAGACCAAGATATGACAAGACTACTCAACTTCCTAGAACTCAAGAGAGGAGAAGAGAGGGGATTTTTTTTTTTTTTTTTGTGTCTTGGAATGAAGGAGAGGGGGGTTTATATAGTAGTGGTGGATGAAATATAAATGGAAGGCCATTAATGAGGGTTGACAAAGAATCATAAACCTAAACCTCATTTTAGCCTTGGGGGAAATTTGGAGCATTAAATATAGAGATTGGTGAGAGTGAGGAGCAAGCCAAAATTCAGTTTTCCCGTAGCTGCTGTAACAGCTTGTAGAGCTAATTTCGAAAAATTATATCTGACTTAATTCTGATGGTAATTGTCTCATTCTTGTGCTTAAATTGAAGCCTCGGATGTCTAATTTCTGGAAAAATTAACCCCATTCACAGATTCAAAATATTCTGAGAGATATCAATGAAATAGTGAGCAGATGTCATATATTAGAAAATAGTTTCAGCACAATTAACATTAATAGATCTCAAATTAGTTTCCAATTAACATTAATAAGCTCCAATCACTCCCATTTCAGACCTAATTAGTTCCAAATTTACCCTAATTAAAAGATAATTGCACAAATTACTCATTGAATAATTAATGTTTAACTATCTAATTAATTAGGTGTGCAACCTTACCATAAAATGTAGTCCTAATCAATCAAATTATGACACATCATTAATCTCAAATTGATTATAATTATAACCAATTAGAATCAATTGTTCATAATCATATATAGTTGGACTCAATTTGTGATAATGCACCTCGGCCATTAAAACTTGATTTGATAATAACTTTCAATCTGATGGTTCGATTAGGGCTTATAACCAGTCGATTTGATCGATATAACATCAAGATCATTTTGGTGAAATAAGATTAAGGATCTAATGACCAGAATCAAAATGCATATTTCCAAGGTGAAATTACCCTTTTACACTTCATGTGAGGTTAAATGCGGGTTGCAAAATGAGGTGTCAACACCCACGCCCATGGTGAGCAAAACCACCCACCCATGGCTACCCGCGACCCCACAGTGTGCAAAACCACCCACGGCGGTCTACGATCCCACGGCGTGCAAAACCACCCACCTATATCTACCCCCGCCCCTATGAACTTACGCCTACCCACAACCCTAACGACCCCACACCGATCTGAAGCCCACCCACCCAAAGCCAATCTTGAGAAGAGAGAGGCTTCACCGTAAGAGGAAGAGAGTAGAGAGCGTGAGGGAAAGAGATGAGAAAAAAGAAAAAAAAAAGTAAAAGAAGAGAGAGGTCAGAGGAGTCTGACCTCATGAACCCACATCGATCTGAAGCCCACCCACCCAAAGCAGATCTTAAGAAGAGAGAAGCTTCGCCGTGAGAGGAAGAGAGTAGAGAGCGTGAGGGAAAGAGATGAGAAAAAAGAAAAAAAAAAGTAAAAGAAGAAAGAGATCAGAGGAGTCTGACCTCACGAACCCACAAACCCACGCCTACCCATAGCCACCCACAACCCCAACAACCCCACACCAATTTGAAGCCCACCCACCTAAAGCCGGTCGTGAGAAGAGAGAAGCTTCACTGTGAGAGGAATAGAGTACAGAGCGTGAGGAAAAGAGATGAGAAAAAAGAAAAAAGAAAAAAGTAAAATAAGAGAGAGGTCAGAGGAGTTTGAAGTGAGAGGAAGAGAGAGAAGAAGTGATGTCCTAGTAATATGGGTTTGAGTTCTGGGTTTGATTTGGGAAGAATATGAAGAATAAGTTGTAAAATGAAGAACAATCTGAAGAACATGAAGAACAATCTTAATGAATGTAAATTTTAGTTTTTAATTCTGTTTTTATTTTTATTATTTAGTTAAAATTAATAAATTAATTTTTTAAATTTATATGCTTATGTGTCATGGTGATGTGGCATTTTTTATAATATTTTAATTCCACCGGTAGCCATCTCAGCAATATCCGTCGGTTAACTGACAAAAATGATGAAAATAACACGCGTTAATTGGTTTAGGGATTAAAAGTCGTAAAAATAAAATGTAGGGAATAAAATGGAAAAACGTCAAAATGTAAGGATTAAAAGTGCATTTACGCCTTCATAATATTTTTTACATAGATAATAAGTTTATTATGTGATTTATTAGAGTAAAGAAACATCATTTTCAAATAAGTTTATTATTGTTAATAATCTTATAGTTAATAATACTGGTTTTTTTAATTGATGAAACATTGCAAGATTCAAATCTTATTATCTAACTATTGAATTATTATAAATAATATATATATATTATTTTTATTATACATCAATCTCGATATGACATGTTAACAATTGTGAAAAATATTGTATACCAAGATTTATTGTAAAAATTACTCTATTGAATGAGTGTGTGTGTGTGTGGGTTCTTAGTGAAGCATTCAATGAACAATTAAAAATTTATCAATTTATATTTGTATCTTCAATTTATCTAATAGACAAGTTTAGATGCAAACTTTTAGAAAATGTATTATGTATTCTCAAATTAAATTTAATCACGTAATTTCATTGATTAATTAATCACAAGTTGACTTAAGTACTTAATGAATAAAAATACATGTAAGCAATTATCTTCAAATTTGATCATTATTCTATCGAGTAATGTTACAAATACAAATTATTTTACAACATTTTGAAAAAATGTTGATGATGCCAACTTTTTATTAGTTTTCATTTAGATCCGTTATTAATATCACTTTTTTACTTACCAATAATCGCTCACTACATAAATAATTTATAAAAAATTTTGTAAAATAATTTTTGTCTCTAGTATTATTCTATTCTTTTTACTAAATCATTCTAAATCATTAAAAGTTATTTATGTTAACTATCACTTCTTAGTATTGTTAACTCATATATTATTTATGTTCAGATCCCAATTATTGAGAGCTTATTTGGTACATGTGTTTAAACACATATTTTCAATTTTCAAACAATATTACACGTATTTTTACACACTTTTTTATCTATACATATTTTAAAAAAATACAAATACCGTTACCAAACGACCTCTAAATTATAATACAAAAATTCTAAAATCACAATAATTTTTATTTATTTTTGGAAGTATTAAAAAAAGAAAAAGAAAAAAGAGAATATAGATAAATGAAGTATAAAAGTGGCACCACTATTGGGCGCGTGTCAGACAGACTTTAAGAGCCCGGCAGTCTTCGAGGTTCGCTGTTGCACGTGGTTGCTGACCGGTACCACCAGGTCCCCCACCGGATCGACCGGTCACCATCCTCCTTCCCATTCAAAACGAATCTTTTTTTTTCATCCCACGTTCCACATTTCACGTTTTTAATAAAATCCTCCTTTTTTTAAAAAAAATTATTTAAAAAAAAAAAAAACCAACCTAAAACAAAGGCTATGATTCAAAGCTTGCTTTTCACACCCTCCACACTCTCTCTCTCTCTCTCTCTCTCTCTCTCTTTCTTTAATTCTATGACACAAGTAGAACCAGACATTACTTGCATGGTTTAGAAGCTTTGCTTTCTTCTTCTTCTTCTTTTTTGTTAGTGGGGTTGTGTGACTTTTTCACTTTGTTTGTAGTTTGGATACAAATTTTGAGAGATGGAGAGGGACTTTTTGGGTTTGAGCTCAAAAAATGTTTCAGTCACAGTGAAAGAAGAGGTCAATGATGACTCTATGAGCTCAGGTATGGTTTTCATATCTTCTTTTTCAAATTTTCTTCAATTGGGTAATTATAATTGCAGGTTTTGGCGTTTGCAAATAGCTTTTTTGCTCTTTTTGGAACCAAATTATGACCTTTCTTGTTTAAATAGTTTGAGAGTGATGATATATAAAATGAATACGGTATCAGTTTAGATTCTTGTTTCATCTTCTCGCGGGAAAATTCTTACACCATGAGAAACTTTAGGAGCGCTAGTACGATGTATTTGGCACATGGTACAAGTATATTTAGGGCGGTTTGGTAATATTCTTCTTGTAATGTTGTTTAAGTATCGTGGAGAAAAACAATACCACCAAACAGATCGGGTACAAACAGTATACGGCAACAGCAGACCTTGGTTTGGATAACCACCACCACCAGTGAAAATACGATAGTTTGAGAACGTAATTTATGACAGAGGGGACATATTTTTTTTTCTTTTTATAATAAAATTCATAACTTTTTTCATAATCGCTGAGTTAATAAGATGATGTAATTGGTGAGGATTAAAATGATTCTAGCGATCAATTTGAAATTAATGTTGCACAAATTGTAAAAAATCACAATCTAGTAAGATGATGTGCTTATTAGTGACGATAAAACTGATGTGCTTATTGTTTATGTAGTACTGTTTGCCTTGAACGTTCGGTATTTTAGTTTAATATTGATTTTTATTTTTGTTATGAAATTGTTTACATTTTAATATGTGCTAATTTGGGCTAGGTTTGAACTTTGAGGTTTTTTAACTGTGGGTCAGTCGGTCAGTCAATCAGAGAACTATGTGGTTGGAGCGTTGGTTAGTTGTATTAATATTTATATGTTTTTGAAATATTTTTCACAAGAAGAAGAACTTGCTTTTATTTTACTAAGTCATATGTATTTTTTTTTTAATTTTTAACATTGTCCTTTATCATACTTTAGCTTGTTGCATCAGTAATAGGATCATCTTTATTTTGGTAACATGGGCATGATGTGCTTATTGGGTGTATTAAATTAATGTGTCACGTTGAGCTGCCTATTAAAAAAAACCATAGTTTATTATTATCCTAAAAACTCGGCTTAAAACAAAAAAGTTTATTAAACTAAACAGTTATGCCTGTCCAGGGTGCTACAATTTTTATGAAAAAAGTACGAACCTATTAAAAAACGTTGTAAATAAATTATACCCAAATGAAATTATTTTGTTCTTTTATATGGTGCATTGCAATTAAATAATGGCTATGATCATAAAGAATTAATATTCTTTATTTTTTTGGTTTTCTTAAAATTTGATCTTCTGAAAAGTGAAAACCATTGCCTGGCCAGTTGTCATCTGAATCTATAATAAAATACTATCCGAGCAATTTTTTAGTTTATTTATTTTTTTACATTGGGTAATATATTTACAGTCTGTGCTTGCTACAAAGCGTGTAGCTCAATGTTCTTCTGACTAATTATTAAAAACCATTTTTGGGCTATTTAGGATTGATCCAAGTCTTTGTGGTCATAATTTGTTTCTTTTTCTTTCTACGCTAAGTGACATAAAGTAAGTTGTCAATGTGCTGTATTCCTTTTTCCTCTTTTTGATTTTTGGTAGGGAACTTTTCTTGTTAAGGATTTCTTATGACAATGATACCTTAATCTATTTTTTTTATGGATGTAAATGATACCTTAATCTTACTTTGTCATTTTTACTAAACACTTTGAGAATATTTGATTCTGTTACTTATGCTTACCTTGTAAGAGGGTCATGAATGATTCTTGTTGGAATATAGTTTTTTTTAGATGTTATTGATTTTCCTTTTTTTTTTTTTCTTTGGACATAAATTACATCAAGTTGCTACATTTTAATTTTGAGATTCTAAAGGAATTTGTTTTCAATATGATAAAGATGACCTGAACTTTATTAGTTTATTTCATATTTAGTTCAATTGGGAGTTCTAATGTTTGGTATACTTACTTGGTCATCACTTTCCATTTTCTTTGATTTTTTCAGGCCTGCTTAGAGGTTCAGGCATGCAGTGGTCATTCTCAAACAAGGTATCAGCTGTTCCTCAATTCCTGTCTTTCAGGGCTGCTCAGGAAGATAGGCCGAGAAAGAATGTAAATGATGCACTAGTGACATCCGGGTTTATGACTGCTTCAACTGCCGATGTTTTTGACTCTAACCAGAAATCTTACACGGGTGTAATCCAGGTTCGTTTTGTTTTTGTTTTTATGATGTAGAATAGTCACTTAATTACATATTAGTTTTCTTCTTAAAGCAATTGAAGTTTATCTTGAGCTGGAAAATTAAAAGTTTAATTACCTACAACACTTTATGTACTAGGAATTGTGAACAACATCATTTTTGTCAACTGCTGATTATATTAGTTTGAGTGAAGTTTGGATGCTGTTTTAATAAGCTTTGGATTGGTTGGTTTTGTATGAACTGATTTTATTTTTCCATTCTCATATTATCTATTGTAGAAGAATTTAATTACTGATAAGCAAGCGGGGAACCACTATGCAATGGCAGCCTATCCTAAACAACACTTTGATGCGCATTCAGTTCATCGTCCCCAAGAAGTGAGAATATTCCCAGTCTCCAATCAACTAAATCAAACAAGTCCAATCGCTTTGGGCACTACTGTTCTCCAGTCTCATCTTGCATCCACAAGCCAGAATATTGTTGGTTCTACCATAAAACCACAACCTCTTGGAGGAATCACAGCCCCTATTTCTGTTGTGCCACTTCGAGGTTCCATGGTTGGTACCACTGATCTCAGGTACAAAAAAGTAAAAAGTACTTACAAAATATGTACCAATTACCAATTCTAATGGGGAAGCTCTATTAAAAATTTATGTTTTGTAGGAATGCTTCAAAATCCTCCAAGGCACCTTCTCAGCTAACAATCTTTTATGCTGGCTCAGTCTGTGTTTACGATGATGTGACTCCTGAGAAGGTATTAATCTTTCATGCATTCTCTGTTATGTCTATCGAACTCAATATGTGATTTCTTTTCATTTGAAATGCCTTATTTCTCTGCTCAGGCTCAAGCAATTATGCTACTGGCTGGAAATGGCTCTTCTCCAGCGCATAATTTAACACAATCAACAGCTCAAGAGCAGGCATTGATTCCTCGGCCTTCCCCAAGTGATTCGATTACAACCCAGTCCAATACCACAACACTGTTCCCAGGGCTTCCAAGTCCTCTTTTTCTTACATCCCAAGCTGGTTCTCAGTCTGGAGTAGTAGCAAGTAGCACCAATGAATTAGTGACAGGAAAGCCCAGGGGATCTTCATCATTTCCTACTAAACATTCAGAGCCTCCTAAAGTAGTCAGTCCAGCAG
Source organism: Castanopsis chinensis (assembly GCA_032878915.1). NCBI lineage: Eukaryota > Viridiplantae > Streptophyta > Magnoliopsida > Fagales > Fagaceae > Castanopsis > Castanopsis chinensis. The sequence goes on along the minus strand of JAVQMG010000108.1, from coordinate 5,897,428 downwards.
GATGTGCTGCTAAAACCATAATTCAAACAGGTAAAAGTTAGTGTTTTATGTAGAGCTTATGCCTTGGTTCTTGTTTCATTTGTCAAAATTATAAACTCTATAGTTTATATCAGCATAACAGAGTTGATTTATAAACTATATGACTAATTTCAGCCTAACAAGATCTTTTTTTTGTGAGTGTTTGTAGTAGCTTTGCCTCAAGCGCGTAAAGCATCCTTGGCTCGATTTTTAGAGAAGCGCAGGGGAAGGTAATTACTAGTTTACTTTTCCTTTTCAAGCTGAGTATATATTTTCATTGGTCCATCACGAGATTGTTTTCAGCTGTGAGCAATGTTCATAATTCTTCTTAGTTGCCTCAAGTGAATTATGTGAGTAACTGTTAGATGTTTTGGAACTATATTTACCAATTTGATTAGCTAGCCCATGCCTTTGGACTGTAACAATTTGGCAAATTATTTTTGAGAATCAGTTTGGACTTTCTGACATGGAGTCAGTTTGAGTTCCCTAAGTTCTACTGACCTTATGGATCTTCTTTTACATATAAACCTTTTCTTTTTTTTTTTGAGAAACTACATATAAACCTTGAGCTCATCATATAAGTTCTAATATACTGTGGACTACTGGTGAAAAATGAATTGTGACTGACAACAAAATGGCTGATTCATTGTTCACGACCAAGAGGCTCTATGTGCATATTGGGTATAATTATTTATTTAAAAATCATTGTTCTCCATTGTATTTAAGTTGTGGAAACATGTGGTTGAGGTCGTGTACGGTTAGTCAATAGTTATTTACATTACTGAAAATTTTGGTGTTTAATGCCGAAGATGCTGTTCACAAATTCTGTTTTATATGCTGGGTTGAGAATTGTAACTCTGAGCAATAAATTTTGCTTGTGTACATTCAGGGTGAGCACAACACCATACAATGTCAGCAAGAATAATCCAGACTGCAGCACTCCTGGACCTGATGGTGTGGGTTACTCTGCCAATTCCTATGGCTCCTGTCCTCTCCCAGCAATCAAATAGAACAATAGAGAGAAACAAAGAAGAGTTACACACTACTTTAAAGATCTACGGAGAGCCTATCATTAACATTAAATTTTGTTTTGTTTTAAGCTCAATTCTTTTCACCCCAAGTTTTAGATAAATGTATTAGATGTATTCTATTTTATTGTTAAATTTTATATTATATTGATAACTTCATAAGCACCTTGTACCATATCATCACTTGCATTGTACTGTAAAAGTATTATTGTTTACGCTGAAGTACAATTATGTGACTATGACAGCATATTCTGCATCCCTGAACACTTTTAAATGGAGCAAGTTTTTGGCAAGTGAAAGTGCAGATGCAGTGCATGGGAATGGAATTTACTTCTTAGTAATGATCTCTTGTGCTAATTAGTTTATACTTAACTGGGCAGAATTTATTCTTATTTTCAAAGAAAGCTGAACAGTTTGTAATTTTGCCCTTGGAAATCAATATTTTCATTCTTGAGCTTCTAAAAGGAGGCAGACAAGCACATCATTTATATGGCACTTTTTGATTAGCTAAAAACTAGCGTATGTGATTTTGGTGCAATTTTTATGTTATTTCGCACATGAATATTATATAGGCAAAAATCTTATAATCATCTAAAGTAGGATTCTTTTTTTCTTTGGATTCATTGGAGGACTATTGGGTTTATGGGTTTATAATGGGAAGTGATCTTTTTCACTTCCGTGGCTCTCTTTCTGTAGTCGAGATTCAATTTGGAAGACTAGAAGGAGAGAAGAGTAGAGAGTATACGGAAGGAAAGGGGAGGGAAATGGAATTTTGGATGTCATAAAAATTAAGGAGAGAGAAATAGATATCCCACTTGGTTATTTAAATGCTTTATGATAATAGTTTAATTTTGCATATTTATATCATTATTAGAAAGCGTTATCATACTTATTTTGAGTTAATTCGTGCATTCTATAATTGGTTTTGGAATAATGCTAAATAATCAATTTTGTGCTTAATTGAATTTTAATGTGTGAATGTGTCTTTTGTAGATAATGAAATTAAATAAGTGAATTTACGCAACGAAGAAATCTAATGGACTTTACTTTTTCAAGGGCCAAGATGAAGTCATAGATAATGAAATTAAATAAGTAGATCTGTGCAACGAAGAAATATAATGGACTTTACTTTTACAAGGGCCACGATAAAGTAAAAAAAGGCCAACTCAATTAAATTCAATTCCAATTAGAGTAAGGAATTAAAGGAAATTTGCACCAAATTCAAATCCAATTCGGATTAAGATTCCAACCTGCGCACTAGTTAATATTTGGAGCATAACTTTTGGCTCAGATGTCCAATTGAGATGATTCAAGTTGGGCTGGAAAGTTATAAAGGGCTACAACTTTGTAGTTTACCAAAAGTCCGAATTCTGAAGTTAAATAGGCCGAAAACATCGGTTAAGTGAAGCTTAAAACTTGGGATTTTCTCCAAACAGGAATTCAACTTGTAATAAGATTCTTTGACCTATTTAAAGGCTCCTTAGGGAAAAATTCAAGGGGAGAGTTGCCATAGAACATAATTTAGGTTTTTTTTTATTTTATTTTTTATTTTTTATAAGTTTCTTTATAGTTTTTAGAGTTTTATATGTGTTATGGTTTGCTAGAAGCCTTGCTAAGGTAAGGGGTGAAACCCAACTGTTTATTGATACGTATGTTCTTAACAATTATTTATTAGTTTTAATGCTTATGTTTTTATGTTTTTGATTGTTTTACTCATCTAAAAAAGTGTTTAGTTTTATATAATCCTTTAATGACTCTGAGCACGTTAAATGCTTTGTATTCCCTGCGAACTAATTCACTAGTTTTATTTTACCTAAAATCAATAAATTTCATGAAACTACCTTAGACAATTAATTCTTGAGTTTTTTAATTGTTAAATCATCTGACTAAGATCAACCTTTGTATGAATTTTAGTTGAATTATAAAATAAATATTGTTAAGACTACCAATAGATGTATTGTGTGTAGATCCCTAAACCTTAATGCTTTAATATATTATTATTTTCTCTCAATTTAAATTACCTTTACTAAACTATTAAAAATTTCTTCAATTAAACTTTATTATTTTAGTTTTATTCTCTTGTAATTTGCTAATCAATTCCCTTTTTCCTATGGATTCGACTTCAAACTTACTGAGTTATTACTTCACAACAATCCTGCACTTGGGAGCATTATTTAAGTCGCAGCAAGTTTTTGGCACCGTTGCCAGGGACTAAGCGATTAGAGAAGCATTCCACTTCATTTGGAGAGGTTTTCGACATTAAATTTCTTCGCATATTTGGTAATATCTCTCCAACTCTTTTCTTTTTAAGTAGTTTAGTTTTCCTTTAGAGCTTTTCTTTTATTTTTACTTCTTTTTATTGTTAAAGGTATTTGTTTTGTTTTCTTTTTCTTTTTATTTCTTGCTTTACTTTTGCATGCGTGTTTGGTGTGGTGATGGTAATAATTGCTTGGTTAGAATTGAGTCTAATAATTTGTTTGGCAATTTATTTGATTTTTTCACACATTCTGATACACATGATATCATGGTAGACTTAGAGAGTAATCATGGTGACGTGAATAATTTAAATAATGAAAACTTCCATGCTCACCAACCCATTAGAACTCACAGGGATTATTTGCAACCTACTAGGAGTAGTGAACCATCATGCATCATTTTTCCAACTAATGCAAATAATTTTAATTTTAAGCCCAGTATGATTTCATTACTTCCTAAATGTCATGACTTAGATTCTAAAAATCCTTACCTACACTTTAAGGAATTTGAGGAGGTATGTTCTACCTTCTATGATCAATCATGTAATGAAGAGACCATTAGGTTGAAGTTTTTCCCTTTTTCTATTAAAGACAGGGCAAAAACTTGGCTTAATTCTTTGAGACCTAGGTCAATTGGTACTTGGCAAGAGATGCAAACTGAGTTTTAAAGAAATTGTTTCCAATTCATGGGACTAATGCACTTAAAAGACAAACAATGATTTTTTTCACAAAAAGATAATGAGACATTTTATCAATGTTGGAAAAGATTTAAAGATTTGCTTGATGCTTGTCTACATCATGGCTATGAAATTCGGCGTATAATTAGTTTTTTCTATGAAAGTTTAACTCCAAAGATGCGCTAATTTGTAGAGATGATGTACAATGGAGAGTTTTTGAATAAAGATCCTGATGAGACTTTTGATTATTTTGATCTCTTAGCTGAGAATGTTCAATCTTGGGAGACCACTGATACCTTAGATAGGTCTAGAGCATCTACCAACCCCTCTAGGGGTGGTAAGTACCAACTTAGGGAAGATGATGACTTTAGTGCTTAGGTGGCTAGTCTAACTAGGAAGCTTGAAGCCATGCAATTAAGAAAGGTCAATAAAATCAATACTGTGCCTAAAACTGATGAAGTTTGTAGAATTTGTGAGACCATGGAACACCCTACCAATGAATGCCCTACAATTCTAGCTTTTAAAGAGGTGTTGCATGATGAAGAAAATGCTATGGGCATGGTGAAAAATTCACACCCTTCCCCCTATTTAGAGACATACAATTCAAGGTGGAGGAATCACCCAAATTTTAGATGGAGGAATGATAATGTGGTTGCACCTCCTACACATAGTTCTTCCAATTTTGTTCCCTATAATCCCCCTCCAAAGAAGAGTCTTAAGGACACTTTGCAACAATTCATGCAAACTCAATCCACCATTAATAATCAAAACTCACAAGCCATAAATGACATTAGAAGCACTCTCAAATTGACCACATCCATGAGCATAATAGAAAAGGGTAAGTTTCCATCTCAACCACAACCAGACCCTCAAGGTCAATTTTTTGTTGATGATTGTAGTTCCTCTAAAAATAAAGTGAGTCGACTTAAATCTGTAACAACTCTTTGTAGTGGAAAAATCATTGAGAAAGATATTCCTAAAAGCAATACACAAGATAAATCTTCCAAAATAAATGGTAGTGATGAAGTCCTTGAGCCTAAATCTAATGAATTTGAAAGGTGTCTTATCCCTGCTCCCTTTCCCTAAAGGTTGATTCCACCTCAAAAAATTAATCAAAATTTTGAAATCTTTGAAGTGCTTAAGCAAGTTAAAGTGAACATTCCTCTTTTGGATGCCATAAAACAAATTCCATCATATGCTAAATTTTTGAAAGATTTGTGCACTATTAAGCATAAGCTTAATGTACATAAGAAGACATTTTAGACTGAACAATTTAGTGCAATCATTCAAAACAATAGATCTCCTAAGTTCAAAGATCCAGGTTGTCCCACTATTTCATGTGTGATTGGTAATTCAAAAATATAGAAAGGTTTGCTTGATCTTGGGGCAAGTGTAAATCTTTTGTTGTATTCAGTGTATGAGCAATTAGGTCTAGGCGAGTTAAAACCCACTTTCATAACTTTACGACTTGTCGATCGATTTGTGATTGTTCTAAAGGGTGTTGTTGAGGATGTTTTGGTTCAAATAGACAAATTATATTTTCCTATTGACTTTATTATTTTGGATATGCATCCTATTTATAATGCTAATTCTCAAATATCTGTGATTTTAGGACGCCAATTTCTTGCAAATTCTAATGTATTGATAAATTGTAGAAGTGGAGTCTTAAAATTATCTTTTAAGAATATGACCCTTGAGCTTAATATTTTTAATACTTGTAAGCAACCAAAGGATGAAGAGGATAAGCATGAAGTTAACTTGATTGAAACAACTGTTCAAGACCAAACATTAGAAACTTGTTTAGTCAATTCATGTGATTTTAACTTTGATGAGAATTCTGAAATTGCATACATTCATTGTGTCTTGGAATCTACATAGGAATTAGAAGTGAGCTATTGTAAATTGAAATACTAGGAGTTGCCACCTTGTGAGATCAAGTTGTTGCCATCTAGTGAGCAAGTACCTAAATGAAAGTTGAAGCCCTTAATAAATGATCTCAAGTATGCTTTTCTAAGAACTGATGAGACTTTTCCTATGGTAATATCTTCTGAACTTGACTCCTTGCAAGAATGTAAGTGATTAAATGTTTTAAGTAAACATAAGGGTGTCATAGGAAAGAACATGACTAACATAAGAGGACTTAGTCCATTGATTTGTACTCATAGGATTTATTTAAAGGTCAATGACAAACCATCTAGGGAAATTAAACAAATTTTGGAAAAGACAGTTAACCCAAATCGTAAAGATTGGTCTTTGAGGTTGAATGATGCACTTTGGGCATACCGCACTGCCTATAAAGATATTCTTGGTATGTCTCCTATAGGATTGTTTATAGTAAAGCTTGTCACTTGCCTGTGGAATTGGAACATAAATTATGTTGGGCAATTAAGATATTTAACTTTAACTTAGACAAGGCTAGTTCATTAAGACAATTGCAATTGAATGAGTTGGAAGAAATTCAGCGTGATGCATATGAGAATTCTAGGATTTCTAGAGAAAGAATGAAGGTTTTTCATAACAAACAAATTTTAAGGAAATCTTTTGAACTATCTCAAAAAGGTCTTTTGTATAATTCTAGGTTACATTTGTTACCTGGAAAATTAAAATCTAGATGGACTAGACCTTTCATTGCTCAAAATGTTTTCCCCCATAATGCTATAGAAATTGAAAATCCTAAGAATGGTAACATATTTAAGGTGAATGGACAACGTTTTAAGCCATTTCTTGAGAATTTTTCACAAGAGGAGGAATACATTAATTTGGAGGATCCCATATATTAAGACTTGCCAAGCAATTAGCATTAGTGTTTGTGTTGTAGTTTAGATTATGTTTTTTTTTTTCTTTTTATTATTTTTGCTGTTTTTTTTCTAACCCCTTTTGCAAGTGTTAAAGTTTTTTTTTGTTCATTTATGTTCATCTCTTCAAGGTACTCTCCGTAATCTCTACTCTTTATTGTTTTTCCTTGTTAACATTGAGGACAATGTAAGTTTTAGGTTGGGGGGAGGAACTTGAGATGATTTGCATTTGGTTTTATTTTATATTAATTTTTTTTGAGTTATTTTTGGTGATTTTTGTTTTCTTTTTAGTCTAATTTTTTTTTTTAAAAAAAAGTAGTGCTTTAGCAAGAGTTTTAAGTCGAAGTTCTTGATGCTGCTTCTATCTAAAGAATTCCACTATTTTTCATGCTCAACTAGTATGCACATGCACTTTAGCCACATGAAAATGTTTCTTGGTTAAGAAATAGAGATGACTTTGAAAATCTTGAAAATTAAATGTAGAGACTATAACCCAAGTGAGTTCTTGAGCCATTCGATTTTTAAGAGGGTTATTTTCTTTTTATCTCATTTTTTATTTGAAAGCACATAACTTTGTTGTTGCTCATTATTCTTTGATTTGGTCGAATACTAAGAATTCATCAATTTTATGCCAGACTTGAATATGCTGAAGTCATGGATTTTGAAGAACTATCACAATCCTTAAAGAGATGATTTTAGGTCATTTTTGTTAATTTTGAGCCTTTATTATTTTCTTTTTTAATACATTACCGCTATTCACCCATTTGAGCCTATTATTTTAGTCAATCTTTCTCAAACCCTTTCCTAAAGTGTTCCAAGAATGAATGCAATCAAATTGTTGTATTGCAGTAAATTTGGGGTGAAATAATTGGAAGAAAAGGAGGACTCACTCAAAAAAAAAAAAAGAGAGTCATAAACAGAAAAGAAAAAATGTTGAAAAAAGAGAAGGAATGTGAAAGAGGAAGAAATAGAGAAGGAATTTGTTGATGAAATTTTGAAGAAAAAGGAAGAAAGTAAAAGTGCAATATTCAAGAACTTGAGAGGATAAATCAATTGTCATATTCTTAAAAGAAGTTGACTCTCTAATTATTCTTGGGAACACTTATTATTTTTACCTATGCCATTTGTTCTAAATTCCTCCTTTTTACCCTACGTTACGTCCCAATGAAAGTCCTATTTGATCTTAAGGAATGTATGGTTTGGTTCTTGACATGACTAATCAATGTGTGGTGTAATATTCTTAGTGTTTGGCATCCTTTCATCATCAGTGGGCTTATAGCCTAGCCCAAAAGGTGGTGTGGCAGTGAGAATCATCGGGACCTGAATAGTAGGCTTCTTCACGGTTCTCCCTAAGTTCATCCTCGGAATGTAGTTCATTCTTCTCATCATTGCTATTACTGTAGGGAGCAAAGTCCATCGAGATCTTCTCCACTTCTTCTTCTCTCATTTCAAATCCAAGCCTCTCAATCTCAAAGCCATACAAGTTTAATAGCTTTTTCTCTGAATCGATACCAAAGATAGGCTTAGGTACCATCAAAGTATCACCATAAATGGTCACAATAGCTCCTTCATGTGGAAACCAAACCTTTTGGTATAGAGAGGAAGGTATGGCCTCTGTGTCATGTATCTATGGTCGCCCAAGGAGAATGTTGAAGCATGAGGCTATGTTAAGGACTTGAAACTCCACTTTCTTGATCATCAGCTCTATAGTGAGCTCTAATGTTATGGTTCTCAAGACCTCTCTTCTACTATTGTCATATGCCCTTACATGCTGATCAATTGGCACAAAGTCATCAACGCTTAGACTCAAGCAACTTGCTGTCTTTAAAGGACACTGTTTAATGCACTTCCATCATTTATCAATGCCATCGGTATCCTCTTTCCCTTGGCATCTACAGTGATATGCAACAGGTCATTATGGTGCTTCCCCTTCTTGGTCAGATCCTTGTCAGAATAGGAAATAATGAATTCCCTATTTATGGACCCAATCATAGCATTCAGATCTTGGGAGGCTGTGGTTGTAGGGACTTGGATTTGGTTGAAAAGGTCTACTAGGTTTTGGCGGTATTTGTATGAGGCCATAAGTAAACCCCATAAGGATATGTTGGCTTGAGTCTTCTATAATTGTTTGAGGATGTTAGGATATATGTAGTTCAAGTTGTTGACATATGTCACTAGTTTATGTAATTGACTTATCCTTAGAAAAAACGCACTTTACTTGTAATTGGATAGATTTAGGATGTGCTTAACACTTCAAGAAACAATGTTTCAAGATTCAGTGTTGAAGTCATCAAGTCTATCCAAGAAACAAGCTGGAACAGTGCAAGTTACTAAAACTCGACACCTGTCTCGACACATGCATCTATTGAGCTTTAAGAAGTTGTTTTAACCCGAGCCTCGACAGCTTCTCGACAGATCCTCAACACCCCTATCTGTCGAGATTTAAAGAAAACAAATTTTTAGTTATGTTTTAATTCCAATCCGTGAATGTGTCTTTGGGACTTCTTTTCTCCTAACCTTAGACATATAAAATGATTGTTTTAAGGGCCGTCAAACAAGATGCAAGTTGCACAAGTATTGAACAATCCTTGTTCACGCAATTTGTGATCAAAGGCAAAGTTCGTACCCTAGTTCATATCTTGTAAAGAAGATTGCTGTGTAATGTGCACCGTAGGGTTTTGTGACCGAGCATCTTCTTGATCTTCATCTTGTAGATGATCTGAAGAACTTTGCAGCCAACAACTCTCTCTCTAGTTGGTGAATTGAAGTCGCGTACTAGGATCCGCGCAATTGGTTAGTCACGTACTTGGGAGCCGTGCATTGAAAAGAGAAACTGTCACTACAGAGCAAGTCCAATTGGGTATTGGGGTAAGGGTTCAACTGTAGGTTGGTAAGGTATTTGGGATTCCTTGCTTGTAATCGCTTGCTGTGATAATAGTGGAGTTTCGGGAGTGGTGACCTTACATCACCCGATGAGATTTTTGCCGTCAGGTTTTCTCCATTCGTAAACAAATCACCGTGTCTTTTATTTTTCCACTGCATACTTTAGTTTTGGTGATTTGTTTGTACTGCCACGTGATATTGCATGTTAACTTGATTAATTAATAACTTGGCTAATTAATCAACTTAATTAATCACAAGGGGTCAACGCGTTTGTGGCCTATCAAGTGGTATCAGAGCAGGCATACTCTGATTAGGGTTTAATCCTTGTGTGTGATCCATTGACCCCTGCTGTCATGCATAGAGGTCAATCTCTTATTATTCCTCCATTATTTGATGGCACTAACTATGCATACTGGAAAGTACGCATGATAGCTTTCTTGCAGTCTTTAGATGAGAAAGTGCGGCAAGTTGTGGAGATAGGCTAGACCAAGCCTACAGAAGCACGGGCGACTGGGATGATGCCAAGATCAAGGAGGCAAACTTCAACAGCAGAGCATTGAATGCCCTATTCAGTGCAGTCACCAATGAGGAGTTCAAGAAAATTTTCTCAACAGAAACTGCCAAGGAAGCATGGACCATTCTCCAGACAACTTATGAGGGAACCAAGGCTGTCAAAGACTTAAAGCTACAGAGGCTCACCACAAGCTTTGAAGAAATTAAGATGGAGGAGGATGAGTCATTTGATGAGTTCTATGCAAAGCTCAAAGACATAGTGAACTCAGCTTTCAATCTTGGGGAAACCATTCCTAAACCCAAGATAGTAAGGAAAGTGCTCAGATCGTTGCCCGAGAGATTTCATGCTACGATCACAACGATAGAGGAATCGAAGAATATTGACAGAATTCCTCTGACTGAGTTGGTTGGAAACTTGCAAACCTACGAGTTAGGGCTGACTAGAATAGGCAAGTCAAGTAAGGGTAAGAGCATGGCATTAAAAGCCAAGAGCAGTGATACAAATGATTTTTCAGATGATGAAGATTCTAAAATGAAGTCCTATATTACAAGGCAATTCAAGAAATTCATGAAGAATGCCCATGGAAAAGGCTTTAACAAAGACCGTAAGCAGTCCAGTTCTTCTCAATTCAAGAATTCAGATAAAGGGAAGAACGATGTCAAGGATGGCGGTCAGTACACTATACCCACTGGACCAAAATGCTTTGGGTGTCAAGGCTTCGGACACATAAAATAAGAGTGTCCAACGTACCTTAAGAGTATTGGGAAGAGCAAGGCACTTGCTGTTATCTTAAGCGACACGGAGCTCGAGGATGATTCTGAAAATGAAGATGACGAAATCTTGAATGCCTTCACTGCCACTGTTAATCCTACTGATGGAGTTACTGAAGAAGTGGATGAAGAAAAGGAATTGGTGGATGCCAAGTGTGAGACTATAGATGATCAAGATGATATCCATATCGCCTATGAGAAACTGTACAAGCTTTCTGAGAAGCATGAGAAACTCTATAGGCTGGCCACCAAGAAGCTCAGTGATGTGGAACTTGACCGTGAGGAGCTTTCCACTAAAGTTGATGAAGCAAATCAGACCATTGGAGCACTGAGATTTGAGAACAATTTCTTGGCTGAGAAGACCAAGAAGCTTGAAGCGGAGCTGTTTCAAGTTAGAGCACAATTGGAAAGGACCTCAAGTGCAAAGCTGGACGAGATGCTAAGTGTTCAGAAATCTTTTTCAGATCGTACTGGATTGGGGTATGTATTCTCTCTCTCTAATACTCCGTCTGCTAGTACTACTGTTTTTGTTCCACCTGCTAATAACATTAAAACTGAGGACATAATGTTAAAACTGAATTAGCAAGTGAGAACGTAGACAAGGGTAAGTCTATCCTAGGAGCACCCCCTAAAGTTGAGAAAAGGAAAACTAGAAACCCTAGGACTAAGAAGGCTATCTCTCAAAAGTCCAAACAGAAAAAGCAGCATCTCTGTTATCATTGTGGTGTTGCCGGTCATACTCAACCAAATTGCTACAAGTGGCTAGCCACTCAACAAAGTAATGGCATGATAGCATCTAGGAACCAAAATCAGCTTCAGATTTCGCTTGCTCCTCTGGAGACATTCTTAAAGCCCTCATGTTCCTTTCGAACTTGAACGGTTTAAACTCTTCCCCCCATCACCGGTTCAAGGGTTGACTAAAAGGAAAGGTTCTTCCAAGGTGTGGAAGGAAAAAGGGTTCTAAGTGATTCTGTTCACTTCTTCTTCTCTCTCCCTGTTTTTCTGTTATGCATTACTTGTGTGTTTCTTTACTGTTTTGAGTCAGTCTAATTTTATGCATTGTTTTGCTTTCTTTAGCTTGTTTTTGTGTGTTTTCAGTTTTGTGTTTTATTTTTGTCTTTCTGATAAAATAAAATCAAAAAAATTGAAAAATTGAAAAATACAAAAACAGTGTGTGTTTGTGTACATTGATTCTTGTGAACCTTAAAATGGCCATTGAAACAGAGTTTTCTAAACTTTATATCACCTGTAACTTAGATGAGCATTCTTCTGCACAACTAAGTAAGTGTAGCTCTTTGTTTGTGATGAGTAAGGTTAAGTGATCTCTTCTACTTAACACTCGTATCACTCTTTTTGATGGGTAGGACTAGAAAATCTTAAGAGAAAGGTATAAATAATCATCTCACCACTGTTACTCACCAATCATGATATGACATCTGTATGCTTCGGCATAGCAAAAGTGCAATGTCAAAAGCTTATCATAATTGTGTATTTCTTTTCTTTCTCTTGTATGCCCATGCATGATATGCTTAATAAAAGAAAATATACAAAGAAATAAAAGCAAAAAGATTAAAAATGCTTTAAAATATGGTTGCAAGCGTGTTTTCCAAGAAATGTGGGATTTATAGGATGTACCTCGAAGGTGATAGTCCCCATCAAACAGTTATGATTGTGTGTGAGTTAAAGTGATTTTCTCATATCTCAAATCGTTATAACATCGAGACACTTATGCGATCTTGCGATGTTTTCATACACAACACGCAATATTCTTTGCTATTCTTGATATATGTGCAGGTACAATGTGATTTGGCCATCACAAGGTTTACATGCGTTAATGTATGCTCATTAAACTGTCTTAACTCATTTTTGAAATATAAAATTGGTTAGACTTGTTTAGTGTGTGTGTGTGTGTTTTGGGAATCATGTGCTTTATATTCTTGATGAGAGATGATTTTTAGAGCTAAATATGTTGTTTGGATCTTTGGTTGAGTTGCATGCGTGATTGCATTCATGTTTGTGTTTTTCCCCTCTTGAAAAACTGTTTTTAAAGGCATCTCGACACCTCCTCGACACCTCTCGACACCTAGCTGTCTGTCGAGTTTCTTAGACTTTTTCTAAATGCAGTCTCGACACATTCTCGACACCTGGTTGATCGATCGAGAAACTTTCTGTCTACTCGATAGATTCTCGATAGCTTCTGGATTGATCGAGATTCCTTTATGCTTGATCCTCCTTTATGCTTGATCCTCCTTTCTCGACACATGACCTCGATAGCTTCATCTGTCAACGTGCATTTTCTCAACACCTACCTCGATAGCTGTCTCGATACCTCTCGATACCTGCATCTGTCGAGAATTACTGAAGGGCTATATATTCCTTCTGTCGTGATTTCTTCTCATTTCGCTCGATCTCTCTCACTCGATAACTGGTGTTTTCTCTCCCAAAACCCTTCTCACTCTCTCCAAACCTCTTCCTATGGCTTCTTCAAGTGTTTTTCTTGTTTTTCCTCACTTGGTAAGCATCTATCCTCTCATTATTCATGCATTTCATGTTTTAAAACCCTAGGTTTTAAGGTTTTTGAAAATTTTTGGGGTTTTTCAAAATTGTTGAGAATTTCATGAAATTTTTGGGTTGGTTTTATAGATTTGATCTTTAAAACTACATGCATTGCATCACATTAGCATTCTAATTGTATGTTCATGCGTTTAGATGTGTGCAAACCTGTTATGTGCTGTTAGGTTTGGATTGGGCTGAGCCCATGATGTTTTTCTATTGCATGTCACATGTTCATGCATTTCCCATGCATACGTTCTATCTGTTCATGCATACGTTCTATCCTTTCGTGCATTGAAAGAAGAAACTGCCACTACAGAGCAAGTCTAATTGGGTATTGGGGTAAGGGTTCAACTGTAGGTTGGTAAGGTACTTGGGATTTCTTGCTTGTAATCGCTTGCTGTGATAATAGTGGAATTTTGGGAGTGGTGACCTTAAATCACCTGGTGGGGTTTTTGCCGTCAGGTTTTCCCCATTCGTAAACAAATCACCGTGTCTTTTATTTTTCCGCTGCATACTTTAGTTTTGGTGATTTGTTTGTGCTGCCATATGATATTGCATGTTAACTTGATTAATTAATAACTTGGCTAATTAATCAACTTAAATAATCACAAGGGGTCAACGAGTTTGTGGCCTATCAGAGGACCTCGTCTTCCTCGGCAGGTGTTTGTTGGGTGGATCTGCTTAAGGCTTCTAATGGGTTATCGATCTTCAAATGTGGGGGTTTGAAATGTCTCCCTCCTTCGTGATGTGGGCAATTTTTATTGGGTCATTATGGTCGGTATCTTGGGGTTTGAAGTGTCTCCCCCTATTTATGGATGTTGAGTTACTAAATTGGGGTTTGAAGTGTCTCCCCCCCTTTGTGGGTGTTTGGTTCTTTACTTGGGGCCTGAAGTGTTTCCCCCCATTTGTGGATGTTGAGTAGTTTTTTGGTTTCTAGTACTACTTTATTCCATATATCATATCCTGTGGTGGTGGTAGATGTCCTATCTATTAATTATTCCCATGTCATCATAAAACATTTAAGTAAGTAATAGATCATGTCAGATGGTTCTTCTTTACTTCCTTCTTTGGTCATTAGGCAATTAATCCTTGGTCCTTTCCCAAAATTGTGATTGGGTAAGGGATTATTAGTGATGCTAGGCTTTGTAGGTGGCACAATCACTTTATTGTCTATTAGGTCCTGAATTGCATGATGAAGGCCAAAACAATTGTCAGTATCATGGCCAGGGCCTTGGTGGTAAACACATCTCTTATTCATATCAAACTTTGAAGGCAAGTGGTTTATAATTTGTCTTGGGTTTAAAGGTTTTAGTAACCCTTTTTCTTTTAGTTTGTCAAACACCTGGCTTATAGGCATATACAACTCATGAAACTCCCTCATAGGTCTAGGTCCTTGTGAGACTTGCATAGGTGTAATGGGTGCAATTTGTTGATAAGGATCATTTTTATGAATATTAGAGATTTCTGCAACCTTAGAATTAGATCCTACATTCTTTGTAAACCTTAGTGGGTCATCATTCTTTATAGTGCCATTGTTTATTACATCCTTAATTTGGGTTCCAGCAGCAATCAAAGTATAAAATTAGGAAAGTATTGAGCAAACAAGTACTTATGATACACAGGTAATATATTCTTCACAACTATAGCTAACTGTTCTTTTTCACTTAGCCTATTCATCATTTGTGCTACCTTGGCTCTCCATTTGGTAATGAAGGTAGAGAAGGATTCTTTTGGCTCTTGCTTCATGGTCTCGAGGTCTCTTCTTGTTATGTCCACTTCTATATTGTACTTGTATTGCTTGTGAAACTCTCAGCAGATATCTTCCCAACTTCTTGCTCTTACATCATCGAGGTTGAGGAACCACCTAAAAGAGGCTCCGGTCAATGTGTTTTGGAACATCTGAGCAAGTATTTCTTCAATTTCGCCTAAGGACTGCATAGCCCTTATATACATCTTCAGATGGGACTTTGGGCAACTGGTATTGTCAAATTTGTCCAAGGTTGGCATCTTGAACTTAAAAGGCAGTCTCACATTAGGGAAAAGTGAAAGGGAATCGTAGTCCATGAGGCCTTCCATCTTACAGGCTTTTCTAATCATCTCCTCTATTTTGTTCATTCTCTCATTGATCTTCTTCTCATTCTCCATGGTTGGTGAATCATGATCATCCTTGTTCTCCTCTTGATTACTCTTCAGATTCTGAAACTGTTGCATCATATGGTTCATGTCTTCTCTTAGCTGGATTTGACTAGCTACCATGGTGTTGAGTAGCTTTTGAGTGTTCATGGGTTCCTCGGTATTTGGGTGTTCCCCCTCTTTTGTCATAACGTTTGGAGGTTCAGACTTCTTGTGGCTTGAACTGTCTTGTAAGTCGAAGATGGGATTGTGATGTTGCAGCAACGGAGTTTCTTCTATGCTTACGAGCTTCAATACTGTAATGGGAGTGACGGGCTTGGAACTGGAGCTACTAGCTTAAGTGTTAAAACCTAAGACAACTGAGTAAGATAAATGGAAAAAGATAAATGCTATATCTACAACATATTTACAACAAATTATAGGTGATATGTTATTACTGGTTATAATTTGGCCTACCATTTAAATTGTTTTTTTGCTCACTAGTAACAGACTAATAGCTAGTAATAACTTACTACTTAAGGTTTGTTGTGAAATGTTGTGAACATAACATTTTTCATGAAAAAAAAATCATTCAACCTAGAAATTAGTGAACACTAAAATTCACACTTTGTTTGTTTCAATGTAAAATATTTTCAGGCTGAAAATATTTCCCATTTTATAGTGTTTGTTTTGCAGTAAAATTTTTAGTCAAAAGTAAAATATATTCAATCAACCAAATCAACCTAAGCAAATTTGTGTAAACTATTTCATACTTTAATTTTTGGTAAAATATTTTACATTTGCTCTCCTCCCTCTTACCCGATACTTTCGCTTACTCATGCCTCAGTCTCTCTCAATTCTTGCTCTCTGTCTCCCTCCCACAACTACTATCCCTTCTCACTCTCAAGGTCTTCGTCCTTTCTCTTTTTTTTTTCTTTTTTTTCTCTCTGGTAGTCCATTGGGACCCTTACTGGTGAGCGGTGAGGCGGTCGGTGTCAATCTCTTGGGTAGTAATCCATTTCTTTTAGGCTGCATCTCTCAGATCTAGATAGGTGGGTCGTTGGTAGTGGGTTTGGTTTTGAGTTTGGTAGGTGGGTTTAGTTTTGGGTTTTGGTGGTTGGGTTTGGTGTTGCTTGGTTTAGTTTTGAGTTTGGCAGCTGGGTATGGTGTTGGGTGATCGTTGGTTCAATGGTGGTGCATTGGCTTTGGGTTTCGGTGTTAAATGATGGTGGCTGATTGGGGTGAGTTAATCATTGATCTTGGATTTTTTTTTCTTCTCGTTGTTGTGGTGGTGTGGGTGGCTATTACGATGATTTGAAAGGTTGTGTTTCAACATTGGATTTTGGTGGCAGCTGCAGTGATGACTTTTTTTTTCCTTCTTCCTAATCTGGATTTGGTACTATCGGTGGTGGTTTGTGTTACATCTAGTGGTGGTTTGTGCTTGCATCAAGTGGTGGTTGGTGGTGGCTGATTTATACTTGCATTTTCAAGTGTTTAGGACAATCCAAACACTTGAAAATGTTTTATTGAAAATTTTTTACTTGTAAACTATTTTATATTTGAAAATATTTTACTTCGAAACAAACTGAGCATCAATTACATGAAGTATGAATTTTAAATAAATTACACGCATACGGACATAAATGGGAATAGGAATAGGAATAGATGACAAATGATGGCAAAAAACGAAGCAAGAAGTCAGTGATACTGAATCCAATGGGATGAAGTATAAAAGCCATGCAACAGGGCCAGGATGTATGTGGAACTTCAAATTAAGGTCAGGAAATTTGTCATTATTTATTCTCAATGGTAGAAGTGTGATCATTTTATTTTATTAAGTTTGTCTAATATTTGTATTTTTAGGCGGTTATCAATTATCATTATCTATTTGTCATTTTGTTTTAATAAATATTTTAGACTAAATGATAAAAGTCAATCCCTTGGCATAGTATTAATTATTGACACACACATCCACATAATTTATTCATAAATAATACATTAAGTATTCACTTAACTAATTAAATGCTTAAAACATTATTAACTTTATTTTTTTCCCATGAATCACTAATTTTATAATAAAAAATTATTATCATATGATAACAATACACTCATATGTAACCCATTGTATTTTTTAATTATTAAATTTTATAAAGTTATATTATATTTATACTATACACACATACCATCACAATTCACACAAAAAATATTATAACAAAAAATCAAAAATAACATACACAATTAGCATCATACACATATACATATAATATTAATCTATAACAAAGAGAGAGATTCAAAACTCATAAACATTCGCTCTTTACTTTTAGAGTTGGAGACTGAGATAGTCAGATAAAGAAGAAAAATGATATGAGATTCATGAAAATGGGATTAGAGAGTGACAGTAGGAGCGATGTGTGATCTATGTTGTTGTTTAGTTTTGAGATGAGCTGGTCTGTGGTTAGGGGGGTGCAAAAATACTTTATAGTGTAAATTAAACTAATAAAAAAGGACAAAATAAACATTACTGCATATTTAAAAAATCTAATCGTTAAATTGCATGTTCTTTACGCTTTTAATATACATGTCAAATTTTGTGTCAATCAAATATTACTTACTACATGATCTATAAGTTTATATTTTATGCATAATTTTAAATTACAAAAATTTGCAATTTTAAAAATTTATTGATAACATAGTTATTGATTTTTAATTTTTTAGAAATTTTGCAAATATAGAGAATATAAGAAGAAGATATAATTAAATAATGGATTTGTCAAAATTCATCTCCGATAAAAAGAAATTAAGTAAAGCTGTTATGGGAGTAAAAATGTCAAAACACCAATGTGGGCCTACGGCCTTGTCCGAGGATGTTGACTTCATTAAAGGGCTGCAAGGCGGGGATAAGGTCGCCTAAATCAAAGGCTCAAGAGCCCACCAATCAGGACACTAGCCAATTAGGGAGAGTCCGAGGAGAAGGTCTCCTTGGACAACAGAAACGAGGACTGAAGGGTGCAACATGACGCTTAGGGGAGGACTCTTAAAGCTTAACAAGCCATGTCACACTTCAATGGGACGCCGAGGATGAGAACTAGTGAGACGTGCTGTGCATAAAGCTGCTATCGCCGCATTAAAGGCTTTCCACCTACCCGCCTGGCCGCATTAATGGGGAAGTGACCCTTGAGAGGACAGTGATCAACCTTATGGCCACGATGGACAGTTTCCAAGAAGACAATGGATGGGAAAGGGATCTGCATTTATGACTCCATGAACAGGAACAAGAGAAAGGGAGAGTATAAAAGGAGAAGGGGAGGCCATTAGAAAAGACTGGGTCTTGGAAAGGAAGAAGATTTTTCTCCAGCATAGCATAAGGGAAGCAAGGACAGAGACTCCTCGGCCCACGTCAGAGGAAAGCCAAAGTTACTTCACCAGCTCGTTGCATGCCAATAGTGGACTTAGCCCTAACGCCATTGCTTTCAACCGTCTCAAGAAGTATAGGCTTCAAGCCCACTCTCTACAAATTTTATTGTACATGCCATTTGGGGCGACCCTGTCACGTACTTGGGTTTAAGGCTTGATTTGTGTCCTTACAATTGGTGCCGTCTGTGGGAAGCCTTGAGGAAAGGGACGTGAAGCATCATGGAAGGCTCGGGTTCATGTCGTGCAGAATCCATGGGATCCCAGCACGAGAATCACTTTTCCCAGCTAGAGTGGGAGAGAGACCGCGAAGCTGGCGTGCGCACAGAACATACGCGCTGGAGGAGTCACGCACGGGATGGAAGAGGAACCTTTCGCGAAAAAGGGTGTCAAGGCCATGCAAAAGGAGATTGACCATCTGAAGAGGAAGCTGCGCCGGGAGAAACGACGACGCATACCCTCTCCTTCAGACCAGTCTTCAGCGGACACTCGCAGTAGCATCGGTAGTTCCAGGTCAAGGACCCCCCAGCGAGTCCTCCTCTTACAAGGACGAGTACCATCATGACCATAAGGATAAGAGGACCTCCTCTAGGGGTTTGGCCAACAATGCTTTGAGTAAGGAGCTCCACCAAATTTCCAAGTTACCCTTCACTCGAAGGATTGAGAGGGGAAAACTCCCAAGGCGGTTCACCCAACCAACCTTTACCATTTACAATAGACGAATGGACCCAGTGGAACACGTGAGCCATTTCAGCAAGAGAATGACGGTGCACTCTAAGAACGAGACTCTCATGTGCAAGGTCTTCCCCTCCAACCTGGGGCTAGTCGCGATGAGGTGGTTCAATGGCCTGAAAGCAGGCTCTGTCAATTCCTTCATGGAGCTCACCAGGGCATTTGGCACGTGTTTCATCACGTGCAGTAGGGTGCCTCGGCCCCTAGATTCACTGTTATCCATGGCCATGAGAGAGGGAGAGACCCTCAAGACGTATACCGACAGGTATTGGGAGATGTTCAACGAGATCGATGGGGACTTTGATGAAGTTTCCATAAGCACCTTCAAGGTCGGCCTTCCAAACGAGCACGATCTGAGGAAGTCACTGACCAAAAGGCCTGTTAAGAGCGTGCGTCGACTCATAGATCGCATTGACGAGTACAAGCGGGTTGAGGAGGATTCGTTGCAAGGAAAAGGGAAGGCAAAGGCGAAGGTTATCCCTCAAGAGAGAAGGGATTTCAGGTCGAACTGATAGAGCAACAGTAGGCCGAGGTGAGAGTTCGTTGGCAGCCTAGTCTGACACCTACGCAGGTGGTCAGCACCGTGTTCTGCGAACCCTTACAACGGGTGTTTGAGAAAATCCATCACGAACCCTACTTTAGGTAGCCCAGCAAAATGATAGGTGACCCCACGAAGCGTAACCAGAACCTCCACTGCCAGTATCACCAGGAAAACGGCCACACGACATAGAACTGCAGAAACTTACGAAATTATCTAGAGCAGTTGGTGAAGGAGGGGAAGTTGAGGCAGTTCTTGTATCGATCTGATGGACGGGAAGAACATCCGGGGCCAGCAGATCAGGGCCGTCATACCCCCAAACCCCCTTTGGGGACCATCAACGTCATTCTCGCTGCTCCTGAAAGGACTGGCTCCTGCCCCTTTAGGGTGATGTCCGTGGCACGAGCCCTTGCCGAGGACCTTAGCTCCGAGCCGAAGAAGTTTAAAGGTAACGGACCTCCAATGCTGGGATTCTCGGTCGAGGACAAGGTGGGAACCATCTAACCACACGATGACGCCTTAGTCATAATGTTAAGAATCGGAGGTTACGATGTGAAGAGGGTAATGGTAGACCAAGGAAGTGGTGCAGACATCATGTACCTTGATCTATTCAAGGGGTTGAACCTGAGGGAAGAGGATCTTTTGGCCTATGACTCACCACTGATAAGCTTCGAGGGAAAGACAATCGTCTCAAAGGGGCAGATTAGGTTGCCTGTGCAGTCAGGACCAGCGGTAGTTGAAGTGGATTTCATCGTGGTCGACGCCTACTCTTCTTACACGGCCATTGTGGGGAGACCCTAGCTGCATGCCCTGAGGGCTGTCTCCTCTACTCTCCATGCCAAGGTGAAGTTCCCTTTTGGCGGCCAGGTCGAAGAAATTATTGGGAGTCAGTCCGTGGCGAGGCAGTGCTTGACAGCCGCAGTTCTGCGCAGGCTGGAACCCGAATCCTCGGCCCCGGCTGCATCGACCCCATAGCAATTAGCCTCTTTTGCTATAACGGGGGAGGCAGTGCCTAAAGAGCCCACGTGTGAGGGGTTGGACAAAGTTCTCGTGGATAGTGACCCGGAGAGGTTCTTCCAAGTAGGGACTCAGTTGCCGGCCGAGGAAAGAGAGGGGTTGGTCGCATTCTTGAAAAGGAACATTGACGTGTTTGCATGGGATGCATACGAGGTGCCTGGGATTGACCCGAACTTTATTTGCCACCACCTGAATGTTAGCCTGGCTGCCATGCTGAAGAGGTAACCCCCTCGGCGCTCTTCTAAAGAACATTCTGAGGCTGTCAAAGAAGAAGTCATCAGACTCAAGAGAGCTGGGGCTATCAAGGAGGTGTTTTATCCTGAGTGGCTAGTGCACATAGTCGTGGTAAAGAAGAAAAGTGGGAAATGAAGGGTCTGCGTGGACTTCACAGATCTAAACAAGGCCTACCCCAAAGACTCTTTCCCAATGCCTCACATAGACTAGTTGGTGGACGCGACAGTCGGCCACCCTTGGATGAGTTTTCTAGACGTCTTTCAGGGGTACCACTAGATACCCTTGGCTTTGGAGGACCAAGAGAAAACAACCTTTGTTACCCCCACCAGTAACTACCATTACAAAGTGATGCCTTTCGGCTTGAAGAACGCAGGGGCTACCTACCATAAGATGATGACCAAGATGTTCGAGGCACAGTTAGGAAAAACTGTTGAGGTGTACGTGGATGACATGGTTGTAAACAGTAGGACTATATTGGAGCACGTGGCCGACCTAAACAACACCTTTCAGACTTTGAGGGAGCACAAGTTACGTTTGAACGCCTCCAAATGCTCATTTGGTGTAGGGTCTGGCAAAGTTTTGGGTTATATGCTCACTCATAGGGGCATTGAGGCCAACCTTGCCCAGATCACTACAATCTACAATATGTAACCTCCTTGGAACCCGAAGGAGGTCCAAAGGTTGGCAGGGATGATGGCTGCCCTCAACAGGTTCATTTCCCGGTCTGCGGACAGGTACCGACCCTTCTTCCAGCTGTTGAATAAATGGAAGGGATTCGAATGGACCGAGGAATGTTCCCTGGCCTTCTAGCAGCTAAAGGAATATCTCTCTCGGCCACCCATTATGTCTCGCCTTGACTTAGATGAAGTATTGTTCGCATACATAGCTGTGGCTGCCCACGTCGTCGGCCTGGTTCTGATACAGGATGACGACGGTATACAGAGACCAGTCTATTATGTGAGCAAGTCTCTGCAGGAAGTCGAGATTCAGTATCTACCATTAGAGAAGGCGATTTTAGCCATGGTGCACGCGATGCGCTGGCTCCCGCACTACTTTCAATCCCACACCATTGTCATACTAACCCAGCTCCCACTTAAGTCCGTGCTGCAGAGTGCTGACTACTCTAGCAGAATTGCTAAGTGAGGAACTGCCTTGGGAGCTTTTGACATCAAGTACATGCCTCGCACCTCTGTGAAGGGGCAAGTCCTGGTCGACCTGGTGGCGGAGTTCGCTGAGCTTTCCATAGAGGAAAACCTGGAGGGATGGGGCATGGATGGAAAACTAGTTGGCGTAATCTCGTTTGAGAAACCTCCGGTGTGGAAGGTTTTTATGGACGGAGCCTCCAACCAAAAAGGTTCAGGTGTAGGGATAGTGTTAATATTCCCGGAGGGAATCGTTGTGGAAAAGTCTTTGAGGTTAGCGTTCTCGGCTACCAATAATGAGGCCGAAAACGAAGCTTTGCTAGTGGGAATGGATATGGTTCAAAAAATAGGGGAAAAACAGTGCAAGCATTCTCAGACTCGCAGCTAGTGGTCAGCCAGGTGGAAGGGAAATTGGAAGCCAGGGAACCGAGAATGCAAGAGTATTTAGCTCGCGCCAAACACTTACAGTCCAAATTCGAGTCTTTTGCATTGTCGCATATCTTCAGGAATGGGAACACCCACACCGACTCATTAGCCATATTCGCAACCTCCTCGGCACAAGGCCTGCCTTAGGTCATCCTGGTTGAAGACCTATTCAAGCTCGCTGGGCTAAGCGGTGATGCCCTCCAGATCCACCAGGTTAGAATGTGACCCAGTTGGATGGACCCAATAGTGTCTTTCCTTAAACACGACACCGTGCCTAAAGAAAGGTATGAAGCCAACAAGATTCGTAGAAAGGCTCCTCGGTTTTGGCTATCCGAGGAAGGGAAACTTTATAAACGCTCGTTTTCAGGACCCTACCTGCTGTGCGTGCACCCGGAAGCAACAGAGCAACTTTTGAAAGAACTACACGAGGGAATATGTGGCAGCCACATTGGAGGAAGATCGCTAGCCCATAGAGCCCTCACTTAGGGATACTGGTGGCCAAACATGCAGAGAGAGGCGCAGGATTACGCAAAGAAGTGTGATTAATGTCAGAGGTTCGCTCCTAACATCCCCTAGCCGGGGGGTGTCCTTAACCCTTTGGTCAGCCTTTGGCCGTTCGCTCAGTGGGGCTTGGATATCATGGGTCTATTTCTGAGGGCAGTGGGAAACAAGAGATGGTTGCTCGTCGGGACGGACTACTTCACCAAGTGGGTTGAGGCAGAGCCCCTCTCGAACATCAGAGACGTGGATGCAAAGAAGTTCGTCTGGAAAAATATTGTCACAAGGTTTGGGATCTCGCGCACCTTCGTCTCAGACAACGGCCTGTAGTTTGACAGTAGAGCCTTCAGAAAATACTGTGGGGACTTCGGCATTACAAATAGGTACTCCACCCCAGCCTACCCGCATAGGAATGGCCAAGTTGAGGCAGTGAACAAAACAATAGTTAATGAGCTCAAAAAGAGGCTGGACGACGCTAAAGGAAGATGGGTAGAAGAAGTACCACATGTATTATGGACTTACCGAACTACTCCACGAAGGTCAACGGGGGAGACGCCCTATTCGATGTCATATGGTGCTGAAGCCGTAATCCCCTTGGAAATAAAGTTTCCAATGATGAGGACTCATTCCTTTGCCCCAAGCAGCAATGACACCTTGCTGCAGCGCTGCCTGGGGCTGGACTTGATAGAGGAGAGGCGAGAGAATGCTATGGTCCGACTAGTTTGCTATAAGCAAAAGCTCAAGCAAAGGTACGATTCTCACGTGAAATCCAGGCCCCTTACTCCCGGAGACCTAGTACTGAGGAAAGTTGTTGGGACTGCTAAAGATCCAACATGGGGAAAATTAAGGCTAAACTGGGAGGGGCCCTACCGCATAACCTCGGTGGCCGGCATAGGGTCGTATTACCTCGCCGATTTAGAAGACAAACCTGTAATAAGGCCCTGGAATGTAAATAATCTTCGAAGGTACTACTATTAATGAAAGGCGTACCCACCATGCATTTGGATATCATTGCATCATGCTAATTGTTAACATTTCAAACTCTAATGCCAAACAAAAGTGTTAATGTCAATCTGGGCTATGCCAGGTCCTTGGACTTTCTGCCTTGAGAAAATTTAACATACAGTTCTTTTTAATTATGTGTTAATGTCAATCTAGGCTATGCCAGGTCCTCGGACCTTCTGCCTTGGAAAAATTTAACATGTAGTTCTTTTTTATTATGTGTTAATGTCAACCTGGGCTATGCCAGGTCCTCGAACCTTCTACCTTAGGAAAATTTAACATGTAGTTCTTTTTTATTATGTGTTAATGTCAACCTGGGCTATGCTAGGTCCTCGGACCTTCGGCCTTAGGAAAATTTAACATACAGTTCTTTTTAATTATGTGTTAATGTCAACTTGGGCTATGCCAGACCCTCGGACCTTCTACCTTGGAAAAATTTAACATACAGTTCTTTTTAATTATGTGTTAATGTCAACCTGGACTATGCCAGGTCCTCGGACCTTTTGCCTTGGGAAAATTTAACATGCAGTTCTTTTTAATTATGTGTTAATGTCAACCTGGGCTATGCCAGGTTCTCGGACATTCTGCCTTGGAAAAATTTAACATCCAGTTCTTTTTAATTATGTGTTAAAGT
This sequence comes from Castanopsis chinensis, assembly GCA_032878915.1. Taxonomy (NCBI): domain Eukaryota; kingdom Viridiplantae; phylum Streptophyta; class Magnoliopsida; order Fagales; family Fagaceae; genus Castanopsis; species Castanopsis chinensis. The sequence goes on along the minus strand of JAVQMG010000108.1, from coordinate 5,872,186 downwards.
CAACCTAGGCTATGCCAGGTCCTCGGACCTTTTGCCTTGGGAAAATTTAACATACAGTTCTTTTTAATTATGTGTTAACATCAACTTGGGCTATGCCAGGTCCTCGGACCTTCTGCCTTGGGAAAATTTAACATGCAGTTCTTTTTAATTATGTGTTAAGGTCAACTTGGGCTATGCCCGGTCCTCGGACCTTCTGCCTTGGGAAAATTTAACATACAATTCTTTTTAATTATGTGTTAACGTCAACCTGGGCTATGCCGAGTCCTCGGACCTTCTGCCTTGGGAAAATTTAACATGCAGTTCTTTTTAATTAATGTGTTAACGTTAACCTGGGTGATGCCAGGTCCTCGGACCTTCTGCCTTGGGAAAATTTAACATACAGTTTTTTTTTTTTTTTAATTTTGTGTTAATGTCAACCTAGGCTATGCTAGGTCCTCGGACCTTCTGCCTTGGAAAAATTTAACTTGCAGTTCTTTTTAATTATGTGTTAATGTCAACCTGGACTATGCCAGGTCCTCGGACCTTCTGTCTTGGGAAAATTTAACATGCAGTTCTTTTTAATTATGTGTTAATGTCAACCTAGGCTATGCCAGGTCCTCGGACTTTCTGCCTTGGGAAAATTTAACATTCAGTTCTTTTTAATTATGTGTTAAAGTCAACCTGGGCTATGCCAGGTCCTCGGACCTTCTGCCTTGGAAAAATTTAACACACTACTCCTTTTGACTAAGTGTTAACATGCAATTTAGCTAAATGTTGACACTGTCTCTTCGGACGTTCGGCCTTGTTGAATTCTAAACGCAGTTCATTTTTTAAGTAATTGTTACTGATAAACTGCATGTGGTTAAAATGCTCTCATGGTTAAACCGCACTTATATTAATTTCAAACATGCTCCTGTGCACTGAGCTATTGGTTCATTAACCCAATCACGTCGGGAGGGATGTTGAGTTACTTAGAGTTCACATGCAACTTGTGGCACAATAAAGCAAATTATACAGTAATAAACATAACACATCAAGAAATTGGAAACAAGGTCTTGAAATCATTGCTAAAAGTTGTTTACATCAAAACTGAAAGAGAAAAATTTCAAGGGGAGACATCGAAAAATCTACAAAAAACTAAGTGGCGCGAGGAGGGATCCCGAGATGGCCTATCCTTTTATCTTCAATGGGGGGTCCTTTCCCGACTTAGTTGAGGGGTCCTTGGCCCAACCCTCAACCTTAGTTTGCTTCAGATTGGTCTCAGATGGGTCCTGGACTTTTTTCCCCTTATCTTTTGCAGTGGGCGGAGGAACAACCTGTCCAGCTAGCTTGCCCAACAACTTCTCAGCCACTTCATCAGAAGCAATGACTTCTTCGGGAGGAGGAACTTGCTCTTGATTGGAGAGAGGCAACACCGGGGGTGCGGTCCTAGGAGCAATCAAAATGACTTGAGCGTCTTCGAACGATCTGATATCCTCGGGATACCAGACCCTCTTGGCTCCCCTCCACTCGGAGTCGGTAGGAACTTCCGCCATGTTCAGGGCTTTCGCTTAAACCTGCTGGCAGTATTCCCTGCACAACTCTGCTAGCTCTTCGGCTAGCCGTTTCTCCGTCGTCTCCACCCCCTCGTTATATGTAGCTTTAGTGGCGGCCTTCAAGGTCTCTCTTATAGTGTGAGCCGCTTCTTTGGCTTGGGCAAGCTACTTCTTCAAGTCCGAGATCTCCTGCCTAGCTTTGGACAGCGCCTCGTCCCTTTGATGTAGCTGCTTGCGCTGGCTTTCCACCTGGGGCTCCGCATTCTTAAGACTGGCGTCGATACTCCTCCTCTCATTCTGCTCCTGGGAGAGTTTTGCGGCTAAGTCACACTTCTTGACCTTAACGGGGCCCAAGTCTTTCTCAACCTCCTCTTTGGCTGCCTGCTCAGCCCCTACCTAGTTCTGGTAGTACCCCCCTCCCTACTCGGCAGGGAAAACCTCCTAAATGGCCTGCGGAGAGAAATTTCAACGGATGCACAGCAAAGCATGAAAGACGCGCAAGGGCAAAAAAAAAAAAAAAACTAAAACTAAAGGGATAAAACGTACCAGGCCTAGGTCCCTTTTAAGGGAAAGAAAAAGACGCGTTCGACCCATCCTCCCCAAGTCCTCCATGTCCCTTGGCAAGAGGAGGGGTTGCTCTAGAACATTGGCCAAATGAGGGGCATGAGCCCTCTAAAAGTCCCTTATGCTTGCCTAGAGGGGGATCGGAGCCTCGTCCACCTCCAGTACGGAGGACTAGCTTGACTCTCCTCAGGGGACCTCGGCTTGCCCACGGAGTTCCCCGCTCTTTACGGACAAGGCTCGCCCCCTCACCTTTGGCAACCTGCTGCTGCTGCTGCTGTTGTTGCTGCTTTTGCTGTTTTTGTTTCTTCTCCCTCTCCCTGTCCACCTCCTCATTCTCGTTCCTCTTCTTCTTTGGGACGTAAGTGGGAGGAGGGAGTGGGTCGGATGGAGGGAGAGGAAGAGGCAGCTTCGGCTAGGACCCGGAGGCGTCCACCTTTGGGATTTGGGCGCCTTTTTTCCTAGTGAAGAGCGTCTTCAAGGTTGTCATATCGTCGTCTTCCTCGGAGGAGTCCTTTGGCCGGGCGATGAATAAACCTTCAATGCCAGAGTTCCTGTCTGAGTTGCCCTTTTCTTCGTCCAAAATGTTGACCACATGACCCTCTAAAGGTCTTTCGGCCTCCTCCAAGTGGAACCGATCTATTTCCTCGTCGAGGGATGGAGGGGATGTCGTAGCCTCTACTCAAACGAATTGATCTTCCCGCTTCACTGCCAAAGGGATGGCTTCAACGGTCCGACCGTAGAGGATGGTGGATGGGGCATCAGGTATAGCGCGAGGGGCAAGGAATTCAGGTTAGGGTCTATCCTCGCATGTCTCCGGTCGCCTTCGAGGATGGTGTCTTCAACCTCTTGGAAAACTTTTGATATCAGTTCGTACCCCAATATAAGGTGGGTGGCCCTCACCTGCAGGTCTCCGTTCACAAAGACTTCAGACCTTAAAACCCTGTTAAAGTTCGAGACGTTGACTTCGCTCAAGCGGGGCGACGTGTACTGTTTGTCTGTGAAGGAAATAACAGTGAAGTTAGACATGATCAGACACAAACGACAAGCCAAACAAAGAAAGCACCATAAGGGCAACGAATCTACTCAGAGAAACCAAAGGGGGCAAAACTTTAAACCAAGATTTCTAAGTCCTAGGGAGTCACACTTGGTTGCCCCTCCTTCACTGGGCAATGGGAGCCGTCATACCACCGCCCGGTGGCAATGAGGTGGTCATCCTTCATGCCTTTATTAGACTTCGGCAGGCAGGAGATGAGCCTGACGGTGTTAGACCTCGACTTGAGGTAATAGCCTGCATCCCTCAGCCGGTGGCACTCATACAAATAAATGACATCGCGCCATGTGAGGCACAAGCCCATCTGCTCATTTAGAGCATCGACGCAACCTAATACCCTAAACATGTTGGGAGTACACTGGTCAGGACACAACCTATGGTTACGGAGGTACTCACTGGTCACGTTCTTCATGGGGAGTGTCATCCTACTCTCTAAGAAGGCATTTATAGGGATGACAACCTGTCCCTCCTTCCTAGAATCCGCCACGGCCTCTGGGGGGCAGTATTCCAGACCCACTTCCGGAGGAATGTGGTACTTAGCCCAGAATCCTTCCATGCCAGAAGCTGTATCCACTAGACACTTAAACCTACCCATCGGGTCGAAAATCAAGACAAAGATTTATGAAGAAAGGGAAGAAAGGTTGACAGCCGAGGAGAAAAAGGTTCGAGGAAAGGAGAAACTTACAAAAGAAAGGTGTGCGAACTTGGGAAAACTTCTTGAAGAAAATGAGATTGAAACTTTAGAATATGTTTGCTCTTTGGTGGAAATGACGGATGTCACGGTTACCAAAACGTTTTGAATGATCGAAGGACGGTGGTTCGTGGAAAACATCCAGCTCAAATTTTTGGTAACAAATCTGAGCCGTTGGATCCACATCTCACCGTTGAAAGTGGGCGACAGGGAGTTACTCAGTGCAATTAATGCAAGCGTTATGTATCACGAAGCGTCAGGAGCCCATCTAGAAGGCGCGAGGGGACTTCGCACGTGTAAAATTTGAGGTGTCACGTGAAGGTAATCTGCAGGTCAAAAACTCATTTCCCTCCTCGGATCGGAGTCGAATGAATTTTTGAGGGGCTATTGTGGGGGTAAAAATGTCAAAACACCAATGTGGGCCTAGGGCCTTGTCCAAGGATGTTGACTTCATTAAAGGGCTGTAAGGCGGGGATAAGGTCGCCTAAATCAAGGGCCTAGGAGCCTACTGATCAGGACACTGGCCAAGTAGGGAGAGTCTGAGGAGAAGGTCTCCTCGGACAACAGAAACGAGGACCGAAGGGTGCAACATGACGCCTAGGGGAGGACTCTTAAAGCTTAACAAGCCATGTCACACTTCAACGGGACGCCGAGGAGGAGAACTAGTGAGACGTGCTCTGCACAAAGCTGCTACCACCGCATTAAAGGCTTCCCACCTACCCGCCTGGACGCATTAATGGAGAAGTGACCACTGAGAGGACAGTGATCAGCCTTATGGCCACGATGGAGAGTTTCCAAGAAGACGATGGATGGGAAAGGGATTTACATTTATGACTTCATGAACAGGAACAAGAGAAAGGGGGAGTATAAAAGGAGAAGGGGAGGCCATTAGAAAAGACCGGGTCTTGGAAAGGAAGAAGATTTTTCTCCAGCATAGCATAAGGGAAGCAAGGATAGAGACTCCTCGGCCCACGTCTGAGGAAAGCTAAAGTTACTCCACCAGCTCGTTGCACGCCAATAGTGGACTTAGCCCTAATGCCATTGCTTCCAACCGTCCCAAGAAGTCTAGGCTTCAAGCCCGCTCTCTACAAATTCTATTGTATAGGCCATTTGGGCCGGCCCTGTCATATACTTGGGTCCAAGGCTTGATTTCTGTCCTTACAACTGTAGTCTAAGGCTACAACTAATTTTGTGCTAAACTTTGTCCAAAAAAAAAATTATATATATAAGATATACATCAAATATTCCCCCTCAAGATAATGTACAACATCCCCTAACCTCTCTACTTCTTTTGTTTTAATACTATTCAATTTTGAAAAGAATTCTGGCACGCGGCAAATTGGTGCTCTCCCAGAAAGAAGATAAGGCTTTCTTGATTGGTTCATAATATTTTTGGTAGGTCAATTTTTTTTTACTACTTTCTCTTGATTTTTTGCTTTTTTAATTCGTAAAGTAGTTTTTGCTGATCCGTGATTTTCCAAAATGCCATTCTAGGTTTAAACGTCAATTTAAGGGGTTTCCTTTGCTTGGATTCCTACTTTTACATGTCTAAAGTATAGATAATAGAGTTAGATATGTAAAATTACTAATTAAAAAACTCTTAAATTTTAGATAAATTTGAAAAAAATAGTTTCTTCTACCCACATTTCATATCTACAATTAGTTTTCACAGTTTCAACAATTTAAAACTACACCAATATATATATATATATATATATATCTCTCTACTTCATGTCTTTTAATACTATTCAATTTTGAAAAGAATTCTAAAACTCCACAAAGTTGCGCTCTCCTAGAAAAGAAACTGCAAGATTTCATTGAATTTTTTTTTTGGGAAATTTCCTGAATAGCTAATTATAGGTTCTTCTCTCCATCGGAACAATGGGCCATTATGCTTGCTACTAAACTTGTTGAAGAGATGAAATATAACCAAGATATATATTTTTTAATCAGAGGTTAAATTGATCATCAGAAGAAAAATTAGACAAAAAATTAGGATACATTATAGGAAAATAAGTCTTCCATCAAAGGGTAGAAAATAAAAGGCTTCCATAAAAATTCTCGTAGAATCAAGAATGAAGTTTTTCATCCATGGTTGGTTTATAATGATTTTTAGTAGGTCAATTTTCATTTTTTGTTACTTTCTCTTTATTTTCTGCTTTTTTAATTCGTATATTAGTTTTAACTGAAACACCATTCCAGGTCAAGGGTGGTCGTTATGAGTCAAGAAAGAGTTAATTAAAGAAAAAAAATTAAGAAAAATAAATATTTTAGTAAAATATAGTGCTATTTGTAAAACAAATAATGTGATAAAAGTATTTTAATAAGTGAGTATATAAAATAGGAAAAAAATATATTTTATGTGATAGAAATATACAGAAATGTTTGTGCTCTTAGCATATATTAGCTGTATTTTAATAAGAATTTGTTTATAAAGAAATTTTATATAACCTTATTTAAATTTTGTGAAAATATATGTTAGTGAAAAAATTATGTAAACGTGTGTTGTGGTGTTTGAACACCGTTATCAACAGTATCTTAGAGCCCATTTGATACGTGTGTTTAAATAATAATTTTTAATATTTTTAAAAATATATATAAATAAAAAAATATATAAAAATACATGTAATATTATTTAAAATTTGAAAACAAGGTGGCGGACCAAACGGGCTTTAATTATATTTGAAAGGATTTCGATTCTGATTTCTGAGAAGCGATCCGTGAACGCGAATATATTCGAAGGTAGTGACTATAATTATGTGGTAGATCAGGCCCATCATTAGTATTGTACTCTCCCATGTTACCAATCACTCGATCCATCTCCATCTCCATCGCCATCACCATCTTTTATCTTTGACATCAAAATGATTGGCAGTGAGATCCATCACAAGTGACATTGCTCACCCGCATAAAATCCCATTTTCCATTTCTCAGTCAAAAAGAAAAAAACAGAAAAACCCAAGTCCAGAAAGTTCTCCAAATTTCAATTGCTTTCCCGAATCTAGAGAGAGCGAGAGAGAGAGAGAGAGAGAGAGAGGTTTGGGGGTGTTTGGTTTGTATTTTTAATCAACTATTTTCATTTTTTAAACACGTATACCAAATGCAGGCGGCAGAGATATCAGAGCTAAAGCAATTCGTAAGAGAATGCAAGACTAACCCCTCACTTATCCACAACCCCTCTCTTGCTTTCTTCAAGTCCTATCTCCAAAGGTGCTTTTACTTTTACCATATACTCCTATATATACGTCTTATATTAATTAATTGATTTTAATTCTTTGTTTCATTGAGTCACGTTGGAATTTCTTTTTTGCTTGAAGCTTGGGAGCTCGAATTCCACCAGAACCAAAAACGGTGAGCCCTTTTAAATATCAAACTACTACTGTTATTTTAGAAGCTTCAATTCAATTAGCCTTGGCAATTTACAATCTATAGGATTTTTTTTTTTTTTTTGAATTTAAATATATTATTTTGGTGCAAACTACTAGTATCTGTTGCTTAGATCAAAACAAGACAAAAGGGATACTGCCTAAAACAGTTATTTATTTGTATAGAGACCTCAAAATCAATTACTTAAAGTGTACATGATTAGTCTTCCCAACACCATCTACAAAGCACGGACACTTCATTTAGGGTACTTGTGTCGTGTCGTGTCTGTGTTAGGCTACATGTCAACAATGTCAAAGGATAAGATTGAGAAAGCCAATTGAGTTGGCTTAACATCTCACAGTTGTCATGAATCGTTTACTTTATTATTCAGTTGATAAATTAATTTGCATATCTGAATATACTCAACTCTTACTTTTCCTTGCATTTTAATTATTTGTGTCAGTTTAGTTACTCTGCCTAAGCCATTTTCTGTTATAATTTCTCAGAAATTGCTCCTGTATTGCTTCCTAGCTAAATGCCTTCAATGGTCCTATTATTCCTTGCCAATAATCCATCAAACCATTGAAAGCATCATGTTTGTAATTTATATTCAATAGTCCTATTAACCTAGGATGCACAGTTCATTTCGGGTGCCGTACTCATGTCATAATGGTGTCCTATTTGTCGTATCATGTTATAATTTTCCAAAAATTTCTCATGTTGCTGTATTGTACCCATACCCCTGTCCGTGTCCGTGCATCCTAGCGCTATATTTTTCATTTCTCGCATCAGTTTCTTTGTAGTTCATTTTGCTAGATGTTTGTGATAATGCATGCTCTGATTATTAGAAGAGTAATATGCAGGAAAAAGGTGGTGACAAAATGTCAGGCACTGGGGAACATTTTGATGCCAAAAATCCTCATACAGCTACTGAAGATGATGATGAACTTGTTGAGTCTGATATTGAGTTGGATGTTACTGATGTTGTGGAGCCTGATAATGATCCTCCACAAAAGGTGAGTGGTATAAAAATTTGGTGGAGGATGCTTAGGCCTGATATTTTTGCCTGTTTTATTATGAATTACTCTTCAGACTATTAGATTTGTGTATTATTTAATGTCAGATGGGAAACCCTTCCATTGAAGTTACAGAAGAGAATCGGGAAGCTGCGCAAAATGAAAAATCAAAAGCTATGGTTGCTGACTCTGAAGGCATGGCATCCTTTGTTATTATTAACATTTTCATTTGAACATTTCTTTGGTTATGTTTTTTGGCAGGTTTTCTGTCTGTTAATTAGATCCTGTATTTCAGGTAAAATGGATGAAGCCATAGACCATCTAACTGAAGCCATCATGCTGAACCCAACTTCAGCAATATTATATGCAACTCGAGGTAATCGTTTTCAAATGAAAGTTTCTTAATTTATTGTGTCAACCTTCTTTGGCCTTTATTGTTTGGCCTTACCCCATCACTGCCTTATTCTCATGGAAGCCTAATTTTCACATTTTCAGCAAGTGTCTTTGTCAAATTGAAGAAACCAAATGCTGCGATCCGTGATGCTGATGCAGCTTTACAGGTTGGTTAATGGCCCTTAAAATTGGCACATGAAGTTTCTCATAAAATTATAAATGAACTAATCATGCATCTTACTTTAAAATTTATAATGTCTGACACTAATCTGATTCCCAGAACTCTATTTTTGTGTTCTTTTGACCTGAAGATCTATATTTGTTTGTCTAGATCAACCCTGATTCAGCAAAAGGATATAAAATACGGGGAATGGCAAGGGCCATTTTGGGCCGGTGGGAAGAATCAGCAAGTGATCTGCATGTAGCATCAAAGTTGGACTATGATGAGGAGATTGGTTTGGTGCTTAAAAAGGTAAACCATCTTCTTTTGATATGAAAATTTGCCACAGGAATTGCTGCTTGACAATTTGTTCATTGGTAGGTTGAACCCAATGCCCGCAAAATTGAAGAGCATCACAGGAAATATGAACGCTTGCGGAAAGAAAGGGAGCTTAAAATAGCTGAACGTGAAAGGAAAAGGCGGCAAGCTGAAGCAGTAAGTAGAGTTAAACATCATTTTATTTGTTTCATTTCTGTTTCCTTTTCTGTGTTACATAATATTACATCAAATAAAACTTGGTATATCTGATAATGTTAGCTAGATGCTTTCATCTTTAGCAGAGTTGGTGTGGGTTGTTGTCAAGTTCTAAGTCATTTATAACAATCCTCTCATTTATTAGGTAGAAAGTGGACATGGCTAACTTTATGATTAAGTCCATTGGCAACATTTGTATCAATTAAATGTCATATTTATGTATGAATTGTAAACTAGGCCTCGAATCATAGCTTTGCTATTAGAATTTGTTTTTCCTTTTTGGCCTTTCTGAGTTGCTGAGGGATTTTGGAGATGTTCAGGGTTGGGAATTGTTATACGTGAGGGTCAGAAATCTCAAGTAATTGAATGATCACTCTCTGTTTCTTTCTTTCTTTCTTTTTTTTTTTTTTTTTTTTTGGGGGGGGATTATTATGATCACTCCCTGTTTATCCCCATGCTGGTTCAATTTATCACCCATATCAGAGATTTATAACCTTGATTCTGATGCTTATAGCTCTTTTGAATTTTGTGCAGGATCGAGATGCATTGTCTGCTTTAAAGGACGGTATGGCTGCTGATTCCCTTTTCCATTTATAATGTATTCAAATGCCGGGTTAACTGTTTGCTTTTTTAAGAAGGTCTATTGATTGTCAGAAGAAGGCCCTGCCAATAAGAACCATATCCCTAGAATCTCATCCTATAGGTTGGGTTACAATTTGTAGCTCATACTATATATGTATATAAGTATTTTGATTCAGAGCTTTATCAATAGAACAAAATTAGAGTAGAGTATCAAAAAATCTGCAGACCTTGTTATGGGTTATGCACAGTTTGGTAATTATATTATCATTAGGTAGTAATTTCTGTTATTCATGAAAATCAACAAGACAGAACAAAATGGTTGATTGTTAATGTTCTTTTTTATTGAGAGAGAGAGAGAGAGAGAGAGAGAGAGAGTACGGCAGTTGTGGACAGCTGAGATTTTTATGGGATTGTTTGTTTGAGATTTTTTTATTTTGCTGAAACTGAAAATTTTTTGTTGAAAATACTGTAGATAAAGGAAAAAGTCAGCTGAAATAGTATAGTGTGACTCATGAATAGTACCAAAAAGTGCAGTGGGACTGATGAATAGTAGTAAAAATAAGTTGAATAGTAAAATAAATTGGCAAAAGTAATCTTTGCCAAACGGACACTAAGAATAGCGTTTGGTGGGAGAAGGGCTAGAAAATAGTGAGGAGTATGTGGTTTCTAATGCTGAAAACGAATAGTTAGGATTTAGAGATGAAATAAAGGGGGAAAAGTAAGACTTGGGTTCCTGTTCCAGAGATGTGAATAGTAATGTAAACTGTATTTTGACTATTTGAGGGTTATTTGGTGGATTTGTGGATTAAGGTTTTGAAGTTTTGAATTTAGGATTTAAAAGGAGACAAACCACTATCTGTGTTTGCAAGGTTTTAAGCTATTGTTTAAGAACAGAATGGAAAATAATGAACTTCTAGATATGACACTTAGGATTTCCTTGGTATCACATCTCGGAGAAGGTTGTATCACTCAAATTCAAAGAAGCATTGTCATTTCAAGCAGCACCATGTGGACAAGTCACTACATCCAAGAAGAGCTATCTTTTAGAACATGTATAGGCTTGTGCTTAATTTATTTAGTAGTTGGAAATGTGGAATTAGCTTTAGCTTGTGAATATTTTAGCACCGGTCAAATTTATTTACCCATGTGCTTAGGATCTAGTTAGTTATGGTGATGACATCACAACTAACTCTTCGTTGTATAAATAGCCATGCTACGGCCTTGTAAAGGAAGATTTTGATGAATGAGAATTTTGTCTTTACGACGTGTTTTGAGGCACAGAATATCTTCCTTAAGGTTAAGGATTATCTCCCCACCTGCTAAAATCAATCATTTTCACCCTTTCTTTGAAGGCACCTTTGATGTTATTGCATTACCTTTGCGATCTTCATGACTCATCCCTTTGATGAATAAGTATAGCCTAAATCATCTAATAATCCCAAAGAAAATAAGGGCTCTTAACATGTATGACATGTCTAAGGTCTCTTAACAACTCGATCAAACATCCTGATCTTGACAGTACCAATCCCAATGATCGGGCAAGCAACAAAGTTGCCCATTAGTACAATAACTATATTGCAAGGTATTTATTTGCCAAACCATTCTTTCCTTGGTAAATATGGTATGAACATGTGAAATCTAAAATCTATGATTTTAATTGAGCATCATTACTTGATGAGACTTAAAGTAGATATGCATCAACCTTACTGTTTGATTTTTCTTTCGCGACATTGGCTGATTTTGAGGGTCTCTTTTTCATTCTTCCTCTCTTCTAGGTGCTGTTTCAACTCTTCACACCGATATTTGTGATCTCTTTCTATTGGAGTTCCTTCCTTTTAAATTTGCATGTTTCATCTACCCTGATTGTTTGACTCTGACTTTACAACAAGCCAATTAGCCTAAAAGTCATCACCACTCTTCATTATGTGTGTGTGTGTGTGTGTGTGTGTGTGATAGGAGAGCACTAGTCACCCATTAAAGTTCTAAAGTCTCCTTCCCATACATCAAGGTAGTCATCAGATGATCAAAAGATGTGGGGAGCAATGCTAATTGAAATATTGCTTTATCTTCCTCCTCAAGCTTTACCCTGAAATTTGATAGTTGCATATTCAACATGTTAAACACATTGACATGCTCCAACAAATCTGAGTAGTCGTCCATTTGCAAACTGTAAAGTTGCTTCTTCATGTACAACACTTTGTTAGATTCTTTTTCATATAGAGACTTTCTAATTTTATTCCAAGGATGTTGTGAATTACCTCATCACCCAGGTTAAAACGAATTGAGACTTTCTAATTTATTCCAAATCTGCTCCACTGTCTGTACTTTTAAGATGTTGTGAATTACCTCATCACCCAGGTTAAAATGAATTGCATTGGCTTCATTTTCATCCATCTTTTTCCAATCTTCGTCACTCAAAACTTTTGAGCTTCTTTTCCTTCCCAAGCAAGCCTTTCGAACTCTTGGATTCTGAGATCCTTCATCTTCCTTTTCCAATGAGAACAATTTTCCTTACCGCAAAAGTTCTCTACCTTGTACTTGGTTTTTGTCATGTTCACTGTAACCATTCAATGATAACCTTGTTTTGATACCATTTGTGTAAATAGCACTCTCAAGATTCAAACCTATAACTGTAAAGATAAAATAAATCAACAAGCACACACAAAATGAACAAGAAAGTTTCACTATAAAAATAGGGATATTACAACAGTGACAAGGACTTTCTCAAGAAACCTAAACCCCCAGATATTCCATAGTCTCTGTCTCTGTCGCTGTCTCTGTCTCTCTCTCTCAAATATCACTAGTATACGACAAGAGAAGATAATTTTTCTTGAATCTTTTCTTGAGCTGCAACACGAGAGAACACATACAAAGAAAGGGAGCAAGCCCATATATATGTTTGACATAATTCAGTATCAATTGAAAATCCTAATATCACTTTTACACGGTGAAGGCCTACTGAGAATCTAATACAAGTCAAACTGTTGTAACCAACTTAATTTGAACTCCAAGAAATTAAGCCACTTCGTAACACATGGAACTTAAAATAGCAGCTCTTGAACCCCCTTCCCTAACTCTATCCCTATTTTCCACTGGAAGCCCCAGAAATCCTTTGTACTGTCTCTCTCTCTCTCTCTATCATGGTGCCCTATAAGTTACCTTATATTGGACATCAATGATGCTGCCTTAACTACACCCTGGAGAAGGTGTTTTGGGATGAGTCCATGTTCAAGGGGGTGAACAGATTTATGAGGCTTTTGGATGATCAGATGGAGAACAACTACACCCAGGAGAATGGGTTTTGGGTTGAGTCCATGTTCAAGGGGATGAACAGATTTATGAGGCTTTTGGATGATCAGATGGAGAACGGCTTTTATAAGATGAAGATGTAGTAAGTTATTAGACAAATTTTTATACTTAGGTTTTCGTAGGAAGTTTTGTTTTGGGATTTTTGTTTCTGTTGGAATTTGGTTGGGAATATAAGAATTAATAAATAGTGAGATGGTTAAATTTTTTTTATATAAAAGAGAGTTTTAAGTTTTGTGGTTGGATATTTTTGGGGTGGTATTTGATGATTGAATTTCAATCTTTTTGGGCATTTGACTGTTGAGGTGCTTTGGGGCCAGAGGAATAGTTAAGAGTTCCCTTTTGTATTAGACCATCTTGATTGACAGATAGTAAGCCGAAGCTCCCTTTGCTATAACTTCTAGTATGTCAAAACCACTTTGAGGCATGAAGTTATATGATAATTTGTTTGCACTTATTTATTGAAGGTTATCTTATCATGCTTTGGGATTATAACAGGGGAGGTTATCAGTATTCACTCTGTTAGTGAACTGGAACCAAAGTTGAATGCTGCTTCAAAAACTGCTCGCCTGGCAATCCTATACTTCACTGCAACATGGTGTGGTCCTTGCCGTATGATTTCTCCTCTTTACACAAGCTTAGCTGGCAAGTACCCAAAAGTTGTTTTCCTGAAAGTTGACATAGATGAGGCAAAGGACGTAGCTGCACGCTGGAATATTAGTAGTGTTCCAACCTTTTTCTTTCTTAAAAATGGTAAGGAGGTTGACAATTTAGTTGGGGCGGACAAAAGTGCTCTTGAAAGGAAGATCGCACAGCATGCAGGGTAGATGTGAACTAATTTTAGATCAGAACATGGATTCCAGTTATTTCTTGTTGCACTTGCCTTATGTTGTTTGATTTTGTCTATTATGTTGTACATGGAACATATGCCTGTGAAGATAGTTCCGGTTCTTGTATCTGATTTGCTGAGTTGTGTTCACTGTGATTATAATAAAAATAAATTTGCTTCTATTGTCCGTGGGAATTCTTTTTTAACACTTTTTCAAAAGTGGGCACCTATGGCCTACTTTTGGTGTCCCAGCATCAGGGAGTTCTATCTTGATTTGGTTTGTGCAAATAGAGTATGCGTTTTGCTTTAGCTCAGTTTCGCTTACATAGTCGACTCTTGCATGCCTTTGGATACAAGGGATGTGGATGAAGTTGAAGTTTTTGAGCAACTCCCTCTTGAAAATTTATATTGACTGTGGCAGTATTAAGTATGTGCTGGTTGAGGTTAATGGAAGGTGGTAGGTTTTGGGTGGCGATGGGTGGAAAGTGGTCAGAACAGATGCATGGCAGATTTGCGTGGCTTTGGGTGGAAGATTGGTGGAAGAATGAGCTTAATCGAGCTCTTTTGCTTATAATGGGGTTCTTTTCAAACTTCAAAGCTACAACTTGGGCTACCCATTTTTTTTTTATGGCAGAGGCCGAGTGTTAACAAGAAATTTATAGAATCTTTTATTTTTACAATGTTACCTATTTTTATCTCAACCAGCATGGACCTCGCCCGTTGCGCATATAATATTTTAAAGTAGTCTTATTAATATATATGTAATTTTAATTTGGACTAATTTAATAAATAGTAATGTAATTCACAATCATATTTTCATTTATTATAGTAATAATTATAAATGTAATCTATACTACTATTTAAGTAGCTTTTTCTGTTTAGATATTTCATTTTCATAATTCTAAAATACCCTTATACCATTTACTTACAAGTTCTTAATTAGTAGGGATAAATATGTAAAATAAAACTTTTTTACTTTTTTTTTTTTTACTTTAACTAGCCTCATCACCGCGCTTCGCGCATGCAATGAGGCTTTTTTTTTTTAGCCAAAAGAAAAAACTCTGTGTTTTTATTTTATATATATAATTTTTATTTTGAGAATTTAATTTATAAGTGGATAAAATAATTT
This sequence comes from Castanopsis chinensis, assembly GCA_032878915.1. Taxonomy (NCBI): domain Eukaryota; kingdom Viridiplantae; phylum Streptophyta; class Magnoliopsida; order Fagales; family Fagaceae; genus Castanopsis; species Castanopsis chinensis. The sequence goes on along the minus strand of JAVQMG010000108.1, from coordinate 5,857,051 downwards.
GAAAATTAAGAGAATGGTCTTATTTTTTAGGCAATGTTTTAGTGAGAGTTAGAGTTACATTTTTACCGAATTATCCATTAATTTTGTCTCTACTTAAACATAGGGGTGTAATGACATTTTTGAATTAAAAATGAGGAATTTAAACAGGAGAAGCCCCTTAAATGTCATTACACTTGGGCAATTCACAACCCAAAATCATCTACTCTCATTCTTTTTCAAATTACACAAATTCAGTCCCAACGATACGTCCTATTCTTTCTTCTTCTTCTATTTCTGGATTTAGGTTCTAAACAATTCAACATAATTTACACAATTCAAATGGCTCTTCAAGTTCTATCTTCTGCATCTCCAATTTAAATTGCAAGTTGTTATTTCTTTTCTTTTATTTTCTTTTCTTCGTCATTGACTATTGTTTGAGTTCTTACCTTCCATGGCTACCAATGATTTAGAATTTGAGGTGTACTTACCTCTGGGTGAATGAGATTTTTATAGGGATTTAATGGTATTTGACTATTGCTTATTACCTGTGATTGACTTCAATATCACATGCCTCAAAATCTTCTATTTTTTTTTCCTTATATTTTGCTTCTTCTTTTTTGCTCCTTTGCACCGACGTGTGTCTATTTTTCTTTTTCTTTTCTTTTTTCCTTATCTTTTTTTTTTTTTTTTTTTTTTTTTTTTGTGTTGTGTGGATATTTTCAAACTTTTCAGTTTTAAGTTTTAACTCCCACAAACTCTTTTTTTTTTTAAGTTGTCTATACGTATAATAAAGCCCAAAAGGAATCACTTTGGCATAAAACTCTATTTGAGTGTTTGTTGTGTACCTTTGTCATTTGTATCTACGTATATCAGGCATAAAACTCTATTTGAGTGTTTGTTGTGTACCTTTGTCATTTGTATCTATGTATATCAGGGATTTTTTTTTTTTTTTTTGGTGTGAATATTTTCAAACTTTTCAGTCAAACACAAACTCTTTTTGAAGATTTGATTCTAAAAAGTTTATCTTTTTTTTTTTTTTTTGAGAAACACACACACACACACACATGCACACTTATATAGGGGAAGGTGGGTTCCAGTTAGCTCAACTGGTAAAATATTTGATGGTTGAATAAGAGATTTGGGGTTCAATCTCCGTCTACACTAAAAATTGATTGGTGTCTTGGTCTGATGACAAAAAACGCTTATCAGGAGCGAACATCATAAGTTGAAAATCTCTGGAAAAAAAAAAAAAGATATAGGGGAAGTGAGATGAAATAAGATAATACACTCACACGCTAACACCAAAACTGCATGCGAAACATTTATCAATAACGAATTAATGTTTATAACTTTGTTTTAAATTCAATTATTTTTGTTTGCTTGCAAAAAAAAGAAAAAAATCAATTATTTTTGTTTGAGATTAAAAAAAAAAAAAATAGTGATTTTGAGAGGAGAATTTTTTTTTTCTTTCTTTTCTTTAAAGTAACCCAACATACTTCCCTAAAAAAAATTAAAAAAAAAAAAAGAGTAACTAAACAATTAAAAGTATTTGAGTTAAAAAAAAAAAAAAAATAGAGAAGAAAGGAAGGACCAAGAAGCAATCGAATTCAAATAGAAAATATACTTATTTACGTGTATCAGAAATTTTTTTTTTTTTTGCTTATCTTTTCCTTTTGTGTGTGGATAGTTTCAAACTTTTAACTCAAACACAAACTCTTTTTAAAGGACTTGAATTTGAGAAGTTTATCAATTACGAATTGATGTTTATCACTTTGTTTAAATTCAATTTTTTTTTTGAGATTTAAAAAAATTGTGATCTTGAGAGGAGAATTTTTTTTTTGACATTTTTTTCTTTCTTTTCTTTAAAGTAACCCAACATGCTTCCCTAAATGGTTCAAAAAAAAAAAAAATTCCCCAAAAAAAAGATTAAAAAAAAAAGAGTAACTAAACAATTAAGAGTATTTGAGTTTAAAAAAACAAAAAACAAAATAAAATAAAAAAGAAAAGAAAGGAAGGACCAAGAAGTAACCGAATTCAAATAGAAAATATACTTTTCAAATAGGGAAGAAGAGATTTTGAAATTAAAAAATAAAAAATGTGAGAATTGAAATTTTAAAGAAACAACAATTTAAAAAAAAAAAACAGAAATTTTTTAAAAATAAAGGAAGAGATAAAAGAGGTTGAAATTTAGGATTTGATGAAAAAGAGAATAGTTTAGTTTTATGTGAGAGTTAAGATATATTGTTGCTGAATTATCCTCAAGTTTTGTTTGTGTTTGAATTCCTATATAAAATAAAAAGTGAAAACTTTTGAAAATACGTTAATGAGAGTTTGCATTTGAATTGCAATTAAAAAAAGGCACAAATTTTAAGTATAAAATTAGTTGTAACCTAAGGCTATAACTATACTTAATAAAATAAACACTAGCCTCTTTGACGCTCTTCTATTTTTTTTGGAAAGTTTATAATTTACATCTATTATAATTTAGAATTACTACATTTTTCAATCACAAAAAAATCTAAGGGTGTGATGAGTATTATGAGTTACAGGTGAAATAATTTTTCAGCACACCCCTAAGTTTTTTTATGATTGGAAAATGTAGTAATTCAAATTATGATGGATGCAAATTATTAACTTTTTTCCAAAAAATAGAAGAGCCTCTAAGCACGCGCTCACATGCGTGCTCAAAGGCTAGTATATATAATTTCTATCGTATTAAAATCAAAACAATACGATTTTTCTCAAGAATTCAAAAATAGGTTAGTGAAGATATTAATTTTTAATAAAATTTCTTTATAATATTTTGTGTATCATCAAAAAGTATATAAAAGTTGGAACTTAATTATTCTATTTAGTTTTAAATAAACTTTCTCAAACCTAATTTTTTCTACCATACAATCAAAAACACTGAAAGATGTAACTAAACAAATCAATAAAACTCATCAGAACTTCAATTTAAAACAAAAAAGAAAGTGAAAAATAAAGGATTGTAACCATTTTTCCTTTAAAAAAAAAACAAAGAGTACAATTCCAAAGGGGGAAAAAAGGTGAGAATTTTCTTGAAAAAAGAAGAAGTATTATGTTAATGCTATCATATTCTATCTAACTTCTAATCCAATATGTGAAAAATAAATAGATACATAAATAATTTTAAACACAAAATTGAATTTGTTTTCTTAAAAATCTCAAAGAATACACTAATAACATAAGGAAGATTAAGAATAACATAAAATATTCGTAAACACTTAAAATAATTACCCAAGCATGTGAGAACATCATATAAAAATTACAAAACAATTTACCACTAATTTGTTAAACAAAATATATTAAAATAGTGAAAGGAAATTGCACAAAGACCATTGTCTTCAATTGATCTAACTGTTTTTCATTAGCTTGTTCAAACTATCTTGTAGTTTTCCAAATAAGCTAAAACCTGACAACAACACAAACTATAACATATTATAATATGATTTTTTTTTCCAAATTAGATCAACAACAAACACCATTCATTAAAAGTATTTAGTGCTGTAAATAAAATGATAAAAAATATTTGCATCAAGAAACACATATGAATTTGTCAATAACAGGACAATGAGGGTACAAACCTCTAGTTGGAGATCCTCCTATGGGCAGCTATTAGGTTGTATATTATCTACTATCAATGATTAAGCAAGACTTGTGAATACATTTTTTATAGACAATTTATTTAAAATATTTTTTTATTCTTCATTGATTCCAAAAGTAGAATTCTAAAAAACACAAATATACATTATTCTAAGGTAGAAATGTAAGAAAAATAATAATAATAAATCCAACAAAAAATGAAAAAAAAAATTGAGAGAGAGAGAGAGAGAGAGAGAGAAAAAACCTTTTTTGTATAGGAAAACTATGCATAGAATGGAAGAGAGTGGCAAATTTATAATAAGAGGATGAAAATAAGAAGAGTCAAAATAAAGGAAGATAAAAGGGCAAAAAATAATTATATTTAAAATTTCCCAAGAGGAATATATGTAGACAACACTTTTGTTTTGATTTTCTATTGATTTATTATTTAGTTATAATATCAAAATAAAAGTAGATAAATATGTGAAGTTAAAACCGCTAAAAATAAATTTGTAAAGCTAAAAAAGTTTAAAATGAATTTTGTAAATTAAATTAAATTCAATATATTTATTTAGTTAATATTGTGAAAAAAATTAAATTTAAAACATAAATATGAGAAAGAGTAATGATATGGTGGATGAGGTAGCTTAACAGGAACGTAGTAACAATAAATACTACACTTAAACTTTTATATATATATATATATATATATATTCCCAAGTATATTGAAAAGACAATGAGAATTGGTTATTAAAAAAAAAAAATGAAGAGAGAATGAGAATTTTATTGTGATGAACTAATGATTAATACGATAATACTGATCTCTCTATTATGCAAAAGACTTCTCCCCCCCCCCCCCCCCCCCAGTGCTCCCTCTCTTGTGCTAGTAATTAATGAAGAAAACACTTTTAGGAATAAGTGCTTGTAGAGGGGTGGGTGGTAAGGGCAAGGGTTTAAGTCTTCAAGAGGGAGTTTCACACATTTATATACTTAAATTAGGTTAGAGTAGAAATTCTATCATGTATCAAAAACAAAAAAAAAAAAGGAAAAAGAATTAAAGCAATGTTCGCATGTATTAAACCTATCATAGGCAGGGTTTATAGGTTACTTTCTAAGAGACTCATGGCATTTTAGGGAGGATATAAACCAAATAAAATTGGAAAACCAAAAACCTTGAACATTAAAAACTGGGTTACAGCTAGTCTGTTACGCAACGTTGCTGCTGCTAAGCAAATGTCATTAATCCCTTTCAGCAATTATTTTTTTAAATGAAGTGCATCCTTGGAATATCAGTAATGTCATATATATTTTGATTATGCAATGGAATTAGTTTTATTAGTTAAAGGTGGTCATGTTATAGCTTAGCAAAAAAAGAAAAAAAGCTTAGCAAAAAAGGTGGTCATGTTATTGGATTATTAAATAATGTTTAGTAGGGGGAGATCGAGGTTTAATAAAGACAAGAATCGGCGCTCAATGTATTTTATACTGTCTTTAGTGTCTCACTTTCATTCTCCAATTTGCATAGAACAGAAACTTCCATGACTCACTAACACTAATTGAGGAACCTATCAATAGAACAAGCTTTATTATTCATATTTAGAAGAAAAAATTTGAAAGATAGTATGTTTAAAATATGTAATTGCTAGTCTGGAATTTAGAGACAAACATGAAATGGAAGTAAAGCAAAAAGATAACGAACTTCATTTCCTCTGATTCTTGGAATAAAATCTCAGAACCACATAGAAGAAGAGGCGGTAAAGAACTCCCCAAGCCAGCAAGATCATGATGTCGTACCAAATACTTTTATCTTGAATGTCCATGGTGAACAAATGTCTTTTCCGATCAAGGTGCAATTTTGTGGCAGTTGTGACAAAGATGTGTTGTGCAGTTCGCTGATCTTCAGGCCTCCCAGGGGACCTGATGTAAGATCCTTGGACTCCCCATTATAGCATCTTAAACCTTTGAATTCATTTGTTAGCAATGCCTCAAATTGGTATTTGATTGCGGAGATGTAATGGAGCCACTTCCAATAAGAAGGTATTTGACTTCCCTTCAGGAAGAACCCACAAGTCAGAAAGAAGAGAGCTGTGGCAGCAATCACAACTGCATAGCCAGTTATGTAGCTTGGAACTAGTGCACTAACAAGCATCACATATGCATTAGTAGTAATGAGTTAGGCATAGAGGATTATCCAGAAGTCAAGAAGACTACTTTTGAGACGAAGAATGGCTTTGGTGATTCCAGCAAATGTGAAACCTAGAACAGCAAAGAATGGGAGGTAGACAAGAGGCGAGGAAATGACATAAGAAGAAGCACGATAAGCATTGTGGGAAGTCTCTCTGATGAAGATGAACATTTCTTGGATAAAAGTGGGAACAGCATCATTGGATGAAACGAAAATAAGGCAAACTGAAAATATATAGAAGTTAAGAAGCCGGTTGATTTCGATGAAGGTAGGGTGGTCAAGTCTTTTGAAAAGGGAAGATAGAATGAGTGACATAACTGTCAACACAATCTCACGTGAGAGGAAGAGTTCTGGAGTACGAACCACAATGAGTGCTGTTCTCCATGACAGGACTGCAACCTCATGGAGCCATGGATTTGCAAATTTGGCACCGTGATGTGGCTCGTCAAGTAGTTCTTCTTCTACCTCAAATTCTTCATATGAAGCTGGATATGATGAGGCCATGGAATGGCTAATGATTCCAGGAGTTGTAATGGGGTTAAGTGAAGGTGTTGGATATTGGCTTGAAACTATACTTCTTGGTCCTGGAGTGAATCCAGGTGTGCGTCCAGTTGTTCTAGCCGGAGTCCATGATGGTGGACAATGAGGAGTACCCTTTACACCATGGTAAAGCCAGACTGAGAAATCTTTGTAGAATTGAGAAGCTAAGCGCTGATTATAGACACCGCTTTGCTGGTACATTGGTGTATGTGAAGGTATAGTTCGCTCAATCGAGTTGCTAAAATTCTCATCATCCTCGTCATCCTCATCATAATCAAATTGGCTGGAGTCTGCTGCTGGTGACTTGGAAGAAAATGCATCGATGCAGCAAGGGTCTTTGTATAAGGTGTCTGAGGTGGCCGAGGTGTTTGTGTTTTTGGTGTTTTTTGGATGGGAGTTCTGGCCACTAGATCAGGTTTGATGCCATCTCTTTGGAACAGCACCAGTGGGTCTAGTCCTACGGTTGATTCATCATGCTCTTTGATCACATCTAGGATATACTCAATGCTGTTCTCATTTTCTGGTACTGGCCTTCCAAATCCTGATAGGTGAGTTGGAAGGGCATGTGGACCTCCCAAATATATCTGTCTTCCCCTGTGAATATATTTAGCTCTATAAATTCAAATCACAAAGGCACTTTCTTTAAGCTTTTTCACATTTAGGCCAATATTTTCCAAATTGTATATTATTCATCTTGACCTGGATTCATTTTTAAGTGGTGTATATCAGAAACAGTTATACTAGGTGTAATTTGGAGATCAATAACTATCTCATTATAAAATGTTTCAATTTCAAGTATTTTTAATTTTAACTTTAAAATTATATGCAAAACATGAATTTATGGACTGTATAATAAAAAATATCTGATTAACATGAAATTTGGTATGTACGTTAAGGATAACAATAAATATATAATACAACAACATAATTCTCAAATTATTAATATAATAATAGCTTATGAAATGGTGTAATATCATAAAGAATTATACTATGTATAACTTCTTTCTAATTAGACATTTTTTTGGGAATTCTATTGTTAGATTATATATTTTCATTGTTCTTTAATATATAATGCTAAATTGAAACTCATGTTTTGCATATAATTTTAGATTTAAACAATTTTTGATGAGATGGTTCTTGATATAATCTAATGGTTGATTTGTCAAAATATTATTTCAATGAAAAATTATGGTGTGGCTTAATATCACATAGAATTATATCGATTGTAACTTGAACCTTATCTATATATAGATCATCTTTATGGTCTAGATTTATGCTTGGATGGCTAATGTTTTTAGATTCTAAATTATGCAGATAAATTGTACGACTTTTCCAATGGTTAAAGTTAATGCTTAATTTCTTTACCTTGCAAGGACAGTGATACGGTCCAGAAGCAATTGAATTCGAAATGAAGGCTGGTGGATGGTCAGAAGGACTATGCTGCCACCTTTAGCTATGTCCTTTACCTTTTCCACGACACTGAAAGCGCTTGTAGAATCAAGACCTGAGGTGGATTCGTCAAGGAACAGCAGTGATGGCTTATGAATGATGTCAACTCCAATAGACACCCTCCGGCGTTCACCTTATCAGACAGTCAAGGATTAGAAGGCAGATAAAAAGAAGCAAGGGAAGAAGACTAAAACGACAATGGTTGTGGATGTTTAAACTACTTGTAGTTTAGATGCTAATTTAGTTCCAACAGATTGTATTACACGTGTTACATGCATGTGTTGTAATTAGTATTTGACACGTGCTGTTAGTATTTGACACGTGATGTAACTAATCTTCCTTATAGTTTGGTTTAGTTAGTTGTGATTCAGTTAGGGATTTTAGAATCGGAGATTAGGGATACATGTATATAACTTTGTATTGTGTACAGATTCATTCAATTCAATCAATTAGAGAAAATTTTCTCATCTTTCTCTCTCAATCTCTCTCTTTGTATACACACACTCTTTTCTTCTTTATCTTTTACATTCTTACATGGTATCAGAGCTCGAGCCTTCACTAATGGTGCCGAATACTTCATCTTCCTCTTCTCAGCGAGAATTGACTCCAATGGAAGATCCACGAAGTCCTTTCTTCTTGCATAATGGTGAAACACCAGGTGCAATTTTGGTTACTCAGCCATTAATTTAGGATAACTACCCTATGTGGTCCAGAGCAATGAGAATGGCTTTGGATGCCAAAAGCAAGCTTGGATTTGTTGATGGTACTGTCAACGCTTCAATGTTAGTCACACCATTAGAGAAGCAAGCTTGGTCCAAGTGCAATTCAATGATCTCATCTTAGATCTTAAATTTAGTTTCTCCTTATCTAACTGCGAGTGTGATTTACAGAAACACTACATTTGAAGTGTGGAATACTATCAAGAAATGATTCTCTCAAGCTAATGGACCAAGGATCTCTCAGCTTCAGAAACAAATCTCAACTATGATGCAAGGTGTTGCTATGGTGACAGGTTTCTTCACTGATCTTCAAGCTGCTTGGGATCAACTATTGAATTTCAGTCCTTCACCATGTTGCTAGTGTGGCAAATGCACCTGTGGAGTGAATGATAAAATCGCAGCCTTTCAGCATCAAGATTCTCTCATGTAATTTCTAAATGGCTTAAATGACTCTTACTCTCAAGTCAGAACACAAGTCCTCATGATGGAGCCTAGTCCTTCTATTGATAAGGCTTTTCCATTAGTGATTCAAGAGGAACGACAAAGGCATTTGGGTTTCACTGTGGTTCCTTCAGTTGAATCAACTGCTCTTGCAGTCAAGAATCAAGGGAATTCATTTCCAAGGAATAACAGCAAGAATTTCAAGGGTAACAATGCAAAAGGGAGGCCTGTATGTAGTCACTGTGGGAAGCTTGGACATATTATGGAGAAATGCTACAAATTAATAGGTTTTCCTCTTGGCTACAAGCAAAAGGGTAGAGTGGCTATGGCTAATCAAGTCTTGGTTGAAGATGATCAAGGCAATTTTGGTGTTCAACAGGTCAACTCCTTCCCTTTCACTTCAGAGCAATATCAGCAACTAATTTCAATGCTTAGCTCTCATGCGTCCGCATTTGGTGGTGCCAATGATGCTTTACACTCTGCCAATTCTACTCTTTCAGGTAATATGTGTAATGCTTGGTCAGATTCTATTTTCTTAGATTTGCATCATTCAGTTTTTGCTGTTAATCCTGTCAATAAAACTGCTTATGGCAATGATGTATGGATTCTGGATACTAGAGCCACAGACCACATAGTCCATTCCCTATCTTTGTTTACATATATCACTAGTTCCATTTCCACATTTGTTCAATTACCTAATGGTGAGAAGGTCACTGTTACACATATTGGTACAATTCAAGTTACTTCAACTTTGAAACTTGAAAATGTCCTATGTGTTCCCTCTTTTACCTTTAACCTGATTTCTGTCAACCAGTTAACCAAAACTCTCTCATGCTGTCTTGTTTTTCTCTCAAATTTTTGCTTTATACAGGACCTTACTTGTTGGAAAACGATTGGAGTGGGTGAATTACATGACAATTTGTACTTACTGCATACTACATCAGCTTGCAAATCTGTTTCAGAAGCTTCTTCAACTCTTGAGTCTGTTTTTCTATCTTTTGTTAATTCTTCTATGTCAACTCCTAGTGTTACTAAGCCATATCTTTGGCATATGAGATTAGGTCATGTCTCTGATAATAAGCTTCATGCTTTGCACAGTCATATTCCTGATGTACATACTTTCCATAGTAATAAAAACTGTGTTCTTTGTCCTATTGCAAAACAGAAAAGATGTCCATTTCCTTCTTTTAATCATGTCTCAGATAATGCCTTTGATTTAATCCATTGTGATGTTTGGGGACCATTTGCAAAGTTCACTCATGATGGTTTTCGATATTTTCTTACCATTGTAGATGATGCCACAAGGTCCACTTGGGTTTATCTAATGAAATCAAAATCTGATACTAGATCGTTGCTGATTTCATTTTATAACATGATTATTACACAATTTCATGCCAATATTAAGATCATTAGAACTGATAATGCTCCTGAGTTTTTCTTAAAGGATTTTTATGCCAATCATGGCATTATTCATCAACACTCATGTATTGCCACTCCACAACAAAACTCAGTTGTGGAAAGGAAACATCAACACATTTTAAGCATTGCAAGAGCATTAAAGTTTCAATCTAATGTTCCTATCTCTTATTGGAGTGAGTGTGTATTAACTGCTGTCCACATTATAAATAGGCTACCTTCTAAAATCTTGAACCACAAAACCCCTTTTGAAAAACTCTATGGTAAACCTCCTTCCTATGCTCATTTGAAAGTATTTGGTTCTCTTTGTTTTGCTTCTACTTTATCCCACAACAGATCTAAATTTGCCCCTAGATCCCCTTCTTGTGTCTTCCTTGGTTATCCTTTTGGTGTTAAAAGTTACAAGTTACTTGATTTAACCACCAAAAGGATTTTTGTTTCTAGGGATGTTCAATTTTTTGAAACTGTATTTCCTTTCATTTCACCTTCTTATTCTTCTCACACTAGCATACCTTTACCTCACATTTTTCCTTCAGTGGCTCAACCTCCTGCTTCCTTATTTGAATTTTCTACTTTTAATCCTTCTGCTTTACTCCCACAGATTCATGATCCAAATGAATCTACTAATTTTGACATTCCTTCTAGCCCTCATCTTCCTTTAGATGATTCTTCACATTCTGTTCCAGCTTCTGCAGATTTTTTTGATGATTATTCTGCTGATTTAACAGCTCTTAATCCATTTGCATCTATTTCCCCTGTTGTCGCTTTCATCATTGTACCTTCTGCTTCTTTGAGAAAGTCTTCCAGGGTGTCCAAACCACCTGCATACTTGACTGATTTTAAATGCAGAGCAGTTGTCAGTGATAACCTTCTTCCACCCAACAAGTCAGGTATACACTATCCTTTATCCACCTACCTTACTTCCTCAAAATTGTCCCCCAACTATGCTCATTTTTGTTCCCTTATTTCTGCCATTCCTGAGCCTACATCTTACCATGAGGCAGTCAAGGATCCTAATTGGCAAAAGTCTATGGCATCTGAAATTGCTGCTTTGGAAGCAACTCAAACCTGGTTCATTACTCCATTGCCTTCTCATAAAAGGGCTATTGGGTGTAAGTGGGTTTATAGGGTTAAATATAATGCTGATGGCTCTTTAGACAGATACAAAGCAAGGCTTGTTGCTAAAGGTTTCACTCAACAAGCTGGTTTGGACTTCACTGACACTTTTTCCCCTCTTGCAAAACTCACCACTGTCAAAACTTTGCTTGCTATTTCTGCTGTGAGAGGCTGGCATTTGGTTCAACTTGATGTGAACAATGCCTTTCTCAATGGTGATCTTCATGAAGAGGTATATATGTAATTGCCTCAAGGCTTTCACAGCAAGGGGGAGAACTTAGTTTGCAAGCTTAACAAGTCTTTATATGGTCTTATGCAAGCATCAAGGCAATGGTACTCCAAGTTTTCTACAACTATTTTGAAATATAGATTCAAACAGTCAAGGTCTGATTACTCTTTGTTCACTAAGAGGTTCAAAAAGACTTTCATAGCATTGCTAGTTTATGTAGATGATATTCTTATTGCAAGCAATGATATTCAGGCAGTTGAAGATCTTAAAAGTTCTTTGAATCATGAATTTAAATTGAAAGATCTTGGTACTTTGAAATATTTCCTTGGTCTTGAGGTGGCTAGATCAAAAAAAAGGGATCTCATTGTGCCAAAGAAAGTATGCATTAGGGGTTCTTAAAGATGCTGGTATGACAAGTTGTAAGCCCAACAAGGTGCCAATGGAACAAAACTTGAAGCTAAGTAAGCATCAAGGAGATTTATTGGCTGATCCTGGTGTTTATAGAAGGCTAGTTGGAAGATTGCTATATCTCACCATAACAAGACCAGACATCACTTATCTAGTCCACAAACTAAGCCAATTCATGGCTAAGCCTAGAAAACCACATCTTGATGCAGCCTACAAAATATTGCAGTACATTAAAGGCTGTCCTGGTCAGGGTATTTTCCTATCCTCAAAATCAGATTTACATTTAAAAGCCTATACAAATGCAGATTGGGCCTCATGTATAGATACTAGGAGATCCATTACAGGATTTTGTGTTTTCTTAGGGGATTCATTTGTCTCATGGAAATCCAAGAAACAATCTATAGTTTCTAGATCCTCAGCTGAAGCTGAGTATAGAGCAATGGCTTTAACAGTTTGCGAGATGACTTGGCTGCTTGCTTTATTAAAAGATTTGGAAGTTGCTCACCCTTAACCTGGCATACTTTTCTGTGACAACCAAGCAACAATTTATATTGGTGAGAATCCAGTCTTCCATGAGAGGACAAAACACATAAAAGTTGACTGCCATTTGGTTAGAGATAAGGTGCAAGAAAAGGTGATTCGTTTGCTCTTCACTCCTATTCATACCCAGCTAGCAGGCTTGTTTACCAAAGCCCTTAGCAGTCAACAGTTGAGATTCTTAGTTTCCAAGATGAGTGTATTAAACATTCACAGCACTGAGTCTCATCTTGAGGGGGAGTATCAGACAGTCAAGGATCAGAAGGCAGATAATAAGAAGCAAGGGAAGAAGACCAAAACGACAACGGTTGTGGATGTCTAAACTACTTGTAGTTTAGATGCTAATTTAGCTCCAACAGATTGTATTACATGTGTGTTACACGCATGTGTTGCTATTAGTATTTGACACGTGATGTAACTAATCTTCCTTATAGTTTGGTTTAGTTAGTTGTGATTCAGTTAGGGATTTTAAATCAGAGATTAGGGATACATGTATATAACTTTGTATTGTGTACAGATTCATTCAATTCAATCAATTAGAGAAAACTTTCTCATCTTTCTCTCTCAATCTCTCTCTCTGTATACACACACTCTTTTCTTCTTTATCTTTTACATTCTTACACACCTCCTGACACCCCTCTTGTTCCTTCATCACCAATGTACGTATGTGTTGCACTCTGCACATTCATAACAACATTCATGGCTTCTTTTTTTAATTCAATTATTATAACATGGGGGAGGGGTATTCGAACCCTGATCCTTGTTAGTAAGGAGACTAAACTATACCACTAAGCTAACTTTGTGTGTAAGAGAGACGGAGAGCCAGAGAGAGGCCTACAGACTTATACCTACAAGCCGAGTTGATTAATGAGCTCATAGACTCTCATTTTCTTTTCATCCCTTGAAATGGAAGGAGGAAGCTTGACCTTGGTTGCAAACAAGAATGTTTCAAACACTGTCAACATGGGGAAGAGCTGGTTGGATTGCATCACATAGGAAGAAATCATCTTCATGTAGCTTGTAGTAACCTACATGACCAACCTATATATATCACCACCATTTTTAACCCAAAAAAGAAAAAAAAAATTGTTAAGAAAATCTTATAAGAAGTTGAGAAATTAAGAGAGGTAAGAAGGATTACTGGCTTTCCATCGATTCTAACTGATCCTTCAAGACTCCCTTGTGTAATCCGACCAGCCAAGGCAGCAAGAAATGTGGATTTACCAGCACCGCTAGGCCCCATGATGGCCATAATTTCACCTTTCACCCAGAGATGTCATTAAGAAGATACGTTTCTTTCTTGACCTAAACACCTTCCTTTTTCTGCTTCTTTATGACACTGTATGAGAGGTTATTGAATTCAAGACCTTGTCCTGGGATAATCTTGAGTGGTCCAGCTGCAGGTGCCACACCATTTTTAGCAGCAACTAATTTGTCCATGTATAAAAGAGTCTCAAGGCTTCTATTCGAATCCTCTCTGCCGAGCTTTGCCATTCTAGTGACTTTCAACGAGCACTTTTTGCATTAGCTTAGATAGAGGCAAGGAGCTCTTAAGAGTTGAAATTGAGCTGTGAAACAGTATAAATGGAGGAGCTGTAGAGCATCAAATGTGGGCAAAAAGTGACGATTAAAATGAAAGAAACAAGAGAATTGTAAGGGGGTGAATGCTTGAGAACAAAAGGAAAAATTACGAATTAGACGGCAACACTGAGGAGAAGAATTGTTGTGGCTTTCTGTCTCTCTCACGTCCCTTTGAGCTTGACAACTTACATGCTTTGATTTTGCCGGGAGATGTTCTAGTTTTGTATCATTGTGAACTAGAGGACAATTTCCGCCTTTCACTTTGTTTTTTGCAATTAATGTAAATGGCAAAAGTTAGCTGATTCTGCCATGTTTAGATACAATGTAAGTTTGTAACACATTCCCCAGTGAACCTGGTTGCATTCCCATACACCCTTTTTTATTTTTTGAAACAACATTCCCATCCACCTATATATAATATGAATGCATATTTTATAGCACTAGTCAATAACCCGTGTAATGTGAACACAAAGTTAAAGGCTTTCATTTTAGAGTTGTGTTTATTGCACACAATTTTATACACACCTTATTTTTGAACTGAAACCATTACTTGAAATCATGATTTTGAACTTGGAAGTCATAGTCTTAGTTCAAAAATGGGGTGTGTAATAGCTTGTGTGCATCAAGTATTACTCTTTAGTTTATATTATATATAGATTCACTACATGATAGAGGTATGTAATAGAGACGGAGGTGTAAGAAGATTATGGAATAAAAGATTAAAACTGGTTTATGGCATAAATTGCTAGGATTGTATAAAATATAACATCAACGTAAGGAATGGAACACAACACAAGATACAATAAACTTAGGGATATTATTAGATTCAACAACTTTTTTACATCAGGCATAAGAGAGACTGGATATTACAATGGCTTTCTTTCTCACTCTTTCTCTCTTTTCACTCCTCCTCCTTTCTAAAGATACAAAAGGCCTATTTATAGGCAATATGATACAATATTATATTACAATCTGAGGATAAGATTTTGCATAGTAAATGGTGTGTGTCGTCTGGCATGGGACAAATGTCACAAGATGTGGGGGACCCCAAAAATGATTTGAGAACTTTTTCTTCGTCCGGATATGTTGCTGATTACTTGAAGATATCTTGTCTGGGGGAAGAGTACCAAATTTCAAAGTGTGCAGAGTTGAGTGACAAGTGTCATAAGGGGGAGGTATGGCCTGGGACAATAGCATGAGTTGTTGGAAGAAGTCCATCTTGTTGGCAACAAAGTCTTGCTTTTGTTGAAAAAGGTTAGCATAAGAAATGAAGTCTTCTGAAGGTGGACCAAGTCTTGAGGAAAGAAAGTCTTTGCATGGAGAAATTTCCTTTGCATGGAAAGTCTTCTGAGGTATTGGTATAGATATAGTTATATATATATATATATATATATATACTTATATTTATATTATTATTATTATTATTATTATTATTTTTATTTTTTATTTTTTACAATAAACTTTTTACAATACACTAATCATCCCATCTATCTCTTCCTTGGAACCATTCTTCATCAACATCATCAAAAACAGGATGTTCATCATGGTTATGGTAGTAAGGGTCGTCATGTCCCATTAAGGGATTTGGCATTTCCCAATGATCTTCATGTGGCCATTGTTGTCTGCATATATCTGGGTCTGTAGGCACTATTTCAGGGAAAATTCCTTGATTAAGAGATTCAGCCATTGTGAGGGAATAATGACAAGATTGCCAAGATATGTCCATGTGTTTATGAAGGCTACCATCAGCATTAGTTACCCAATGCATGTCTGCAGGGTGAAAGATTCCTTCTGCTCGAACATTATTTTTGGAATTGAGCTTAGCAACTAGACAGGCAGAAGTGAGTTTTTCTCCAAAGTGTGGGTGCTCTATTTTGGGATATTTGGACCAATTACCATTATGAGCATCATTTTTCAAGATTTCAAACCAGAACTTGTAAAAATACTTATTTTCGCGGGGGAAAATGTATGAGTAAAATTCTGGTTCGAAATGGAGACACAAGTAGTACTCATTGAGTAAGTACCACATGTAGAGATAATGAGCAACTGTCTAACTGGTTATCCAAAAGGCGAAAGGGGTTTTCCATGGTTCATCTATGTTTGGGAAAACAACAAGGAAATGAATCTGTTGTACTTTGAGGTAATCATTGAGGACTCTAATGATTCTTTTAGATCTAGCTTTGAGGGTCAAGTTCTTTATTTGGTCTTTTATTTCTGGAGGAAGGGTTTCTATTATCTTAAGGATTTCATCAGGGGGTGGAGTGGAGCTTGAGGATGAGGATGGATCTGTGATGGGATATACACATAAAGGTGGAGGAATGATAGTTGTGGTAAGAACTGGTGATTTTCTGGAAAGGTAATCAGTGATAAGATTGTCTTTACCTTTAATGTGTTTGACTTGGAAAGACCATTGTGAGAACCAATTTGACCATCGGAGTAGCTGGGGATGTGGAAGCATTTTTTCTTTTGAACTGGAGCATTTTTGGGAATGAGGACATATCCATTTCTACTAGAAAATTATGCCCGAGGAGGTGGAATTGGAACTTTTCAATGCCATGCTTGACTGCCAAAATTTCTTTGAAAGTGGAATGATAATGAAGCTTTGAAGGCTTAAATGTACCACTTTTATATCCACAAATGTTTCTTTTGCCATTGTCTTCTTCAAAGAGGGCTGTTGCCCAATATTCATCACTTGCATCTGTTTGCAAAATTCTTTTGCCTGGTCCTGGAATCTGCAAAGGTGGAAGTTTTTCTGCTAACTTTTTCAACTGCTGAACTGCTTGTGTATGAACGGGATTCCAATCTGGGGGAGATTTCTTCAACAATTGGGCTAAACAATTCCTGTATCTGGAGATCTTTGGAATGAAATCTGACATGTAATTCACAATTCCAAAGAACTGTTGTATCTATTTGGTATTTGTGAGCTTATCTGGAAATTCTACAAGAGAAATTGCTATGTGGGGCTACAAAGTGTATTTTCCATCTGAAATGTTTACTCCCAAGAAGTCTATAGATGAGGCTCTTATGATCATCTTCTTTTCTGAAAGCATTATCTCTTGAGTTTTTACTAAATTATAAAATTCAGTAAGAAAATTTTCATGGGATTCTGCATCCTTGGAGAAGAGAAGGATATCATCAACATAGATCAAGGCATTTGTTAACAGTGGCCGAAAAAGGGTTACCATTGCTTTCTGGAATTGGGATGGAGCATTTTTAAGACCAAAAGGCATAACAGTCCATTGATAATGGTGGTCTGGAATGCAAAAAGCTGTCTTGTACCTTTCTTCTAGGTGGATTCCTAATTGCCAAAATCCTGCTTTAAGATCAAACTTAGAAAAGATCCTAGCATGTGATAGATGCTGGAAAAGAGCACTTTTGTTTAGCAAAGGGAACTTATCATCAGTAAGGAAATGGTTAAGATCTTGGTAGTTGATTACCAATTTGAGTTTTCCACGAACTTGCTCAGCATGCTTATTAACATAGAAAGCTTCACATGCCCATGGAGAGGTTGTGGGTTCAATGAGGCCTTCTGAAAGAAGAGTGGATAATTCTTGCTTGGCTAAGTTCAAGTGATCTGGGTTCATTCCTCTGTGACTGGCTTTTGTGGGATTAACATCTTCATTCTTTTTGAAAGGTAAGGTTATGAAGAAGGATGGATTTTTCCACAAAGGATTTGGATTTTTAAGGAGGAATTCAGAGTGGGTGGTTGCACAACAATCTTTTATAATCTGGAATCTGAGAGAGACAAATGGGTCTATTGTGAATAAATAGGGTACCTGAGTCCATGGGAGAAGATGTTGTTTGTGCAAAAGTCCTTTTGAGGACCATCTGAGGCTAGGTATTTGATGAAGGAGATCAAATCCTATAAGGAGGTCTCTGCCTGTGAGAGGGGAGCCAAGAACTTGGTGTTTTATGGTCAGGGTTGGGAAGATTCTAATGAGGATAGGCTTACTTTTCAAGGTGATCATAAATGTTTCTCCATTGGCTGCTTTGAACATTTGGTTATGGGGTAGCCAATATTGGTCAGGTAGTATTTTGGGGTGGAGAATTGTAGCTGCTGCACCTGTATCAAACAAGGCTATTGCTGGAATGGGTCTGGAGTAAGTGTCAAGGAGGATATGTACTTGGGCTATGGGTGTAGGGCTGGTTAAGGGGGCTATGAGAGGCTGGGTTGTGTAGATGGTTTGGATTTCTGGGTCTGAATCTTCTGAACTTGAATCATCTTCTGAGGTAGAATAAGCCATAACTGCTAGGGCTTGGGGAGAGTAGTCATCATCTAATAAAAAGAGTGATTCTACATCTAAGAAGGGGGTATCATCTGCATAAATCTGGGCTTGTTCAAGTAACTTGATTGCTTTTTCTTTCTTTGGAAAATTTTTTGCAAAATGGCCTGGTTTTCTACACACAAAACAAACCTTTGAAGTTTTTCCTTTGAACTGCTTCCTTCGGAGGAATTTCCATTTCTTTTTTCTGAAGGATCTCTTCTTCTGACTTGCATAGTATCTTTTCTTCCAGGGATACTTCTTGAAATGATCTCTTTTCTTTGTGGAACAAGTACAACTTTTGTCATAGCATTTAATCTGTAAATCTTTTCTTTTACAATTGTCTTTGAGCTTGCTATGGACCTTGTCAATTTCTGAGAGGAACTTTCTCTGGTTACAGAGCTTTTCAAGGGCAATGAGCACATGCTGGTAGATCTCTCCTAAAGAGGCTTGCTGCAGAGTTATTTTTTTGAGGTTCATCATTCGAAGGGTTTCATCTCCTAATGGTTCTGGAAAAGAGTTCAAAAAGGTGTGCTTTGAACTAACATCATCCATACCATTGAAGGAGTAGTATCGGCTGGACATTCTGTCAAAGTGTTTCTCCAAATCTTATCTTTCAAAAGAGCAACATTTCATCAGCAAATATTCTTCTCGTGCTACTTCTGTATAATGAGCCACAGAGCCAAGAAATTCACTATGAATGATTGTGAAAAAATCTTCTAAAGAGGGACACTGGGCTGCTTGCCTTTGTCTGTATTCTTCAAGGTTGAGCCACCATTGTCTTAATCTTCCTGTGAGTCTTGCAACAAATTTGGCAATGATTTGTGCAATAGTGTTATTTGGGGCTTGGAGTTCAGCTGTGCACCATGAATACATATTAAAAATTTCATCATGCCATTTTGAAGGAGGGATATTGTCAATGGTGAACAAGTGTTTTGAATCTGTAGTGGATGAGTAGGTTAATCTTGCATGGTAATCAGGTATTAGGGGCGGTGGAGGAAATATTGGTGGTGGTGGTGGTGGAGGTTGGTCATTGTGAAGGACATCATCATCTTCTTCTACCTTTGGATCTGTCATAAATACTTCATCTAATTCAAGATCAGACAAGTCTAGATCTGTGTCAGCAATGAGTGGGAGCACAAAAGGAGTTTGTGGGTCTTGAAGTGTAAGGGCTTTGAGGAATGATGATATTGGGTTTGGGGGGTTAGGGTTTGTAGCTAGCATATTCATATCTGGAGGTCTTGAAGAAGCACCAACAATTGGGTCTGGGGGTTGGTATAATGGTTCTTTGTCTCCTTTCATGGAAGAGGGAGGATTTTGTGGTTTTGTTTGGGGTTGTAGTTGGAGTGGGGCTGGACATGTTATACTTGGAAATATTCCGCTTGGTCTAAAAGGGTTATGGTTAGGATGTGCCATGGTTAATGATTGGAGGTTTTGGTAAGGAGAAACTGGGGAGAAGGGTGAGACTGGGGGTATGGACAAGTCGTTATACAAGGATTGGCGAGGTTGATAAGGCATGTAAACTTGCATTGGAACGGTTTGGATCACTTCTTTTCTTGGATTTTCCATTGACTGAAGTTGTGCTAGCAACTGTTTTCTTTCTTTTTCTTTTTGTCCAATAAGTGGAAATGAGACAGAGAAATCCTTTACTGTGGAGGCAATAGTTGCCAATTCTTGTTCAACCGACTGTATTTTTTTCTTCAAGTCTTCAATGAGAGAGTTTGAGGACGAGAAGGTATGAGTAACTGCTTCAGCCATTTTTTGTTGATTATCAAGAATCTTTGAAAGGACTTGGTTTTGTGCCACAACATTCTCTGCTTGCCAATTTAAAGCTGCTTCGGCTGAGGAAACTTGCTTCTTGGTTCCATCTGGGTTATTTCCAACAAGATTTTTGATTTTCCACACATGTTTGGTGTTGGCTTGAGGATGGTTAAAATTTTCAAGAGGAGGAAAATTTTGTGAGTAGGAGGGTGAAGCATGGTCAAACATGTAGCAAGGTAGAGGTTTCTGAACATGAGTTTGACTGATAGGTTTGGGCTGACATTTTGGTATTTGGGGGAGGACTTTTTGGTAGTATGGTATTAAAGGGGGGGTCAAAGGAAGTTTATGGTTTTGACTTGGATATTGTTTGCATGGAAAGGGAGAGGATAGATTTTTTTTCTTGGTTCGGGGTAGAGAACATAATAATCAAATTTTCCCGAAGGTTCTCCAAGGAGGTCAACTTCTGGATCTCCTGCTTCATATCTTTCTTTAAGAATCTGCTGGGAAGACTTTTTCTTCTTTTTTCTTTCAAAAACTTCTTCTTCTCGGCATTCATCACAATCACAAACATCCCACCATATATGACCAGAGGATGATTTTCCTTTATAGCAAGGCTGTCCGTCTTCTCTGAATGCTTTGATTTGAAGACCATCTAGACCTTCATATGACACCGGATGGATCATAGCAATCTGAGTAGGAAAGACTGTGACTTCCTTTTTTTCTTGTGTATTGGTGAGGAATCTGACTTCAACATCACCATTTTCTTTTTTGACAAAGAAAGGATTGTTGGACTGTACTGGCTTGACTGCTTGGTGAAGCATCTCATATTTTGTGATCCATGATTTTGGAAAAAGAGAGGTCATTTGGTTTCTGTCTAATTGCCTTGGAACAAATGTACATATAGGTGTCACACCTGGATCAACTTGGATTAGTAAGGCTTCATTGGATTGGGCCATCTCCGAAACTGCTACGTCAAAAGCATGATTTTGGAGTCTGTAGGCTAACTGGTAATGGAGTGTGGCTGCAAAAGTATCTTGCACCTAGGAGGCTCCTGTAATTTGAACTTGTACTTTTAGAGCATCACAAAGGTGAGGGTCTTTGAGAGACATATTGAAATTGGGAAAGAGGGTAACAAAAACTGTTCCCGCATTTAGGGTAGTCTGGACTGTGCCAATAACTGCATTATGATACTCCAAGAACCTAGAATCAAGAAGTGAAATTCTAGAGGCTACAGGGAGTCCTTTTCTGCCATGGAAAGTTAGTGCTAATCTGACTGCACCGAAATGGAGATGTGTGTATCCTTGTTTTTGCCATGGAATGACAAATTCTCTTGGAAGGGCTAAGGTGATAAAGTTTTCATTTTCAGTGGCTGGAATATTGTACTGGTCAAACTTAGAGGCTTGGACATACTCTTTAACAGTAGAAGGATGAGAAGGACCTAAGAACTTTTTTATGGATTTTTTGAAGGAATTTTGAGGTTTATCAAACACAGTATAGGGATTTACAATAGGGAAATCAGTAATAGGGATTTTACTATCTTCAGGTACATGAGAAATTTCATGTAGGTAGTCTAATTTATTTGCAGTGGATTTACGAAGAGGAGGGTCAATAATAGGTATTTATTTTTTCTTTCTTCATTCTTCACCCAACACAACTTCTACTTCCTTTTTTTTTTTTTTTCCCTTTTCTTTCTTCCTTCTTCACTAACTCTTCAGGTTCTTCTTTTTTCTTTCTTCCTTCTTCACTCCAACGTAACTCTTTTTTTTTTTTTTTTTTCCTTTGTTTCTTTGGAGTTCTTGCTTCTTTTTAATTTCTTTCTTTCTTTCTTTTTTTGCTCCTTTCTTCTGCAACTAACAACAGGTTTTTTTTTTTTTTTTTTTTTTTTTTTTTTACTCCAATTCAACTCTTTTTTTTTTTTTTTTTTTTCCTTTGTTTCTTTGCAGCTACTTCTTCTTCTTTTTTCTTTCTTTCCTTTTTTTCTTCATCTCAAGCCCACTGATTTGTCTATAGATCTAGTTTTTTTATTTTTTATTTTATTTTTTTTATTTTACGTTTAGTTGGTAAGAAAATGGAGGAAATGCTGACAATTTTGAATTTGTGCTATTGTGTTGCTGATATTGTGCTTATGTGTAATTGGGTTTGTGTTCTTGAGTTTCTGAGCTTGTGCTTTTGTGTTCTTTGAATGAATTTAGTGTTGAATTTGGGTTGGTTTTGTTGACTGAGAGGAGATTCATGGGTTTGTATTGTTATATTTTGGAGCACATTGTATTTGTATTGTTAGTATGTTGTGTTTGATTTTGAATTTTTTGGGTGTGTTTGTATTGTGAGAATGTTGTGTTTGATTTTGAATTTTTTGGGTTTGTGTTTGATTTTGAATTTTTTGGGTATTTTTGTATTGTGAGTATGTTGTGTTTAATTTGAATTTTTCTGGGTTTGTGTTTAATTTTGAATATTTTTGTTTGATATTTGAATTTTGAATTTTTTGGGGAAAAAAAAAACCCAGATTTTTTTTTGTTTTTTTTTTAAAAAAAAAAAACCCATAATTTTTTTGTTTGAATTTTTTGGGGAAAAAAAAAACCCGGAATTTTTTTTTGTTTTTAAAAAAAAACCCAGAATTTTTTTTTTTTGTTTTGAAAAAAAAATCCAAAATTTATTTATTTTTTGTTTTTAAAAAACCTTCTAGCCGCGGTTATAAACGCAGCTCAAAATGGGTCTGTAGCCGCGGTTTACAAACCGTGGCTAAAGTATGTTCTATGGCCACGTTTTTAAAAACGTGGCCATTGGATCTGACTATAGCCACGGCTATAGAAACGCGGCCACTGGTCCTGCCTATAGCAGCGGTTGGAAAAAACGTGGCCTCAAGGCTATAGTTGCACATTTTAGGCCATGGTTAAAAACGTGGCCTAAAAAAATGTGGCTATAGACCAATTTGGTCTATAGCCACGTTTTTTTGATCTATAGCCGCGTTTTGAAAACGCGGCTATAGAACCTTTTTTTTTGTAGTGATTTTTTGAATTTAGCTTGTGGTGAGTCCAAATATTGTGTCTAGCCTATGAAGCTTTCGTCATTTTCACCTTAAATATCCCCTCCTCTTCCAAAAAAATTCATATGTTTATAAGTGTGAAACCTCACATTTCACATTCACAGTAAGAAATGAAATCATAAGAAATGAAATCATACTATAAAGTAGTAGTGTTGACACCCTATTTTGTACCTCTTATAACTTGAGCCCCTATTCCCAAATGACGATAATTAGGGAGGTCAATTGCTAATAATTAAGAAGAATTTAATCTTAATTTTCAAAATGTATGAAAACCTCACTGAAACCCTAGCTTTGCACGCACAAGCTTTGATACTTATGTTGCAAGATATCAAATCTACAAATGTAGGTTGGAGTTGTTGGAGTCTTGTATGGAAATTTTCTTGTGAAAAATGAAGCAAGTATGATCTCACATTGATTGGTAACAACCCTACACCCCTTCCCGAGCACTAAAAAAAGCCCCTACGAGCACACTTAGCAAAACATACCGAAGAGTAATTCTAAAGTGAGTTTTATAGCTGAATTCCTTCAATTTGAGTACTCTTGATTGGCCAAGACCTTAGGTTTAGGCCCTTTAGTTGCAACTTTACCCTTATTGTTTATTTTTCTTTTGTTTAGATTAATTAAGAGAAGCAGTCAAGAATCAAATGTTGACTTTGTTTGAGGTATGTTGTTGGCTTGGTTATTATTTATTTTCATTGCTATTTAGTTTTCATTCCATTAGGAGTTTAAAATTTTTTTGGTAAATAAAAGTTTTTAATTTTGTAGTTTAATTTAGTAGCTTTAATTAGGTTAGAAATATGTTCTAGGATAGAGTAGTTTAGAAGCTTTAACTAGGTTAGAAATATGTTCTAGAATAGAGTACTTCAAAATTCTAGGGTTTATGTCTCAGGGTGCACACGCAGATTTGACCCTTGCATGTGCAGCTCTAGGAATATGTGTATGTAGGCTCACTAAGAAATGCCTATTTGAATAGTTTATGCTTCTTTCTACTTTCAATTGTTTTTGTTTGATCTCGTTTGGATCATCGGAACAAGTTTAGGATTTTGTGATAATTTAGAAACATGCTTAGGAGATTATGATCAAAGAAAAATAACTAGATATTCAATTAGGATTGTAATCAAGATCAAAACATGAATTTTAACATGAACATGCATTCTAACTATTATGGTACTGAGATGATGCGGTAAGATAAGTAGCATGATGGGTAATCACATAATTCCATGATCATGTATGACCACATGTATGCTTGATAACATAAATGATGTGCTAATATGAAGTGATTAACATGATCTATGTAATGATAATATGATGTGTATGATGGCATAATGATGATGATGACGAGGAATGATATCTTGATGTGTGATGGCATTATTATGATGAATTAATGGATGGATGATGCATGTGATGACGCAAATGAATGTATTGTGATGGTAAACATAATGTTTATGTAGGTGTGTGCGTCTTTACCTCTTCTTGCATGCTTAGGATAGCCAATTAGGGATTCATTGATAAAATTAGGCTATTGAACATAAGAGTGGAGACTGGCCATAGGTTGATCGGACTTGCGTATGTAATACCCTCCCAAGACCATACTCTAAATCTGAAGCTTTTGCTTGGTGCCTAGATCTCTGCTAGGGGACCAAAGTCCTAGTGTATGGAAGTTTGAAAAGAGACTTAAGGCCAAAATGGGGTTTTCCCCCTTCAGCAAAAACAAGTAGCAAAATACCACTGTTTTGAAACTATTTAGCCATATGAGCTTGTTTTAAACTTGATTTTCTAAAAATCGAGTTTCAATGAAAAACTTGATTTTTAGAAAATCGAGTTATAGGGAAAAAACTTTAAAAAAAAAAATTGCATAGAACTCGAGTTCCATGTAACATTTTGCAAGAAACTCGATTTTCATTAAATTGATTTTTTCATTGAAACTCAATTTGTAGAAAATCGAGTTTCAAAATAGAGGTATATGACTAAATAGTTTCTGAACAGAAGCATTTTGCTACTTGTTTTTGCTGAAAGGGGCAAAACGCCGTTTTCTCCAGAGATTTAGAGAATACACAGAGAGTTTGCTTGTTAGGGACAATAGAATCATTTGAGTGAAACCAAATTATCTTATTTATAGTTGTGTTTGTGCACTTTCACGAATGATCACAAATCTTTAAATAGTTGTGCATGTCCTTCCAAGGGTTGTAACAATTCGCTAAACAATGTATATATGTGAGTTCTCTAAAATGTGGCCTTTGAATGGAAGCTTGTCACAGGGTTGTAACGATTCACCAAACAATGTATATTTGTGAATTCCCTAAAATGTGGCCTTTGAATGGAAGCTTGTCATATGAATAGCCTTTTTAGGAGTAGCCATTTCTAGATTACATCGCTAAGTTTAGGGTTAGGGTGCAAATAGGCTTCTTCACTTGGTTTAGGTCCAAGAGACACTTTAACTCATATATGCAAAGGTCTAACAAAGCAAGACTCGGGCCTATAATTAGGATATGAGATTCAGAAGGTGTTAGACACTTAAGCTCTCTTGATTGAATGAATAAGCCTCTTGCAATGTTACATGGCCATATCAAATTAAGAAGCTACTAAGGTGGATTCCTACCTTAAGCATTCATTTTCGAGATTATATCTCATTGTGAAGACAAATATGTATGGCCAACATGGGCATTTGCCCATTTCGCCCAAAACAAGGAGCAAAATGCTCTTATTCTGAAATTATCTAAAAAAATGCCTTTGTTTTGAAACTTGATTTTTAAAAAATCTAGTTTCAATGAATTCTCGATTAATGAAAATCGAGTTACTTGCAAAATGTTACAGAACTCGAGTTCCATGTAATTTTTTTAATAAAGTTTTTTGTCTATAACTCAATTTTTTAAAAATCGAGTTTAAAATAGGGGTATATGACTAAATAGTTTTAGAACATGGGGAGTTTAAAATAGGGGTATATGACTAAATAGTTTTAGAACATGGGCATTTTGCTATTTGTTTTGGGCGAAAGGGGCAAATGCCCATTTTGGTCTAAATATGTACATACAAAATGTTAGAAGAGAAGAAAGAGATAATTAAAACAAAGCATGCTAGAATTTCAATCAAATATCGAAGGATATAAACAAAGATCATCTTTTTGTGTGTGTGTGTGTCATACCAATGATGGATATGAATGCATACAAATCCTCTTCTAGAATTGTATATTTTCTCTAATTCACAAATTCTTCTCCCCCTTCTTTACACATATTTCAATTAATTTTAGACTACTGATTTTGTGCATTGTGGAGGACTCAAACATTATTAAACAATATATTTTCCATGGTAAAAAAGATCATTTGAAGTTCATGTAAAAGCCCTAATTAAACTTAGACTTTCTTGAAACCCTAACTCTAGGTGCAATCATTACGTAGTCAAATCAAGACATATCATAAAGGCATTCATGATTCTTATGTTCCTGCATATTCAACATCAAACAAATCGTCACAACTAAATTAAAGAATCAAATCAGAAAGAAAATATAATATTTCCATAATTTATTAAGGTAAAGAATCATGGAAGAATGAGACCATCCATGTTACTTATTGTGTGCACATCTTGGTCATAAGAAATTTTTGTTGGCAGCACGATGGTTCGTACCCATGCCCTAGGCCTTATCTTTATTGTATGTACAATAACTCTTCAAAAACTATATAAAATGTCATTTTTATTGTGGCTCGGCCTTTTCATTTTTAGGAATTGCTTCCTCTTAACCCCCCCTTCCCACCTTTCTTGTTAAAAAAAGCATAATATTTTATCACACTTTTGGTATTGATCTAGGTGGTTAGGCGGGGATTGCAAATCCTTTTTTTTCCTAGATAAGAAAATAGAAGTTTACATTTATGAAATAATCAAACATACTACTTAAAAAGACAGTTGAAAGCTTATATCACATATTCATTCTTTATTTTCAAAGATAAAAATGATCATAAATGTTTCTTAAAAAAAAATCATATATATATTAGACAAAAGACTACTTATTTTACATGCAATATTAGCAATATAAATTAAATTTAATGTTGATTTATTCAAAACTTTAGAACCACTATACTATCATGGTCAAATATATTTCATTCTTTATCCTTTGGAAAAATAAATAAATAAATAATGCAATATATAAATAATATAATATAAGCTTACATCTTCTCCCAGGCAAAAGGAAATTTAAAAATAATTAAAAATAAATAAATTTTGACCCTCTTATATATATATATATATATATATTTTTTTTTTTTTCCATCTCCACTAGTTCTAAAACGCTACGGTTGGAGTACTATTCACTAGCCATACGAATTTCGTGCTTCCTTCTCCATGTCTTCATCATCATTAACACCATGAAGCCATTTTTCACCATGTAGTAGCTTCGTGAGAGCCATGCAATATGGGGGTGTTACAAACTCATGGGTAGAACTCATTCTTGAAAACCGGCTTGCAAGGAGATGATGCCCAAGAGCTTACAAACACATGGTTAAACTTATACTTAATTCATGTGGAACACTAGGATCATAACATATCATCATGCTCCACAGCTGACGTCCACGACAACTCACTCTAGTGACACTGACTTGATGGTAGCCCTTTCTTTTTTTGGTGGCTCCACTCATTTATCAGTGATTTTAATCTAGTCTCTAGGTCAACCCCTTCAAGATCCGACCCTAAAACTGCAACTTATTTGATTCCATACTCGATGAGCTACGTCTGATTACTCGACGTGGTTGTTAGATCTGATAGCAAATGTTAGGAATCTATGGGTAGAACTCACCCTTGAACATTGTCTTGCAAGGAGAGGGTGCCCAAGAGTTTATAAACAAATGGTTAAACTCATACTTAATCCATGTAGGATACTAGGATCATAACAGGGGTGACTTCTTAAATTCTTCTCAAACATACCGAGAGCTAGTACTCATTTAAGATCTCCACCACTTATTTAACAATATATATATATATATATATATATATATTTATTTATCCACCAATTTTCATACATGAGGGTGTTTGTTCTATTATTGTCTCTCTATCTCTTCTATGAAATGGTTGAGAATGACAATTTCACCCTAACTTAATTCATCCAGTGTGGTTTTCCCTGTGCGAAAAAGAGTTAATGGGGCTGGGATAGGTTGAAAAGTTTTCCTCAACATATGGGATAAGGCATAAAGATGGCTTTACTAGTTTTGTTTGATCTATATTATTGGATTTTATTAATTTTTGAATATATTATTTTCTAAATTAGATGCAAGAAAAATTGGGGTCAGATGATGAGATTCTTGTCCCCATCTTGTCCCCTCTCTAGGGCGGGAAAAGCCCACATAGAGGGCAATGAGTTAGGTTGGAAGTAAG
This sequence comes from Castanopsis chinensis, assembly GCA_032878915.1. Taxonomy (NCBI): domain Eukaryota; kingdom Viridiplantae; phylum Streptophyta; class Magnoliopsida; order Fagales; family Fagaceae; genus Castanopsis; species Castanopsis chinensis. The sequence continues at coordinate 5,828,424 of JAVQMG010000108.1, read as the reverse complement.
GGAAAGTTGAAGGTATTTTGCCATCTATAATAAGGTGGTTTTGACATTGATGAGAAAAAGAAAAGAAGAAGAAATGGTCAAGGCCACTATGTGTGTGTGTGTGTGTGTGTGTGTGTGTGTGTGTGTGTGTGTGAGAGAGAGAGAGAGAGATACTAATAAAATATGTATTAAAAATTATATTAAAAATATGATATTTAAAAAAAATAATTAAATTACATATATAATTCAAATATATATTAAATAAAAATCACACACACACACATTTTGGGTGAACACAGTGAGTAAAACCTATCTTTGTTTGTCACTTCTTTAGAATGGGGAAAACCTGCATGGAACGGGGTAAGACAAGGAAGGTTAATCATGGTGAACATTTTTTCAATCCCTAGGCAGGGATAACATGAGGTGAGGCCTTACAAGGTTGGACATGATTTGAGCAACTTAATAATATACTGGTGTCTTTCAAGCAAAAGGGAAAAACTCAAAAAAAAAAAAAAAAATTGAACTAAAATTTGAATTTTTTTTTTTTAATAATGTAACTATTATAGGCTGGGTAGTGGCTTGATTCCTTTGACTAAGCACACTGCTCAATACAACACAATTTTCAACCTTTTATTATTTTTTATTACAATATTAATTCTTCTCACCAGATATATATTACTTACTTCTCATTTTTAATTATTTTTTCTTGTTTATTCTTAATCACACATGTCTTCTGTCTCTTCGATTTTTACACTTCATACTTTTAAATTTTATCACATCTTCATCTACACTTTTACATCTACGTTTTGCATTCCTTCTTATTTGTAACTTCTGTATCTTCTACCAGTACTAGTGCTGCAGTGCCTCTTCTCAAATTTTGAGTCTCAAATTTCTCAATACGATTTTTTTTTAGCTATATAGGTACCTCTATTCATTTCATTTCTTTTAATTTTTTTAATCCTTTTGATGTTTTTTTGTTTTCAAAATGCAAATTTGTTTTGGTTTTAAGAATAAATTTTTTTAAGTACAAATTTCATGCCAGTCAAATTTTGAATTTTGGCTAGTATTTACCGAAACACCTGAAATAGACCAGAATGACCCAAAATTTTTTCTGAAGTGGAATAAGGTGAGTTACTGTTTTGGTTTGTTTACCGGCATGGTATTTTCCGGCCATTACTGCTGGAACAAAATGGAATTAATAACAGTGAATCAAGCCTAATTATCTAAAGGCTAAAAACAAATAAGATTGTATAATTTATGCTTCCTAAGGAGCATCCTGAACAAAATTCCTAGAGTCGCCATTGGCCATCACACAGGGATACAGAGACCAAGAGACTTATTTTCTCTGTATGAAACTACTATGTTTGTAAGCCGCAGAGTTTTGTAACCGAGTACTTCCAGATCTTCATTGTTGATGAAGTGAAGAACTTTATAGCCAACAATATCTATTCAAGTTGCTGGAGTTAGTCACGTACTTGGGATCCATGTAAAGGGTTAGTCATAAATTGGAGGTTTGTGCATCAAAAGTAAAGAAAGCTACTACAAGATTAAGTCCAATTGGGTATTTAAGGAAAGGTTCAACTGTAAGTTGGTATTTCGAGATAGGCCAGGGTAGTTGGTAAGATTCCTTATATCTGTAACCGCTTGATTGTTGCTTGGTGGATTCTTGGTAGTGGTGACTTTAAAATCACCTAGTGGAGTTTTTGCCTTGCGAGCTTTTCCCCATTTGTCAACAAATCACTTTGTAAAATTTATTTTCCGTTGCACTTAGTATTTTGGTTATTTGTTGGTACCTTCACATTTTGCGTGCAAATTGAACTTAATTAATTCACTTGGGTAATTGAATAATTAATTGGGGTCAAGCTATTTTAACCTAACAAGTAGTATTAAAGTAGGCACACTCTGGTTAGGTCTTAATCTTTGTTGTGTGATCCATTGACCCCTATTGTTATGGATTGTAAACAATCCTTGATTATTACTCCTTTATTTGATGATACTAACTATGCATACTGGAAAGTACACATGAGAGCTTTTTTTGCAGTCCTTAGATGAGAGAGTATGGCTGGCTGTTGAAGTAGGTTGGAAAAAGCCTGAAGAGCCACCCGCAACATGGGATGATGCCAAGATCAAAGCGGCGAACTTCAACAGTAGAGCACTAAATGCTCTGTTTAGTGTTGTAACAAATGAAGAATTCAAGAAGATCTCTTCCACTAATAATGCCAAGGAAGTTGGACAATTCTTCAGAATACTTACAAGGGCACTAAAGTTGTTAAGAACTCTAAGCTTCAAAGGCTCACTACCAGCTTTGAGAAAATTAGGATGGATGAGTATGAATCATTCGATGAATTCTATGTCAAGCTCAAGGACATAGTGAATTTAACCTTTAATATTGGAGAACAAATTCTAGAGCCAAAGATTGTCAGGAAGATCCTCAGATCTCTTCTAGAGAGATTCCATGCCAAGATCGCTGCCATTGAAGAATCAAAGGATCTTGACTCTATTCATTTGATAGAACAGATTGAGAACTTGCAAACCTATGAACTATGGTTAGCAAGGGTCGGGAAAGGTGGCAAAGACAAGAACATGGCTTTGAAGATCAAGACTGATGACAATGATAAGTCATCTGATGATGAAGATACCAAGCTAAGATCATATATCACCAGACAATTCAAGAAATTCATTAAAAATGCGAATGTCAAAGCTGGTGATAAAGGATCATAAATAGACTGCTTTCTCTTAATTTAAAGCCTAAGATAAGGGCAAGAGAGAATCCAAGGATACTGGTCAAGGCAAAATGTTCTTGCTGGACCAAAGTGTTATGGATGTCATGGATTTGGACAAATGAAGTAAGAGTGTCCCATGCATCTCAAATCCATTGGCAAAAGCAAAACCCTAGTTGCCACCTTAAGTGATTCAGAATCAGAAGCAGATTCAGTTGAAAGTGACTAAGAAGGAATAGTAAGTGCTTTTACAGCTGCTATAGAGTCTACTTAGGAAGTAGTAGACGTAATTGATGAGGAAGAAGAGCTGATGGAATTAAAGATTGAAAAGATGGAAAATCAGGATGACATTCATACTACTTACACAAAACTGTATAAGGCCTCTGAGAAGCATGAGAAGCTCTATAGGTTGGCCACAAGAAACCTCAATGAAGTGGAGTTAGAACGTGAGGAACTCTCTACCAAGATTGATGAAGCTAATTAGACCATTGGAGCACTGAGATTTGAAAACAATATTCTTGTTGAAAAGGCTAAGAAGTTGGATGCTGAACCGTTTCAGGTTAGAGCACAACTAGAAAGTGCCAAACTGGATGAAATCCTGAATATTCAGAAGTCAGCATCTGACAGAATAGGTCTTGGGTACGATCACTCTCTCTCCTAATGCTTTAAATAGAGTTATTTTTTTTCCTCCTGCTAAAAATGATAACTATGATAACTCTGATAACACTGAGGTAATTGATCTTCAAACTAAAAATGTGAGTAAGGATAGGAGTGATAGAGGAAAATCCATTCTAGGAGCACCCCCTAAGGTTGGTAGGAAAGAGACTAAGTAGAAAAATCATCACTCCACCAACAGGAAGTCTCAACCAAAAAAGTCTCACTTCTATCACTACTGTGGAGCATTTGGGCACACTTGTCCAAATTGCTATTGGTAGCCACTTAACAAAGTAATAGTGTGAACCAAAATCAACTCCAACTCTCTTTAGTCCCTCTTGGAAAACTACTTAAGTTGATCATGCTTCTTTTGAACTTTAATGGTTTCAACTTTCCTCCTTATCCATATGGACAAAAGTTCATGTAAAAGAAAGGATCTACATCCAAGTCTCCTGTTTGGAAGGAAAAAGAAAGGATCTCTTCCTTATTTATTTATTTTTTGCTTGGTCTTAAGTTTTTTTTTAATAAAAAAAGGAAAAATTAGAAAAATATAAAAACAGTGTGTGATTGTGTATACTGGTACTTGTGTACCTAGGATGGTCGTTGAAACAAAGTTTCTCAACTTTGTATCACTTGTAACTTAGATGAGCATTTTCATGTACAACTAAGCAATATGAGCTTCGTGGCTCATGTTATGTGATTTGTATTTGGTTGATGACTTATCTTTCATATTTCAAATCACTCTTTTGGATGGGAAGGATTAAAAAATCGTAAGAGAAAGATATAAATAACCATTTTACCACTAAAACTTGTTAATCATAAATATCTGTGTGCAACTGATAAAAGCTGTGCTCGGTAAGTTGTAACACTTGCATAGAAAAATAAGGATGTTGAAGCTTACATATTTGGGTATTTTCTTTTCTCTTTTATATGCCCATGCATGATATGCTTAAAAAAAATATGCAAAGAACAAGAAAAGAAAAAAGTATCAAAAAACTTTTAATATGGTTGCAAGCATGTTTCTAGGAGATGTGAAAGTTATATGATGTACCTCGAAGGTGATAGTCCTTATCAAGCAGTTATGATTGAGCGTGAATGTATTTGATTCTCTTATATCATTGCTTTTCATATAATGAGACACTTATGCTTTCTTGCAAAATTTTCACACACAGCACGCATACTCTTTACTACTTTTGATACTATTGTACAGGTACATTGTGATTTGGCCATCACAAGGAATATATGTGGTAGTATATGCTCTCTAAATTGTCTAACCTTGTTTTAAAATAAAATTTGGTTAGACTTATTTAGGGTGTTATGATCTAGAAATGCTTTGCATTTAGAGTTGAGGTTGTGTTTCTTGTGCTTAACATGCTCTTTGAATATTTGCTTTGTTGGTTATCTTGGTTGCATTCATCTCGTATTGTTTCTCCTTCTTAACATCTCTTCTTCAAGACTTTTGACAGATAGCTCGATACCTCCTTGATACCTACTTGACACCTCCTCGATAAAAGCTTTTCTATAGAGATTTCTAGGATTCTGCTCGATACCTCTCAATAGATAGCCTGATCCATCAAGCCAAATTCTTTGGAGTCTCTGTCTGCTTGATAGCTTCTCAATTCCTTCCTCAATCTATCGAGATTTTTTGTTGTTGACACCTCCTCGATACCTCTCGATCTATAAAGAATTTGTTCTCGATAGCAGCTCAACACCTTCTCGATTTATTGAGCTACATTTTCTATATATATGTTTGAGGTCTGACCTGGTTTTGGGAAAAATCAAGTATCTCAATCTCTCTCTTCTCTCTTCTCTCTTCTCTCTCGACCCAAAACCCTTCTTTTCATTAAAATCCCTCATCCCCTCAAGATTTTGGCATAATCCTAGTCTCAATCTCTTGGTAAGTGTCCTAAATTTTTTTTTTCTTATTCCTTATGCATTTTCATGCATTTTGTGACCTAGGTTTTAGTTTATGGAAAATTGTGGGGATTTTGTGTTTTTGTCAAAATTTTTGGGATGGGTTTTATTAATATGAACTCACAAGATCATGTATTGCATTGTATGTTCATTATAACAATGTTTCATGCATTTTAGGATTGTGTGACTGATTATACACTGTGAGTGCTATTAGGTTGAATTGGTTTTCTACTCATGATGCAATTTCTTTTTGCATGTAACATGTTCATGCATTGCACGTTTCATTTCCTCTCTTTCTTGCACCTTGTCTTCTGTTGGGACTCTCTCTCTCTCTCTCTCTCTCTCTCTCGTTTAGTCTTCTTCTCATGGCACCTAAAAAGTCTGTTTTGTCCAAAAACCCGATCATTGTGGTTCTTCTTCTTCTTCTCTTCCTCCTAAGTCTCTTTGGTTTTGTGATGAAAAGGCACGAGTGACTTATCTGAAAACTGTTCTGATCGGGCGATTCATTCAGAACGCAAAGTCATTCTATTTGATTTCCCAGACACTCCTTTACCAGCTGCATTTAGCTCTAAGGGATGGGCTTCTCTATGTAAGAAACCCTCAAGGTGTCCCAACCTGTTCATACAAGAGTTTTACTTCAACATGCACGCCTTCAATATCTTTGTACCTCGATTTACTACAGTATTCAGTGGTACACGTATCGTAGTTCCCCCGAAACTTATTTCCGAGGTACTACGTGTCCCTAGGGTGGATTGTCTGGATTACACAAGTCATCGTTGTCTCTCTTCCATCTCTAGAGACGAGTTGACCTCACTTTTTTGTGAGAAGGTCATGTTATGGGGAGGTACCTTTAATTTCTCCACAATTGAGTTTGCTAAGGGTCCACAGATCCTTAATATAGTGATGACTTTTGTACTCACTCCACGCCTCACTATAACACTATCATCGAGCCTTATGCTCATTTTCTTCTTTCTCTTATGGAGGGTCTTTTTGTAGACTTTCCATTACACATGATAGAATCTATTATAGATTGCTATCAAGACACGACTACATGTGATAAGCTTATCTTTCCTCTGGCTATCACGTGTATTCTTACACACATGCATGTCATTATTCCTCCTTCTTCTTACTTCAATGTCATGGGTGCCATTAGTAAGGAGTTTATTCGGCAGAGTGTAGCACAACTTGCTACAAAGCGGCCACATGTGGAGCCTATAGATGTAGCTCTTGCAAATCCTACAACCCCTTCCTCTCGAACCTCGTCCTCCTCTACCCCCTCTTCCTCATCTAGGGTAGTTGTCTCCCTTGCTGACATCATAGAGCAGCTTTGCCACGTGCGTGCTGATTTTGGTAGCCCTTTCAACTATCGATTCGATGAGATGTGTCAGATGAACACTAGAATTGGTTGCATCGCTCGCCTCTAGTCTTGCCTTGGTGGTTTTATGCCCTCACCTTCACTGGAGCATGCTGAGGAGTCTTCTTCTTTAGATGGTGGAGATGGTGATGATGATGATACTTTTGGCTCTGAGTCGGATGATGAGATGACGACCTTTCTGTGATACATCCTTTGTCACTTATGACAAAAAGAGGGAGTAGTTTTGTAGATGAAAGTAGTCTTTTTGTTGTTTTGGGGGGGGGGGGGGAGAGCTAGTATAGGATACACTATATAGGGGGAAAGTAGCTTTGAGTGTTTTGAGGGATGTGGTGAGGTTTTGATGTATTCCTTCTCTTTACATGTATTATGGTCTTGTGACCACTTTTTTTACATACATTGTATTCTTTGATATATATATGAGATGGTGTATGTTTTCTTCATCTTTGTCTGAATGTGTTGTTTCTTTTCTATCTTTATACACATATTTCTATTGTATACAATTTGTCTATGTTTCACACTTGATGCCTTGATGAATCTTGTTTAAGTATTTCTAATAAGACAGGTTACAAGTCTATCATGCCATGATCTCACTTTTTGCAAAGTTTTCAAGAGCTCATTATAGGGTTAGACTTATGTACTTTTGTAAATTGTGGGATAGTTGTGTTAGACTTCTCTCATAATTGTGGGATAGTTGTGGGATAGTTGTGGTTTTTTCACGGATTGCCAAAGGGAAAGATTGTTAAGGTCATATTTTGTTGTAATTGGCTAATCTTTTGATAAAATGTGCTTTACTTTTAATTGGATAGATCTAAGATGGGTTTAGTACTTCAAGAAACGTCTTGTGCAAGTCAAGTATTAAAGACATGAAGATTGGTCCAAGAAATAAGTGAAGAAAAGCTGTTCATTAAGTCTCGATACATAGCTCGACAGATGCCTGCTATTGAGACTTAATGTGAAGCTCGATAGATAGCTCGACAGCAACTTGATTTATCGAGATATACGATTTTCAAGTTTCAAAATCTAAAATTAGGCCCAGGCTTGAATATTTATTTAGGGTTTCTTTTCTCACAAACTTAGACATATATAAGGCTTATTTTAAAAGCTGTCACACATGAGTACAGAGACCAAAAGACTTATTTTATCTGTGTGAAGCTACTGCGTTTGTATACCATAGGGTTTTGTAACCAAGTGCTTCCAGATTTTCATTATTGATGAAGTGAAGAACATTTTAGCCAACAAATTGGAGTTAATCACGTACTTGGGATCCATGTAAAGAGTTAGTCACAAATTAGAGGTTTGTGCATCAAAAGGAAAGAAGGCTACTACAAGATCAAGTCCAATTGGGTATTGGAGCAAAGGTTCAATTTTAGGTTGGTATTTCGGAATAGGTCAGGGTAGTTAGTCAAATTCTTTATACTTGTAACCGCTTGATTGTTGCTTAGCGGATTTTTGGGAGTGGTGACCTTAAAATCATCTAGTGGGGTTTTGCCATGCAAGGTTTTCTCCATTTGTCAATAAATCACCTTATCAAATTTTTTTCCACTACACAGTTTTCTGGTGATTTGTTGGTACCTTCACATTTTGCATGCAAATTGAACTTAATTAATCAACTTGGATAATTGAATAATTAACCAAGGTTAAGTGATCTTAACCCAACACCTAGATCTGACACATCCAAGTAAGATAAAGTCACAGTGCACACAATTTTGGATGTAGAAATTCTGTCAAATCTTATATGAAAAAAAAAAAAAAATTTGTCAAAGACCTTGATCTGATACTATTGTTGATCTCACGCGGTATGTGGATTGTTGTCCCGTGAAGGTGGAGATTAGACATGGAGAGTTTGATTGTTTGGAGAGAATAGTGTGGCCTTGATAATGAATCTTATAGATGTGTTTTTACCCTTTCATAGACGATTACAAACCTTTGAGTAAGGTTGTAACATCACTTCACCAAACAATATATCTATTCCTGAAACAAACCATTCTTTAAAGGAAAAAAAAAAAAAAAAAACTTATGTGTGAGAGGTGAAGCAATGTTATTTGTGTGGTCACCCCCTCTAAGCAAAAATGATTATGGGGTGATCCACCCTTCAAGATCATACTAGTGTTAGTCATAGCTCTAATTAAAAGATAAACAGCATTAAGCAAAGCTTGTATTCAATCCATTTTTAACTACAACACACGTCTATTGTCTCTCAAGAACCTATAAAGGAGGGCATCCAAATGGCCACTATAAATTGGGTGGTTTTAGGAATTCTACAAATCTCATGTCATGAGACCGGAACATATATTTACTATTGCAAAAGAGAAAGTTTAGGTACAATAACAACTTATAGCATTTTCACGACACTTAATAATTTTGAGTTGTACCCATTGAAAAACTCATTGCAAAATGATCTAACAAAATCCTTGAAATAGAAAGGATAGAGCATCCCTTCTTTTTTACAGAATTCCTAGGACCAATGAATTTTTTAATCCAATTGTATCAACTATGTAGAGACATACCTGAAGAGCTTTATAGTTCAATTGGTTGATACTGTTAAATATTTTGCAGATTGTAGATATTTGAGACTTGTAGATATTTGTTAAAGGATAGAATATCTTTTAGATATTAGTTTAGTGGTTTTGTTTTGTTGTTTGTGTATAGCAGTACTAAGCTACAATAGCATAGTATTGTAGTGCATTAAACGGGTGTAGTTTACAGAGCACATTTAGTTAGTTGTGTATCTGCCACTTGTCATATTGGTATTGGTTGTATAGGTTGACTTGATTGTTAGTTTGTTAGTTACTTTGTTTCTAGTATATAAGGAAATAGAGCCAAATATTTAATATACATAGAATTCATTCTCTTAAGCTCTTTAAGTTCATTCTCTCTTTCTCTCTGTGCATGTTTTTCATTTCCTCCATTGATGAACCTTCAAGCTTGCATTCTAATTTCAACATGGTATTAGAGCAGAACTAGATTAGGGAATCATTCAAGTCTAGTATTCTCTGATTCTTCCTAGTTCAATTTTGTTTTTCCATGTTTCTTGGTGTTTCTTTTAGATCAATTAGAAATTTTCTTCGTTGTGTCCTGATTGATTCTTGCACTAAGTTCTTCTTCTTCTAGGTTTTAATTTCTTTAGCATATTGAAACCTAGATTCCTTTCTTCATAATTGGACATTGATTTCTTTCCAATTTCAGGGTTTTAATTCCCAATTTGCAGTGAGTTCATCAAGATTATAAATTGAATCTGGATTTGTTTTCCTTCAATTTTAGGCTTTCAATTCACACTTTGCAGTCCTCTGATTGTGAATTCATCAAGATTGTATATTCAATCTTGATTTGATTTAGTTGCACATCATATCACTTCATTGCTTATTCTTAAAGAACTCTCTAGAAATCAATTATGGTTTTCTTTACCTTTGTTAATTCTTGTTTGGGACTCTATATCTTCATCATTGCACTAAGTATGAGTGAAAGTACATCCAGTGCAAGTGCTCCTACTGCATAACCTTGGGAAAATTCATCCAGCCCATATTTCCTATCCAGTGGTGATAATCCTGGTGTTCCATTAGTAGTTCAACCTCTTACTGAGGAGAATTACAACAGTTGGAGTAGGGCAATCCTCATCTCTTTGAATGCCAAGACCAAATTAGAATTTATTGATAGCTCCATTCTTAAACCTCAATCTGTTAATCACCCCTATTACACAGCCTGGTGTAAATGCAACAACACAGTCTTAGCCTGGCTGTTTAATTATGTTTCTAAGGATTTACAATCAAGTATAGTGTATTTCAAGACTGCCAGAGATGTGCAGATTGACTTGCAGCATAGATATGGGCAAGGCAATGGGCCTAGAATCTTTGAGTTGAGAAAGGAAATTAGTTCTTTGACTCAAGAAGATTTCACCATAAATGCATACTACACAAAATTTAAGGGTTTTTGGGATGAATTTACCAATTATAGGACATGTACTTGTGGACATCAAGTAGAGGATTGTACTATGTCTTTCTTAATGGGGTTGAATGAGACTTATGCAACTGTCAGAGGTCAGATTCTTCTTAAGGATCCTATACCTTCTTTGAGTAAGGTTTTCTCTCTTTTACTTCAAGATGAGAAGCAAAGAAAATTTGGTTCTAGTAAGAAGGTTATGCATGAGACAGCAGCTGCGTTGGCAGCATTGGGATCCAAGTCTAGTTGTAATGCTAAGAATTTCAATAAGTCAAAAGCTGGTGGCAGACCTCAATGCACTCACTGTGGTGCCATGGGACTTGTAATTGATAAGTGTTACAAACTACATGGTTATCCTCCTAGGTACAAGTTCAAGAATAAGTCTCACACCTTTGCAAGCAATCTAGTTGCAACTGAGGATAGTTCCAATGAACCTGTCTCCCTTACTAGAGCTGAGTATCAACAGTTAGTTGGTTTGTTGAATTCACAATGTCATTTTGGTACTCAAGATCCACCAGGAGCAAGTTTGGCCACTACTCACCAGGTTGCTAGCATCATAAGTCAGCCTCCTCTTGGTTCTTAGCCTTCATTTGGTTCTCAAGATCAAGAGCTGTCAGGTATCTGGTTCTATCCATCCTTTGAGTATTCAGTTTTTTCTTCAAGTGTCAATATGTCACATATAGGCTCCACTGACTGGATTCTTGACAGTGGAGCTACTGACCACCTGGTTCACTCTCTTCATTTTTTTAAGTCCATTACCTCTTCAGTTTAGATTTCTGTTAGATTACCCAATGGTGATATGGTTAAGGTGACTCACATAGGCACTGTTCAAGTTTCTGCTTCTTTGATCTTAGAGAATGTTCTTTGCATTCCTAATTTTTCTTTCAATCTTATTTCCATTAACAAACTGACCCAAAATTCCTGTTGTTGTATCTTTCTCTCCAATTATTGTTTTCTCTAGGACTTACAGCTTTGGAAGATGATTGGGTTGGGTAAAAAGCAAGGAGGTCTTTACATACTGTAGTGCACTCCACAGGTTATTCTACCAAATTCTATTTCTGAGGCTTTGTCAATGTTGTCATCCTGTTTTCAAGGCAAAAATGTTAATTCTTGCAGTCTTGTTTCTTCTGATAGTGCTTTTAGGCTATGACACTATAAATTAGGTCATCCATCTGCACAAAGACTGACTTTGTTGAATAACATTGTACCTGAAATCAATACTTTCAATAAAACTGAGCCTTTTGATTGTCACATTTGTCCTTTAGCTAAATAGCACAGATTGCCATTTACTCATTCTTCTAGCACTTCTTTATCTTGCTTTGATTTGGTTTAAGCTGACATTTGGTAACAATATTCCACTCCTTCCCTGAATGGATCAAGGTATTTTCTTACCTTGGTTGATGATCACAGCAGGTGTACTTGGGTATATTTGTTGAAGCATAAGTCTGATGCTTCTGCCTTGATTCAGTCCTTCTTTCACATGATTTTAACACAATTTCATGTTCCTATCAAAGTGTTTATGTCAGATAATGGACCTTAATTTTCCCTTTCTTCTTTTTATGCTTCTAAGGGTATCATTCATCAATTGTCATGTGTTGAAACTCCACAGCAAAATGCTATGGTTGAAAGGAAACATAGGCATCTTTTACATGTTGCTAGAGCCTTAAGGTTTTAGGCTAATTTGCCTTTGAAACTTTGGGGAGATTATGTCTTGATAGCAACATATCTCATTAATAGGCTTTCTAGTCCATTGTTACAAAATCTTACTCCATATGAGAAACTCTTGGGTCATCCACCTACCTATAGTCATCTTAAGTCCTTTGGCTCTTTGTGCTATGCTTCAACTTTAACTAGAATAGAACAAAATTTGACCCTAAAGCTAAAGCATGCATTTTCATTGGCTATCCTTTTAGTACCAAGGGTTATAAATTTTATGATTTGGCTTCTAAGACTATTTTCTTGTCTAGGGATGTTATTTTTAAGGAGTTCAATTTTCCTTTCAAACATTGGACCTCTAAATTTGTCACACTTTCTACTCCCAATTCTTCTCTTATTTTTCCACCTTAGAATTCTGTTCCAGATCCTTTTCCCTTCTGTTTCTGCAAAATTTTCTTTTCCTTTCTCTTCTATTGATCTTGCTGTTCCTCTAGATGAATTTCCTAACCTTGTGCATTCTGATTCAGCTCCTTCTCCATCTGCTCTTGCTCATTCTAATCCTACTGACCTTCTTCATCTTGTTTCTTCTCCTATACCTGAGTTCCCACTTGTTAGAAGATCTTCTCGGCCTCATAAACCTCCTTCATATCTTTATGACTATCACTGTAATCTTGCATTTGCACATGTGTTGGCCACTGTTTCTCTACCTTAATCTCATGATTCTTCTATTTTTGATAGTCTAGGTATTCTTTACCCTCTATCTTCTACTCTTTCATATAATAGATTGTCTACTTCACATAAGGCTTTTGCCATTGCTTTAACCGTTGCCAAATAACCTACCTTTATGCTCAAGCCTTGACTGATCCTTTGTGGCAAGCTGCCATGAAGGCTAAGATTGATGCTCTTCAAGCTAACAACACTTGGGTTATGACCAAACTTCCTCCTAGCAAGGTTCCCGTTGGCTACAAGTGGGTTTACAAAATTAAACTTAGGGCAGATGGGTCTATTGAGAGGTATAAGGCAAGATTAGTTGCTAAGGGGTTCACTCAAGCTGAGGGCATTGACTATTATGAGACTTTCTCTCCTGTGGTGAAGTTTGTCACTGTTAGAACATTGTTGGCTCTTGCTATTGTTTATGGTTGTCATCTCTCTCAATTAGATGTCAACAATGCCTTTCTTCATGGTAATTTAGATGAGGAAGTGTACATGGTTCCTCCACCTAGGTTTGGCAGCAAGGGGGAGGTGTGCAAGCATACAAAGTCTCTTTATGGTCTTAAGCAAGCTAGTAGACAGTGGTTTGCTAAGTTGTTTGCTACTATCATTGCTAATAGTTTCATCCAATCTAAATTTGACTATTCTGTTTTCACCAAGTTCCACAAAGGTTCAATCATCATTTTGCTAGTGTATGCTGATGATATTCTCATAGCTAGCAATAATGTGGATGCTGTTAACACCTTCAACTTTTCCTGGACAACAAATTCAAGCTAAAAGATCTTGGCACTTTGAAGTAGCTAAAACTGAGAAGGGTATTAGTTTATGTCAAAGGAAATTTACCTTGGAGCTATTGTTTGATATAGGTTTGCCAGCTAGCAAGCTTGCTAATGTGCCAATGGAGCAATCTGCCAAATTCAGTAGCTCAATGGGTGGGGATGTTCCTGATCCCTCTTTGTATAATAGGTTGATAGGTAAATTGCTCTATTTGACATTCACCAGACCAGACATATGCTACTGAGTACACAAACTTAGTCAGTTCATAAGCTCCCCCAAGGTGCCATACTTGCAAGCTACTTATAGAATTCTTAAATACCTTAAGAAGACACCAGGTCAGGGCTTGTTTCTTTCTGCTAGCTTAGAATTGAAGCTTAAGGCCTACTATGATGCTGACTGGGCTGCATGTCCAGATACTAGAAGGTCTATATTTCTTGGTGAGTCCTTGATTTCTTGGAAATGTAAAAAGCAACAGATTGTATCAAGATCTTTAGCAGAATTAGAGTACAGATCAATGGCTACAGTCACAAGTGAAGTTGTTTGGTTTATAGCTATGCTTAAGACTTTTGGACTAGAGCACAATTATACAACTTCTCTTTACTGTGATAGCAAGGCAGCTATCTATATTGCTGCCAATCCAGTTTTCCACGAAAGAACAAAGCGTATAGAAATAGATTGCCACTTCATCCGAGAAAAGATTCAAGATGGAGTGATAAAGACCTTCCATGTATCTAAAAGACCTTCCATGTATCTACTAGACACCAGATTGTAGATTTCTTCACTAAGGCACTCGGTCGTAAACAATTTGATTACTTGTTATCCAAGATGAACTTAGTCAACATATATAGTTCATCTTGAGAGGGGGTGTTAAATATCTTGCAGATTGTAGATATTTGAGACTTGTAGACATTTGTTAAAGGATATAATATCTTGTAGATATTAGTTTAATGGTTCTGTTTCATTGTTTGTATATAGCAGAACTAAGCTACAATAGCATAGTATTGTAGTGCATTAAACGGGTGTAGTTTACAAAGCACATTTAGTTAGTTGTGTATTTGCCACTTGTCATGTTTGTATTGGTTGTATAGGTTGACTTGATCGTTGGTCAGTTAGTTACTCTGTTTCTGGTATATAAGGAAACAAAGCGAGATATTTAATATATATGGAATTCATTCTCTCAAGCTCTATAAGTTCATTCTCTCTCTCTCTGCATGTTTTTCATTTCCTCCATTGATGAACCTTAGAGCTTGCATTCTGATTTCAACAGATACCTTCTGATTTTTTCAAAGGAGGATTTGGGGTTCATATCCCCACTCCTAACTATTGAATTTGAGAGAGAGAGAGAGAGAGAGACCATGGATATAAACAAAAAATTAGAGTGTAGATTTGTAAAACCCAATTTAAGCTAGCCGGCTATCTATATAATTATACATATCATGGAGAGATAGCCGGCCCTCCTTGAGAGATCAGACACATCTCCTTCGATTAGTCTCCATGTCTTTTTGAATCCACCAAGCATTTGTCATTGTTTTCTACAATTTGAACGCCCAATAATAAAAACAGGTATTGGAAACTATAAATTGAGAAAGCTTTGAAACAGATCCATCAAGCAATATTTCCAGCAACACACCTTCATGTTCACGCCCCTAATTTCAAAATTTGAGGTAGGCACCTTCTTTCTCATCAACCCAAGCTGAGGCACCAAACCGAGATATTGGCGTGGTTCAATCTCACCATAACATCAAGAATGACTTGACTCTATGGTTTAATTGAGCCGCGCCAATATCGCGTGCCTTTTGTCTTAGTATTTTTTTTTTTTAATTAATTAATTAACTATTTTTGCAGTAGGATAAGATTTCTATCTGAATCCTTCATTTCTTTTCAAATTTTCTTTTATTTGTAAAACATGGCATTTAAAAATCAAATAATTGTCAAGTGTTAGACGTCTGGGTAAAAATGAGAGGGAATTATTGGAGATCCTTTACCATGCGAAGGCGTTCTTAATAATTAGCTGAATGTTTGGATCATGATCAATATGCATTGTAGAGGCTGAAATATAACCCCTTCCTCCCTCCCCTCTTCTTCTCTTTTCCACTCTTCCTTGTTCCAAAAATATACACTAGATCTTAACAGAAACCAAATGATGATGGCAGCCGTGACGTTCTGCTTGTAGTTTGCTTTCATTAATTTTAGTGTCAATCAAAATTGTAATACGTTATGCATGCCATTTGATGGTATGCATGGCGTGTGTCAATATGGCAGTTACATGTGAAAACGTGACAACGAGATATTGTTTATAACTTTTATATATATATATATATATATATATATGTTAGGACATATGTAGTTGTTCAAACTTGTGAACATATGTCGCTATTTTATGTAATTGGCTTATCCTTAGACAAAACGCACTTTACTTGTAATTGGGTAGATCTAGGATGGGTTAAACACTTCAAGAAACAGTGGTTCAAGTTTAAGTGTTGAAGCCGTCAAAGTCTGTCCAAGATACAAGCAAGGAAGTGCAAGATTTTAAAGCTCGATAGATAACCTCGACAGATACATCTATCGAGATTTAAAGAAGCTGTTTAGCCCGAGCCTCGACAGCTGTCTCGACACCTCTCGACACCTCTATCTGTCGAGAATTAAAGAAAACAGAATTCCAAGTCTGTTTCAAGTCCAATCCGTGTGTGTGTCTTTGGGACTTCTTTTCTCCTAACCCTAGACATATAAAAGGATTATTTTAAGGGCCGTAAAAGGGCTGCACAAGTGAATAAGCAGAAATCACAAGATACAAGTTGCATCTTCTCTCTTCATGCAAATTGTGATCTGTGAGAAAAAGTTCGTGCCCTAGTTCATCTCTGATGATTTGAAGAACTTTGCAGCCAACATTCTTTCTTTCTCAAGTTGGTGAGTGAGTCACGTACTGGGATTCGTGCAAAGGAGTAAGACGCGTACTGGGATCCGCGCATCACATTGGTTAGTCACGTACTGGGAGCCGTGCATTGAACTGGAGAAATTGTCACTACAGAACGAGTCCAATTGGGTATTGGGGTAAGAGTTCAACTGTAGGTTGGTGAGGTACTGGGA
The DNA here is from genome assembly GCA_032878915.1 of Castanopsis chinensis. Taxonomy (NCBI): domain Eukaryota; kingdom Viridiplantae; phylum Streptophyta; class Magnoliopsida; order Fagales; family Fagaceae; genus Castanopsis; species Castanopsis chinensis. The sequence goes on along the minus strand of JAVQMG010000108.1, from coordinate 5,811,615 downwards.
TTCCTTACTTGTAACTGCTCGTTGTGATAATAGTGGAGTTTCGGGAATGGTGACCTTAAATCACCCGGTGGGGTTTTTGCCTTAGGGTTTTCCCCATTCGTGAACAAATCACCGTGTTATTTTTTTTCCGCTGCATAATTTAGTTTCGGTGATTTGTTTGTGCTGCCACGTAAATTTGCATGTTAATTTGATTAATTAATAACTGGGCTAATTTAATTAATCTAAATTATCACAAGGGGTCAACGCGTTTGTGGCCTGTCAAGTGGTATCAGAGCAAGCACACTCTGATTAGGGTTTAATCTATTGTGTGTGATCCATTGACCCCTGTTGTCATGGAAAAATTACAGTCTCTCAGCTGAAGAGAACTGTGATATCAAATACATCTTGTTTTTCTAATCTCCCTTCCTTGAGTGTCTCAGAAAACACAAGTCTAAAAGTTATTTGATTCCCTCCATGATGACTGTTGGAAAAGATCTCAGTATATACAAGCAGGAACTAGACTGTCTCAAATTCAAAATGTGCAAAGGAGTCTGCTTAAACAGAGTTAAAGTTAAAGGCCTGGCTCGGAAGAAGCAGATGAGAGAAGATACCATTCCCACTGATCTGCTATCTAAGCATGAAGTGTGTTTCATGATGAAGTCCGCATTCAAAGTAATGGACACGTGCCTATGGTACCTTGATAGTGGCTGCTCTAGACACATGACTGGAGACCGATCCCTCTTCAAAGTCTTCGAGTCTAAGAAAGGTGGAAATGTCACCTTTGGTGATGGGAGCAAATCTCAGATAAAAGGGAAAGGAATTATCTCTCTACCTGGACTACCAGACATTGCAAATGTTCTCTATGTGGATGGCCTAAGAGTGAACCTGTTGAGTATAAGCCAGATATGTGATCAAGACTTCATGGTGTTATTCTCCAAAGGAAAATGTCTTGTTATGGATGAATCTGGAAAGAAACTCATAAGTGGGGTATGAATTCTCTATCTCTAATACTCCTTCTGCTAGTACTACTGTTTTTGTTCCACCGGCTGATAACATTAAAACTGAGGAAAATAATGTTAAAACTGATTTAGCTAGTGAGAACATAGGCAAGGACAAATCCATCCTAGGAGCACCCCCTAAAATTGAGAAAAGGGAAGCTAGACACCCTAGGAATAAGAAGGATAACTCTCAAAAGGCCAAACATAAGAAGTCGCATCTCTGTTATCATTGTGGTCTCGGCGGTCACACTCGACCAAATTGCTACAAGTGGCTTGCCACTCAACAGAGCAATGGCGCTATAGCATCTGGGAGCCAGAATCAGCTCCAGTCTTCTCTCGCTCCTCTTGGAGACATTCTAAAAGCCCTCATGTTCCTTTCAAACTTGAACGGTTCATATTCTTCTCCCCCTATACCGGCTCAAGAGTCAACCAAAAGGAAAGGATCTTCCAAGGTGTGGAAGCCAAAGGGTTCCAAGTGATTTTAGTCACTTCTTCTTCTCTCTCTATTTTGTGTGTTGCATTACTTGTGTGTTTCTTTACTGTTTTGAGTCAGTCTAGTTTTATGCATTGTTTTGCGTTACATGTTTTTGTTTGTGTGTTTTCAGTTTTGTGTTTTATTTTTGCTTCTCTTATAAAAATAAAAAAAAAAAAAATTGAAAAAATGAAAAATACAAAAACAGTGTGTGTTTGTGTGCATCAGTTCATGTGAACTTTTGTAATGGCCATTGAAACAGAGTTTTCTAAACTTTGTGTCATCTATAGCTTAGATGAGCACTCTTCTGCACAACTAAGCGAGTGAGCTCTGTAGCTCTTTGTTTGTGATGAGTAAGGTTAAGTGATCTCTTCTTCTTAACACTCGTATCACTCTTTTTGACGGGTTGAACTAGAAAATCCTAAGAGAAAGGCATAAATAACCATCTCACCACTGTTACTCGCCAATCATAATATGACATTTGTATGCTTCAGCATAGCAAAAGTGCAATGTCAATGACATCTGTATGCTTCGGCATAGCAAAAGTGCAATGTCAAGGACACCTGTATGCTTCGGCATAGCAAAAGTGCAGTGTCACAAGCTTAACATCATTGGGTATTTCTTTTCTTTCTCTTGTATGCCCATGCATGATATGCTTGTTAAAAGAAAATATGCAAAGAAATAATAAGCAAAAAGATTAAAAATGCTTTAAAATATGGTTGCAAGCGTGTTTTCTAGGAGATGTGGGAGTTATAGGATGTACCTCAAAGGTGATAGTCCCCATCGAGCAGTTATGATTGTGTGTGAGTTAAAGTGATTTTCTCATATCTCAAATCGTCATAACATTGAGACACTTATGCAATCTTGCGATGTTTTCACACACAACACGCAATACTCTTTGCTATTCTTGATACATGTGCAGGTACAATGTGATTTGGCCATCACAAGGTTGACATGCGTTAATGTGTGCTCATTAAACTGTCTTAACTCGTTTTTGAAAGATAAAATTGGTTAGACTTGTTTAATGTGTGTGTGCGTGTTTTGAGATACATGTGCATCATATTTCTTGTTGAGAGATGTTTTTGAGAGCTTAATGTGTTGGTTGTATCCTTGGTTGAGTTGCATGCATGATTGCATTCATGTCTGTGTTTTCCTCTTTTGAAAAACTGCTTTGAAAGGCATCTCGACACCTCCTCGATACCTCTCGACACATAGCCATCTGTCGAGATCCCTAGACTCATTCTTATCGCAGTCTCGACAGATACCTCGATAGCAGCTGGATCGATCGAGAAACTTTCTGTTTGCTCGATAGCTCCTCGATAGCTTCTGGATCGATCGAGGTCACCACATGCTTGTTTCTTCTTCCTCGATAGCTAACCTCGATAGCTTCATCTGTCCACGAGCATTTCTCGACAGCTTACCTCGACAGCTACCTCGACAGATCTCGATACCTGCATCTGTCGAGATTTACTGAGATTCTATATAAGGGTCCTTCGCGATTTTGAAATCACTTCTCTCGATCTCTCTCGCTCGAAAACACTTGGATCTCTCTCAAAATCTTTTCCCTCTCCCTCCAAACCTCTCTCAAGGCTTTCTCAAGTGTTTCTTCACTTTCTTCATCATTTGGTAAGCCTTTTATCTCTCATTTCATGCATTGCATTGTTTTCAAAACCCTAGGTTTGTGTTTTTTTGAAAATTTTTGGGAGTTTTCAAAATTGTCGGGATTTTCCTGAAATTTTTGGGTTGGTTTTCGAGTTCTGATCTTCAAAACCACATGCATTGCATCACATTAGCATTCTAATTGTATTTTCATGCATTTAGATGTGTGCCTTCCTATTGTGTGCTGTTAGGTTTGGATTGGGCTGAGCCCATGATGTGTTTTGAGTTGCATGTCACATGCTCATGCATTTTCATGCATACGTTCTTTTCATTTCAATATTTCTTTCTGCCAATATTGAATTGTTTGGGACTTTTCTGTTTGTCTCTTCTTTCCCCCTCTTCTATGTTTACGTTAGTAGCGTCTATGGCTCCTAAACGTAAGTCTATTCCTCCTAGGAACCCCATGCGTTCTAAGGGGCAGTCTTCTTCTGATTCTACCCCTGTGTCTGTTCGGTTCCGTGATGAGAAAGCCCATAAGGATTTCTCGGAGAACTTTTCTAAACGCGGTGTTCATTCGGAACGCCACGTCGTCTTGGCAGACTTTGCCGACACTGACCTTCCCGATGTCATTCACACTCGGGGATGGGAGTTACTGTGTGACGTCCCGGTCACGTCTCCTCTCGTGCTGATTCAGGAGTTTTACTCCAACATCCACGGGATTGATTCGTCAGTACCTTCCTTCTTCTCTAGCGTTCGAGGTACGCGCTTCTGTGTCACCCCAGAGCTTGTCTCTGAGGTACTCCATGTCCCTAGGGTGGATCATCCCGATTACCCTAGTTGTGAGCGTCTCTGGACTGTGTCCAAAGACGAGATGATCTCGGCGTTCTGTGAACGTCCTACCCTTTGGGGAGATCACATGTACACACCATGTCGACCTTTTGCTAAAGGTCCTAGATTTCTTAACATGGTGATGACCTTTGTTTTGCACCCACTGTCTCACTACAACTCGATCACAGAGCCTCGTGCTCGGTTCTTGTTGTCCCTCCTTGAGGATCTCTCTATAGACTTTCCTTCTCACTTCATCTTTTCTATTATCGATGTCTATAGAGATACGGCCACCCGTGATAAGCTCATTTTCCCTTCCGCTATCACGAGGATTTTGGGTCGTTTTTCCATTCCCTTCCCTACGTCCGATCATTATCATGTCATGTCTGCCATAGACGCCGCTACCGTAAAACGTAGCGAGGCACAGTTCAGATCGCGACAGCCGGATGCTGCACCTCCTTCCACCCGTCCGACCACCTCCAGATCCGCTCGAGCATCTACCTCTTCTTCTACGAGCGAGGTCACACTGGGAGACGTCATGACGCTGTTACAGCGCATGGACGCTCGCCTCGATACACTCACCACTGAGTTGTATCAGGTGAATGTCCGTGTTGGCCGCATCGCTAGGCGACAGGCGACCATGGGCGGCTTTGCATCAGAGGCTTCTCCTCCGCCACCTCATGCGTCGTCTGAGACCGAGGCTGATGATGATGGCGATGATGATGATGCTTCCGACGATGATGATGATGGAGATGCTGACTCATCGGATGAGATGTCTACTTGACACTCTACCCTTTGTCACTCGTGACAAAAAGGGGAGTAGTTTTGTATGAGAGTAGTCATACTTAGGGGGAGTGTTAGCATAGGACATAGGACATTTTTGTTAGGGGGAGTGTGCTTTGAGGGATGTAGTGAGATGATCAGATGTATTTCTTTTCTTTCCTTATCTTTTAGAGATACTTTGATCATGTTCTACCATACATTGTACTTATATTCTTCTTATATATGATGATGTATGTTTCTTTCACCTACCTTTCATGTGTTGTTTCTTTTCTGTCTTTATACACATGTTTCTTTACTTGTATGCAATCTATTATTTCTGTTTCACACAAAGATGCCTTGATGTGTTTTGTTTATAAGTGTTTCAGAAATACAGGTTGTCAAAGTCTTCTTGCCATAAACTCTCTTCTTGCAAAGTTTTTCAAGAGTTTGTGTTAGGATAGATTTTACTGTATGTAACAAGTGAATATGAGTTGAGTGATTTATGACTTCTCTCATATCTTCATTTGTATGTTGTGGTTTTGTCACGGATTGCCAAAGGGGGAGATTGTTAGGACATATGTAGTTGTTCAAACTTGTGAACATATGTCGCTATTTTATGTAATTGGATTATCCTTAGACAAAACGCACTTTACTTGTAATTGGGTAGATCTAGGATGGGTTAAACACTTCAAGAAACAGTGGTTCAAGTTTAAGTGTTGAAGCCGTCAAAGTCTGTCCAAGATACAAGCAAGGAAGTGCAAGATTTTAAAGCTCGATAGATAACCTCGACAGATACATCTATCGAGATTTAAAGAAGCTGTTTAGCCCGAGCCTCGACAGCTGTCTCGACACCTCTCGACACCTCTATCTGTCGAGAATTAAAGAAAACAGAATTCCAAGTCTGTTTCAAGTCCAATCCGTGTGTGTGTCTTTGGGACTTCTTTTCTCCTAACCCTAGACATATAAAAGGATTATTTTAAGGGCCGTAAAAGGGCTGCACAAGTGAATAAGCAGAAATCACAAGATACAAGTTGCATCTTCTCTCTTCATGCAAATTGTGATCTGTGAGAAAAAGTTCGTGCCCTAGTTCATCTCTGATGATTTGAAGAACTTTGCAGCCAACATTCTTTCTTTCTCAAGTTGGTGAGTGAGTCACGTACTGGGATTCGTGCAAAGGAGTAAGACGCGTACTGGGATCCGCGCATCACATTGGTTAGTCACGTACTGGGAGCCGTGCATTGAACTGGAGAAATTGTCACTACAGAACGAGTCCAATTAGGTATTGGGGTAAGAGTTCAACTGTAGGTTGGTGAGGTACTGGGATTCCTTACTTGTAACTGCTCGTTGTGATAATAGTGGAGTTTCGGGAGTGGTGACCTTAAATCACCCGGTGGGGTTTTTGCCTTAGGGTTTTCCCCATTCGTGAACAAATCACCGTGTTATTTTTTTTCCGCTGCATAATTTAGTTTCGGTGATTTGTTTGTGCTGCCACGTAAATTTGCATGTTAATTTGATTAATTAATAACTGGGCTAATTTAATTAATCTAAATTATCACAAGGGGTCAACGCGTTTGTGGCCTGTCAATATATATATATAATTTAGTTACAAAATTGATTGTAGTTTAAGACTACAATCTTATTTAATATCGTTTTATTGGATGTGAATTTTGAGAATTTCACATTTTGATTACATCTTCTTCTTATATCTTCCATGCTTACAAAATTTCAAGAAAATTAAAGATCGATAGTTTTGCAATCAATAAATTGTTAGTTTTTGTAGTTTAAGATTATGCATAAATTATAAACTTATAAATCATATACTAAATAATATCCGATTGACACAAAATTTGAAATGTGTATTAAGAATATAAAAAATATGCAATTCAATGATTAGATTTTCAAAATATGTAGTAATGTTTATTTTATCAACTAAGGTTGTAGCCTTAGGTTACAATCAATTTTGTAGCTAAACTTTGTCGTATATATATGGGTAAATTGCAAATTACACCCTTAAGGTTTTAAGGTATTTGGATTTTACATTATGAACTTTTAGAATTTGGATTTTACCCCCTGAAGTTTGGGATGTTTGGATTTACTCTAATATTTTAAAATTTGGATTCTATCCCCTAAAATTTGGAAGCGTTTAGATTTTATAATCACAAATTTTGAAACTTTATGGAGTAAAATCCAAACACTTCTAAAATTTAGAGGGTAAAATCCAAACACCCCAAAACTTCAGGGGGTAAAATCCAAATTTTGAAATTTCAGTGTATAAAATCCAAATATCCCCCAAACTTTAGGAGTGTAGTTAATTTGCAATTTACCATATATATATATATATATATATATATATGTATGTATGTATGTATGTATGTATGTATGTATATGTGTGTGTGGATATTGGCCTAGATGGTAATGTTCCATTGGCGAGAATACAAGATGTTTAACTTATTTAATTTTTTTGTTTTGGTTATATAATGTATTATAAATCTGTCTTAAGACACTAATATTACTCTTTTTGTTTATGTTCTAATAAGTATAATTGTTTACTAAAAAAAAAGGGATGTTTATCTCATACTGGTTGTGTGTGTCTAGTGTCCGTTGTTTATAACCACAATCTACTACTATAAAAGTTAGCCCCTTTTGTAGTTTGTAGTTGTACTCTAGTTATATAATATATTATAAACCTGGTTTAAAACACTAGTATTACTATTTTTGTATGTGTTCTAATAAGTATTACTATTTACTAAAAAAAAAAAAAAAAAACTTATTTTTTTGTTTAAAAGAGAATGTATACCTCTTTAAAATATCATATACAAGGCGTTGAACTTATTTTCATATTAAAAAGATAATGTACACATTTTAAAAATATTAATTAAAAAAATAAAAAAATTATATTTTTTAAGATATAGAAATGTATTTTCCACAACAAGTAGTATGAAAAAAATAAACTGATGAAAGTAAATTCATTTAATACACACTAAGGTTATGTTTGGCATGGTTGAAAAAGACATTTTTTTTGCTATTTAACTTATTTTTACTATTATTCAACTTATTTTTGGTAATATTGGTGTGCTGTTGCAGGCAACCAAAAATAAAACTTATACTCTTAAAAATATATGTAGTAGTGTGAGTAAAGATCGTTCCCATGGAGAGTATCTAGCCTAGTTTTATGCTATGTGAACAATGATGGGGGGGCGGGTTGAGTATAACGAAAACAATTTTAAGAAAAGCAATTAAGAAACAATTCAAATTAAAATATCAAAATCAATCAAAAGAACAAACCTTGGTCTAAGTCAACATCCACCACCGGAATTTTAAAACTGATTATCAATGTAAGTATATATCAATTCACACTTTGAATATTGAGTTAGAATAGAGCTATATTATAGATTATAAATTTGCGCTTATTTGTATTGGTGTTGTTTGAATGCTCAATTAATTAATTTTTTTTTTTTAATTCCAACCCGATCTAGGTGGGCTAGGTTGGGTTAGATCTTTTTTTGATTCGACTATGGTGGGCTGAATTGAAAATACTCCTCAATCTGACCCATTCACACCCCTATATAAGGCAATGGTAGTGAGGCATGAGATAGTAGGGACTGAAGAAAATTACTAATATTGATTGAATTGTTTATGCTATGGGTACACCAAAAAAAAAGTTAAAACAATAAAAAATACTAATAAGTTGTCAAAGCTGATACTTTAAAGACCAATAAAATTCACTTGATACCTTAAGGACTAAACCATTGGTAGATAAATATTAGGGACTAACAATGTAATATCAGCATGGATCAGAGTTAAGGTTTGAATCCCTTATAAAATGGGCACTTTAGGCATGATTTAAATTTCTTCAAGAATATTTAATTTAAATTAGTATTTATTAAATCCCTTATAAAAATTTAGGTAAATTCATTATAAAAAAAAAGTAGGAAGAAGTGTTTTAGTACAATGACATAATATTGAAAATGATAATGTGAATATTCACTAGCATAATATTGTCAAAATGGAAATGTAAAACCAAAAAAAAAAAAAAAAAGACAAGAGAAGTGTCAAAATTGTCAAAATTAAAAAAGGCATTATATTATCATGGAGAAGCATCTTAATCCAATGACATAATATTGTCATAATTAACAAACACAAAATTGTCATAATTGTTTTCTTTTACAAGCTCAAGAGTTTATGCCTAACATTTCAAAGAAAATATTGGATTCAATCCCTTTCACTTGAAGTAAATTTTTTTCTTTTTTTTGCACCATTTGAGAAGTACAATTATCTTTCTCTAGACACGTTGAGGTGTTATGACTAACATGCTTGCAAAGGCCACAAGACTTTTTTTTTCTTTTCTGATTCTCTTCCACCTTACATTTGTTTTTACTTCAGGTGACCTTCTGTCTTTGAGAGTGGAGGACAATTAATGAAGCAATCTCTATCAATCATTTCATTAACATTAGCATCAACTATGTTTTCTTTTCCACTAAATTTTCATCATCCACCACTAGCAATTCTTTTTCACTTAATGATGCTTCACGACACCAATGTGGTGGTAAATACAAGGATACACTAAGTACGTGATGACAAAGTATACCCAAAATTCAAAATTATTGCAACTACAATATGTCAACTTACCATCCCATAATACTTTGTGCCTTTGACTAGTTTCATCTTTATAATATTGTAGCACAAATTCGATACCATTTTCTTAAAGCACTGAATATTGTGTTGCTCTCCCAAACTCCTCTTAAAAAATCTTGAAAGAATAGGGCATCAAAACACTATCTGCTTGGTCTTCTAACCCTGACATTGACCTTAAAGAAGAACCTCTATATGTCTCCAACATCGTATCATGGGATTGTATTTGCTCAATATCCTCAATGACAAGATCAACCTAAAATTCCAAATAGTAAAATAAATTAAAAACTTTTGTATGACACAAGAAGACTACAAATATTAACAAATAAAAAAAAAAATTATACAACAAAAGAAATCAATGGTAAATAATGACTTGTATGATTAGTTGGATCAAGTTTGTGTGAGAACTAACAAACCTTTTAATAAATGTATATATACTTTCCGATCTTACAGTTGTTGTCATTCCACCAAAAAAATGCCCACGAAGGTAACATGGTACCCAAAAGTGCTTGATTTAATATAAACCACTTACATGTTTGTTAGAGAGCATGTCATATTTTGTCATAACTTGAAGTCATTGATTGTCAAAATCTTCACATGATTCTAACTTATATAACTTATAGAAGTCCATGAACCAATTTGAATATTGATTTTGAAGAATTAATGTAAACCAACTACTAAATTTAGCAGTAATATGCAGTATACAAAAGGCATGCTTTGTAGCCGGCAATTCTTTTGATATTGTCTCTATAATCCATGGATCTTGGTCTGTCAAAATTGCCTTAAGTTGATTCTTCATTAAGCATGCAAAAGTCTACTAATCAAATACAAATTTACTAAAGCATAAAAATATTTCAAAGGATATACATTATTGTTCAACTAATTAGTCAAATAAAATTTAAAAAAATAATTGTACAAATTTATAAGACAAAGAATGCACCTTTAAAACCATCGAAATGCACTTTTTATTTCATTTCAAAGAAGTGCATAACCAAAGAAAAATGTCTTTCCATGATTATTGACACCAACAAAAATACCAAAAGGCATATCATAAGCATTCAACTTATAAGTAGTATAAAAAACAACCACTGCTCCATATTTTTTGTACCAATCAAAACAATGAGTAGGTGACCAAAACATATGCCCCAATCTATTTTCTTCATCGGCTGTAAATGCATATTGGAATCTAGATTTCTCTTCTTTAGCAACTTTGCAAAATTGTTGGAGATCCATAGTATCATTCTTTGCATTCTTCCTCCTCATTTTCACATAAAGATTACGAATATCCCTTTGAAAAAATGGAAGTTGTCCATGTTTCAAATGCCTCTCAAGTTTCATAACACACAATACCTCTCTAATTAAAAGTCCAGCTTCTTTCAATAAGAAAATGTGTTTTTCATCATCTATAGTGATAACACGATTGGCTGGAAGAAATTGCATTTTCAAAGGGGAGAACAAATCATAATTGTGGTTTACAACAAACTTAGTAACATGCCATTCTTGAGGAAAAATATTAAATGACTTTTGCAAAATGATACTTACATGAGCTTTACATCTACATTTTAAAGACTTCCTGTTTCGTTGCTCCTTAGATGAATCCACTATTTTTAGTGGTTGTTTACCTTGTCAATGACAAAAGAAATCACATCTTACTATTTCTCTTTTTTTTCTCCATATGACCTTTTCAAATTGTAAAACCATTTCAATTTGCATAATTTTTATAGAAAATGAAAGCATCTTCTTCACTAGGAAAACATTGATTAAAAAAAATGCTCAAACTCATTTTCTATTGAATATATATCTTCATGTTCTTCAATAACTCACATTTCATTGATTGGACATTCATTCCAATCAATTATTTCATCTCCATAAGTATTATTATTTTTTTCATCATCTAGAAGCTCATATAATTCAACACAGTTCTTTGAAACACTTTCATGAACCTCACTTGCAATCAAATCATCATCAACTTGTGCTATATTAATACAAAAATTAAAAAAACAATCAACATCATATTATATGATATATGAATTATATATTACAAATAAAATGAAAACAATAATACCTTCTTGAGCCAATTCATTTAAGTCAAAACAATTCATTGGAACAAATTGATGAGTCTCACTTGCATCTACATTGTCATCCATTGGTGCTATATTAAAACAAGAATTTAAAATATAAACATTATATTCTATAATAAATGAAATAAAATTATATTACCTTCTTGAAGGAGTTCATTTAAGTCAAAACAATTTTTTGGAGTAAAGTAGTGAGTCTCACTTGCAACTACATTTCCATCCATTGGTGTTATAATACACGTATTAGAAATAAAAATGAACATCAAATTAGTTTTGGTGCTTGTAAAAGACTAAATTTCTTGATTCGAAATAAATCAAACAAGTAAAAATAGTTTCTCAAATACGAATTTGTATTGATGAAAGTGTGTGGTACAATTCTCTGTAATTACAAGGATTGATCCTCTGATTCGATCTCCTTAAAAGATTTGTGATGTGGTTTTGATTTGAACACAAAGTATCCTTCAATTTAGCTGAAGGATGGATCGAAGATCTTTGAAATAGAATTACAATGAATTTCTGGCTATGAGCTTGTTAGAAATCCTTTGTTCTTCCCATTCTTCGTGTGTTCTTCATGTGTTCTTCGTGCGTTCTTCGTCTTCAAAAGTTTATGGTGGAAGCTTTTCGGGGCTTTAGAAGCTTGAATCCGTAAAACTTTTTTGATTTGTGATTTGTCGAGGTTTCTGAAGGCTTTTAAGCTTAATTTCAGTGACCTCTAAGATCTAGGAGAGTGATTTGGATGATTTTGCTTCAAATGTTTGTCGTATTCGAAGGTTGAAGTTCTTGAAATTCTTGGAGGCTTTAAGGCTTGATTCCAGCAGAGTTTCAATACTTCTGAATGCTTCTTTGATGCAGCTTGTGCTCTAGATAGCTTGGTGTGTCCAAATGCCTTAGGAAGGCTTCTATTTATAGGAGTTTGGAGGTAGGTGAGCGACATGTGGCGGAGCTTGATTGGTGATACATGTCACAGCTTGATTGGTCCGCTTGTGTCATCGCTTACACAGTCGGATTACTTGAGTCACTGCTTACACAGTCGGATTCACTTGCATCATCGCTTACACGCGCCTCCATGTGATTAGCATTTTGCATACTTTTTCCTGTTCTTATCTTAATGAAATTTAGCAAATTTTCAGTAGCAGTATATGATATTTTGTAATTAGCCATACCTGGTGGACTTGGTGGCATGACGTGTCAGCTTGTGATAGGCCGGGAATTTTTCCTCTCTACAGTGCTATATTAAAACAAGAGTTTATAAATATTCTAAGATAAATGAAATGTAAATCACAAATAAAATAAAATTCTAATACCTTCTTGAAGTGGTTCATTTAAGTCAAAGCAATCTTTTGGAGCAAAGTATTGAGTCTCATTTGCAATTACACTCCCATCCATTAGTACTACAATATACATGTATTAAAAATAAAAATTAACATCATATTAATTTTAACCTATTTTTAAAAAATAACTATGAATCAAATAAAAGACAATAGTGGTATCTTGTTTAATTATTTCTCAATCCTTCATTGACATTTTTTCATCCCTTCTTCTCTTTGATATTGGTAAAGGGGAAGAAATTGAGAGTGATATTGGTTAAGTGAAAGAAGTGTATAGTAAAATATTGGTAAAATAAAATTTGGTGAATAATAAAAAGTGATATGAAAGGAAACGTGTGTAGAGGGCAATTTTGTCCAAAGAAGAAAAATACCTCTGCAGCCAGCTGTGTCTTATTTAAGAGGGCAATTCTGTCCAATATTTTTTTGCCAGCTGTTGTGGTGCTTCAATTTTTCTCTTATTTACTCAATTTAATTTTTCTCTTATTTACTCAATTTTTTATTAATGTGGGACCCACTGTGGCAAATCTTACATTCGGTGCTTGTTAACATTTGTCTATAATAAATAAAATAATTTTTTAATATATAATCTTTTAAAATTTTTAAAAGAGCTCATCATGCTAGTACTCTTAGAGCATTCACATCAGTGAATGCATAATGATGTATAAATGTGTAAACTGATAAAAAATTATTAATTTTATACATTTTGAGCCAAAAACTGCCCACATCAGTGGGTGTATACTTATCTAAAATCATCTATAATTTTCACATTGCTACAGTACCCGTGTAAATTTACACGGGCACTGTAGCTCGTTTATACAATAATTTATTAATTTCCGTTCGCTCGTTTTTTTCTCTCTCTTCTCTCTGCCCAACAACCTCTACAACATCCAGACAAATCAACAGAGACACTTGCTCCAAAAAAAAAAAAAAAAAACCCACAGAGATACACACACCCACACGGACAAACAACAAAGATACACTTAAAAAAAAAAAAAGTGATACACAGACAGATTGGAGCCGCGGGATGGTGGATCGGGCTGCGAGGATGGTGGATCGGAGCCGCGGGAATGGTGGATCGGGGCCGCGGATCGCGAATCGGAGCCGCGGGGAGTGGATCGGAACCGCGAGGATGGTGGATCGGAGCCGCGGGGAGTGGATCGGAGCCGCGAGGATGGTGGATCGGCGCCGCAGGGAGTGGATCGGAGCCGCGGGGATGGTGGATCGGCGCCGCGGGGAGTGGATCGGCGCCGCGGGGATGGTGGATCGGCGCCGCGGGGAGTGGATCGGCGCTGCGGGGAGTGGATCAGAGAGGGAGAGTTGATCTGAGATGGTTATCGGAGAGGGAAAGTTGATGGAGAGGGTGGATCGGAGAGGGATAGCCGATCTGAGATAGTGATCGGAGCGGGAAAGTTGATGGAGAGGGTGGATCGGAGAGTTCATGGAGAGGGATGGAGAGGGAGAGTTGATGGAGAGGGAGAGATGGGTGTGGAGAGAGAGAGAGCAACAAATCAGAAATGAAAAAGAGAGAGAGAGCACGCGCGTGTTATACGGGGTGGTTGGGGAAAAATATTAAAAAATGAGAAGAAAATGATTATTTAATTAGAAGATGTGTAAAATAAATGAACTGATGTGAGTGTATTGTTAAAGTGAATGTGTAAATTAGAAAAGGTAGGTTTTTTCGTGTAAAATAGATGAAAATTTTACACGAGCTGATGGGAATGCTTTTATGTCGTAACCCAGGCCATGGCTTTTTAAAATTTGCCCCTTCCTGCTATTTTACTGTTATAAATTTTAAATTATAAGTATATTTTACTTTGCCCTTCGTATTGAAAAAATAATTGTACAACTACAAGCACTTATTCAAGCAGCAAATTCGGAGGAAATGGTAGGGTCAATTGGCCATATTATCCAAGGAATTACAACTGGATTGGGAGGCTTTAGGTCAATAAAATTTTAGCATACAAAATGAGAAAATAACACAGTGGCACACGAACTAGCTAAGCTGGCAAAGAATAAAGGCACCAACAGTTCTGCATCTACTGCATCAAGACTGTCATGGGCTATAGTTTAAACATTTCAGTCTTTACTGGGGCTTTCTATTTGCCCTACTTCATTTTTTCAGCTGGAATGCAACAATAATCTAGAATTATTATATAAAAAAAATGTTTCATTTGTTTTAATGTCCACTTTTTTTTTTTTTTTTTTTTGTTGTATATAAGTCATTAATTTTAGGAGTGTTTTTTTTTTTTTTTTTTTTTTTTTTTTTTTTTTTTTAGAGAGTTTCAACTTATAGCATTCGCTCCTGATGATAGCTATTTATTATCAGACCATGACACCAATCAGTTTTTGGTGTAAGCAGGGATTGAACACCAAATCTTTTATTTAATTATTAGAGATTTTACTAGTTGAGATAGGTGGAATCCACTTAATTTTAGGAGTGTTTAAAACATATGTTCACTGAATTGGTGATATTGTATAATTTGAAGATTTTATTCTAGAAAAAAAAAATGAGGATTTTAAAGAGCTCTACCAAACAGAGGATCCTAAGAAGTCTAAAAGCTCTTGATCCTAAAAATACTTAAAGTAAATCTCATTTGTAATAGTTTTTTTCTTTTTGGAAAGAAATTAAATTTTTTTTTATTTTGTGAATATTATATACAAGTAAATATTTATTATACTTTTAAAATTGATTAGTCAAAATTTTACTAGCACCGTTTTTTACTTTTTTTTTTTGGTAACATATTCTTAATTTTTATTTAAAATTTTAATTAAATCTATAGTTTCACTAGTGAGCCACAATCTACTAGGTTAAGTGCCGATCAGATTTACTAATTATGGTTAGGGTTTTTGGAATGCAAAGGATTTTTTTCCCTATTACTATTATATAAAAAAAAAAGATGTAATGGCTTTTATGGTTAAAAATCTGGGGCATGTTTATTTTGTTATCCATTAAAAAAATAGTTTTTTCATTTACTTTTTGTCATTATTACTTATATATATATATATATATATATATATATATATATGCCTTGCATTGTAAGAACCGTAAATGAACCAAGTTGTTTGTGAACGACTCAAGCTTGGTTTGAGAAAAAAACTTGTTTATATTCGTTTGTTTAGAAAACAATTCAAGCTCAAGACTTAAGTTAGGCTCAATTAATTATTAAATGAGCCAAGCTCAAACAAAATAATGTGTTCATGAACAGACTCGTGAACATGAGGGCTCGATTTAACTAAATATAATACTATATTTTATATGTATACTTGTCTAAAAATATATTTATATAGACTTACAATTGGAATGTATAAATTTGTCAAGAGATTCATATGATATTAAATTATTATTTGTAGCTTATTGATGATATAAATAGTCTATTCATAGTACAAATTCATAAAATTATGAAAAAGTAAAACATTTTAGTCATGGTTCACATAATAAAAGAAAGGAATAAGTTAATTAAGTAGCTCATGAACAAGCTTGAGCTTTCTTGACAAGAAAATGAGCCAAACTTGAATATAAAATCTTGTTTGATAATAACCTTGAGCTCGGCTCGTATTCGAAAAAAATTAAATAAGCAAGCTTGAATATTCAATACTCGGCTCGGCTCTTCTTGTTTATAGCCCCTGATTGTATGCGTTAAGGCATATAAAAATGACATTTATTCTTAACTTATTTGAAATTAATTCCTGTGTATACTTTAATTTTGTCAAATTATTGTTATTACTCTAATGTGTAATCTTTATTTTATTTGACAAAAAAAAAATTGATTTTAAAAAATTTGAAGAATATTAAAGGATAATTACACCTAATTGCATAAAAAGAAAATATTTGTTTTGAATTAATTAAAATTGACTTGATGAAATTTTCTAATATACTAGAAAATAAGATATATAACAAATCATGTTAAAAACATCTTTGAAGTATTGTGTGGTGTGTGTTATTTTGTGGTTAAAAAATATTGATATATTTAACTTGGCCTCCAAAATCAAAAGAAAAAAAAAAAAAAAAAAAAAAAAAAAGACTTGACTCTACCAAAGCTTGGAAGCTAGGATTAGAACTTGGGGCATTAACTGGAACAAAACTGAAATTGGGAGCATGTTATATATTAAACCTCACAATTGGACAAACATAAGAGAGAAGCAATTAAAATACCATATTATTATAATTCTTTTAAATAAGAAATATCTATATAAATTCATTTTATATAAACACTTGATGCATCATCTATCTATTTATAATCTATATATACTATAAAACCGAAACTTTTGACTTTTAGGTTTTTTTTTTTTACTATAATATAAAAATTAGATCTCACAACTAGACAATGCATACAACGATGACAAGTAGCACAATCTTCTATCAATTTAAAATTATGTGAACAAATATTGTCACATGGCAAATAATAATTTGTCCATAACATAACACATCTGTTGTGTCAATACTCAATACATTTAAATATATATACTAATTACATAATAATGACATGTGCCATCTTTTGTAAAACTAACTGTCCATTCCTTTAATTTCTTTTAGTTTTTACCTATTACTAATTGACTACTTCAGTCTTCTCAAAAAAAAAAAAAAAAAAATTATTACTTCAAAATAATTAGTTATAGACCTTTCATTATTTATTTTGAAATTCATTTGCACTTGGTGGTTTAGGCATGGCCTTGAAAAGAATACATTAATTAACAAATGTTGTACCACATCAACGGCTAAAATTGTGCCATAACCTTATGATGAAAGTGAGCATTATCCTCATCGTGAAAGCGAAGAGGAAGATCTCCAATTGCTCCACAAAGGGTTGTTTTTTGTTTTTTCTTTATAAATATCTATTATTCAAAGTTCTTTCCTTCGTACGTGTTTACCTATTTTCCTTTGCAATGTTGTCCTTTCTATTTATTAAGTTTCATGCCTTTGCTCAATCAAAGATATTAGAGTGCAGATTGGAATTTATTAAACAAAATCAAAGTGGAACATTTTTAGTGATCATGCTCAGGTACAAAATTTGTACTATTTAGTTATTGATGCTGTCTGCTATGTTTACTTTTTATTTTTTTTGGTTTACCAAATTTCCATTGTAGGTAGCAGACCCTGGTTTATTAAAATTTTGCTTTCTATATGCCCACAAATTATGTATGAGAAAGAAATGAATGGTTATTGGTTGATTTTACTCATTGGTTTATTTATTGGTTACACCATGGAAAGTTGTATATAAAATATCTAATTATACACGTATTCTGAAAAACAATTATACATCTTTCAAAAGACTTAAAATCCGATCTTCAATTATTCATTATCATTTGAATTATTATATTATATGTTAGGACATATGTGATTCATGTAAGGAACATATGTCAATTTAGCATTGGCTAATCCTTTGACAAAATGCACTTTACTTATAATTGGGTAGATCTAGTATGTGTTTAATACTTCAAGGAACAAAGTTTCAAGTTCAAGTGTTAAAATCATGCAAGTCTATCTAAGAAACAAGTGAAGACGGATTGTTCATTAAAGCTGGACAGATTCTCGACAGCTCTCAACAGATAGCTATCTATCGAGGTTTAATGAATCTCGACAGCTCTCGATAGATTCTATCTATTAAGTTCTCGATAGCTGTTTGACAGATACTATCTATCGAAAATTACAAAATCAGAATTTCCAGATCTGATTTTCAGCTCATGCTAACATGTATGTGTAGGTTTTTTTTTTCTCACAACCCTAAACATATATAAGGTTTATTTTGAAGGCCGTCACATAAGAGAACACAAGAAGAACACATGCAAAAGGTAACTGATGCTTTATTTTCTCTAAAAGAAGCTACTGCATCTTTGTGCCTTAGGGTTTTGTAACCAAGTGCTTCTTGATCTTTATTGTTGATGAAGTGAAAACTTTGCAACCAACATTCTTCTTCCTCAAGTTGGTGAGTGAGTCATGTATTAGGATTCGTGCAAAGAAGTTAGTCACGTATTGAGATCTGTGCATCAAATGATGGAGTTCATATATTGAAGAGTTCAGAGGCATTTGTTTATGCTGTGAGTTCATCTACGGGGATTGTAGAGTCTAGGGACAAAATTTTTGTACTAAATCTGAAACTTCCCCCCCTCCCAGGTTTTTTACTGTGAAACTAATTTGTTTCATTGGTTTTCCTAGGTCATCATATCTTATCTTATTTACTTTTCCACTACATATGGTATTAATGTTTGTTTGTTTTAACAAAGTTTATTCATGATAAATCTAATTAATAACTTGGGTTTAAAACTTGTTAATTTTATCAAGCCGGGTCTAAATTTTCCAACGTTATATTCCATGAGACAACAATTGTGAAACTAGTTAATTTCTTCCCATAAATACTTTTGGTAGCCCAAATAATCATAATAATAATAATAATAATAACAACATAAAAATATAAAATCTATTTTTTAGGGTAGTTCAAGTAAAAAAAAATATTTACTGTAGGGATCCGAAGACCGAGGAAAACTAAGAACGTTGTGACCATTGTCCGTTCATTTGGTGAAAGTACCTTAAACCCGAGGAATGGGTTTGCCCGCAAGGAAGGTGGGAAGGGATGAAATATCTCCACGAACCCTAAGTGAAGAAAATGGCATTCTAGGAGAAGGTCAAGATATTTGAAAGAAGTTTCCTTAGGTCACAAGCCTTAGGTAAATTAACCTTTTTGTGAAGATTGTTTAAGTGTTAAACAGAAATTCAATCTTGTTCAACTCCTTAGGTCACAAGCCTTGGGTAAATTAACCTTTATTGTAAAATTGTTTAAGTGTTAAACTCGATCTTGTTTGACTCTTCTGGTCACAAGCCTTGGGTAAATTATCTCTTATTGGAAGATTGTTAAGTGTTAAACATAACCTCAGGTCTTGTTCGACTCCTCGGGTCACAAGTCTTGGGTAAATTAACCTTTATTGGAAAATTGTTTTAAGTATTAAACAGGACCTCGGTCTTGTTCGACTCCTCGGGTCACAAGCCTTGAGTAAATTAACCTTTATTGGAAAATTGTTTTAAGTGTTAAACAGGACCTCGGTCTTGTTCGACTCCTCGGGTCACAAGTCTTGGGAAAATTAACCTTTATTGGAAAATTGTTTAAGTGTTAAATAAAACCTCTGTCTTGTTCAACTTTTCTAGTCACAAGCCTTGGGTAAATTAACTCTTATTGGAAGATTGCTAAGTGTTAATCATAACCTCAGGTCTTATTTGATTCCTCGGGTCATGAATCTTGGGAAAATTAATCTTTAAGCAACATAAGCCTGGCATAAGTTAAACCTTATTTGAAATTTTGATAAGTGTTAAATAATAGCTCTGAGATACACGAGTTTCTCAAGCTTGAAAGATGCAAGGTTCAAATTAAATAAAGGTAAGGATGATTTGGCACATTCCAACTAGCATTTGAAAGAAAAAGGACACAAGTTATACTTAGATAAATGAAAAGAGACAAAATAAAAGTTAGATATATTCATTCGATTAAAAGATTTTGATTATATTCAAAGAAATAGGAAAGCATTAGTTAAGCCTGGCCTAAATACAAAATTAGCTTATATTCTCTGTTTGGTGGGACTATGTCGCGACCTCTTTTTCTTTGTCTTTCTTCTTTTTCTTCAGCTGCCCAATTTCAGCAACCTCCTCTGATTCCAATTCCATTATGGGAATAGGAGTTGGTTGATATTTTTCTTTTTCAGAGGCTTCAGAGGTAAGCACAGTGGTTGAAGTTGTGGTAGGTTTGGCCACTGTGGATACTGAGCTTAGATTAGCTTGAGGTTAGACAAGGCTAGGAGCGATATGAAGAGCTGGTGGGTAGTAAACTTTATCAGCAGCTCGAAGCTCTGACTCATCACTAACTCCAGCAACGTTAAGGGCTTTATTCCAAACCTCAAGACAAAAAGCCTGAGCTACATCCCTAAGTTAGGTTGTCAGACTTTGGGCAGTCTTTGTCATGCCTGCGTCATATGCACCTTGCTCTACCTGAGCTTTCTCAGTGTCTTTGGCTTCAAGTTGCTTTTGTTACTGCTTAGTTTTCTCTATTGCCAAATCCAATTATGTTTCGGCTTTCTTCAGAGAAACCCTTGAATCTTCAGCTTGTTTCTCAAAGCCAGCCAAGGCTGACTCAATATTTTTGCGTGATTTTTCCACCTCGCACAAGTGGAATAGGGTGTCCTTGAGCCTTTTTTCAGAATCAGCGTGGGCCTTTTCAGATGACTCCAACTTGCCCTCAGCCTCACGGGTCTTGGACAAGGCGTGGTCCACCCATTCTTCAGCAACAAAGGCTACTTGTATAGCTTGTAGGATTAGTGAGTGTGAGCATTAGTATAAATTTTCAATGAATTCATAAAAGTAAGAAGTTAAGTGTATACCTTGGTGAGGTCCCTTTTTAGTGATAAGAACACCTTGCGCTTCTGCAAAGATTGAAGCTTGTGCATGTCTTAGGGAAGAAGAAAGGCCTTCTCCAAGCATTTAGATAGAATACCAAATCTACCCTTCTAGGGGTCTCAAAGAGTAACGTCATCCATGATTGGATCCCCCAAGCTTAGCACATAGGTTGGGTTCCAAATAGAGGCCTTGGGACGCTACTTTCCCTCAATACCTTTGGAGGACCCAGAAGAGGTACTCTTTTTCTGTTGGGCCCTCGTTGTTCAGGGCTCTTTGGTGGGTGGGTGGGTGTTGTGCTGAGCAAACTATCTCTCCTTCCTCTGCGCCCTTTGATCCCTTGCCCCTCTTGCTCTTTTTTTCAATAGCGTCACCAAAGGACGCACATGCAGGAGCGGAAGTGGGTGGTCGGGTGACCATAGGGACTGTGGGAGCATTACCCCCAGCATGCGCAGTAAGTACAGCTAACAAATCTAGATTTTTCTCCTCTAGAACCATGGCTTCAGAAATTCTGAACGCTTCTTGGCTGGTACTCAAAGAAGCATTAGGTAGACAAGAATGAGAGGAGGTGGGAAAAGACTCAACGT
The DNA here is from genome assembly GCA_032878915.1 of Castanopsis chinensis. Taxonomy (NCBI): domain Eukaryota; kingdom Viridiplantae; phylum Streptophyta; class Magnoliopsida; order Fagales; family Fagaceae; genus Castanopsis; species Castanopsis chinensis. The sequence goes on along the minus strand of JAVQMG010000108.1, from coordinate 5,789,981 downwards.
CTTCATGATAGAAAACTTCAAACTCCTTGTCTTGGTCTGCTTGAGTAGGTTCGGGCACACGTTCCTCTTGCTCATCGTCAAAAGGAATGGGTTGTTCTTGAGAGTATAAGAGTTTAGCTGCAAGGGGGACTGGTGATTGAGCATCCTAAGTACTAGGAGAAGGGGTTTGTTTTAAAAACCCAGGAACTGCCATGTCAATTAATGCAAGTTTGAGGTCCTTCGCCTTGGTCACGTGTTTGGGACTCTAGAAACGATTGGAGATGAGCTTGAACCCAAGAATTACTTGTACCGCCCGAAGTTATCCATCTCTATGAAGGAATATCTCAAACTTGAAGATTTGGTTGAGGTCCATAAAGTTCACTAAACTCTTGACCGGTGTAGTGTGAAATTCGTCTACCAATGAGCATATGGTATAAATCACAAGTTAGTAAAATCCCTTATAATTTTAAAAAAAAAAAAAAAAAAAAACTTATTAAGGATGAAAGCCCTAAGCTCATCTACAGTCCATGGGGTTCCCTATCTTGGGTGGGACAGTGCAATCTATCATGCTAGTCTTTCGAGACGATGAGGAAGTCCTCATCCATGCCCTTATTCGACTTAGGTATACAAGAAATTAACCTAACAGAAGGGACCTTACATTTAAAATAATAAGCAGTTTCCTTCCCTTTTTGACAATTGTACACCCAATTCACATTGTTCCAAGTGAGGTTAGTCCCCATCTTTCGGTTTATCATGTCTACACCACCGAGGACCCTAAAGAGGTTAGGGGAGCATTGGGTAAGGGACAACCTGTAGTTAATAAGGAAGTCTCTAGTAACCCTACCCATAGGAATTTCCATCCCGTCTTCTATGAAGGCAATCATCGGAATCACTACTAAACTAGGAGGTTTGTTTATAACTAGCCACTTGCCTAGTTCACAGTGTTGGAGTTCAACACTGCTAGGGACCCTACATTTAAAATAATAACCAGTTTCCTTCCCTTTTTAACAATTGTACACCCAGTTCACATTGTTCCAAGTAAGGTTAGTCCATATCTTTCAGTTTATCATGTCTACACCATCGAGGACCCTAAAGAGGTTGGGGGAGCATTGGGTAAGGGACAACCTATAGTTAATAAGAAAATCTCTAGTAACCCTAACCATAGGAATTTCCATCTGCCTTCTATGAAGGCAATCATCGGAATCACTACTGAACTAGGAGGTTTGTTTATAACTAGCCACTCCCCTAGTTCACAGTTTTGGAGTTCAACACTGCTAGGGATCCTATATTTAGCCCTAAAGGCGGCCATGCCTTCGGGGGTATCCACTAGCCTAGCAAATTTGCCCATAGATCCTTATAGTTTAGGGTATAAATAATATATGTATAGTAATAAATAAATCCCCTATGTGATATGAAATATGAAACCAAACGCACTTACAAACAATGGAAGAACCTTTCCTTAGACTGCTGCTTCAACAAAGAAATTTCCAAACAAGTAAATGGGGCAAAATCAACACCAACATCTCCTTATATAGATATGAAAAATGAGAGGCAAATTTCTCACTCATAAATTAAAGCTGTAGGATCATCATCACACCGTAGAACGTGGGGGGACAAGTAGCCGTCTGACATAATAAATGCAAAATTGTAGATACCGAAGCATCAGGGACGTGTGGAAGACTAGTAAAAAGATGCCATCACGTGGGAACGCGTTTATCACGTATAAGCTAAAGGGGTATTACTAAAGCCTTAATTTTAGCTTGGAGTTAATAACAAGGTTTTAGGGGGCTAATGTGGGGACATGAGGAACGAGGAAGACTAAGAACGCTATGACCATTGTCCGTTCATTAGGTGAAAGTACCTTAAACCCGAGGAGTGGGTTTGCCCGCGAGGAAGGTGGGAAGGGACGAAATATCTCTAGGAAGCCCGAGTGAAGAAAATGGCATTCTAGGAGAAGGTCAAGATATTTGAAAGAAGTTTCCTGTGAAAGCTTACCTACTACCTCCACATTAAATAGTTGGCAACAGCTTTATTAGCTGCATTGATGAGAAAATGACACCTGAACAGTGGATTCACAACTAAGCAGCTCTTTCTAACACCTTCAACAGAAGTTTAATGGGACAATTGTCCTAAGGAGAACCTAGAAGGATGTAGATGGAGAGTGAGGATGCAAGAAGAAGGGGAGTATATAAAGGAAGAGGACTTCCAGATGAAGGGATCCGGAAAAAAATCAAGAAAAAAATATTAGAACAAAAACAGTGGTGAAAGAGAAAAAAGGATGAAAGTGCATATCCTTGTGTAAAATTTGTCCTCGGGCCAAACTGAGAAAAGCATTAATACTAGTTTTTCTTTTCCAACTCATTCCTTCATACTAAAATCTTTAGACTTAGACTCTGACTTAGTTTACTCGTCACCAAACTTGTCTTCCCATTCTCTATACAAATTCTATCTGTTTGGGCATAATTTGGAAGCACGTGCCTCACTATTCTAAGTGGGTTTAGGCCTCAAATTTTTGTGCCCCTACATTTACAATGAAACTAGAAATGTATAATTAATTTTTAAATGTGAAATATGAGGATACATGAATTGATGACACACATGCTTTTCTCAAACCATCTTGCTTTCCTTGATTATAATTTTTTTAAAAATAAATCCTTGATTATAATTATGTTTTAGTTATTTACAATTGTTACTTCTACTTAAAAATTTTATATAACACTAGTGCTTACATAAGATCTTCCAAGCATCACAATAATAATAATGATAATAATAATAATAATTGGGAAAATAATTACAAAAACATTCCTGCAACGCAAGGGCTAAATACTAGTAAAGAATGAATACATGAGAATCAATGCATTTGACTAATTAACACATGGCAGATAATTAAGAAAAAAACTTAGCTACAACCTTACTTAATATCTTTTTATTTGAGATAAATTTTAACAAATCCACCATTAGATTATATCTTCTTCTTATAGCTTCCATGCTTGCAAAATTTTCAGAAAATTAAAAATTAATAACTATGCCATCAATAAATTGTTTAAATTGCAAGTTTTTTTAGTTTAAAATTATCCATAAAATATAAGCTTATAGATCATATAGTAAATAATATTCGATTGACACAAAATTTGACATGTATATTAAAAGCGTAAAAAATATGCAATTTAACGGTTAGATTTTCAAAATATATAGTAATGTTTTTTTTTTTATTGAGTAAGGTTGTAGCATCAGGTTATAATTAATTTTGTAGATAAACTTTGTCCATTAATTAATAGATGCAAACTTTTGATTTTGGTGAGGTGGAATGTTAAATGAAGAGAATCTAGTTGCCTCTTAAAAAATGTGTCACTTGACAAAATGTTAAATTATAATTTACAGCTAAGGTTCATGCTAATATATAGGGTAAAACTTAAGATCAGTACTTTCAATGTACTAAACCCGTTACAATGATATAAGTGGTCAAAAATAGATATATGTCACCATCACAATGAGTCCAACTTTAATAATATAATAATTGGAGAAAAATTAAGTACATGTATACTGTAATTATTGGAGTATGAAATGGAACAAAAAATACGAAATTAAAGATTTTCATTCTCACGTTACTAAGTATTGAATAATTTTCCCCAGAAAAAAATGGTCATTTAATGGAGACAGAGACAGAGTAGGAAATAGGAGTAACTTCCAAAACAAATATTTAAATACCGAATAAAGCTACGGCCACAATATTTTCATAACAATTTTCCAACAACGTTTAAGCGACAAACTTTTAGAAGTTACGGGTTATGCGGTTATGCCTGCCCCTAGGCTTGGGAAATTGTTTTATAAGAGAGACTACTCTTAAAACCTGCATAGAGAGTTGCAGTTTCCATCTATGTATTCAATGCTCTTTACATAATACTGCATACAGAAACCCTCCCTGGTTTGTGTTCTCATTAAAATTAACATCATGGCTTCCAACAAACAGCATATTATAACATTGCTTGTTTCGTTCTCGTTTTTTGTGGGTTTCTCTCAAATGACTTCCGACGTGTTTGGGCCGGCAGCTTCAGGGGGTGTTGAATCATTCTCATGCTTGAAGAACCTCGCTCCTTGTCAACCATACTTGAAGGGCTCCTATATTGCACCGGCAATATGCTGTGAGCAATTGAAGGTGACAATCACCAATGATCTCAAGTGCCTCTGCGACATATTAGCCCATACCGACCTCTTGAAGACTTTCAACATTACCCCGGTGGAGCTCATGAAGCTTCCTAAGGAGTGTGGTATTGATATTAAGCAGTCATCATGCAAAGGTTTTTCAGATCTTCTTCTCTTTTTTCTTTTTCTTTTTAGTTCTGCTTAATTAGAATTCAGTTTTATATGGTTATTTTTGGTGGTATTAGTCTTTATTTCCTGGGTTAGAGTGGCTTGCATTTGAATTATTGATGTGCTTTGTGGGTTTTTATTTTTATTTTTTATACATCAATAGTTGGTGTGAGAATTTTAAACCCTAGATATCTTTGTTAGAAATATTAAAATGTGTCAATTGAATTTCAAGACCCTTAGCTATTTATCAAAAGCCTTGTTGCTGAGTTAGTACCTCTACATGCACAAAGTGTTTTGGGGGTTAAAGGAAAAAGGATTTGAGTTGTGAAGTTAACAGCATATTGTAATTATTTCTTAAAAAAAAAAACTCTTAGCTGTTTCATGGGTTATAACATGTAAATTGATTTGTTTTTATTTGAATATTTAGTTTTGATATCATTTAAGTTTTTTGGTTGATTTTTTTAATAAGGTGATTTTGCGTTTAATCATGTATATACACTGTGTCATCAAATGCTTGCCTGTTATTATTTGTCGCCATCATCACCATAATTTTCTAATATTTTAAAGTTCCTGATGTCATAAAATCCAAAAGATTTGTTCCAAATTTTACCATTGAACATGAATTTGAAAAGTAATAGATGTAACTCATTAAACTATGGATCTGGACTGGTCAGTATCAACTTATGGGTCTCAATTCTGAATCTTCTGTTAGAAATTTTGAATTGGCCATAATTTGCCATAATGACAAATCTTTCACGTATCATGAATCGACAATTTTTTTAAAAAGATTTACTGTATCCCTAAATTTACCGTGTCTTTAAATATATTGTTTTTACAGTCTCTTATAAAGCCATTATGTTTCTTTTATTTTCTCTCTTTTAGCCTAAATTTAGGATGAAAGCTATCAAATTCTAGGCTTGATTGATTGATGTCATTCGCGAAAGTTTTTAATATAATTTTAATGTTTGATCTTCTCCCAGTTGAGATTTAGTTAATCAAGTATCGGATACCTATTTCACATATTCATTTTCTGAACTACATGTGAATTGTGAAGTTCAAGACTAGATAGTCAAATATTAAGATTGGCACAAAAAGATCCTACTTAATTTTCTCTCATTTTGCATGATTTTTTAGGAGTAATTAGTCGTAGACCTACGAGATACGTGAAAAATATAATTATTTTGTAATGTGGTAGTATAATATATAATTTATTTTCTAAAATTTATTGAAGATAATTTCTTCTTCTTAACAATTGAACTATTTTAAAAAGTTTTCCCATTTCTTTACCTCTACAAATAGGTCATTCTATTATTTTGGAAGTTTTTTTCTATTTTTATTTTTTAGAAAATTGGGTGTGCTTGATTGATTCTTTTTGGAAGTGAACTGTATTCTTCAAACATTTGGTATAGTGTGTTAATTTATTTTATTTTATTGTAAAACAAATTAAACTTCTTTACGTTTCAAATTAATGATTCCGATTTCTCATTCTCTTACTTACAAAAAAACAATCTTCTCATTCTCTTCAGTAGATTGTCATAATAATCAAATCTCATCACATATTTAGAATTTATATTACTCAAATAATTGAAAGGAACATGTAAATACATAGATATCTAGATAGTATTATGATATAAACTCAAATTCTCACTTCCAAAATATCTAAGAATTAACTAAAAAATGTATAGTTGTAAACACCAAATTTTCCAAGTGATGCTATGTACACTATATATTATATAATGCCATAGGATAACATTTATAAACTAAAGAGAAGAAAATAAGAAAGATAACATATTAAAACACAACCAAATTGCATCATACCAAAGTAGAGTTCAACACAAAAATTCATGAACCCAAAACAAAGATGCCATAAAGAATTAAAAATCTACCAAAAGTAGAGAGAGAGAGAGAGAGAGAGAGAGTATTTACCTTTTTTGTGGGCAAAATATGGATTAAATGGAAAAGAAAATAGCAATTTTTATAGTAAATAAAATGGTGAGAAGAATAGTCAAAATAAATGGAGGATAAAGGGATGGAGGAATTGTTATGTTACAACAGAGAGTAATAGGGAAAAAATAAAAGTAATAGGTAAATGTTGGAAGAAGTGTAATTGTAAGATGACAGAAAGTGTCGAAAATAAGTGATTGATGTGGCACAATAGAAATGAATTTATTTAATTTTTATTACGGTCTACTCTATACAACATCGCGAATTTGAATGCATATGCCTTTTTTACCCTCGCTCCTAGATATCAAGTTTTTGTTTTTCTTTTTTGATATATTCTACATTTCATTTGGGATTAAAATACAAAGCTTTTTGTTAAAAACTTATTCGTGGAATGTTGTTTTAAGTATTGCTGTATATATAGTTGGGAGAAGGCAGATTTCAACCTTGTAAATATAGAAAGTAGGACTTTAAAAACTTGTATATAGTTAATAGCCTTGTAACTCAATTGGTTGGAACTTCCTGATGACATATCTATGATCCAAACTTTTCATCCCCTTTGTAATTTTTGAATTATATATATAAAAAAAAATTGTAAATAACAAAAAATTAAAAGGTAAAAGAAAAAATTGTTACCAAATTGTTTTTCTCTCAAATCCTTGCTTTAAAATGGGCCTCCATTTGATCCGGATCTTGCTGTCCATGTCCTTTAGCTGATCATCCTGTTTGAAAAACTATGATAGAATTTATAGGTTTCAGTGGGGTTTTCAATGATAGACTTCTCCAAATGCTGTTTAAGGTTATTTTGATAGTATTTCCTTTCCCCAACTTTCTCTACTATTCAAATTTCATCATAGATGAATAGTCTGGGCAATTGGGAAAGGTTCAAAAGGATTAACATGGGATCAATGTAATTAGACTATAATGTTGAAGATGACTTCAGCGAAGGCCTAAATTGTACATCAATTCTTTTTAGATTATCTGGTATGTTTGTTTTTTGCTAATATTATAAGCATGTTATGGTTGTTTCATCTGACACTTTTTTTTTTGTTCTTTCTCTTTTATTACAGTTGCACCCCCGCCTGGATCTTCTACCAATGGTAAGTCCCCAGATTTTCTTTATTACTAGTTGGATGCCAGTGAAGTACATATTTTTCGGACCCATCTCCCATGCTTTCGAGTACAAAGAATTGTGAATTTCTGCGATGATCAACTTAGGTTTTTGACTCGCAGGAAATTTGAAATTTTGGGCCTAAGAACTCACAATTAGTAGAAATGTTCTAATCTTTCGAATTGTTTTTAATCTTTAGTCATAGTTACATGTTTTATTTGAAATTTTTTTTTATGCAAGTCTTGTAAATAAAATGCAGAAATTAGATTTGAACCTTTTTTTTTTATATTCTTTTTCTTAATTTAATTTTATAATTTGTTTTCTCTATCAGGTTCTTCCTCACACAACTCTACACCTTCAAGCAGTCTAAAAAGTGCAGCCTATGGGATCACTATGGTCTATTTGGTTTGGCAATTTTCTTTGTGGCTGTAAATATTTGAGCAACTCAGGTTTAATAGATTAGAATATAGTCCCGGAGAGAACGCCATTTTGGTACAGTCAGAAAAGCTAGCTGTGGTGGTGGAACTACTCTAGCATTTAAGTGGATCTTCCTAAATTCAATTGTGGTTTGTTTGTTCTAAATCTTGTATAAGCCCTGACAAAGCACCTGTTGACCTACAAGTAAACTAAAAACACTGAATTCCATTCCTATAGTTGCATAAAGAGGACAAAGAAAGAACCAGTGGAAAAGTTTTGGCAGTTTTTTTATATTATTTTATTTGGTTGTATGCAAAAATAAGAAATGAAATGTTGGATGTATTGTACAATGAGTTGGAAAATAGATAAAGTAGTTTTTAGAGTTTAAAATAAATATTTTTTTAGAATCCTGGATGTGAATGTTCCAAGGGGGTGAAGGATGTTGGTAGGTATAAACATTTATTTTAGGGTAAATTACAAAGTTGGTCTATATCTTTTGCAACGTATACCAATCTAATATATCATTTTCAATGTCATGTCAATTTAGTTATTGTCATTATCCTTTGAGTATAAAAGGCTGATGTGTCAAATAGAACAATAAAATATTTTTCATATCACATCAAACTACCAATTGTATTACTACATGAAATTATAAAAAAAGTTTCAAAAAAGCCCAAATTAAAATCGTGAGATCGATATCATCTCTCTCTCTCTCTCTCTCTCTCTATATATATATATATATATATTTCTGCATTTCCTTTTCTCAGAGATCCCTTACTTCCAATATCTTCCTCTGTGTGGTTCTGAGAAAACAAGTAAAAACATAAGAAACCAAAAATTTAGGGTATGTTTGGTAATTCTTTTTTTCCTTTATTTTTTGTTTTCAAAAACAATTTTCTATTTTTGAGACTAAAAAACTTTATTGGTAACCCAAAATGAACTGAAAACAAAAATTGTTCTCAAAACTCAATTTGTGATGGAAACTGAAAACATGTAAAAGGTTGTTTTCAATTTTTAATTTTTAAAAATTAATGAAAACACGCATTTAATTTAATGAATCTGTCTTATTTAATGAGTTAGCAATTAGAGTTCAAATCCTAAGAACAATATGTTTTAGTATTTTCTATTTTTTTTTTCAAAAACCTATCTTTTTAATTTCAACTAACCAAACATGTTTTTTATTTAAAAAATACAAGAAGATTTTGCTTCTTACCAAACATAACCTAATCTTGCACTGGAATTTGTTAGTTACTATTAGATCACAATTCCTCTAATTAGAATATGCAAAGAGCTTGATTTAGCTTTTATTAGATATAAGATTCTCTTTTTTTTTTGGGGGGGGAGGGGGGGGGGGGGTTATACTTTCATTATGGCTTAAAGTAGGCTCTGTCAATTCATTCTATGTTTTCTCTATACATGTTCCTATCTTAAATATGTGTTTTTAAGCGTTTTGCAATTTTATTGAAAATTGACCCCTTGTGGCCGTCCATGTGGACTCCTAAATGTTGCCCAATTCAATAGCACCATAACCATATAAGAAAGCAATAGAAATTTTTGAAAAGATTTAGCTTACTTCTAGTATTTTTTTAACTGGAATCTCTTTTTATTTTAATGAGAGATTGTCACATCACCTACTAGCTAAATAAAATATGGAGATTAAAACTCACTATCACTAATTATTGTGTATTTAAAACAAAAGAACATGTCTAGTTAAAAAAGGTGAGCCTAACCATTTTTGTAATACATGGAAAAGAAAGCACAAGAATGACGGTTACTGAAAAAGTAAAGGGGGAACAGAGTTAACTAAAATCAAAGTGAAAGGAGAATGGGAGCAAGATTGTTAGTTATTAGAAAAAGAAAATTACATTATCTAGTGCTGCTTTAGAGTTCTTACACGTGTGCTTTTTAAATTCTAGGCTCAATGGCACAAAAGAAAACCAAGTATGTAAGGGAGCGTTTGGTAACGTTGTTCTAGTAACGTTATTTTTATTTTTTGAAAATACGTGTAGGTGAAAAAGTGTGTTAAAATATGTGTAATATTGTTTAAAAACTAAAAATATGTGTTTAAACACATATACCAAACGGGACCCTAAATATTTTTTATTCCAAGACATAGACGATGGCATGCCCATATCAAACCTAGAACCCCTATGAGTAAGAGAATCTAGTAGCAAATTCCAATGAAGTCTTTTTCTTCACATTTATGGCAGAAACAAGTTCCACAACTGCATTTAAATCAATTATGTCAAGAATAAGATCAACTATGTAGTATAATATGCTATGTATGCTTATCCATGAAATTAAGATAGACAAAATAGACAAGGCAAAAATATTAAAAACCTCATATATATAATAAGAACATAAAATCTCGGGACTAGAGATAGTCAATGAAGGATTAGCAAGGCCCTGTTTGGATCAAAAATTTTGCTCACTCAATTTCCATCACTCATCACTTATCACTCTTCACTCATCACTTAAAAATATTATACCCGTTTGGCACCATCACTCAGTTTTCATCACTCATATTTTTCACACTATTTATGGGTCTCACGTCTATCACTTACTCAGAGGAAGCTGTTTTGTTACCCGCCAGCCCTGTTTCAGCCCCATCAGCCTTCTTTTTTCTCATTTCCCCTTCCCCCTTCAGCCCTGTCACTCTCCCAAAGCACAAACCCAAACCCAGAAAAATTTCTCAAGCTCCCTCGCCTCGTGAGGACCGTCACCAGTGAACAACACCCATCGAGTCCGATGTGTACAGCAGCGTGATCTCCTCAGTTATATTATATAACTTATTTTTTCAGCGAAATCAAACAATGAAAATTACGCTATACCAAACCAACAATCACAGTATTATCCAATTTTACAAAAATAAAAGACAGTTCACTACAAACAATATGTTCTTCGATCAGAAATTATACCATTTTTTTTGTTTTGTAATTAGTTTTTTTTTTTTTTGTTTTTTTTAATTGGAGTAAGACTTTATATTCAGTTCACATATAAGCCTTACATCAAACAACGAAAACAAAAATCAAACAAAGAAAATAAAACGGAGAAGCAAACTTTTATCACCAAAGGGTTGAAAACCCATCACCGCGGAGGTTGATACAGTTAAATCAGATGGGAAAACCCAAACATCAAACAAAGAAAAACAAAAGGAAAAAAAAAAAGCAGAGAACCAAATTGTTAAATCAAATGCGAAATACCTTGCTATGACCAACAACTCAGATATATAATAATACCTTTGGATTTCTGTGGAAAACACTGAGACAGAGGTCGGGGAGATCGGTACTGGTTGGCGCATGACGCACTGCTTGACCGTGACACGACAACGCGGGTTGCCGTAGCTCAGATCGGTGCAAAAAGCGTCAGGAGGTGAAGGCAGTGAGGGTTTTGTTGAGCTTGTGGTTTCACTAAGGTCTGAGATGAGAAAGGTCTAAGAGATGAGAGAGCTCTACTAACAGGAAAGAGAACCGTTGATGAGAGCATCAAAAGCAGCGCTAAAGGAGACAACACTCTGACTGTGGGACCAGGTATGTGGTGTTATTTATGGAAATGCCATGGAAACTAAGTAATGAACACTGAAAACAGCCCAAATGTGTTTTCAGTTTCCATAACTCATAACTCAAAATTCAGAGAATTGAGTGATGGAAATAGAGTTATGGAAATAGAGTTATTTTGCTCCCAAACAGAGTTTTTGCTATGGGTCCCACCATTTTTGAGTTATGAGTTATGGAAACAGATTTATGAGTTATGAAAATTGATGATCCAAACACCCCCTGATATTCCCTATAATATGAATTATGGTTTAAGTGTCTCATCCCCCTTATTAGATTATGTTCTCCTTAGGGGGAAGTTAAGTTGGGCTCACTTTACTTCAGATTGTACTTGTTGGTAATGTATTTTAGTCTAATAAGATCAATATATATTCAAATAGTATTAACTTAATGAATTGCAATTTGTGTTGCTTGGGCTTGCGTAACACGTATAGGACCTTTCAAACCAGTTCTGGTTGTCACATATCAGCACAACAATGTAGGCCAACACCAATTCTATCAATGTCTCCCTTTAAACTATCCCTATTGTATTCATTTGTTTGGGTTTGTTTGATTTAAGAATTAAAGTGAATCAAATCTAATAAAATACCATATTTTCTATATTTTTGGAAAAGAGAAAGAGAACTATATATTGTTCCAGAAATTTGTTCGAGGAGAATGATGTTGCAAATATATCAAAAGTAAATATTACTAACGACGTATCTAGGACATGTATTACTAAAAAAACCTAGTTCATGTCTAATTGTTTCAACAGGGAAGAGATATATGATTATTTTAATAGGGAGGAAATATGATGTGATGGCAATATAAATCATAAAAATTTATGATTTCATTGTAAAGATTCAAAGATGCAAGAGGTAATTGTTTTTCTATATATCAAAATATGAGATACAACGAGAATATATATACTACAAAGCATATACAAGGAATATACATATATTAAGGAATATATCAGCACAAGAAAGGCAGTGACAAATCAGTGGAGTTTGTCTACACGTGGATCACGCAACTTTGATTGATTTCCTCTGTTTTAGCTTTCCAAAACAGAGGTGCTTGTTGACTTGGTTTCTGCAACAGCTGTTGGGATTATATTAGGAAATGAGGTTGCTGTCTTGCCCACAAGATCAGCACTGTCATGAATGGAAATACTTTCCTTAACATTCATTATATAATAGAGTTACAATACTATAGTCTTTTTTTTTTTTTGGCTATACAAAAGGTTACTATTATTATCTCAATCCAAATTCAACGTTTCAAACAAACAATTATATCTAATACATTATGGTCACACTTTTATAAAAGCAAATAAAAAATATGCATAACATAAAATAACAATATTTAAATTGGTCATAGCAAATAACTGAAGTTCATGAAGAAGCAACGTGGTTTTTGGATGATTTACTTGCAAAAATCCAAAAACTGATTGCAGTTTAAGTCAGGGCATTGAATGTTGGGTACCTTGGCGTCAATCTTGGCTTGGATGTATTTGACTATGCAGTCATCCTCATCATCTCCTGAAGCATCAGCTTGAACATTCTAGTCATTCACTTTGTAATTCTCATTTGAATTGCCTGTAATAATATATGAGAAACAGCGTTATAACCACCAAACTATGTCATATCTATTACTGGATAATAAATGCCAAAAAAAAAAAAAAAACCCTAATGGAAGGCATGATTTTCATCAACAGCCATCATTAATTTTCACAATGATGGTTGCACCTTCAGCAAAATAACTCAAACAAGGAGCTTTGCTTCAGTCCAACAAATGGTAATTTAAACTGCAGTTTGTACCATTCTGATTTCACAATGATCTTTAATTAAAGAAAAGCTTTTTTGGAGCTAATTTTGCAGAGTGGATCAATGACATTGCTTGAACATTGTTTCCTAAATTATCTGCATAAGATGCATGACAAGGTGTTTTACACTAATTCCTGATAACAGGCCCCTTCTTAAAATGGTCATTTTATATACTTTTATTTTGGGACTAATTGACATCACCTCCCCGCATAAACAAGATGCTGAAGCAAGGTCATGGTTTGGTCTCTGTCGCAAATAATCAAATTATATTAAACAATTTCCGTGATCTCCTTAATTTGAGCTATATGCCTTCTAAAGAATCTACTCATGATCATCTTTCTTTCCAATGATCCATCAAAACACCCTGCTTTTCGCTACAATTAAGTTTCAGCCAGGAAACTGTTATTGATAGTTAGGAATTTTGAACCATGAATACGGTTGGTGCCACCTAGCTGGTCCATAGAACTGCTTTACCTTGATTCGGCATTTGGTGATCAACATTATTGCATAAAGGCCACTCCAGTCTCCTCCTTATGGATGATCAACCCACTAAGTTGGAAACAAAGATGGAGGAGAAAGCAATCGCATATGGGTATCCCCATGCCCACGGGTAGGTATGGTTAAGGCACCATTATGTGTGTGGCCGTGGACACATGATATTTTACGTGGCCAGAACTGGGGGGAAAACCATGGTAGATGGTTTTGTCGGTGTCCATTGTGCTTGGTATGATAGATTTTGTTAACTATTATGATTGGTACTATATGGCATATGCCCAATCTCTGACATTTTCTATTATTAATTTTTAAAATTTTGTTTTGGTGATAGTTGTACAAACCACAAGAATGATTTCATTTGGGTCACAGGACAACCAGTAGTTGCAAGAAATGTGCAGCATCGCATTGGTCACACACACATGAAGCATGTACTTTATTCAAGTGCATTCTGTGAGAATGTATTCCACCAATAGAGTTACCAAAAAACTACCTTTAGTAGATTGCCTTACCCCACTTTATTAATAAGAAGTTGCTAACCACTATTATATAGAGACTCTATATGCTACTACAACAATTTATTTTTCAACGCAAAGATTACACATACACCCAATGGGTATTTTTTTATTATAAGTAAATAATTAAAAATCAAAGAAGAAGAGTCACCCAACTACACTGGCTGTATACAAGGGACACATGAACATGGATCCAATGGAAATTTATCCTATGACTTGACACCTCATCCCCATTTTTAAGAGAGGACAAGGTACCACTTAAGTTAGTACAATATTTCGTAGTTTTCCAAATCCCTTAAAGATTTTCAACATTTAAAACTTTTTTTTTATTTATCATTTTCTCTTGTCATTGAAGAGTCCTTCCTCACATTGAATATTTATCGACGGAAGAAAAAATGAAAGAGTCCGTCATGTGAAAATCTATAGTGATTCCCACATAGCACAGTAACTAAACGATTAGTTACATCAACAGCTATTTATTCGTGTCTGTTACATGTCAACTATTCATGCCGATGACAACTAAAGGATTAATTAGTTTTATTAGTAGTTTTATTTAGGTTAGGGTTATGTTTATAATTCAATAAGTAGGTTTTCTATAGCAATTAGAATTAGGGAAAGTACTCCTACATAAGCTAAGTGGTGTACTCCTATTAAAGAGATTATTTTGATGAGTAAAGTTTCTATTGAAGTTTTCTCCATGCTCTAGTGTTGACTACAGCCAACCCAAGGAGCTAACTTCTAATATTTCTCCTTTACTCGATGCTGACTCCATGCAAGCCTAGGTGCTACTCCTAGGTCATCTATCCCTATATATCCTGTTGTTTAATTTTCATGTTACAAAGTTCTGATTTGTCCTGCATCAGGGTAAACCACCTCTATTCTTTTTTTCTTTTTCTTTTTTGATAAGTACCTCTCAACCTGATTCTAAATGAAAAATATCAAGTTTCTGACCAACCTCCGCCATCAAATTGGTAGACAGTTCAGTTGAAATCCTCTCATAAAATCTATCAATTCTATCATCCACCATACACCCAACCCACCCAAAATCCTATCATAAAATCTATCAATCACTATCATCCACCATACACCCAACCCACGACTATAAAACCCCTTTAAATCATTATCCATGGTAGCAACACCCCAAACACCACCCAACCAACTACACCACCCCCAATGTTGCACCACAGCCCACCCTAGAAGCCACACAACAATAAGACACCACCACAAGAGCACCACAAACACAATCCACACAGCCATCCTTGAGAGTGTTATAAAAGGAGAAAAGGAGGGCAATCGGATGGTCAAATTGTGTGATTCGTAGTCTTTCAAAAATGTAGTAATCAATACTACCTTTACATCAACGACTACAAGGATGGAAAAGACGTGCTACATTTACAACATTTTTACAATATTTTTACAATAAATCATAGGTGGTTAGTTATTATTGGTTCAAATTTGAAAATAGCACTAAGATTACTTTTTTGTCCCAACAACAACAACCAGTAACAACCTGCCACTTAAGATTTGTTGTAAAAATATTGTAAAAAAATTATGGACATATCATTTCTTAACCGCTAAAAGTGTGGAGCGAGATATTAGGGATACATCACAAGACAAAGATCACCCGGAATTAAATGAGCCTTTTTTTAAGAAAAAAAAATGGGGCTGAATGGGAAATATGTGGTCAAATGGGCTGATGTGGAGGAGTTGAGCCCATTAGTGGTGAACCACATAGTTTTGTCCCCAAATTTCCTACTGTGGGCCAAGCATCTTAAAAATTTTGAAGACCAAAGGAGCAGCAGCACCACTCAACAGGCCCAACAACAAAGCCCAATCAGTTAGAGACTAATATCACCGTTGCTTTGGAGCCTCAAATGCGAGATTTAGTTCTCTGCAACTGCAAAGGACAGACCTCTTCCCACACAGAATCACCAAAGACAAAAGGCGATAGTCTTGTTGAGCCGATCTCATCGCGGTTTTGTCGCCTTCACCTATCCACCGCAGCTGTTGTCCATCACATCTCCAGCGACTCTAGTAACTGGATGTTGCAATTTAGCGACGATAGCCGACTTATCCTCCCCTTAAATTCTCGCGAAGGGCTTTCATCTTCACTGGGTTCCATAGATCACTGAGTGATGATCGGGATAATTTTGAGAAGGAATAAGCTTTAATAGCGGTGGAAGAGACGCCAAACTCTGGTGAGGGATGGTACAACATGGTATGAGAAAAACAGAGTGCTAGGTCAGAGAGAAGATGAACTAAAGAGAAAAGATTGATGAATTTCTGTAATTGTATTAATGAATCCAAAACTGACTGTACAATGTGTATTTATATTAGAACTAACAACAAGAAGCTAATGTAATTTACTCTTAACTAATTCCACATTACACGGATTCTAAACTAATTCAACAATCAACTAATCCTAGTATTACACGTGTCCCTATGTACATCTTCTATTTAACTTAAACTGAACTACAAGTTGTACACCAGAACTCCTTTTAATTCAGGTAAGTCATTTAGCAAGCTGCTCTTCTAATACTTTGTTTCATTGCTCTGCCTTTCTGCCTGAATTAAGTCTTCAATTATTCTTCACTTCAACCCTTGCATCTGTCTTGTTCTTCTTGCTCTTATTTGTGCACTTATCTAAATCTTGACATTCCCCCTCAAGATGAGAAGCTGAACCATGTATGTTTAACATACTCATCTTGCTTAATAAGTGTCTTAATTGTTGACTGTTGAGAGCTTTTGTAAATAAATCAGCCAACTGAGAATGTGTTGGAGTAAAGAGCAGTCTAACAACATTATCTTGCACCTTATCTCTTACTACATGGCAATCCACTTCTATATGCTTAGTCCTTTCGTGAAACACTGGATTTTTCTCAATGTAAATAGCAATCTGATTGTCACAAAACAATAGAGCAGGTTGGGAATGAAAAATCTCTAAATCCTTCAATAATGCTAGCAGCCAAGTCATTTCACACACAGTAATAGCCATTGCCCTATATTCTGCTTCAGCAGAAGATCTAGACACAATGGACTGTTTCTTGGACTTCCATGATATGAGAGAATCACCCAAAAATATGCAAAACCCTATTGTGGACCTCCTAGTATCAATGCAAGAAACCCAGTCAGCATCTGTATATGCCTTTAAATGGAAATCTGATGTGGCTGACAGAAAAATACCTTGACCAGGACTGCTCTTGATGTATTGCAGCACTTTATATGCAGCATCTAGGTGAGGCTTCCTAGGTTTTGACATGAATTGACTTAATTTGTGAATAGGATATGCAATATCTAGCCTAGTAATAGTCAAATAAAGCAATCTGCCCACTAACCTTCTGTACACTCCAGGATCAGCCAACAATTTTCCTTGAAACTTGCTCAACTTCAAATTCTGCTCCATTGGCACCTTGCTAGGCTTACAAGCTGACATACTAGCATCCTTTAATACCTCTAAGGCATACTTTCGTTGACATAAAGTGATACCTTTGTCTGATCTAGCTATCTCAAGTCCAAGAAAGTATTTTAAACCTCCAAGATCCTTAAGTTTAAAACGCTGATCTAAAGAAGTCTTAAGCTCCTTAACTGCTTGAACATTATTGCTAGCTATGAGGATATCATCAACATAAACCACCAAAGCTATGAATGAATCATTGAACTTCTTTGTGAATAAAGAATAGTCAGCTTTAGACTGTTTAAAACCATGATTCTTAATGACAGCACAAAACTTTGCATTCCACTATCTTGAAGCCTGTTTAAGCCCATATAAAAACTTGTTCAGCTTGCAAACAACATTCCCCCCTTTACTGTGAAAGCCTTGAGGAAGTTGCATGTACACCTCCTCATGAAGATCACCATTTAAGAATGCATTATTAACATCTAATTGCACCAAATGCCAACCTTTCACAGCAGATATGGCAAGAAGTGTCTTGACAGTAGTTAACTTTGCAACTGGTGAAAAAGTATCAGTAAAATCCAGCCCTTCTTGTCGAGTAAAACCTTTAGCAATTAGTCAAGCCTTATATCTCTTCACAGAACCATCAGCCTTGTATTTGATTCTATAAACTCATTTACAACCAATTGCCCTTTTATTGGGTGGCAAGGGAGTAAGGGACCAGGTATTGTTAGAAACCAAAGCATCTATTTCAGCATTCATAGCTTCTTTCCATTTTGGATCCTTAACAGCCTCATGATAGAATCTTGGTTCAGGAATAGAGGTAATGACAGAACAAAAATTTGCATATGAAGGAGAGAGGTGTGAAGTGTCAATATAATCTGAAAGAGGATATTTGGCTAAGGAGTTACCTGACTTACTGTGTGAAGTGGATTGGGAAAGATCAGTGGACATGATGCTGCTGCATTTGTAGTCTTGCAAATAAGAAGGTGGCTTAATGGATTTAGATGATCTTCTTAAGGAAGGAAGAGCAATAGGTTGAACTAGAGCTGATCCTTGAGAAGGGGTTAAAGAACTAGGTGGAGCAGAATCTGGTAAGACAGGAACAATATGACCAGAATCTGAAATACTAGAATCTGAGATACCAGAATCTAAAGTTGGATTAGAAACTTGATGAGGATCAGAATTAGAAGAAGGAACACCTAAAAAGGGTATAAGAGGTTCTGAAAGCATAGGATCATGTGGAATAGCCACATTAGGACATAGATGAGGAAGTGAAATAGATGTATGTGGTGAACAGATTGAAGAAATGAAAGGGAAAACAGTTTCATGAAAAGAAACATCCCTTGAAATAAAAATTTTCTTTGTGATCAAGTTTAACAACTTGTAACCCTTAACACCAAAAGGGTAACCAAGGAAAACATAAGGAATTGATCTAGGTGAGAGCTTAGACCTATTGTGAGACAATGTGGAAGCAAAACAAAGGCAGCCAAAAACTTTTAGATGATGATAGGAGGGAACCTTGTCATATAGCCTCTCAAAAGGGGTTTTATGATCTAAAACAGCACTAGTCAGCCTATTTATGATGTAAACTGCTTTCAAAACACAATCTCCCCAGTAACAAAGTGGTATGTTAGACTGAAATTTTAATACTCTTGCAATATTTAAGATATGTTGATGCTTTCTTTCCACAATTGAATTTTGTTGTGGAGTAGCAACAAAGGAATGTTGATGAACAATCCCATGTTGAGCATAAAAATCTTTGAGGAAAAACTCTTGAGCATTATCAGTTCTAAACACTTTGATATTAGTGTGAAATTGAGTATTTATCATTTTATAAAAAGAGATCAGCAAAGGCCTAGTTTCTGATCTAGATTTCATTAAGTAAACCCATGTAGATCTTGTAGCATCATCTACAATGGTAAGAAAATATTTAAAACCATCATGAGTTGCTTTGGCAAAAGATCCCCATACATCACAGTGAATCATATCAAATGCATGATCAGATAAGTGATTGGAGTTGGGAAAAGGCAAACGTTTATGCTTTGCAATTGAACAAACAACACAGTCTTTATTTGAATGAAAAGAAGACATGTCAGAGACACAATGTCGAAGTTTATTATCAGAAGCATGTCCTAGTCTAAGATGCCACAAGTAAGGCTGAGTTACAATAGGAACATGAGAGACTAAATTAACAAAAGGCCTCAATACTGACTTTAGAATAGTGGAAGCTTCTGAAATAGTCTTGCAAGTGACTGAATCTTGCAGCAGATACAAATTATTATGAAGCTTACCCAATCCAATCATTTTCCAGCAAGTAAGGTCCTGTACGAAGCAGTAGTTTGAAAGGAAAACCAAACAACATGACAAAGATTTGGTTAATTTGCTTACTGAGATCAGATTAAAAGAAAAAGCTAGAACACAAATGACATCCTCAAGAATTAAGGATGAAGTGACCTGGGCTGTGCCTATGTGTGTGGCAAGGACTTTTTCACCATTAGGCAAATGTACAAAGGAAGATATTGAATTAGTAATCTTAGTAAACAAAGAAATGGAATGAATAATGTGGTTAGTAGCCCCAGTGTCTAGAACCCAAGTTTCTTCATTACAAGCTGTTTTGTTTGAAGGATTGTCAATAAAGATTGAATTCTTCAAACTAAGACAAGTAGAATCATGGAAAGATGCACAAGAAATACCCGATAGAGCTGAATTTGCTGAGTGAATTGCATCAGGAGTGACAGAAGATGATGCATGAGAGCTCAACAAAGATAGCAGCTGCTGGCATTGTTCAGATGTGAAAGGAAAAGACCCTGGCTGTGATGCAATCTCAGACTGATCAGAATCACCATTAAGGCTCACTTGATTAGCCATGGATACCTTGGGCTGTGTGACAAGAATCGCACCCGGTGACTCTCCATGGTGCAGAAAAAATGGACTCCTCGGGTCCTCTATTGGAGAAAGCTCACGATGAGCAGTGAATGGAGAAGATGAAATTTGAGAAGTCTGATCTTGGTTAGCCATTGACAGAAACACAATGCTCTGATACCATATGAGAAAAACAGAGTGCTAGAGCAAAGAGAAGATGAACTAGAGAGAAAAGATTGATGAATTTCTGTAATTGTATTAATGAATCCAAAACTGACTGTACAATGTGTATTTATATTAGAACTAACAACAAGAAGCTAATGTAGCTAACTCTTAACTAATTCCACATTACACGGATTCTAAACTAATTCAACAATCAACTAATCCTAGTATTACACGTGTCCCTATATACATCTTCTATTTAACTTAAACTGAACTACAAGTCGTATACCAGAACTCCTTTTAATTTAGGTCAGTCGTTTAGCAAGGAGCTCTTCTAATACTCTGTTTCATTGCTCTGCATCTCTGCCTGAATTAAGTCTTCAATTATTCTTCACTTCAACCCTTGCATCTGTCTTGTTCTTCTTGCTCTTATCTGTGCACTTATCTAAATCTTGACACATGGAGGAGGGCAGAGCGTATGACACTGATAACAATTCATCAGTTCCAAGTCTAGGTGAGAATGTTACAGCTGGCCCAAATTCTGAGTTGGCTTTGACTGGGCTTGATGGGGAGGAACCAATTTGGGTGAAGCCATTGATAGTGTCGATACTAGCGGCTAGTGAGGGGGAAGATTTTTTCTTATATGACGATGAAAGCAGATCACAAAAGCAACAACAATCTAGCTGGGTGATGAAAAGATTTAATGGGTTTGGGAAATATATGGGTGTGAGGACTGATGGTTTTGAGGAGGCTATCAGGGAGTTGATGAGTGCTATGGAAGTTAATGTGGAAGATGATCTTGAAGGTTTTACTCCAAAGAAAATAATAGGTGGTTCAGAAACTAGAGGGCATTGTGAGTTGAAGAATTTGATTACTAATGTTAACTACGAGGTTGGGAGTTCCAAAAGAAGAACAAACAACAGTGGGAGGGTGAGATCAGAATTATGAATTTAAAGCTACTTGCATGGAATGTAAGGTTCTGAATGACATCTCAAGAAGGTTCAGGGTGAAGAATTTACTTAAGCAATGGAAGGCAGATGTAATTTGTCTACAGGAAACCAAGTTGGAGTGCGTAACTAGAGGTATTTTAAGTTCCTTGTGGGGTAGCCAGTCTGTTGATTGGTTATTTGTGAGTTCAATTGGGGCTTCTGGGGGTATATCTTGCTTTTGTGGGATGGAAGATTTATGGAGAAGGTGGATGAAGCAGTGAGGGACTATTCTGTGTCTGGTCGTTTCAAGATTTTGTCTTCAGGTTTTGAATGGGCATTCACTTGGGTATATGGGCCAGCTTCTAATGCTGATAACAGACCGATGTGGGAGGAACTAGCTGGGGTAAATAGTTGGTGGGATGTGCCTTGGTGCGTGGGGAGAGATTTTAATGTGGTTTGTTTCCCTAGCGAAAGAATGGGTGCAGAGTTTATTACTCCCGCAATGCAAGGATTCTCAGACTTTATTTCGAACGTGGGCTGTTGGATTTCCCTTTGTAGGGTGGTGCTTTCACATGGTCTAACAATTTATCCAGATCTTGGATTGATAGGTTTATGGTATCTTTGACTATGAAGGAGCAATTTTCCATGATGACTCGGAGACGACCCCCACATTTATTATCAGACCATTTTCCTACTCTTTTGGAGTGTGATGTCTTTACGTAGGGGACGAATAGGATCAGACCATTTTCCTATTCTTTTGGTGTGTGATGTCTTACGTAGGGGACGCAGCCTTTTCGCTTTGAAAATACATGGTTGAAGGCAGATGGGTTTACTGACTTGTTAAAAATGGGTGGGATTGCTTCTCAAAAAAAAAAAATTGGTGGGATTATTCAGTTTCATGGTATTATTACCTTCTCAAACTACAATTAAGGGAAAAATTAAAAAGTGAGGGGGCCATGGCTCAAAATCAAAATATCCTTGTCCTCAATTACAAATTTCAAGAAAAAAAAAAAAAAGCAAATCTTAATTCATTACATAGGTCTTGATCTCATGAATCAATTTAACCAGCAAGAATTAACATCCAAAGATTTCCTACAATTCTATTTTTCTTTTTGTTATTTCTATCTATTAAATAGATTGACTAGTGCATAGATATATATATATATATATATATATATATTTTTTAAAAAGTACAATCAACTCCAAAAAGAAAACCGATTACAAAATTTTCCAAATTAAGGGAAAAAAAAAAAAAAAGGAAGACCAAAAACCAATCAAAAGAAAACAACAGGTGGCCCTAATTGCTAAGTTATGTAAACATTAAAAAATATTGGAAGAAATAAGAAAAAGAAAAAGAAAAAGAAAAAGAAATGTAGGAGCATCTGAATGCAGAAGTCGCATAGAGAAATGAATTCACGGCAAGTGCAAGCATAATCTGCTCCTCTCCTCTCCATTTCGGCAACGTAAAGGGCTGTATACGCTATCCATTTCAAGCGCATCAGCTATGCTAACTAATTGCCTTTTTTTAAAAAGAAAAAAAAAAATCTACATAACAAAAAATAAGAAATACCCAACAAAGCTTTATCATCGTATTCATATAGATCTACTACTAGTCTAAAACTCAATCTCAGACACACAAAGAAACACACGAATCGTATCAAAAAAGAAAAAAGAAACACATGAATAAGTCTTCAGAAACATCTATGAATGACACATGAGATGTGAGGCGCCTCTGCTCCGCTATATATATAGGGTTTTATACTAAAACCCTAGTTTGACTAGAATAACCTTAACCTAATTAGTAGCAGTAGTACTACCGTATTTTTGGCAAAAACAATATTTTAGTACTCACATTTTGGTATCGCAGTCTATTTAAACTTGCATTTTGATAATAGTCAATTTTCAACTTATCATTAATTTGATTCTTACTGTTATCACACTAACAAAAAATAATTATGTGGCAAATAATATACACAATTGACACATTAAATACTGACGTAGCATATAATATAAAATAAAATAATTATAAAAAAAAATTCAATAGATATATTAAAAATATCACATCAGATTTAATTTCAATTTTCAATTTTAAAGATTAAAAAAAAAAATAGGAATCTCAGATTTTCTTTGCATTTTCACGCACTTTCTCTGCAACCAAGCACAAAAATACAAATATCAAATTTGATTTTAGATTGACAAAAAAAAATCGATATACACAATTAAGTCAGGACATCAACACAAACATAACATTCATCTATACTACTATTTAAGCGGCTGGACCTGTTTGGACCGGATTTTTTTTGGGTCTAAAATACCCCTAGAGCCTATATTTAAGTAGGGGCAAAACTTGGTAAAAATGCTTCTTTAACTTCCACGTAAAACACTATCTATAAAATAGGAGCACACTTCCAGTACACTTACGTTAGTTTTCAAACTCAAATTACTTCTTCTTCAGTTTTGCAATTCTTTCAATTCTGTGTTTTCAAACTTCTTTCACTCACCTATATGCTTCAGATTTCATTACAAACGACAACAACAGCATAGATTTGAGGTAAACTTCTTCATAGTTAAACACTCCAGATTTCAATTCTCTTCTTCTTCTTCTTCTTTTTTGTTTGCTTGAAGTTGCAAAAAAAAAAAAAAAAAAAGAAAGAAACCAACGTTGGTGGTTTGCAAAAAAAATGGAAACCAACGTTGGTGGTTTGCAAAAAAATAGCAAACCAAACATGATGGTTTTTTTTTTTTTTTCTTCAAGTTGAAAAAAAAAAAAATGGAAACCAACGTTGTTGGTTTCCTTTTATTTTTGCAACTTTCATTTTTTAACAGTGATTTTTTTTTTTTTTTGGGCCACATCAAACATATTCTATTTTATGTACAGGTTTTTTTTTGCCCAACGTTGGTGGTTTGCAAAAAAATAGCAAACCAAACATGATGGTTTTTTTTTTTTTTTGCTTCAAGTTGAAAAAAAAAAAAAAATGGAAACCAACGTTGTTGGTTTCCTTTTATTTTTGCAACTTTCATTTTTTAACAGTGATTTTTTTTTTTTTGGGCCACATCAAACATATTCTATTTTATGTACAGGTTTTTTTTTGCCAACAAGATTAACCTTTTTTTTTTGCAACTTTCATTTTTTAACAGTGATTTTTTTTTTTTTTTTGGGCCACATCAAACATATTCTATTTTATGTACAGGTTTTTTTTTGCCAACAAGATTAATGTCTTGCCATTGTAATGCTCAGGGTTGAAGGTTGTTTCCCTCAGGTTAGTAACGTGTTTTTTCTATTTTATGTACAAGTTTTTTTTTGCCAACAAGATTAATGTCTTGCCATTGTAATGCTCAGGGTTGAAGGTTGTTTCCCTCAGGTTAGTAATGTGTGTTTTTTTTTTTTTTTTTAATGAAAGCCTTGGATTATGGTTTAATTCGTAAAAAAAAAGGGTTGTTTTATCTCCAACAAAAATATTTTTATCTCCAACAACAATATATTATTTCATTGTGATTTAGATAGTTAAAGGAATCCACTTCGTTAGCATTATCATTTTCATATCATTATCTTATCTTTTTTATAATTTTTTATTTTTCTTTTTTTTTATTATATCATTATCTTACCTTATCTTCTCTTCTTTTTTTTTTTTTTTGCTTGAAGTTGCAAAAAAAAAAGAAAAAAAAAAAAAAAAAAAAAAGAGAAACCAACGTTGGTGGATTGCAAAAAAAAAGGGAACCAATGTTGGTGGTTTGCAAAAAAATAGGAAACAAAACTTGATGGTTTATTTTTTGCTTGAAGTTGGAAAAAAAAAAAAAAAAAAAAAGGAAACCAACGTTGATGGTTTTTTTTTTTTTTTTTGCTTGAAGTTGCAAAAAAATAGGAAACTAACGTTGATGGATTTTATAGGAAATCAAGGTTGATGGATTTTATCACCCTCTCTTTTATTTGGATAGTTTGATGGGTGTTTAAGTATTTTCTCTAATTAATGACTATTTTTTAAAGAATAGGAATGATATATATTGATTTTTTGGGGGAGGGGGGGGGTTATCAGGTTTGACTCATTATTTTAATGTATGTGTTTTAAGTGGTGCCATCTCTTCCGCTTATTATTTTTGTTTGTTGTTTTTCTTACATTTAAACCTTACTCTCTTTTTTTTTTTTTTGTATTTTGTTTTAGGGTGGCATATCAACAACTTGGTTAGAGTGTGTAGCAGACACATTGGATGAATTCGGATGAGCGAAGTGGTAGTCAATCTATGAAGTAGTTGTTACAAAACATTTTTTGTAATATAAATATCCTACCTTATGAAATTTAATTTTGTTCTTTTTTCTGCCTTTCATTGCACATTTGATGACTTTGTAAGCAATTGTTATATATGCAAATTTGCTAAAGCAAGAATGATATTGGATAACTTATCTTTAAAGATAAAATTTTAAAATTGTGGTGAAAATTGCCAATATGAATTTGCATCAATGTTTTTTTCCTTTTTTTTGAAATTCTTATTTTTTTGCTTCAAACCCCCAAAAAAAAAAAAAAAACCACCGACTTTGGTTTCCTATTTTTTTGCAACTTCAAGGAAAAAAAATAAACCATCAACGTTGGTGTCCTTTTTTTTTTTTTTTTTTTTTTTTTTTTTTTTTGCGACTTCAACAAAAAAAATATCCATCAATGTTGGTTTCCTATTTTTTTGCAACTTCAAGCAAAAAAAAATAAAAAATTCCGTATTTTTTAGGTATTTTAATAATATGCCAGCACTATTTTACATTTAAATTTTTTTTTACATGTTTTAAGTATTTTTATTCCTAAAATTTAGCCTATTATTTAGATACTAAAGCAAGAATGATACTGCAAAACTTATCTTTAAAGATAAAATTTTAAAATTGTGCTGAATATTGCTTCTAAATAATATACCAACTTTTAATAAATTTGCATCAATGTTGTTGTTATTGTTGTTGTTTTTTTTTTTTTTTTTTTGGAGGGTGGTGAGTCCTTCAACGTTGGTTATCTATTTTACTACAACTTCAACCAAAAGAAAAAGAAAAAAAAAAACCCTATATTTTAGGTATATCCATCAACGTTGGTTTCCTATTTTTTTTTGCAACTTCAAGCAAAAAAAAAAACTCAACGTTGATTTCCTTTTTTTTGCAATTCAAGCAAAAAAAAAAAAAAAACAGCTCAACGTTGGCTTCCTTTTTTTTTGGCCAACTTCAAGCAAAACAAGATAATCCCTATTTTTTAGGTATTTTAATAATATGCCAGCAATGTTTTACATTAAAACTTTTTTTTTTAAATGCTGTCAGTATTTTTATTCCTCAAATTTTGCCTATTATTTAGAAGTAATTTTTTCCATGAATTTTTTGTTTTATATTCAAAGAAAAAAGGAAACAAAATAAAAATAAAAACCCAAGTTTTATACATTTTCAACCAATTGATAACATGAAGCCTTTTCTATACAAAAAAAATAAAAAAAATAAAAAAATAAATAATAACTAGCCTCTAAGCACGCGCTCACGCACGTGCTCAGTGGCTCTTCTATTTTTTAGGGTAAGGATTAATTCAGAACATTTATTACAATTTGGGAGTATTACATTTTCCAATCACAAAAAAACCTAGGGGTGTGATGAAAAAAAACATAGATTATGCGTTAGCAAATGAAATAATTTTTCATCATACTCCTAAGTTTTTTTTTATGATTGAAAAATATAATACTCCCAAATTGTAATAAATGTTCTAAATTAACCCTTACCCTAACAAATAGAAGAGCCTCTGCGCGTGTAACCCGTTAATGATTAAACCCTTGCTTATCCCTATCACAATCTCAATCACAAAATGAAAACCAAAACTACAGCCAACAACGCACATTTCGTAAATCACCAAACCAAACCCAGTTTGTTAATCTTGAACTCACTTGTCGCTTTAGTTTACCATATCGAAGAGAGATAGCAAGAGCTTAGGATTTGGAAAGAATAGGGTTAATAGGTTTTCCGATTGACTTCACCAGTGTTGCGTCCGGCCGCCGCCAGCCACACCTACCACCAACCTAAGCTGCGCCTCACGCCACCGACTCTGTTCCTGCCTTGCACAGTCACCAGATATCAAATCCCAGTGCCGAACAGAGATTTCATCGCAGCCACCTGATGAGAAAGGGTTTGGAAATTGGGATTTTTGGGGTTGATTTTAATCCGTGGGTTTGGTGTTTTTATTTGGGTTTTGAATTTAGTTTTGTTTAGAAATGTGGCCATCCTCACAATCTGGGATTTGTCCCCATCAAAGCCATTGGATTGGACTCAACACAAAGACACCAACCCAACTCCTTTTTTTTTGCTGAATCAACCTGACTCCTTCTGGATTTGTCTTTTTTTTTTTTTTTTTTTTTTGGGTTACTGGAAAAATTTGCTTTTTTTTTTGTTCTAAAATTTCATGTTCTTATTGGTAATTTATGATCGGGATGTTTCTTAATTGTATAAAGGTGAGATGACGGTGAATGTATTAGTGAATTCAAGAATTTTTAACCCAAAAAAAAAAATTCAAGGATTTAAGATTAATCAAGAAAGTGTTTTTGTGTTTGGTTGTCAAGGAAATTTAGGATTGTAATTTTTTTTTTCTCGTTTTTAAAATTGTGAAATAAATAGGATGTTTTACCTATTTTTAAAATTAAATACTGACTTGGCATTTATAGATATTTATTAAATATTATTTTATTTGTCAAGTTAGTATCAAATGCGCTAACTTTGCATATCGGTTGCATATAAATATTTTCTGTTAATAAATTAATGATAAAAATTAAATTGACTTCAAGTAAAACATAATATGAACTAAATTTAGTGCTCTCAAAATATAAAGACCAAATTGTCTGTGATCCTAAGGCCTCGCTTGAGAGGAGGGAATAGAATGGAATGGAAAGGAATAAAAAGAATAATTTTAAAATATTCTTCCATTCTCTTGTTTGGGAGTTTTAATGGAGAGAATGAAAAGTCTATTCCCTCGTTTGGGAGTTTAAGTGGGAGGGAATGGAATGGATAGGATGGAACACTCATTCCTCTCTATTCCCTTAAAACCTCAAATTTTCATTCTCCCTGAAATTGGGAGGAATGAAAGGGAATGGAATTAGATTTAATGAATTTTTTATTAAAACTCCCAAAATACCCCTATTTATTCAACTATTTATTTTAAAACAGGAGTCTAATAGTAATATTGCAATAAAATAATTTCATTCCATTCCCTTCATGTTACTCCCAAATAAGATTACTTACATTCCATTCATTTTTATTCCTTTCTATTCTTTTATTTTAAAACATCTAATCAAAGTTACGTAATTCCATTCCATTCTTTTCTATTCATTTTCCTTACTTAAATTTATTCCATTCTATTCCATTTCATTCTTTTCTATTTCCTTATGATCATTTCATTCCATTTCATTCTATTCCCTTCTCTTGTGAACTCCCAAGCAGAGCCTAAAACATCGGAGTGTTTTTGCCTATTTATTTTGTGCCTATATTATATGGGCTTCAGAGGCAGGCCCATTTATGACAAATGGGTTTTCTGTTAACTATGATCCGACCCGGTTAAGGCCCATTAAATATGCTGAGTGATGGGTCCTAGGAAAGCCCTCCATAAACCCTCTCAGAAAGAAAAGAAGAGAAGAGGGAGGGATAGAGAAATGAAATGCGATCAAGTTGAAGATGGCCGTTTCCAGAAAGCTTTGTGAGCTCAGTAGAAATGGTGGAATCCTTAAGAGGAAGTGGGTCCCACTACCAACACAGCCACAGAAACTATCTTCTTGCTTCTGTAGTAGTAGTAGTAGTAATAGCTCCACCATTTCGTCCATACCTGAAACCCAATCCCAAGATCACGGTATGTATGACTGTATGTAGCTGTGTTTTCTTCTTGGGTTTAGAGTTGTTTTATTAATTCAAGGCTTACTTATTTGTTTTGTGTTGTGGTTTTTATATAGGGTCCAGATTGTCTAAATGGTTGCTATTCCTTCCTGGAGCTTTCACTTTTGGCCTTGGCACTTGGCAGATTTTGAGAAGGCAGGAGAAGGTAATTCTAATACATTCCCTATCTCTATGTTTTCCCTTTCCAAATTTGTAGACCCAGACCCAGACCCAGATATCCTAGGTTCAATTCTCTTAGATTACGTGATGGACGGTTCTGACAGGTGGGGTCATGTATCCGTGATTTAATCCCGAGAAATGTGTCCAAAGGACCCATCATCAAACAAAAAAAATTGTCTCTAGTCTTTTCTATTAATATATTTTTTTTCCTGCCCATTAGTATGTATGTTATGTGGTGCTTGTTTTCCTTTTTAATTTTTAAAAATTTTGGATTTTTTTTGGTTGTCCATATTTTCAAGTTGTTAGAAATGTGTTGGACATACACAGCATTTGGTGAAATGTTGCAGGTTCATGAATTTTTTTTTTCAAATACGTAAATTTAAATGCCAGATGCCTGATCAATACATATGACATGGCTATGTAAGTGTTTTCTCTCAATTTACTTTGTCAAAAAAATTATTTTAAAAAGAAGAGGAAAGAGATAAGTACTAACATTTTGTTAGGACACACACTGTTCTTACGTGCATATATAGGAGTAAATAAATGCTAACATTTTACTTAAACCTTCAGCCTGGCATGTAGAAGATGGCAAGATGCTTTAGTAAATTCCGCACAATCTTAGTGCTTAACAGTTCTTGTGCTGTCATCAGACAATTTTCAAGGCCGTAAAACTCATTTTAAGACTGTCTAAAATTTCTTCTTCTTTTTCAATTTTTTATTGATAAGTAGTAAGATTTTAATGTGAAAGGGGAGATACTCTATGCACACTGGATGTGTGTATAGAAGATACTCATAAAAAATGAAAACACTAATCATTGCATATGAATAGAGAGTGAATCAATGAAATCTAAGAATAGAAATTTACTCATTATTGCCTATGATCGGGACCACTCGAACAATGATCTTAAGAAGCCAGATTTCATCTAGAACTGTTGACTCCTTTTCATTAAACATTCACTTCCTTCTCCCTCCATATGGTCCACATTAAACAAAGGTGGTGCCATTATAAGTAAGAGAGCTTCTATGTTTGCTAGACCAGCTACAAAAACCAAATAAATCATCTATCACTCTCTTCAGCATCACCAGTCACCACTGTTCTCTGAACATAGGGGAAAAAAATGAGAGCCCTTAACTAAGGAGCAACTTTGCAATGAAGAAGCAAATGGTGTACTTTTTAACTATTATGTTTGCAAATACAATATTGATTTACAAAGTGATACTCTTTTAGTTAGAATTTTCCCCAAGACTGCTGTTTATGAAAAAAGCAACCCCCTCTGGTTCCTAAAACTAGAAGTCAGCACTTTTGTTTTTATCAAATTTTGAGCCAGTTTGATAATGCTGTAGCTTTGTAAAAGACGTTGTAAAGGAGGTGCTGCAAAGATCTTTCTGTGGTGTCTTAAGGGGTTCTATAGGGATTTATTTTTCTTGGAGAAGCATTTGTTGCGTTAAGGTGCCTTCAAATATTTCATTCTTTTGCATGAGCTGTGGCATTGGATAAAATCGTAATGGTTGATCATCTTCAAAACCATGATGTTGATTATTGATTGGTGTTGCATGTGTAAGAACAGGAATCCATTGATCACCTTCTACTCTGTTGTATAGTGGCAAGATATATTTGGTCAGTTGTATTTTCAATGTTTGGAGTATCATGGATCATGCAGAGGAACCTAGTTCAATTGCTAAGCTGTTGACAAGGGGATTTCTACTTCAATAAATATCTAAAGCTTGGAATGCTGTCCCATTATGTGTCTTCTAGACAATTTGGCAATAGGGAAACAGATATATGGTTAGTTGAATTTTCAATATTTGGAGTATCTTGGACCATGCAGAGGAACATAGTTCCATTACTAAGTTGTTGCCAAGGGGATTTCAACTTCAACAAATATCTAAAGCTTGGAATGCTGTCACATTATGTGTCTTTTGGACAATTTGGCAAGAGTGAAACAGTATAACGTTTGTTTGCGTCAAGTGCCCAACACCTGATGTCAAACAGTCCTTGCTAAGATGTGATGGTTCTCTTAGGCAATATCCAATGACCAATCCTGTTCCTTCTTTGAGTTTTAAATAGCTTGCAGTTGAGTTTGTGGTTTACATTGTGGAGAAGTCTTGTATTATATATTCTTTCTCTTGTTTAAAATAAAATTATTTTAACTATAAAAAAAAAAAAAAAAAAAAAAAAGAGTTTCTGTGACTTTTCCACTAAAACATTGTTTGGTAAATATTTGTAGAGGCAGCAATATGTAACGTGAATTATTTACTTAATGTTCAGTAAAATATATATTTAGAAGACTTGTGGATGCTTGGTCGGATGAAAATAGATAGCATAAGATGTTTCGAGAAAAATTTAAGGCATTACCATAGGAATTTTGATGCAGAACAGAATTAGAAAATTGGAAATAAGGAGTGACAACAGGAACAACTCTTATGGAACCTTAAGAGTGGTTGGCAGAAGCATCGATATATATAGACTTAAATATATATATATATATATATATATATTTTATTCTTATTATATTTTTTATCAGTAAACGTCAATTTTATTCAAAGAAATATAAGTGCAACACAGCCACAGCTCACAGGCAGAGTACAAGGGCTGTCAAAAGCTATATGAAAGTACATAAATCCAAAAACTTTAGTATATCTGAGAAAGAATGACTAATGCTTCAGCAGATTACTTACTTCAGCAGATTACGAAACTTATGCCTAATGCTTTAGGAAGCTTCACCCTGCCTTTCACCTTTTTACCTGGCACATTGCCTATATGCTTCTAAGCATATGTGTGTTCTCACAACAAACAGTACTTTTTTATTTTTTGGACAATATGATGGGTTGGCTCATTCTTATTGTGTCAAATTTATGTTTGTGACCATATCTGTATCCATGAGATTTAGTTAACAAACCACCAAAAGCTTTGAGTCAAAGACTGAGTTTATTTGAGTTAAGTGGACTATTATGTTTGACAATGTTTTATATGTTGCAGATAAAAATGCTGGAATATAGACAGAATAGGTTGGAAATGGAACCTCTGATGCTTAACAATACATCTCCATCAAATGGAAATTTGGATTCTCTGGAGTTCAGGAGGGTTAGATGCAAAGGAGTTTTTGATGAGAAAAGATCAGTCTTTGTGGGCCCACGTTCAAGAAGCATTTCTGGAGTGACTGAAAATGGCTACTATGTAATCACACCCCTTTTGCCCATCCCCAACAACACTGAGAGGTATATGCAGCAGGAGTTTATTAGCTTCATTAGTCATTGTAACGTAACTTGCTACAATTTGTCATACTTGCTCTCTTTCTTTGAAGTGTGTTATCCAATTAAGTTTTGTTGTTAGAGAGGGATTTTCTGTATTTAAACCATGCTTGAGTTGTCTTTTTCTTTTACAGTGTGCTAACCAATTAAGTTGTTAGAGGGGGATTGTCTATATTGAAACTATGTTTGAGTTATAATCCTTTTCTTTACAATAATTTCTCACATCTGATGTCCGAAGTTTTTCATGGAATAAATAAATAACATTGTACTTTTTTTTTATTTAATGATTTGACATTACAATGGGAGATGAGGGATTTGAACCTTGGTTCTCCTAACAAAGGAGAGCAAGCTATGCCACTAAGCTACAAGGCTCTTGGCAATCTTAACAATGTACTTATTGTAGGGTTCTACTGTCTTGGAGAGAAATATTCTCAAGGTTTTATCCTCTCCTTCATATCTTAAAAAAAAAATTGTATTGTCTTGACTGATTGATGGTTTGTTGTATTAGCTAAAAGTGTATTGAATATTTTTCTTCCAGCATGCAGTTGCCAATATTGGTTAACAGAGGATGGGTTCCTCGTAGTTGGAAAGAAAAGTCTTTGGAAGATTTACAATCCAGCGAACTTGCTTCCAGTAAAGCAACCCTGCCTGTCAAAGATAGCGAAAGCAGCTCTTGGTGGAGGATTTGGTCTAAGAAGCCCAAAAATATTGAGGTTTGTTTTGTAGTTACTTGATGCCTTGTTCAGGTGGGGCATATCAAAGATACAATCTAAGTTTTTGCAACTTACAGGTCAATGCCCCTGCTGTCATTCCTTCAGAAGTTGTTGGAGTAGTTCGTGGGAGTGAGAAGCCTAGCATATTTGTTCCAGCAAATGATCCAAGCTCCTGTCAGTGGTTCTATGTTGATGTACCTGCATTGGCTCGTGCTGCTGGACTTCCTGAGAATACTATCTACATTGAAGACGTAAACGAAAATGTCAATCCAAGTAACCCATATCCAATTCCAAAAGATGCTAATACCTTGATTCGCAGCTCAGTAATGCCACAGGACCATCTTAATTATACATTCACATGGTATGCTTTTGCATCTTTAAATACACCAAATTTTGGATGCACTTGCAATCCTCTTCTGGAAGGACTGGTTTGCTGTTACTGCATTCATAATCATTCTTTATTCATTTATGCCTTGATCTCAGTTTATATTTTTCATGATTATTCCAAGAATGGAAGGAGTTCATCTTCTAATTGTCATGTTTGTTTACCATTTTGTGGACCTATATATAGGCCAGCAGTGCCACTATGATATTTCCCTGGTCAACTGGGAAATAATCAAATTAATTTGATTCATTAATTTTAACATATAATGAAAACCGGTCAACAAATTTTTAGTGAAAAGAACAATCTGTTCTGTTAAAGGTTCATACTAAGTTATGCTAGTTGCATGTTAAACAGCTACCAACTTACCATAATTCTCAAAGCCACAGATGATTCAAAGCTTTCATATACTTATTATTTGATGAAGGCATAATTTAGATATTTGTTTTAAGTTCTATGGGAACATCTTTATGTAAAGCAGAAGCTAATGTTACTTCAAACATCGTTTCTGTTAATCAAACTATCTGTTAGAAGTTCATACTAAGCTATGCTAGTTGCATGTTAAGCAGCTACCAACTTACCATAACTTCTCAAAGCCACAGATGATTCAAAGCTTTCATATACTTATTATTTGAAGAAGGCATAATTTAGATATTTGTTTTAAGTTCTATGGGAACATCTTTATGTAAAGCAGAAGCTAGTGTTACTTCAAACATCGTTTCTGTTAATCGAACTATCAAAATGTTTTGATCACTGTACATCAATGAAAGAAAAACATGCTTGTGGGTTTTGGTTGATGTGGGAGGCACAAATCCCAAAATGTATTTTAGCATGTTATTGCACTCTTCTACATGCTAGTTGTTTACTTAATTATATAATATGTTGAAGATATGAAATCCACACATTTCCACAAGCAACAGGCCAACAGAATTATAAGATAAATTCTCTCGCAAGGTTAAGAAATTCTGGGACATACTACACTACCTTTTCTGATGTCATGTTTTATTTTGCTCAGGTACTCTCTATCTGCTGCTGTCACGTTTATGGCTTTCAAAAGATTAAGGCCCAAAAAGAGTCGGAGATAGCATTTTCTTATCAGCGGTAACTTTTACCAATCATTGTTCTTGTTCTAGATCTCATCCATGAATTTGATTTAGGAGAACATGGAGAAGTTAAATCCACTTCCCATCAATACTGTCCTTATTGAAATGAGAGAATTTTACTGTCTTTATCAAAATCAGCAGAATTTTAACTGTTGACAATATTTCTCTTTTCATAAGGTCTTAGTTGACAGGAAAATGTTTTGTGAATCAGCTGCTTTCATCATTAAATAAGCTTACATGAGGGCAGTCAAGTTGGTGGAAAATAATGTTTTATTTTCTGTTTTAATATAGTGAAAAGTCTCTCTTTCAAATCTTGCATACTCTCCTTTTCTTTGTTTGGTGTGACATGATGTACTTTCCAGTTTAACAGAGGATTCCATTGGCCCTATATAGAGATAAATTGTGATTAAAGTAGTCTAACAATATGGAATTAGACTTCATTGGGTGGAAAGGTGTACAATTATGAAGTTAGCTCTGTACCTCTCTCTCTCTCTCTCTCTCTCTCTCTCTCTCTCTCTCTTTGCAGTAATCATCTACATCACCTTGTAGCTCAATTGTCACCACTTGGTGACTTCTAAGAGTAAAGTTACCACATCCATAACAATTTCACAACAAATCCTAGGTTGCCAATTGATATTGGTGAATAAAAAAATGATGTCAGTAGTGGGCCTATATTATAACCAATAATAACTTGCTACTAAGGGTTTTTTTTTTTTTTTTTTTTTAAGTTGTGAAAATATTGTGCACATAGCATTATGCTTTCAACAAATCCATGGTTCAAATGTCTCCAACCCATTGTAAATAGTGAAACATGTTTTGAATTTTAATAGTGGAGAAGAGAGGAAGGAATGTGGGATGGGAGA
The DNA here is from genome assembly GCA_032878915.1 of Castanopsis chinensis. NCBI lineage: Eukaryota > Viridiplantae > Streptophyta > Magnoliopsida > Fagales > Fagaceae > Castanopsis > Castanopsis chinensis. The sequence continues at coordinate 5,754,158 of JAVQMG010000108.1, read as the reverse complement.
GGGGTGTGTTTTGAAATTGATTATCCCTTATAAAAGCTGAGAAGGATTACAAACAGAGAAGGCCAACATGAACCACTTAGCACATTCTCGGTAGAGTGAATAGATTTTGCCTCTTTTAAGTGGCACAAGGGGGTGGAGCCGAGGTCTAGATTGTTGTAGCTCCATTTCGTGTGTTAGTCCCTGCCCTGCAATGATCAAAGTATCAGTAATGTTGAGCAATTTTGGAGAAAATTGTGGAGTGAGTGGGTTAGTAACAAAAACTTAATGTAATTTGGTATAGTGGACAATATATTCTCAAACCCGAACTGTGAATGATGGGGGCCTGTAACGGTCACACTTGCTCTTTTGAATTGGCGCCTAGGAGGACTGCTGCTTCAGTTGTCCACAATGATGTTGTAAATAACTTGTTGAACCGTCTTCATGAGCCTGATATTGAAGTTTTTTATTTATTCCATCGCTTGGATCCTCTGGTGTTTGGGAAATTAGGCCTAAGTTGAATAACAAGGACCATGCAGTGAGGTTGAGATAGAAAAAATCTGGTGGGAGTGAATTATTTGAAAGGCCATGCCATATGGGACAAATGCTTGGGCAGTCCCTGAGAATATGTTGTAGTTTCAGAGTACGAGAGACAAAGAGGGCATGAGTCATCATTTATAACGTGTCTCTTGAGGAGCTAATTTTTTGTGTGAAGGCGGTCATGGCATGCAAGCCATAGGTATGTTTTCACTCTTAGGAGGGTGTGAGATTTCTAAAGCCAATTCCAGGTGTTGGCGTTATGGGTTAAAGGAAGGTTTGCAGCAAGAAGATAGGTCATGCTAGGATTGAACTGTCTGTTTGGGGAAAGGTTCCACGTGGGTAGGTCACTTAAGGTGGAGAGAAGAGGTTTGGGAGTGGCTCGGATAATGTAATGGACCTGGTCTGGAAGGGCAAATGATAAAGCATTTAAGTTCCAGTTGGCATCCCAACAATCCTTAACCTTCATTGTGGTGTCAAGAATGTGAGCGGGCTTTGGATAAGGTTTCGAAGAGGACCATGACCGGTCCAGTTGTCATACCAGAAGTGGGTTGTTTTGCCATTTCTGATAATCCAATGGCTACCTTCATCACAGATGGATTTGACTTTTAAAATGTTGTTCCACATCAAAGATTTTCTTTCGGTGACATTCGAGGTACTAGGGTAGTTTTTTCCCTGAAGGTGTCAGCCTAGATAGTGTCAGCTTTGGTGCGGAACTTCCATAATCTTTTGGCTAGAAGGGCCTTATTTCGGCTCACGCTCTTTGATATACCTAGACCTCCTAGGGGTTTTGGTTTTGTGACAACATCCCAACCAATAGCATGCATTCTTTGCTTTGTGGTCGAGTCGCCCCAAAGGAAATTTAGGTTGATTTTATCTAACTCAGTGCAAGTTTTATGGGGAAGCATGGTGCACTGCATTAGGTGGGTGGGCATGACTGAGGTGACAGAATTGATAAGTGTGAGGCGACCCGCCATGGATAAGGATCTAGCTTTCCAACCGGAGAGCTTAGCACAGACCTTGTCGACAATGGAATCAAAGGCTCGCTTGTCTCTACCATCAGTGATGATGGGGACACCAAGGTATCTCCCAAACTCATTCGTACGGTTCATGCCTAGCTCGTTTTCAATGGCGACGATATTCTTGGCACTAGTGTGGGGTGAAAAGAAGAGTTTTGATTTGTTGTGGTTTACTTTTTGGCCGAAACAGTTGCAAATTGTATCAAGAACTCTTTTGGTGGTGATGTTATTCTTCTTGGTTGCCTTTGCAAAGAGGACCAAGTCATCGACGAAGAAAAGATGCATGAATGAGGGGCCATCTCTGGAGGTTTTCACTCCAGTCTAATTTCCAAGAGCGATCTTAGAGTTTATAAGATGTGTGAATGAAGGGCCATCACTGGGAGACAATCTAGTATTAGGGGCACAAGGAGTACGAGCAGGCTTGGAATTGAACATATTGGCTTTGAGAAGCAGGTCTTGAGCATACTTTGTTTGAGTCAAAAACAAGCCTTTAGAAGACCTTGTGATTTGAAGTCCAAGAAAATAATGAAAAGGACCTAAATCCTTCAACTCAAAGGCTGAACTAAGTTGTGTAATTAAGGAAGATTAAAAATTGAGGATTGTTGCCAGTCAGAACTATATCATCAACATAAACCAGAAGGTAGACAACCAGAGAACCCTGTCGGAATATGAACAAAGAAGAATCTGAAAGAGAGGCCTGAAATCCCAGATAGAGCAGCTCAATGGAGAACCTCTCAAACCAAGCTCTAGGGGCTTGTTTGAGACCATAGAGTGACTTAAGGAGTTTGCACACATGAGTGGGATGAACTGGATCAACATACCCTGGAGGTTGAACCATGTAAACATCCTCTTGAAGATAGCCATGTAAGAAGGCATTACTGACTCAAGTTGTTTAAGTGGCCAGTTAAATTGGACAGCAAGAGAAAGAATAATCCTCACAGTGGGAGGTTTAATAACAGGACTGAAAGTCTCCTCAAAATCCACCCCAAATTGCTGATGAAACCCCTTGGCAACAAGTCTGGCTTTATATCTATTGATAGAACCATCACTGTTCCTCTTGAGTTTAAAAACCCACTTACAGCCAACCACATTTTGTGAAGGTGATGGAGGGACCAGAACCCAAGTGTTTTGTCATTGAAGGGCTGCAAACTCATCAGCCATGGCAGAACACCATTAAGAGTATTGAGCTGCAATCTTATAGGTTGGAGGTTCTGTGAGAGTGTAATCAAGTTTGGGAAGAGAGGCCTTCTTAGACTAAACCTTCTCCACTACTGCAGATTGAGCACCCTGCACTACTGCATCAGGCAAGGCACACTGCAATGCAGCAGGTTGGGCATATGATGCTACACCAGGCATAGCAAACTGCACTGCATCAGGTGGAGGAGACTGCACAGCAGTAGGCCTAACAGCAAGGGCTTTAGGTTTGTAAATGCCATGCTTTGATCTTGTGACCATTGGATGGTTGTTGACAGTAACAGGAACCTGGTGAGGTACTGTGGAAATAGCAGTAGTAGGACAAATAGGTGGTGGTGTGATTGAAGCAGGAAAAGATGCAGTAGAAGCAGCTGGAGAGGACAGTATGGGAGGGGAAGAAATAGGAATGGGAGGGTGACTAGAAATATCAGAGGTAGGATGTAAAGATTGATTTGGGACAGGTGGTATGTCAGATGAGAGAAAAGGGAAGAAAGGCATGGTTGTATGAGCTGGTGCTGAAGATACATTGGACTTAGAGGAAGAACCAGTGGATAAAGAGAGTGAGGAAATAAATTCAGATTCATTAAAATGAACATGTTTTGAGATATACACCCGTGAAGTGATAGGGTCTTGACAAATATAGCCCTTTGAATGAGCTGGATAACCAAGAAAAATGCAGGGAGAGGTATGTGGTAAAAGTTTATAAGAATTATAAGGTCTTAACAAGGGAAAGCATATGCATCCAAAAGTCCTAAGATGAGTTAGGTCAGGTTTTGACTGGAACAAGACTTCCCAAGGAGTGGAATTATGAAGAATGGGAGTGGGAAGTCTATTGATAAGATGGACAACTATGGAAACAGCATAAGACCAATAGGATGGCGACAGCTGAGAATGAGAAAGCAAAGTGAGAGCACATTCCACAATGTGTCTGTGCTTTCTCTCAGCCACTCCATTCTGTTGAGGAGTGTAAGGACAAGAAAACTGGTGGGTAATACCATGTGAAGCACAAAAAAGTTTGAAGGCATTAGAGGTAAACTCTCCACCATTATCAGTTCTTAAGGTTTTAATCTTGGAATCAAGTTGATTCTCTACAGAAGCCTTAAAGAACTTAATACACTTCTAGAACATCAGATTTGTGCTGAAGAAGATAAAGCCAGGTGAATTTGGAATAAGCATCCACAAAGAGAACATAATAGTGACAATCATTAGAAGATTTAATAGGGGCTAGACCCCAAACATCTGAATGCACCAATTCAAGAGGTTTAGAGGCATGAAAATCAAAAATAGGAAAAGGAAACTGATGCATTTTACCACTTAAGCAATGCTTACAATGAGAGAGACTCTTATTACAACCTGAAATAGAAACATTATTAATAGAAGACAAAGCTACACTTAGAACTTTGTCACTAGGATGACCCAACCTATGGTGCCAAAGCAACCATGTAGATGATTTATTAACATGAAAACCAGAATGAACAGAAGGAAGATTAGAAACACCAGAGGACTGATTCTAACTAGAAGAAGACCTAGGCTTGGAGTGAGATTTGATGAAGTTCTAGGAGTAGATAGGATAAACTCCATTCTCACTCAAGCCCTTGTAAAGGAGTTTCCCTGTAGGAATATCCTGAATTTTGATCACATTAGCATCAAAATAACAAAAGCAGTTATTATGTGAGCAAAATTTGTGGACTGAAAGTAAGTTCATGGAAATTTTAGGTACATGAAGAACATTTTTAAGAGCAAATTTGTGGTATTTGGTGTGTAAGGTTGTATTTCCTATATGATTGATGGGCAAGGATTGGCCATTTCCAACAATAACTTGCTCAGGTCCCTTGTACTGAGACTGAATTGAGAGATTATTGATGTTTGCAGTGAGGTGATCTGAAGTGCCAGAATCAGCAAGCCATGGATCTTGATTGTTTGTGATGATAGCATTAGAGGCACTAGCCATGGCAGCAAGCTTTGTGGGAGGATGTTTGTCTTGATAAGCAAAGTTCATTCTATGATAGCAATCCAAAGCTTGGTGACTAGACTTGCCACAAATTTAACAAGATGGTCGTTCATGTTTAGAGCCTTGAGAGGAAAAATGTTGGGGGAGAAAAATCTTTAGGGGAGAAATTATGAGAGACTTGATGTGAAAACTGCTGGTGAGAGGTTTGGTTACCACCATGATTGAACTTGCCTCCACCTCTTCCTCTAGGATTATTGTTTCTTCCCCTTCCTCTACCTGATCCATGGTTCTGTGACTGATGTGATGAACTACCACTTGCTTTTCCATTAGAAGCAAACATAGCAAGGGAGTTAGAAACTGTATCCAGGTGATCAGTCATAGCTTGCTCTTCACTTTGCAACATAATAGCAAGTTGTTCATAAGTGATTGGATCACTCCTAGTATGAATTGCAAAGCAGAAATATGCAAATTCTCTAGGGAGTCCTCTGAGAACAATACAGATCAACTCTTCATTGTCAACTGACACTACTACAGCAAGGAGTTTGTCACGAGCAACGTTGATCTTTTGCAGAAATGAATTCACAGATTCATTACCTTTCTTGATACCTTGAAGTTCAAGCTTAAGGTTCAAGATATTAGCTCTTGAAGTAGAAGTGAATCTTTGCTCCAAGGTGTTCCACACTTCCCTTGAGTTAGTGATTCCAACAACAAGAGAAAAGACTTGTGGAGTAAGGGTTGAGTTGATCAAAGAAAGGAGTGCCTTATCTCTGATTCTCCAGGCTTGAAACTCAGGATTAGTAACAGAGGTTACATTTCCTGAAGTATCCAGAACAAAAGGTGATGGTTTTGAAGCCGTACCATCAATGTGTTCAATTAAGGAGTATGCCTCTAGTATAGTGATCAATTGATGCTTCCATGGGATGTAGTTGGTGTAATCAAGCTTGATTGACATTAGATTTGACATGTTCGATAGTAACAATAATGGTGATGGTTGAGAGAATGAAGAAGTAGAAGTTGAAGGAATGGAGGTTGTGTGATTTGGAGTAGGAGTCGTGTCAACTGGAGTTGTTGTAGCCATAGATCTTGGCTCTAATACCATGACAGATTTTGAAGCTTGTGATTGTGTACAACAATGGCGGAAAACAGAGTAAACAATGAAATGGAAAACGAAAGAGAGAGAAAGTGAGAGAGAGGGTGTATTTTCTGAGAGAATACAAAGAATGGAAAAATATTTCACTAAGCTTTAATCAATACAATAGCCAATGGCTGTTTATATAGCATAATTACAATGAGAACATTCCAGAAGTTAGCCTCCCTAACTAACACAACTACTTCCCAAACTATGCTCCGTGATTCCTGGAATTATAACTGACAGGTAGTTAATACAGTTGGAGGTAGTTATGGCTTAACCATCTCTACTGTGTACTGAAGCCATCTCTGATCTCAAGCTCCAGAATAAGCAGAGCATGGCTTTGCTAGACGAAGAAGGAGGCATCACCACCAAAACGCTCTGTTTCATTTAAGCTTAAGTACTCTAGGACCAAAACACTCCGTTTTATTTAAGCTTAAGTAGGCTAAGTTAAATGACACCGTTTTCCCTTAAGACTCCATGCATAGGATGAAGATGTATCGCCAAAGGGGATCACCCTGGCAACAGATGCCCCTTGAAGGGAGGAAAGGATCAAGTTTTTCACCATTTATAAGAACCGAGAGGTTAGGCGAGTTGATGCATGACATGATAAGGTCAATCCACGCTTTTGGGAAGTTGAACAAGATGAGGACGTAATGGATGAAACTCCATTCAAGTCTATTGAAAGCTTTCTCAAGGTAGATCTTAAGCGCCATGAGGCCACGCTTGCTTCTGGAGATTGTCGTGGAATGCACAATGTTCATGTCCTTGTCAATGAAATAACTAAAATAGAAAGTTACAATGCCACTAGTTCATCACGGTTCTTACTACTCTTGATCTGGGGTTTTTCCATTTGGATAAAATAATAAAAATATTTATATAAATAGTGTAGGTCAAATCATTTGTTCGGATACACTTATTTTATTTTATTTTTTACATTACCCACCTGTGGTTTGGTTGGAATTTAAATTACCTACCTGTGGTTTGAAATTTGACATCTTATCCACCTGAGGTTAGCTAAGTTAAAGTTCCGTAATCCACCTCTATTAAAAACATGGTTAAATATGTAATTTTGCTCCACTTTATGTCTTCCTCTTCCAAAAACACGAAAAACATAAAAAATATAAGAGAAAATAAGATCAAAAAGTTATTGGTGTCTTAGCATTTGCATTACAAGTAACTACCTACAAACAAGCTCGAGCCTTGATATCTCTAACAATTCAATTTGAGAGTTGATAGAAAAGACACACACAACGAGAGGATACATGAGAAGATTTATGAACAAGAATAAATGTTCAAAAGAGAATTACATCTGCATCTACGTAAATTGAATGCCGCCTAAGACTACAATGAGGATACTTGACAATTGATTTCGAACCATACCACCTTAGCTTTAAATGTCATCGTATAACAATTTGTTAAACCTCATAGACCAATAGACATCACGGAAATGATAATTTCAGTTGGAAATTGAGATTGAAAAGAGTTAATCAAGTTGACCTCTACTCTATCAAACATGTCATCAACTATCAAAGGTTTGCCACTATAATACGCATCCCATGCCATAAAAAAAAATTGCATTAAATTCAAAGAAATTACATTGCCAAACTATAAATTTAATGACACGAAGATGGGGGTCTCAATGGGACCCACGAAGAGTTTCTTTACTGGCAGACTCAATGGGAATATGGGACGCACGAAGATGCAAGAGGGAGCCCCCGTGTTGGCGCAAGTTGCTGGGTTTTTGCAAATCTGGGTTGTGAATTCTATGCTGATGATGCTTGGGTTAAAGGTTGATTGGAAAGATTTTAGTTCAAGATTTTTATAATTAAAATTTGATGAAGGAATTCATATGTTTGCTAGATCTGATGATTCTTTTACGATATTTGTTTGAATTTGTGCATTTGATGCAATGAGTGTAAATATATGTTTGAAATGCTAAGACATTGAGTAAAATTTGTTACCAACCACCTTTTGATCTTATTTTTTCTTGTATTTTTTTGTTGTTTGTGTTTTTGGATGAAAGACATAAAAGTGGAGCAAAATTACATATTTAATCCTATTTTTAACGGAGGTGAGTTACAAAATTTTAACTGAGCTAACCTCAAGTGGGTAAACTGTCAAATTTCAAATCATAGATAGGCAACTTAAATTTCAGACAAACTACAAGTGGGTAAGTTTTAATTTAGCATATATACACACACTAGTATATGCCCATATAAGGCACGACTTAATAAAAATTCATATATAAACAATTTTTTTATTAATTTACATAAAATTAAATAACAAAAATAAATGAATATTTTACTTTTAAGTTATATGATGAATGCATATTGTGTGAAACTAAGGTATTATAAATGCTCATAAAAAAAGGTGTTATAAATGCATGTGTGTGTGTGTGTGTGTGTGTGTGTCTAAAATAATTGAATGGAAGATGGTAGATGTTGATGCCTATTTTTGCAAATCCATACCCAAAAGCCTATGAGGAAGAAAGCTTAATAAGTTGCAAGACGAAAAGCAAGGCCGAAAGGCCCACCGAGAAGACCAAAGAGCAAGAAAGGTTCAAAGAATTCAAAGAAAGAAGTGTAAGGGAAAACGATCTAGCGCAGAATACAAATTTGTCATAGAATACAGATCTGCCGCAAAATACAGCTCTTCAGCAGAATGGCTTCAGCAGATAAAGATAAATTGGGTCCAATACCCTTTTGATCCAGTCAACATTATTTGGCCCACAAAGGCTTAAATCCTTTTGTATATAAAAAAAAAAGATAGGCGTGGAAGCTAATATGAAGAAGCATGATGAAAAGAAACAAGGAACAACAGGAAGTGTCAGCAGCAAGAATCACGTGAAGGAAAGAAAAGTCAAACAAAAAAAAATGACAAATGCAGCAGGACGAAACAAAACTAATCTGCCACAACAGGAATGACGTGGGAATGAAAGAAAACAATGGAACAAGCACAGAAGGGTCGGAGCATTACCAACCTGTACCCAGCCAATACAAGAGAGGTGGGCCCACGGTCATGAGGATTTAGAGGATGTGGTTTGGTGGTGGGCGGAAAGGGGGTCTATATTTGATTTCTTGCCGTAACTTTTTTATGGAAAAATGCCTTGCTGGGATGGTATCTTACCCAAAAGAAGTAATAGATGGTTGGGACCATCTGATGCATGCCATAGAGCTAGGTAGTGAAATAGCCTAAGAGGTAAAGGTACACATCAAGAACAAACAAAAGGGGATTTTGTCGTGAAATGAGAATTGGTGCAGCAAACAAACTGAGCAATGGCAATGGTCGAGGCAACCAATGGGTCAATGGGTAGTCTTGAATGGATACCCACAACGAACCAAAAACAATTAGTGAAGCCCTAGGGGTAAAATGGTGAAATCTCATTGAATTAGCTCACTATAAAAGGAGGTAGCCATGGATGAGAAAAGGGTGACCGGTGTGGGAGACCCGATGGGATAGGGGGAGACCCAGTAGAGGAAGCACCTAAGGAAAAAGACCCAAGTGAGAAAAAACAACTCACAGCAAGAGAGTAGTAAGAAAACTAAGAGTAAAAAAAAAAAAAAAAACATAGAGAAGGAAAGAAAGTGATAAAAAGAAGAGATAAAACACGGCAGGAATACAGGCATGCATCAATAGACTATCTTTTCTCTCCTTCTTAGCAAACCCACTCTTTGAAGTCTCCAAAAAGTATTAGGTAGTAGTCATTTAGGCCTATTCTCTAAAATGCACAACTTAGATGGCAGGAGCCTATGACAAGATTGTTCAAGTTGGGGTTTGGGTTCCTTCTTGGTTTACTTATTCTGTGGGAAGATTCAATATTTGATTTTGATTGCAAATATATTTGTTTTCTCTCATTATAACTTATATTTGTTGTATTTAGCTATTCTGTTGTAGCACGTTTTTTATCACGTCTACCGCATCAGTTGTCATGCTGTGGTATCTTTATTTACTATACTAGTTATTCTACTATAGTACCTTTTTATTGTATTTATCGTGTTAAGCTAAATCTTTCCTGCCGAAGCTTTCTTCTTTATCTGTTGTTACATGTTTTACTTTTGACTCATTATCCTGCCATAAGTATATGTATACATATAACTTGTTTCTCATATTCTACAGAATATATTTTATAAAGGTATATGTGAATACGTATAAGTATATTTATGAATATGTGTATGTATATAGTTGAGAATATGCTAACCCATGTAAGCTAACACTTGATTGATTGGTATTTTATTTGGGTTTTAGATTTGTTTATGTGCAAGAAGTAGAAATGTAATTCTGCTGAAGATGAAGAGTAGTCATTCACATTGCAAAAGGCTTTATTGCACAACAGAAGACTTTATGACAAACAGCTTTGTTAGCACAACAGACAGCTTAACTACACAGCAGAAAGCTACATTGTATAGCAGAAAGTTTTTACTGCACAACAAACAATTTTATCGCATGGCAGACAGCTTTAATGCACAACAGATAGATTTACTACAAAACAGAGGGCTTTAATGCACGGCTGAAGGCTTTAATGCATGGTAGAAGGCTTTAATGCATGACAGACAGCTTTATTGCACAACAGAATACTTTACAGCATACGGCTTTACTGCACCGCAGACAACTTTATTACACAGCAGACGGCTTTACTGCACTGCAGAGAATTTTACTGCACAGCAGAAAAGTTAGACCTGCGGCAGAAACTGAAGAAAAGTTCCTTCTGCTGCAAAACAAGGAATAAGCCCACTTTGCAGTGTCTTCCCTAGGACTTGGACTCATCGTTTGCGCATAAGTCGGACCAAGGAGGATTGCTATTAGACCAGTCCCAACTCCCTGATCCAGAAATCTTTGGGCCTAGTGTAGCGACAGGCGACTCAGCCTAACATTTACAAAAAATGCCCACACATTTAAATTGGCGACTTCACTGGAGAGTATGGATCAAGATGGGGAGAATGAGATATTTCTCCTCCACGAACATGTTTCCAAAGTCCATACCAAAACGAGACACGGATGTTCTTAAACCGTCCAAGCTATACTCTCAAGAAAGTTTCCAAAACATCACAGCAGTACCATAGTAGAATTTTATGGTGAAGTATCACGACAACATTACAGCAAAACGGTGTTGCAAAATTCTATGGCAGATTATTGCAGCAATGTTACGGCAAGATAGTACTGTAGTAGAATTCTATGGCAGAATATTGCAGCAACGTTACGGCAAGATAGTACTATAGCAGAATTTCATGGTGGAATATTGCAGCAACATTGCAGCAAGATAGTACTATAGCAGAATTCTATGGCAGAATATTGCAGCAACGTTACGACAGGATAGTACTGTAGCAGAATCTTATGGCAGAATATTGCAGCATCGTTACGACAGGATAGTACTGTAGCAGAATTCTATCGCAGAATATTGCAACAACGTTACAGCAGGATAGTACTATAGCAGAATTCTATGGCAGAATATTGCAGCAACGTTACAACAGGACAGTATCGTAGCATAAATTTGTAGTAGAACACAATAACGTTAAAACAAAGCAGTATCATAAGCAAAATGCTCTGGTAGAACATTGCAGCAGAATGTCGTGGGAGAATAAAGGCCTTTAAAATACTTGGTTCTATCCTTTAAATGCCACATGTTCTTCTTGTCATGCATGTAATACATGTGGCAAGCCACTTATTCAAACTCGCAACTCTCCTAAAAGGCCACTTACCACTTTTTGCTCTCATTTCTTTTAAGGAAACACTAGAAGTTTTCTAAACTCTCTCCATCTCCACCTTTGAGTCCAACCTATAAAAGAGAAAAATTTCTTCATTCCCTCACAAGGTTTCAATCTTTTTCATGCTAGTGATTCTAGCTCTACTTCCCCTCAAGAACCAAAAGATAGAAACAAAAAATGAAGCTATAGAAGCCAAAGGAAAACCTTCATCATTACTACACTGTAGCGAATAAATTTTCTCCTCTATGAAGTATCCTTTAGTAGACTTTTTCATAAGTGCAAAATGTCCTACCGTAGAAATTTTGTAGCAGAAAATACAGATCCTTCGGCAGGTTGTTTACAATAGAATTTGCTAACTTTCAAAAATGCAGAATGGTCATCTACAAAATATTTTGTGGTACAGAATCCGAAGTGCAGATATCTCAGTAGAATGTTCTGCCGCAGAATATTCGGTAGCAGAATTTTTTATTGAAGTCCAACATGTCTTTTCACAGAATATCCTACCACAAAATTCAGCATCGAATTCTTGAACTTTCTAAGTGCAATCACAAATCCGATGTGATTTTTCTTTTACAACAAAAGCAACCATTGCCCCATAACGAATTCATGGGAACACCAATAGTGTGAAGATGTGTAAAAGGGTAATGGACGATTCTGCTACAGTAAGAAATTCAAGTCTAGATCTTATTCAACAAATTTGAGATTTGTTCTTAAAGTAAGAGAGGTGCATACAAAGACTTTCATGTTCACTTTTGCTGAATCAATCATTTGCTACTACATCAGCAAATATATCAGTATCAATGAAGGGAGGAGGAAGAAGTAATCGATTCGGCAATATCGAAACATCTGCTTTCAACCAAGGAATTCATTGAAGGCATGTGACAGGGTGGTGAAGTGTCCAAATTAAATCCAGACCTTGGAATGAAGCCAATCACTCAGCTATTGCATACTCTCCATAAAGAAGCCCAAATCTTCAAGCCGCTTGCAAACTGCTCTTTGTCCATTATCAGGTCTAGCAAACCGATTCAACAACCTTGAAGAGGTTTTCTTTGAAGCACCTCAGAGGATTTATGCCTAGAGTGGCATTAATGATCATGATCTTTATGATATTTCTAAAAAAGAATGTATCAGATCACTTGTACTACAAACTATGCAACTCCACCAGCACTCTTCAAGTCATGAAGCTCATTGATGCCCATGTCTCATCCTAGAAGAACTTTGCAATAGTGACAAACTCAAAGCTCCTTCTTTTAGCTTGTGTACAAGAGGGAAGTAGCAGAAACAATTGCTCATACACATTCTGCCATGAATAGAGTTGCTTATCTTATTGCTGCAGAAAATTATTATGTGGTTTTTATTGAAGGAGTTTTGCTGCAAGGGTATTCTGACATAGGAATAAAGAAGCATACTGTCCTCTGAAAATGTTGGTACATCATGGGAGAATTCTACATTTAGAAGCCTCTACTCTTGGCTATTACTAGCCAACCATGAAGCAAGAGACGCAGCAAGCTCCATCTATATATGCCCATACTCAAAGCAAACAAAGAAGAAATCCAAGGAATATGGGTCTTAGTAGCAAAAGCCAGCAAAGAAGCCATGGTTGTGAGTTCTTGGCAAAAGCCCATAATGGGGGCTACACTCAATTAAACCCTCAAAGGAGTCATGATCACAAGTCTTTGGAAGAAGTCTGCAAAGAAGCTATAGCCGCAATCATATGTAGCAAAAAATACATGGGAAGCAATTGTGCTTACGGTGGAACGAAGCCAAAGCATGCTTGGGAAGTAACTCTTTCCAAAATTCTCTAGTAACGAAAAATTTCTACAATATGACAACTTGTAGATCTATGGCACCTAACTTTTTTACTAAAGAATGCATGAACCACATGATGGAGCATCAACACCAAGAGATGGTGATATCAAGCTCATCTAGTTGTCTCACATGCTGGGAGCTAAAGCTCATTCTATGGCAAATATGGGAAGTCTTCTGCTGAAAGCTAAGGGCTTATTCTCGTATACTAGGGGTTGTCTCGTTCTGCAACAAAATTTGGAAAGCTTTCTACAGAAAGCTAAGAACTCATCCAGTTGTCTCACATGTTGGGGGACTAAGACCCATTCTGTAGCAAAATTGGAAAGGCTTTCACAAAGCACTTAGATTATCAATATGTAGCAGCAACATTATCCACTGCGAAATAAGCATTGATTGTGGCATGTCATCTGCCACTTGATCTGCAGCAATTTCAAACTTCATGATATGACATAGCAACACTCATTCAATTTGTTGCAACCTACCATGGTGAAGTAATATTCTAGTTTGTGATGAAGCAACAACATCATCTATCTTCTACAAAAGGTCGGTGTGTTGCATGGTTCAAAAAAAGCTCGGAGGAGGAGAGTAATGAAGTGAAAAACAAAGAAGTTGTGGCAGAAAAGGATGTACAGGTTATGGCAGAAGAAAAAAATAGGAGGAAATTAACCTAGGGTCGAACCCACAGAAACCAAGACCCATCTCAATTAGCTCAAAACTATCAGAAAATGAGAAATCAGAATTGATACTGTTGCTGAAAGAATTCAAAGATGTCTTCACATAGGATTATAGTGAAATGCCAAAATTGGATCCTGGCCTAATAGTGCATAAATTGAATGTGGACCACGAGGCCAAGCTAGTGGTCCAGCCTACTAGGGTATTGCACACTGAGATAGAAGGGGTAAAGCTTTGAGTGGAAAGAAGCACAGCAGGCAGCCTTCAAAAGGCTGTAACAGATCATGATGAACCTTTCTACTGTGCAAGGCCCATTTCACAAAAAGCCATTGTTGCTCTACCTAGCCACCAACTCGTATGCCATAGGTGCATTGATTGCCCAAGAAGACGGAGATGGCATAGAGCAGCAGGTTTACTAAATCAGCCGTGCCTTAAAGGATACAGAAACTCATTACCCAAAGGCAGAAAGGGCATGTTTGGCCATAGTATATGCCTCACAAAGACTACGCCATTATTTCCTGGCCTACGAAGTGTGGCTGATGACTAGGTCTCATGCAATCAAAGCTTTGTTGCGACAGCCAATTCTTTCCAGCAGAATATCCCAGTGGTTGTTACAATTGTCACAATACAACTTGAAAGCGGGAAGGCCCAAGATAATAAAGAGCCAAGCTATAGCAAACTTGTTGGTGGAATTCCCAAGATAAGAAGAAGTCTCGCTGGATGATGAAGTCCCAAGAGAAGTAGCCGTGGCAGAGAAAGTCGGAGAACAGTGGGTAATGAAATTTGATAGGTCTTTTACTACCCAATCAGGGGGAGTAGGAGTGGTTTTGTATCATGAAAAAGACAAAGTGGTGGCACTTTCATTTAAATTAGAATTCCCTTGTTCAAACAACACCGCAAAATATGAGGTCTACCTGACTAGGTTAGCCACAACCCTTGAAATAGGGGTTAAACACTTGAAAGTGATAGGGCACTCGAACCTAATGGTCTGCTAGACCAAAGGAAGTTTCTCCTTAAAGGAACCCAACCTAGCGCCTTACCGGGCAATGGCCCAGAAGATGGAGGAAAGGTTTTCGACCTTTGAAATAGAGCACACGCCAAGAAGCGAGAATCAGTTCGCAGATGTGCTGGCCATGTTAGGCTCACAAATAGTATTTGAAAGGGATAGTGCCAAGCTAGAAGTCAATAAAAAGAAAGAATCAATTATCGAAATATTGAAGGAAAAGTTTCGGGAGGAACAATGTGAAGAGGACTGGTGGAATCCCATAAGGGAGATCTTAATGGAAGGAAGTAAGCCTACGGAGTTAAAGGTACTAAAAGATTACGTTCTAGTGGGAGGAGAACTATACCGCAGGATGCCATAAATGGTCCTGTCTAGATGTGTGGGGTAAGGAGAGGCTTAGAGAAAGCTGAAGGAGGTACACGATAAGACCTGCGGATCCTACGGAGAGATCAACCTTTACTTCAGACTCCAAAGGGCAGGCTTTTACTAGCCGAGCATAGGAAAAGACACGAACCAAGTCCAAGTCCAATGTGAGACCTGCCAGTTTATGGCTGACAGAGAAGAAAGCTACGCTGAATTCGTCAACGAGGATTGGAAAGAGCCATTCACTCAGTACTTAGCAGAAGGTGTCCTGCCACAAAAACATAATGAGCGATACAAGCTTAAGAGGCTAGCAACACGTTACTTCCTGCACAATGGGGTCCTCTTTAAAAAAGGGTATGATTGAAACCCACTGCATTGCTTGGGCCCCGAGGAAGCAAAGAGTATGACAAAGGAGGTACACGCAAGAGAATGTGGAGAGCACTAAGGAAAGAAGAAGTTATACAGATGTCTGCTACAAATGGGCTACTACTGGCCTGCCATGAAAAAGAACATGGCAGAATTTGTAAAAAGATGCCACAGCTACCTGGTACAGGCCAACTTGATTTACTCCCACTCACAGCAATTGCATAGTATGGTGACCCTATGGCCATTCCATACATGGGGGCTTGATAGTGGGGCCAGTTAACCCACCATCACGTGAATACATATGGATCCTAGTGGCTATGGAATATTTCACTAAGTGGGCAGAGGCAGTGCCACTTAGCGAAGCCACAGGAGAAGCAGTTGCGAACTTCATTAAGGAAAATATAATCGTAAGGTTCGAGGTGCCCCATAGAATCATCAGTGACAATGGCACACCATTCGTCAACAGCGATGTAAGGAGGATGCTAGAGTTCTACCAAGTTAAAGACCATCGATCATCACCCTACTATCCGCAAGGAAATGGGCAAGCAGAGGTGACAAACAAAATTCTCATAAAAATCATCAGCAAAATGAGTCAAGAGTATACGGGAGGATGGGCAATGCATCTGCTAGACGCCCTGTGGGCCTACAGGAACTCACCGAAGTCAGCCACAGGATTTTCACCCTTCTCCCTAGTCTACGGAACAGAAGTGATGAGCCCAGCAAAAATAATGACCTATTCCCTACGGGTTATGCAAATGAAAGAAAAAGAAAAGGAGCAAAAGGTCTTTGCGGCAGAAAGATATGAGGACTTAGAAAGGCTTGACGAGAAGAAGCTCAGGAACGCAGCCGCAAATACAGACGAAGGATAACAAAAGCTCACAGTAGGATGACCAAAGAAAGGGTACTCGCAAAAGGGCAACTCATGTTAAAGGTGGCAGATTATGTCAAGAAAAGCATGGCAAGACCGTCTAAATTTGCACCAAAGTGGGAAGGACCCTTTTATGATAAGGGAGGCACATCCCACTGGGTATTATCGCTTGACTTAGACGGATGGCAAGGACTTGATGCACCCCATCAATGGAAAATGGCTAAAATGTTATTATGCGTAGAAGGACAAGAGGAATACATTAAAGAAGAAAAACACGAAGGAAACAATAGTTGCTATGGCAAAATGACAAAGAAAATATTTAGAAGGTGAAGATTTCTCATGAAAGCATCCTCATTTCCCTTGGGAAAATATCTGTAGTGACACCACTTGTAGGCGCCTTAAAATGAGTGGCAGACTTAGTCACATCTGAAAGATCAATTTTGCAGTAAAATCAGAATTTATGGCAGAATAAAAAACAGCCCGTAATGCAAACAGCAAAGGCCCAACATCCTTTACCGCAAAAACTTCATCCTAGCATAGAATACATTGTCTGCAAATGGAAGAGTACTCTACTATGATGAGGGCTTGCAATGTTAACTCTACGCTTTGTTTTGAGCAAAATAAATGAAGATACGTGAATGGAAAGAGAAGAAGAAGGCACAAGAAAAAGGAGCAAAGCCACCCTTTAATCTACACACTTAGAGGAAGCTTTCCTCTTGTGAAAGAACTCTACTTGAAGAAAGTGATGTAGCAGAGCTATTTTGATGAAACTCTTTTCGGTTGTCGGCTTAGATGTGAAGGTAGTAGAAGACAACACTTTCTCTATTTTTAGAGAATGAATGAACCCCGAAGTGAAGCAACCTTAGGTGGCTAAAAGAAAAAGAAAAAGAAAAATGAAGACCGTAAGAAGGATCCTCACTCCACCAAGTTCTATTCACGAAGTTGGCAAGAGAAAGAAGAGTCAAAGAATCCAAAGAGCCAATTTTGAGCATTCCACTACATCTGTGCCTTCTAAAAAGCAACTACACTTATGGAAGAATGAAGAGATGATACTAAGGAATATGTGGGGAAAGTAAGTTAGCTAAAGCAGTCAAGCCTAGTTCTTCTGCTGCAGAATTTGCTACAAACTTCACTTTCTATAGTATAGATGCTACTCTAGCAGAAGCAGAGCAAGGGGTGCATTAACGTAGAGAAATAAGTGCATATATTACATATTCTGCGGAAGCAGAGAAATGAGTTTTTATCCGTAATAAAGCAAAGAAATGAGTACCATTGTAGAAGTCCGAGATCATAAGTAATTTCCAAGAAGCAAACCAAGAAACAAGTAAAGGAATGATGAAGAAGAGAAGGGTGCACACATCATCATCATCGACAATCCCTTAAAATGAGGGTAGTGTTGATGCCCACTTTAGCAAGGAGACCCAATAGTAGGAAGAGGAAGCCCAACAACGTGGGCAGAAGAGAATTGAATAGAAAAACCATTAAACCCAAGCGGCAAGAATAATGGATCATAAGTCCATAAAACAAATAAATGGACCTTGAGAAAGAAAATGGGCCTAAAAAGGCCCGAAAAGAGAGTAGCAAACCCATGAGCAGTATGGATGTAGAAAAGTGAGAATGGGTCATAGCTGCTACAGCAAGCCCGAAGTAATGTAAGTAAAGAAAGTAAGGGACAATGGACAGTCTATAAGCCCCAAGGATGAAGTATAAAGTAATTAGGCCAGAAAAGCCCAATGAGTTAGTAAAAACCCATGGGAAGTATAGAATTAGAAAGGGCCAAGGATGCCCCAAGAAAGTAAATAGGTCAAGGATGCCCAAAAGGAAATAAATGGGACAAAAGAGCTCGAATAGGACAAAGGAGCCCAAAAGCGATGAAATGGGTCAAGGATGCCCAAAAGAATAAAATGGGACAAATGAGCCCGAATGAGACAAAGGAGCCCGAAAGTGATGAAACGGGTTGAGGATGCCTAAAAGAATAAAATGGGCCAAAGGAGCCCGAAAGCGGCGAAATGGGTCAGGGAAGCCCAAAATAGCATGAGTACAAGCCTAATGATAGTATTGGGCCACAAGAATGTAGTAGAAGGAAAGCATGCAGTAGGCCCAAAAAAGGCCCAGTAGGCACAAGTAAAATAATAACATCTAGGCAATCAGCCAAAACAATTGAGCTAAAAAGGAGGCAAAGTTTTCGGCGAACTCGCTTTAGGGTGATAGCAACAAAACCGCCACCCTCATGAGCAACAACCTTTTGGCTACTCTTGAAGGATTATAAATCTGCCAAAAGAAAGAGAATGATTTTCCTAAAGATTGAAGCAACAGGCCCACAAAGAAAAGAAGAGAAGCATTCGCATGTGAGTTGTGAAACAACCCACGAAACAAAACTGCATGTGTTTTCGCGTACGAATTGCAGGAGCAATCCATATGCTCAGGGGGCTGAATGTTGATGTCCATTTTTGCAGATCCATACCCAAAAGCATATGAGGAAGAAAGCCCAATAAGTTGCAAGACGAAAAGTAAGGCCTAAGGGCCCACCAAGAAGACCAAAGAGCAAGAAGGTCCAAAAAAAGAAGTGCAAGGGAAAGCGATCTACCGCAGAATACAAATTTGCCGCAGAATACAAATCTGCCACAGAATACAGATATGCCGCAGAATACAACTCTTTAGCAGAATGGCTTCAGTAGATAAAGATAAATTGGAACTAATACCCTTTTGATCCAGTCAACATTATTTGGCCCATTAAGGCCCAAATCCCTTTGTATATATATATAAAAAAAAAAGAAAAAAAAAAGATAGGCATGAAAGCTAATATAAAGAAGTATGATGAAAAGAAACAAAGAACAGCAGGAAGCGTCAGCAGTAGGAATCACGTGAAGGAAAGAAAAGTCAAACAAAAAAAAATAACAAACGCAGCAGGACGAAACAGAACTAATCTGCCACGGCAGGAATGACGTGGGAACGAAAGAAGACAAAAGCAGAAGACAATGGAACAAGCATAGAAGTGTCGGAGCACCACCAACCTGTACCCAGCCAATACAAGGGAGGTGGGCCCGCGATCAAGAGGATTCAGAGGGTGTGGTTTGGTGGTGAGGTGAAAAGGGGGTCTTTATTTGGTTTCCTACCATAACTTCTTTTGGGAAAATGCCTTGCTGGAATAGTATCTTACCCAAAAGAAGTAATAGATAGTTAGGACCATCTGATGCATGCCATGGAGTTAGGTAATGAAATAGCCCAAGAGGTAAAGGTACACATCAAGAACAAACAAAATCGAATTTTGTCGTGAAATGAGAATTGGTGTAACAAACAAACTGAGCAATGGCAATGGTCGAGGCAACCAATGGGTCAGTGGGTAGTCTTGAATGGATGCCCACAATGAACCAAAAACAATTGGTAAAGCCCTAGGATAAAAGGGATAAATCTCATTGAATTAGCTCATTATAAAAGGAGGTAGCCATAGATGAGAAAATGGGGACCGAATGTGGGAGGCTTGATGGGATAAGGGGAGACCTAGTAGAGGAAGCACCTAAGGAAAAAGACCCAAGTGAGAAAAACAACTCACGGCAAGAGAGTAGTAAAAAAACTAAGAGTAAAAAAAAAAAAAAAGAACGGAGAGAAGGAAAGAAAGTGGTAAAAAGAAGAGAGAAAGCACGGCAGGAATAGGGGCATGCATCAATAGACCATCTTTTCCCTCCCTCTTAGTAAACCCACTCTTTGAAATCTCCAAAAAGTAATAGCTAGTAGTCATTTAGGCCTATTTTCCAAAATGCACAACTTTGATGGCAGGAGCCTATGACAAGGTTGTTCAAGTTGGGGTTTGGGTTCTTTCTTGGTTTACTTATTCTGTGGGAAGATTCAATATTTGATTTTGATTGCAAATATATTTGTTTTCTCTCATTATAACTTATATTGCTGTATTTAGTTATTCTGCCATAGCACGTTTTTTATCACGTCTGCCGCATCAGTTGTCCTGTTGTGGTATCTTTACTTGTTGTGGTATCTTTACTTGTTGTACTAGTTATTCTGTTGTAGCACTTTTTTATTGTATTTACCGTGTTAAGCTAAATCTTTCATGTCGAAGCTTTCTTCTTAATCTGTTGTTACGTGTTTTACTTTTAACCCATTATCTTGCCATAAGTATATGTATACATATAACTTATTTCTTATGTTTTGGAAAATATATTTTATAAAGGTATATGTGAATACGTATAGGTATATTTATGAATGTGTATGTATATATTTGAGAATATACTAACCCATGTAAGCTAACACTTGATTGATTGGTATTTTCTTTGGGTTTTAGATTTACTTATGTGTAGGAAGTACTAAAGTAATTCTGCAGAAAATGAAGAGTAGACATTCACATTGCAAAAGGCTTTAATGCACGGCAGACAACTTTATTGCACAGCAGACAGCTTTGTCAGTACAGCAGACAGCTTAACTGCACAGCAGAAAGCTACATTGTACAGCAGAAAGTTTTTACTGCACAGCAAACAATTTTATCGCACGGCAGACAGCTTTAATGCACAGCAGACAGATTTACTACACAGCAGAAGGCTTTAATGCACAGCTGAAGGCTTTAATGCAAAGCTGAAGGCTTTACTGCATGGTAGAAGGCTTTTATGCACGACAGACAGCTTTATTGCACAGCAGAAAGCTTTACAGTAGACGGCTTTACTGCACCGTAGACAGCTTTATTGCATAGTAGAAGGCTTTATAGTAGAAGGCTTTACAGTAGACGGCTTTATAGTAGACGGCTTTACTGCACAGCAAAAAAGTTAGACCTGTGGTAGAAACTGAAGAAAAGTTCCTTCTGTGGCAAAAACAAGGAATAAGCCCACTCTGCAGCGTCTTCCCTAGGACTTGGACTCATCATTTGCGCACAAGCCGGACCAAGGAGGGTTGCTATTAGATCGGTCCCAATTCCCTACTCCAGAAATCTTTGAGCCTAGTGTAGCGACAGGCGACCCAGCCCAACATTTACAAAAAAGGTCCACACAGTAAATAACTATGTAACTAATATAAAAAGAGATACCTAAAAAAATATATCAAAGGATTTTGCATAATATATTGAGATTTAAGGCTTAAGTAATATTAAATGGAAAAACCTTGAATTTAATAATTAAAATCTACTTAAAAAAATGATTGAAAGCATATTTAAGTGGAAACCTCACATGAAAATTTAATTTTTATCCTTGAAAGCATGGGAGAAAACACCAAAACTTGAGTGATTTTCACCCAACAAAAAAAAAAGAAGTTACTACAGGATTATACTACGTTGCTATTTTTTAATTAAGATTTTCTTATAAAGTATTAAATGAAGAATTTGGATTGTAATTAAATTAATAATTTTATTAACTTAAAAATTATAGGAGAAGATAAGTGATTAGATGGAGAATTTGGTTTGCAATCAAATTAAGATTTTCATCAACTAAAAAATTATAGTAGAAGAAGATAAACCAAAACAAAAAAATTATATATATATATATATATATATATATTTTAAATCTAAAAAAATTTCTGCAATTTGGTAAGGTCAGTTAGTGCAACAATGGCTTCTAAACCCAACTTTTATTATATAAAAAAATCCAAATTTCTAAACATTAAAAATATGGAAAACAAAGTTAAGCAAAGCGAGACTTACATTGGAATTTGATTGATGGATCTAATTTATCAAAAAAAAATATATATATATATATATATATTTCTCTTGTATCCAATTTTAAATTGGCAGCAAATTTTGCTTTTAGAAAAGCTGGACTATACATAAGAAAGCATCAAACGGAAATCACAACAAATTAAATCCACAATGTTGATGTCAATAAAATATAAAATGAAAATAAATGATACAGCTAGCATGATTTGTAAACACATCCATACATGAAATTTCGACCTATCTATAAAATGAATGAATTCAATAAATAAAAAAGAGAACAAAAGAACTATTTTGTTCAATTACAATTTCTAGGCCCCACTTATACTTCATTCGATATTTTAAAACCTACCTACTTTTCATTTGCCCTACACATCAGAGTCTACCATATGTATTTACTTAACTAAATAACATTATAATTTATATACATCTTCAAAGAAAAGAAGTTATATACTATAATAGGACTTTTTTATTTTTCTCAAAATGTGAAATGGAAAAAGTTATATAAACCATGTTATCAGGTAGAGAGAAGAGAAGCGATCCGTATATTAACCATATTTTTAAAACTCCTCCATGATTTTTAGATTGAGGCGTAACTCCATGATTATCAACTTAGGGAATGAATATTATTGAAGAAACTGCATGCATGTGTGAAGCCGAAATTCTAATCACCCTAGAACTCAACTCATAAATCAAATAAATTTCCAATTGCTAATCAAATAAATCAAAAGCGAAAGGACAAGTTAACGATAGCTATGTAACTCAAAAAATAAAAGGTTATTCAAACTCGTTGGCTTTCCTATAGGTATTAGTGGTTGTTTAGCATCAGGACATAAAAGGTAGGATATTGTGATATGCATCACTTTAAAATTTTAAATATTTAATTTAATTTTTTGTTTATATATATATATATATGTGTGTGTGTTGAGTTCAAGTTACATTTTATATAACTCTAACTAATATTACGCCACTCAACATTTTTTAATTGGATGCGAATATTGACAAATCCACTGTTAGATTATATCATCTTTGTATATTCTTCATACTTACAAAATTTTAAGGTGATCAAAGATTAATAGTCATGTCATCAATCAAAAGATAAAATTCAAATTTTTGTAGTTTAAAATCATGTATAAAAGATGAGTTTATGAATCAAATGGTAAATAGCATCCGATTGATATGAAAATTGGTATGCATGTTAAGAACATATAGAACATGTAATTTAACGGTTAGATTTTCAAAATATTAATTCAATAACAAGTTATTGGGTGGTATAACATTGTTTAGAGTTACACTAGGTGTAACTTAAACTTATTATTGAATTCATAATTTGAAAATCTAACTATTGAATTACATGTTTTATATGTTCTTAACATACATGCCAAATTTCATGTCAATGAAATGTAATTTACCATTCGATCCACAAGCTAACCTTTTATGCATTACTTCAAACTACAAAAACTTGAATTTAAATAACTGATTGATGACATAGCTATTAATCTTTGATTATCTTGAAATTTTGCAAACATGGAGAATATACAGAGATAATGTAATCTAACAATAGATTTGAACCTAATTCTCACACACACACACACACACACACACACATATATATATATATATATATTCAAAGATAACTCCGTGGGCCTTCTACAACCCGTTTTGGGCTAAGTTGGCCCAAACCCCAATGGCAGAGCAGAGATTGATAAATATATATATATATATATATATATATATATATATATATATATTCAAAGATAACTCCGTGGGCCTTCTACGACCCGTTTTGGGTTAGTAATTACGTTGGCCCAAACCACAATGGCAGAGCAGAGGTTGATCAAACCGCATGTTTCATACAGATTAAATATCACTTTTTTTATACGCGAAAATAAAAAAAATAAATAAAAACACTTTTTTGGGGTTAGAAAAGGAACACGTTTTGCATGTTAAAAGGTCGTCACGCCACTTATAGCTTAAACGAAAGTTAGTGAATATCAATAAGATGAGTCTTTTAAATATATTAGTTGAATGATAATAACAATTAATTTAAAATTTATTGGTAAAGATTATTGAATATATATAAATATGATAAGGTATATTTTGACCATGAATTTTCTAACTCCTTTCACCTTGGATATTGTGTATCATTAACCTATGTTACTATTATTGAAATATTGGAGAAAACTAAATATATATAATTGCTCAATATTCTAGAATTCAACTTTTTAATTTGACAATAAAAAATACCCAAGTTTTTAAAACTTTTGCGGAAAAATAGTTAGAAAAGTAAAAAAATGCAAATACAAATCATCTCTAATATGGAGATTTGAGGTGCTCATATATGCCTATTGTTGAGTTTCATTTTCCGTTTACAGCTTAAGTATTTGAATGTTCTGAAACAGTATTCTCGACAGTGGTTTTCAAAGTTTTCTCAAACTTTAATTCAGTTGGAGTTTTCATCAATCCAAGTCAGATTATTCAATTTTCCCAAAGAATAATTCTAAATCATTTATTGCTTTGCTTGTTTACGTGGATGATGTACTTATAACTACTGATCTGCAAGCTGTGACTGATCTTAAGGCTCTATTAGACAAGCAATTCAGGCCTAGAAGTAGCAAGGTCGAAGGAGGGATAAATCTATGCAAAAGAAAATATGCTTTGAAGCTTTTAAATGATGAAGGCATCTTGGGATGTAAACTAGCAAAAGCTCCTATGGATTAGAATTTAAAACTGAGCAACTATGAATGAATGAGCTGAACAATCCCGACACATATAGGAGATTGATTAGCAGACTACTCTGGTTAAAAAAATAAATTAAAAAATTTTTAAAAAAATCTTGTAAGCACATATACCAACAAATATGTATAGATTAGCTTATATTTAAGAAGTACAGATTAGCTTACATTTAAGAACTAGTTTCTAACATGCAAGAATTTGATAAAAAAATTTATATATTCATGAGAAAGTTCAAATATTTATTTTAACCAACATGATTTAGCAAATAAAAGTTTGGATTTGTTCATAGATGCTTTCTGTAGTTTTACGATGTCAGCACCCTTAATCTTTCTTTGGAAAACTACCAAACTATTATCATTAAAGAAGTATTCTTCAAACTGGTTTTAGTGTTCCTCTTAATCATCAAAACTGGTTCCCAAGTTTCCAATTAAATCTGGATCATCCTAGCTTGCTCACAGGCATAGTAGGAGACCTCATTGACCAAAGCTCCAAAACATGGAAAGCTGATTTAGTCCGAGCTCTATACCCTTATCCTTTGAGCAAAGAAATCTTACAGATTCCCTTATCCAAAACAAATGCTGTGCAAGACAAACTGTGTTGGAGTTCTCAAATGATGGGGATGGTAATTATAAAGTCAAAAGAGCTTATGAGATGCTAGTGCAGGATTTACCTTCTTATAGGAATACACATATGCAAGAGGAAGTGTGGGATCTGATTTGGGGGGTTAAAGTGCCTCTAAAAATAAATACTTTCATTTGGAAACTCATTCAAGACAGACTCCCTGCCCTCTCCAATCTCAGCAACAGAGGCATATCAATTCAGAATATATGTCCATTATGCAATTCTGAAAAGAAAAAAAAATTACATCAAAACCTCCAAATAGCCAAATCAATATCACACATTCGTAATCGTTACAGCATAGACAAACAACAATGAAGCTAGACATTTTCAATTTGGCCCCATCTTTGAACAACTTCGCATAGCTTCTAAGCATAAATTAAACCCAATTAACCTATTCGGCTATTCCCTCCTCTGTATTCATCCAAACCCCCCAATAACAAAACAATTTCTAGCAATCGAACTATAATTTCTAACCAAAATCGGTTTCTGTAAATCAAATCCAAGAATTAAGTCAAGGCATCTAAATTTTCTCAGTGCAGTGATGCCTCTCAATGGTAATCTAAAATAGCACTTTCATTCTGTTTCATCTCCTCTGTTTTCACCAAAACCAAACACATAAATTAATACCCATTTATGGATCTAAAGACAGGGTGGTAGCGGTGTGTATTTGGTGGCGGTGTATGGCTGTGACTTGTGGCGGAGTATGGTTGTGACTGGCGGTGTTAATGACTTCAGCGATCTTTTGCTAGTGTCGTCAGCCAAGGTTGATGGTGGTGGCTGGCAGGGACGTGGTATGTTTTCTTTTTTCTTTTTATTTATTTTAGGAAACTTAAATAAGAAAAGCAAAAACTTTTAGTAGTATTATCTATTATAATTTAAAATTACTACATTCTGCATGAATTATCATAATTTTTAGCAACTTCCTCTGGCATTTATGTGCGAGTTACGTTTTAGTGAGAGTTAATTTGATTTCCAAATATCACTGTTCTCCCTTGGTGTGTTTGTGGGGTATGGGGGTTAAGGGCTAGGGTTCAAGTTTTCAGGATGGAGCTTCACACACATATACATTTAGATTAGGCTATAGTAGAAATTCTATCTTGTATAATAAAAATAAAAATAAAAGATTTCCAAATAAAAGTGGCAATTTAGAAGAAGAAATGCCTAAAATTTAGGAGCTTGTGGGTTTTATTTTACAAATTATTCAGATAGGGATAATGTCATAAATTTTAGCAACTTCCCCTGGCATCTATGTGCAAGTTATGCTTTAGTGAGAGTTAATATGATTTCCCAATAAAAGTGGTAATTCAGAAGAAGAAATGCCTAGAATTTAGGAGCTTGTGGGTTTTATTTTACAAATTAATTAGATAGGGATAATGTCATAATTTTTAGCAACTTCCTCTAGCATCTATGTGCAAGTTAGGTTTTAGTAAGGAAGAAGAAATCCCTAAGATTTAACAAATTAATCAAATAGAGATAATGTCCTGATTTTTAGAAACTAAGTACATGGCTTGGAAGCGAGCTTAGAGTTCACGGCTTGAAACCCCCTTAAATTGTAATATAGATTAAATGGACAAACATGTGCTGAGTTTTTATTAGTAGAACATAAAGTGCAATAGAGAAAGTGCGATAGAAGATATGGACTCACTTATTAGCACGCGTGTTTACACTTTCATATCATAAAATCTCAAAAAGTAGTCATTAAAAAGTGTGTTATTTATCATAGGAAGATACTGTCCAGCATATCCCACAAGATCCAATCTGGCTGATTTCAAGCCATCATTTTGATTTCTTAGGTTTAGTGCTAACTTCATCAAGCTACCATTTTTTGACTTCTTAGACTTGTGGTGTTTGACAACTAACCTAGTTGTAATAATTTGTTAGTTTGGTTAGAGATTATAATTAGGCTTGAGTAGATACAGTTTTGATTTAATTTTATCTTAATTTCAGCTCTGAACTGAAGAGTTTCTCTTTGTTTTTCCAGTTCTTTTTGCAATTCCTGCTTGGATTCTTCATCTTAATGCAATTCCGGTTCATCTCTGGGATATTTTTATCTTTATTTCTATCAGTATTATCCATATTTGTTGAATGCTCCCTCTATCTGCTAGTCTTTTCGCACATTTGTTCACTTAGCAATACACATCTCAAGCGAGACTATCCATGACTAGTTCAGAAGTCACCTACAATCATATATATATATATATATATATATATATATAAATAGGTAAAGTTTGGAGAATATCCAATTAGATTATTAAAACTGAAGTCTAATTTTACGTCATGTGTTTTATATTATTTATTTTTAGATGGAGTTTTATTTCTTACTTTTTTAATCAAATATGGGATCACATTATAAATATAAGAACAACTATCAATAATATTTAAATTATATATGTAATAATTATACTGTGCATTTTAATATGTATCTTTTAAGTATATCCATTGCATATGTATGAAGTTACAAGCTAGTATTAAGTAATTAACTAGTTGGGAGTTAGATTCTAATTTTATCTTCTTTAAAACCCCTATTCTAGGCTAATTGAAGCCCATATCTAATTGCCTAAAGTTCGGCCACAATACTATTAGTAATACCTAAGTTCAAGAAGAATCTAGTAATAGTAGCACACTAGCTTCTAAGTAGCTTACCAACTTCAGCCATGCCTAGGTTGGCTTATTTTTATAAAAGTTGATTTGGGGAGCCCATCTAATCCATTTAGATAATAGGTGTTTGACATGATTTTTGTTGCTTAAACACATGCTTTGATATGTTAAGAGTTAGAATCGATCTTGAGGGGAGGAGTTGAGTACGGAATTTATGCCAATAGGGTCACCAATTGGGCCGCTAATGTTGTGCTTTCCCTTGAACAAAAAAAATAATGTGATTGATAAGTGGAATGAAACAAGAAATAGCATAGTTATAACATAAAGCATTAAGCAACAATACAATGGCATTAAGGTTAGTTGCGAAGTAGTCTTAAAGGATATTAGAGCTTGTAATGTAAATGTTTACATTAGTGCCAGATTCAACCATGTCAAAAGATAAGGGCAATCAAATGAATGTACATCTAGTGATGCTAGCAAAATAGGATCAACGTGTTTAGCAAAATTGAGATTTTTGTGACATTCTTTACAAAGTTAAAATAACATTTTAAATGAAACTCAAGCAAAGTTCCAGTAAAGCTAGAACAAAGGCATTTAGTAGTTGTAATCAACTTTGCTCAAATGAATTCAAGTAAATATGTTTCAATAGCAAAGTAACAGGAATAGCAAAATAATATTAAGAGCTTAGCCAGACTAAGATTATATGTTCAGAAACAACAAAATAACTATTTATCCTAGTCAAATAAGAAGTCTCCAGTAACAAGTGAGATTAACATAGTTGCATATAAATCTATTACACAATAACATAAGGCTTTACAGTTAAACTAGATAAACATGATAAACATTAATTACAGCTAATGAGATGAATCCAAAATGTAAGGAAGAGAAGGTAAGTGAGTTAGAGGGGGAAAACATAACTTAGGTGGTGCATGCCAATGATAGATAATGTTAACTGTGATGTTAGGGAACTGCTGGGGTTTTAATCGTGCTGCCGAAAGCATTAGAAATATTCAAGTTAATGAAAGCGAAGATTTTTTATTCAAAGGTATTAGACTTGCTGGTTTTGAGAAACAGATCTCACCCCCCTGTCTCATCAAGTAAGAATAACTCCCCATTTATAATCATAGAGAGGTTCCGGCTGCTGCTGGCAGCAGCTTTTATAATCATAGAGAGCTTCCGACTGGAAGCAACTTGCTTTTTGAGAATGACAAATCAGAGTCCTTTTTCTTCTTTTTTAATTTCATCTTGGGCACCTTTTTACTAGATTTGTAGAATTGGTTGCAATGATTTGGTTTGGTTTTTATCCCAAAGAGAAAGACTATTAGTGGAGAGAGATGCAAAGAAGCCCAAGAAAGGAAAAGGTGCTGGAGAGGAAGATGTGGACACTGGCAACGAGATGTCAGTGAACAATTCTCCATGGTATAACCCTTGGTGGGGCTTGAATTATTTGAAACTTTTGTTGTGAAAAATGGCTGGTAGTGAAGTTTGTGGCAGATTCAGATTCAGGATTGAGGTCCATGGTTAGTTTTCTATATCGTATGTACTTTGCATATATTTTATTGTTTATGATGCTTTGTTTACTTACCTATTAAAAGTAATGTTCATGTTACAGCCAAGATTTATGTCTATCTGTACTCCCTCAAACAGCAGCATAATTAAATTTTCATGGAAGCAACTAAGTTGTATTGGCTGCAAAGATCTAATTAGGTAGGATTTCTGTGGCTTCACTGTTTGTGTTATCATAGTTGCTAAGTTAAAAGAATTCAATGCTATGTGCAGATTTTGTTATTTCCAGTACTTACATGCTAATTGCTGATTAGTAAGCCTACAAGTTGCATGAGAACTTATTTGGAAACACATGATAATGGTGAAAGCTTCTTTTGGATAGAAATTATGAGAAAATTTTGTGTTGCGATTGTTTAATGCAAATTGTTGGGATGGATTGTAAGGCCAGGAAAGATGTTAGTTATGGATACAAAATGAGTTATGAAAACAAGTTTGAGTTATTGTTTACGTGTGAAGAACATAGAAGTAAAACAATGATGAGGTATTTATCTTAGCTGTGATTTACGTATTTGTTCACAGTCAGGATTGTCCAATATTTTTGGAAGAAAGAACGGATAGAAAAGATAAAGACGTGGCTGAATGTCAGAGGGTTTGAGTGAGGTCTTATGAATATGTGTTGTAAAAAAAGGTGGTGAAAGATTTTTTTTAGTAGGATTTTTAGACGCCTTTTGCATGTTTACAAAGCCAACTAAGGCGGTGAAGAAAAATTTTAATTATTCAAGTTAGAAGTAGTTGAAGTTATAAGTAGGGGTGTTAATTTTGAATTGTGTTTCAATGTAAAGAAAGTAGATCTGTAGTTGGATATGACGATAATGATGATGTTGTTGGTAACAATGTTCCCTCATCAGGTAGCTTATTCGTCTTGCACTTTTAACTGAAAGCACCGTTCTTTTTGCTTTAGTTTCAAAATTTCAGTGGGTGGTTTTTAATACTATGATCTGAAGAATACTTTTTTTTTTTGATACCATAAAAGGAGATAACCAAGTTACAAAAGGTTACAAAAAGCTGGATTAAACCAGCAATAGTTCAGTGGCATCTGAGTTGCCAAGTTAGCTACTGACGAAACAGATTTTACAATCAAGTGGGGCACTAAGAACATATTGCAGCAAAGTCCATTGTGTTGCAGAAAATTTAGATCAGATAATCTGGTCTGTGGAAGCCAATCTGGAGTCTTCCTACGCCTAAAGACTTGGACTAACTGTCTGCTAGCTCCTAGAAACAAAACATACTAAAAACCATGATTCTTAGCTTTGATTCCAGCTTCTACCAGCATCCAGCATTTCTCCACAGGTTGTCTTGGCTACACTGCTAGTTACACCATAGAAAATGCTATCTCCCTGCATGTTAATAGCTTTATAGGCAGAAGACCATCTCTTGGGCTTCCTTTTTACAATCAACTACCACTGCCCTGAAGGTGGGTAGTGGTCCGTGGAGTTCCTTCTGGTCTGACTGGTGTGTCCTGGTTGTTCAAAGAAAGCTTCCTTGCACCTGCAAGCCATAGATTGAGAAGTTAAAATTCCAGACATAGGGTTAGGTGTTAATCCATCATAGATCACCCTGTTTCTATGGATCCAGATATGCCAAAGAGTTGTAAAGATGGCTTGTATGTAAGCCATGGATGTTGTATCTCTGGTGTTGAACTTGGTAAGAAGGGAGGTTAGCCAATGTCGAACACTTGAGCTGCTATAGTCAGTGGAGTGGATAGCCAGTGATGATCCATGCCAGGAAGCTCTACGAAGTGTACCAGTACCACAAATTGCACTAGGTGGATTTGGTGGCGGTGTTTGGCCGTTGATTACTTCAGCTATTTGGTGGTGGTGGACAAGTGATGGTGGGCAGTGGTGGGAATGTGTATGGTTATTTATTTATTTTAGGAAAAAAGAAAAGAAAAAGGCAGAATCATTTATTAATTTACTCAAATAGATGGACAAGTGACAAGTTTTTTATTCATGAAGTATAGTAGAAGCGGGAAAGTGGGATAAAAGATTTGCACACTTTCTTTTTTTTGGTAAACTGGCTTCATTAGATAAAACTAGGAGTTTGGCCGACGCATTACATAGTACACACCAACTAAATCAAAATACAACAACATAGGAAAATCCCCAGGAGGGGTATCAAAAACAACCAGGTCTTCCACATTTACTGCACCATGCTTAGCAAGCGCATCTGCACACTGATTTGCTTCTCTAAAACAGTGCTTGATCTTCACTTGGGGTAGCTGATTGAGAAGGCACCTGCATTCCGCAACAAGAGAAAGGTGAGAATTGTTAGGCCAATTTGAGCCACCAATCCAATCAACTACAATCTTAGTATCTAATTCCACTTCAACCGCCTGGATGTTTAACTCCTTGCATCTTCGAAGACCATCCCAAAGGGCCCACAGTTCTGCCTCTACACTTCGGGTCACCCCAATGCTTCATGCGAAACCAGAATTCCCAGCACCTCTATGATCCTGGATTAATTCCCCCACCCCCTCTCCCCCCCCCCCCCCCCCCCCCAAAGCCTTATGCGGATTTCCTATGGCTAAGCCATCTGTGTTGAGTTAAAACCAATTGATATCCGGTTTCTCCCACTGATACGCTGCATCTTGCCTTGGCTGGATGGTCTTAACCTTTCCTGCACAAAAATAGTACTCTGCGGCCATATGCCTTGTTGCCTGAAGGATATTATGACCCGGAGCCACCTCTTTAAACACAGCCTTATTCCTCATCAGCCGCAGGTTCCAAATGCCAAAAGTAAAAAGGATTTTCCATGGTAGCGTGTCTATACCAGAATTTTTGCTACAGGTGCTGTTAGATTTAAGCCAAGTACATAGCTTCATGTTATAGAAATTTGGGACAAGGTTGGTAGCCCCAGCTTCATCCCAGAGCTGCTTAGCAACTCTACAGTCTCTCAACACGTGCAATGGTCTCAAGCCCCTCACCACAGCAAGCACATCTAGCATCCAAATCAATACCCCTTCTGTGTAGCACTTCCTTCACCGGAATGCAGTTGAGGAAGCACTTCCATATGAACATTTGGATCTTCGGCAAAGTATCCACCTTCCATATCCAATTACCACTGAAGGAAACTGGTGTGATGGGGTAACCATAGGCCAAGGTGTACGCATTTCCAGTATCAAACCTGCCAAAGTGTCCACCTTCCACACCCATTTTTTCAATAGCTACTTTCTTATGGGATTGTATTGGGATAAAACATATGTGCTCAAAATTTAATCATGTTTGTTGTTCTTGACTTCTTGTTAATATTTTGGAACTTGCTGCTCTTTTCTATTTTATTTAATAAAATATTATCCGTTTGCATGCAAAAAAAAATTAAAAATAAAAATGACCCCATAATACATCATTTTAACCTTTGAAACTTTATTAATGGATGATAAATCAATTTTATTCACTAAGGGAAAACCAATAAATTAAAGAGAGAGAAAAGAGAAAAGTTATCAAAGAGCGAAAAAATTGATTGTACAGTAGTGAAACAGAGAGAGGAGAAGAACGTCTCAAAATGACAATTTTGCTTTGGTGAAAAGCGTTTAATCATGGAACTAACAACAAATCAAGGTCTTAAAAATCAAATAAAAGATATTGATGATATTTTGGAACTTGCCGCTCAAGATAAATATCAAAATGTTGGAACTTGCTGCTCCTTTCTTTTGTATTCTCTGCTTTATTTTAATAAAATCTTCTCCATTTGCATGCAAAATAAATAAATAAATAATTTTTTATAAAATTAAAAGAGAGAGAGAGAGAGAGAGTGAGAGAGCAAGGAGAGATAGAAAGGATCAAATTCATATAGTAGTAGAGAAAAGAAAAGAGCGAATCTCAAATGACAGTTTTGCTTTGGTGAAAGGTGTATCATCGAACTAATAAAAAATCAGAGTTTTAAAAAAATGAACAAGAGTAAGGTGTAATTCTCAATTTAAATGACATCTAATTATCTTCTTTCTTTTCAATTCTAATTTTTGAAAAATTCATACAAGGGCAGATGGTAAATTCTAACCATTTCTCTCCCCTCTACTTATTCTTTCAAAACTTCCAAACTGTGTTATCTATAGTACTACAGTAGAATAATACGTACTGTATTAATATTGAATTATTGATCATAGCCTACCACTTCAACATCAAAACATAGATTGGTTTATGAACATGATTGAAAAAGGCTATATAGACTTTGTAACAAAGTGAGAGTGAAAGATGGTAGAAGAAGATTGGGTGGAAGAAGACTTATAGTCGGTTTGGATTGAGGGAGAGAGAGGAAGAGTAGTGTAGAGTAGAGTAGAGTAGAATTGACCAAAATTAGCCTATTTTCAGCCAACTCTACTCTACTCCCCCCAAAATCCAGATGAACCCTTAGCAGCAAAAGCATTTTTGGTCTATGTTATTCGACAATATTTGTAGGTGCCAATGCAGAGCACAAGTACAAGAGAAAGACAATGCCGCATGAATTTTTTTGCAGAATTAATGCCACATGAATTTGGCTTGTCATTCGATAATAATCTTAGACACAGCAAAGATTTACTGTACACATGACTATTAAAAGCTACAGTTTACTGTCCATTTTCCTATGAAAATGTGTGAGGGAGAAACTGAGCAGGACATGACAACAGATAATATCAATTTCTTTTGATGTTGTGTACTGTACAAATTTTGTACATGATCTACAAAAAGAATAAAAATCAAAGAATAAAAAAAAAAAAGGAAGATATTGGCTCACCACACTAAATGCTGCTAACAAACTATATTGAAATGGGGAGCAAAAACAAATGAAAATGCAGATCAAAAGAATGAAATGAATATAAAACAAACAAAAAACAAGAAAGAAAGGGCTTCAAGATATACATTTCACAAGCAAAGGAAACATGGATGTTTCTGCATGGATTGCCTTCACCAATGCCACGAACTGGAACAGACTGTCTTCAGAGAACCACCTGATCATCCATGTTACAAGGCTTGAAGCTGTTTTTTCATCATTGATTGCCGCAACCTTCTTGTCAGCTTTGGCAGAGGAGCAGAATACTGATGCTGTACATTTCAAAGCTACGGTCACACACCGACTCTCTCTAGTCTCTATGACCTAGAAATGGAGTATAAGATACGAATCAAATATTTTGCACACCTCCAATGATTTTTTTTCTTTTTTCTTTTTTTGGTTAGAAAAAAATCCTGGTTTAAGTAATGGAGCAATGAGGCAAGGAAAACAACAAATATTAAAATATATCCTTTTTTTATGATAAAATTCCTTCAATTAAAGGACCACAATGTCGCAACTAAGCATGGCATGCACAAACCCTTGACTACCATCTATTATAGACATACCTTTCCATTACGTGCTGAAGAAGATATTAACTAAAGAATACAAACACAATGATTGCAATAATCCACAAAAGAAATAATAAATATGTCAAACCACAAACATGTTAGCATCTAAGAATTTGGGAAAGAAAAATAAAAATCTTCTATACAATATAGGAAACTAGAAAACACTTACAAATGTACACACCATGTTGCTCATTCAGAACAATAAACAATCCTTTTGCTATGATCTACTACATTGCTATCCAGTAGAGACTGAACAACATATCAACTTAGAAGTGAAGACAGTTATCAATGATAGTGATGATAACTGTAACTTAACTAGTAACAATAAATAATCCTTTTGCTAAGATAACACGTTTCATCAACCAAAAAATACACACATGTGATACCCTAAATTGTTTGTTTGATTGTGTGATCTGTGACGTGCGCCAAGTCCCATGATGGGTTTTTACTAGGTGGATCTCGGATTTACAAGTGTAGATGTGGTTAGTGCTTTCTTCGGGTTATTATGCAACATGTCTCATCAACCAAAAAAAATAAAAGGAATCATTACAGTAAACCCACCTATGGTATAACCCGTTTTCACTTTGCCTACCCGTGATTCAATCATTTACACTTTGCCCACCTAAAGTTAGTCCCATTAGCCTTCCGTAACCCACCTTTCCATTTGCCATTAGATAAACACATTTTTAAGTAAAAACAAATATAACAAGAATCAATAAGTTAGGGTTTGAATTTTTTTGAAAGAGCTTGGATTATGGGGGTTTTGTGTCTCTATGCAAACTATTAGTCCTCTGCTGAAATTCGTTTGAAAAATAATCAAGAGAGAAGGAAGGCAAGAAAACTAATCAATCTCAGAAAAGAAAGAACGACCCAAAAATCTCCAGAGATCACATTGCATAACATTACATTACATTACATTTCCCCAAAAAGCAAGAGAGAGAGAGAGAAGAGCACTCGCTCGGGATAGTTCGTCGAAACGAACCGTGGCTTCCTTAGGTCCCACGCGAAGAAAGGCCACCTCTTCTTCATCTTCCGCTACTACTTCTTCAAAACCCATACAAAGGGCGTTGTCGCAGTCTGAGGTCAATTACCCTTTCTGGCAGCAGAACTGGTTCATTGGATTACTCTTCCTAATGGCTCTCGGATTCTTCGCTCTCACTCTTTTCCTCTTCCTCGGCCTCGATTCTCAGGACAGATATGCCACCTACACCATCGCCTCTTCTTCCTCTGAAGGCGTCGAGGTTCAATCTGTGTTTCTCATCTTTTTAATTTATATATGAAAAATGCTCGCATCGTTTTATTTGGTTGCAGGGAAAGTGTAGGAAAAGAAACGAATTATAAGCCTCTGTTTGGTTAAGGAGAAAGAAAATGATAAAGGAATTGACAGTTCATTCGAAATTAGGTTTCTGTGAACTTCAATGACACCTATGAGAACTTCAATGTGCCCCAATGGGTCGATCTCTATGCTCCAGACGAACCCATTGACGATCAAGCATGGTTCTACAATCCAGATCAGACCCACTTACTCCATGTTTATTTCCCAAGAAAGCCAAATGGAAAATGAAAATTATGAATCTGAAATAGGTTGTGGGAAGAAGGGATGAGTGAGACAGAGAGAGAAATCAGAGATTGCGAGAGAAATGAAAGTGAGATAGAGAAATGATGAACCAAATGCGTTGGTCTGTCCATTTGATCTTGTTTTGATACCCATATTGTTTCTCTGCAAAACCCCTCTATTTGATCTTGTTTGTTTGAAATTTTTTTGTTATTTTTTGTTTTTAGAGGAGAGAGACATAAAGGTGAAGGTAAAATACATTTTTATCCCTGACTTTAACAGACATGGGTAACGGATGAGTAACGGATTGAAGTTCAAGTGGGCAAAGTGTAAATGATTGAACCACGGGTAGGCAAAGTGAAAAAGGGTCACACCACATATGGGTTTACTGTAATTATCCCCCTCCCCCCCCCCAAAAAAAAAAAAAAACACACATGTCAAACCAGGAACATAATATTAGTGACTCATGAGACAGAAAAGAATACTTAGCAATTTAGGTGAATGTGATGTATAAAACTAGCAAATGCTTATAAATGTAGGGGTCAAGGAAAGCTTTAGTAAATTCAAAAAGTTACCATCTCAGATATGTCAACGATGGAGCAATATGAATCAACTGAGAAATATGGAGGCAAAGATGAATCCATTGAAAGGGAGCTGAACTGCACAAGGTCCTCAATACAAAGAAGCAGATTGCCTCCAATGACAAACAATGATCTTGAATGCCACTCTGTTGCATGTGCGAAGAAAATTTAGAATTACTGTAGAACTTATGGTCATGTAAAAGTAATCATATATTTATAAAACTATTCAACAGAGATCCTTTATTTCTCTTTTAAAAGTAGAACATAGGTTCAAAAATTTTAGAGCTGAACACAATTCTTTCCACTTCGTGAAAAAGTAACAGCTCAGATCATGTATAAGAACTCTGTTCCTCCAATAAGTACATGCACACAAGTGAGTTGATATAGAACATTTCAAAAAATTTAGAGCTGAGTACAATTCTTTCAACTTGGTGAAAAAGTAACAGCTCAGATCATTTACAAGAACTCTGTTCCTTCGGTAAGTACATGCACACAAGTGAGCTGATATAGAAAATTGTTGATGCTATACCTATTCAAGGGGTATCCATTTTATTAATGAGATGGTAATTCCACATTCTGAATAAATTTTGTATACAAGCATCACTAAGCAACAAACCAACATTGAACATCATTAAAGTCTATCCTTGTTGGTGTTAATTATTTATTTTTGTAACAAATCCATGGTGAATGCTCTCAACAGCATAAGATCTGACAACTACATTTCAAATTTGGTCCATTTTTTTTAAGTGTAAAATAAAAATAAAATAAAAGCTCCAAAAGGCGCACTTTGAGTTTATCCAAAAAGCTTCATAAATCATGCAAATGCGCCTCATCTTGCAGGTGAAAAACACTAAGCTTCTAAGCTTTGTGCTTAAGCATGCTTTTACCAACAATGATATCGTATACAAAAAGCATACACTAAAGGGATTTCATCTTGAATTGATCTAGTAAAATCATCCATAACCAACAAAAAGAGAAACACTCCTTGATGAATTGTGATTGGGAAAAACCATATGAAAATCTTTTCAAGCATATTTCTCCATTAGACAACTAAGTAAGAAAATACTTCCATGGTGAATCACCCTAACATAAAACCAAATTGATACATAAAACCAAATTGATTTTCCGATATTGTTGTTTCATGTCTAAACCTATATTCTATCGCTCTCCCCCAGAGTTTCACATTGAGAATCACAAACTTAATTCCAGCCATTTGTATAATTATGAATATCTCCTTCACTTTTGTACATAAGTATCAAAGTGTTTTTCCTCCATCACTAGGCATTTTGTTAATGCTTAAGATCTTAATGAAACGGCTTGTCAACCATCATACACCTACATCCCCAAGCACTTCCAAATTTCAGTGGGACCAGGTCCTCCAGCCTTTCCTGTTTTCATTCTCCTTAAATAATCATTTACATCCTCATTCTTCAAAGAAACCTTCTATTATTTCAAAAACAAAAAATCTTAAATGCATTCGTTCATTATTTTTCTTTCTCAATGCTTCAGATGATGTTCAATTTCCTTTTCTTGCACCAAGAAATTTTTTTTTCAGTTGAAGACTAACTCTCACAACATGCTCGAATGTTTATATACAAATCATAACCAGGATGAAGAAGTTTGAACTTTACCTTCATTGTTGTTGTGCCAGAATAGCACCATAGAATATTGGAATATGCTCACTTTCAAACCTCCATATATTTGTTTCTCAAACAATTCAACCTGAACCTGCTCCAAACTGCCATTTAAATTTCCAAAACCAGTCTATCATAACAAAGAAAAGGAAATTTGTATATATAGCCTACTGACTTTGGAATTAAATAAATAAAACAAAGAAATAGTACAGAGAGTAATGCCAAAGCAAGTTCCAAAACTAAACCTTTAGGCCATAAATCACCTTCTTAAAGAACAACTGTCATTTGCCTCATGTGGATCAAAAACTTTCAAGGTACTAAGTAATTGACTTGACTTCTGAATGCTTCTAGTAATAAACACATATGCCGAACCTCTGTCAATGTACACCCTGTCCCAAACAAAGGAAAAGTCAGTTTTTAGGAAAACGATTGGTTCTGGATTTACTAAAAGTACCAAAAATCACTAACCTTACAACCTGAAGTCCTAATCCTACTGAAACCTCTCTGATATCTTCAACTTTATGGCAACCTAGTAAGCTAATAATAGATCCTGCATAAAGCCACTTCAGCTGTCATTAGGCTGGAAATACAGCAGAAGAAATCTCCCAAGTAATCATCATTAATAATAAAATCAATGAAATATATGCCTCCTGCAAAGACTTCATAACCTGACCTGATCCATCACCTGTGACTCCAATAAGCAGCACATAAAACTTGTTTTCACTGCTCAGTAAGAGAACCACTTCTCCATGTCTGGAACAATGAAGATAAATTAAACATGAAAAGGCCAACTTCATCTATAAATAATTAAAACATTAAATGTTTCTAAATATTGTTTAATCTATTGGGAAGTCCAAATAACAAAAAAATTGGTATATGTAGTTTTAGAGAAACAATATCTTAGAGAACATGATCCAACCAAGTATGAATAAGAGAACAGAGATCAGATTTGTTTAGTTTTTTTTTTTTTTTTTTTTTTTTTTTTTTATAATTCAACAGTTGGAGGTGGGGGATTTGAACTTTAGATGTCTCTGCTAGAAACACCAGGAGGTGCCAACCAATTGAGCTACAAGACTCTTGGCAGATATCAAATTTGTTTAGTCCAATTCTATAATTTGATAGTTACAATGGGGGAGGGGATTTGAACTCTGGATGTCAATGTTGGAAACACTAGGAAGTACCAATCAGTTGAGCTACAAGACTTTTGCAAATATAACTATGTCTCACTGATATTTAGAACTTAGTCGTGGGGTGAATACAGCACTTAATATCACTCCAGAGAGTTATGCTTTTCACAAGAAAATTCCAGAAGATTTTATATATATATATATATAGAAAACAAAAAAAAAAAATTCATTACAGAGACCATGTCTTATATTAACTTTAAAAATTCCAGTAGAAATAAATTATAAGATACATATTATAATAACTAGTAGTCCAAGAATCATTAACAAATAATTTGGCACATAATAACATAAACGAAATTTCTTTATTTTTTTTTTTTTTTTTTTGCAAGTGCTAAAAAATCCCTATCACCCAATTCAGTTTTCCTATCATTCATTGTAATATAAATATTTACCTTTCTTTATATTTGGATTCTGGCTGGAGTACACAATCACAATGTAAATACTGCCGACAAGTCTCATGAATGCTCGAATCTGCAACATTTATATTGAAATAGCTCTCAATAAAATCATTACCACCTGGTGATAAGCACCTAGACCCAGAAAAACTACTAGTATCATCAATTGGTGGGGCTCTGTTTTTGTTTGTCCACTTCTGTTCCTTATGAATAACTTCCTGAAGTTCACTCTGACATGAAATTTGTTTCCCTTGCTCAGGTTCCATATCAGCTCTAAGAAAATCCAGATTTCCATTTGATTCATGAGATGGTTCTGTTTTGCCAACCACACTATTCTCTCCTACTAGTGAAATAATTCTTTTCTTCATTTTCCTTTTTCCTTTTCTCTTCTCCAAATAATCTGCCTCTTGGTTGACAAAATGAGCAATTTCATCATCAAGAGCAACAGCAGGAAAATCTTCGCCATTTTCTCTCACATGGAAAATTTCATGTCTTTGATCACAATCCTTATCCTTGAAATCATTTGGAGATGAGTTTTCTTTAACATTCCTATTCAGATAACTATCATCCGTAGACTTATCAAATTCTGGCATTGATTCACACGAATCATCATCACTACAGCTGGTATTACTATCAGATGATGCCACTGAATAGGACTCTGCAGATAGCTGCATAATTTCTTCAACTAAGTTGTGGCGACGATGAAGAATGTCCTCTTGATAATGAGGGGGTGATCCAGGGCAAGCAATGGTTGAATGAGACTCCGATATATCATCAATGGCTGATAATGGTGATACGCTGAGATTTTCAATCACTCTATGACCTCCTTGGATGCCGGTATCTGGGTGGGAAATTCTAGCTTGTGGAGAAATAATATTAATCCCTTCATGTGAATGTGTTTTTAGACGCTCCTTGTTTGTATCCATTCTTCCCAAGCCAACTAGAGAATCCCCGCCACTAATCCCCAATAAACCAATTTGGCTAAAGTATGGATTAGCAGACAAACCAGTAGAAGTATCTGCAAAGGAATTATCAGATTCTAAAATATTTGTACTACTCTCATCTCCAGAAGCCTGAACAGAATCTGAGACATATCTTGAACTTTCACCCAGATATTTTTTGCTTGACCTTTTTTTCAAATAATTTTCTTTTTCATTATGCAATGATGCCTCATTATCTTTACCTCTGTCCACAGAAGTCTCAGAAGCATGATCCATCCACTCCTTAAACTCACGCAACCAAAGAACAGAGCGCTCTTTCTTCATGAGCTCAACTCTATTCATCAAATCAACTATTTCAGCTTCATCTTCAGATATGACAGTATCTGCCCTGCTTTGAATGTCAATGTCACATGATACAGACTCTTGGTCAGAAAATACACCCGTGCTCTCTTCTTCGCACCCAATAGAAGCAAGACGAGATACCTTTCTCTGTAAAAAATAAACCACATTAAAACTAATAAAGAGAAAGCATAAGTAATGCAGTAACACAGAGTACCAACAATAGCCATCATCATAATAATATTATTTAGGGAAAAGAAAGGGCAACATGCTAATTGCTAAACAATTGAGGTCTAGGGAAAACGCACTTTAAAGCGTGAACTACTGTGTGGCAGGAGAATAAGGCCAAGCATCACATTAAATTTTTTAATTAGGGTAAAAAGTAATCACCCAAATCTCA
The DNA here is from genome assembly GCA_032878915.1 of Castanopsis chinensis. Lineage (NCBI taxonomy): Eukaryota > Viridiplantae > Streptophyta > Magnoliopsida > Fagales > Fagaceae > Castanopsis > Castanopsis chinensis. Next base: position 5,712,057 of record JAVQMG010000108.1, on the reverse strand, counting down.
TTGGGTCTTGCATGTAATTGATTTACATAGCCCCATATTATTTTTTTTTTTTTTTTATATATAGGTTCAGCTTCATATTAACTTCAAAACCACATACCCTTTTTGGGTTAATACTCCCCTCTTCTTTAGCATCAACTTTTGCAGGAGAATAAAATCCAAAGCTGGCAGGTCGCTTTTGCCTGCTGGCAATAATAATTTGCCGTTTCCAGAACTCTCTGGTGCTAATATTCTTGTCATCTAACTTCAACTAAACAGCATCCGACAGAAGAGGGAAAGAAACTGTAAGTTTAACTGGGGCATAAAATTGCAAGCCAAAAAAAAAAAAAAAAAACTTGCAATTATGATTTAGTAGTCCCAACAAACATAACTACATAACATAAAGTCCCAAAGAGTAAATATATATTAAATCACTTACTTTTTCTGGATACATGAAAAAGCTGAATACTTGTGCTCTATACCATCGGGCACAGCACAATGGATTTCCTTCCAACCATAAGCTTCGTAGAGATGGAAGATCTGTTAGGAACTCTATCTCTGAAAAACTAGAAATTATATTGTAGGAAACATCAAGTCCTTCAAGTGACTTCAAATTCTCAATCCCGTGCAATGTAGTTAGAGCATTGTTCCTCAAAACAAGTTTAACAATATGACATGATACCTGCATAGCCCAACAACATCAGAGTATGCATTCAAAGCTAATTACTAAATTAAAAATTTATAGCAAATTAAAATCTATTTGGCACTCAGTCTTTAAAGCATGCTGCTCAACATTCAATTTATATCAGCACTTTTTCCAAGCCAAAAATAAATATGTTTTTGTATAAATTTAAAATTTCAGATAAGTAAAACAATTTCCAATGTGGAATAAGAGGGTTGTGGAAAAACTACATTACACAGTTGGAGCTTATTCCGTATCTTGTTCAGGAGTGTGGAAGATGGCTTTGACTGGGTGTTTTCTGGTTTGTATATCCCAGATCATAAGAAAAAGAACAAATCTGTTGGTTGAATTGAAAGAAGGGATGAATATATGGGAAGTTCCTTGGTGTGTGGCAAGAGATTTTAATGCTGTCCACTTTCCTACTGAGAGGGTTGGAGCATATAGACTTACATTGGCTATGACAGAATTTTCAGATTATATTGGCTACACAAATCTGGTTTATTTTCCACTAATTAAGGTTCTTTCAGAAGGTCTAATAATCAGAACAATCCTTCAAGGGCAAAACTTACATACAGTTTTTTAGGTGCAAAACATTAGGATCCTAACTAAACTCAAATATGGTTGCATTGACTAATAAAGCACTAACAGTGTTTCGTTTTTTGATAATTTGATAATTGGAGGAGGGGAGATTTGAACCTTGGTGTTTCTACAGTGCTAACCAATTGAGCTACAAGACTCTTGGCAACAAAGTTTTCTTTTCCAATGAGAATTTAGTTCAATAGAGCTATGTATTTAAATTTAATTGGGGAGCCTAATATACTGAACCTAAGAAACTATACCTAAGTTTTATCCTTCCTTCAATATCTTGTCCACAGACTTCTTAATGATTTTTCCACTGAATTAGCCTTTTCTTTTCTGTTCACTCAAATTAAATAATCAGTAAGACTTCAGAATGCATTCAGCCGAAATTGTTTGCAAATGGAAAAACTATTTGCAGCACCAATATTGAAAGTTAAATGCTCAAGATGACATTCATACGAGCTAAAGCTTGCCCTCCTTCTGTTTCTTATGGTGGGATAAAGCCATTTGAGCTAGAGCATCTTTGCAAAACATTCCTCATCTTGTAAAAACGTTGCAATATATACAGTTATACATATGCATGCATGAAAGCTCCCTAATTTATGTACAACATTTTGAAGAAAGAAACAAAATAATGTACTTTCAGACTACTCTATTTTAACACAAGTCAATTACTTTAAGGAAGTACCTCGGTGAAGTATGAAATCGATCTTAGGTGATTAAAACCAAGATCCAAGTGCTTCAATTTGGCACACTTGCGAAGATTGTCCACTTTTGCAAACTTGTTGCGACTAAGATCAAGTGTTTCCACAACAGGAAGAAGTTGCAAAGACTCATCCATGAGAACCAAGCCATTACACGCACAAGAAACAAACGACAACCGGTTCCATTGCGGAGAGTCCTTTATCTCAGCAATTCTACTCGCGAAAACATGCCGTAGAGCATCCTAAAAATTATTCCAAATCAATTTCCATACAAAGCCAAACACCAAAAAGAAAATTTAAAATTCAAAAACAGAGATTTCCATTCTAAGCATACAAAACTGGAAGTATAACCACTCCAGATAAAAGTAGGAAAAGAAGAAATTGCAAAAATTTCCTGAATCTCAAATTTTTTTTCTCCTTACAGGAATCAGTAAGGAAAATACAAGAAGAGAAAAATAAAATAAAAATCCATTTAATTTATCCCAACAATTCTGCTCGCAAAAACATGCCATAGAGCAACCTAAATATCATTCCAAATCACATCATTCAATTTCTTCCATAGCAAACAAAAGTCCAAAAAGAACATGATAAATTCAAAAAACGGAGATTTCCATTAAAAATGTATAAAACTGACAATAAATGATAAATTAGTGATTGTTCCAAAAGCTTAAGCGGTTAAGAAACAATGAATTTAATCACTTAACCATTGTTCTGACTTCTAATAGTAAATTCAAACTGGCGTTGAATTCAAGAACAAGAACAGTAACCGCTCCTTATAAAGTTACGGAAAAGTAGAAACTGCAAAAATTTCCAGAATCTCAATTTTCTCTCCCTTACAGGAACCAAAATGGAGAACACAAGAACAATAAAATTAAAAATCAAATCAAATCCATTCAATTTACATTAATTTCATTCCAGAGCAACACACTCAATAGTGAAAATTGAAAATGGAACTGTACGAATCAAAGAAAATGTTGAATTCAAAAAACAGAGATTTCCATTCCAAATGTACAAAATTGAAAGTAAATTCAAACTAATATTGAATTCAATATTAGAAAGAAACAGAAGAAGAAGAAAAAACCAATTAATTCACATAAATTTCTTACTGAAAATGCATTTCTACAAAGAGCTCAAAAACACAGACTCACAGTAGAATTGTGGCAAATGATCTTCTCCAAAGTGTGCCGAAGCTCCAACAATCCTCTAGCTGATGAGGTGGACAAATCGCATCCTCTGAGCTCCAAAACCCTGAGCCTCCCAAACGGCAACAACGAGAGCGGCATAGGATCTCGCGAAGGCGGAGGCAACACCGAAACCACCTTCAACGACGGAAGAAGCCTTAAAATCCTCCGGAGCTGCTCGAGCGAGCGGTGGTCGCCGAGGTCCGACACGTAGGCACGTAGGTAGTCCACCGGCGCGCCGGCGAGCAAGCCTTCGAGCTCTCTCAGCGCCTCGAGCCGTGACTGCACGTAGTGCAAGCCCGTGGGGTTCACTTTGAGGACCACGGTGCCATCGAGTAATGGACCGGCTTCGCTTTCAACGAACTTGACCAGCTTTTCTTGGTAGCGATCGCCGGTGACGATCGCCATTGGAGAATCGATTTCGAGGTGCGAACTAGGGTTGGTTTCTATTGAGATGAATACGACATCGTAATGAGGTGATGTGTATATATGTGTGTAGATGGATGTACATACATGTGACTGTGTATGTATGTGATTTGAGAGAGAGAGAGAGAGTTAAAAGACGATGGAAGTGAGATTCGAATATGAAAGGGATTTTTATTAGAGAGAGAAAGGGGGTTTGGGAGGGATGGGAGAGAGAGAAACGGCCAATTCGGCCATGCCTCTGGAGAAAGACAGGTAAAGTTTTTTTTTTTTTTTTTTTTTTTAATTTATTGGACTGAGATTGGAAGAGAAGGAAGGTGAAACAGATTAACAGTGGGTCTAATGACTGGGTTGGGTTAGACTCCGTCGTTTTGGGAAGTTTTCCTTCAGGTTTCTTTTCCTTTTTTGCAAAAGTTTTTTTTTTTTTTTTTTTTTTTTAAGAATAAGGTAAGAAATGCAAAAGGAGTTGAGAGAACTTGAATTTTTTTTTTTTTTTTGTAAGAGAATTTGAAAACTTGATAATTTAGGATTAATCAAAAGGTAGAATTATAATTAAAAGCTTTGCAGCTCATTGAAAATGTTCACAATTCAATTCCCATCTTAATTGTAATTATTTAATTAAAAAAATTACTCCTGTATTGTTGTAAAGGATCACATTATTAAATAAATATTATTAAAATATAAATTTCATCATTTAAATTTCACTGAAATTCATTTCAGCTTTTTAACTTTATTTTTGTCAAATTAAGCCACTTAAGTTTCAAAAATTTTTGATTTAGACCTTTCATCCAATTTTATTTAAAAATTTTCATTAAAAAAATATTTTCTCACATAAAAAATATATATATAATAAAAATATTTTATAGATTTTTTATTTTTTCATATTTTTTTATTTGTTAATTGTATCCTTAATGGCAATTTTTTAAATGAAATTTAACAACAAAACTTAAATTGAAAAAAAAATAAAAATTTAGAGGAATTAAATAAACAAAAAATAAAATTAGAGAAGTACAAATAAATTTCAGTTAAATTAAAATAGCGTAATTTTCATTTTAAAATAAATACAAGCGATCCATTTTTTAGTGAATTATTTTCTATTTTTAGTACATATTACTTTAGTAGTAAACCAGTAATAGTAATAGTTTTTTTTTTTGGAGGTTAGAATTTAGAAATGCGTTTTTTTTATTATTATTTGGATGAATCAGTAAGAGAATTGCGTTTGTTGGGGGTAGATGGGAAGGAATTCAGATCCTATAAATTTCTTAGAGCATCCGTAGCAAATGTGCTAAATGTGCTAAATACCAAATATTTGGCACATTTAGCACACCTAACACAAAAAAAGCCTTTTTATCAGATGTTGTAAATGTTGCAAATTTTTGTAACATTGAACAGTACCGTAGCAAATTTACCACGGTACAGACGAGCTGTGGCATAAATATATACTTATTTTATTCCATTTCTTTTTCTCTCTCCGTCTTCTCATCTCTGTCTTCTCTCTTCGTCTTCCACAGCAAGCCAATCACCAAAGCCCACCACTCGACGCCGCCGATCTCACCAAAGACCACCACTCGACGCCGCCGACCATCTGTCTTCTCTATTCCGCTTCGGGTTTTTTTTTTTTTTTTTTTTGATTTGTACGTTTTTTGGCTGTGGTGTGATGAGTGGATTGGGCAATGGGTAGGTTTGGATGGACAGATCGGTGGTGGGTGGGTTTGGGTTGTGGGTTATGGATCGGTGATGGGTCTTGTGACTTGGGTGTAATGGGTTGAGATTTTGGTTAGTGAGTTGCGATTTGGGTTTCAGTGGTGGTGGCTGGCTGGCCAATTTGGGTTGGTGATTTTTGGTTTGCGATCTGGGTTTCGGTGGTTATGTTTAATGTTTGTGGTTTTCGGCTCACTCGTCGTGGGTTTGCCGCCATGGGTCTGGGTTTGCTCGCCATGGGTATGTGTTTTGTTTGCCGTGGGTATGTGTTCTGTTTGCCGTGGGTTGGGTTTTGCTTGGTGGAGACCGTGGGTTGCGTTTTTTTTTTTTTTTTTTTGGTGTTCAATGTTAATGGTAAATTGTGGGTTGCTAGTGGCGGTGGTGGTGTCAACTGTGTAGTGCAGTGGTGGTGGTGTCAGCTATGTAGTGCAGTGGTGGTGGTGTCAACTGTTTAATATATTATTTTAATATTGCTGTAAATGTTATTTTAATGTATAGAATTGAAGTATAAAAAATTTGTTAAATGAGATGTTGTAAAATGATGTGGTAAAATAATAAAGTAGGGTTTTGATGTTGTAAAATGACATATTTTTTGCCACAGCTACTGTGGATGCTCTTAGGGTACTCACTGACCAATACCGTTTCCTTAAATCCTAACCACTCTTTAATAATTTATTGGTATAGATTTTGTCATGTAAGCATTCCACTAACAGTATTCTTAAAATAATAAAATAATGTTGCAAATAAAACAATTAAAATTATTGTTAGTGAAATGCTGACATGACAAAATCTAAACTATTAAATCATTCAATAATAGTTAAGATTTAAGAAAATTTATTTAATAAAGTACTCTAAATAATCTAGAGGATCTAAATCTGATGAGAAGAGGAGGGAGGTGAAATTAATGAACACTGGATGAATGATTGGGTTAGAGTTGTGTCGTTTTGGGAAGTAAGTTTTTTATTTTATTTTTTTCTTGATAGGAATATTTGTATTTTTGGATATCTGGGAAAATAAAATTTGAGTGGGGAACTGGGAAGTGGGAAGCATATGTTTTTGTTTTTTTTTTTTTTTTGGCTGAATGGAAGCATATGATTTAAGCATTATGCAATGCTGTAAGGGACACCTGGCGTGCATGCAATACATTGGGGAACCAACGCGTTTCATCTTTACAGTGAAACCGATTCGGCTTCTACGTTCTACCCTAAAACAGATAAATCCATCCCGATCCGGTCAGACCGAGGGACCACCTTGGTTCATGTTCTTCTTTCTTTCTTTTTTTTCCTCTTTTTTTTTTTTTTTTTTACTTAGGCTAACATTGTCACATTTATTTGAGTACATTAATAACTCTACTTTTATTATTCACCAACTATAACCGATCATATAAAGTAATAAGCAATTGTAAAAGATATGGTGTCTTTAAACTTCTTATAAATTTATTTATTTTTTGTAGGTTCACTTAGCTAAAAAAGTTTCTGATGGTTAAATAAGATATTTGAAATTCAATTCCCACCTACACTAAATATCAATTGGTGTCTTGGTCTAATGATAAGGACTTAAAGACCTATCATTGTGAACGGATGTCATAGGTTAAAATTTTTTTAAAAAATTATTTATTTTGTAAGTCAATTTTTAAAATATTTTTTGAATCTCACTTCTTCCACAATTTTTGTGTAACTTATTTTATAAGTCAAATGAGAACAGTTTTTTTTTTTTTTTTTATGGGACAAATGAGATAAGTTACATCTACAATGTTTTCACAAAAAATATGAAGTAGCAATTTATTACTAGTTTTAATTTCAACCTACTATTGAAATTACATTTTTACTCACATTTAACATCTTGTCATCTTCTTTCTCAAAAAAAAAAAAAAAAAAATCTTGTCATCTAGTATTTATTGTGAAAATATTATGAATATGTCATTTCTCTTTTCATTATATAATTTATATTGGTGAGGAGAGTAATAGAAGTATGAGAGTAAATTTATATAAACATTACTTTTTATCCCCTTAATATTTTTTTCTTAGCCAAAAAAAAAAAAAAACTTTTCCGCTCCATGAGGAAAACTAAATTTTTTTATCCTCTATATTTTCATCTCACCTTTTTTTTTTCTTTTTTTTTTTTTATTTCCTAAGGTGTTTCCTCAAAAATCCTCCAAATTTTTCATCCTAATTGTTTTAGTCAAAACTCAGAAGTCTAAACTCCACGTACAATTCACACGGAAGGATTTGTGGCACTTAAACCGACCTCTAACACAAGTCACGTGTGTGCCAAAAAAGAGAAGTACAAGTCATGTGAATTCAGTTTTTTATTTAGGCTTCATTTGTTTCAATGGAAAATTTTGTATAATGATAATTTTTCATGTTTTTCAGTATTTGATGGTATAAAAAAATATGAATCAAAGAAAAACTATTTTTGGTCAACATAAAAAATGACTTATTTTTAGAGATTGTTTTTCATTAAATTTTTTTGGAAAACAATTATATCTCATAGTAAGCTAAATAAGAGAAGTTAGGAAGTTGTTTTTCAACTCATTTAAAGTTGCTACCAAACATTGGAAAATGAGATAGTTTTATAGTAAATACTTCTTGGAAAATGACTCATTTTCTAGAAAACATTATTGCTGAAGGAAACAGAATGTTATATAGACTCAAAATGTTCGTTTAGCAAAAAAAAAAAAAAAAAAAAAAAACTCAAAATGTTCATTCTACCCATATTGGAAGCAACAATCTCAAGTTCTTGGCTATGCATGTAAGAGTGACACTAACAGAACCACGAAATTTTTCCAAACTTAAACTTCAAGAACCAAATGGCAATGGGATTGAATGGATAATGGAGGTGGAAAGACTAGCAATAACTTCTTCAAGTCTTAGGATTTTTTTTTTGGTTCTCAAGTAGAATTTTACTCTAACCTAACTAAAGTATATATGTGTAAAACTCCTTCCTTTAGACTTGAACTCTGGTCCTTATCTTTCACACTCCAAAAAAAACTTATACTTGTAAAGTAATCACCTAACTAAAAATGAACGCTGGTCTTCAAGGACCTTTTTTAATTCCTCTCTCATCCTTCCCAATTACTAGGATTTTTTCTAACATGTAGATATTTAATGAATAAGCCTTTTGCGAGAGGTTATGGCAAACGAGAGAGGTTCACAAAGCTCTCTTTTAAATGCATCCATCAAATAAATGGGTTTTGAATTTGATGTGATGAACTAATTAGGTGGTCTTATATATATTGTGATGCTCCAATTTGATTGATTATGTAATTTATATCGGTTTGTAATGAGTCCCACATTGGGCATATAGTAAGTTGAACTGAGTTTTATTAACAATTACAAAAAACCTTAATTATGACTATTCCTGTTAATGTATAGCACAAATGTGGTTAGTACTTTTCTTTGGGCTGTTTCATATATATTGTGGGGGGGGGGGGGGTTACCACCTTTGCTGCTACATATAGTTTTGAAATGGTGGTTTGAAATTGAATTTTTACTGGAGAGATTTTGTTGTATTGTATTTCTATTGATTGCACTTGGGCATCATAACTATGGCGGTGAAGAGCCTTTTAACTCTCTTTTTCGAGAATCTGTCTTAAAATTTTGAGCCTGAGTCAATAACTTTGTCTTATTGTAATTTGGTATATATATTTTTGTTGTTCTAATGATGATGCTGAACTGAAGTGATTTATTACCTTGTCTGATTGTATTTCAGTGATCACATGTTCCGCTTCCGCACTTATTTTTCTGATGATAATAATAAAATGTTTCTATAAAAAACGCTTGAAAATAATATCAAACTCTTTAAAAAATAATAATATCAAGCTCAGAGGTTTATTGTGCAATTATCTATCCATTTTCTTTTTTATTCAAAAGCTTTGACAAAGAATAATAATTAACTAAATTAAGAATTTGAGCATATTTGTCATTTTATTTTACTTTTAAAATGTAATAATAAATTAATAATGTATTTTTTTTATTATTAAAACTCTTATTTATTGCCTAGAACTTATGGTGTGTACCTCATGATATTTCTAACAGAAATATCTAATGTTCAAACTCTCCCATTCTAAATTATCAAATTTAAAAAATAAAAAACTCATATTTATTTTCCTTTTTTTATTTTATAGTTTTTGAAATTTAAGATATTCTTCTTTGAAACCTATGGAATGAATGGGAGGGTTCAATCAAATAGAATTCTATCTAAAAAATAATGAGTTTTTCTCTTTTTATTTTATATATAAATATAAAATTTGATAATTATGATAGTTGTTAATAGGTATTTATTATGATTGTATATTATATTAGACCATTAAACATATAATAATAGTAATTATTAATATATTTATTATGATTGTTTTTTATATGAAATTTGATTATTGTGCTAGTTGTCAAAAGTGTTTTTTTATGATTTTTTAAAAATAGAATATTTTAAAGATATAATTATGTTAATTGTAAGGCCACAATTTTTGTACTTAAGCCTAAAGTAAGAACGGGAGTAGGTTCAAAGAGCCCAATACAATGAATTTGTAGAGAATAGTTTTGAAATGGTGGTTTGAAATTGAATTTTTACTGGAGAGATTTTGTTGTATTGTATTTCTATTGATTGCACTTGGGCATCATAACTATGGCGGTGAAGAGCCTTTTAACTCTCTTTTTCGAGAATCTGTCTTAAAATTTTGAGCCTGAGTCAATAACTTTGTCTTATTGTAATTTGGTATATATATTTTTGTTGTTCTAATGATGATGCTGAACTGAAGTGATTTATTACCTTGTCTGATTGTATTTCAGTGATCACATGTTCCGCTTCCGCACTTATTTTTCTGATGATAATAATAAAATGTTTCTATAAAAAACGCTTGAAAATAATATCAAACTCTTTAAAAAATAATAATATCAAGCTCAGAGGTTTATTGTGCAATTATCTATCCATTTTCTTTTTTATTCAAAAGCTTTGACAAAGAATAATAATTAACTAAATTAAGAATTTGAGCATATTTGTCATTTTATTTTACTTTTAAAATGTAATAATAAATTAATAATGTATTTTTTATTTATTAAAACTCTTATTTATTGCCTAGAACTTATGGTGTGTACCTCATGATATTTCTAACAGAAATATCTAATGTTCAAACTCTCCCATTCTAAATTATCAAATTTAAAAAATAAAAAACTCATATTTATTTTTCTTTTTTTATTTTATAGTTTTTGAAATTTAAGATATTCTTCTTTGAAACCTATGGAATAAATGGGAGGGTTCAATCAAATAGAATTCTATCTAAAAAATAAAGAGTTTTTCTCTTTTTATTTTATATATAAATATAAAATTTGATAATTATGATAGTTGTTAATAGGTATTTATTATGATTGTATATTATATTAGACCATTAAACAAATAATAATAGTAATTATTAATATATTTATTATGGTTGTTTTTTTTATGAAATTTGATTATTGTGCTAGTTGTCAAAAGATGTTTTTTTATGATTTTTTAAAAATAGAATATTTTAAAGATATAATTATGTTAATTGTAAGACCACAATTTTTGTACTTAAGCCCAAAGTAAGAACGAGAGTAGGCTCAAAGAGCCCAATACAATGAATTTGTAGAGAGTAGATTAGAAAACTAGATTCTAATGAGCTTAGACAATGATCATAGCGAGTAAAGATGACAATAGAATAAAGATGAACTGATTTTATCTAAAGAAAATCTTCCTCGGAAACAATCCGAGGAGGTTGATTCTTATATTTGATTCTTTTGGGACTAATTACAAGTATTGTTCTTCACTTTATAGTGTTTTTCTCTTTCTTTTCCTCCCCGATCCCCTTCCCTTAGGGTCCTCCCTCTACTTTATACTACCTTCCCCCTTTTATCTCTACCATCCATATGTAAATCGGATTGCTGGTGTTGATTCTTATCTTATCAACATCTTCCGGAAGTCTTTGGGAGTAGCTGTAAGGCTGAAAATCACTGTTCAAATACCATTTCTGTATTAATGCGGCTAGAGAGTTAGCTACAGATCATTTAATGTGATAATAATAGCTTTTTCTTAGATATTTCATAACTTTATTTTGTCCTGTGCTCTCCTGATGTATATCCTTATCAATAGAATCTCCTTGGGATGCTCCTAAAATGGCAATCTATACCTTTTGACCTTTGCTTCGCTTAGTCAAGAAGGCATCTCTCCTCATACCCCTTTCTCGGATCATCATAACTATACCCTTTTCTTTATTCATCAATGCCAACCTCCATGACAATTTTTACCTGTCCTAGAACAATTAGGTGTCCTTGAATCGGGCCCCTAGCCCAATATATACTAATGGGCCAACCCTCCCTACATTAATTATTAATAAATATTTATTATGATTTTATTTGTACATTTGACTATTTATTCAATCATTCAAAAAATATATAATGTGATTATCAAAAAATATCAATATATATACACATATTGAGGGTTTAAATATAAAATAAAATTTTAATTCAATTAGAAATATATATATATATATATATATTATAATATTGGCATTGAAAATTGTTAGGTGATAAGGGTAATTTTGTTGATAATACTAAGACGACAAGTCCCGTGGCACCAACAATGGGAGGCTGTATCCCTAAAGCTGATGACCTAAAGCTGACAGCCCTATAGCTGACGAATCTAAGGCTGAAGACTATGTAGTTGACGATCTCAACCTACAAGCCGACGACCTTAGAAATATACGGCGTTGAACTGACAGGAATAAGCTGAAGAGGTCAATTTAACTCTCGTCCACAACTTTACTTAACCTCCACGTATACGTACGTAAGGAGGATTCTTGCGCTTCACGTCTAATATTAAGAAGACTCCTATAAGGAAAATGACTCAAAGAGATACGTAAAATCCAAGAATTACTCTCCTATGAAGAGAGTAACTTCTTAACCAAGGCATGAGTTTCGGCCCTACACTATTATAAATACTCCAAGACCCTCACAAGGCAAGGTACGCATAATTCACCTCAGCTTTAACACTTTGGAGTTGTAAACAAGAGATTTTTCTAACTTGACCATCGGAGGGTATTTGGCCGGTGCCACACTGGTATCCCTTTAAGGTCTTCAGCTTTTGTGTTACGCAGTTACTTTATCAGGGGCACGTAAGGATCGTGTGACTTACTAACGATTTTGAGCATCATCAGTTAGGTAATAAAAATTTATGTGACAAAATATTATGATGTCAACTAAAAGTTAAATATGTTCGATTTTGTATATATTATACATTAATAAAATATTTTTAAAATGCATATAGATTGGTAAAATAATATTAAGAATACAATTTTATTTAAAATATATAAATTTATCAGTAATAAATATATTGAAAAAATCTATTATTAGAAAAAACAAAAATATCCAAATCATAATATAGATAGGGTACTTAGAGACAAAATTGTAAGTTTCTTTAAATGACTTTGGGTTTTTTTGGCGGCACCCCTAGTCCCTTGAGCAAGAAACTTAGTAAAATTGACGTGAATTTACTTACGACTTTTTGTTTTGGATTAAGTTAAGTTTCAACCACCATTAGAAAGGTGGCAGTTGTATTTATCATATATAATACACACAATTCACTTAACTCAACTCATTTAGGGAGTTATGTTCTTTTCAAAAAAAAAAAATTGAGTTATGTGGTTTTACATAATCGGACATATGTTATCTTCCAATTTATGATTAGAGCCAAATATTTTCGGTTCTGTTTTTACTTTAAAAAAATTTTAAAAAAAATTTTGGAGAAGAGAAGAAATAGAAATTTTAATGATAATAGTCTAATAACAATTGAAGTGACATTTATTTGTCATGGTTCACCGCTTTGTATAATAATTCATTGAAATTAAGAGAGACAGACAAGGACAGGACGTTTGATTTATTACTAATTGCTTTATCTTATCTCAAAAAAAAAAAAAAAAAAATTGCTTTATCAGTTATCACACGTTTGTGATGCTTACCATATTGGTTCAATTTTCTTTGACATTGAAGCTTAAGATTACAGTGTGCCATTCACTTTCCAGGAAAGCAGCAAAGACTATGAGCTGCCAAACAAGATAATTGGGTGGTGTTTTACATTTTTGACCATGTATTATTGAACATCCAAATGCTTAAAATGTTAGGAGAGTCAAAATCAAAGCCATCACTAAAAGGATATTTTTTTATTGTCTTTTTCAACACCTATCTTTTGAATAAGAAGTCCTATGCATGATGTGATTATTAGTGGAATAAATTCCATGGTGTTAAATATTACAGTTGGGTAACGAGTACAAATCAACACAATATGCAAGAGGATTATCAAAAAAAAAAAAAAAAAAAAACACAATATGCAAGAAATTTGTATATATAAGCTAGGAAGAGGGAATCTAGACAAATTTTTTTTTTTGAATAGTGTCACCTCACAACATAATAAATCTTTTTTTTTTTTTCATTGGTGACACCTCACATTTATACAGTTTAAGTAATAAAATTTTTTTATTCCAACATTACACAATAAATAAATGTCTAAATTACTTTTTTATTTTTATTTTTTATGATTGATTATCGATTCTTTGGTAATATTTATACAATAAAATGCATATTTTCCCTGACATTTGTCTCACTCATATGTTAAGGTTCTGTTGAACAGAATCGAACCTTGGGTTTGCAGCTGAATTCAAGGACAACTGGGACCTCCTTAGAACAGAGAGAGGAAGAAAGAGATTGAGAGCGTATGAGTAAGAGTATTCTTATTGCTATCCTTTACAACAATAGCCTCCAGGCCTTTATACAATCTGCTCTCACTAACGGCTCTATAACCAACTCCAGCACAGCTGGCCAACCCTACTAACTACCCTTGCTAACTCAAACACAATGCAGTACAAGTGTATGCAATACTAGTGTGAAGCTAATGCAATCTGCAACTAAACATACTCAACAATGTCTCAGCAATACAACAATGCAGTCTATTAACAACAATCCTAACATCATGACTCATTAGTAGTCTTAAATTATTATGCAATAGCTATGAGTTTTATAACCCTACTCGTAAGTATCTCTAATATTACACAATAAATAAATGTCTGAATTGCTCCTTTTTTGTGATTGATTTTGATTTTATAAGATTTATACAATAAAATTTATAACGTCCTTAAAACCAGTCTCACTTATATGTAATCTTAAATCATTATACAATAGTAAAGAGTCTTATAAATCAACTGATAGCTCTTGGTGTTTTCAATAGAGATATCCAAGATTCAAATCTTCTCTCCCCTACTGTATTTATCAAGTTATAAATATATAAATGTATAAATATATATATATATATATATAAAATGAAATTGGACTATCCTACGTGGATTGTTTTACATATATAGCTGCTGGGGAAAACGTATGAGTTGCAGAAATAACATAAAAAAGAAGAAGAATCATTTAAAAAAAAAAGAATGGAATTCGGCTGCACTATCACATGCAGTTTGCAATTTTTTTTTTAAAATTTACTGCATCATGATTCTGATTATATATGGAATTTGGATGATTATGAAGAGCAGTCAATTACACCATTCACAAGCTCCTCTGTGTATATGTGGAAAGGGACATAAGAGACTTCCCTTAACAGTATCTGAGTATCACATGAATTTTTAGTATGGTTAGTTTCTATTCTCTATAGTCATTTTCATATTTAGCATATCATAGAGAAACCGTGGGCGCTCAATTTTCTTCTGACTCAGGTCAATACCACAATCATAAAGCAGTCACACATGACGAGGTTGATAGTTTCATGCTGGAGTTAGGAGTCTGCTCTTTTTAATGGGCTTTCAAAAGCTCTATTGAATACAATTTCTATTTAACAACAGCTCTTAAAAAATTTTGAGCAAACTGAAATTGACATACATCCTTGTAAATTCTATAAATCATATTGGATCAAGCACTAATGTGTTCAAGTTTAGCTCATTTAACTTGTTATTGAACTCAAGTTTATGGTCAAAATTATTGTTTGTGTTCAATCTTGGTCTTGTTGAGTACAATTTCTCTTTACCAACATTCTCCTTGAAATTTAAGCAAATTGAGATTAAGGTGTTGAAGTTTAGTTTCTTTACTTTGTTACTGAACTTGAGGAACTCAATCTAAGACAAACCTTTATTTATTTATTTATTTATTTTAGTGTGTGTTCAAAATTTGTTGACCAATCTAGTAAATAAGCTCAAGCTTATTCATTATCTTTGTTAAATTGGTTGAATAAATTATCATGTTACAGGATTTACTTATATGCTAAAACTTATTCCTAGAATTTACTAATTAACTAAACATTATTAAGAATAACTTCTATAAAACAAGAAATTCTTCACTGTTTTTTTCTTTGAAGTTGCAACATATTGAGCGTAAAAAGTATTATTATATGTATTATTTACGAATATTAGGTTTTATTAAAAAAAAAAAAAGGCCTGGTTTAGTAGTATATCGGTGCAAGGATTCGAAGACAGAAACTTACGCTTCAAATTGCTATAATGATGCATAAAAGATGATATCTTTTTTTGATTCTATGAACAAAAGTTTCATCAATAATCTTCTCTGATGGCCCTTTCAAACCTTGGTAAACTTTATTTAACTACTTTATTGGTTTGGGTTTCCTGCATCTGGAAAATTACATACATTTTCAACAGTAAACATGATTTTTGCATTATCATCCTGCTGCCTTTCCGCAAGTACAAATAAGGCCAACTTCACAAAAATTTTCTGTGAACTAATCTACTTTATATACATAGAGAGTTGTATATCAATTATTGTTGTAATGTCTTTAAGGCTATTGATGACAAGGTACTTAATTAACCTGGTCACCACTAGCTAGGCGTCCCTTCTCTTCCTCAACTTGTTCAAGCAATGCTTCTAGCTCTGCTTCTGTCAGGCCCTCTAGCCGCTTCTGCAGATTAGCATTAAGCCCCAACCCAGTATTAGGAAAATAAATTGGCAAATAACTCTAAATAGCATGTTTACAAAGGATTCATTGGGCAAGGATCCATTTAGGTCAGTGGGAAAAATACCAATAAGAAAAAAAAAAAAAAAAAAAAAGACGAAGAAGAAGAAAAGCGAGAACAGAAATGAATTATGCTGACGGGCTCAGCAATGGATCAATTAATTCAATAGTTATAGAATTACTTTTGAAGGTATCAGAAGCTAAATGGAGCTGCTATTTCTATCCACTTGAGTGTAAGTTCCAAAATTAATGGGCAAAAAGTTTTCCCATAATATTGACAAGGATCAGCATAGTCATAAAGAATGCACTTATGCTCAGATGTAAAGACAGACATGATGGGACTCTTTTCAATTATACCTCCATGACTTTGTTTTCATAGTCTCGTAATTGTTGAGCATATGTCATTTCTTTGTTTGAAACTCTAAATATATATGTTGAGATCCAACCAACCGTTAGACCCAAAACCAGTACCAGCTGAACTACATTTCCAGCTTGTAGAGGATCAACACCTACAAACTGCACATGACAACATAAATAGAACAATTACAAGGCTGGACTACCAATAAAAAAACCTTCATGCATGATATATATAACTGAAACCATCCAATTCAATATACAAAAATAAAAAAATCCTGGGCAGGCATAATCATGAAAAGAAGGTGATACTTCTTTTACATTCCTAAATATACATGATGAAATTATTTTTCTGGCACCAATTAGAGACCTTTTTTTTAATTTAATTTTATTTTATTTTCAGTAAGTGTTTTTTCTGGCGCTGTTAAAATATATCTAACAATATTCTATTCCATTTCCTATAAGCAAGTGTGAAAAATAAACAGAAACTACCTATAAAAAAAAGAAAAAAAAAAAGAAAAAAAGAAAAAAATGACTACAAAAAGGAAGCCAGGTACCTCCAATCCAGTTTTCAAGCCAACACCGATGACAGTAACTCCAACTCCTATCAGTAAAACATCCTTCCTCGTGTAACCAAAAGGTTTCTGCTGTAGGAATAAGAAAAAATTATGAAGCATAATATCTTAATTCCTTTTTCTCTTTATTTATATTTTTACTTGGACTGCAGTGAGTCAGGTAACAACATCCAAATTAAAAAAAATTCGGAACACAAAATTCTTTACTTTAATTTTCACTTAAAGCACCTATGCACTTGGAATAGCAACACTCTTATACAAACCAGATGAGGACAAGTAATAATCTACCTTTTCCCAAACCTATAGCTCTCCATCTCTCCTGTTTGTGTCTTGGTTAATGTCTACTGCTCTAATTATGCATTGTTATCACTTTAAGGAACCCAAAGAAACTCTATAGCATTCGACAAAGCCAAGGG
This sequence comes from Castanopsis chinensis, assembly GCA_032878915.1. Taxonomy (NCBI): domain Eukaryota; kingdom Viridiplantae; phylum Streptophyta; class Magnoliopsida; order Fagales; family Fagaceae; genus Castanopsis; species Castanopsis chinensis. Next base: position 5,694,504 of record JAVQMG010000108.1, on the reverse strand, counting down.
CAGAGCATAGGAGGTATACTACTAGGCAGTCTCTATCAGCAAACTAAAGAGACCACCCATCGATCAAATTCTTTTAAATTAATTTGTGACTAAAGAAGAAGAAATCTGACAAAATGATCGCAGTTGATGCTGAACTAGTTTTGAAGTGCAACTTCTATTTCCTATCTCTCCTTCAGTGAGCAGAAATTCTACCCTATAATCTTTTTCTGTTATTTTTGTGAGTAATATATGGGGTTTAACAAATGGTATGACATACACCCAACAATTATGGAATAAATGAGTAAAGCGTACAGAAGAAGCATCTCACATATAAAGACTATAATACCAAAAAATATATCTCAAAGATGTTTAGTTCATGCTTAAAAGTTAAAACACAGGCTAGCAGATAACTTCATGCATTGTATTGAAAAATGATATAATGAGAAGCTCATCATTAGTGGTTGCTCATACATACCTTGGCCTGATCAGAGGAGTCATTGCCATTACCACTGGAGTTTGAAGCAGTGCTACTTGTAGAAATGGAAAAGATCAACTTCTTTGACAACATGTGGTTGGATCCTTTTCCAAGAAAAAGAGAAGTTTCCTTTCTATATAAGCTTCGATTAAGTCTTCCTTGAAAATTCAATAAGAGATGTAGCATTATCAGATACATGACATGGTCTTTATAACCAATGAAATCTTATTTACAAATACTTAATGATTAACATCAAGAAGGCTTTTTTGTATAAAACATTAAGCTCCCTTTTACACACAAACTAGAATTAGAAAAAAGTAGTAGATACACTAGAAAAATGTTAATTTTAAACCTCTGGTAGAGTCAGCAGAGGTCTAGTAAGAACATTTGGAAGTCACAAGTCAGTTCACTGTTTAATCTGTTTTTATTTTTTTGGATTTGTCGTAATATTATACTAAGTATCCAAATTGATTGTCACTTTTATGCACTCGATTAAGAAAAAAGAAATGTTTTTGTAAAACATAATTTTCACAAACCTCATCCATATTACTTCTTATCTAAAACCTGAACCAATCCCACGTTAAGGGTTGCATAATTCCAATTTAATCAACAGACAGTATCAGCACCTCAGAAAATTGCCATTACAAGCCATTTCAACAACCTACAATGATTTTGTTGCTTGCACAATGCAACATGCTCCTAAAGTTCTTCCCAAGTAAGCCATAAATGGGCTGAAGGAGAAACTTCAACTAAAAGTCTTCATAGTGTTGTTATAACTTGTACAAAGATGAGGGTTGAGGAAGGGACTTAAAGGCAATAGTATAAACCACATAAATGGGAAATCAATTATTGAGCATTTTTAAGCCTTAAAAATTAAAAAATTTATTGCATTTTTTCTTGTTAATTACAAACAGCTAGACTAAAAAAGTAATATTATTCTTTGGCACATAAAATGGAATCAGAAATTCAAACCTTTTAGACAATGACCTCTAGACTCAAGAATCAAAAGAATACATTCAGGTAATTGGAGTAGGGATCAATCACAATTTAATGAAAGCCAAAAAACAGTATGAGATACCTGCGCAATTTATAGATAGAAAAGGAATACTGCCTGAGCCTGGCCCTATGAACTATAGGCTAATTCATTACTCTCTTTTTTCCTCCTGTTATACCCATTTATTGGCAAGATATCGTAATTCGTGAGCATAGGATGACCATCAAAATGAATTTCTAATGTATCTAAGGTTGCAGAACTTGTAAACTCTGTGAGAAAACAATCAGCACTAATCTCAAAACAGGAAAGGACAATAAAAGCACCAGTGAATCTGGGCCTCTTTTTCACCCCTCCGCAACACCCACCCCCCCCCCCCCCCCCCCAACAACAAAGGGGCAAAGACTTATTTTTAAGAAAATTTTAATAAATTATAGGAGAGCCTCCCCAAAAAAAGAACAATTCAGGCACCCAAGGAAATTTCCTGGATTAACCATTCAACAAACCATTTGTTTAATGGCATGAATGGGGAAAGAGTATTCACCAAAAGAAGGGGAGGGTTCATTTGGGCACAATAAGTAAAGACTGAAAATTTGAGAATATATATATGGACAAACATGCATGCACTAGTAGTGATTTCTATTTGTGTATTTATCTTTGTCGTGGTGGATGTTTGATTATATGTTCCAAACACATCCTAGAGGATAACTAGTAATTCAGCAGAACATCAAATATAGAGATAGGCTGATACAAGCCTCAATCTTATTGGAAGTCGGAAAGAAATTTATGTGGTGAGAAAGATCACTGGACAGGCTTAATTTCATGATAAAATTTTCAGGTAGTACACAAAAATGCCTCAATTTTAATTCTAGAAACCCGGTCAATCTGAGTTTTATGGAGCCCTGTACTAATGAATGAGATATCCAAATATCATTGGTAATACCTGTTATATGGCTCTGCATTTTATGGTCTGTGAAAAATAAAAAAACCCATAAAATTGTGATTCTTCACTTTCAAAAAAGGATCTGTGTTTTCTTCATCAACCACATTCAATCAGCAAAAGTTCCTCTTCTGAAATAACTCACAGACACATAAGGCTAATAACTTGCATGAGATAATGCAAATCTTCAACAAAAGGATAGATGTGAGTCATTTCATTTTTATAAGTAATAATTTTTTATTTCAAAGTGCAATAAGGGGCACAATTCTAGCACACGGGATACATGCAAGAGAAACACCCAAAAGCAATCTAGTGCCTAAATTTCATAATTCAAGAAATTCCAACAAATTGAAAAAAGAAAATGAAGAAGCATCTGCCATCCAATCATAAAGAGACCTCAAGAACAACAGCTTCAACCTTAAAGCCAGTAATTCACATCCCTTAAAAGTGCATGCATTCCTTTCTCTCCAAACAATATTATCCAAGATATGTCTAAATGTAGAGAAATAATCTCCATTTTAGAAAATATGTTGCAATGTTTATGGATTGGAGAAGTGATTCCAACCATGTACACATATGATAAGTAAAGAAGATGACAAACAGTACCCAAATGAATTAGATGTTAGATTGGATTAGAGGATTGTGTCTTGTGTGGGCCTGTTTCCCACATTGGATGTTAACTAGGAAGATCTTGGCATTATAATTGATTAAAAGAAGCCTCAATTGTAACTTGACTAGTTCTGCCTTGTATATTTACTTCGTAAATCTTGGCCATATGATTGATTAAAAGGAGCAATATACGTGTTTATGTATATATGTGTGTGTGTATATATATATATATATATCTTCAAAATTCTTAAATTAGGCCTGATCTTCATTCAATTATTTTAACCTTTCAGTTTATGTTTCCATCTTCCAGGTAAAAGCAACTCTAATTAATCAAAGAAAAAGACACAAGCTAGCTAATACACAACAGATAATCCTCAAGTCACAAATATTCCAAAAACACTTTCTTACAAAGGAAAACAAATCATTAACCTCAACAAAAACTATCACAATCCAGTACATGAAATTGTTCACTTTCAAAAGCAACGAATCCGAGTAAGTAAGCCCAACTCCTTCTTAAGACAAAAATTCAAGTAAAGCAAAGAAATGACCGACTGACCTCTCACTAAACCTTTAAAAGCTCTCGCCCTTGGCCGCAAAAATGGAAAAGCAGGCAAACCCACGAAGGAAACCGCTTCTCTTTTGCATAAAATGCTGCAATTCATATTTCCATGGGGAAGACTAGCCATTCCTGCTGTATATTCTTCACATAATACACACACACAAACCAAGTTAAACGAAGTGGAAGAATAAACTTAAGAAGTTAATTGCTTCACAAGGAATGGTTCTATATATAAAGCAAAAGCACAAGCATGGCCCAGAAGCTAAAACACTCATTTTAGTTGTTGAACATTGTAGGCAAGCCCAAAGCTTCTATCAGACAAGCAAAGCAAAGCATTACCCAAATCTAATTTCAAGAAAAGAAACGTAATTTTGCGATACAAGAAGGAGAAGAAGAAGCAATACTTGGTTGGTTGGCAGTAGCGGGAGCTATATGGGAGTGGCGACCGTTAATGGATAAAATGAGTTGAGTTCTTGCAAATGAGAGGTAAGAGGCAGGCTCACTTGTAAAAAATATCATTTATTTGGAGCAGTGGGGCCACCCAAGGGTCCCATGTTCCCAAAAAAAAAAAAAAAAAAAAAAAAAAATTTGGGGGGGGGGGGGGGGGGGTGGGGCGGGTTTAGGGGATGCAAAACATGCTCCCTAAAAGTTTGAATACAACTCGTTTCAAGTTCCTAATTATACTTTCGTTCAATTGAAATTTTTAGGTTTCAAATTTGTTGTCTTAGTTTTGATATTTTTAAAAATTTTTAAATTAACAAAATTAAAAAAAAAACTTTTTTGGAAAAAAAATAAAATAAAAAAATCGATTTTCTTTTCTCTAAAACCTAAATTGAAATCTCTCTCTCTCTCTCTCTCTCTCTCTCTCTCAGAAGGTTTGAAATTAATTTTGTATCATCTAAGTTCTACCCTTCTCACACCCAAATAGGATCTGTGGCTGTGGGTCTCAATCATACGCAGTCCTTTGGTCGTCTCCTCCACGAGTAATTGACCCCTCTTCAAACTCAACTCCAAGCAATCTGGTTCTTCACCCTAACTCAATCTCGCTCTTTCTACAACTCACTTTCCACTCACAACTCAAATCAATTCCTAAAGGGGGACCTTGGAGAATGTGGGTTGAAGACTATTGAAGAAGAAGCTATAAAGCTCACAGTTTAGGGGGAGAAGTAGTGGGTTGCAAGAAGAGAGAGAGTCTGTGTGTGTGAGTGTGTGAAGACCATCTTAGTGGTAGCTTGTAGTGGCAATCCATGGCAACTTGGAGCTATCTAAGTTTTGAGTTTGAATTTGAATTGTGGGTTCATGCTTTGGGTTTTTTGGAATTGGGTTTGGTCTAGAATTGTGAGTTGAGGGTTTTTGTTAATTTGGGTTCTTGTATTTTTTCGTTATTGGTTGGCTTAAGGTTGATTTTGAAGTTTTTAACTTTGGGTTTTTGTGGATTAGATGCTTTGGTTGTGAGAAACTTATAGACAATTTTGGTTGAATTTTTGTTGTTGATTTTGTTTTTTGGGATGGGTTTATTAGTATGCAGTAAGAACAATTTTATTTCTTCACATTTGAAAATGTTTAATTTGGAAATTTTTAGTTTTATTTAAAATATTTTTTTTGAGTTTTTTGGAATTTTTAATTAAAGAAAAAATAATCTAAGTTAACTGAGTAATTTGGATGAAAAGTGATGGAAATTCTTAATTGAATAAAGTTAAAAGTTAGAGCACTCAATTAGACGAAAATGAAGTTAAAAACCTGAAGTGAATTTTGGTCAAACTTAGAGGTTGTGGTTTGCATTTTTGTCGCAAAAAAAGGTCCTATTTTTTTCCCCCACAACAAAAGGGGGAAAATTAAAGCCCAAATTTTGTTGAAAAAAAAATCAAATAATACAAGTTAAAAATGGAGATGATATGTATATATGCCATAGGAATTTAGAAAAGCAACGGATTTCAACAAATGTTCAATTAGCCAAGCTAGCCTAGGTGGTCACGTCTAAGAGAGATAGTTTGTGCATGCAAATTCTTAGTGCCAAATACAAAGTTGGGCAAGATTGGCTATACAAAAACCCACCTAAGTCTACCTCACCTCCCCCCCATGGAGCAATTGAAAGAACCAAGATCATTATTTTAAGAAGAACTTGCTATCTTATAGTTGATTAAGTTTCAATCAATGTTTAGAAAGACTTGTAGGTTCCTTGGTTCCAATGCTTCATACCTAAGTCAAGAGTGTAGTGTTTCACTTAGCTTCTTCTTATGGTTATCACAACTCATAAATGATGATATACATGTTTGGAAAGTTTCTCTTATCTAAGAATTATTTGACCTAGAGTCTACATAGGCCATACTCTCAATCCCTCTACCATTCAAACCCAAAGAAGAAAAAAAAAGTTTTTTTAGGTGCTAGATTCAAAGGGGTTTTCTCTTTCAAATCAATTTATCGCGCAATCATGCAGCATGCCAGTTCCCTATTCTCTTAGACACCATGGAAGAAGCTATCGAAGCTAAATGCCCCAAAAAGGATCAAGATTTTTATATGGAGGATAGGTGAAAATATGTTGAGAAGATTAGAAGTCACAAACTCCAGTTGTGTTCTTTGTGGTGAAGAGATAGAAATCACCTATCATATCTTCTTCAAATGCACCATTGCTAGAGCCATTTTGACACTCCCCTTGTTAGGTATTTAGAGCTAATGAAGCTCATAATGCATCCAATGAAGACATTGTTAATTTAGTATTGGAACCACCCAAATCGTTGTTCCCAAAAGTGATAAGTGGTTGGTCTCCCTAAATATGGTTTTTACATTGGATGAAATTTGGTGTTTGCATAATCATGTCCTTCATTATGGTGGTCCAACTGACATTCATAGCTCCATTCACCAAGTTCATAACAAACACTTGAAGTTTCAATATTAGCAGCTCCTGTTGCATCCCAACCCCCAACCCCACCCTAAGCCGTTTAGGTCCCCCCTCCCCTCCACTAGACTAGGTCAAGATGCTGCTTTATTAGATTCCAAGGTTGCTCTAGCAACAATTGCTCATAACCACAGTGACTAGGTGATTAAGATATAAACCAAAATGCACAATATTTGCGCCCCCCCACCCTTTCCCTTAACCTAAAGCAGTAGCCATTTTCTAGGCTGTCTAGCTAATTAAAAGAGAGCCTTAGAGTCAAGTCATTTTTTAAGAAGATGCTAAAATTTGTTTTGATTGCCTATCATCAAAGGCTCTTTCTGTTGATTGGTCCATTAACAGCATGACTGACAACATTCTGTGCTTGGTTAAGTCCATTTCTAGTGTAGGTGCTCATATTTTTGGAAGCCCAGCAGGAGGAAGAAGCCAACAACGTGGACATAAGAAAGTTGAATAGAAAAGCTATAAAGCCCAAGCAAAATGAATAATAGATCATAGGTTCATAAAGCAAACAAATGGACCTTGAAGTCTAAAAAGTCCCGTAAAGAGAGAAGAAGCAAACCCATGGGCAGTATGGATGTAGAAAAGTAAGAATGGGCCACAGCTGCCACAGCGAGCCTAAAGCAATGTAAGTAAAGAAAGTAAGGGGCAAGGGACAATCTATAAGCCCTAAGGATGAAGTATAAAATAATTGGGCCAAAGAAGCCCAAGGAGTTAGTAAAAACCCAAGGGAAGCACAGAATTAAAAAGGGCCAAGGATGTCCCAAGAAAGTAAATGGGCCAAGGATGCCCAAAAGGAAGTAAATGAGACTTGGGAGCCTACAAGTAATGTAGGAAAATGCCTAATGAGTCTATTGGGCCACCAGAAAAGAGATAAATAGCAAGCTTAAGGAGGCCTAGCAGTCTTGGGTCAAATAACATCACGACAGACATAGCAAAATGATGTAGCAGAAAGTAACAGTAAGACTCTAAAATAAAGCATAGAGAATGGCACGAAAGAAAGGAAGCCCACAATCGGGCAAAGCCCAGTAAGCCATAAAGAATGAGAAATCAAGAAAGCAGCCCACGCCGTAAGAAGCCAATGACAAACGGTAGAATGGGCAGACGGACCTTTACACCGTGACAAGCGCATGAGCAGCAGACGAATTTTGGACGAACATGGAAGTAAGGCACGCGCAAGGCCCAAACACCACTAGCCTGTACCAGCCCATACAAGAAGTGGTGGGTCATGGGTCAGAGGTAAGAGGGCATGGTCTGGCAATGGGGAGAGGGAAAACCTATTTTCGTAGTTTCTGCTCAGGTTCTTTTGTGGGAAGTGTCCTACTGGGATGACATATCACCCAAAAGAAGTAAGGCTGAGTTGGAGCCACTAGGTGCATGCCATAAGGGACGGAGAGAGAGAGAGAGAGAGAGAGAGAGCACCCACACCGTAACAAGCAAGAATGTCACGGCAAACAAACAAACAAAATAGTCTTCTTTGTTTGGTGATGTGAAGTGGTGCGGCCAGTACAAGTAAGTGGCGCTGGCTGGGTAACTGACCAATCAGTAATGGTCAGTAAGGACACTTACACTAGACAATGACGGTTAATGGCTAAAATGGGAAAAGCCAGCCGCGACGGGCATTATATAAGGAAACCTTACTATGCACGAAAAAAGGAGGGGATGGCAATAGCAACCTTTAAGGAGAGAATCACAACAACTAAGAAAAAACACCAAGAGATAAAATGAAGAAAAGAAAGAAAGAATTAGAGAAAAACAGGAAAAACAAAATGGAGAGAGTAGAGTGGCAGGCATGCACCAAATATGTTGATTCCCTCTCTCCCTCTCAAACCCATGTTCTTTGCTAATGGCAAAGGACTTCTCTGGGCATAAGTCATTTAGGCTAGCTCCCTCAAAATAGTTAATTTCTTCCTTGGAGATATTATCCGTGTTGAAGAAATGGCTTCCTTTTGACTTAGACTCCGTAACGTAACTTAACACGACAGACTGATATTTCGTTTGACTCAATAAGCTTATTACTACCTCTTCTATATTTATTTTTGTTGCTGTTTCATAAAACAAGCATTCCTTGTCAAAACACATTATTTACTTTTGTCTAAATAGTGAATGAATCTCGATTATTGTCTTTATTATATTTGTCTTCCATAATTACTATAACAGCTCTGCCTGCCATGGGAATGTGATAAAAAATCTTGGTAAACGGGGCATAGTTTGTGCACAAGCCGGACTAAGGTGGGTTGCAATTGGACCGGTCCCAACTCCCTGATCCAGAACACTTTGGGTTTAGTATGGTAGGAGGCAGCCTAGCCTAACATTTACATAAAAGGCTTATCACATTTAAATTGGTGACTCCACTAGGGAGTTAGGAAGCAGACAGGAACAAAGATCCTTGTAAACGAATGCCACCAAAATCTAGGACAACACGAAACATGAGCGTCGTGCCCTCTCAGGCAGAGTCAAGGCCAATAGCGCCCTATCAACCTAACCAGGTGGAAGGCATTAACGGGTTGAGGGTTGGATCTCAACTGTAGGCAAGGAATCCCGCTGACAATGCCAATGCTTTTGTTGAGGTGCTGCAAGCACTGCAATATTCACAATAGCAGATGATGGAGGAAACCCGTCAGTTGAAGCCATAAAAATAGGAAAGGGGGCCAGTATGTCCCAAAGCATGTGGCAGACAAAGAGGAGACGCCAGTCGAGGGAGCTCCGCAGAATAAAGGACAACGCTACATCACCATAGCTGAGGTAGCGGCTCTCTTAGAGCAGGAGAGGGCCAGAGTGCCAAAGGAGAGATTCTACAGGTGGAGGCCTCCTTATCCATTAAGAGTGCTTAGCAAGCCATACCCTGAAAGGTATGAACCACGAGCTTTTGCGCAGTATGATGGCAGGAAGGGAAGTGCTATTGAGCACACAAATAAGTTTATTGATACTCTTGGCCCTTATGTGGCAGACGAGGACTTATGTCTTCGGGAATTTTCTAAATCACTGTGTGACCGTGCCTACATTTGGTACATCGGTCTAAAACCAGGATCAATTCCAACTTGGGATGACATGGTGATGTATTTTCCACTAAGTACTTCCATAAAGAAGAAACGGTGACGCTTGTGACTTTGCAAGCTACCAAGCAAAGAAATGGTAAAGATTTAATAGAGTACATTAAGAGGTTCAGAGACATAGCACTTGGTTGCTATGGCCATTGTGAGGAAAAGACATTGATGGAGATGTGTATGACGAACATGATCAGGGAATACAGGGCTGTTCTGAAAAACTTGAAAATCTCCCAGTTTGTGCAGCTGTTACAGAAGGCCAAAAAGACCGCTTAATTGGTAAGGCCAAGTTCTGACAAAAGAAATGCCCCGTAGGCCATGGCAGCGTCCACTAGCGAGAGAAAGAGGAAAACCGATGGGAGGGAATACGATACCCCTCCACTAGTACCATGTACCCCAAAGGAGGTAGATGTGCTCTTGGACAGGTGGATAGCAAACAGAGTCTTTAAGCCTAATCAAGTCTCTAGGGAGCCCACAGAAGAAAATCGGAGGGACCCCACTTCTACCGTTTGCACAACTACGTGCAATATCCTACCGTAGAATATTGGGCGCTCCGCAGAGTGATACACCGCAAGATCAAAGAAGGGACCCTAGAGCTGTCGCAGTAGGAAGTTCAAAGAAATCCCCTCCCAAATCACAAATGGAAGGGTGTAGCAACGGTAGTAATTTATGCAGATCCAGGGGAAGACGAGGAGGAGAATCCAGCCCTGCCTGCAGCAACAATCACCACTCTACAGAAGACCCCACTTGACCAGCTAGGCCTTACAGCGAAAGAGTGGAAGATTGCTATAGAGGCCCTGGTGAGCATTACTTCTGGGGCAGGAGTAGAATGTTTGTCGGTAGAAGTTACAGATGATAGAGCTCTTTTACAGGAATCTAGTAAAATCACTTTCTGTAATGAGGATATGGAAGTGGGGTGCCCTGACCACAAGAGGCCCCTTTACTTAGCTGCGTCCATAAATCAGATCTCCATCAAGATAGCCTTGGTGGATACAGGTGCCTCAGTAAACCTTGCTCCATTAAGCACCCTGCAAGTGGTGGGAATTTCAAAAAGAAAAATCCAAGGATGCCTAATGGAAGTAATACCATGTGCTTTTGGGAAGGCTATGGTTGCATAAACACCGGTTGGTACCGTCTACCTACCACAAGTGCGTGAAAGGAAAGTTGAATGGTAGGATGATACGTATAACAGCAAACCCGTCGCCGTTTGAGCAGGCAGAGGCCCATCTAGTAGAAACCATGTTTTATGACTAATAGGTACCATCTGGGGAAAGCTCAGTGTCAAAACCAAGAGGCACCTTTGTCCTTAGGTGGGAGGACATTTGGGGTGACCCAAAGCCTAACTTGAAAGAATTACTATTTCAGAAGAAAAAGATAAAAGAAGCATTTGCCACAGAGCCGGATGACATGCTACAATGCGTTAGGGTCCGAGGACTTGATGGTAGGATTGTATATAAACTATGAAGGTGCGTGGGGCCCATGAGTCAAATATAAATGAGCCCTATACAAGAGTGGCATCACAAGAGCTTGGTGTGTTGCGTAGCTCAAGAAGGCTCAGAAAAAGAAAGTAAGGAAGAGAAAGATGAGAAAGTTATGGTAGATAAGGATGTATAGGTATTAATAGAAGAGAAGTTAGAAGAAGTTACCTTGGGATCCGACTCACAAGAACCAAGGCCCATCTCAATCAGTTTAAAGTTGTCAGAAAAGGAAAAGTCAGAATTGATATCGCTGTTAAAGGAGTACAAAGATGTCTTTGTGTGAGATTATAGTGAAATGCCAAGATTGGATCCTGTGCTAGTAATGCATATGTTGAATGTGGGTCTAGAGGCCAAGCCAGTTGCCTAGCCTGCTAGGATATTCCACAACTAAATAGAAAGGCAGATAGTCAAGAAGGTATAGAAGCTATTAGCCGCAGGATTCATCAAACCCATTTAACATCCATGCTGGTTGTCCAACATAGTACCAGTAAAGAAGAAGAACGGACAGATAAGATGTTGCGTAGATTTCAGAAATCTCAACAGGGTCTGCCCGAAAGATAAATTCTCACTGTCAAACACGGACTTGCTGATAGATTCTGCAGTAGGAAGCGCCATGTTTTCCTTCATGGACAGATTCAATGGGTACAATCAGATCAGAATGGCACCGAAGGACGCAGAGAAGACTACTTTCAAAACACCTATAGGCAATTTTTACTATACAGTAATGTCGTTTGGGTTAAAGAATGCAGGTGCAACTTATCAATGGACAATGACGACTATATTCCATGACATGATGCATAAAGAATTAGAGTACTATGTGGATGACATAGTGGTAAAATCAAAGAAGCGAGAAGAACATGTCCAAGTGTTGAGGAAGGCATTTGAGAGATGTAGAACTTTCAAGCTAAGGATGAACCCTCTCAAGTGCGCATTTGGGGTGTCCTCTGAAAAATTCTTGGGTTTCCTAGTTCACAGTAGAGGAATAGACATGGACCCAGCCAAAGGTATGACCATAGCAACCATGAAACCTCCAACCACAGTAAAGGAATTGAAAAGCTTTTTGGGAAAGGTCTTATATATCCGAAGATTCATCCCTGGATTGGCATCCATTACCTCTGCTTTTGGCAAACTACTCAAGAAGGGGCAAGACTTTGAATAGGGAGAGGCATAGCAGGTGACCTTCAAAAGGCTACAGTAGATTATGATGAACCTCCCTACTATGCAAGTTCTGATCTGCAAGAAGCCACTGTTGCTGTACTTAGCCACCAACCAGTATGCCATAGGCACGTTGATCGCCCAAAAGGATGGGAATGATGTGGAGCAACCAGTTTATTACATCAGCCGAGCTCTAAAAGACACAGAAACTCGCTACCCAAGGGCAAAAAGGGCATGCCTTGCTATTGTGTATGCCTCGCAAAGGTTACGTCATTATTTCTTTACCTACGAGGTGTGGCTGATGACTAAGTCCCATGCCATCAAAGCCTTATTACGACAACTGATTCTTTCTGGCAGAATATCTCAGTGGTTGCTACAATTGTCATAGTATGATCTGAAGTAGGGAACACTCAAGGTGGTAAAAAGCCAAGTTATAGCAGACCTATTGGCATAGTTTACAGGAGAAGAAGAATTCCTGCTAAATGATGAAGTCCCAAGAGAAGTAGCAGTGGCAGAAGAAGTAGCAGTGGCAGAAGAAGTCGGGGAACAGTGGGTAATGAAATTTGATGGGTTTTCTACCACCCAATCAAGAGGAGTGGGAGTAGTTCTGTATCATGAAGAAGACAAAGCTGTGACATTATCATTCAAACTAGAATTCCTCAGTTCAAACAACACGGCAGAATATGAAGCCTATTTAACTGGGTTAGTTACGACCCTTAAGATGGGAGTCAAACATTTAAGAGTAATAGAGGATTCGAACCTAGTGGTTTGCCAGACCAAAGGAAGCTTCTCCTTAAAAGAACCTAGTCTAGCCCCGTACAGGGCAATGGTCTAGAAGATGGAGGAAAACCGATTCGCAATGGTTTAGAGCATGCTCCAAGGAGTGAAAATTGATTCGCGAATGCACTAGCCGTGTTAGGCTCACAAATAGTCTTTCAAGGGGATAGCACCTAAATAGAAGTCAGCAAGAGGAAAGAGTCTATTATTGAAGTATTGAAAGAAAGATTCCAAAAGGAACAGTGTGAAGAGGATTGGCGGAATCCCATAAGGGAAATCTTGATGAAGGAACGAGAAACTGCAGAGTTAAAGGTACTAAAAGATTACGCCCTGGTAAGAGGAGAGCTATATCGCAGGATGCTAGGTTAGGTCTTGTCTAGATACGTGGGGTAAGAGGAGGCCCAGAGAAAGTTGAGGGAAGTGCATGATAAGACTTGTGGATCCAGCGGAGAGATTAACCTTTACTGTAGACTTCAAAGGGCAGTCTTTTATTGGCCAAGTATGAGAAAAGATGCGGACTAAATCCAAGTCCAATGCGGGACCTGCCAGCCTGCAGCAGATAAGGAAGAACGTTATGCTGTGTTTGTTAGTAAAGACTAGAGAAAACCATTCATCCAGTACTTAACATAAGGCATCCTGCCACAAAAGCACAGTGAACAGTACAAGCTTAAGAGGCTAGCAACACGTTACTTTCTACACAACGGGATCCTTTTCAAGAAAGGGTATGATGGAGACCCATCTGTTTGAACCCCAAGGAAGAAAAAGATATAATAAAGGAAGTGCACGTGAGAGAATGTGGGGAACACCCAGTGAAGAGAAAGTTATCCAGATGCCTGCTGCAAATAGGTTACTACTGGCCTGCCATGAAAAAGGATACGACAGAATTTTTGAAAAGATGTCACAGTTGCCAAGTACAAGCCAACTTAATTCACACCCACCCGCAAAATTTACATAGTATAGTTACCCCATGGCCTTTCCATACTTGAGGGCTTGATTTGGTAGGGTCAACCAACCCACAATTACATGGATACATATGGACCTTGGTGACTATAGAGTATTTTACTAAATGGGCAGAGGCAGTGCCACTTCGCAATGCCATGGAAGGAGCAGTGGCAAACTTCATAAAAAAAAAAATATAATTGTGAGGTTTGGGGTACCTCATAGGATCATTAGTGACAATGGCACGCGCATTTGTAAACAGTGATGTAAGAAAGATGCTGAAATTCTACCAAGTCAAACACCATTGTTCATCACCTTACTACCCGCAAGGAAATGGGCAAGCAGAGGCGACAAAAAAAACCTTCATAAAGATCATTAGCAAAATAAGTCAAGAGTATATAGGATGATGGGTAATACATCTGCCAGATGACCTTTGGGCCTACAGAAAATCGCCAAAGTCAACCACAAGATTTTCACCTTTCTCTTTAGTCTACGGGACAGAGGTGATGAGCCCAACAGAAGTAATGACCACTTCATTGAGGATAATGCAGATGAAAGAAAAGGAAAAGGACAAGGAAGTCTTTGCGGCAGAAAGGTGTGAGGACTTAGAAGGGCTTGACGAGAAGAGGGAAGAAGCCTAGGAACGCGGCCGCAGATATAGACAAAGGATGATAGAAGCCTATGGCAGGATGACTAAAGAGAGAGTGTTCGTGGAAGGACAACTCATGTTAAAAGTAGCAGACTATGTTAGGCGAGGCATGACAGGACCGTCCAAGTTTGCACCAAAATGGGAGGGACCCTTGAGATAAGAGAGGCGCATCCTATTGGGTATTACCGTTTAACCCAGATGGATGGCAAAGACCTGATGGATCCTATCCATGGGAAGTGACTGAAGCGTTATTATGCATAGAAGAAGAAGAGGAAGAAGGAGAGGTTACAAAATTTACCCTTTTTGTTTAATGAGTTTTATGTTCCCCTTTTGTTTTCTTTTCAAAGGACTATGTCACAAAGCAAAGAATTGTAACGTGCTTTCATGAAGTATGTAATGAAGAGTTACAAAGTATTATAAAGCATTCTATGTCATAGTAGTAGCAAAGACAGTAACAAAGTCTAGCATTTTATAGTTACAAAATCCAAATTGTGTCAAACCTACCAAATGAGTGCTAAAAAAAAAGAGGGAAATATAAAGGGTACTAGATAAAAAGGGAAGAGAACCACATCATCATCAATGAAGTCCAGAGATACGGGTCTGGTCCCCAAAATGGCTGGATCCACCAATGTTGGAAAAAGTTCCAAGTCTTCCACCTCCTTCTTCAAAACCTCAAGGCGTGTGTTAATGGTATCAATGGCAGGCTAAACCTTCCTCCTAAAAAAGACTTGAGCGATCTCACGGAGATGATCTAAGATGAACTCTCCATCGAATCCCACACTAACAAGCTCCTGAATCACAACCCTCCACTACAAGATCCTTTCGGTAGAAATAGTGTTGACAAAATTATGCTCAATGTCATTCATCACACTCCCCAATAGCTTCAGAAAGTGCTCCCTAGTAGAACGGCCATATCGGAATCCCTGCATAAAGTTGCCGCGACTACTGAAATTGCCACGAAGTGAGAAATGCAGTCCTCAAGTATCCTAAAACCATGAAAGTCGACATAGGGAGGCCTAGAACCTTAGAAGTCCGCAGGATCAAGGTCATTGACCTCGTGCTAGTTAAAATGGGTAAAAAAGGCTGCGGCCTCATTCGCCAGATCCAAAATTGTGGCGGAACTGCTGCCCATCTCGAATTGAGAAGGAGCAGTGGGAAGCGGACTTGGTGGGAAGCGGACTTGGTAGGAGATGTGAAGAATGGTATAAGAAATCACTAAGCAAGAATACTAACATCCATGGTGAATGGGTGAGGAAGAGAAAAGGAGAGGAAGAACTCACCAGGGCCTGTAAGAATGGGGGCTGTGAGAACGGCAGAAACGAGTGCTCTGGGTGTGGCAGGGGAAGTGGCTGTAGGCATATTTTTGTCTGCTGCAACTCTTGGCTCTTCAGAGGTCTATGTAATCATAGAAAAAAATAAATGGACAAGTAAAATAAAGGGAGACCACAGCAAGGGAAGTGACACAAAAAAAAAAAAAAAAATATATATATATATATATAAAGAGGCGATAGCAAAAAAAAAAAAAAAAAAGGAAGGGAAGTTCAGCGAGACGAAGAGACACGTACCCATGAATTCGGCCTTGCGCTCAGCGCCCTCCTCCTCTTCTTCTTTGGACTCAGAAATCCTTTTCTTCTTGGCAGGTTCGTTATCAGAGTCTTCAAGAATATCTTCATACTCCTTAGAAGACAAGTCCACATCAGAACCACATATGGCAAAACTAGGAATAGAAGAAGGGTAACTACGAAGGAGGAGTCATCCTTTACGGCTTGGGATAGAGCCGCGAAAGGGTCACTGGTAGAAATAATAAGAGGTGTGGCCGAGGAGACAGCTTCGGCCTAGATAGCAGTAGAAGGAATGGCCCCTTCATGTGAGGTGGGGGTTGCGGCAGGAATGGGAGTGGTCTCACTAACGCCCTCAGCAGGAACTCCCTGTGTGGCAGCAGGAACGGCAGGGAATACCACATCAGCCCCATAAAAAAAACTCTCCATGGGCATCCCTATAGAGGCAGAAATCTCCTTGGCTGTGGGGTGATACATAGAGATAGGCTCGGGCTCAGCCTAGAAAACAAGGAGGAAGGTTAATAAAAAAAAAGGAAGAAATAAGAAACAAAGAAAAGAGACATACCTCGAATTTGGGCTCATCAAGTGAGATGGGATGAGTGGCAGACGAATCCTCCTTGTACTTAGACTGCAGAAGAGGGGGTAGAAAAAAAGGGGGAATGAGCTAATAGGTATGGGGAGTTTGTTGCAAGAGGAAGCTTATACAAGAATAATAAAGAACAGGAAAAGGTAGAGATGACATACTCTCTACTCGGTAGTGGTGGGCGTTAGAGGAGGAGAAGTTTTCCTTTTACTGCTTTAGGTCCTGCTGGAATGAGGAGCATCAGTAGATGGTCGTGGAACGGTGGGCTTAGTCTTGCTTGCTGGAACGAGTGCGAACAGAAAGAGGAGTAGTGTTCTCTAAAACAATGTTACTCATAAAAAGAAAGTCACTCTCAAAAGGTATAATGTCTGAGCAAGTCTCAAAGGAATCATCACCTGCCTTCTTCTTCTTCGCAGACTTGGACTTGGTGGAACCTTTCTTCGCGGGCACAAGGACATTGGTCACCTTCACCCTCTTCTCTTAGCCTGCGGGATAATCACTGGCATGCCAGAACCACCCTTGCTCCTCCTCTACCCATTCAAATATGGTTGAACAAATTTACTTCTGAGCATAGGCCAACATGGATGCAGAAGGTAGAAGTAATCGAGGGTTAGTAGAGACAACTGTGCTAAGCCCATAAGGAGGGATGAGAGAAAATCCACGATTGCCTAACAACTCTTTCTCGAATGAAATCATCATTGTCTGAAAATACCCGTGCATAGCAGCGGTACAAACACCTTCCCTCTGAGAACCTAGAATGGTAACTGTGGTAAAGCGTTGGCTTCAAAACTCAAAAGCTGTATGCAGCAGGAATCGCTGGACAGAAGTAAGAGACTTCATAAGAAAAGAAATATCATCAGGAATGTTCTGATCTAGCCCAAATTGCCATCTCACCTGGTAAGCAAGGTAGTGTACAAATCTGATACCCTCATTAGCCAAGTAAGGCAACCACCCGGTAATGGTGGCTGCCAAGTATGTGATATCTCTCTCCTCAAAGCTGGTCAACGGGGTAGTAGTGCTAACAACATCAACAAATGTACCCATCACAGAATCTACACGTGTAACCTGTACCTAAATTTCTATATGCCCTCCATGAAAACCCAACCCCCTTATCAAAGAATTCAACAGCAGAATAATCAATCGGTTTTAAACTAATCCAATGAGAAGCCAACGAAAAATCAGAATTAAACCTACCATAGAAATCCGTGATGACCTTTGGACACGAGTTGTACTTCTCCTTAGCGAAGCAGATAGGTCTACACTTTGCCAGATGCCTAGCACAACGCTCATACAACAAGTGCTGCAGGATAGTACTATAAACAGAAGTGGTGACTATCTGGCAAAAACCTGCCTTACACTCATCGCTCAACTAACTTGACATACAAATGTCCCAAGAACATGGGTGCTGGCGGTAGACTCACCCCAGCAAAAATCTTAATAGCTAATCGAAAGTACAGAGGCTTTACAACATAGTGGGGATGGGAGCTAAAGACAAACTTACGAAGCCAGAACGTGATGAAGGTTGCATGGCTAGTAGTGACGGAGAGATTGGAAGGGGAACCAATCCAAAATGATAACTTTGCATTACCATTCATTCTTTTCTTCAACTCGGCTTCCACGGCCACTTCCTCCGGAGAAAGCTCTAAAGTGGCAGGATCGACATCACCAAGGATAGGAAAAAGCAATTGATTTGCCTTATCTTCCAAAGTCATGGTGATCTCACCGTAGAAGAGAAAGAAAGTATGGGTAGTAATGCACCATTGACGGACCAAATAGAGGAGGTTGAATAAATCTTTAAAGTTAGACAAACGGTGGGATAAAACAATGGCCTTCAATACACCAGCCCAATATAGCAACCCCATAAATCCCGTATCTGACAACTCTCTATCCACCCACTTCTTCCAACCCAAAGCGGCGTCAGACCCAAATTCGAAGTGGATGGGTACGGGGAGTGAAGTGCCTTGGCGGATGGCAAGATCGGAGATCGAAGAAGTCAATGAAGCCCAAGAAATGTCTGTGCTACGATGACAAAGGGCAAGCCACACACAGCCCAGCGGTGGCGGCACATAATCACTAGGAACTTTGGGGAAGTGGCCATAGACATCATACTAGGGATCTACAAGGGGGACGCACTCACTATTGGGATCGCGCTGTTATCCTTCCTCATTAGAATGATCCGATTCAGAATAGGTGACCTCTTCGCCTGCCTCGCGCGCAACAGGATCATCAACAATCTCTTTCCCCTTACAGTGGGAAGAGGTTTAGCCTTTTGCCAGCGTCATGGAGTATCCTTTGATTGGGGAAGACGGTTTGTGGTGTTTGGGAGGAAAGAGACAGAGAAGAAAAGGGAAAGGAAAGAGTGTTTGTGTCCGAGATATTAAAGGACTCAATCTTAAATACCAGCGCCATTGAGAGTGGTTCGAAGAAGTGCGATGGGTTAATCATCAAATAAGGAAGGAGTTAATGAAGCAGAGGTTGTGTTTCAGAATAATTGCTAAACTAGAAAATTAGAAGAGATAACACTGTTCATGGCGGGAAAGAAAAAAAATGTATAAGTTGAGTCCACTATTCAAAAAAGCCTACAAAGGAAAAGAAGAAGAAGAAAACATAAGGGGTAGGAAAGTCTTTATTCTCATATGAACTGCATAAGCATTTCATATGCTCAGGGGGCTAAATGTAGATACTCATTTTTTTGGAAGCCCAGCAGGAGGAAGAAGCCCAATATTGTGGCCAGAAGAAAGTTGGATAGAAAAGTCATTAAGCCCAAGCAGCAGGAATAATGGATCATAGGTCCATAAAGCAAATAAATGGACCTTGAAGAAGCAAATGGGCCTAAAAAGATCCGGAAAGAGAGAAGTAGCAAACTCGTGGGCAATATGGATGTAGAAAAGGAGAATGGGCCACAGCTGCTATAGTGGGCCGAAAGCAATGTAAGTAAAGAAAGTAAGGGACAAGGGAGAGTCTATAAGCCTCAAGGATGAAGTATAAAGTAATTGGGCCAAGAAAGTCCAAGGAGGTAGTAAAAGCCCATGAGAAGCACAGAATTAGAAAGGACCAAGGATGCCCCAAGAAAGTAAATGGGCCAAGGATGCCCAAAAGGAAGTAAACGGGACATGAGAGCCTGTAAGTAATGTAGTAAAAGGCCTAATGAGTCTATTGGGCCACCAGAAAAGAGATAAACAGCAACTCCAAGGAGGCCCAACAGTTCTAGGTCAAATAATATCACGGCAGGCATAGCAGAATGATGTAGTAGGAAGTAACAGCAAGACTTTAAAATAAAGCACGGAGAATGACACAAAGGAGGGGAAGCCCACAAATTGGAAAAGCCCAGCAAGCCATAAAGAATGAGAAACCAAGAAAGCAACCCACACCGTAAGAAGTCAAGGACGAACGGCAGAATGGGCAGACGGACCTTCAGACCGCGACAAGCGCATGAGCAACAGGCAGATTTGGGACGAACATGGAAGTAAGGCACACGCAAGACCTAGACACCACCAGCCTGTATCCAGCCAATATAGGAAGTGGTGGGTCGTGGGTCAAAGGTAAGATGGCATAGTCTGGCAGTGAGGAGAGGGAAAAACTTATTTTCGTGGTTCTTGCTCAGGTTCTTTTGAGGGAAGTGTTCTGTTGGGATGACATACTACCCAAAAGAAGCAAGGCTGAGTTGGAACCACTAAGTGCATGCCATGAGAAACGGAGAGAGAGAGAGCACCCACACCGTAACAAGAAAGAATGCCGCGGCAAGCAAACAAACAAAAGAATCTTCTTTGTCTGGTGATGTGGAGTGGCGCGGCCAGAACAGGTAAGTGGCGCTGGCTAGGTGACTGGCCAATCAGTAATAGTCGGCAAGGACACTCATACCAGAAAAAGACGATCAAAGGATAAAATGGTAAAAGCCAGTCGCCGACGGGCATTATATAAGGAACCTTTGCTGTGTACAGAAAAAGGGGGGGACGACAATAGC
Organism: Castanopsis chinensis; assembly: GCA_032878915.1. Taxonomy (NCBI): domain Eukaryota; kingdom Viridiplantae; phylum Streptophyta; class Magnoliopsida; order Fagales; family Fagaceae; genus Castanopsis; species Castanopsis chinensis. Next base: position 5,673,907 of record JAVQMG010000108.1, on the reverse strand, counting down.
AACCTTTAAGGAGAGAATTATAACAACTAAGAAAAAGCACCGAGAGATAAAACGAAAAAAAGAAAGAAAGAATTAGAGAAAAACAGGAAAAAAAAATGGAGAAAGTTGAGAGGCAGACATGCACCAAATAGGTTGATTTCGTCTCTTCCTCTCAAACCCATGTTCTCTCCTAATGGCAAAAGACTTCTCTGGACATAAGTCATTTAGACCCGCTCCCTCAAAACAGTTAATTTCTTCCCTGGAGAGATTATCCTCGTTGAGGAAATGGTTTCCTTCTTGACTTAGACTCCGTAACATAACTTGACACGGCAGATTGATATTTCGTTTGACTCAATAAGCTTATTACTACCTCTTCTGTATTTATTTTTATTGATGTTTCATAAAACAAGCATTCCTTGTCAAAGTCCATCATTTACTTTTGTCTAAAAAGTGAACGAATCTCTATTATTGTCTTTATTATATCTGTCTGTCGTGATTACTATAACAGCTCTGCCTGCCATAGGTATGTGATAACAAATCTTGGCAAACAGGGCGTAGTTTGTGCACAAGCCGGACCAAGGTGAGTTGCAATTAGACCGGTCCTAAATCCCTGATCTAGAACACTTTGGGCCTAGTACGGTAGGAGGCAGCCTAGCCCAACATTTACAAAAAAGGCCCGTCACATCTAAATGCTTCTTTAGTTGGGTTAAAAGGAATTATAATGTTGCAGTTAATTCTACTGGAATGTTTTCTTTGTTGGAAAATAGCATGGAATGAGTAAGAAATTGATATTTTCTATGTTCACTTGAAGATGTTATTAAAAGTGGTAAAAATCCTAAGTCCCACGTAGAAAAGGAAAGAGATAATATATGAGTTTATATGCTTATGAGTTGGATATTAGGTTGAGCCTTTGGCATATGTGAACTATGCCTATTTGTCTAAATAATAATATTATTTTGTTATTTTAAGTTTTTGAGCCAGTTATGTGCACAGTAGTTGTTACTAAAATAAAGTGCCTGTTCTGTAACATATAATTTTTATATAGTCCCTCATTCATAAAAACTACTTTTTCAGAATACTATCCCAGTGAGAAGATTTTGTGCATTTTCATTTTGTGTCAAAGAGAGAGCAAGAGACATTAAGTAGTTCGCAAAGCACGATCTTGTGTGCTTCGTTTTCGTGCTGAAGATCATTTTATCCTGGGAGGCAGACGTCCGTGAGTTTCAAAGCACCACAGTGATTGTGTGAGGGACAAAATCTGCTTTAAGGAGATTGTGTCAAACACAAAACTTGATCTGAATTGTTCATTCTTCACGCATTTGGTCTGTGAGTTTTTAATTATTTGCAAATTTCTCTTTATATATATATATATTCAATATTTGTTTATTGCTTTTGCCTTTTACATCTATTTGTGTTATTGCTTATTCTTATATCTGTGTATTGTTCCCTTACTTTATCACAAAAATAAACTGTTGAAATATAATCAATAGTCTTAAAGCAGATTTCCTTGATTTCATAATTTACTTTTTGTGAATTATGTAAAAGGAATTGTTACGATGATTGTGTTTAAGAATTATCCGTTTAAATTCTTATAGTTACAGTGCGAATAGTTTTGTATACTTATGCATACGGAATCTTTGCAATTTAATCACAACTAAACTTAAAGATATTGATAATCTTTCAATGCCATGTAAAAGGGTATCAATTCAATTTTGAGGACTGGAATTTATTAAACTTTGTTTTACTTGATCTTTCTTTCTTCCTTATTATATTATTATATTAGGATATTTGCCTCTTGAATCTTTGTTTGACTGGCTTTGATTTATATCTTTGCTGGTATTGTGTCTGCATTGTTTGGGTTTGAAGAATAGTTGGCTTATAATATATTATATTTGGATATTTGTGAAACTTGAATTGTTATTTGCTGGGGATTGGTTTCAGTTGTTCAATCACTGTACGTGTTTGCAATCCAGTATTTTAAATACTTGTTGGATACAATATTATATATTATACTTGCTTATGACCTTTCTTATTCACATGGCTCTGGAACCTCTGTTACTGTGTTGACTATGTATTGTCTTATTCATATGGCTCTGAACCTCTATTACTCTGTTAGCTACATATTGTCTAGTCTTCTAAGTGCTTGTCAGTTGTTGATTTGTTTTTAGAACAAATTCAAGTTCTCTTGAATTTTGATTGTATTGCTTTGGTACCTGTGTAGAATAGTTTTACTATCAAAATTCTTTGTTTATTCTAACATTGCACAGAGACTAGATGGATTTTTATATTGTATATGATTTTTACTTTAAAGTGATACTTGAATGCAGTGCCATGTCTATATATTTTGGTTGTTGTGTAATATAAAACAATGCTTCAATTGGATTTTGAGAACTCAATCTGATGGATTTTTATTTTGATAGAAATGTCAAATGAAATTGTGCCTATTGTTGCCCCTACTACTGTTCCTGTTAACCATGGAGAAAAGTCAGAGAAATTCAATGGTACTGAGTTTAAGAGATGGCAACAAAAACTGCTGTTTTATCTCACAAACCTGAATTTGGAAAAATTCTTGTATGAAAATGCTCCAAAACTCAAGGAAAATGAGACAGATAGGCAAGTGGTTGCTACTGTAGAAGCACGACTGACTTCCTGTGCAAAAACTATATTCTGAATGGATTGGATAACACATTGTATAGTGTGTATAGTTCGATTAAGACAGTAAAGGAATTGAGAGATTCCTTGGATAAGAAATACAAGACAGAAGATGTTAGAACTAATAAGTTCATTGTGGGTAAACTTCTGGATTACAAAATGGTGGATTCCAAAACTGTGCTTAGTCAAGTGCAAGAGCTTCAAGTAATTTTACATGAAATACATGCTGAGGGTATGTCTGTAAGTGAATCATTTCAAGTGGCTACTATTATTGAGAAGCTGCCTATATCTTACAAAGATTTCAAAAATTACTTGAAGCATAAGCGCAAGGAGATGCAGCTAGAAGACTTGATTGTAAGATTGAGAATTGAGGAAGACAATCGTTCTTCTGAAAAAGCCGTAAGGAATCACTACATGAAATCTAAAGCAAATATTGTGGAGCATAATAAGAATAAGAGGACGTACTCTGGTGAAAGTTCGAGTCAAGGGGTAACTTTACAAAGTTCAACAAAAAATGCTATGTGTGTGGCAAGATGGGGCATCATGCTAAGGACTGCCATAAGCATAAAGATCAAGGGACCAAGAAAGGCTTTCAAGCCAACATTATTGAAATGGAAAATATTTCTAAAGATGTGGATAAAGTAGACATTTCTGCAGTGATTTCTGAAGTGAACTTGGTAGAAGGAGATACCAAGGAATGGTAGATAAATACTGGTTCTACTCGCCATGTATGTTTAGATCAGAATTTGTTTTCTTCATACCATCCTGTGGACAATGGAGAAGAAATATTCATGGAGAATTCCTCAACCTCTAAGGTTGTAGGAAAAGGAAAGGTAATATTGAAGATGACTTCAGGTAAGAAACTTACTTTGAATGATGTGCTGCATGTGCTAGATATTTGTAAGAATCTTGTTTCTTGCTCACTTTTGAGTAAGAATGATTTCAAATTGGTCATTGAATTTGACAAGTTTGTACTCACAAATAATGGCATGTACGTGGGAAAGGGTTATATGAGCAATGGGCTTTTCAAAATTAATATAGAGTAATTATGGATTATTGCAAGTGTGGATTTGGTTTGTAATAATTTAAGTGTGATATTGTAGTTGTGTGATATAGAGATGACATATTATATATATATATATATATATATATATTCAGCCAGCTTGTAGTTTACGTACCTTTGTATTGTAAAGTTGACTTATATATGTGCTGATGTAAATATCTAGACTGCTTTATTACTTTTCGGCTTCTCTATATTTGTGTATATGATTCTTTCAACTTTCCTCTTGTCTACTTTTTAGAGAAAGTAGTTTGGCATATTACAGAGGGAAAAGTTGTGTTGGCATATGAATTGACATGCTAGACTTGTAAGATTATTTAATATGCTTAAGTCGTGAACTTGTTCAGTGTCAAAGTGAGGCATAGGAAGGAAAACATTCCCACGTGTGGAAGGTGTTGGATATATCAAAATGAAGAGTTCCTTTGCTAATATTATATTCTCTAACTTCAAAGAAAATTTTTAAGACACTATGGACTATGGAAAGGTTAAATAACTTTTTTGTAATTCTTTAAATGTGGCGGTGTCTTCTTAAAAAGAAGGTGGCTTATTTAAAGCGGTTTTTATTGAGATACAAAACAATGACATGAGAAATATGCTACCTATTTCTATATGTGTGATTACCAATTAAGTATCTTGGTAGTACACATAGTTATGGTAGGTTTTGACATATTCGTCAGAGACATATTACCATGAGGCAGTCTCAAATGGAAATTGTTCCAAATTATAAAATGGATCCATAATTAGTTGTTTGAGTGGAGAGTAAGTAAACTGCTCATCGAGGGGAATGGGGTTAAAGCCTATAACCTAAAGTTTCCATGACAGTAACTCCACTTAGTTGACTAGAGATCCCAAGATCTAGGTTTTCAAAGGGACAACAAAATTGTGGAGACTAGTTTTTATCACTATGGAGATAACATCTCCCACCCATTCCTATGATGAAATAGTGATGCCTGTAAGCGATGTTCAGGGTAAGCTATGTTTTTAATGATTCTTACATCTTGGAATTTCGAGTGGGGTATAGCAGGATACTCTTAATAAAAATCACCTACATGAGTGTGAAGTGGGCTTCCATGAGAGTTTTAAGGCTGAATTCTCTAAAGTACTTCATGAATTTACCAGGATATATTCAGGGCCGAAATGAACAAAATTATAAGAACGAAATATGTTTGAAAAGGAGCTGTGTGAATTTTATTGTCTTGGTATATACAAACGGCTGAGCAGTTCAAAACATCATATTCACTAGTTAGCTAGTATATCCGATAGTCTTTCACAAAGGAAAGTTCAAAGCCACAAGCTACTTCTTCAGATATAGTAACTTTTCTTCTACTCTCTCTGTGTTTGTATCATCATTTACATTGTGTTTATCAATTTTTATTCATGTGGGGGATTGTTGGAAAATAGTATGGAGTGAATAAGAAATTGATATTTTCTATGTTCACTTGAAGATGTTATTAAAGGTGGTAAAAATCCCGAGTCCTACATAAAAAGGAAAGAGATAATATATGAGTTTATATGCTCATGAGTTGGACATTGGGTTGGGCCTTTGACATATGTGGATTGGGCCTACTTGTCCAAATAATAATATTATTTTATTATTTTAATTTTTTGAGTCAATTAGTCTATGCACAACAGTTATTACTGAAACAGAGTGTCTGTTCAGTAATGTATAATTTTTACATAGTCTCTCATTCATAAAAACTTTTTTTTTTTCAGAAAACTCTCACAGTGAGAATATTTTGTACATTTTCATTTTGTGTCAAAGAGAGAGCAAGAGACATTGAGTAGTTCGCAGAGCACGACCATGTGTGCTTCATTTTCATGCTGTAGATCATTTTATCCTGGGAGGTAGATGTCTGTGAGTCTCAAAACACAATAGTGATTATGTGAGGGGCCAAATTTGCTTTAAGGAGATTGTGTCAAACACAAGACTTTATCCGAAGTGTTCATCCTTCACGCATTTGGTCTGTGAGTTTTTAATTATTTGCAGATTTTTCTTTATATATATATATATTCAGTATTTGTTTATTGTTTTTGCCTTTTATATCTATTTGTGTTATTGCGTATTCTTAGATTTATGTATTGTTCTTTTTACTTTATCACAAAAATAAATTGTTGAAATATAATCAACATTCTTTAAGTTCCTATGAAATTTGCTTTAGGGTGAATGTTTTGTGTGAGAAATACTTGTAAAAGGTTTTTCCTTCTAGAAAACCAAACTCACCTCAGGCATTTTTTTTAAACATATATTTTGAAAAGACATTGACTTTTCTAGAATTGCCTACAAGTTCTAGTCCTTCTTTTGTCTAGGCTCAAATTCCTCTTGTGTTTCGAATTAAGAAAACCCATAGGAGGAAAAAAAAGAAAAAAAAGAAAAGTGGGGATGTTGGGGGGAGGGGGCTTTAGAAGAAAAAACCCATTATACATAGCGTTTTTTTTTTTAGAGAGTTTCAACCTATGATATTCGCTCTTAATAATAACTCTTTATCATCAGATTAAGATACCAATTGGTTTTTTATGTAAGCAGGGATTGAACCCTAGGTCTCTTATTCAACCATCAGAAACTTTACCAATTGAACTGATTGGAACCCACCACTACGCATAACCTTTTTGACATCTAGTTTTTAATTTCTATTTATCAAAAGAAACTTGTAAAATGATTAAACTAATTTTGAATTAAATAGCCAAGAGTTTTGTAACTGAATTAAATCTTCCTTCCTTCCTTCATTGTAAATATTGAATTTTTTTTTTTTTTGATTTACACAATGAAACTAATTTTACAATTTCTTGAAGAATTTGGGAATTATTTTTTAACGTGACCATATTTTGAAATTTTGATACACTTGTAATGGGTTTGAATTAGAATAAATTGTGTTAATATTATAAATCCTCTTAGATTGAACTATGTCTATAATATTGATGTAAGTGCGCAACATTGCAAAAGTGCGTTGTACAACAATGCAAGACTTACATTAAATCTCATAGCTAAACATGAAAGGTAAGACTCAAATTTATTTATTTATTTTTGAGAAAACTCAAATTTAATTTAATTATTAAAGATCTTCTAAAAAAAATTATTAAAACATACAAGTAAAAAAAAAATTAAAGAGCATATTATTAATCAAAGTGAGACACCCTCCTTTACACACCCGGTATGTAAAACAAATTCTATTTTACCATTTTAAAAATTACTTTATTATTTATAGCATACCATTTTACAATATTCACAACATCCCAAACTCTATTGTTTTCTTTGCAACTTTATTTAAATATTTTTTTTACTATTTCTCTCAATCTTCCTCTTCCCCTAAGCAACCAGCGACCACAACATCATTGCCATCGCCACTCACATCCCAACAAACCACCGGCCATCGACCAACAACCACCACCACAACCACAATAGTCCATGCCAACCACCAAAACCCATTCAATAAACCCCCAAACAACCACAACACCACACTACCACCACCACTTATATCCCAGCATACCACTGGCCACTGCCAGAATCCTCCACCACGCCACTAAGAGAAAAAAAAACACACACACACACACACAACAACCAAACCCAGAAACCCTCCACCTATCCAGAAACCCACAAAACAGCTTGCCGATCTAGAAACCCAGAAACCCACACTGATCTCCATTGTCAGAAACCCACAAGAACTCACCGATCTCCATCGCCTGAAACCCACAAGAACTCACAAGTCTCTAACGCCAAAATCCCATGGCCCACCGCACCAATCCACCACGATCGTCAACCCCAAACTCACCAAGCAACCCCATCAAAATCTGATTAGCAATCCTCAGCCCCTTGACCACGCTGATCTCTCCCAAAAAATCAAATTAGCAAACCCACAACCAGGCTGTGAGAGAGGGAGTGATGAGAAAAATGGATAGAGGGACAGTGGCTAGTGAGAGGCATGAGGAGAGAAAGGATCATCGGCAGTGCCATCAAAGAGAAAATGTCATCGGTAGTGAGAGGCACGAGGAGAGAAAGGGTCATTGGAGAGAGGGGAGATGAACTCTGTGTAAGAGAGAGAGAGAGAAGAGGAGTTGAAAGACAGAACTAAAAGGAGAGAAAAAACAACAGGTGAAAAGGGTTTAAATAATATATTTTGGTTTAAAATTGTGCTCCCGTGCCATCCTACATTTAAGAGCACATGGCATAATTGCAAATTTTTTTGTAATATTAAGATTTTGCAAGATCGGATAATGAGAGGTTTTGGAGCTCTGATACCAAATATTACCAACATATGTCATATACAAGACCTTGAATGCTCTAACACTTTTCCATTCCTTTTAGAATTCCATCTATGTCTCCTTCAATGAAGTCGATATCGTACCGGTACCGACTAGTATGTACTGTACCGGTACGTATACCGGTATCGAAACAATAATGTTTCATATTGGTACCGGCCAATTTTAGGCAATACCGACCGGTACAGAAATTTTTTTTTTTTTTACTTTTGTAATTTTTGAATTTTTGTAAGGGTATAATGGTAATTTATTTACATTAACTTATTAGTATTATTTGTTTTCTTAGTATACAATGAACAATTAAGTTTTATATTTTTTATATTGTGTTTTTTTTTTCTTTTAACTGATGCTAAAGTCTAAAATTATGAATAATTGTTTTGAATTAAGGTAATGTTTTATGGTAAACTTTTATATTTATTATAATACACACACATACATATGTGTGTGTATATATATTTATTTATTTATAAATATAAAAAGAAACTGTAAACCCGAAATAGTACACCGGTATTGATCGGTACCGAAATATATCGTTCCACTAGTCAAACCGGTACAACCTCCGGTACGAGATTGACTCCCTTGATCTCCTTTGCCTTAAAATGTGCTCCAAAGGTAATTCCAAGTATTTCCGTGAAAGTTTGATGAGTCTACAATACAAACCAGAAAATTAGCCAATGTTTTTGCGTCCTTTACGCCTCCAACAGGTACTAGTTTGGATTTGCTCAGATTCATCCTATGACGTGAAACTGCTTTATTAGAGCAACTTAGAATACACCTCCTCAAGCATTTGATTGGATCGAAATTTGCATCACAAAAGATGAGAGTAACACCGCCAATAAACAACATATGTGATATCAGCAAATGTTTCCCTTTGTATTGGTTAAGGATTAAGTCATTTCAAGCTTTCAAGTTTCAATCGCCCTTGAGATCATTTTGCCGAGTATTCATAACTAAAACAAAGAGGATAGGAGAGAGAGGGTCACCCTGTTGTAATCTGATGGCAATATCAAAGAAATTAACTACAAGGGGGAATATATGGTTACTGGCATTTGGAAAACAATATGTGGAATTATAGATCTGGTATCCCAAAATTCAATCCAACATCCGGACACTCATCGATAGTAGGCTTGACAATATTTTCGAGTACTTGTTCCAACATAAGTAACCTTTTGTTTAGGGAATTTTTACATAACAACTAGGGGCTTATAAAATTATTTATTAACAAAGCCCACAAGGTCCAATGCCAAAAAATTACGAATTTTCGATTGAGCTAGTACCCAACTTATTTTTGTCTTCCTATTCGTTGTGTCGACCAAGCCCAATGTCTAAGAAAAGAGAACCCAATTAAGAAGAGGTGGATTCGGGGGCAAAAGAGTCATTTTAGAATTGGCTATGGGCTTTCAAAGGTCTCTATTCTAAGCTTGGAAAACTTGAGAAACCATGAACAATGCAATGTGCACAGCGCAGGTGCTCATGGAAGAATTGTAATATTTGCTTAAATAATACCCTATACGCAGCACACAGAGGTAACGGGTTGTTTCAAATCCATTAAATTCAGAAAATTGAGAAGAGAGCTTTCCAATTAAAGCAGCAATTTTGGTGGTCTTTGAGAGACGGGTGCAGTGGTTTAATTCGTTAATTACCTACACTACACGTGAGAAAATAATTTTTCTCATTAATTCGTTATTTTATCCTTTGTTATATTATCTTTTTGCCAAGGAGAAAATGTAAAGCCAGTGGCCAACGAGCAATTCATTGGTGTGAGTACCAGACTTGACTATCTCAACCAACCCGGATTTAGCCACTAACCTATCAAAACAAAATATATTTACGGCTACAAAAGAAGCCGAACACCATTCGAACTACAATTTCATTAACAGCTCTTTGTTTTGTTTTGTTTTTTTTTTTTTTAATTTTGTAATAGACCTTTTTTTTAAACATATTTTGCACACCATCGAAAGTAATTCACATGATTTTTCAAGTTTGCTATTTTTAGAATCTTGGCTTAGGTTTATCCAATAGAAAATTTTCCTGAAATAAATTAACAAACTCATTTGAGTATGGGGAAATATCTTCTTAAAGTAAATAATCTTTTAGTGCCTCTAATTCTGTTTTTTACTTTCCATTCTTTTTTTTTTAATTCATGCACAAAGTTGATCCCTTCAACGAGTTTGTGTAGTTCCATCCCGGTTCCTCTTTGCGGCGCTCGATTTTCTCTAGGATTGGCAGTTGGTTAGAGGAAAAAAAAAATCGTAATAATGTTATAGAGATCTTCACTTTAGATTCAAAAAGTGATTGCCTTTTGGTTCAACTATGCACAGTTCTTTGAAACTATATATTCTTTTTTGAAACTTTTCTCTTTCAAAATTTCTATTATGTTTGTTTTCTCACTCAATTTGAATGAGTAATATTTATATAAAAAATGTAATTTTTTATTGTTTAAATTTCAATTTATGAAGTCCATTTCATAATTATTGTTTTTTTAATTAATCATCATACCAATACACTAATTGATTTTTTTGGCACATGATAGATTTGAACCTAAGTCCCATATTTGAGTACCAAAAACTTTACTAGATAAATTAAATGGACAAGTTATGAAAATGTAAATTGTTTTAAATGCTTACATATATTAAGCGCATACTGGACGTTGACCCAGTTTACGAGTTAGGTCACTAGGTCACTCGTTCAATCAATGGGTCACTGGTCGAACCAAAAAGTTAAATAAATTTTTTTCAATATATATATATGTGTGTGTGTGTGTGTGTGTGTGTGTGTGTGTGTGTATGTATGTATGTATGTATATATATATAAAAGTAAGTTTAAGAATTCATAACATGAGCATGTAATTAAAAAAAAAAGGCATGTACCTAAATTAAACTCTCCATTATAATTCAAAATTAAGGTTTCACAAAAAACAATATTAGAAATTCTATAAAATTCACAAACAAAATAAACGAATGCGATAAAATTGCAACAAAGTCTTTGCTAAATGTTTCTCAAAAAAATAAAAAAAAAGTCTTTGCTAAATAAAATCTTGTCACTTGTCTTAAAATAATATATATTAAAAAAAAGGCAAATCTCAAACTTTAAACTTAGAGCAATAAATAAATAAAGCATAAAAAACATAGATAAAAGAAGAGAAATAAAAAATTTAATGTCAAACTTAAAGCAATAAACAAATAAAGCATAAAAAACGTTAACAAAAGAAGAGAAAAGAAGGTTTAAGCAATAAACTATATAACATATATTGATATATTTATGTGAAATTGAAAATTGATATGTTTAAAGCAAAAGATTGATGCACAATGGCAGTTTGGGGAGCTGAAACAATGAAAAGTGACAGTACAGTAATGTGAATTGGCAAAAAGTGAGAGAATAATGCATTTTTTATTTATTTATATTTTCTTGTATTTATTTTGCCATATTATCATACATTAAACAATAAAGAAGTTAATGAGGTGGCCCAATTAATGTAATTTTACACAATTCACAAACCCAGTCGGGTTATTGAAATCCAATTGAGTCACAAGGTTTGCTTAAACCCCACTGGATTTTACCAGTTTTGACAAAGTCCTGTGCACATCTGATCCAATTGATCACCTGGATTGGTTTATGTGTCAGGTCACCAGATTACTAGCTCGACTTGCTGGGCAGGTCGGGTTTAATAACACTGTTGTGACCAATATTGTTCCTTAAAAAAAAAAATAAAAAACCATGTGGCCAATATTGTTTCAAAGACAAAGACATTTTTTTTTTTTTCTAATTACTGGAAAGTTAGAAAGTTTCAAACAGTACTTAGCATTTATTAGAAAAATCAAAAGATTTACTCTAATTAATATAATTCTTTTTTTATTTTTTATTTTTATTTTGCATGCAAACAAGGTATCCAAAGCTTTTTTTAGGCGCTTGGCGAATATATTATTTTTTCAAAGATTATAAACTTTTGAGATTAATACTTTGATTTGAGGTTAATTTGCAATATGCACCTTACCATCCAAAGTTATACTAATTTATAGTTTTAATTAGTATAAATTTTTTTGATAGTAAGGTGCATGTTGCATATTCATCTTACATGCATACTGCTAAGTTGGATATTTTCTTATTTTAACATGTTAATTTGCAATATGTGTTAATTAACATGTTCAATCCTTGTTTACATTAAAAATAAATTGGTGTCTAGGTCTGATGATAAAGAGCTATCATTATAAGTGGACGCTATAGATTGTGAAACTCTGAATAAAAAAAATGAATAGTTTTAATTAGCGTTTTGTATATTTCAATGAAAAACATTTTCTACTTTCTATAAGAAGGAAAAATATTTTCTAGAAAATAGATTTTTGTTATAAAAAAAAAGTGCTACGTCCACAACATTTTTCAAAACACTTTCACAATAAATCCTAAATAGCAAGTTGTTGTGGGTTTTTAACTTGAATTCACCACTGAAATTATTTTCTTACCTACTAGTAACAATTTAATACTTAAGATTTGTTGTGAAAATTTTATGAACGTACCATATCTCTTAAAAAAGTAATTTTTGAAAAACTATCACATTCTTTGTGGTTGTGACCCTAAAATTGAGACAAGAAATCATTTTATTTTGTCTAGCTCACATAAACATTTCTTGTAATTTCAAATAATGATATGAAGAAAAGCTTTAATTTACAGAAACAAAGCATAAATGGAAAATCTTTTCTGTTGTTTGGATCATTTAGAAGCCTTAAATTGGAATATCAATCCCTAATTTGGAATTTACACAAATAAATAAGTGGAATAGTGATTGATTTAGGGAAGAAAAGGTCATGTCATGCGGCAAAATCTAAATAGTTAATCAACGACAGTCAACAAGTTGGGGGGGGGGGGGGGGGTTTGGTTTCCATTAAGAAATTTGTTTTTTCCTTTGTTAAATATATAACATTTCATAAAACGTTGCAGTTTTTTTTTTTTTATAATAATTTTTAAATGAATTTTACACCATTAGGCTTATTTTTTTGTTGATTACAGAAAATGCTTTCCAGATACCTGAATTTTTTGCCAAACGAAACAATATAACCTGTAAAAAACATTTATCAGAGAGAACATTTTTCGGGACCAAAACGAAACACAATAACACATACCCAAATAAAGCACAAACCAAACATCACAATTGGCCCTGGCTGCTGGAATCTTGAGCATCTATATATATATATATTGCCTGCATTAATCAAATAAGATAGTCAGAGATTTGAAGCAAACTTGTAATATATCAAACTCGCTCGTTACCAACAATGCTAACTACCATTGATCTACCAACCAAATTTATTCAGAATCCAATTATCCTCAGCTCCGGCTTGTTTGTTTAACTAGAAAAGTCACAATCTGGTTTGTTTGTTCCAATCATTTAGTTGTTCTAAATAAAGATTCTTCATTCACAAGCAAATTTAATATTTCTAAGTCAGTTACACCCACCGTTTTTGTCATGGTCACTGTTTGATTATTTGACCCTTTACAGGAGATCAAACAACTTCGTGAATAAAGAAGAAAAACTACTTGTTACTCTAACATAATGGGAACAAAAATGAAAAAAATAAATAAATTAAAATCCATTTCATGGCTAAAAATGGCAAACATATGATGACACAAGATCTTTTTAACAGTTAATTACGATTAAGATTGTACACACATGATTCTGATTAGTTAGTTGCGACTAATCCGGGAAGTAGATTGTGTACAAAACTATATGGGGTTTGTGCTTTGGTTGGTTTCTTTGTCGCTAAGAAAGTCTTAGCTCTGACTATCTTCTCTTAGGCTGTAGAATAGGTTGTCCCTTCCTTGTGAAGGCGTTTTGTCCTCCCTAAGTAACAAGTTTACCTTCAGAGCTTGTTGGGTGTTTTTTTGTGGGGTATTGGGAAACACGGCTACCATGGAGGATATTATCAAGTCTTGGAATAATCTTTCTCTCAACGAGAGAGAAGGTTTGGACCTTACATTGCATAATAAACTAAGGTTCCCTGAGTTCATCATAGCTGCAAAATTCCTAACTAGGCGTGTCTTAAGCATTGAAGCAGTGGTGTGAACGTTAGCAATTATGGCGGTCTACTAGTGGTTTTAAAATTCTAAATCTCGAGGATCACAACCCTTTTTGTTTTTAGTGATCAAATGGACGTTACTCGAATCATTCAAAGTGAACCTTGGTGTTTTGACAAACATCTTGTTGTGTTGGAAAATTTTGATACTGATGTCCTGTCTGAGAGCTCCAGTTCCAAAAGGCCACATTTTGGGTCCAAGTGCAATATATTCCAATTTGCTTCATGACAAGGGGAGTGGCTGAGAGCATTTGTGATATTATTGGCAAAGTGAGTAGGTCTATTGGCGGAGTAGATGAGGATGGTGGTAGTTTTATTTTGGTAAAGGTTACTTTGGATATCTACCTACCTTTGTGTAGAGGTCGGTTAGTATCATTTTGGTGTGGACGTCTAGATCATGGCAATAAGGAATGCAAGTAATGGATTGAAAGTAAAGGTACTCTTACCCCCGATCAGAAGCAGTTCAACCAAAGTTTAAGAACCGTCTCGTATAGATCCTATAATAAACCAATTGTTTTTGTTCCTGGCTACTATGATGGAGCCAAGGCAACTGGCAATAGACCCCAATTAGATGGTGGAGAGACCTACTTTGATATGGTAGAGGAGACATGCCAGGGACATGTTGGAGATATGGAATGGGACATGGATAGACATGGCAAAATGGGCGGGTCGGGTCGGGTTCGGGTCGGGTCAATCGGGTTGCGGGTCAAACGGGTCACGGGTCAAAAATGGGTCATCTTAAGCGGGTTAAAAACGGGTTCGGGTCAATCGGGTTGCGGGTCGGGTCGGGTTGACCCGTATTGACCCGTATTTTTCACATGATTTTTTTTTAAATTTTTTAAATTTTTAATTTTAATTTTTTTATAAATAAAACAACATGTATTTGTTATTTAAAAAGTTATGCAACAAATTATTTTATGTAAAATGCATTATTTTGACTTCACCACTTATATCAAGAATGAATTCAGTTAAACTTATTAATATTTATTCAATAATTTCAAAATTATACAAATCCTAACATTGCTATTTAAAACAAAATAACACAAGCATAAGTAAAACAAATACACATGTTTTATTTCTACACAATATTAACATTCCAAAATATAAAACAAAATTACAAATGACTTATTGGATAACTCATTTGATAAAGAATAAAAATATATAAGAAATTTACAATTTTAAAAATTAATTTTATATTCTATTATTAATTGTGGTTGACACTCTATTTCAATTTGAGATATACATTAATATTGGATTACTTACTTATTTATACATGGTTTTTTTTATGAATATCATATCATTGTTAAACAACACACACTCTAGGAAATATCATAATTTATTTTGAAAAGCCATTTATTTTGGACATAAATTGTTAAAAAATGAGTCTAAGCATTCATAATTTATGCTAATTTGATACTTTGGCGTCACTATTTTTACACTTGTAAATGTTTCTCATATATGTCTATAATTTTAAATCTATATTTTTAACTCTACTGTAACCATATTATCATGGCATGTACTTTGTAATTTAATATTAAAAAAATTTTACTCATTACAGAATGCTCAACCTTTTATCTTTCAATTAATTTGCATATGTAAATGTATCAATTGTTTCTTTAAAGTTCATAATAAATAATTAAACTACTATTGTCTTAATTTTATTTTATTTTTACCCAAAAAAAAAAGTTTTAAAAAAGTGATTCGGGTTCGGGTCGGGTTGCGGGTCGGGTCGGGTTGACCTGCAAAAAATACGAAAAACTCGAGTCGGGTCACGGGTCAACCCGTTTTTATTTCGGGTCAAAAAAATCGGGTTCGGGTCGAGTATTTTTCGGGTCGGGTCGGGTCAGAAAATTTTGACCCGTTTTGCCATGTCTAGACATGGATGGGGGAACTGAAAAGGAAGGCATTAATACCGCTCCATCTTTTCTGCCCACTAAGATGGATAGTCTAGCTAGGTGTAATTCAAAAACACATAAGTCTTTTATTAGTGTAGACAATTGTTGTGAGTCTGGTAAGGAAGGTGCTAGTATGCGAGTAAATTCTTTGGGCAAGAATTCAGGCTTGGAGCCTATAAAACAAGATCAACTCAAGGGTGAGGATCCTTTCTTGGCTAAACTTCAGGAGATTGATAAGAATTTGGGAAGTTTGAAGGAAAATCGAACAAGTACAGTGGTTGGTGAGCTGTCCAATAATATTCTGTTAACCTCTCATTTAAATCCTGTTGGTATTTTAATTTGGGGTGCAAGGCAGGTGGAATGGTGGCCTTTTTCAAATTGGCAGAATGTGCTGGGCCTGATAAAACTAGTGCCCAAGAATATGAGCCTCCCACTTTTGGGCCGAACCTAGTCACTACCAAATAATCACTTAATGGTTTGGATATGGAAAAGCATGGATCACTTCACCAAGACTCAATCACTAGGCCCAATCTCCTTAATACTTCTCAAGGGATGCAAGGGAGGAAGTGGCTCAGGCTTAATTGTTTGGCCTAAGGTGTTTTAACTCATGATTTAAGTATTGACCTAGCATATGACTAGCCAAAACTTGAAATCTTAGAACCTCAACTCGTGAAAAGAAGAGTAGTTTGCAGCAATGAGTTTTCTCTCCAATCTGAATCATTAGCAGTGGCTATATTCCCGCCCTGCCGATCACCATGAATTGTGTAAGTTGGAATTGCTAGGAGTTTGGGAACCACCGACAAGTTCGTGATATTTTAGAGTTAGTGAAAGCCAAAGGTCCCAAATTGGTTTTTCTAATGGAAACCAAGAAGAAAAGTTCTTATTTAGAGAGATTGAGATTCAGGTTGAAGTTTGACAACTTGTTGATTGTGCCGAGGAAAAATCAGGGTGGAGGTCTCGCCTTACTGTGGATGAATGAACTGAATTTGCACATTCGAACTTTCTTGCCTTGACATATCAACACGATAATAATTCTAGGAATTGATGACGCCTAATGCTTCACGGGATTCTATGGAGCTCCTGAAGTGGCTAATCTAGAAGATTCTTAGTTAGTGCTTCACCATTATGCCTTTAAATACAATTTGCCATAGGTGTGTATTGACAATTTTAACTAGATTGCCAAGGTTGAAGAAAAATCGGGAGGAGCTATTTGGTTTGAAAAACAAATGCAGGACTTTAGAGACTATTAGGATTTCTGTGGGTTTAAGGATTTGGGTTATACAAGTTTGCCCTTTACTTGGTGTAATAGGCATTTTAATGGTCCTCTAGTATGGGTTCTGCTTGATAGAGCTCTGGCCACAGCTGACTGGATTATGAAATTTCCTTCAACTTGTCTTCACGATCTACAAGGTTTGTCTTCTAATCATAAAACTTTATGGTTAGCTTCTAATGATGTCACTATTCGCTTTTATAGACCTTTAAAACCATTTCGGTTTGAAGCCTTGTGGCTCAAAGCTGACTGATGTGAAGGTGTGGTTCACTCGACCTGGGATATGTGCTTGGAGGGGGATGCCATGGGTAAAGTGTTAAGAAAAGTCATTGATTGACAAACACAGTTGAAACTTTGGGATAAAAATATTTTTGGTAATTTTGCATTGAATTAGCTCGTAAAAGGAAGTAACTATTGAAGGCAAAAGGGGTTCTATGGCTGGGAGTGGGCATGCTTGGGTCAAAATGCTCACTGATGAGACATAAAAGCTAATGGATAAGAAGGAAAGTATGTGGCAACATCGCTCAAAGACTGCATGGCTAAAATTTGGAGATCAAAACACTATGTATTTCCATTGCTGAGCAACAAAAAGGAATAAAAGGAATTTTATTTCGAGATTAGAGAATGAGCAAGAGGATTGGTTAGAAGGGAAGACTAGATTGGGGATTTGATTACAAGGTCCTATTCTTCATTATTTACTATGGGAAACCCCACTGAGTTGGATCCTGTACTCGATAGGGTAAAGTTAAGGGTGTCATCATAGATGAATAATGAGTTGTTAAAGCCATTTGTTGAGGTAGAGGTGCAGTATACTTTTAAGAAAATGGATGCAAATACAGCACCAAGACCAGATGGCCTTCCACCACTATTCTACAAACAGTTCTAGGGGAAATTGTCTAGGAAGTCTTAGAAGCAATCCTATTGATCCTAAATTTAGGTACAATCCCTGCTAACCTAAATTATACTTTCATTCCTTTGTTTTCAAAAATACAATTCCTAGAAAAGTATTTGATTTCAGGCCAATTAGCCTAAGTAATGTGTTGTATAAGTTGATAGCTAAGGTCCTGGCAAATCGATTGAAGCCATTACTACCTAAGTTGATTTAGAAAACTTAGAGTGCCTTCATATCAGAGAGACTCATTATAGATAATATCCTCATGGCTCATGAGACGTTGCATTACTTGAAAGAAAAGAGAATAGGGAAGATGGGTTACATGGCCTTGAAGCTTCATATGAGCAAGGTGTATGACCGCGTTGAATGAATTTATTTGGAGATGATCATGGAAAAGATGGGGTTTAATCAAAGGTGGATTAATCTAATTGCTGCTTGTACCTGTTCTATTACATATTCGGCTATGTTCAATGGTCAACCCCATGGTTTGATAACTCCAACTAGAAGGCTGCACCAGGGAGATCCATTATCGTCTTATTTGTTCTTACTGGTGACGGAGGGTTTGCATGCACTATTTAAACAAGCTGAGGGGGATGAAGATATTAAGGGAGTTTCTTTGTGCCATGCTGGCCCTAAAGTATCTCACTTATTGTTTGCTAGAGATAGCTTGGTTTTTTGTAGAGCTATAGTTTCAGAGTGTTTGAAGATTCAATCGCTCCTTTACCAATATGAACAAGCTTCAAGTTAGTCCATTAATAGAAGAAAGACAATATATTGTTTTCAGCTCCAACACTTGATCTCAAACTCAAGATGCTATCACTACTTTCTTGGGTGTCCCTGCTACATAAAGATATGAGTATTACTTAGATTTGCCTTCTCTGACGAGCAAAGAAGAAGTATTTTAGTATCATCAAGGAGAGAATATGGAAAAAATTGAAGGGATGAAAATAGAAACTCCTATCACAAGCGAGTCGTGAAATTCTTGTTAAGGCAGTTATCCAAGCAATCCTCATTTATACCATATCATGTTTCAAATTTCCTAAAAGACTTACCAATAATATTGAGACTCTTATTAGGAAATTTTGGTAGGATATAGAGTTGAGCAAAGGAAAATATATTGAGTTAATTGAGAGAAGATGTGCCGGCCCAAAGGTGAGGGAGGTATTGGTTTTGGAGAGCTTAGTAAGTTTAATGATTCGCTCTTTGGCTAAGCAAATATGGCGAGCAAGTGTGGCTGCCTTCAAACCATGGCGAATATACAACACAATTTGCTTACCAGTTATTAGCACAAAAGGACAAAAATTTGCTACCAAGTAGCTCATTAGGTGGAGGTAACAATCAAATATGGAAGGGTATATGGAACCTGCAAGTACCACACAAGGTGAAGCACCTACTTTGGAAAGCTACCAATGAAGCTTTACCAACACTTTATAACTTGTTACACAGAAATGTGGTTAAATCAGCTTACTATCCAAATTGTAAGTCTGAAGGCGAAGATATTATTCATGCTTTATGGAGTTGCAGACGGTTGCTTGTGCTATAGGAGGAGGATGTAGAATTGATGAAATTCACCAGGCAAAAGATTATTCTTTTTGCTAATCTCTTGGTTGTATTGTTCACGAGGAAGGATAAGGTGGATATGGATCTATTGGCTGTGATCTTGTGGTTGATTTGGAGTAGAAGAAATGCTACTTGACTTGGTGATTCTGCCATTGATTACAATCAAATTCGAACTCGAGCTGAGTTGTACCTGTTGGAGTATAAATCTGCCTAGGTGTGTGACAGAAGGGTAGTAGTAGATAATCCTAGAGCTACCAGATGGATTCCTCTTGATCCCACTCTATATAAACTTAATTTTGATGGCGTTGTCTTCTCTGATGTGGGTATGGTCGGTCTGGGAGTTGTCATTCGTGATTCGTGTGGAAGGGTCATTGGATCCTTGACTATGCGTATTCCAATTCCACCATTAGCAGCAACTGTTAAAGCTCTAGTTTGCAGAAGGGCGTTGATCTTGGCAAAGGAGACGAGCATTTTTTACATCGTGATTGAAGGAGATGCAGAACTCATTATTAAAGCACTGTTGGCTAGAGTGGTCCATCATCTAGAGTGTGGACATGTTATACGGGACACTCTTGTTTTAGCCTCTGAGATTCAGATTTGTAAGTTTACTCATGTTAAGTGTGTAGGCAATGAGCTACAGGTTTGGATTAAATCCATCCTTGATGCTATAGCTCCCCTTGTTACAAGGGATGCATTGTAATTTCTCTCATTTTTAAAATAAAACTTGGCCCCCTGGGTATGGATTCTCGAAAAAAAAAAAAAAATGGCGAGTTATCGTCTAATATATTGGTTTAGGAAGTATTTTTATAAACTTTTTATGGGAAAAGAAAAAAAACAATTAATTGTTTAAACAGCTTTTTATGTTTCTT
The DNA here is from genome assembly GCA_032878915.1 of Castanopsis chinensis. NCBI lineage: Eukaryota > Viridiplantae > Streptophyta > Magnoliopsida > Fagales > Fagaceae > Castanopsis > Castanopsis chinensis. The sequence continues at coordinate 5,653,411 of JAVQMG010000108.1, read as the reverse complement.
TTAAAATGATATCAAAACTTTTTTAAAATGGTTTCTTAACAATTGCCCCAAGGCACTCATTAACATGACCCTATATATATATATATATATATATATATATTAAAAGAAAAAAAAAAGGAAATTGGGATTCTAGGAGAAATAGTATTAATACTTTTAGAGGGAGGTCGTGGCACTTATTACAAAAGTAGGAGGATAGAAAATGAGAAAAGAGTGGAAAAGTGAATGAATAAAAAAGATATAGTTTTGCCTCTGTGTGTTTGGTTGAGGGAGTGGAAAAATAGAAAGATGGAAAACTTTTTTATTCGGTTGAGTAGAAAAGTGAAATGATAGAAAAAGTAGTTTAAATAAACTTACTCTCATTCCCCAAGTACATAAAAAACAATTTTTTAATAGTTTATACAAATTAATTCTTTTAATTACTACAAACTTGCAAATTAACAAAACTAATAAAACATCTAGCAAAATAAAAACTAATAATAATAAAAAAAGTTGCGCTTGATATGGGGAAAAAAAGAAAAAAAAAAAAGAAAGAAATAAAAAGAGCCAACCATGAACTAACATGTGCACTATACCTAGGAAAAGGCAAAACAAGTAAAAAGGAAAAAAAAAAAAAAAAACACAAAAAGAGAAAAGAAAAGAAAAGAAAGAGATAGTAGTAACAGTAAAACTTCTATTAAAAAAAAAAGTAGCAACACTGATAAATAAAGTTTGAGATTAGATGGGTACTTTCACATCAAATTCACTCCCTCCCCACTTTTTTCTCTTTTTTCCTTTCCAAATTGGGAAGAAATCATTTTCCTCTTAAATGGTGGGCTCGAAGAGAAAACTCCATCACACCATTTTTCTTTCTAGTTTTCACCCCAAATTGAAAAAAAAAAAAAAAAAAAAAATCCTCTTAAATGATGGGCTTGAGAAGAAAACTTTACCACACCCATTTTCTATCCCTCCTCCCCCCTCCCCTCTCCATTCCATAACCAAATAGATCCTAAAGGAAACAATTTTCAGTATAAATTAGTAGAAAAGCTTTCTCATAAGGTGGCTAGTAATTCTTTTATTTAGCACATGATCAAACCCTCACTTTCCAAAACCCCAAAAACCATATCCAAACGCTGCTTGATTCATCAAAAATACAAACCTTTAGTGTTAGGATCAACCATCAACCCTAAAACCAATCATCAAGCCCTGTACACGCAAGTAGACTTTTTCAAATTTTGATTGTTTGATGTCAAATTACTCAGAATGATTTTATCTTTTGATGATATGCGTTAAATTAAGATCAAGCATACTAGTTTTTAAATTTTAAGTTCAAATGTTAATATGCTATTCAAATGCCCAAAAACACTGTTTTCAAAACCCTTAACTCAATGCTAGATTTTATTTTCTGTGAATGACATGCTAATTTTTATTTTATTTTTTTATGACATGTTTGGATGATTTGATTGCAGGACATGATGCTGGCCAAATATTCTAGGGTGGGTGCCTAACACTTTCCCACTCCGTTAACTTAGCCTCTAATCTTGGATCAATGGTTATAGATTATTCATATCCAAATGTAATTTTCACAATTTTTAGAATATAACTAATAGCTTCAAGTCAGATATTTTGTTTAGATTGTATCTAGATCAAAACCATGTAATGTTCCTTATTATATCATTGAGATGTAAATTAAAATTTTCATTCAATAAATTTTTTTTTATTGTTGTGGTGTTCTTAATTTTTTCATTAATTAAAATAAGTGGAAAATCTAATGTACAACCCTTGATCTAGGAGCTCAAATATCATTAGTTGAACATTTACTTTGAGAGGCAATAAACATGACTTCACCTATTCACTTGGACCTAATTCAATAAAACTAATGTCATAATCTCTCACATTATGATTTTTACTTTTACAAAGGTTTTGTAAGTAAAATGTCGTAATTGCTTTTCCTATATGAATTTTCTAGAGGACTAGACCTCCACAAATTTTCCATGGATTGAAGAAATTCTTCTTTGATTTTTACTTCATTACCAACCTTGTGTCTTGCTTTTACTACTTTCATATTTAATACTTTTAGATTTGGTATTGAAATATGCAATTGAACTGTTTATCTGTGTGGATTGTATTATAACTGGTATGGTTGATTTATAAATTTGTATTATAAAAGACAATGACACCGTCAATCAAGCCGTTACATGTTTCATCAGGAAGGAGAAAATAGCTGGAGATTTTTTGTATAATCTTGAATTAAAAGGTTGAATTTGCATAATAGATGTTAATATAAATAAGCTAGATAGTATAGAATATTTTGAAAGCTGGCAAACTAGAATTGGACAATGACCTGATACCTAGCAAAGATTTTACAATGTAACGCTTCATGTTAGATATTCCTTTCATATCTTACACACTAATCAGTATATGCATGAACAAATATATATATATATATATATATATATATGCTTCTTTTTTAACTCTCAGAGTCTCTCTAGTTAGGTTAATATATTATGTTAGGTGCCATCTCAATAGAATAAAATGAAAGGAGTTTCTTGTTACTATATCCAATAATTAGTTTGGTGTTGTCGTTAGTGAGAGCTCTGCTACATTTTCCAAACTGTTGCCGAATGCCTCGCCATGTGCTCACCTTAATAAACAAATTGGACATTCTAAAAAATAACGAAAACAAATATTAAAGAAACAAATTGAAATCAAAGTACTAGTGTGACTGACTGATGTATCATGTACATCTATGCATTCGCATTTCACACCACTGAAATCAGGTAGGAAGATTCAGCCAAAAAAAAAAATAGCCAAGTAGGGAGACAAGTGACAGGTGGTCTATTTTTCTTGCCATTTGAAGTTCTCTTTAGTTAATAGGGCAGGAAATTGCCAATGATAAATAAAAAATAAAAAATTATACCATTTGTATAGAGGCATGAAGTTTGTATGCTTTCTGAGTCACTAAGTGGCACAAAAAAGTCTTTTAATAGCATAGTCAGATCTCCATTATTAAGAGATTTAGGATTTGGATCTCCCTCCCACTAATTATAACTATCGAATTATCCTAAAATAAAAATAATGATGTGTGAAACTAAATCCCCATTATTTCACTCGACATATTGAGAGTTTAGTTTATAGTAAAAATTTATTTTCTAAGATGTGACCATATATAGTGTTTCGTTGTTATTTAAAAATGACACCATAGTTATGAAATGAAACCATTTCAAATTGAAAAGATATTAACACATTCTCAGTTAACTTCGTTTCTACTTTGTGGTGGATGAAAATTCATGCACCTACCTACCTGACTTTTTATTCGAGCACTTTGATCTCCTAACATATTAACAGATAACAGTGGCCCATATCTCTCATTCACTCTCTCTCCTCCCCTCAACCACCATCTACCGTCTTGCATGCATAAATTCATTCATTATCAAAGAGAATACACTATCAACCTCAATGCCTCATCTTCCTAACACTGACTCTGTAGAGAAATTTAGATAACCATTTCTCTAAAGACTCTCTCTCTCTCTCTCTCTCTCAAACACACACTCATGGGGAATGTGACATCTTGTGCTCCTTCCATAATCTCAAGTGGGGTAGTGAAGGTCTTATTCAGTGATGGAAGGTTGCGAGTCTACACAAGGCCAGTAAAAGCAGCAGAACTCATGCTAGAGAACCCAGGTCAATTTGTCTGTGAATCAAGCAGCCTCAAAGTTGGGCATCGGATTCAAGGACTTTTGGCTGATGAGGAGCTAGAGCTGCGCCAATTCTACTTTCTGCTTCCCATGGAGTTGCTCTACTCAGTACTAACATTTGAGGAAATGAGCTCTCTCTCTTACAAGGCTTCCAAGGCTCTGAAGCATATAAGTTTTAACAACTTGGGGAAGATCTTCCCAGTCCTAATTGAGTTTTGCATGTTTCCTTCTGAATCCAAAACAATAAATACCCCAACATGTCGTCAGCAGGAACCGCTACAGAGGTACTCAAAGCAGAGATCATGGAAGCCTGCGTTAGAGACTATAATTGAAAGTTGAAATACCATGTAGAAAAATGAGATATAGCGGTATTTTGTCTCTATTTCTTCTCTTCAATTCTTTTTATTTTTGGTGTTATTTTTTGAGATTACCGGTAATAAAGTTAAGAGGGTAAAGTGATTAAATTTATGAGCAATGTTACATAGTTACATAAACAAATTTCATACATGTTAAGTGGACAACTTATTATTGATTCTCATATGTGCTTACTACTGTTTTGTATTTCACCATGTAAAATTTGTTATCAATTATGGTGTGTCTGTGGACTTGCTGTAAATTTATAGGTCTATGTCCTTTGTCCATATATATTCCACTTTGATATTCAGATCTCATACAGTCATACTAAACTGTGGCTAACATTATGACCTGGCAACTCAAGTAGATCATTGACTCAAGAGAAGAGTAAAATGAAAATTATAATGTAATTCATGATCAAAATGGCTCCACTGCCCGTATAACACTAAAGTTCAGCGACTTACAAATGTAACTATGGTAAAACCTCACAAAATTTTCATAAACATCATTTTTTAATAGAAACTTACAATGATGGTTACACTGTTAAATTCGTTTTTTTTTTTTTTTTTTTTTTCTAATAGTTTAAATATTAGGCTAATCGATAACTTATCATTATATCAAAATAGGAAAGGTTAGAATTATGGTGGAATGATTATATTCACAAGTTCCTATCAGTTTTATCTTTTTTGGACAAACGGTATTGTATCATTTTTTTCTAGTTCATAAGAGTGAAAAAATTATTAAAACCCTGAGATAATTACAGATTGCTACACAGACTAAAGGTCTGCACAAAACTGGGGTAAAAAATAAAAAAAAATCAAAACACAGAGGCAACTAAATTTGGCTGCCTCACAACAGAGGACAAACACAACAGCATCCCAAATTACAACGAAGAATGATGTTGATATGAGATTCAGGATAAGGACCACTGCCCTCAATCCTTGCTTTCAATTCTCGTTTAATAGTTAGTAGCCAAAGATCCTTCCTTCAGAGGGAACAGAAACCATGATCCTCTGTTTCCCAATGCTATATACAATAGCGCCCAAATTCGACTTGCAAACCACAGAGCACAGACTCTTTCCATTATGACCTTCCAACTGATGCTACCCCACGCAAGAAAAAAAAAAAAGGAGATATAATTGTTGGATATGTCCAAAATTTTCTAAACCCGTTGTTTTAGAACTTTAAAGCCCAACTATGTGTTTGACAAAGCCCATACCCATGTTTTTATTTAGGGTGGTGAGAATCAAGTCAGCAACGACAACCACGACAAAATAAGGTCAGCCAGCAAGTGGAAACCTAGCTGAAACAAATCCCCTAATATCATCTATTTCCTTTCCTATGAAATGACCTTGGCAACACCAGTATCAAAGGGATGGCATCCCTCAAATTTCCTCTTCTGTCGGCAAAATCTCATGAAGAAAATTTTCAAGAGATTTGATACAAATTTTTCAAAATTTTCAAATGTTCAGAAGAGTACCCTTTCAATTGAGGATTTTAGAGCATATCATGAATCAAGCCAATCAATTGTGTAGGTCTAGCTACTTTCCTACGTATAAAACTTGTATCTAATGTCCAGTACCACTATATACATTGGATTACAGACACGTGTCCAAAATTGGATAAATGTCTATATCTCAACGTTTCCAGTGGAACTCGACACTAAACACAAACTTTTCCCCTTTCGTAAATATGTATTTTCTATTTATGATTAGTTTCAAATAGTCAAATAAAACAGAACTATCATATTTCCCCTCCCTATCTTATATCTTAAAATTTTTGTTTCGGCACCTTGTGACAAGTTTGAAGTTATGTTTGTGAGTACACACTAACAAAGTTGTCTTTGTATCTTGGAGAGCAACAGCCTAAGTAATCTACATCAAAAAATTTCCTAGTAAGGGCAAAATCGCTTCTTAAGAACAGCAAATTTAGTTTCATGCCTCGGCTCAAAAAATTGATAAGTTCTTACTTCTCTAAATTTCAAAATTCATTTACTTTATTGTGACATCTCTTTGTTTGCATTTACTGACTTTGTTAATTAATTTGAATCTTCATACAATATCCTGAATGCCCCCCAAGTGTTGAATGAAGTAATTGATTTTTCTCAAATTAATTAACAAAATCAGTGAGTGAATCCAATAGATATTTCAGTATAGTAGATAAATTTAGAATTTAGAGAATTTAGAGAAGTGTGAATATATCAAGTTGTTGCGTTGAAGTACGAAATTGAATTTGTTGTCCTTGAGGAGCAATTTTGCCCCTACTAGGAATACAGCAATGTAAAATGTAAAATGAATGTGATATTGCAACAATTTTCAGAACAAAACTACTACCATAGCTTTTGTCTGGCAACAAAATCAATGTAAAATGAATCTGATAACCTTTTTCGGTACGTAGTTACATAACCATTGAGATACGGGAGATAGTGCAGCAGTTTATTAAATCGTTGTTGTCAAAGCCCATTCTTGGCTCTGAGTCTCTGACCCCATGCTGGAAATGTGTCTTTTGAGTTTTGTGTTCACACCTTGTATGCCCGGGAAAATGTTGGTGGATGTGGGGAAGTGTTTGAGAATGTGTTGCCACTAATTAGGTTTGCAGTCTTCTAGCCTAAGAACACTAGTATTGGGGTGGTAAAAACCTCCTAGTTGCTATTTTAGCAACCAACAAGCCAAAAATCAGCCATATCTTGGGGTGGGTATCTTTTTTTTTTTTTTACAACATGTGAACAGTTGGTTCTCATAAATCAGCCACTCTTCATTTCTTCTCTCTATCTCCTCTCTTCTCGGACTCCATGGTTGGAATCTAAATCTCAAGAGTTCCTCCCACTCTCTCATCCTCTAAGCTCTTAGGTTCCACAAGGACAAGCCGACATTGCTAGATCTAATGACGTGGTTGTGGCATGGTCGTGGCAAGTGTAGATTGGCGGTGGGTTCTCGTCTTCTTTGGCTTTTGTGGGTTTGGTGGGTCTTGGTTTTTTGTTGGGTCTATGGTGGTGGGTCTTGGTGGTTTGTTGGGTTTGTAACGGTGGTATAGTTGTTTTTTTTATTGGTTGTGGGTGACGTTGGCAGGTAGCAGTGGGGAAGAGTTATTAGGTAGAATATAGAGATGGGAGAGACGAGAGAGAGAAATAGATTTTTTATATTATTTGGTTATGTAATTTATATTATTTTATTGAGTTGTATATAAAAATAGGATCTAGGATGTGGGGTAAGTTGTAAAATGAGATGGTAACATAAATTAAGTAGTGTTTGAAGATGTAAAATAGGTGTTTTTTACATCCCCCATTGCTCGTGCTCTAAGGGTGGATCAAATCAAGCAAAAACCAAGGGAAAAAAGAAAACAAACTAATTTAAGGATTCTGTAAAGTTGTGATTTACAACTATGTATATGTTAGCTTTAATTCCATGTTAAATTTCATTGTATTTCTATTCAATCATTTCCCAGTATTTTCGTGGGATTTAATGTAAGGACTGTGTGTGAGAGTTTGGTGAAGAATCTGTGAAGAAGTGGTTTTTGCGACCTAACTCACGATTGCTAACTCGTGAAACAAGCCACGTGAGAAGCTCATGCTAGAATTTGAAGAGTCATTGACATGCTGGATTTTGCAAGTGACTCGCAACTTAGGCCAAGTCACTAGTGACCTGCGAAACTCACTACCTGTTGCCTTTTGGAGTGTGACTTTTCACATTCTTTACCAACACTATATAAACTCTCATTACCCATGAAATGTAAAAGGAATAAGGAGTATTTTTAAAGAAACTTTTTAGAGAGAAATTCTAGCAAAACACTTGAAAGTTAGAGATTGTTTTACCTACAATCTTTTACATCATTTCTCTAAAGTTTTCATCTACTCTCACTTCTCCATCTACACATCCTTATGAGGTTCTTGGCCTAAACTCTTACCTCACCCACTCTAACCGTTGAGAGAAGTTTTGGTGTCTTTGGGATGTTAGAATATGTGCCATTTAAATCCTACTGTATGATACTATGTATGACATTATGTTGTGATTAATAAAGCTGTTTTTATTATTATCTAAAATAATGGTAACATGAATGGTTGGACATTATCATATAATCCATGGGATGCATAATATGTGATTTATATGATTTAGTCACATAAGATATAAATCATAAGTTCTTTGTAAATTCAGAATTTTAGTTCGTAACCAGTGATGAAATTGGACATTTCATCTGCGAAGACTATAACATATCAACTAAGATGATTTGTCTTGATCATGGAAGTAGAGACTTCTAATTGATATGTTGATATGTTTTAAGAATTAAGACATATTGAACTAGACCGCAGTGAGATTTATTATTCTCCTAACGACTGTCACATGAATAATAAATCTCACGACTTTTATTAACATGAACTTTTAATCCTTAGAGAATAATAAACATGATTATAAAGTGTAGGTTGATTTGATATATTAGGAGTGAGATCTAAAATCACGATCAAAACCTCAATATGTTGGGCAGCCACATTTAATGTTGATGGAGCATATATTTTCAAGATAGAATTCATAATCTCTTAACAGAGATATAAAATATTCTCTTGAGATAAGTTTTATAGGTTTGGTTATTCAGAGTGTTAGGCCTAATCACTTTAGTAAGAAATTACTAAAGTATATATTTATGAAATTGGATTTCATAAATATATGATGAATAACTTAAAGAATTAAACCGGGTATTCAAGGATTAAGATGTAGTAATCTTCAAAGTGTCAGTCAACATTCATGACTTTGTATTACTACAAATATTTTAATGAAGGGGTTGTATGTATAATAAAATCTTGCGATATAATTTATTAATAAGGCCTAGAGTGCAATTATATTTATATAGTGGTATTAAATATAATTAATGGTAACTTTGAACTTATCAAGAGTTGACAGAAAAAGCTCAAGATACACTGGAGCTAGAGTCTTATTTGTTCTCTTTTGGTCTCACTCCAAGCCACATACTAAAACTCAATTGGAATGGCCCTAAAGGATAACCCAAGATAATCAGTTAAAAATAGGGAGAGAAACATACAGAATTTCATAAGTTTTGAATAAGGAATGAAATGGTGTGTATGTGAGTATAAGCCACTCTATTATTCTCCCTTGAACACATACGTGTAAACTGATTGAGAGACCACACTTTTTGGGCGGAAGTGGAATTGGAGTAAAGATTAAAAGTGCTCCCGAGTACTTATAATCTTTGGTTTTGAGTTTTACAGCACCAAGGTACGCACTCTTGTTCTTGAATTCTAAAATTTACATAGTACATGTTAACAATTGCGAATGAAATAGATCTATTAATTTTTCACTATATATGTTTTGTATGCAATACAAACTATGTTTTTTCAACATAAGAAGCATTGGAAGGAGCCATTGAGTGGCGGATGCAATCAGGCAAAATTGTGGGATCTAGATAACTAGTGAAGACAAGACTCCGAAAAGTTCGTTGGTAGTTAGAGCGTAGACGGCTCAAGTACATTGGGTAGATTAGGCTTAGAAGGTCTTTATGATATTCATGTACTCTAACTTATTCACTAGTGGATCGATTTTGGCTTGAAGGACCGTGGAGAGGTTTTTTGCCAAGCACTTCGGATTCCTCTTCAATAATATGTCTCGATGTTATCTTTGTGTTTGCATCTCTCTTCTCTACTCTTTAAGCTTTATATTTATTGCTTATTGTACCTGTTTATGGCTTAGAGTAGTGTTCCAATTTATTGTTGCATGTTTTACTCTTGTTTCGCACTTAAATAAATTAGAGGAAATTAAGCCTTAATTTAAAATTGGGGACCTAAACAAGCATTAGTGTTTTTACACTAATTGAGTTTTCAGATTCTATTATACATGGGAAGATGTTAAACACCTCTCAACATCAATTGAATGTCAATCAACTCATTTTATCCATCTCTCAAGCATATTGTTCAATAGTGGTAACCTCAATATTCTTACCCTCTTAGAATGAGGGTTTTACATTGTGGAGTCGTCACTTCTTTAATAAGGCATAAAAATAAGAAACCAAAAAATAATGAAATACATCTTTATTTTATTGAGAAATTTGAGATTTCATTTTAATAGAATGAAATAAAACTTGAACGACTTTTTCCTCTAGTTACATGGCTATTATTCTTGTGAATTAGTTATTGATAAGTGCATGATATTGGTGTTGTACTGACGTGGAAAAATTGCTAACATGGCTCTAACATGGTTGCTGACGTGGCTAATGACATTGTTAGGGCTGACATGGCAAAGCCTAATGTTGACACTTGCTCATTTTTTATGGAGTATAGAATGTGGGGGTGCATGAAAGCGCATGGGTTACAGTCGACAACGCATGGTGACATCAAAACAACACATATGTGCATGTAGAAGACTAAATTTCTAGTTCGAAATAAAGTCAAACAAGTAAAATAGTTTCACAAATATGAATTATATTGATAAATATGTGGTACAATTCTCTGAGATTACAAAAGAGTGATCCTCTGATTCGATCTCCTTGAAAGACTTGTTAATTGGAAATGTAATAATGTGGTTTTGACTTAAACATCAAATATCTTTCAATGTGGCTGAAGGATGGATCGAAGACCCTTGGAATAGAATTACAATGAATATCAGGTTATGAGCTTGTTAGAAATTCTTTGTTCTTCATGTTCTTCGTGTGTTCTTCATGCGTTCTTCGTCTTTAAAGGTTTGTGGTGGAAGTTCTTCGTGCTTTAGAGGCTTGAATCCGTAGAATTTCATTGATTTGTGGTTTGTTAAGGTTTCTAGAGACTTTTGAGCTTAATTCCAGTAAACTTTGAGATCTAGGAAGATGATTTGGATGATTTCTCTTCAAATGTTTTTCATATTCGATGGTTTGTAGCAGAAGTTCTTCGGGGCTTTCAAGGATTGAATCCGTAAAGATTCACCAATATGTAGTTTCTTGAAATTTCTAAAGGCTTTTGAACTTGATTCCAATGACCTTTGAGATCTAAGAAGATGATTTAGATAATTTCTCTTTGAATATTCTTCATATTCAAAGGTTTGTGGCGGAAGTTCTTCGGGACTTTGAAGGCTTGAATCCATAGAGCTTCACCAATTTGTAGTTTCTTGAAGTTTCTAGAGGCTCTTGAACTTAATTCTAGTAACCTTTGAGATCTAAGAAAATGATTTGGATGATTTCTCTTCGAATGTTCTTTGTATTCAAATATTTGTAGTGAAAGTTCTTCGGGCTTTGGAAGCTTGAATCCGTAAAGCTTCACCAATTTGTAGTTTCTTGAAGTTTTTCGAGGCTTCTGAAATTGATTCCAGTGACCTTTGAGATCTAGGAAGATGATTTGGATGATTTCTCTTCGAATTTTCTCAATATTCGAAGTTGAAGTTCTTGAAGTTCCTAGAGGTTTCAGGGCTTGATTCTAGCAGAGTTTCTGTACTTTTGAATCTTCTTTGATGCTGCTTGTGCTCTAAATGTCTTGGTGTGTAGAAATGTCTTAGGAATACTTCTATTTATAGGAGTTTGGGAGTGGGTGAGAGACATGTGGCAAAGCTTGTTTGGTGACATTTGTCACAGTCTAATTGGAGAAGCTTTAAGACTTTTTCTCCAAGACACGTGGCATCTTTTGACTGACTGAAATGTTTTGATTTTCCAGGTGACATATGTCAACACCCGATTGGGCTATCTGTGTCATTACTTATACGCGCCAAGCTGCTTATGTCATTATTTACATACGCCGATGTGTGATTGGTTTTTGCATACATTTGATGTCCCTATTTCAACGACACTTGGCAAATTTCTGTTAGTTTCTAAATAGTGATAGCAAAATCTAGTAGTAGTATGTGGCGCTTTGTAATTGGCTGTACTTTGTGAACTTGGTAGTATGACATATGCCAGCTTGTAATAAGTCGGGAATTTTCCCTCTCTACAGTGCAGGCGTGTGGCTAATGCAAGAGGCACTTGGAGGCACGTGGCAAAAAACATAGAAGCTTTTGGTGGAGTGTGACGATACGTGTGGGATAAGAATGAACTTTGGTTTGAGTAAGTAGACCGATTTACAAACAGGGAACTAATCTATGTGTCGAGTGAAGAGTTAGCGATTATGCTATTGCTATTGACTTGTTGGTGAGATGTTAGATAGAATTGCTAAAGAAGTGGCTCTGATATCATGTTGAAGATAAGAGAAAAGAGAGAGAAAGAGCACAAAAGAGTAAAGTGGGTAATTTGTATGTATTGTACATTGGTGTGTGTATCATTGACATTGGGAAAGGCCTAAATATTTAGGTCTTAAGTTTTTGTACAATGAACAAATATCCTTGATTAGGGCTAAGACACAGTAATGGGTCCTTGATTTTAGCTCAATCAAGGAAATATACAAGGAAACTAATTGCAATATACTAACAAAAAAAATTAGTAATAGGAGAGATTTCTAGATAGATCAGGATAGGCTTTCGTATCGTGATTGTCCTTCAGTGGAGTAATCATACCACCATTAACAAACATGGAGAATACAGCAATGTAAGGAGATGATTTTCTTTTTACATGGTGTTTTTTTTTAGTAGGGACGGCCATATCCAACCACTGTACCTAACCACTTCTTTGAGTGCCTTCCAATGGTTTGGTCTCTATTCTATGCTCAACAAGACAGGATAAATTTGAAAAGAGGTGTACTGAATCTACTCAAAACTCAATACAATACTCCTCAATATTGAGGAGGAGGAGGAATTTGGGATTGGTGCTTTAATTGTTGTTTCTTTCGGCAATCAGCATGCATGTTTGTTTTTTGGTGTTACTTCGTGTTAAAATTGGAGGTGATGATGGCAGTAACCAAAAGTATACTACTGCCTACTGGGAGCCTAAGTCATAACTCACAAGTGCAATGATGGCAACGATGGGAAACAGATCGATAGTGGTGGAGGGAAGTAGAGCACTTGCTAAGTGTAAAAGATAAAAGAACATGAAATGAAAAAAGAAAAAGGTGGGGATAGTAAAAAAAAAGATTGTATGAATTATTAAAAATATGTTGATGTGATTTAATTCAAAACTAAATTTACGGAAGATTTTTTTTTTTTTTTTCAAATGATAGGTGATACATAATATTAAGGGTACAGATGTAAATTTTGAAATTGTGATAGGTAAAACCAAAATTACTCAAAACCTTAAGGTTATGAATTGTAATTTTGTCTTTGCCTTATCTAGCCTTTAGTTTCATACAATTTATTTTTCACTATTTTCAAGTAGGTTGTTTAAAAATATTGTATCTTGAAAGAAGAAATGGAGGTTTCAAATTTTTACTTTCAAAAAAATATTAGATTTTACAAAACTTCCAAAATCAATCTCTCTCTCTTCAAGTGGTCCTTCCTTGAAGGGATCTCTCCCTCTCTCTCTCTCTCTCTCCTCTCCTATTAAATGATAAGAAATCCCTTCAAGGCAGGACCACTTTATGTTCCCACTTCTATCAAGTAAACTCCTCCGAATACATTGAACTCGGGACCTTATAATAAGAAAGACCAAATAAACTTTACCTTTGTGGTTGAGCGGAACTCTCCCAAATCTCAAACTAGAGATAAATAATTATATAGTTGTTAGCCTTATTATATGTGTAGAGTGCGCAATGATTTTTTTTATTTGTCTAATGTTATAATTTTCTTTCTTTTTTTAATTTTAAATTTTGTATAAGTTTGTTTTGAAAATATGAATTAGTAAAAGAGTGTTCTATTTTGTAGGCATTTTAAATGGAGTAGGAGATATATTTTTACCGAGTTATCCTTAAGTTTTTTCTTAATTAAACTTAAAATTTAGAAGTATTTCAGATTCACGTAAAAATCCAATTCAACACAAAAAATCCTATTACAAATAATATAAAAAGATATATACATGCAAGGTGAAAAGTGCCCAAATCTCATATGTATATTATATATTTCATTCACTACAATTTGAACGTGATTCTAAATCCGATTCCCATCTCCACTGTATCTGTACTGCTTAAATTTGGGCCAGTGGCTAGTCACTACTTACTAGTGCGAATTCCAAATCATGAGGACTCAACAATCACTTATTGTGAAAGTCGAAATTAAAACTTACCCCATAAGTAACTTTTTGGGTAAATTCCACTCGCATGAGGTTTTGACTAATGCGAACAAGATCTAAAACTTTTTAAAACTAGCTAGTCGGGTCCTGAAGTCAGTTTAATTACAAAACAATTAATTATTTTTTCTCAAACTGTTTAAAAGATTAAATTGGCTTTAGGAACTAAATTAGTTAGTTTTGAAAAGTTTTGGACTTAGCTAACATTAGTCCAAATCACTGGGGTTGTAAAAGAGATTTACTTTTTTTCTTTTTTTTTTTAAGTTTTCACAGCACTTATACATTTAATTTTTATATGGTTATTACTGAAAAAAATTGAATCAAAGCATCTCTATCTAATTATATGCTGATTGGATATCATCCTGTATTCTTTGTTATGCTGATTGGATAACACCACCTAGCCCGTATCAAATTATAAAAGTTGAGAGGGCAAAAAGAAGCACAAAAAAGCAAACCCCAAAAGCCAAAACCAAGCTTTTTATCTTCAGAGACAAAACTAATTCAAGACAATATTAAATCTTCAATTAATAGTAAATATGAGTAACACTAATAACTAAATTCCAAGAACCCCACCTTTAAAAAATAAAAATAAAAATAAAAAATCTAGCCTACACCGCCACTACAGATCCCAGTGAGTGAAACCGGGAATCGACAAAGCGCCCCAGCCGTTGACGCAGCCTGATCATCAGGAGCAGGCGGAAGCACCCTTCCATCAGCAAACAACAGCCGTCCATTCCTCTGACTCTGCTGCGGCTGCTCCACCACCACACCACCTTCAAGCTCCTCCGCCGCCGCACCAAAAAACGCTCCGTCCCCAAACCTCCTCTCCACCTCAAGAAACTCTCCCAGCGAAGATGGTCTCGCCTCTTCGTCCCTACACAGCCTCCACCACCTCCGCCGCCTCTCCACCATTATCTGCGGCGGAACGCCGCCGTTGCTTTTTCTTGTCTTCTTGGCCTTCCTCGACACGGACACGGACACGGACACGGTTACGTGGGGGTCTCGATGTTGTGATGGGGCTCTGAAAGTTATAGCAGGGAAGCTCACACCCATTAGAGTCCCCAAAGTTGTGCTTCTGTCATGAAAAAATGACCCTGTAGACTGAACCAAAAATGGAAAGAAATTAACCAAAAAAAAGAAAAGGAGATAAATTTAAAGAATTTGAAGGAATTTGGGAAAATGGGTACACCTCAGTGTCAAGATCGGAAGAGGAAACGGAGGAGATTGTAGGAGATGAAGGTGGAGGTAGCATATCATTTGCTGGATCTAGCATTTCTTTCTCTTTTGCTTTGTGACAGAGACGTTGTGCGTGTGTGTGTTCCTTCTTGTAGATAGAGTAAGAGTAACGCAGTGAGTGAGAGACACTTTATTACAATCAAGTAGAAATGTGGCAAGATCAGAAGTAATGCAATGTAATGGAAAAGTATTGGAGTTCAAGTGTTTGCAAAGGAAGAAAGAAATTGGGGGCGGATTGGATGGTAACGTGTGGGGTTTTGTTTTAGGAAGTAAGATTTGTGTTTGAAATGATTGATGTTGTTGTCCTCATCACCAATGGACTGTACTGTAGTGTGTACCCCTTTTTGTTTTTGTTTTTTGAAATAGTATTGAAATTTGAAAAGGTCCCTCGAGGTTTTTTTAGGAATATAATGTTAATCATTGATGTCATCTCCGTTGAGTGGTCAATGTCTCTTATATAACAGAAATGAGGATTTATTATACATACATCAATAATTCCCCAAGATAGAGCCACTGTTTAAACTTTAAACCACAATTTTCTTTCAAGGAATCCATTAATTTATGGTGGGGTCGTAGTCTTCAAATTCTTCCTAACAATCTTTCTTGTTTTCCTAGCGTTAAAAATTAATAAATACTTAGTAAAAAAACAAAAAGAAAAAAAAAAAGAGAAAAGAAGAAGAAAAGAAAAAAGCTTTCAGGTCTTCTTCGTCAAGCAATGTCTAGACTCATTTCCATTAGATTTAGCTCAAATTCAAGCAATAATTATAGAATATTACAGATTCAGGGTATAATAAATATACATTTTCTCCTTTCACGTTGTAAGGACACAGTTTTGGCCTTAAGCCCAGATGTGTGATCGGGCCGGCTCAAGTGGCCTACACAATAGAATTTGTAGAGGATGGGCTTAAAGCCTAGATTTCTTGGGGCTCTAGAAGGCTATGGGATAAGGGTTAAGTCCGTTACGGGCGTACTGAGAGTTGGGGGAACAGTTCTGCCTCTCCTCGGACGTGTGCTGAGGAGCCTATGTCCAGGCTTTCCCTTTTTTTTTTCTGAGAGAGAGAGAGAGACTTCTTTCCTTAGAGAAAATTCAGATCCCCTTCCTTGGATCCATCCTCCTCTATTTATACTTCCCATTCCTGGTTCCCATCTGTCTTTTCCCTGAAAACGCTCCCCAATGCCTATAAGGCTGTCCACCGTCCTCTCAGAAGTCATTTCTCCATTAATGCGGCCAGGCGGGTAGGTGAAAGGCCTTTAATGCGGTGGCAGTAGCTTTATGCAGGGCACGTCTCCCTTGTCTCCCTCCTCGGCGTCTCGTTAAGGCCTGGGATGACTCGCCGAGCTTTAGGAGCTCTTCCCTGGACGTCGTGCTACCCCCTTCTGTCCCTGACACTTGTGTCCGAGGAGACCATCTCCTCGGATCCTCATCCAACAGGCTGGCGATCTGGTCGGCGGGCCTTCGGCCCCCAGTTTTAGGAGGCCCTATCCACGACTCATGGCCCCTTTAGCGGAGTCCACGTCCTCGGACCAGGCCCCAAGCCCATATGGTGTTTTGACGCATTTACCCCCCACAATAGCCCCTCAAAAAGTCGTTTGACTCCGATCCGAGGAGGCATATGGGTTTTTGACCTACGAATCTTTCCTTCACGTGCCATTTAAGTTGTCACACGTGCGGAGCCCGCCCACGCCTTTTGGGCAAATCTTTGACGCTTCGTTACACGTAACGCCTGCATTAATTGCACCGAGTAACTCCCTGTCGCGCACGTTCAATGGCGAGATGGGGATCCAACGGCTTGGATTTGTTCCCGAAATTTTGAGCGGGAGGTTTCCCACAAAACGCCGCTCCCCAACCATCTAAAACGCTTCGGTAGTCGCGACACTCCTCATTTCTTCCAAAAAGCGATCTTACTGCAGAGCCATCCAATCTTTCTCTTTCTCTCAAGAAGTTCCCAAAGTACGCATGTTCTTCTTCTGTAAGTTTCTCCTCTTCCCAGACTCTTTTCTCCGCGGTTATTAGCTTTTCCTTCCCTTCTTCGCGAATCTTTGTCTTGAGCCTACATTCCATGGGTAGGTTTAAGTGTCTAGTGGATACGGCCTCCGGCATGGAGGGATTCCGGGCCAAGTATCACATCCCTTCGGATGTGGGTCTGGCATACTGTCCCCCTGGGGCCGTAGCAGACTCTAGGAAAGCGGGGCAGGTTGTCATCCCGATTATTGCCTTCCTAGAGGGTGGGATGACTCTTCCTATGAAGGACGTGACTAAGGAGTACCTTCGTAACCATAGGTTATGTCCAGACCAGTGTACACCCAACGTCTTTAGGATTTTAGGCTGTGTCGATGTTCTGAATGGGCAAATGGGCCTCCACCTCACATGGCACGTCGTCGTCTACATGTACGAGTGCCACCGGATGAAAGACGCAGGCTATTACCTCAAATCGAGGTCTAGTGCGGTTCGGCTCATCTCTTGCTTGCCCAAGTCCAATAAAGGCATGAAGGACGATTATCTCGTCGTAACCGGGAGGTGGCATGACAGCCTCCATTGCCCCGTGAGGGAGGGGCACCCAGGTGTGATTCCCTAGGACTTAGAAGTTCTTGTTTATGTAGTTTTGCCCCATTTCAATTCCCTTGGTAGTTTCATTGTTACTTGATGTTTTCTTTGTTTGATTCGCTGCGAGCGTCTAACCATGTTCAGTTCCTCTGCTCTCTTTCCTGCAGATAAGCAGCACACGTCTCCTCGTTTGGGCGACGTCAACATCTCGGACCTCAACAAGGTTCTGAGATCCGAGGTCTTCGTGAACGCCGACCTGCAGGTGAGGGTTGCCCACCTTATCTTGGGGTACGACCCCATTTCAAAGGTCTTTGGCGAGGTTGATGACGCTATCCTCGCCGGCCACCGGAGGTGATCACGGATAGACGTACGCTACCCAGAGTTCCTCGCCCCCCGTGCTTTGCTGGACGCGCCCTCCACCATCCTGTACGGCCAGCCTGTTGAAGCCATTCCTTTGGCCACACAGCAAGAGGACCGGATCGTCCGAGAAGAGTCCGCGGCTTCCTATTCATCCCTTGGCGACGAGATTGATAGGTTCCGCCTAGAGGAGGCAGAGAGACCGTTAGGGAGCCACGTGGCTAACATTTCGGACGAGGAAGAGGGCACCTTGGACAGGAACTCCTGCATCGCGGGGTTAGTTATTGCCCAACCAGAAGACTCCTCCGAAGAAGACGACGACATGACGTCTTTAAGAGATCTCTTTGCCAGGAAGAGGGGGGGTCCCAGTCTCCAAGGGTAATGCCTCTGGGTCCTAGCCGAGGATGCTCCCACCTTCACCTCCCCCTCCCTCCGACCTACTCCCTCCTCCTCCCAACATTCCGAAGAAAAGGAGGAACGAGAATGAGGAGGTAGACAGAGAGAGGGAGAAGAAGCAGAAGCACCAGAGGCAGCTTCAGCAGCAACAACAGGTTACAAAAGGCGGTGGGCGAGCCTCGTCCGTCAAGAGCGGGGAGATCCACGAGTTGGCCGAGGTCCGCCGAGGCGAGTCTAGTTGGTCCCCCGCTCTGGAGGTGGACGGAGCTCCAGTGTCCCTCCAAGCGAGCATCAGGGACTTCTAGAGAGGTCACGCCTCCCACGTGCCCAATGCCTTGGAGCAGCCCCTCCTCCTGCCTAGGGACATGGAGGACCTGGGAAGGATGGGTCGGACGCGCCTCTTCCTCTCACTCAAGAGGAACTTAGGTCTGGTAAGCACCGAACATTTAGTTTACTGTTGTCGTCACAGTTCCCATGCGTGCTAACTTTGGTTTAACATGCTTCTGTTGGAACCCTTTCCGCAGGCCATCCAGGAGGCCTTTGCTGCAGACGTGATGGTGGATCACTACCAAAACCAGGTCGGCGCCGAGCAGGCGGCCAAGGCCGAGGTTGAGAGGGAGCTGACCTGCGCTGAGGCAGAGAAGACCGACCTGGCCATCAAGCTAGCCGCAGAGCAGAATGAGAGGAAAAGTCTTGATGCGGGGCTAAAGACGGCTATAGCGCAGGCGCAGGCGCAGGCGCAGGCCCAACGCAAGCTCCTACAGCAAAGGGTCGAGGCCTTGGCCAAGGCGAGGCAAGAGGTCTTCAACCTAAGGAAGGAGCTTGCACAGGCCCAAGAAACGGCTCGCACCATCAGGGAGACGGTGGAGGCTGCTACCAGGGCCGCTTTCAATGAGGGGGTCGAGGCGACAGTGAGCCGCCTGACCAAGAAGTTAGGCGAGCTGTGCAGGGAGTACTGCCAGCAAGTTTGGGTCGAGGCCTTAAATGCTGCGGAAGTCCCTGCCGGCTCCAAGTTGAGGGCAGCCGAGAAGGTCTAGTATCCCGAGGACATTAGGCTCGTCGAAGACGCTCCTTTAACTCTAGTCGCCCCCGAGATCGCGGGCTCGACGCTGCCCCACTCCTCCCAGAAGCAAGTCCCACCCCCCGAAAGGGGTTATCGCCCCTAAGGATGGGGCTGAGGAGGGGTTGGGCGAGCCAGCCGGCCAGGTCCTGCCTCCGCCTAAGCCGAAGGACAAGGGAAAGCAGGTCCAAGACCCGTCCGAGGTCGCGACAAAAGAAGCAGAAGGCCAAGCTAAAGAGACCCACTCTAAGCCGGCAAAGGAACCCCTATTGAAGATCAAGGGGTAGGCAGACTCAGGCTCCCTTCGTCACCTTGCGTAGACTTTCACTCTCATCGGCTATTTTTGTGTAGATTTTTTGCATTTTTCCTTGTACTTCTTTATTTTAGCTTTGTCTCGAACAGCTTATTATTTATGAATTTCATTATCTTACCTTTATAGCGTAACTTCTTGATGCATGAATTTCATTATCTTACCTTTATAGCGTAACTTCTTGATGCATTATGGTTATTATGGTATTGCTTGTATTATTGTGCCATGTGTTGCATGTGAATGCTAAGTAACTCAATATCCAAGGCAGTAGCTTAGTGCCCAAGGGCGTGTTCGAAATTAGGATAGGCGCGGCCTTACTATGAAGGCATTTCAACTTTTGGTTAGACTGCGTGTAAGTCTCTTAGTTTAAAATGGGTAGTCTGTTAAATCCTCCCAAGTCAGGAGGTCCGAGGGCCTAACACCGAGGGCCTAACGTAGCTTAAGTTGATATCAACGCTCAACGAAAAAATGAACTGCGTGTTAACAGGAATTGGAACTGGCTTAGCCAAGATTGACATTAACACTTAATATATAAATTGAACCGTGTTAAATTTTCCTAAGGCAGAAGGTCCGAGGACCTGGCTTAGCCAAGGTTGACATTAACACTTAATAAATAAATTGAATCGTGTTAAATTTTCCTAAGGCAGAAGGTCTGAGGACCTGGCTTAGTCAAGGTTGACATTAACACTTAATAAATAAATTGAACCGTGTTAAATTTTCCCAAGGCAGAAGGTCCAAGGACCTGGCTTAGCCAAAGTTGGCATTAACACTTAATAAAAATTGAACCGTGTTAAATTTTCCCAAGGCAGAAGGTCCGAGTACCTGGCTTAGCCAAGGTTGACATTAACACTTAATAAAAATTGAACCGTGTTAAATTTTCCCAAGGCAGAAGGTCCGAGTACCTGGCCTAGCCAAGGTTGACATTAACACTTAATAAAAATTGAACCGTGTTAAATTTTCCTAAGGCAAAAGGTCCGAGGACCTGGCTTAGCCAAGGTTGACATTAACACTTAATAAAAATTAAACCGTGTTAAATTTTCCCAAGGTAGAAGGTCCGAGGACCTGGCTTAGTCAAGGTTGACATTAACACTTAATAAAAATAGCGACAAAGACTAGCATAGTGACAATTATCGTGATACAATAAAATCCCAGTGTAGGGCGCTCACGCTTTTCATTAGTAATAATACCTTCGGAGGTTATTTACATTCCAGGGTCGTTTTACAAGTTTGTTTTCTAAGTCGGCGAGATAATACGACCCTATGCCGGCCACTGAGGTGATACGATAGGGCCCTTCCCAGTTTGGTCCCAATTTTCCCCACAATGGGTCCCTAGCGGTCCCGACGACTTTTTTCAAAACTAGGTCTCCCGGAGAGAGAGGCCTGGATCGTACGCGGGAGTCGTACCCCCGCTTGAGCTTCTGCTGGTAGCAAGCTAGCTTGACCATAGCGCTTTCCCGCCTTTCTTCCACCAAGTCCAGCCCCTTCAGCAGCATGTCGTCATTAGCGTCTGAGGCGAAAAACTGCGCCCTTATCGTCGGGAACCTTATCTCCACCGGGATCACGGCCTTGGCGCCATACATCATCGCAAAAGGGGTCTCCCCTGTGGACCTCCGCAGTGTGGTTCGGTAAGTCCACAGCACGTGTGGTAACTCATCCACCCATCTGTCCTTCGCATCATCCAGTCTTTTCTTGAGTCTATTGACTATCGACTTGTTAACCGCTTCAGCTTGCCCATTCCCCTACGGGTAGGCTAGGGTGGAGTACCTGTTTGCGATGCCGAAGTCCCCACAATACTTCCTGAAGGCTTTGCTGTCGAACTGCAGTCCATTGTCAGAGACTAGCGTATGCGGGATCCCAAATCTGGTAATGATGTTCTTCCAGGCGAATCTTTTTGCGTCCATGTCCCAGATATTGGAGAGTGGCTCAGCCTCTACCCACTTAGTGAAATAGTCTGTTCCGACGAGTAGCCATCGCTTGTTGCCCACTGCCCTCGGAAACGGTCCTATTATGTCCAAGCCCCACTACGCGAACGGCCAAGGGCTGACCAACGGATTAAGAACCCCATAAGGTTGGTGAATGTTGGGGGCAAACCTCTGACATTGATCGCATTTCCTCGCGTACTCCTGCGCCTCTCTTTGCATATTCGGCCACCAGTACCCCTGCGTGAGGGCCTTGTGCGCCAGTGACCTTCTGCCCATATGACTACCGCAGATGCCTTCATGCAACTCCTTCAAGAGCTACTCCGTCTCTTCCGGATGCACACACAGCAAGTAGGGCCCCGAAAACGAGCGTTTATAAAGTTTGTTGTCCTCAGATAACTAGAACCGAGGAGCCTTCCTGCGGATCTTGTCGGCCTCAGCCTTCTCCTCCGGCAGTATGTCGTGTATGAGGAAAGACACTATGGGGTCCATCCAACTAGGTTCTGCTCTGACCTGTGGGACCCTGATGGCCTGAAGACCCGGACTGGTTGGCCTAAGCAGGTCCTCAACGAGAATGACCCGCTGGAGGCCCTGTGCCGAGGAGGTTGCGAGCGTGGCCAGCGAATCTGCGTGGGTGTTTTCGCTTTTGGAGATATGCGATAATGCGAAGGATTCGAACTTGGCCTACAGGTGCTTGGCGCGGGCTAAATACTCTCGCATTCTCGGTTCCCTGGCCTCCAACTTCCCTTCCACTTGGCCGACCACCAGCTGTGAGTCTGATAACGCTCGCACTACCTTTCCCCCCATTTTCAGAAGCATGTCCATTCCCACCAGCAAGGCTTCGTACTCGGCCTCATTATTGGTAGCTGGGAACGCTATCTTTAGAGACTTTTCAATGACGACCACATCCGGAGATATCAAGACTATCCCAGCGCCTGAACCTCTTTGGTTGGAGGCTCCGTCTACATAAGCTTCCCACACCAGAGGCTTCTCTCACGAGACCACGCCGACTCGCTTTCCTCCCAAGCTACACCCCCCTGGGCCTTCCTCTAGGGAAGGCTCAGTGAACTCTGCCACCAGGTCGGCCAGGACTTGCCCCTTCACAGATGTACGAGGCAGGTACTTGATGTCGAAGGCCCCCAAAAAGGTTCTCCATTTGGTAATTCTGCCGGAATAGTCGGCACTCCATAGCACGGACTTAAATGGGAGTTGGGTCAGCACGACGACCGTATGAGATGAAAATAGTGTGGGAGCCGGCGCGTCGCGTGCACCACGGCCAGAACCGCCTTTTCCATCGGTAAGTATCGAATCTCGGCCTCCTGTAGGGACTTACTAACGTAATAGACCGGTCTTTGTATACCGTTGTCGTCCCGTATCAGCACCAGGCTAACGGCGTGGGCGGCCACAGCTAGGTATGCAAACAGCACTTCGTCTAGATCAGGGCGGGACATAACGGGTGGCCGAGAGAGGTATTCCTTCAGCTGCTGGAAGGCCGAGGAGCATTCCTCGGTCCATTCGAATCCCTTCCATTTGTTCAGCAGCTGGAAGAAGGGTTGGCATCTATCCGCAGATCGGGAGATGAACCTACTGAGGGCAGCCGTCATTCCAGCCAGCCTTTGGACCTCCTTCTGGTTCCGAGGTGGTTGCAGGTTACAGATTGCAGAGATCTGTTCAGGGTTGGCCTCAATACCCTTGTGAGTAAGCATGTAGCCCCAGGAATTTGCCAAACCCTACGCCGAAGGAGCATTTGGAGGCGTTCAGTCGCAACCTATGCTCCTGTAAAGTCTGGAACGTGCTGCCCAGGTCGGCCACATGCTCTGATATGGCCCTGCTCTTCACAACCATATCGTCTACATATACCTCAACGGTTTTTCCCAATTGCGCCTCGAACATCCGGGTCATCATCCTCTGATAGGTAGCCCCTGCATTTTTCAGGCCGAAGGGCATCACCTTGTAATGGTAGTTACCAGTGGGGGTCACAAAAGCAGTTTTCTCCTGGTCTTCTAAAGCCAAAGGTATCTTGTGGTACCCCTAAAAGGTGTCTAGGAAACTTATACGTGGGTGGCCGATCGTCGCGTCTACCAGCTGATCTATGCGAGGCATCGGGAAAGGGTCCTTGGGACAGGCTTTGTTGAGGTCCGTGAAGTCTACACACACTCTACACTTCCCACTTTTCTTCTTCACCACGACTGTGTGTGCCAACCATTCTGGATAGAACACTTCCTTGAGAGCCCCTGCTCTCTTGAGTTTAAAGACTTCCTCCTTAACGGCCTCAGCATGCTCCACAGAACAGCGCCGAGGGGGTTGCTTCTTCGGCACTACCGCCGGGTTGACGTTCAGGTGGTGACATATGAAGTTTGGGTCGACTCTAGGCATTTCATGCTCGTCCCACGCAAACACGTCGAGGTTCCTCTTCAAGCACGCGACTAATTCTCCCCTTTCTTTGGTCGGCAACCCAGCCCCAATCTGGAAGAACTTTTCTGGGTCATTGTCTACAAGGACCCTGTCTAACTCCTCACACACGGACTCCTCCGCCACCATTCCTCCAGTGGTGGCGGAAGAGGCTAATTGCTATGAGGTCGGAGCAGCCGGAACTGAGGGTTTGGGGTCCGGCCTGCGCAGAACTACGACGGTCAGGCACTGTCTCGCTGCGGACTGACTCCCAATAATTTCCTCGACTTGGCCGCCGAAAGGGAACTTCACCTTAGCGTGGAGAGTGGAGGAGATAGCCTCTAGGGCGTGTAGCCAAGGTCTCCCCACAATGGCCGTGTAAAGGGAATAGGCGTCCACCACAATGAAATCCACTTCTGCCACTGTTAGACCTGACTGTACAGGCAATCTGATCTGCCCCTTGGGGATCACTACCTTTCCCTCGAAGCTTATCAATGGCGAGTCATAGGCCGAGAGGTCCTCTTCCCTCAGGTTCAGCCCCTTGTACAGGTCGGGGTACATGATGTCCGCGCCACTTCCTTGGTCCACCATTACCCTTTCACATCGTAACCTCCAATCCTCAGCATTATGACTAGGGCGTCATCGTGGGGTTGGATGGTCCCTTCCTTGTCCGCGTTCGAGAAGGCCAATGTGGGCGGCTCATTGCCCTTAATCTTCTTTAGCTCGGAGCTAGAGCCCTCAACATGGGCTCACGCCACAGTCATCACCCTGGAAGGGCGCGAGCCGATCCTTCCAGGAGCGGCGAGAATGACATTGATGGTTCCCAGAGAAGGCCTCGGGGCATGGTGGCCCTGGCTTGCCAGCCTAGGGTGTTCTCTCTGCCCCTCATACTGGTGCATGAACTGTCTCAACTTTCCCTCCTTTGTCAACTGTTCTAGGTAGTACCGTAAGCTCTTGCAGTTCTCAGTCGTGTGGCCGTTCTCTTGATGGTACTGGTAGTGGAGGTTCTGGTTACGCTTTGCGAGATCACCTATCATTTTGTTGGGCCACCTGAAATAGGGCTCGTGACGAATTTTCTTAAACACCCGCTGTATGGGTTCGCGAAACACAACGTCGACCACCTGCGTTGTTATTTGACGCGGTTGCCCGACGAATTCTCTCCTTGGCCTACTGTTGCCGTACTTGTCCAACCTGAAATCCCTCCTCTCTTGAGGGATAACCTTCGCCCTTGCCTTCACTTGTAGTTGATCCTCCTCCACCGGCGTGTACTCGTCGATGCGGTCCATGAGCCGACGCACGCTCTTGACGGGCCTCCTGGTCAGTGACTTCCTCAGGTTATACTCGTTTGGAAGGCCGACCTTGAAGGTGCTTATGGCAACTTCGTCGAAGTCCCCATTAATCTCGTTGTACATCTCCCAGTATCTGTCGATGTACGCCCTAAGGGTCTCCCCCTCCCTCATGGCCATGGACAACAGTGAGTCTAGAGGCCGAGGGACCCTGCTGCATATGATGAATCGCGAGCCGAATGCCCCGGTGAGCTCCGCGAAGGAATCGACAAAGCCCGCCTTAAGACCGTTGAACCATTTCATCGCGACGGGTCCCAGGCTGGAAGGGAAGATCTTGCACATTAGGGTTTCATTCTTCGAGTTCACCGCCATCCTCTAGATGAAGTGGCTCACGTGTTCCACTGGGTCCATCCTTCCGTTGTAAATTGTGAAGGTTGGCTGGGTGAACCGCCTTGGAAGTTTTCCCTTCTCAATCCTCCGAGTAAAGGGTAACTTAGAAATCTGGTGGAGCGCCTTGCTCAGTGCATTGTTGGCCAGGCCCCTGGAGGGCATCCTCTTATCCTTAGGTTGGCGATGGTGTTCGTCCTCTTGGGAAGAGGACTCGTAAGGGGGAGTCCTCGACCTAGAACCGTCGGAGCTACTGCTAGCGTTCGTTAAGGACTGGTCTGAAGGGGAGGGCGTGCGCCTTCGTTTCTCCCGGCGCAGCTTCCTTCTCAGATGGTCAATCTCCCTTTGCAGGGTCTCAATGCTTTTTTCGCGGGAGGCTCTACTTCCATCGCGTGCATGGCTCCTCCCGCGCGTATGTTCCGTGCGCACGCTGGCTTCGCGCTCTTTCTCCCGCTCTAACCGCACAAATTGCTCCTCGCGTTGGGACCCCCTGGACTTCGCATGACGTGAACCTGAACCTTCCATGATACTTCCAGTCCCTTTCGTCAAGGCTCCCCACAGACAGCGCCAATTGTAAGGACACAATTTTGGTCTTAAGCCCAAATGCGTGACCGGACCGGCCCAAGTGGTCTACACAATAGAATTTGTAGAGGATGGGCTTAAAGCCTAGACTTCTTGGGGCTCTAGAAGGCTATGGGATAAGGGTTAAGTCCGTTGCAGGCGTACTAGGAGTTGGGGGAATAGTTCTGCCTCTCCTCGGACGTGTGCCGAGGAACTTATGCCCAGGCTTTCCCTCTTTTTTTTGAGAGAGAGAGAGAGAGAGAGAGAGAGAGAGAGAGAGAGACTTCTTTCCTTAGAGAAAATTCGGATCCCTTTCCTTGGGTCCATCCTCCTTTATTTATACTTCCCATTCTTGGTTCCCATCTGTCTTTTCCCTGAAAACGCTCCCCAATGCCTATAAGGCTGTCCACCGTCCTCTCAGAAGTCATTTCTACATTAATGCGGCCAGGCGGGTAGGTGAAAGGCCTTTAATGTGATGGCAGTAGCTTTATGCAGGGCACGTCTCCCTTGTCTCCCTCCTCGGCGTCTCGTTAAGGCCTGGGATGACTCGCCGAGCTTTAGGAGCTCTTCCCTGGATGTCGTGCTACCCCCTTCTGTCCCTGACACTTGTGTCCGAGGAGACCATCTCCTCGGATCCTCATCCAACAGGCTGGCGATCTGGTCGGCGGGCCTTCGGGCCCCAGTTTTATATCCATGACTCACGGCCCCTTTAGCGGAGTCCACGTCCTCGGACCAGGCCGCAGGCCCATATGGTGTTTTGACGCTTTTACCCCCCACACATGTAATAGTCACTTAGTCATGTAATAGTCACTTAGTAATTAAATTTATGGTAGAACTTGTTTTCATGTGGAATAAGACAATACACATTTAATATAATTTAGATTCTCGAAAAAAAAAACATTTAATATATTCTAAAAATAATCATTCTAATGAGTGCCCTTAAAACAATGGTTTTAATAATTCATTTTAAAAAAGTTTTGACACCACTTTTATACAAAATGAAAAAAACTGTCAAAATATTAATTTTTTTCTTTTTCTTTAAAACTTTCTTTAAATGGATTGTTAACCATTACTCTTGGGGCATCTGTTAGCATTTTCTTCTAAAAGTAACATATTCCTTAATTTTTTTTATTAGAGTTCAACCACTTGGCACAATTTTTTTATATACTCATGGTGACCACAATCCATCCTCCAATCATTTTGTTTTTATTCAA
Source organism: Castanopsis chinensis (assembly GCA_032878915.1). NCBI lineage: Eukaryota > Viridiplantae > Streptophyta > Magnoliopsida > Fagales > Fagaceae > Castanopsis > Castanopsis chinensis. Next base: position 5,625,669 of record JAVQMG010000108.1, on the reverse strand, counting down.
ATTTGATAATTAGTTTGAGCAAAATAAAATTAATTTAAAACCCTTAAGTGATGTTTGGCATGGAGGAATCCATATTATCCCCGGCATCCAGATTGCAAGAAATCACATTCGAATGTGATTTCTTACAATCTAAATGTCTTGAAATATAATTATTCCTATGTTTGATTTATTCATAAGAATCTTAAAGGAATTATTTATTTTTCTCATACTATCCTTAGATTTATAAACCCAATATCAATTTTTAAAAAAAAATTCCTCTAACTAAAAATAACAAACAAAATATAAACTATAAATTACGACAAATTCATTAAAACTATAATTTAACACTTCAAACTGACATGTATAATACAAAAATAACTATTTAAATTCTTTTTCTTTATGAAAATCACAACATCATGTTTTGTTAATAAATATTTTATTTTATTTTAGCAAAGAACCAATCCAAATAGGAGATATAAATATTTTATTTTATTTTGATATTTATGTTGTTGTGGCTAGAAGAGATAAAAATAAAGGAATAGATGATAATTTGATATAGTATGAACTTATTTACAAATTTACCATAATACAATCTCAAGTTTATATAATAAGTATATTTTAAATATTTATACACATAAACATATAATATTGTACCTACATTAATCGAGTCTTATATTCCTAAGCTTGTTCATGAAAATATTATTATATTTAAGTTTGATTTGTTTAATAGTTGAGTCTTAGGCTGTGTTTGATTCTATGTAAAATGTTTTTCAAATGTAAAATATTTTTAGATGTAAATATTTTCTGGAAAAGAAAATATTTTTAGGTGTTTGGTGGCACTCTAAAAAATGCTTTGAAAAATATTTTTAAGTGTTTGGTTGTGTTCTTGAAAATGCTATAAAAAACACATTTTTTACTAGTTACTCACATTTTCTCAACTTCCAAACAAATATATAATATCATTTCTCAATATATAAACACAAAAGAAACAAAAGCAAATAAAAACGTTCATCAAATCCGATCAAATTGAGAGAGAGAGAGAGAGAGAGAGAGAGAGAGAGAGAGAGAGAGAGAGAGAGAGAGAGAGAGAGAGAGAGAGAGTGGAAAAGAAAGGCAAATTGAGAAATAGAGGGAGATCAGTCATGGGCTAGCCAGTGGTTCGATCTAGAGGCGATGAAGGCGATTCGGTCATGGTGAGTCGCTCGACTTACGGTGGTTTGCTCGACATGGGTAGAGAAAAAGAGGACAGATCGATGACATAGGTGGCAAAGGGAGGAAGAGAGAAAGAAGGAGGAAGAGCTTTGCTTGATCGGCGATGAAAGGCATAGCCATAGATAGTAGTGGAATCGAGATTTTCTTGATCAGCGGTGAGAGACACAGCCCAAATGGCAATGGAATTGATCTCAAGTTCAGGTGACTGGCCCCTCTCTCTCTCTCTCTCTCTCTCTCTCTCTCTCTCTCTCTCTCTCTCTCTCTCTCTCTCTCTCTGTTCTTTTAAAAAAAAAAATTGTTTAAAGGTAAAATAGATATGTAATCTATTTTACACTTAAAGCCTTCGTATTTTACAATCAACGAAAATAATTTTTTATTTGAATTATTTTCCGATTAACCCAAACACCCTTGATGGTGTAAAATATTTTCCATATTTTTTTAACACTCGAAACAAACACAGTCTTAAACATGTGTTTTCTGGAGCTGAGTCTAAAATGTTTATTAACATCTCTGCTGATTTAAAAGCTTATTACTTAAAGCAACTACTCAACATCCTCGTCACGTCAAGATGAAAAAAGTGTTTCTTTTTAAACTTTTCCTTTAATGTTTTTCAACGTTTAGGTGAGTCATTTTAGGAGGTTGTCTCCTTAAATTTTTTGTTTTTCTATATTAATGCTTACTACCGCATGTGAAAGTTGTACCTGACAAGTGTCGCATCTAATAAGTATTATTGCATAAACTAGAAAGCAAATGCAGATGTTAGGAGACAGAAAAGTGAATTTTCTTTTTTCTTTTTTTTTTTTATGGAAAACTGGATGAATATCAATAAACTGAAATTGAAGTACAACCGAAGAAAAAGGCATGTAGTAGATAAACATTAGTGACAGTCAAGGTGGAGGAGGCAGTGTTGCACCATGGGAGGAGAGACACGTTTCGAAACCTGAGAAGTCACGTTACATCTTGCATGGTGACCGAGTTCATGAGTGAAATTTTGAAGAGTGGTGAGGTGTGTAGTAAAATGTGTATAATGTTTTAAGTATCAATAAATTTTCTCTTTTATTAAGTGTTTTTTTTTTTTTTTTTTTGTATATTTTACTTGATTGTGGTGAGATTTATTGAAAAATATTTGACAATATATTTTCTTCCTTAAGTGTTATTTCTGAAAAAACTTTTGTAGCGAGAAATCTCAATAACGACCGCATATCACTAGACATAAACAATGTGGTACTCCAAAAAAAACAAAATAATTTCTTAGTGATTACAAAGAAATCAAGTGTACGTGCAACCCAATTTAAATTAGTAAATATCTACCCAAACTTGTCACATCTAATCCCAGATAACAAGCAAGAATAAAGACCACTTGTATGCAATGACAATTGTTAAAACTAAAAGTTCATTTCTACCTACTTAAAAGAAAAATTAAAATCTAAAATATGCTCATAGGTTCTTAAACTGATTCAAACGCAAACCCATAGTACTTGGCGTAAGCATCCCTCGTAGTACTCTACAAACAAAGATGTAAGCTATTAATTAAGCAACATTGTTTTTGATTCTTAATGCCAACAAAACTGTTTGACCTTAAATTATTTTGATCTGATTTGTCCAAGCTTTTGCAAGACAATCATAAAGAAAACATTATAGTATGAATTTATTTGTCCTTAAAATTGAAAACATTATAGTCACCATTTTTCGTTAAAATTGATTTATATAACTCAAAAGTGGCAAAAAGTGAGTAGAAGTGATTTCAAAGAAGGGTGTTCAAAGTTCACCGACATTAGGAAGTAGCGTAGTGGCAAGAGATGATACCATCAGTGCATAGAACATGAGATCACATCACTCATGTAGGGCCACTTCAAACTTTACAGCTCAAAATTGAAGATACAATTCATGTGAAAAAGTATAATATGCCCAAATAATACTCATGAGTAATGACATGGAATGAAAAGTCCCTATAGATCAACAGCCCAAGTTCTTTATTATGTCCTTTTTGACAAATATAAGGGCAACAATATTCTCATGCTGACCAATGAATATGTCAGTACCTGTACGTTCACTTGCACATTCATTATGGGGCATAAATGAATTGTAATTTTAAATAGAAATTAATGGAAATTAAGGCTTCTTGGCTAATCACAATTGGAAATGGTTGTGATAATGGATGTTTACGTTAGGTGCTATACATTATATTATGAGGGTTGGGTGTTTTTTCTTTTTAGGGGGGGTGGGGAGGATTGGAAACAATTACCTACCACATGGTCTTAGTAAATATGCAATAATTGAGGGTTCTAGTTTTTTTAAATAGCTTAATTGGTAAAAATTTTATATCAAAAATCAATTAATATCTTAACCTGATAATAAAAAGCAATCTTCAAGAAGCGGATGCCATGCTATTTATTTTTTTTGAAGTAATTTGCAATAATAAAAAAAAGTGAACTAATTAAAAATCCCACATTGAAAAAATTAAACCAGATAAATAATGGAAACCATTAGCTGCTTATTTAATTGATTCAAATAATCTTCCTCTATATATATGTGTGTGTTTTTCTCAAATTAAAAAAAAAAATAATAATAATAATAATAATAATCAGCCGTGGAAGTTAAGCTACTACCCTTTCCCTGTGGTAAGATTGCAGTATCATCATTCATGGTATCCCTTTTATGAGAATGTTCTTTAGACTGTCAGTATTCCTTTTCCTTTTAATGGTCCCTACGAACTTGGGAATCGACAGTCAGTATTAGCAATGACTGATTCTTCAAATTCTCTGGCAAAGAACATGATTGAATGGTAAGAAATTGGAAAACAGGGGAAGAATAAAAGGCATACCTCATGTTATTCCAAGTAATCAATAGAGAAAAGCCCTAGTTAAGAGAGAATTCTTCTAACTTATGAACTATATTTTTAGAAGACTCATGCTTATTTAACAAAACACAGGCTTGTATCAAAAAAACAAAACACAGGCTTATTCAAATGCTAGCCTAAGACCTTAACATTTTTTCTTTTATACTCCTTCCATCGAGCAGTTATTATTGACAGTTCTTTTTAAGCAAATGTTCAAATATCGGTTCACCATATATCTATTCTCAAATGCACTCCTTGACAAGACTAAAAATGTAAATGTCAAAGTAAGATATAAAGATTAAAGACTGCCCTATCCATTGCCAAGGTTTTTCACCAACCAACCTAAGATTGATTGAAAAATTCAATATACCATGCACTTCGCACAGACTTTATCACTACTGTCTTATGTGACAAACTATGATTTGTTGTATCTTATTATCATATAGACTATTTTTTCTTCTAACTCTTATTAGTCTAGTATGTAAAACAATAATGAAAAAGTGTGTGTGAAACAATGACAGTGTGCAAGACTAGAATTGTGGTGGGCTTGTCGCCAAGCCCACTACAATTTGTACTTCTTTATCCCTTGGCCCAATGGCTGGGTTATTTATCAGCTTGATGTCATAAATGATTTTCTCAATGGTTGCCTTAACTAAAAATAGTTGACATGTCTCACCCCCCTGATTTCCTTCATGGATCCCATTTGCCCAACTCATGCGTGCAAGATTCATTAATCTCTCTAGTCTTAAACAAGCCGTAGGAGCATGGTTTCACCGTCTCACCAATTTTCTCCTCTGGGTTGGCTTTTGTGCATTGAAATTTGATCACTCTTTGTTCATATATAATTATTAATTATGATGGTCTTAACATCTTCACTCTTGTGTGTATTAATGCATCCTTCATTCTCACAAGAAATACACCCCACCGTGTCTCATACTTCATTTCCACCTTAAAATCCGAATTTGCTTTCAAGGACCACTGACCCTTGCATTACTTTCTGGGTATTGAGGCCACTCATCTCACTGTTGGCCTAATTATGTAAAGTTCAAGGAGTAAATTGACGCGTTTCGAACTCTCCCTTGTAGGAGCCGCTCTCTCTTGTCTTTGCACAAGTCTTTTCTCCCTTTTATTTGGGTTCTTTCTGGGTCTCAGTAGCCCATAAGGCTCAGGTAAAATTCTTCTTTAAAATGGATCAAGTCATCATCGATGGGTTTCAGCATCTTCAGCTCACGAAAGAAGAAGAGGAAGAAATCTCTATAGCAGCCACAAGCAGATCAGACCTCTTGGAAGAGTGTGCGCTGAGTCTCTTTGGGCGACTCTTAGCAGATAGGCATCAAAATACACGAGCTCTTAAATCCACGCTAAGATCCGCTTGGAAGATGGGCTCAGATTTTAGGATTGTTGATGTGGGAAGAAATGTTTTCCAGTTTAAGTTCAGCTCCAGCTATCAATTGGAATGGGTAGAGAGAAACGGTCCTTGGAATTTTGACAACAATCTTCTGCTCCTTTGCAGATGGAGGAAAGGTTTGTCAATTGATAATATCTCTTTTACCCATTCCCCGTTCTGGGTCCAAATATGGGGTCTTCCCTTTGAAAGTATGACAGAAGAAATAGGCAAGGATCTTGGCAGCAAGTTGGGTAAATATATTGAATCAGACCGCCGTTCTTGGTTAACGGAACAAGCAAAATTTCTGCGAATCCGGGTGAATATACCTATTGACAAGCCTTTGAGAAGAGGTGCAAATATTGTCAACTCCGAAGGAGATAAGTATTGGATCACTTTCAAATACGAACGGCTTTCTACTTTCTGCTTCATCTGTGGTGTTCTGGGTCATGATGAGAAGCACTGCTCTGGGAATCATCGTGGAACTGAAAATCATAGGCAGTATGGGGACTGGATCCGAGCAAACAGCGATGTTAAGGGAGGATTTGAAAAACAAAAAGCTTCCAGTAGAGACGGAACGGAGGAAAGAATGGATGAAGAGATTGGTGATCGGCATCCTCCGATGTCTGATAATCCGGCGAGGCACTCAATAGCTATGTCCAATCCCACCAACCCCAACATCGCCGGTCAGGGACAATGCAGCAAATCAAGTGGGTTGTCAGCAGAAAACCAGGGACATGATGTCCAGGTACGTCCCTCGAGCCCAACACTCGCTACTGTTGTGCACCCACGTGCTTCCCACGAGCCTTCAGTGACAGAGAAGGATGTAGAACCAATATCTCCCGTTGTGGGCTTTAATATACACCCATCTGAAGCCCAAGAACCATCCAACCCGAGGAAAAATATAGAAAACCCCTCCCCTAAAAATGAGCTCACATATAACCACTTAAGCCCAAAGAGAAGGAATTTGAAAAAAGTGGCTAGAGCCCAAGGAAAAAAGCCTCATAATATGCAAGCACAAAATGTTAGTGGACTCTCGGGTACTAAACGAACAGCCATGCACGACTGTTCATTAGAGAATGTTGAAAATCCTCAGAAGAAGCTTCGTACTCCATACCAAAATGAAGTGCCAAACAATTTGGAGAGATCGGCGGTGGCTGCTGAGCAGCACCGCCGGTAGCAATGAATTCCCTATGTTGGAACTGCCGGGGAATTGGGAACCCCCGGACAGTTTTTGCGCTCCGTGATTATATACGGCGCTGGAATCCCAAACTGGTTTTTCTCTCTGAAACAAAAATTAGGAGTAGACGTATGGAGATTGTAAAATACAGACTGGGTTTTTCGAATGGATTAATTGTTCCTAGCAGAGGTCGTAGGGGAGGCCTTGCTTTGCTATGGTCCAGTGACACTAAATTGGAAATTAAAAGTTTCTCTGACTATCACATTGATGCGATAATTACTGAGGCAACCGATGGCTTTTTGTGGAGGTTCACTGGGTTTTATGGGCATCCAAAGACCCATCTCAGGGAAGAATCTTGGAAACTCCTCTCTCTTCTTAATAGTCAATTTAATATTCCTTGGTTTTGCTGTGGTGATTTTAATGAAATTTTGTCTATGAATGAAAAAGCAGGGGGTGTCCTCCGCTCTCAACGCCAAATGGATAGCTTCCGCCAGGTTGTCAATTTGTGTGGTTTCATGGATTTAGGGTACTGTGGCCCTGATTTTACCTGGTGTAATATGAAAGAGGGGTGCGACAGAATTATGCTGCGTTTGGACAGGGCCCTAGCCACCTCAGATTGGCTTGAGCACTTTAAGGTGGCGAAGGTGCATCATCTTGTTGACACAACTTCTGACCATTGTATTCTCCTCACTACTGACTCTCCTTCCCCTGGCTGCAACAGGAAGCGCCGTTTTCATTTTGAGGCAATGTGGGTTAAAAGGGAAGATTGTAGGGAAATCATTCAAGAAGCTTGGAATTCTGGAACTTTTGCCACTACTCCAGAAGGGATTGCATCAAATCTCCAAAGATGTGAAGTTGCTCTTACTAATTGGAATCAGAATGTGGTGGGTAATATTCAAAAGAAAATTCAGGAGAAAAAAAGGGCTCTTAATACTCTTACCATTGAAGACAGGGGCAATAATGGGGCTGAAATTAACCAACTTAGAAGGGAAGTTAATGACCTCTTAGATAGTGAAGAGACCATTTGGAGGCAGCGTAGCAAGGCTCATTGGTATAGGGAAGGGGACCGAAACACTAAATTTTTCCATGTCTGTGCTTCTGAGAGAAGGAAAAAGAATACCATTCTGGGGTTATGGAATATTAATGGTGGTTGGTGTGAGAGCAAGGAAAGTATTGCTGCTGCTGCAATTTCTTATTTTGAAGGGATTTATTCCACCTCCTATCCATGTGGAATCAATGAGGTTACTGCTGCTCTGCCTAGGTGTGTCACTGAAGATATGAATATTGAGCTCACCAAGGTCTTTACAAGAGAGGAAGTCATCGCGGCGCTTCGGCAGCTTCATCCAACTAAAGCTCCTGGACCCGATGGTATGTCCGCAATCTTTTTTCATAAGTATTGGGACATTGTAGGCTTAAGTATCACAAATATGGTCTTAAATGTCTTGAATTCAAATATGCCCATAGCTGATATAAATAAGACCAATATTGCTCTTATTCCAAAGACCAACCAGCCCTCCAAAATGACTGATTTTCGCCCAATCAGCCTCTGTAACACCACATATAAGATCATATCAAAAGTTCTTGCTAATAGGCTCAGACCAATCCTTCCAAGTATTATTTCTGAAAATCAAAGTGCATTCATTCCGGGTCGTCTCATTTCAGATAATGTCCTTGTGGCCTTTGAGTTTATGCATTATTTAAAGCACAAAGTTGATGGGCTGGATAATTTTATGTCAATTAAATTAGATATGAGTAAGGCTTTTGATAGAGTTGAATGGAATTTTATCAAAGCAGTTATGGAAAAAATGGGCTTTGCCAAAAAATGGGTGGACCTGATTATGCTTTGTATCTCTTCTGTCTCTTACTCAGTTATTATCAATGGTGAAGCATGTGGAAACATCACCCCCTCAAGAGGCATTAGGCAGGGAGATCCCCTCTCCCCGTACCTTTTTCTTCTCTGTGCTGAAAGCTTTTCAGCGCTTATTCATAAAGCAGCCTGTGAAAATCAGATTAGTGGTTTGTCCATTGGCAGAGGATGCCCAATGATCACCCATCTCTTCTTCGCTGATGACAGCCTCCTTTTCTGCAAAGCGGAGGACCAAGAGTGTCAGAAACTTGTCGATATTCTTAATAGCTATGAAGCGGCTTCGGGGCAAAAGATAAATGCCGACAAGTCTTCTATCTTTTTCAGCCCAAACACCCCTCAAGAGAAAAAGGAAAGTATTACAAATATCCTTGGCCCTATGCAAGTTTCTTGGCATAACAAATATCTTGGGTTGCCTTCTATTATTGGAAAATCCAAGGCCCAAATGTTTGCGGAAGTTAAAGATCGGGTGGCAAAAAAACTTACGGGTTGGAAAGGGAAACTTCTGTCAATTGGTGGGAGGGAGATCCTTATCAAGGCGGTAGCCACATATACAATGAGCTGTTTTCAGCTCCCAAAATCCTTGTGCAAAGATTTAGAAAATATGATGAGGAATTTTTGGTGGGGACAAAGAGGCGTTGAGAACAAAATTGCCTGGGTTAGTTGGAGGAAGATGCGTAAATCAAAGCTTCATGGTGGGATGGGCTTCAGGAACATTCAAGCTTTCAACCTTGCTATGTTGGCTAAACAAGGTTGGAGAATCCTTAACAATCCAAACTCATTGATGTCTCGGGTTCTTAAAGCTAAGTACTTTCCTTATGATGAAGTCCTTAACTCTAAGAAAGGAGGCAGCCCCTCTTACACTTGGCGGAGCATTCATAATAGTTTGGAGGTTATTAAAAAAGGAACAAGGTGGAGGGTTGGTAATGGGCGAAGAATTCATATATGGGATGACAAATGGCTACCAACTCCCTCTTTTCACAAAGTGATCACCCCTCAATCAGATTTTAATGATTTTCCAATGGTTTCCTCCCTTATTGATAATGACACTAGGGGGTGGAAAGTTGAAGTGGTCAGGTCCATCTTTTTTCCTTTTGAAACCAGCACAATATTAAAAATTCCCATCAACTATAATCTTCCTGAAGACAGCCTCATATGGATTGGCAACAAGAGAGGGGTATTTACTGTTAAAAGTGCATATCACATTGCCTCAAGCCTTGTGGACTCGACTGAGGAGGGTGAAGGCTCCTCTTCTGATTCTAGAACTTCTCTTTGGAAGCGGATTTGGTGTCTGAAAATCCCTCAAAAGCTCAAAATCTTTGCTTGGAGGTCGTGTGTAAATGGTCTCCCAACCATGTTCAACTTAAGCCGTAGGGGTATTCACTGCTCTAGTTTCTGCCCTATTTGTGATAAGGCATTGGAATCCACTGCCCATGCTATCTTCCTGTGTGATCACGCCAAGCTGACATGGGCCCAATGGCACAATTGTCCTATTGAATTATCTTCCTTGTCTTGTGGCTTTGTCGATGCTGTTTGGGATCTAATTGAGAAGGGCTCCCCTCTTGATTTAGAGCTCTTTGTTGTTGTGGCTTGGTCCATCTGGCGGAACCGCAACCAAGTTATTCATGAGGACTTGGGTTCTTCTCCACTTCAGGTATGGGATATGGCCAACAGATTGCTGTGTGAATATAAAGGTGCTTGCTCCCTCCCTGTTCTTCTTCCAGCCCATTCCCCATAAGTTTGGCAAGCCCTTCCGTCTGGCTTCTACAAAATCAATACTGATGGTGCTGCTTCAGAGGGCAGGCCTTCTTGCATTGGTGTGGCCATTCGTGATTTCCGGGGCCGTCTCTTTGCAGCATCAAGCAAAGTTCTTTCTGCCCCTTTCTCTGCTGAGATTACTGAAGCTTTGGCGCTTCAAGAAGGTGTCTTACTTGCTCTGGACCTTGGGATCTCGCATGCCATTGCTGAATCTGATGCTCTCTCAATTATTCAAGCTGTTAACGATGGTGAACTAGGTGGTGATGTCGGCCACATTGTGCAAAACATCAAGAACATTTCATCATCCTTTTCTTGGTGTTCCTTTCAGCATTTGAAAAGGAGTGGCAACAAAGCAGCCCATGAATTAGCAAGGGCAGCTACTCTCTCAGGTACTTCTCAGGTTTGGAGGGGTGAGTGTCCAAGCTTTGTGGAGCATATTATTTTTGAAGATTGTAGAGTGTAGCTGTATGTTTCTGCCTATTCCTCTGCTTGTGTCTCCTCTTTGTTGTAGCTCAATTTCAAGTGAATGAAAATTTCATATGTTTCTCATCAAAAAAAAAAAAAAAAATCTCACTGTTGGCCTTTATCTATCATATTGTCAGTATTTATGTCTCTGCCATTCTTGACCACAATGGTATGGACAATTATAAATTAAGAAGTGCGGCCGTATCCGTTATGCTATGTTATAATATTTTAAAAATTACTCATATCGATGTGTTGTACTTGCACTCATGTTCTTGCTTCCTATATTATAAACCTATACTCACTCTAGTCTCCACCACAAGCAAGCTCTCCAAAAATAGTAGCTCATTCTTTTACAATCCCACGTCCATTGCCAAATTATGGGTTCTCTGTAATACCCAAGAGTAGGCATGACAATGGGGTGAGGTCAGGTATGACCAAAGAATGAAGTCTTCACTCCCACCTTACATGATTTTGTCTTATCTCATCCCATATGGTGGGGCAAAATGTCTTGCCCCATCTCCACCCATTAAGACTTTGCGGGCCCCACCTCGCAAAACTCTATTTCGAGTTAATCTATCACACCTCACCTCACACTTATTGCCATTTTTTAAAATAAAACTTGTTTTATTAATATTAATATACTTGAAATTGCAATTAAATTTATTGTATCAAATGAGACTAATTTTTAGTAAAGACAGAATAATATTATCCTAAGTGTTTAACAAGACAATATCACAAAAAAAGTCTTAACATTCATGCATTTAAATACATAGTAATACAAATTAAGTCTATAATAATAATAAATAAATAAATAAATAAGTTTAAACTCATTCCTACCCCACTACTTTTACGAGTTAGGGAAAACTCATGGAGAGCCGAGCAGGGTAGGGCATGCCAAGTTGGGGCAAGGAAAGTTTGCCATCCCTACCCAAGACTCATTTTTATCCAAAAATTGATGTTGTCATTAGTAAGGTATGTCAAGTCATGCACAATCTAATAGATGAGCCTAAGTCATTGTAAACGCATCTTTAAGGCCTTATTTGGTTCTCTCAACACTCATATCTCGTAACTCCTATCTCACTTCTCATAACTCATACCACATATCTAATTCTCCAATTTCTCTTAACTCTTTCCACAACTTGTTTAGCAATCGAAATCCCTCTTGGTTTTTGGTTTGTAAAAAGAAAATTTTAACTCATTTGGTAGGGTCATGTACAAAACAGCTACTATGACAACCCCACGTAAGACAAAAGACTTGTCTCTCTCTCCAAACGTTACTTAGAAACCAAGCCTACACATAACACAAATTAGAACAAACCCATAGCAACCCCCAGAAACCGAAGAAGGGCCATTGAAACCCACACAAGCTCGTGTGACCGAGAGGCCCAATACCTACAGACCAGTGGCCTTTCTCTCTCCTCAGACTGGCTGCACTTTCTCTGTCTTTTGTAGTCTCTCTCTCTCGTTTAAGGGTTTGGTGGGTTTTCTACTTCTGGGTTTAATGTGTGATGAGAGAAGATTGGATCGTTGTGATATTCTATTTGGAGAAGATATTTTGTGGAGTTTGGGTGGATTTTGGGAGGATTGTTTGTATGTGTTTGAGGGTTTTCTGGTAGTTTATGTGTGTTGTTGGAGGACATTACTTATTGAATTTGTTTGACTTTGAATGTCACAACACCGGCCGGTGGTCGTATGTGTGATGTTTTATTACCCGATTGGCAATAATTATTCTCAATATTTTGAGTAGTGAGTGATTGTAATCAAACTAAACAAGGGTTGCGTTGGTGGGGCTACAAATTTTGAGTGATGAACAATAGAAATTAAGAATTGAGCGATGAAAATTAGCAAACCAAACATATCCTAATTATTTCAAGAAATCCACATTTCTCAATCTCTTCATCTCCAAAAACTCACCACTATAGCTTTAAGTATTTCGAATCCTAACTAGGCTGGTTATGTGGATTATCAATGCTCTCTAATGGATGCCATATCATCTTTATATGCCATAATCTCATTTTATGGTCCTCAAAAAAGCAACCCTAAGTTGTTCGCTCCTCTGTTGAGCCTGGATACAAGGCCTTAGTTAATATTGTGGCCGAAATTGTATACCTTTAATTGTCACTATCCAAACTTGATGTGTTCATTCCTAACATTACAATTCTTGGGTGTGACAACGTTGGGGCCATGCCACTTGCAAACCACTGGTTCATACTTGTAGAAAACACATGGAGGTTGATTTTCATTTTCTCGGTGATCAAGTTGCCCATCATGCCCTTCTAGTTTGTTTCATTTCAACTGATGACCAGTTGATTTACACATGATCAAGGGTGTCTCTTCTCCAAGGTACATCTTCCTACATAACAAGTTCAGGCTCTCCTCACAAGACTTTTCAACTTAAATGGACATATTAAACAAATCTTATCTTTTTGATTTTTGAACAAACAAATCTTATCTTTTATGTTTAACTCCGTTGTACTTTTAAATTTGTATATTGTTTAACTATTTGAAGTCTTCTCTTACACTCCCTTCTCCGACACCAAAAAAATAAAGAGAGAGAGAGAGAGAGAGAGAGAGAGAGAGAGAGAGAGAGAGAGAAAAGAAGGTCTTATCTTATACTCTCAAATATATAAATATAATACACGCAACACTCAAATTTGATGAGTGACAGTTTTATTCAAAACTATTACATGCTTCTGTTAGAATAAATATATATACAAACTATACAATTGATCTCATTTTTCCCACATGTATTGAAGTTAGGGTTTTTTTTTCTTTTCTTTTTTTTAAATTCCCTCTCCTCTTTTTCGATGTTTCTATCAACAATGTCACACTTAACAAAATCTTCATTGTTGTTCAAGTACAACCCTTTAAAGATCCAAGCCAACATTTAGGGTCTATTTGGGTGGAAAAGTGGGAGGATAGAAATTGGTAAGAGGAATGAAAAAGTTGAGAGATGGAAAGTCTTTTGTTTGATTGAGGAGAAAAGTGCGAAGATAAAAAATATAGTTTTACTCTTATGTCCTTATTACCTAATATGTAAGAAATAATTTGGTTGTACTCATTAAACAAGAATACATATATATATGTGTGTGTGTGGGGGGTAAAGGCGTCAAAACACCATATGGGCCTGGGACTTGGTCCGAGGACGTGCACTCCGCTGAAGGGACCATGAGTTGGGAATAGGGCCTCCTAGAACTGGGGCCCAAAAGCCCGCCGACCAGGCCGCCAGCCTGTTGGATGAGGATCCGAGGAGAAGGCCCCCTCGGACATAATGTCAGGGACAGAACAGGGTAGCAAGACGCACGGGGAAGAGCTCCTAGAGCTCGGCGAGTTATCCCAAGCCTTAGTGAGACGTCGAGGTGGGAAACAGGGAAGATGTGCACTACATAAAGTTGCTGCCACCGCATTAAAGGCCTTCCACCTACCCGCCTGGCCGCATTAATGGGAAAATGACTCCTGAGGGGACGGTGGACAGCTTTGTGAGCCTTGGGGAGCGTTTTCAGGGAAAAGACAGATGGGAACTAGGGATGGGAAGTATAAATAGAAAAGGATGGACTATAGGAAGGGGATCCGGATTTTCTCCCAGGAAAGAGGAAGGCACACTCTCTCTCTCCTCCCAAAGAACAGAAAGTCAGCTAGCACAGAAGCTCATCGGCTCACATCCGACGAGGGAAATAGACCACTCCATCGGCCAGCTGCATGCAAGAGGCGGACTTAGACCTTACCCCATAGCCTTCTAAAGCCCCAAGAAGTCTAGGCCTTAAGCCCATTCTCTACAAATTCTATTGTAAAGGCCATTTGGACCGGCCCGGTCACGCATTTGGGCCTAAGGCCAACTTTGTGTCCTTACAATTGGCGCCGTCTGTGGGAAAGCCTTGACAAAAGGGACTGGAAGTACCATGGAAGGTTCAGATTCACGTCATGCAGAGTCTAGGGGGTCCCAGCACGAGGACCAATTTGTGCGGTTAGAATGGGAGAGAGAGCGTGAAGCCAGTGTGCACACGAAATGTACACGCGGAAGGAGCCATACACGCGATGGAAGTAGAGCCTCCCGCAAAAAAAGCGATGAGACCCTACAAAAGGAGGTTGACCATCTGAGAAGGAAGTTGTGCCGGGAGAAACGAAGGCGCACACCCTCCCCTTCAGACCAGTCCTCAGCGGATGCTAGCAGTAGCTCCGACAGTTCCAGGTCGAGGACCCCCCTGGCAAGTCCTCTTCTCAGGAGGACGAACGCCATCGTAAGCCTAAGGATAAGAGGACGTCCTCTAGAGGTCTGGCCAACAATGCATTGAGCAGGGCCCCTCACCAGATTTCCAAGTCACCCTTCACTCGGAGGATTGAGAAGGGAAAACTTCCAAGGCGATTCACCCAGCCAACCTTCACAATTTACAACAGCAGGACGGACCCAGTAGAACATGTGAGTCATTTCAGCCAGAGGATGGCGGTACACTCGAAGAATGAGACCCTAATGTGCAAAGTCTTCCCTTCCAGCCTGGGGCCCGTCGCAATGAGATGGTTCAACGGCCTGAAGGCGGGCTCTTTCGATTCCTTCGTGGAGCTCACCAGGGCATTTGGCTCACGGTTCATCACATGCAGCAGGGTCCCTCGGCCTCTAGATTCACTGCTGTCCATGGCCATGAGAGAGGGAGAGACCCTCAGGGCGTATACCGACAGATATTGGGAGATGTACAACGAGATCGATGGGGATTTCGACGAAGTGGCCATAAGCACCTTCAAGGTCGGCCTTTCGAACGAGCATGACTTGAGGAAGTCATTGACCAGAAGGCCTGTCAAGAGCGTGCGTCAGCTCATGAACCGCATTGACGAGTACACGCGGGTGGAGGAGGATCAATTACAAGTGAAGGCTAGGGCGAAGGTTATCCCTCGAGAGAGGAGGGATTTCAGGTCGGACCGATACAGCAACAGTGGGCCGAGGAGGGAGTTCGTTGGGCAACCTCGTCGAATGACAGCGCAGGCGGTCGGCGTTGTGTTCTGCGAACCCATACAGCGGGTGTTTGAGAAGATCCGCCACGAGCCCTACTTCAGATGGCCCAGCAAAATGATAGGTGATCCCGCAAAGCGTAGCCAGAACCTCCACTGCCAATACCATCAAGAGAACGGCCACACGACTGAGAACTGCAAGAGCTTACGGTACTACTTAGAGCAACTGACGAAGGAGGGAAAGTTAAGGCAGTTCGTGCACCAACACGAAGGGCAGAGAGAGCACCCTGGGCCGTCAAGCCAGAGCCATCACGCCCCGAGGCCTCCTCTGGGAACCATCAATGTCATTCTCGCCGCCCCTAGGAGAACTAGCTCGCGCCCGTCTCGGGTGATGTCTGTGGCACGAGCCCATTTTGAGGGCTCTGGCTCTGAGACGAAGAGGATTAGGGGCAACGAGCCACCTACTTTGGCCTTCTCGGATGCCGACAAGGAAGGGACCATTCAACCCCACGACGACGCCCTGGTCATAATGTTGAGAATTGGAGGCTATGATGTAAAGAGGGCCATGGTGGACCAGGGAAGTGGCGCAGACATCATGTACCCCGACCTGTACAAGGGGCTGAAACTGAGGGAAGAGGACCTCTCGGCCTACGACTCGCCGCTAATAAGCTTCGAGGGAAAGGTGGTGATCCCCAAGGGGCAGATTAGATTGCTTGTACAATCAAGGCCAACAGTGGTAGAAATGGATTTCATCGTGGTGGATGCCTACTCCCCTTACACAGCCATTGTGGGGAGACCTTGGCTGCACGCCCTAGAGGCTGTCTCCTCCACCCTCCACGCTAAGGTGAAGTTCCCTTTTGGTGGCCGAGTTGAGGAAATTACTGGGAGTCGGTCCGCAGCAAAGCAGTGCCTGACCGCCGCAATTCTGCGCAGGCCAGACCCCGTACCCGCGGCTCCGGCTGCTCCGACCTCATAGCAAGTAGCCTCTTCTGCCACTACCGGAAGAACAGTGGCGGAGGAGTCCGCGTGTGAGGGGTTAGATAGGGTCCTCGTAGACAACGACCCAGAGAGGTTCTTCCGGATTGGGGCTCAGCTGCCGACCGAAGAAAGGGAAGAGTTGGTCGCGTTCTTGAGAGGGAACCTCGACGTGTTTGCGTGAGATGCCTGGAATCGACCCAAACTTTATATGCCATCACCTGAACGTTAACCTAGCAGCAGTACCGAAGAAGCAACCTCCTCGGCGCTCTTCCGCGGAGCACTCTGAGGCCGTTAAGGAGGAAGTCATCAAGCTCAAGAGAGCGGGGGCCATCAAGGAGGTGTTCTATCCCAAATGGTTGGCGCACACAGTCGTGGTGAAGAAGAAAAGTGGGAAGTGGAGAGTATGCATAGACTTCACGGACCTCAACAAAGCCTGTCTCAAGGACCCTTTCCCGATGCCTCGCATAGATCAACTAGTGGATGCGACAGTCGGCCACCCTCGTATGAGTTTCCTGGATGCCTTTCAGGGGTACCACCAGATACCTTTGGCTTTAGAGGACCAGGAGAAAATCGCTTTCCTAACCACCACCGGCAACTACCATTACAAGGTGATGCCCTTCGGTCTGAAAAATGCAGGGTCTACATATCAGAGGATGATGACCCGGATGTTCGAGGTGCAATTGGGAAAAATCGTCGAGGTGTACGTGGATGACATGGTTGTGAAGAGCAAGGCCATATCGAACCATGTGGCCAACCTGGATAGCACGTTCTAGACTTTGCGGAAGCATAAGTTGCGACTGAACGCCTCTAAATGCTCCTTCAATGTAGGGTCTGGCAAATTCCTGGGCTACATGCTTACTCACAGGGGCATTAAGGCTAACCTCGAATAGATCTCCGCGATCTGTAACCTGCAACCACCTTGGAACCTGAAGGAGGTCTAAAGGCTGGCCGGAATGACGGCTGCCCTTAGTAGGTTCATCTCCCGATCTACGGACAGGTGCCGACCCTTCTTCCAACTGCTGAACAAGTGGAAGGGATTTAAATGGACCAAGGAGTGCTCCTCGGCCTTCCTACAGCTGAAGGAATACCTCTCTCGGCCACCCGTTATGTCCCGCCTTGATCCAGACGAAGTGCTGTTTGCCTAGCTAGCCGTGGCTGCCCATGCCGTTAGCCTAGTTCTAATACGGGACGATAACGGCATACAGAGACCGATCTACTACGTGAGCAAGTCTCTGCAAGAGGCCGAGATTCGGTATTTACCGTTGGAAAAGGCGGTCCTGGCCGTAGTGCACGCGACCCGCCGACTTCCGCACTATTTTCAGTCTCACATGGTCGTCGTGCTAACCTAACTCCCACTTAAGTCTGTGCTGCAGAGTGCAGATTACTCCAGCAGGATCGCTAAATGGGGAACTTTCCTGGGAGCCTTCGACATCAAGTACTTTCCGCGTACATCTGTGAAGGGGCAAGTCCTGGCCGACCTGGTGGCGGAGTTCACTGAGCCTTCCCTGGAGGAAAGCCTAAGGGGATGTAGCTTGGGGGGAAAGCAAGTCGGCGTAGTCTCGCAAGAGAAGCCTCCGGTATGGGAAGCCTGTGTGGACGGAGCGTCCAACCAGAGAGGTTCAGGAGCTAGGATAGTCTTGATATCCCCGGATGGCGTCATCGCAGAAAAGTCTCTGAGGATAGCGTTTCCAGCCACCAACAACGAGGCCGAGTACGAAGCCTTGCTGGTGGGGATGGACATGGTTCGGAAAATGGGGGGAAAGGCGGTGCGAGCATTCTCAGACTCGCAGCTGGTGGTCGGCCAAGTGGAAGGGAAGTTAGAGGCTAGGGAACCGAGAATGCGAGAGTATTTAGCCCGCGCCAAGCACCTACAGGCCAAGTTCGAATCCTTCGCACTATCGCACATCTCCAGAAGCGGAAACACCCACGCAGATTCACTGGCCACTCTGGCAACCTCCTCGGCACAGGGCCTTCCTCAGGTCATTCTCGTAGAGGATTTGCTCAAGCCAGCCGGTCCAGGTTGTCAGGTCATCCAGGTCCAATAAGTCAGAACAGAGCCCAGTTGGATGGACCCCATAGTGTCTTTCCTTAAACACGACACGCTACCGGAGGATAAGACTGAGGCCGACAAGATCCGCAGGAAGGCTCCTCGGTTCTGGTTATCCGAGGACGAGAAGCTTTATAAACGATCATTTTCAGGGCCATACCTGCTGTGTGTACACCCGGAGGGGACGGAGCAGCTCTTGGAGGAGTTGCATGAGGGAATTTGTGGTAGCCACACGGGCGGCAAGTCATTAGCTCACAGGGCCCTCACGCAGGGGTACTGGTGGCCGAACATGCAGAAAGAATCGCAGGAGTATGCGAGGAAATGCGACCAATGTCAGAGGTTCGCACCCAATATCCACCAGCCTGGGGGGTGCTTAATCCGTTGGCCAGCCCTTGGCCGTTTGCACAGTGGGGATTGGACATAGTGGGACCGTTTCCGAGGGCGGTAGGCAACAAGCGATGGCTGCTCGTCGAGACAGACTACTTTACCAAATGGGTAGAGGCCGAGGCACTCTCGAACATCCGGGACATGGACGCGAAGAGATTCGTCTGGAAGAACATCATCACTAGATTTGGGATCCCACGTACTCTCGTCTCGGACAATGGCCTGCAGTTCGACAGCAAAGCCTTCAGGGAGTATTGTGGGGATTTCGGCATCACGAACAGGTATTCCACCCCAGCCTACCCGCAGGGGAATGGGCAAGCCGAAGAGATCAACAAGTCGATAGTTAATGGGCTCAAGAAAAGACTTGACAATGCGAAGGGCAGGTGGGTGGATGAGGTACCACACGTGCTGTGGACTTACCGAACCACGCCGTGAAGATCCACGGGCGAGACCCCTTTCGCGATGACATATGGCGCCGAGGCCGTGATCCCAGTGGAGATGGGGTTCCCGACGATGAGGGCGCAGTCTTTCGCCTCAAACGCTAATGACGACATGCTGCTGAAGGGGCTGGACTTGGTGGAGGAAAGGCGGGAAAGCGCTATGGTCAGGCTAGCTTGTTACCAGCAGAAGCTCAAGTGGGGGTATGACTCCCGTGTACTGTCCAGGCCTCTCGCTCCGGGGGACCTAGTTTTGAAAAAAGTTGTTAGAACTGCTAGGGACCCATCACGGGGAAAATTGGGACCAAACTGGGAGGGGCCCTACCGTATCACCTCAATGGCCGGCATAGGGTCATATTATCTAGCCGACCTGGAGAACAAACGTGCAAAACGACTATGGAATGTAAATAACCTTCGAAGGTATTACTACTAATGTGAGGCGTGCCCACCATGTAGTCGGATACCGTTGTATTATACTGATTGTCAATGTTATAATCTCTATCGTACAATTCATTCTTCTTAAGTGTTAATGTCAACTGGGGCTAAGCCAGGTCCTCAGACCTTCTGCCTTGGAAAAATTTGACACAATTTATTTATTTTAAATGTTAATGTCAACCTAGGCTAAGCCAGGTCCTCGGACCTTCTGCCTTGGGAAAATTTAACATACAATTCATTTTTTATTGAATGTTAATGTCAACCTAGGCTAAGCCAGGTCCTCGGACCTTCTGCCTTGGTAAAATTTAACATATGATTCATTCTTCTTAAGTGTTAATGCCAACTGGGGCTAAGCCAGGTCCTCGGACCTTCTGCCTTGGGAAAATTTGACACAATTTTTTTATTTTAAATGTTAATGTCAACCTAGGCTAAGCTAGGTCCTCGGACCTTCTACCTTGGGAAAATTTGACACAATTTATTTATTTTAAATGTTAATGTCAACCTAGGCTAAGCTAGGTCCTCGGACCTTCTGCCTTGGGAAAATTTAACATACAATTCATTCTTATTGAATGTTAATGTCAACCTAGGCTAAGCCAGGTCCTCGGACCTTCTGCCTTGGGAAAATTTAATATACGATTCAATCTTCTTAAGTGTTAATGTCAACTGGGGCTAAGCCAGGTTCTCGGACCTTCTGCCTTGGGAAATTTTGACATAATCTATTTATTTTAAAATGTTAATGTCAACCTAGGCTAAGCCAGGTCCTCGGACCTTCTGCCTTGGGAAAATTTAACATACAACTCATTCTTATTGAATGTTAACGTCAATCTAGGCAAAGCCAGGTCCTCGGACCTTCTGCCTTAGGAAAATTTAACACGCAGTTCAGTTTTCAGTAAAGTACTAATTGGTCTTTTGAGCAATTGTGAAACTGCGTAAATAAGCTTTTTGTGCATTAGCCCATTTGTGTTAGCAATCAAGTGCAAGAAATTGAATCACACAATAGTAAACACAATTCACCAAAAATTTAATTATGCCATCAAAGCAAGATAACGAGGTTCGCTAAATACTGTTCGGAATGGAATTAAAGAAAGGAAATTACAAGGAAAAATGATTAAATTCTACATAAAAACAACAAATGAAAGGAAAAGTCTGCGCAAGACAGCGAAGGGGGGCCCGAGGCTACCTATCCCTTGATCTTCAACGGGGGCTCCTTCACTGGCCTGGACAAGGTCTCTTTAGTCTGGCCCTCCACCTCGGTTCGCTCTGGCACGACCTCGGACGGATCCTGGACTTGCTTCCCCTTGTCCCTTGGCTTGGGCGGAGGTGAGGCCTGGCCGGCTGGCACGCCCAACCCCTTTTCAGCCCCATCCTTGGAGGTGACAACCACTTCAGGGGGTGGGACTTGCTCCGGGAAGGAGGGAGGCAGCATCGAGGCCGCAACCTTGGGGGCGACCAGAGTCGTAGGAGCGTCCTCGACGGGCCTGATATCCTTGGGATACCAGACCTTCTCGGTTGCCCTCAACTAGGAGCCGACAGGGACTCCCGTAGCATTTAGGGCCTCAGCCCAGACTTGCTGGCAGTACTCCCTACACAGCTCGCCTAACTCCTCGGTCAGGCGGTCCTCTGTCACCTTGACCCCCTCGTTGTAGGCAGCCTTTGTAGCGGCCTCCACTGTCTCCTGGATGGTGCAAGCCGCTTCTTGGGCCTGCGCAAGCTCTTTCCTCAAGTTCGAGACCTCCTGTCCTGATTTGGCCAGGGCCTCGTCCCTTTGCTGCAGGAGCTTGCGCTGGGCCTCCGCCTGCGCCGTCGTCGTCTTCAGCCCTGCATCCAAGCTCTTCCTCTCATTCTGCTCCGAGGCCAGCTTAATGGCCAGGTCGATCTTCTCTGCCTCAACGCGGCTTAGCTCCCTCCCAACCTCGGCCCTGGCCGACTGCTCAGCTCCGACCTGGTTCTGGTAGTGCTCCACGATCGCATTAGCAGCGAAAGCCTCCTGAATGGCCTGCGAAGAGGTTCCAACAGAAGCGTGTTAGATGCAAATTGGCACACATGGGGACAGAGACAACAACAGAAAACTAAATATTTGGTGCTTACCAGACCCAAGTTTCTCTTAAGGGAGAGAAAGAGGTGCGTACGGCCCATCCTCCCCAGCTCCTCCATGTCCCTGGGCAGAAGGAGGGGCTGCTCCAGCGAGTTGGCAAGGTGAAGGGCGTGACCTCTCTAGAAGTCTCGAATGCTCGCCTGGGTGGATATCGAAGCCCCGTCCACTTCCAGAGGGGGAAACCAGCTGGACTCCCCTCGGCGGACCTCGGCTTGTCCACGGATTTCCCCACTTTCAACAGATGAGGCCCGTCCCCCACCCTTAGCAATTTGCTGTTGTTGCTGCTGCAACTGCCGCTGATGCTTCTGCTTCTTTTCCGTCTCCTAGTCCGCTTCTTCGCCCTCATTCTTCCTCTTCTTTAGGACGACGGGGGTAGGGGGAGCAGGTCGGAGGGAGGAGGAGACGGAGGTGGGAGCATCCTCGGTTGGGACCTAGAGGCGTCGCCCTTGGAGACTAGGACCCCCCTCTTCCTGGCAAAGAGACCTTTTAAAGACGACATGTCGTCGTCTTCTTCAGAGGAGTCCTCTGGTTGCGTAATGACCAACCCCGCGATGGCGGAGTTCCTGTTCGAGGTGCCCTCTTCCTCGTCCGAGATGTTGACCACGTGGCTTGCCAAAGGTCTCTCGGCCTCCTCTAGGCAGAACCTATCAATCTCATCGTCGAGGGATGAAGGGGAAGCCGCGTACTCTTCCCAGACTACCTGGTCCTCTTGCTGCGCTGCCAAAGGAACGGCCTGGACGGTCTGACCGTATAAGATGGTGGAAGGCGCGTCCGGCAAGGCTCGGGGGGTAAGGAACTCGGGGTAGCAGACGTCTATTCGCGAACGCCTCCGGTGGCCGGCGAGAATGGCGTCGTCAACCTCACCGAAAACCTTTGAAATGGGGTCGTACCCCAATATGAGGTGGGGCAGCCCTCACCTGCAGGTCGTCGTTCACGAAGACCTCGGATCTCAGAACCTTGTTGAGGTCCAAGATGTTGACGTCACCCAAACGCGGAGACGTGTGCTGCTTATCTGCAAGAAAAAGGACAGGGTGAACGGACATGATTAGATACTCGTGGCAAATCAAGTAAAGAAGACAACAAACGATAATAGATCTACGGAGGGGAGTAAGAGGGGACGAAACATTGTAAACCGGGACTCCTAAAATCTTAGGGAATCACACCTGGATGTCCCTCCCTTACTGGGCAATGGAGGCCGTCATACCACCTCTCGGTGACGATGAGATAATCGTCCTTCATGCCTTTGTTGGACTTGGGCAGACAGGAGATGAGCCTGACGGCGCTCGACCTCGACTTGAGGTAATAGCCGGCGTCTTTCATCCGGTGGCACTCGTACATGTAAACGACGTCGTGCCACGTGAGGTGCAGACCCATTTGCTCGTTCAGAGCATCGACACAGCCTAAGATTCTAAACATATTGGGCGTACACTGGTCCGGACACAACCTATGGTTGCGAAGGTACTCCAGGGTCACTTCCCTCATGGGGAGTGTCATCCCACCCTCTAGGAAGGCAATTATAGGGATAACGACCTGCCCCGCCTTCCTAGAGGCCGCTACGGCCCCAGGGGGGCAGTATTCTAGGCCCACATCCAAAGGGATGTGATACTTGGCCCGGAATCCCTCCATAGCGGAGGCCGTATCAACTAGACACTTAAATCTACCCATGGATTGTGGTGAAAAGGAAGAAAGGTTGAGGGCTGAACAGGAAAAGGTTCTTAGGAGTAAGAAACTTACAGAAGGGAGATGTGCGTACTTTGAGAACTTCTGTGAAAGAGAGAGAGAGATTGAGTAGCTCCACAATAAGTTGGCCTCTGGGAAGAAATGACGCACCTCGTGATTACCGAAGCGTTTTTTATGATTATGGAGCGGCGGTTCGCGAAGAAAATCCCGCTCAAAGTTTCGGGAGTAAACCCAAGCTATTGGATCACCATCTCACCGTTGAACGTGCGCGACAAGGAATTGCTCAGCCCAATTAATGCAGGCGTTGCGTGCAACGAAACGTCAGAGACTTGCCCAGAAGGCGTGAGCAGGCTCCGCACGTATGACAATTTAAATGTCACGTGGAAGGAAGTTTCGCAGATCAAAAACCCATCTGCCTCCTCGGATCGGAGTCAAACGACTTTTTGAGGGGCTATTGTAAGGGGTAAAGGCGTCAAAACACCATATGGGCCTGGGGCCTGGTCCGAGGACGTGCACTCCGCTGAAGGGACCATGAGTTGGTAATAGGGCCTCCTAGAACTGGGGCCCAAAAGCCCGCCGACCAGGCCGTCAGCCTATTGGATGAGGATCCGAGGAGAAGGCCCCCTCGGACATAATGTCAGGGACAGAACAGGGTAGCAAGACGCCTGGGGAAGAGCTCCTAAAGCTCGGCGAGTTATCCCAAGCCTTAGTGAGACACCGAGGTGGGAGACAGGGAAGACGTGCACTGCATAAAGCTGCTGCCACCGCATTAAAGGCCTTCCACCTACCTGCCTGGCCGCATTAATAGGGAAATGACTCCTGAGGGGACGGTGGACAGCTTTCTGAGCCTTGGGGAGCGTTTTCAGGGAAAAGACAGATGGGAACCAGGGATGAGAAGTATAAATAGAAAAGGATGGACCATAAGAAGGGGATCCAGATTTTCTCCCAGGAAAGAGGAAGGCACACTCTCTCTCTCCTCCCAAAGAACAGAAAGTCAGCTAGCACAGAAGCTCCTCGGCTCACGTCCGACGAGGGAAATAGACCACTCCATCGGCCAGCTGCATGCAAGAAGCGGACTTAGACCTTACCCCATAGCCTTCTAAAGCCCTAAGAAGTCTAGGCCTTAAGCCCATTCTCTACAAATTGTATTGTAAAGGCCATTTGGGCCGGCCCAATCAAGCATTTGGGCCTAAGGCCAACTTTGTGTTCTTACAATATATATATATATATATATATATATATATATATTACTTATTAATAATTAAAATTAATAAAATTAAATCTTATAAAATTAAAACATCATACATATAAACTTATATTATTTTTCTTTTCTAGGATTTTGCTTTCTCTTTTTTTTTTTTTTTACTTAACTATGTACGAATATTTGAAAACTGCGAGTGGCGGCTTTTGTGGATTTTCTTGTGTGTTGTTATCAAAACTCACTTGAGAAATGTGTTCACTTTTTAATTTTCGCTAATGGGCTTAAAAAATATACACAATGCTTAAGCTAAGAAATTCTTAAGGTGGCATTTCAATCAGCTCTATGGTTGGCTTAAGCTATAAGATTCACCTTAGCCTTAATTTTTTTTTTGAAATTTTCAGTTTTTAGATTAGTAATATATGGATCTTCGAATGGTTTCTCACATTATACCTGGAAGGAGTCTTAAATCAATAGTATTTTATTGAGTATTTCTGTTTCAAAGCAAGCCAAACTTACCAATAGATTAGCTGAGAGAGAGAGAGAGAGAGAGAGAGAGAGAGAGAGAGAGAGAGAGAGAGAGAGAGACAATAGAGCTGTGTCTAGTGAGAAGCAAGGAGATACCTAAAATATGTGCGGTGAAGGTGCTTGGAGGGTATTGAGATGCATAAA
This sequence comes from Castanopsis chinensis, assembly GCA_032878915.1. Taxonomy (NCBI): domain Eukaryota; kingdom Viridiplantae; phylum Streptophyta; class Magnoliopsida; order Fagales; family Fagaceae; genus Castanopsis; species Castanopsis chinensis. The sequence goes on along the minus strand of JAVQMG010000108.1, from coordinate 5,600,121 downwards.
AGAATTCGGAAAAAATAATAACTGTGTTGACAAGCATATTTTCATGCCTATTTTTTCTCCAAATAGGAGAGATCAATTTTTGGTGGACCCAGGGAGAAAATGCTTAGGCCCCACCAAAAATCATCCATCTTTTCTCTCTTTACCAAACAACACCAAATCATCATTTCTCTCCCTTCTTTTCTATCATCCCTATTTCATCTCCAATCAAACACACCCTTAAGGAATCACCGCTAAACATTGTCCCACTCCACGTGCCCACAGGATGACAAACTTGCTACTTATTGTAAGAGAATGGGTAAGTACACTTTTTTCCCATTACTTAATAAGGTAGTAAGTTGTAATTATGATTGGTGCACCACTTTTACATGCCCATCAACGCAACTTATATAAGCATCAACCATTGCAGCCCACCTCTACTTGGAGTCGAACATGACATAGCAATCAACTATTTAAAAATACAGCCACGCTATCAACATATCATTTCTAGTATATACGTGACTGTTGGGCAAATTAGGGACCAAACTAAATCAATTTTGAAAAATGTTAAAAATAGAAAAAATGACTTCAATTAGTAGTAGAGTTAGACAAGGAAATCAGAAGCTTGGCCTTTGTTCCCTCAACATCAATAACCTGGTTGGTCCCCTCAAAAATTCTTGATTCACACCATGTTCAGCAACCACCTGCAGTGTGTTGGTTTGGTTAATGACTAATATTTCATTCTTAAAAAATAGTTGCTTACAAAAGCACAATGTTCAGTCCTTATCAAAGGACCCCCTTTCACATTTGATAAGACCATGTCTTGTTTGAGACGGTATGAGCCCATGTCTTATTTGAGACGGATAAAACTTAGGTGCTCTGGAAGCAATGCTCCCTCCTCTCACATGAGGGATGGGCCCCACGCGTGGATCCCACCATGAGGCCCATCCCTCTTGTGAGAGAAGGGAGCATTACTCTCAAAGTATGTCAGAATTACCCATTTGAGACAGTCTAGTTTCGCACACCGTATCTCATATGCAAGAGAGAGGAGAATGCCTCTTTCAGGAGTGGACTGATCAAGGGTAAAAGGCTACAAAAATGATTTTCATTTTCTGCTGCTTCTTCCTCTTTGTTCCCTTTTTTTTTATTAATATAAACCCATAATCTAGAAACCATGCTATGCAATCTTTGAAAGGTATGATGCTCTACCCAATATATTTCCTTTGTATAAACAGAAGGGCCCAATGTACACCATCAAAATCACATTAAAAACCTTTCATCTGTTTCTAGATCCTGAAAAAATTTCAACCCTAGCCTGAATCTGTAACCAAAATCAGTCAATTTACATGGCTGATAAATCCCGGATGTAGTCATTCCACATCTCAGTTGCAATGGAGTCTCGCAGCCGTGAAGAAATTTCTAGTTGCTCGGTTTCAATACCTATGTCCAGAGCTTGGGTGTCAATATGCATCACAGGCTGTTCCACCTCTATAGGGGGCAATGGTTCGTCAATTTGTAGTACAGCAGTATCTTCATCATAAGTTCTAAAAATCCAATCATCTGGTTTCTCCCTACGAATGTAATTGTGTATCGCACATGCTGCCACAACCAATTTCACCTGTGTTTGTAATGGGTATGGAGGAGCAGACATCAATATAGGGAATCGTGCCTTCAAAGCGCCATATATGCGATCACTGGCATTTCGTAACAATGAGTGTCGTTGATTAAATAGCTCTCTGGCATCTTGTGGATGATAGCCACTAGGATATTCCTTCAAGTAATAGGGAACACCATGATATGGGGCAATGAAACCTGGCATATTTGCATACTTGTTGTCTACAAGGTAGTACTTTCCTGCATCATCAAAATTTCATATACAGTAGTCAAAGTAAGAACTTCAAGGAGTTCAGACAGTATAATACATTTCTTGAAATAACAATTAAAAAAATGATACCAAATATGTACTAGCAGATCCTTTCCCAATGCTAATTTAGACAAATCAGAAATGCCAGTTTAACTGGATGTAAAAATGTCTGAGTAAGCATGACTTTCCAAATATGCACAATACCTTCAGGGACTGGCAGCTTGCTTCGCCTTGTGAGTGCTGAATTCAGGACTTGCAAATCTGATGCTGAGCCTTCCCAGCCAGCTAGAACATAATGGAACTTGAGATCAAATGAAAAAGCAGAAAGAACATTTTGTGAAAGCATGCCATTCTTGTTGCGGAAAGGTCCTTGCTCATCTACACCTACCATCACCGGAATATGGATACCATCAACTGCTCCCACACAATCCTAGCAGAAAAGAATTAAAAATGAGTAATAATTACCAAGAAATGATACCTCGATCTAACTTAATTACCCAGGTACCTGAAAGTATGGATAGAATCTTGGATCTTCCATGATCTCAGGTGGAACATCAGACCCTGGAGGCTGAAAAAAATCTAATGAAATCGCCATAATCGCAGTCAAAACATTATTGAAATGGCGACTGATGGTTTCTCCTGAATATCGGAATAACTCTTGGACAGCACGTGTCCTTAGATTATGGCCAACTATGAACATGAAAATGGCTAATTGCTCCTCAATCTTTATTCGATTTGTGTGACGTAGCAAGCCTTTTGCTTGCAAAATATCACACAGCTTGTAAAACACATGCTTATCCATGCGAAAATTTTCCAAACAACGTTCATTTTGACCGTTAAGTACTTCATCTACAAATTTTGCACCATTAGACGCCACACCATGAGTCAGTTCTTTTGGAATGTAATTCCCAGGGGCTCCATCCTTTTCATCATCAGAGCTCTCCATGGCAAAACCAACCTGTGCACCCAACAATATTAAGCAAAATTGCATATTTAAAAGAGAACAAATAGAAAAAGATGAGACTAATTATATTGGAGAAAAGGAAATGCAAAAGTACTTCATCTAACTTGTAAAAAAGGTAAAAGGCAGATCAAACAAATGGCAAACCCATTATGTGAAGATGTAAACCCATTCTGTGAATACGCTGGAGAATACATCAAAGTGATAAAAAACTCAACACCATTCCTGCTACCATGGATAACCACAAAGATTCTCCTTAAGAACATCCAATATTGGCACTACAACATATCCTGCCACCTTGACCTCACATCAAAAGATAATAGCATCTTTTAATAAGAATTACTGCACCTCCAAAGCCCTGTGCAGTGTGACAATAAGTTCTTTTCATGATTTGAATCCTATACAGTTATGCTTCTCATAAATAGTAATAAAAAGGCCTCCATTACGCAGTTATAAGAGCCTAAGACAGATTTCGCAAAGTGCGCCATTTTGCAACCTCAAGTAAGGTAACATAGATTAGATCCATTAATGATAACTGCTACTCTAAAAGATACCATCATATTCTCCACAATCTAATAATTTCAAGTGCAGAATTTTATGACTAAGGCACCAAAACAGGTCACAACCCTAGTACAGAGGATGTAGACATTCTCCAAATCCAAATGTTCACCTTCGAAGATTTGGAATGCTTTATTCCATGATAACCAAACAGAAGTTTTCTCACCCTCAAAAGCGTTCTACCAATAAGCCTCCAAGGCTTCCAAGAAGAAGTGACCTACAAGTTATGTCAGACCAAGACCAATCAAAACCAGAAAACCGAAGAATAACAAACAGAGTCAGTCCCCTCAAGCATCTTTGTCACTCAAACAAATCATATCATGCAAAACAACTTTCAGTTCATAGAGTTGCAGCTAGTAAAACCAATCTTGCTTACCACTTCTTCTAGCTACAAATTTTAACATCTCTGTACTTAAATAAAAAATAAAAAATTAACGTCTCTGCAATCATATGACAAGCAATGAGGATTATCTGCATTCAAACTGCTTGACTAACACAAGCACTGGGGATGTGATCTTGAATACCCCTAATATGGCCAGAAAAGGCTTGGCAAAAACCATCAACTAAGCTGATTGGTCTGCACTCCCTAGAAAAATAAATTACCAACTTTAAAATAATGAGATCCAAGAATTCAGATTTTGAACTTAGTGCAGTTATCTTATCTGTAGCACCCCACAAGTTCATTTCAGGCCTCATCACACTAATTAAATTACTCATAATCTTACAAAATATGTTTTTTTTATACCTTGATTTCCCAGTAGGTCACAAATCATCCACCCTTTACACATAATTCTAAAATACGTATCCCACATGTTTCTGCTTCTTTTAATAAAGGCGCCAAAAAAAATATTTATATATTCCCATACTTGAACTGATAAGCATAATCTTTTTTTTTTTTTTTAACATATGCAGCCAATGGGGTTGAATCCACAACCTCACCCTACATTCCATTCTTATGAGGGGAGGTAGTGCATTTGAGATAGAGCTCATTGCGAAACTTAAACTAACTATAATAAACAGAAGGAACCAACTAAGAGGACAGTGGCATGGAGAAAAAGGGAACAAACTGGCTATTGAGAAAAACTACAGAGCTTCCATCCACCTTCAAAAAACATTATCCAATAGATGATCATCTACAACCATCTTATGGTGTTTTGGAGTTTCTCCAAATTAGATGGCAAGCTAATCTTTTACTTGGAAATCTCTTTTTTTTTTTTTAAATCCAAAGCTAACATGGATTTTTTTTATAAGTGATAATAAGGGATTTCATTAAGAGTGAAAAGTAGAAGATGTATCGATACTTTCTATTGTTTTGTAGAGTAGAGAAGGAAGGAAAAAAGCAGGAGAGATTATTATTTTCTGTACAGGTCTGCTATTTTTAATCATCCCAAAATTGAAGGAAAATAGGACAGAATGCCTTACAAAGACCATTCAACAATCTTATCACTCTAATTTATTAACAACAATTCAATACAAGGACACAATAGTGATTTAACTCAAGCTGCTTTATTTTTCTCCACTTTTCTTTCCCTCGTAACAAGCACTTACAATGGAAAATATAATGTTCCTTTCACTGATCCTCCAAACATTTTCTTTTCTCTCGCTTTTCTATCTTCCCTACCAAACAAAGCCTAAGAAAGCTCTAAAAGAAGAGCCTCCAAAAAGTGACAATTGAAGACTCAAATGATCCATAAAATCAATCAACGAATTACAAGAAAACTCTCTAGTCATGGTGCACCACTCAAATAAAGAACATAAACTAAGAAAAAGGGTACTAAAATGATGCAAATTATATATATAGTAAGGGGTTGAATAAACTTTTTATTTTTGTGTGTATTTTTTGGCTTCCTTATTAATCTCTTCCATTAAATTGTACCATACAATGAATTAGTCCAAAACTTTGACACCTAGGAAATGCTCACACAGGATGCCTCGCTAACACCTTCATTTGAAAGCAGGAATTAGATATTCATGACAAGGAAGGAGATATTTTATAAAGTCAAACATGAATATATATTTCAACAGGTAAAAAGCCTCATCATTTGAAATCAAAATAACTAAACGATCAAAATTTTCAACTCCAAAGAGGTCTAAAAGCAAGCATGATCTTCATAAATTGGATGCTTTCAACAAATAGGAAGATGCATCATCAAAATATAAACTATCCACTCCCCCCACAAAAAAAAATAATAATAATAATAAAATAACATCAGACTAATAATAATAATAATAGGAATATCACTTTGTGAGTGCTACTTAATTTCAGGTACAAGTTATAGTTTATGCAGCTTCTTTAATAGAATTGGGTAATAAAGAACTGAAGTTGATGCACCAGCTACAAAACCATTGACAAAATAATGACATCAGTTCATGTTAGCGGTAGTGATGTTATAGCCAAATCCTGTCTAAACCATATCTGGGCAACCCAACTAAAAAATCCATTGCCTATAGAATTATATGCAAATAATTAACATGCCATGTCGATCATGAAAGAAACAAAAAAAATAGAAGGAAACAGGAAATACTTATAAGAAAATACATAACAAATGGATTCAAGAGTTGAATAAACGTCTTAAATCCAGGATAAATTGGGAGCCGATGGCTCTCTAATTATTTTTTCCTTAAAAAAGTGTATTTTATTTTATGCTCTTCTATAAGCTGCTTTTAGATTATCACACAATTAAAGTACTTTGCAAGAAACCATTGCAAGTTGAGTGCATGCATGCACATGCACACTCAATGTGTATGGCTAGCCCGCTAGGGGGAGTGGGGGATTGATTGAGAGAGCAATTCATTTTATAGTTTTTATTTAAGTTGGTACGGAATGTTGGATTGTTTAGAAGCAATATACCCATAAAATGAGTGTAGCTGAAATGAGAATGTTAAGATGAAAAAGTGGAAATACATGAAAGATAGGATTCGAAATAAGGAAATCCGCTTAAAGTTAAGGGTAGCTCCTATTAATGAAAAGATGAGGGAGAGTTGCTTAAGATGGTCTGGTCATGTTCAAGGCAGAGTGATTAATGCACTAGTAAAAAAAAGTGAGTTGGTCCAAAATGAGATAACAAAAAAACAGTAGAGGATGACCAAAAATAACATTACTAGAAGTAATAAATGGATATGTCAATTAAAGAAATAACGGAGAGCATGACTTCAAATCGAATAGAATGGAGGGAAAGAACACATGTGGTCCTAACTAATCTATTGAGGATCCATAGCTGACCCCAAAATTTTGGGACTATATTTCAAAAGGCTCTCAATAGTCAACAGTCACAAGGTCTTTGAGACCTAACATCCCTGAACAGTTCAACATAATTAAGTCCTGATATTTAATATCAATCTACAGACAACTTCAATGTTAGTGTCTTGAACAGTTGAACCTCCATTTTAGCAGATAACATTATACTAAAGAGGAAGAATAGCCTTCTATATTTTTCCCATACGATAATGATCAACAAATAACGAAAAAATCTTGTAATAACGACAAAAAGGACGTTAGGTTGCTTCAGGACTTTCCATTGTTCTACAACCACATAATTTCCAATGGTGCAGTCTAGAGTCCTGATTCAAAAGGAAGGGTAGAGCTATTGCTTAAAATATCGAACTACATTCTTCTTTCTCCATTTCAACAAAGCTGATGACTAAGAACTAACTCATTCCTTGTTTGCAGTCAAGAAAAGGAACCTATCAATAACAAAACTATTTTCTTATCAACATTTCAATACCCCCAACTCTAGCCTCTTAAATCAAAATTGTGACAGACCAGTGGCAAAAGAGCCTACTTGCTTTAACAAAAACATGAGAACGCAACAATAAGATGTTCCTCTCCATTTGGAAGGTTCAAAGACAAATATGATGGACGAACAACCCTAATTTACACTTTTACTTTATTTATTTATTTATCTAAGGAACATATCAGAAGCGTTGCCATCGCAAAAAACAATGTAACCCAGCATACACACCCCAGCTCTATTGGACCAAGGCTATAATAAGGTCTGCCAAAATCAACTTTCGCAATATGTGCTGCAAGAAAAAGTGTTCAAAACAGTAAGATCCCAAGAATAATCCAAGAGCCTTGTAACTCAACTGGCCCATCCTGGTATTTCCAACAAAGACACACGGGTTCAAATTCCCACTCCCCCATTGTCACTAACAAATTATAAAAATTAATGAACATATTCCCTATCAGGGCCTCATATGTATGTAGACATGATCATAATCTTGCATTGAAAAACACAATTTCAAGCACCCAACAAGAATGTGAATAAAATGTAGCAATCAAATTGGCAGACAAAGAAGAAGCAAAACACATTATAATATCTACCAAATTCTCTCTCTTTTTTGACAAGTATAATATCTACCAAATTCTTTCTAAACCATATAGAAAAAGAAAAAACCAAAGGAGATATAACATTTACAATGAACCCCACAAACAAGAACTCATTATCAAATCATTATATCATCAATATTTTGTTCTCAAAGAACAAAAAAAAAAAAGTACTCGATTTGGTACCCGAGAAAAACGGTTTCATAAGCCGCATTTTGGACTCTCACAGTACAGTTCAGCCATTACTGTTCTTTCAGGGTCCCAAATAATAAAGAAAATAATCCAGAATCAAACAATCAAAAAAACCCAATTCCCTTTTTTCCCACATTTTTATAGGAAAAACCAAAAAAAAAAAAAAAAACCTTAAACCCATACCTGAAAAAACAGAAGACAAAACAGTGTCTGAGGATTCACTCACTCCCTCCTTCCCTCCACCGCTTGAGGCGTTGAAGTGAAATTTGTTGTTCTGAGAAACCGAGGCAGATGAGAAGAGAGGGGATAGTGAAGAATTTAAAGCAAATGAGAATAGGGTTTTAGCTTTTTAGGGGATCAGTGAGAGAGAGAGAGAGTCAGAGGCAGTTGTTGAAATGAGTAAGAATTTGTAACGTCTCCTCTGTGACTCTGAATGTAGACAGAGAGAGACTCAAGGAGAGAGTGGGATTCTCATTTTTTTTCCCCTTCTCAACTCAATCACAACTCTCATAATGAAAAAAAAAAGTCTCTACTCTCTCTAGTGTGGAGGGTTTTTCATTTTTCCTCTCTGGCTAAAAACTCTCTATTGGTGGTTTATTTGGTAAGTGAGTGACTGCCTGCCAGTGAGGATTTGGGTTCTTTTCTTTGGATTGAAACAGAAAAAACAATATGGGCCCATTTCTTCCCCCCCCCCCCCCCCCCCCCCCCAAAAAAAAAAAAAAAAAAACCAATTTTGTATGCAGTGTGACTAAATAAATATAACCAAATTTGCCTTTTTTTTTTTTTGTTAATAGATTAGTCTTAGGGCAATACCATCAAGTCATTAACCATGAAAAAGAGGTGACATACAGGGTAAAAAGGCATTAAAAAAATATGAAATCACCAAAGAAAATAAGAAAAAATGGAATATAATATGACTATAAAACTAGACATAAGTAAAATTTACGATGGGTTGAATCAAGAAGGGTGATTCCTAAACACTGTGATGAGAATGATGGGCTTTGATGAAATATGGATGGATCGGATTATGGATTGTGTTACTTTATTCTTATTCATGGAGAAAGTAAGAGTTATATCACATCTAGTAGGGGGTCTTTGTCAAGGAAATCATTTATCATCTTACCTTTTACTCTTATGTGCAAAAGAACTGCCTACTCTATTCAATCACTCCAAGCAAAATGGGGAAATTAAGGAACAAGATGCACCATGAAAGCCCCTATAATAAGACCCTTTTTTGGTGTTGATGACTCACTAATTTCAATATAGCAACTTTTGAAGAATTCTAAAGATTAATAAAAAAAATTAAAAGAATTTTAAAGAGGTGTCTAGGCAAAAGGTAAAAAGGAATACCCATTCCTTTTACTCTAACTAAAACATCCATAATGAGTTCAACAAATAAAGGTTATCAATTTCATACCATACCAGCTAGTACAACTAAAACATATTGTGCTAGTCACTAGAGTGGCACGGTGATCTCTCTTGAAACATCCTAGACGACAAGTTGTTGTTGGTCGCCATCCATAATGGGGTCAACTCTGACTTGTTCATCCATAAGCTCTACGAGCAAGAACCATAGACTATGGACGAGCTCGTCCATTTAGCCCAGAATTTCATGAATGCTGAGGACGTGATTATAGCCAAGAAGAGAAAGAGAGCAAAACGTTTAGAAATAGGTCACCCGCGTCATCCCGATCAAGGTCCTCGTCCCAAGAAGGCTCAGACAGAAGAGAAAAGGGATGGAGACAGTAAAAACGCAAGTTCCTCAGCGAGAAGTCAGCAGTACACTCCCTTGAATACGCCACTAGAGTAGGTGCTTATGCAAATCAAGGATGATTCGTCCTTGAAATGGCCGGAGAAAATGAAAGGAGATCCTAACAAGCGCAATAGGAACAAGTATTGTTGCTTTCACAAGGACCATGGGCATGACATGGATGAGTGTTTCGACTTGAAGCAGCAGATAGAAAACCTTATTAGGCAAGGAAAGTTAAGGAATTTCCTTGGACGAGACCACAAGGACGAGAAGTTAAAGGCCAAGGTGAAAGAGCCATCACAACCTACGCTTGGAGAAATAGGAGTTATTATAGGGGGAACCTTAGCAGTTTAGTCATCCAAATCGAGGAAGACATACCTGAAGGTAGTGCAAAATGTCCAGTTGTCTAGATGATCTCCTAGGACAAGGGAAGCTGATAAGCAAGACATCACATTCACGGATGAGGATGCTAGAAGAGTTCATCACCCCCATGATGATGCGATTGTCATTACCCTACTCATTGCTGACTATACAACCAGAAGGGTGTTGGTAGACAATGGCAACTCGGCGAAAATTCTGTATTACCCCACCTTCCAACAAATGAGGCTAGGACGAGATCAACTTCGTCTAGTGAATTCGCCTTTGGTAGGATTTAGAGGGATGAACGTGCAATCAGTGGGCACCATCACATTGCCAGTGGTGGTTAGAGCATACCCGTAACAGATAACCAAAGAGGTAAAATTCCTTGTTGTTGATTGTTCATCATCATATAATGTTATTATCGGAAAATTCCTTGTTGTTGATTGTTCATCATCATATAATGTTATTATCGGAAAATTCCTTGTTGTTGATTGTTCATCATCATATAATGTTATTATCGAAAGGCCAACTTTGAATAGTTGGAAGGCAGTAACTTCTACCTACCACTTATCCGTCAAATTCTCAACCGAGCATGGCGTGGGTCAAGTATAAGGAGATCAGCTAGCCGCTAGAGAGTGTTACTTAGCCATGTTGGCAATGGACGAGCATGTATAGACAATGAACATAGACGAGAGAAGAATTGCAGCGAAACCCACTGAGATGTTAAAAGATATCCCTTTGGACGAGAGTAAACTCGAGAGGTTCACTAGAATTGGGGCGAACATAGGAGAAGAGGCAAAGCTTACTCTGGTCCAGTTTTTGAAGAAGAGCCTTAATGTCTTTGCATGGAGTCAAGAGGACATGTCGGGTATTGATCCAAGTGTCATTACTCATCGTCTGAATATATGCTCCTACTCTAAACCACTGCGTCAGAAGAAGAGGGTATATGCTCCTGAGCGAGACAACACCATCAAGGAAGAAGTCCAAAAGTTAATCACTGCAGAATTCGTCCGAAAAGTTTATTATCCAGACTGGTTGGCGCGTAGTCATGGTAAAGAAGGCCAATGGTAAGTGGCGAATGTGTGTGGACTTTACTGACTTAAACAAGACTTGCCCCATTGACAGTTATCCGTTGCCACGCATCGACCAGCTGGTAGACTCGACAGCAGGTCACAGGTTGTTGAGCTTCATGGACGCCTTCTCAGGTATAATCAAATAAAAATGGATGAGACAGATCAAGAAAAGACCTCATTCATCACTAGCCAAGGGTTATTTTGTTACAAGGTAATGCCCTTTGGTTTGAAGAACGCAAGGGAGACTTACCAAAGACTGGTTAACCACATGTTCTGTCCTCAAATAGGGCGAAATGTGGAGGTTTATGTGGATGATATGCTAGTAAAGAGCTTGGACGAGGGAAAGCATCTAGACAACCTTCAAGAGACCTTTGATACACTTTGGCCGTATAACATGAAATTAAATCCAAGCAAGTGTGCTTTCAGAGTTTCGTCGGGAAATTTTTTGGGGTTCATGGTTTCGCACAGAGGAATTGAAGCGAATCCGGAAAAAATTTAGGCGATACTAAATATGGAACCATCAAAGAACATCAAAGAAGTCTGGTCTCTTACCGGACGAGTTGCCGCCCTTAACAGGTTTGTTTCGAAAGCTATTGACAAGTGCTTACCATTCTTTAAAATCCTCAAAAAGGCATTTGAGTGGACGAACAAGTGTCAGAGGGCCTTCCAAGACCAAAACACTTACCTCACGACAGCACTTTTGTTGACCCATCTGTACCTGGTGAAGAACTATATTTGTATTTTGCAATATCCCCGCACGCTGTAAGTTCAACGTTGGTTAAAGAAGAAGGACGGGTTCAGAAACCGGTTTACAATACTAGCCAAGCACTAAAAGGAGAGGAAGGATGATATTCAATAATGGAAAAGCTAGTCTTTGCTTTGATCACGGCTTCTAGGAAGCTGAGACATTATTTTCAAGCTCATGTTATCAACGTCCTAACAGATCATCCCCTAAAGAAGGCAATGAACAAAGCTGCAGGACGATTAACCCAGTGGGCGGTGGAACTTAGTGAGTTTGATGTCAGATACCAGCCAAGAAGCGCGATCAAGGCATAGGCATTGGTGGATTTCATTGTGGAGTTCACCCTCGGCCAGGATGAGCTAAACAAAGACAAAGGAGTTGAAAGGTGGGTTATCAATGTAGATGGATCATCCACACTATACGCAGGGGAAATAAGAGTCATACTCAAGTCCCCAGAATATGACAAGTTGGAGTACGTAGCCCGTTTACAATATCAAACCACCAACAATGAAGCTGAGTATGAAGCTCTACTCAAAGGGCTGGAGTTGGCTAAGTCCTTAGGGGCGGAATCAATAATAGTCAAAGGAGATTCTTAACTAGTCATCAATCAAGTGAATGGAATGTGTGATGCTAAGAAAGATCGAATGAAGAAATATCTTAGCAAAGTTAGGCGGCTTGTCCAAAAATTTACAGAAGTGAGTTTTGTTCAACTCCCAAGGGAAGAAAATATGGAAGTAGATGCCTTGGCGAAAGCTGCTTCAGGAGGAGAAGTTACGGATGCATATTACAAAATTCAATACATGCCAAGCATAGACCTCCCGAATATATAGCAAATAGGAGGAGGGGAAAATTGGATAAGTCCAATAGTAATCTATCTTAAGGATGGAAGGCTTCCGAAAGACAAGGACGAGGCTAGGAAGTTGAGGGTTAAGGCAGCCAAATATGTTCTTGTAAATGAAGTGCTATAAAAGCGAGGCTTTTCTCAGCCCTACCTAAGGTGTCTGGCTCCGGACGAGTCGAATTATGTTTTGAGGGAGGTTCATGAAGGGGCATGTGGAAATCACTCAAGAGTGAGATCACTTGTTCATAAAGTCGTCCGTGCAGGCTACTACTGGCCTACAATTCAAGTAGATGCTAAGGCTTATATCAAGGTGTGTGACCAATGTCAGCGCTATAGTAACGTCCCCAAATAGCCATCGGAGTACCAGACCCCAATGATGGCCCCATGGCCCTTTGTACAGTGAGGACTGGATATCCTAGGTCCTTTCCCCCTAGGAACCAAACAAATGAAATTCTTGGTAGTAGGGATTGACTACTTTACCAAGTGGGTAGAGGCCAAACCTCTTACAAAAATCACACAACAAAATGTTAAGAACTTTGTTTGGAAGAACATTTTGCGTAGGTTCGACATACCTAGGGTTCTGGTATCTGATAAGAGACGATAGTTTGACAATGCACCTTTCAGGGACTTTTGTGAACATTTTAGAATCAAGAATCACTATTCCTCGCCATCCCACCCATAGGCAAACAGACAAGCAGAAGTAGTAAACCAATCCCTGCTAAAAATCATCAAGACTTGGCTAGAGGGGGCAAAGGAGATATGGCCAGATGAGTTGTCAGGTGTTCTTTGGGCCTACAGGACAACTGTGAGAACCCCGATCGGAGAAACCCCCTTTAAGCTAGCCTATGGAAGTGAAGCAGTCATACCTGCAGAAGTCCATATGGCTAACCATCGAGTGATGAAGTATCAGGAAAAAGATAATGAAGAGCAACTCCGTCTTAACCTCGACCTCATTGACGAGGTAAGGATGGACGCAGAGCAAAGGACAACGAGATATAAGAATCTTATGGCTAGGCAGCACGATGCCATGGTAAAACCCAGGCGCTTCAACATTGGGGACCTCGTTCTCAAAAGAGTCTCCTTGGCAACCAGGAATCCAGCTCATAGAAAATTGGGACCCAATTGGGAAGGACCCTATAGGGTAATCAACTGCAAAAGGCAGGGGTCGTACTACTTGGAATCTCTAGACGGACGAAAGTTAGAGCATCCCAGGAACGTGGAGCACCTGATGAGGTATTATCAGTGAAGCTTGGGAGAAATTGTCCAAGGTAGAGGTTGATGCTATGGACAGTTACAGCTATGGTCTATGTGTTCACTCATATCTATTGTTGTGTTCTTATTACTACTATGGTGTATTTTACGAATAAAAAGTGTATTAGTTCTTAAACTTTTGCACCATCTACAGACACTTTTGTTAAAGACGAGGTTATGTATAAGTATTTTCCTAAGTACTTTCATAAGGCATTAGCTTCTAAGCAGGTGCCATATTTGTGAAAAATGTTTATATAATTATATGGTTTGGATTTCCAGTGTATTTTATGCATAAATATAATTTCCATAATAATACCCACAAGGGGGCAAAAGCCTGAGACAAATGAAAATCCCTGGACACAGGGGTGTAACGTTCATAAGCTTTCCTCGAAATGAGGATAAAGCAAAGGAAAACAAGCTAAGGCATACTCGTCTAAGCTTTCCTTGAAATGAGGATAAAGTAAAGGAAAATAAGCTAAGGCATACTTGTCTAAAGAATAGACAGACGAGAAAAAAGGCATACATTAAAGCATAAAGGCCCAAGGACGAGCATCTAGCTAAGACATTCCAACGCTCTAAGACAAGTCAGATGCTAGAAACGTCTGACAAAGGACGAATTCCAATGGCTCAAAAGACAAGGTAAAGGACTGAAAAAATCATCATTGTCGCTTCTAAGACGAGTTACACTTAGAAAAATTTAAATGGCTGACAAAGACGTCCATGCATAGTTGGGTCATCCATAAGAAAAACGCATGGACGACCATTCAACACAATGCTCAGACTGTTTAAAAGCTAATAACATTTAATGATGAAAACAGAGGATGAACTCGTCCATACAATAAATAACAATACTAGATAAAAGTAGACATTCATCAAAGTTTAAAACAAGGGTAGACGGCCGTCGTCCAAAAACCTTTACAAAGTAAGCCTTAAAAGGCGATTGTTAATAAACTCGTCCAAAGCACTCTAGACGAGATAATTGCACTCAAATACATCTTAATAAAGGTCCAAAAAACAATGGACCAAACCAAAAAAAAGAAAAATAGAACAACACTAAAGTTAAAAATCTGGTTTTAAAATGGCAGGGGTGTTAGCATTGGAGTCGTCTTGAGGTGGCTTCGTGGTGGCATCATCCTCAACATTAACATCTTCTGAGCTCGTTTGGAGGAGGGAACTTGAAGCAGCTCCACCAAGGTTAAGTTTAATGAGGCTAAAATCAATCTCAAGGAATTTCTCTATTACTTCCATCCTAAAATCTTCAAACCCAACTGCATAGTTGGTGTCTAGTAGATTGGTGAGTTCTTTGAACGACCTAAACTCTGCAACGCGTCTTCCTTAGCCTTTGCAAGAAGGGCGCTTAACTTGTCATTCTTTTTCTGGAGGAGTTCAAGACGAACGTCCTTCTCTTTGGCGTCTGTCTTCAACTCCTCGATGTTGCATTTTAACTTCTTCGCATCCTCCTTGGCCTTGGCAGCTCCCTTTTGGACTGTCCTCTCCAGCAGAATCCTCGTCTTGTCTAACTTAGTTGCTTGCCTAGACACAGCGATAAATTTAGACATTGCCTGCACAAATTAAAATTTCTTATTGCAATATATTCATGTAGATTTATAATAAGACAAGATAAACATCTATAAAGAGTACGTACCTTAAAAAGATCATGTACACTAGAGTGCTCAAAGTCCTTTAAAGACATGTCATAACATGCCGTCATGTCCTCGTCTGTAACAGCCTTCTCGAATCTTTCCCAAGCTAAGTCCTCACTTCCAAGGAGGTTCTGGGGCATCTGCTGAGGGGGTTGAGACAAGGCAGGCGCATCAACAGTGGATGGGGTTTGCAGAGACCGAGGTCCTTTAGGCTTTAAATCAACGTCCAAAATTTGGACGGAGCGACCTAGCGAGAGGAACAAGGGATTGATTTGGTCGTCCTGAGTTCGAGCGTCCTTAGCCTTGGACGACCTATGCTTAGCCCTCTTTTCCTTACGTCTGCTTGGAAGATTCCCTAAATCAACTCCAAGTGACAAGTTTTTCCTTTTTTCACCATTGGAGAGACGAGGCTGGGATTCCACTCCCTGCCCAACTGCCTCGTCTACCACTTCCTTGTCCTTATTCTCCTTCATTGTCGTCATTCCTGAAAAGAAAAATGTTAATCACCAAAAAAAAAAAAAAAAAAAAAAGAGATAGAAAAAAACTTACATCTACGAACAGTGACCTCATGGGCAATAGTTTCAGCAGACGGCTCTGGACCTAACCCCCAAGTGGCAAGACATTGAAGGCTTACCAAGGAATGGAACGTCTTGTCAGTATATAGACATGCTTTCTAAACTCGTTCAAGGTAAAATCTACTTAAATGAGGCCATCTAGCACCTAAAAAAAAAGAAAGGAAGGTGATTAGACGACTACAATAAAAATTAACAAAAAAAAAAAGGACAGCCAGACATACCTTCAAGACGAAGGTTCCCTAACTCTCCTGTGTAGGGAGGGAATGGATCCCTGTCAACCTCAATAAGACGTCCAGCCCAAAAGCTAGAGACGAAGAAGAACTCCGTCTTCCATTTCCTATCTGAAGTGACTAAGGATTTTATCAGCCTATAATCTCTCCCTTTGGCTGTGAACTGATAAAAGTCAAGGGATTGGTTAATCTTGGAGGGCTTATAACAGAAGAGGAACTCATCCACAGTAAGAGGAGGATCCCCCTCAAACACCTTCCTCCATAAAACTTGCATAGCGATGATTAGCCTTCATGCATTGGGGTTGAACTAGCATATACCTAAACTTAACCTAGAAAGCAACTCCCTAGCAAAGGCATTAAGGGGCAACCTCAAACCCCCCAAGAGGTAAGCCTCATAAATGCCAACACCAAAGCGAGGTTAACAACACCACTCACCACGCACAGGTACCCTAGGATTTAAATCTTCAGGGATTTGGTACCAAGTCTTAAGAATTCCTAACTTTCTCTCGTCTGTCTTAGAGGCAATCCCAACAGAGCAGCTATAAACTACCTTTTCCTCGTCTTGAGCAGAAGACGAGGGGCACTTGTACGAGCCCTAGACCCAGACTTAACCTTCGTCCTAAGACTTTCCTGAAATACCTCTAAAGGAATCCCAGGAACGCCGAACGTATACTCATCCGTAGTGTTTCTCCCACTGCTGCTATTACTACTACTATCACTAGACCCACTAAAACTGGTAGGGTCATGATACTCATCTATGGCTTTATCAACATTATTGCTAGACGAAGAAAGGACTATTTCAGACATTCTTTGAGAAAGCTTAAAACCTGAGGATGAGGGTAAAGAAAATACCTGGATCTAGACGAAGGGAAGCTATGGACGCAAGAAACTTCTAGACAAGGCACTAACACGAGGGATGTCAAAGAAGAAAATTTCAAAAATGGAAAGGGTAGCAGAGGAATTCCACTATTTATAGGTAGCAAACTCCAGTACCCGTAGCGACACAACCACCCAAAAGGTGACAAGTGGCATGTTCCTCGAAAAATGAGTTAACGTGACTAACAGCCAATTGAATCATGACACATGGCACACCTAACCGCTAACATAAAGGCATACGTCCAAAGAATGATGTCAGCTTATACATTCCCTAGACGACCCATGGACAAGGGGGAAACTGATAGGGAACAAACTACAATTATCTTTCATAGAGGTTGTTCAAGACGAGACTAAGAAATCAAAGGATTGTAAGAACCTCGTCCATCAAAAGCTCGTCCACACAGGAAGGTGCTTGGACGAGCTTTGCATGG
Organism: Castanopsis chinensis; assembly: GCA_032878915.1. NCBI lineage: Eukaryota > Viridiplantae > Streptophyta > Magnoliopsida > Fagales > Fagaceae > Castanopsis > Castanopsis chinensis. Next base: position 5,582,471 of record JAVQMG010000108.1, on the reverse strand, counting down.
TCAAGTCCTACATAACCACCATCTCGTCTAGAGGAACCATCAACCTCATCCATGAGAAGGTCATCCATAAAGTAACGACCTCCCTTAGAAGTGGGATACGCTTGACTGGAGGATCACTGGACGAGGACCCCCAGACGAACCCTTGACACTTAGGAAAATTCCTAAGTATGTACAGGACTCCGTATCACACGCATAACTTCCAGTGACCGTTATGTGAGAAAAATGTAACTCCTAAACGGTTGTAGAAGTTATCCCTGAACCCTCACACCTCCTCAAATCTAGGGGAGGTTACAAGTTTAATAACTGCTCTTAGGACACTATATAAATGCTCATTCAGACTAGACAAAGGTACGTTTTGACACAACTCCTAAAAAGTTGAAACTCAAAAATTATAGAGAGAAAATTAACTTTGCCATTGGAGGGTTTTTGGCTGGCAACCCTGGTCACCGTTGATTATTGTTCTTTCTATTTCAAACCATTAAGACAGCCAGTAGCCCCTTCACATCCGAAGCATCCAACCTACTAATTTTCTTTGCATCATCAAAACGAAATTTAAAATAATCGACACTAAGCTAGTTATTTTAATTCCTTTTTGGTTCAAGACTAACTTATATTGTAGTATATAATCTTCACTACAAATCATAAATTCATTCAATCCCGAAACAGTACACAGAAATCGTAAACTACCAAAATATTTCATTCCATCAATCAAATCAAAATAGTCTTCGATATAGTATTGACTTCCTTATAATAAACCCCACTTTTTTTCAATTTTATTAACAAAAACTCTTTTTTCTTTCTTCAACGAACTCACAAGTGGGTCAACAAATTTTTGCTTTGCTATAGTACTCAAAAATAAGATAAGTATTGTGGCAAAAGCTAAATGATTTTCCTAGCATTTATTATTACCTCTAAAGTCCCAAGATCTCTCTTACTCACTCTCAACGACCTTTCTCTCATCATGTGTTAGGGTGAGACTTGATCCCTTTCAAGACAGCAGCATGATAATTTTAGAAACAAAAAGCTCAATCCATAATCTTGAGGATTTTTCAAGACTAAGATCATGGGTGGTTTTACAATAAAAAGGACAAAGATTTGAACAATACCAAGCTTCAAAACCAAAAGGAAGAAAGAGATGAAGAAAATGAAGAAGATGAGGATGAAGATCACACATTTGAAAATGAGGACTAGGAGAATTGAGATTGGCAAGATAGAGATGAAGATGAGAAAGTAAAAGGAACGATATTAGCACAAGGAGAGGTGCCCCCACAACATCCAAATATGTTGTCTTGACCTTATTGCCATGGAGATTGTGTCAAGGATGATGATGGTGGGTTAGGGCTATTTCTATCTCAGGGTGTAAGGGGCTATGTCTTGGTGTAGTTATGTTGTTGTGGGGTTGATTAGGGTTGAAAATAGTAATATTTAAATAGAATAGAGAAACAAATAAAGAGTTTGTTGCAATGCATATTCAAAAATGTTGGTAGGTAAAATGGAAAAGAGACTTTTGAGAAAAAAATTTGCTAGAACTTTGTAAAGCCCATTATGAATGGTCTTAAGCATATTGGGTCAAGATAGTTGCACTTAGAGTAAGAGTGTGTAAGTCACCCAAAACATGGCCATGACAATATGCTATAAGCATTGTGGGCTAGTGTAGGATAGTAATCATCACTTTGTTTAAAGGTCCAAGAATTGACGTTTAACCCCTCAAACAAAGTCCAAACTAGAATTTCTAAATTTTGAGTTGAGATACAACGATTAGAAGGTATTAAACACCACTATTTCCTGATTTAAAGATCAGCCTCCACTATTGTCATTTATTCAATTCAATTAAAATCCTAATAAAGCTTGATGATGCAATGAAAATCAGTAGGCTGGATGCTTCGGATTAAAAAGAACTACTAGCTGTCTTGATGGCCTGAAAAAGAAAGAACAGTGATCAAAGGTGACCGGGATTTCCGGCCAATAACTCTTCGATGATAAAGTTAGTTTTCTCTTTATTATGTTGGAGTTCCAACTTGGCAAAAAATATAAAACGTACCTTTGTTTGGTCTGAATAAGCGTTTTTATAGTGTCTTGAGAGTAGTTATTGGGTTTGTAACCTCCCCCGGATTTGAGGAGATGTGTGGGTTCAAGGATAACTTCCTCAACTGTTTAGGAGTTACATTTTCACGCGTAACGATCATTGGAAGTTACACGTGCGATGCGGAGTTGTTGTATACTCATGAATTTTTCCAAGTGTCAAGGTCTCGTCCAGAGTTCCTCGTCCGGAGGCCTTCCAGTCATGCGTACTTCATCCTGAGGCCCTCCAGTCATGCATACATCGTCCTGAGGCCCTCCAATCATGCATGTCTTGCCCACGAGGGAGGTTCTTCCTTTAAGGACGAGACTTTTATGAACGAGGTAAATGGTTCCCTTGGACGACATGCCATGTTGATGACCTTTGACCATGAAAAATTTCGTCCAAGCACCTTACTTGTCCTGGATGATCTTCATGGAGGAAATTAGATTTGTATTTATCCATACCTCATCAATTGCCCCTTTGTCCATGGGTCGTCTAGGAAGCGCATCTACTGATGTCACCCTTTTGACACGTGTTATTATGTCAGCTGTTATAGGTGCCACATGTCATGATCCAATTGGTGACCAGTCATGTCAGCTCGTTTTACAAGGGACGTGTCATTTGTCACATTTTGGCTGGTCGCGTCGCTTCGTGTACTAGGGTTCAGTGCCTATAAATAGTGGAATTCCTCCACTACCCTCCTCATTTTTGAAATTTTCTTCTTTGACATCCCTCGTCTTAGCGCCTCGTCTAAAAGTTTCTTCCATCCATAGTCTCTCCTTGTCTAGATCTAGGTATTTTCTCCATCTTCGTCCTCAGGTTTTAAGTTTTCTTAAAGAATGTCCAAGGTAGTCATTTTCTCATGTAGCGATAGTGTTGACAAAGCCATAGACGAGTACTAAGACCCAAGTAGTTTTAGTGGTTCTAGTGATAGCAGTGGTAGTAGTAGCAATAACAGTAGTGATGAAAATACCACAAATGAGTATATGTCTGGTGTCCCTAGGATTCCCTTAGAGATATGTTCAAGAAGAGCTTAGGACGAGGGCTAAGTCTGGTTCTAGGGCTGGCATAAGCGCTCCTTCATCTTCTGCTCAAGACGAGGAAGAGGTGGTTTATAGTTGTGCCATTGGGGTTGGTTCTAAGACAAACGAGAGAAAGTTAGGCCTTCTTAAGACTTGGTACCAAATCCCTGAAAGTTTGAATCCTAGGATACTTGTGCGTGACGAGTGGTGTTGTCAACCCCGTTTTGGCGTTGGCATTTACGAGGCTCCCCTCTTGGGGGGTTTGAGGTTGCCCCTCAATGCCTTCGCCAAGGAGTTGCTTTCCAGATTGGGTTTAGGTATATGCCAATTCAACCTTAATGCATGGAGGCTAATAGTCGCCATGCAAGTTTTGTGGAGGGAGGTGTTTGAGGGGAATCGTCCTCTTACCATGGACGAGTTCCTCTTTTGCTATAAGCCCTCCGAAATTAATCAATCCCTTGATTTCTATCAGTTTACAGCTAGAGGGAAAGATTATAGGTTAATAAAGTCCTTGGTCACCTTAGATAGAAAGTGGAAGATGAGTTATTCTTCGTTTCTGGTTTCTAGGCTGGATGCCCTATTGAGGTTGACAAGGATCCATTCCCTCCCTACACAGAAGAGATAGGGAACCTTCGTCTTGAAGGTATGTTTGTGCTTATCATTTCATTTGCTAGATTAATTTTTTATTATGGTCGTCTAACATATTTTTTGTTTTGTTTTTGTTTTGAAAAAGGTGTTAGACAACCTCACTTGAATAGGTTCTACTTGGAACAAGTTCAAAAGGCATCTTTACACTGACAGGACTTTCCATTTTTTGGTCAGTCTACGGCGTCTTGCTACCTGGGGGTTAGGTCTAGAGCCGTCCGCTGAAGCTATTGCCCACAAGGTCACCATTCGAAGAGGTAAGTTCTCCTTTTTCTTTCTTTTTTTTTTTTTTTTTTTTTTTTTTTTTTTTCTGACGTCTTTGCTTGTAGGAATGGAAACAATGAAGGAGAACAAGGGCAAAGAAGTGGCAGTCGAGGTAACTGGGCAGGGGGTGCAATCATAGCCTCATCTGTCCACTGGTGACAAAAGAAAGAGTCTTTCATTAGGCGTTGATTTGGGGAATCTCCCAAGTAGGCGCAAGGAGAAAAAGGCTAGGCATAGGTCGTCCAAGCCTCAAGACGTCCAAATTAAGGACAACCAACCTAGTCCTTTCCCCGTCCCTCAGGGTCATTCTGTTCAAATTCTGGACGTTGATCCAGAACCAAAGGATCCTCCGTCTTTGCAAATCCCGTCTAGAGTCGATATTCCAGCCTCGTCTCAACCTTCTCACCAGGGCCTCAAAATCTTCTTGAGAATGAGGACTTGGCTTGGGAGAAGTTTGAGAGGGTTGTAACAGACGAGGATGTGACGGCATGTTACAACATGTCTTTAAAGGATTTTGAGCACTCTGGTGTTTATGACCTTTTTAAGGTATGTACTTTTTACATATGTTTATCTCGTCCTACTATTAGCAGGTATGCATGTATTATAATAAATTTTAATCTATACAGGCAATGTCTAAGTTCATTGCCGCATCTAGGCATGCAATTGAGCTAGACAAGATGAGGATTCTTTTGGAAAGGACAATCAAGAAGGGAAAGGACGCGTCCAAAAGGTGGGCTGAAGAGGCTGCTAAGGCCAAGGACGACGCAAAAAAGCTACAAAACCACGTCGATGAGTTGGAGGCTGAAGTCCAAGAGAAGGATGCTCGTCTTAATCTCCTTCAAAAGAAGAACGACGAGTTAAGTACCCTCCTTGAAAAAGCCAAGGGAGACGCCGTTGCAGAGTTTAAGGAGTCCAAAGAATTTACTAATTCAATGGACATCAACTATGGAGCTAGCTTTGAAGACTTTAGGATGGACGCCATGGAGAAATTTCCTGAGATTGACTTCAGCGCTATCAAACTCAACCTTGGTGGGGCTTCTACAAACTCCCTCGTCCAGACAAGCTTAGAGGATATCAACGTGGAGGACGATGCCATGACATTGCCACCTCAAGACGACCCCAATGCCAACGCCCCTCCTGTTTAAGACGAGATTTCTAATTTGTTGAAATGTTATTAATTGTTTTTCTTTTTAGTTTGGTCCATTTCTTTTTTTTTTCTTGGGCCCTTATTGAAATGTATTTGAGTACAATTATCTTGTCCAGAGTGTTCTGGACGAGTTTATTAACAATTGCGTTTTAAGGCCTACTTTGTAAGGGTTTTTGGACGGTGGTCGTCTACCCTTTCTAAACTTTAATGAATGTCTATTTCATCCAGTTATTGCATGGACGAGTTTATCCTTCTTGTCACTGCTGTTATTAAGATTTGCATACTTTTTTATTAGAGGGTCGTCCATATGCTTTTTTCATAGACGATGTTAGAAGTTCATACACGTGCCTTTTTCTATGGACGACGCTTGAGGTTTGTCCACACATTTTTTGTGGACGATCTGTGTGCACATGGACGATTCACGATAGCAATGATAGTCTTGTCATATGTTTGCCTCGTCCATAGGCTTGGTATTTGCCTTTTGTCAAAGGCGCTTCTAGTGTTTGACTTGTCCTAGAACACCTGAGTGTTTTGGTCAGATGCTCGTCTATAGACTAGTGCTTCACTGTATAGCCTTTTATGCCTAGCTTATTTTTTCTTTACTTTATTCTCGTCTTGAGGAAAGCTTATGAATGTTACATCCCTGCGTCCAAGGATTTTCATTCGCCTTAGGGCTTTGCCCCCCTTGTGGGTATTATCATGGAAGTTAGATTTATGCATAAAATACATTAGAAATCCAAACCATATCATTATGTAAACATTGTTCACAAATATGACACCTGCTTAGAAGCTAGTGCCTTATGAAAGTACTTAGGAAAATACTTAAAGAAAAATACACAATCTCGTCTTTCACAAACTTGTCTGTAGACGGTGCAAAAGTTTAAGAACTAGTGCACTTTTATTGTTAGTACACACTATACACCATAGTAGTAATAAAAACACAACAGTTAATACTTAGTAAACACCATAACTGTGACTTCAGCCATGCCTATTACCTCGTCCAAGCTCATTACTGGTAGTACCTCCTCAAATGTTCCACGTTCCATGGATGCTCTAATTTTCGTTTGTCTAGAACTTCCAAGTAGTACGACCCCTGCCTCTTGCAGTTGATTATCCTATATGGTCCTTCCTAATTGGGTCCCAATTTTCTATGAGCTGGGTTCCTAATTGCCAAGGTTACTCTTTTGAGAACGAGGTCCCCTACGTTAAAGCGCTTGGGTTTCACCATGGCATCATGTTGTCTAGCCATAAGATTTTTGTATCTTGCTGTCCTTTGCTCCGCATCCATCCTTACCTCATCAATGAGATCGAGGTCAAGACGAAGTTGTTCTCCATTTTCTTTTTCTTGATAATTCATCACTCGATGGTTAGCCATATGAACTTCTGCAGGTATGACCGCTTCACTTCCATAGGCTAACTTAAAGGGGGTTTCTCTTGTCGAGGTTCTCACAGTTGTCCTATAAGCCCAAAGAACACCTGGTAACTCGTCTGGCCATATCCTCTTTGCCCCTTCGAGCTAAGTCTTGATGATTTTCAACAGGGATCAGTTTGCTACTTCTGCTTGTCCATTCGCCTGTGGGTGGGAGGGTGAGGAATAATGATTCTTAATTCCAAAATGTTCACAAAAGTCCCTGAATGGTGCATTGTCAAACTGTTGTCCGTTGTCAGATACTAGCACCCTAGGTACTCTAAATCTACACAAAATATTCTTCCAAACAAAATTCTTAACGTTTTGCTAAGTAATTTTTGCAAGAGATTCGACCTCTACCTACTTGGTAAAGTAGTCAATCCCTACTACCAAAAATTTCATTTGTCTGGTTCTCGGGGGGAAAGGATCTAGGATATCTAATCCCTATTATGTAAAGGGCCACGGGGCCATCATTGGGGTCTGGTACTCAGACGGCTGCCTAGGGACGTTGCTATAGCGCTGACATAAGCCTTAGCATCTGCTTGAATCGTAGGCCAGTAGTAGCCTGCACGAATGATCTTATGGACTCGCGATCTTGCACCTGAGTGATTCCTACATGCTCTTTCATGAACCTCCCTCAAAACGTAGTTTGACTCGTCCGAAGCTAGGCACCTTAGGTAGGGCCGAGAAAAGCTTCGCTTGTATAGCACTTTGTTTATAAGGATATACTTGGCAGCCTGACCCTCAACTTTCTAGCTTCGTTCTTATCTTCTGGAAGCCTTCCATCCTTGAGATAGATTATTATTGGACTTATCCAACTTTTTTCCCCTCCAATTTGCTGTATATCTGAGAGGTCTATGCTTGGCATGTATTGGACTCTGCCATACTCGTCCATAACTCCTCTTGCCGAAGCTGCTCTTGCCAAGGCATCTGCTTCTATATTCTCCTTCTTTGGGAGTTGAACAAAACTCACTTCTGAAAATTTTTGTACAAATCGCCTCATTTTGTTGAGATACTTCTTCATCCGATCTTCCTTGGCATCACACATTCCATTCACTTGATTGATGACTAGCTGAGAATCTCCTCTGACTATTACTGACTCCGCTCCTAGGGACTTATCCAATTCCAGCCCTTTAAGTTAGGCTTCATATTCAGCCTCGTTGTTGGTAGTTTGGTATTGTAAACGGATTGCGTACTCCAACTTATCACCCTCTGGGACTTAAGCATAACTCCATTCCATCCTGCATATAGTGTGGATGACCCGTCTACATTGATAACCCACCTTCTAGTTCCTTCGTCTTTGTCCAGCTCGTCCTAGGTAGGGGTAAACTCCGTAATGAAATCCGCCAACGCCTGTGCATTTATCCCGCTCTTTGGCTGGTATTTGACATCGAACTCGCTGAGTTCCACTGCCCATTGGATCAATCGTCCTGCAACCTCCAACTTGCTCATTGCTTTCTTTAGGGGGTATCTGTTAGGACATTGATAACATGAGCTTGAAAATAATGTCTCAGCTTCCTAGAAGACGTGATTAAGGCAAAGGCTAGCTTCTCCATCATTGGGTATCGTCATTTTGCTCCTCTTAACGCTCGGCTCGTATAATAAACTGGTTTCTAAACTCGTCCTTCCTCTCTGACCAACGCCGAGCTTACAGCGTGCGGGGACACAGCCAAATACAAATACAGCTCTTCACCAGGTACAAATGGACTTAGTAACGATGCCATCGCGAGGTAAGTCTTTAAATCTTGAAAGGCCCTCTGACACTCGTCTGTCCACTCAAACGCCTTCCTGAGGACTTTAAAGAATGGCAAACACTTGTTAGCAGCCTTCGAAACAAACCTGTTGAGGGCGGCAACTTGTTCGGTAAGAGATTAGACTTCTTTGATGTTCTTCGGTGGTTCCATATTGAGTATTGCCTGGATTTTGTCTGGATTCGCCTCAATTCATCTATGCGAAACCATGAATCCCAAAAACTTCCCTAACGAAACTCTGAAAGCACACTTGCTTAGGTTTAATTTCCTGTTATACCACCGAAGTGTGTCAAAAGTTTCTTGAAGGTCGTCCAAATTCTTTTCCTCGTCTAGACTCTTTACTAGCATGTCATCTACATAAATCTCCACATTTCGCCCAATTTGAGGACGAAACATTTGGTTAACCAATCTTTGGTAAGTCGCCCTTGCGTTCTTCAAACCAAAAGGCATTACCTTGTAGCAAAATAATCCTTGGCTAGTAATGAATGAAGTCTTCTCTTGGTCTACCTCGTCCATCTTTATTTGGTTGTAGCCTGAGAAAGCGTCCATAAAGCTCAGCAACCTATGACCTGCCGTTGAGTCCACCAGTTGGTCTATGTGTGGCAACGAATAACTGTCCTTGGGGCAAGCCTTGTTTAAATAAGTAAAGTCCACGCACATTCGCCACTTGCCATTGGCCTTTTTTACCATGACTACGTTCGCCAACCAGTCCGGATAATAAACTTTTCTGATGAACTCTGCGGTCATCAACTTCTAGACTTCTTCTTTAATGGCGTTGTCTCGCTCAAGGGCAAATACCCTCTTCTTCTGATGCACTGATTTGGAGTAGGGACATACATTCAGACGATGAGTGATGACACTTGAGTCAATACCCGGTATGTCCTCATGACTCCATGTAAAGACATCAAGGCTTTTCTTCAAAAATTGAACCAGGGTATGCTTTGCCTCTTCTCCTATGTTCGCCCCAATTCTAGTGAACTTCCCGAGTCTGCCTTCATCTAAAGGGATATCTTCCAGCATCTTAGTGGGTTCCACTACAATCCTTCTCTCGTTTATGCTTATTGTCTGTACGTGCTCGTCTATTGCCAACATGGCTAAGTAGCACTCTCTGGCGGCTAGCTGGTCTCCTTGTACTAAACTTACGCCATGCTCAGTTGGGAATTTGACGGATAAGTGGTAGGTAGAAGTTACCGCCTTCCAGATATTCAAAGTTGGCCTTCCGATAATAGCATTATATGATGACGAACAATCAACTACAAGAAAATTTACCTATTTAGTTATCTGTTGTGGGTATGCTCCAACCACCACTAGTAGTGTGATGGTGCCCACCGGTTGTACTTTCATCCCTCCAAATCCTATCGAGGGCGAATTCACTAGACGAAGCTGATCTCGTCCTAGCCTCATTTGTTGGAAAGTGGGGTAATACAGAATGTCCACCGAGCTGCCATTGTCTACCAACACCCTCTTGGTCGTATAATCGACAATGAGTAGGGTAATGACAATTGCATCATTGTGGGGGTGATGAACTCCTCCAGCATCCTCGCCCGTAAATGTGATGGCTTACTCGTCAGCTTCCCTCATCCTAGGAGATCGTCTAGACAGCTGGACGTTTTACACCACTTTCAGGTATGTCTACCTCGATTTGGATGACTGATCTGCTAAGGTTCCTCCTATAATAACTCTTATTTTTCTAAGCGGGGGTCGTGATGACTCTTCCACCTTAGCCTTTAACTTCTCGTCCTTGTGGTCTCGTCCAAGGAAATTCCTTAACTTTTCTTGCCTGATAAGGCTCTCTATCTGTTGCTTCAAATCAAAACACTCGTCCATGTCGTGCCCATGGTCCCTGTGAAAGCGACAATACTTGTTCCTATTGCGCTTGTTAGGATCTCCTTTCATTTTCTCCGGCCATTTCAAGGACGGATTATCCTTGATTTGCATAAGCACCTGCTTTAATGGTGTATTCAAGGGAGTGTGCTGCTGATTTCTTATTAAGGAACTTGTCTTTTTACCATCTCTATCCTTTTTCTCATTTGCTCGAGCCTTCTTGGGATGAGGACCCTGATCTGGATAACGCGGGTGACCTGCTTCCGAACGTTCTGCTCTTTTTTTCTTCTTGGCTATAATCACATCCTCAGCATTCATGAAATTTTGGGTCGAATGGACGAGTTCGGCCATGGTCTGAGGTTCTTTCTCGTAGAGCTTATGAATGAACAAGTCAGAATTGACCCCTCTGATCACAATTCTTTCTTTTTCAGGCCATCAAAACAACCAGTAGTTCTTTCTAATCTAAAGCATCTAGCCTATTGATTTTCATTACATCATCAGTTGGCGCCATCTGTGAGGATAAATTCTCGTGTTTTTTTCGCTTGATCGTTTGTTTGCAGCGATTCGCCTTTCCCAAACAAAAGGCAGAATGGTTCGGACGAGATCAAGGGCTACCAGCCCAGGCCACCAGGAGAGTAGGGATGTTTCTAGTAATCCCCACCGCGACCGTCAGTCAGCGCCTGTTATGCAACCGCCTTCTATTCAACATATACAGTCCATGGCTGCCGCTATAGCGGAATTGAACCGCCAGAATCAAGAGTTGATTAAGGAGATTAATTTAAGAAGGCAACACCATGAAGGGCATGCAAAAGGACGAGCCTAGAGTCAAGAAGGTAGAGGAGAAAACGTTGAGTCTGAGGGTCAGTCAAAAGGTACTGTTTCAAGAAGAGTGTCATAATTGGAGAAGGAAATGGACCAGATGAGAAAAGCTATGGATGAAATGAAGGAGAATATGAGGCGGGCGAACCTCGTGGAAGACTTGGTTCACCGAACGAACTCCCCTTTCACGGCTTCCATCAATAGTCATCCCTTACCCCCGAAGTTTAAAATGCCTTCCTTGGATTCATACGATGGAAATCGTGACCTGTGTGATCACATTGCTACTTTCAAGACCACCATGCACCTTTAAGGAGTTCCAAACTAGATTATGTCCAGAACATTCCCTACCACACTTAAGGGACCAACGAGGTGTGGTTCAGCAAAATACCCCTAAATTCTGTCAGATCATTCAAGGAGTTGAGTAAGATGTCTGTCAATAACTTCATTGGAGGACAACGCCACAAACGTTCCTCTTCTAGTTTACTAACTATTGAGCAAGGGGAGAATGAGAGTTTACGGTCCTTCATTACCCGTTTCAACAAAGAGGCCTTAACGGTAGATGAAATGGACAACAAGTTGCTATTGGCCGCCTTTCATAATGGGGTCAATTCTGACTTGTTCATTCATAAGCTCTACGAGCAAGAACCTCAGACCATGGCCGAACTCGTCCATTCGGCCCAGAATTTCTTGAATGCTGAGGATGCGATTACACCCAAGAAGAAGAAAAGAGCAGAACGTTCGAAAGCAGGTCACCCACATCATCTAGATTAGGGTCCTCGTCCCAAGAAGGCTCGGGCAGATGAGAAAAGGGATAAAGACGGTAAAAAGGCAAGTTCCTCAACAAGAAATCAGCAGTACACTCCCTTGAATACACCACTAGAGCAGGTGCTTATGCAAATCAAGGATGATCCGATAGAATTTAGGGGTATTTTGCTGAACCACACTCTCGCTGGTCCCTTAAGTCTGGTAGGGAATGCTCTGCACATAATCTCATTCGGAACTCCTTGAAGGTGCGTGGTGGTCTTGAAAGTAGCAATGTGATCACATGGGTCACGATTTCCATCGTATGAATCCAAGGAAGGCATTTTAAACTTCGGGCGTAAGGAAGGCATTTTAAACTTCGAGGGTAAGGGATGACTATTGATGAAAGTCGTGAAAGGGGAGTTCGTTCAGTGAACCAAGTCTTCCACGGGGTTCGCCCGCCTCATATTCTCGTTCATTTCATCCATAGCTTTTCTCATCTGGTCCATTTCCCTCTCCAACTGTGGCACTCTTCTTGAAGCAGTACCTCTTGACTGACCCTCGGACTCAACGTTTTCTCCTCTACCCTCTTGACTTTGGGCTCATCCTTCTACATGCCCTTCATAGTGTTGCCTTCTTAAATTAATCTCCATGTTCAGCTCCTGATTCTGGCGGGTCAATTCCGCCATAGCGGCAGCCATGGACTGTATATGTTGAACAAAAGGCGGTTGCATAATAGGCGCTGACTGACGGTCGCGATGGGGAGTACTAGAAACATCCCTACTCTCCTAGTGGCCTGGGCTGGTAGCCCTTGATCTTGTCCGAACCATTCAGCCTTTTGTCCGAGAAAGGCGAATCGCTGTAAACAAACGATCAAGCAAAAAGAACACAAGAGAATTTATTCCCATAGACAGCGCCAACTGATGATGCAATGAAAATCAGTAGGCTGGATGCTTCGGATTAGAAAGAATTGCTGGCTGTCTTGATGGCCTGAAAAAGAAAGAACAGTGATCAAAGGTGACCAGGGTTGCCGGCCAATAACTCTCCGATGACAAAGTTAGTTTTCTCTCTATTATTTTGGAGTTCCAACTTTTCAGAAAATGTAAAACGTACCTTTGTTTGGTCTGAATAAGCGTTTTTATAGTGTCCTAAGAGCAGTTATTGGGTTTGTAACCTCCCCCAGATTTGAGGAGATGTGTGGGTTCAAGGATAACTTCGTCAACTGTTTAGGAGTTACATTTTTCACGCGTAACGGTCACTGGAAGTTACACATGTGATACGGAGTTGTTGTATACTCATGAATTTTTCCAAGTGTCAAGGTCTCGTCTAGAGTTCCTCGTTCGGAGGCCCTCCAGTCATGCGTACTTCGTCCTGAGGCCCTCCAGTCATGTGTACATGCGTGTCTCGCCCACGAGGGAGGTTTTTCCTTTAAGGATGAGACTCTTGTGAACGAGGTAAATGGTTCACTTGGACGACATGCCATGTTGATGACCTTTGACCATGAAAAACTTCGTCCAAGCACCTTATTTGTCTTGGACGATCTTTATGGACGAAATTGGAGTTGTATTTTATCATACCTCATCAAAGCTTATTAGAATGCCATTGACTAGACGCATATTTTGAAAAACTCTATTATACAAGTGTGAAATTGTGAAAAATGCATGGAAAAATAAATTAAAAATTCTAAGGATAAACTACTTAAAGTAAAAAGCATACACATTTATGATAAATGAAATATTTACAGTTGACTCTTTTTTGGCTGAGTATGCAGCACATGCGAAGTCAAAAACCTAATCAGATGGATAATTTCATAGTTAATGAACTTAAATCCATGTATGCACCCATGCAACATGAATCCAACTAGATTCCTATATACCTTCGTAGTTATTAGACCCATTGTAGTTCAAAAGCAAGTGGAGTGTGATATCGATATAAGGTATTATCCTTGGCAACCATCGTCCTTTTAGGCGGGGGCGGAGGCACGTTATGCATCCCCCCCCCCCCCCCCCCCCAACCAAAAATTTTTAAGACTTCTATGATAGTAGGATAAAAATAGGTCTCACACTTTCTCAAGTTGGCCCCCTATGAGAAAAACTTGGCCCTTCCTCCAATACGTAGCCATAAAAATGCCCCACTCCAAATTCCTACTTTTCATCTTTTTTACTTTTCCTTTCCTTCTCTAAGAAATGTCAGCCATATCCCACATTTTTTTTCATGAGTGAGGCCATATCTCATAGCTATTCAAAGACCTATGTTGTACTGGTGTGGGAATTATCATTAGAGAGTGGAGAGACTGTGAGGGTACAGTATTAGACTATTAGTGGGAATGAAATTAATTTTGAATTTAGTTGGGATGAATGAAATTGATTTTGAATTTATTTTTTACCATTGTAGTCTAATTTGGTTGAATTTAACTGCTATTTATTTTATGGTTGCTTATAGTGACACTGTTATATTTAATTTTAAATATTATTTCTTATAAATGTAGCCTAATTTTGGTTAGATTTAATTTTTTTCTAAAAATAATGCAAGAAGACATGTAAATATCTATATATGTCATACTTTGTATTTTTCTTGAATTGCAAATCAATATGATAATATTACCTCGGTCCCTCCAACCAAAATTTTCTGGCTACGCCCCTGCTTTTAGGTAGTATTTTAGTGGGTGATAAGTGTGACTATTCTTAAAGAGGAACCTAGTTTGTAATCTAGAGTGTTGCTTGAGTGGTCTTCACAAGGCAATTTACAAGTCTTGGTATGGTCTCTAGGTTTAAGGTAGTAGGCATCGTATACGGTTTCAGTCATGAAGTATATATGATGTCGTACACATGAGATTTGGCCCTAGATGCCAATTTATCTACCATACCCATAATGAGTCAAAATATACCTGTGTTCTTAGGAGAGTCAACAAATTTAGTAAGCTTGCCCATAATGGTAAGGCAACAAGAAGTATCACCTAAGGAAGAAGAAAAGAGAAAACTAAGAAATGCATATGAGACTTATAGAAGGACAAAAGGGATGCTTTAGGAGCACTTATGATTCAAATGTAGTGGATAGGAGGGTTATATATATTGGAGTTGAAAGGGAGAAGGACATTAGATTTAAGTGGAAATGAAATATTAAAGAGGAAAAGAACATTCATGAATCAAATATAATCTTACTGATAGACTACCAAGAATAAACTAGTAATCTTCCAATGTTCAGATCTAATATAATTAAAAAGGATAGTTGTTGGCTTGGAGCCTTGAGTAGTGAGTCAATTGAAAATTGACGGGAAACCTAAAATAGCAATTATAATTACCCATGCAGGAAACAAAATGACGCTATAGTTAGAAGTGATAGTGACCCTGCACAATAGTTAGATCCACATTGCCTTAATCAAGAATATACAAAGTTGACTATGTGACTTGGAGGTTAAAATCTCTCTAGTTTTCTCTTCCTTCACTCACGACCTAGAACAAATTAGGGAGTTATGGATAAGGCTCACTTGGCAAGCCCATGATTGAGTTAGGCTCACACGGTCCTAAACCAAGCCCCTTGAGGCTCCTAAACCAGTCCATGAACTCCAGGTTTAAATTCAATATAATATAATGTCCAATAATAGACCAAACTAGTGTCCAAAATTGTCTATGCGATGCTCAGCTTCAATCACCATCTAGACCAAAGAAGCTCATACCGTACACTACCAATCGGTAATCGTCATGTCAATCTTAGGAATTGGTATAGATACACCTTTAAAATGTACCGCTTAAGATACCGATCTATATCATACCATATCGAACATATTGGTGGATTTTGGAAATTTCGTTCGGAAAAAGAAAATCAGTCGATACAAAAAACAATAAAACGTATAACCCACCCAAGTCGCTGCAGGTGGGCACCTCATCGGCAGCTTGCCTTCTTCTACTTCTACTTCTTCTTGCTTTTTCTTTGTTTTATCAGTCATTTTTCTTCTTTGCTTTATTTTTATTTACTTCTTTTACCATTTTGCTTCGTTTTGTTTTATGTGTATCTCTTAATTTGTGTGCCTTCCCATGTAACTGAAGAGTAGGTAGTCAGTACTAACTACCACTTGTTTATTAAACATATTCCCAAAGAGTTTTATTTTAGTCCTTTTTTAAAGGCCGAATTATGGTCATGGAAAAGTATATGGAAAGTTGAATATAAACTATTTTCAACATCATATTAATATAAACTATTTTCAACATCATATTTGTTATTGTCTCTTTGTTTTTTTTTTTCCTTTCATTATCTAGGTGCGAGAGCTTATTGACTTTATCATTATAATTCTAGGAAAAAATTATTATAAATAATTATAATTAGGCTGACATTATATGAAATATGGTCTTATAAATTTAAAGTTTTTTATTTCAATAAAAATGAAAAGGTTTTTTAAAAAATTATATGAGATTTGATGAATAATATATGTATATATAACAGTATTCTTAGAACAAAATATATATTAATTTGTACCAGAGTATTTCATTTCATTAACCAAACCAAAATAGCTTCTGGTATAGTATTGACAAATTTAATGCGGACCAAATGACCTTACGATGTTCTTATAATGAACCAAACTCTTTAAAAAGCTTAACTAGGTGCCAAAGGGAATCTTCCCTTCAGTCAAATAGTACAATTTTTCTCAAAAGAAGAGTTTGTTAAGGTTGTCAACTTCTTTTCATCTCAAAGTTAATGTACCACAACAACTTTCAATTTGAGGCACTCCAAATCAGAATATATCTCACTAGCCATCCAACGGGAGGTGTTTCTAGCACCCAAAAAAAAAAAAAAAAAAAAACCAAATGATTTGATTATAAAATCATCAATTAAAAGTCTAAAATAAAATTTGCAAACCATAGTCTCCAATCAAAATCAAAATTCATGCATGCACTAAAGTTGAACCAAGTTAATTCAACTAAATATGCATAAGATCTTTTTTTTTTTTTTTTTATACAAGATAGAAAATTCTACTATAGCCTAATCTAAGTGTATATATGTGTGAAAGCTCCCTCCTAAAGACTTGAACTCCGGCCCTTACCCCCCACACCCCACAAACATTTATACTTGTAAAGTGACCATCGCACCAAGAATGTGCGGTAGTACATATGCATAAGATCTTAAAGATATACTTAAATGTATTGGCCCTTTAAATTTTAATTATGGCATGGAGGATTGACTAGGGTTTTCAATGGTGTTTCAGGATGAATTTAAGAATTTTTTTAAAGAGAGAAATCATGGATTTTTTAAAGATAAATGAATAGTTTTTTTTTTTTTTTTTTTGGGGGGGGTTGAAAATGATGGTTTGTATCAAGTTGTAGGGCGTGGACAATTTTTGATTTTTTGAGGTCAATATTGTATAATTGTAGTAGTAGTAACAGGTTGACAAGTATGAGATTTATTGTGTCTATTTAGTGGACCAAAAAAGTTAAAAGCCCACCAAAAGATATATTGAAATTAATTGTCCTTTATTAACAAGTGATGTAAGAACACATATTGAAGTGCATTTAATAATTCAATAAATGATGCTTTTATAAATTTTCGAGAAAATAAGAAATAAATTCAAATTGTGCACACATACCAATAAAATTACAAAAAACAATGATGAATTTGTGTGTACAAAGTAATAAATTGTTTTTAAAAAACAATAATTATTGACCAATGTATTTTTTCTTTGAAAAATGTGTATCACAACTCATAAATAAATTTTTACTAATCAATAACTTATATAATGCACAAGAAAGTTTTACAATACATGAATTTTTTTCACTTTTTTTTTTAATATGAAATTTGATAATTGTCATAATTAATAATAAATTTTTATTTAAATATAGAATATAATTTAAATTTAATTAAATATATATATAATATGATAATGATGTGTAAAAGTGTAATGCCTCCAAAACTTATGTTGTAAAATATTGTGAGATCAACCAAAACTCAAATGTCTTCAATATATATTATAAATTATTCTTTAATATGTGCCTGAGGGTAAAATTACATGTTCAACAAATCTATAATGCCAAAATAGAATATGGCTATTCAATGCATGAGGGTAAAAAATTACATGGTATATATATACTAGCCTCATCACACGCGCTTTGCGCGTGCAATAAGGCTTCTTTTCTTTTTTCTTTTTTCTTTTTTTTTTTTGTCTTGTGTCATAATTTTCCATTTTTTAAAATTTTAAATAAGTATGTTTTGAAAATATGGATTAGTAGGAGAGTGTTCTATTTTGTAAGCATTTTAAGTGAAGTTAGAGATACATTTTTACCGGCTTGTTCTCAATTTTTTTTTCCCTGTTAAATGTAATGAGTAGGGGTATTTCTGAACCACATAAAAGTCTAGTCCAAAAAGGTGAATTTTCTTAGAAATAGTATAGATATATAAAAATTTAAATACTACTAGCCCCATCTCACGCGTAGAGTGCGTGCATGATTCTTCTTCTTTTTTTGGGGGGGGGGGGGGGTTAGTGTCATAATTTTCTATTCATCCTAATTTGAAGTTTAAATGTATGTTCAATCATATTATGAATTTGAGAACTACTAATACAACTAGGAGTGTCCTTAAGTTAGCTCCAAAAAATGAACACATTCACACACGAACATAAGACTTCAATGTTTTTTTAGTTTTCATTTTTTGTGGCTAGCCTAATGACACCCCTGATTGTATCAATAGTTCTCAAATTCATAATATGATTGAAAATACACTTAAGCCTTAAATTGTGATGAATAGAAAATTATGACACTAACCCTCCCCCCAAAAAAGAAGCCTCATGCACGTGCGGAACGCATGCAATGAGACTAGTTCATTTTATATTTTAGTAGATTTACTGAAATTTATACCCTGTCTAGTTCTTACAAAGTACATTGGTTGTTTTACTTTATTAATTTGTGCTATACATCTTATCACATCCCCTTTTAGTGATTGAAAATGGCATAAATCCCAAATTGGGATGAGTGAAAAATATTCACATTTAGAGAATTTTTATAAAAAAAAAAATAAAAAAAAAAGCCTTTGAATACGCACATGCAAATAGGCTAATTTAACTAATTTATGTCCCTTGATCTTTTAAGGTTCAAAATTAGTTTTTTTTTTTTTTTTTTAATTTTTTCTATCATTTATCCGCCTCCATAGTTTAGAATCTATAAAAAAGAAGATGTTCACACTTAAGTTTGAAACTCTTTCTTTACCTCTCTAAGAAATATATATGTATATATACCAAGGTAGTCAATACTGTACTGGTATCAGTACATATACCGATATCGAAACATCAATGTTTCGTACCAGTTTAAATTGGCTATGTTCCGGCCAATTTCAAACAATACCGGCCAGTATCGGGCATACCAGCCGGTATAGGAAAAAGTTTTTTTTTATATAGTTTTGTAATTTTTGAATTTTTGTTAAGGCAGAAAGGTAACTTATTTGCATTAACTTATTAATATTATTTGTTATCTTAGTATGCAATGAATAATTAAGCTTTCTATTTTTTATATTATGTTTTTTTTTCTTTTAATTGATGTTAAAGTCTAAAACCATGATTTGTTCTGAATTAAGGAAATGTTTTATGGTAAAATATTATATTTATTATAATACAAACACACGCACATATTTATTTATAAATATAAAAAATAATAGTAAACCCAAAACAGTACACCGGTATTAACCAGTACCAAAATATATCGTTCCACTGGTCAAACCGGTATAACCTCAGGTACAAGATTGACTCCCTTGATATATACGATGGAAAAGCTTTACTTGTACCAAAAAAAAATGTATGGTAGTGTCTTTCCCTTCCCTTCAAATCATTAGAAAGTAATATTTGAAAACAAATTGAATGACAGAGCTACAACAAATTAAAGATAAAAGTAGTTTAATAGTATTCCCCGAATCATGAGAATCCCAACTCTTGTAGCAAAATATTGATAATTTATCTATCTATAATTGAGTAATGTATAATTTATGATTGCGCATAGATGCTTTTTTTTTAAAAATGTTAAAATTACTACAAATTTTATTACAAAAATCTTACAAACTGATGTCAATAATAAGATTAGTGCCATGTAAATAACATAACAAATGGATGTAAAATGTAAAGTTAGTATGTATTGCACACATAATTAGGACTCAAACAAAAGTTTAAAAATTGAAAAGATTATCAAGTATTAATTGGGTGTGTCATATTCACTACCTATCAAACAGTAACAACAACAAAAAAACAAAACAAAACAAAAAACAAAAAAACAATTGGGTAGGTGTCATAACTCATGCACGGTTAAAAAAGACATAGCCTTTAACATTCAATTTGCTCGAAGAGCGTACTAAAGTTTCTCTGTGGCTAAGAAAGGTGGTGCAACTGTTGGTAAAACACATGGAAAATATAGTTTTATATCTCGTACAAAAACACGTAGCGAAATATAATCGAATTTACTTCATTCATATGAAAGAACATGCAACATCTAAATTTTAGAAACAAAGAACAAGAAGGCGTACCTTGATGTAGTGAAATTCAAAACAAATGACGATTGAACTTGGGAAGACTTTCAATTTTCACTCAAATTCCACAATGTGCCCAAGATGTGTGATCTCTCAATCATTTCTATACGTACTTATTCAAGAGAATAACCAAGTGTCTTGAGAAAACTCTAAATCTTTCTCTTTTTAATCATACGCATATATTTTTGCAAATGGCAATTATTTTATTTAATAACTCTTATTAAATGAATAATTTATTATCTAATTGGATTAGCCTTTTGGGCCAACCCAATTGGGTTTAAGTGTGTGGTTTGGAGTGAGACCAAAAGGGACAAATAAAGCCTTAGCTCCTATGGGCTTTGGACTTATTTGTCAACTCTTAACAAACTCAAAGTTTCATTAATTATATTTAATACCACTATATAAATATAATTGCACTTTGAGTCTTATTAATCAATTATATCCCAATATTTTATTAACCCCTTCATGAAAATATTCGTAGTAATACAAAGTTATAATATATAACTATCACTTTGAAGATTAGTACATCTTGATCCTTGAGTACCCGATTTGATCCTTTAAGTTATTCATATATATTTCATAATATATAACTTTAGTAACTCTTTACTAAAGTGGTTATGTCTAACCCTCTAAATAACCAAACTCATTGAACTTATCTCAAGGGAATATTTTATATCTCTATAAAGAGACTATGAATTTCATCTTGAGAATATGTGTTCCTCCAACATTACGTGTGGCTGCCCAACGTACTGAGATTTTGATTGTTTGTTTAGATCTCACTCCTGACATATTGGAGCAACCTACATTTCATGATTGGGTTCATTATTCCCTCAGGATTGAGAGTTTATGTAAATGAAAATCATGAGATTTATTATTCATTTGATAGTCATTAATAGAATAATAAATCTCACAGTGATCTAGTTCAATATGTCTTATACACTTAAAACATATGAACATTTCAACTAGAAGTCTTCACTTCCATGATAAAAAAAAAAAAAATCATCTTAATTGATATTTTATAGTCTTTGCAAATGAAATGTCTAATTTCATCACGGACTACGGACTTAGATTTTGAATTTATAAAGAACCAATGATCTTCTATGACTAAATCACATATTATGCATCTCAAGAACTATATGATAATGTCCAAATATTTATGTTACCATTATTTTAGATAATAATAAAACAATTTTATTACATATAATATAATGTCATACATAGCGTACAATAGGATTTTAGAACACTAATTCTAACAGCTCCTTCTTCTCTTAGGCTGTAGAATTATCGTTCCTTCACTTAAGGTTTTGAGTTCCTTAAGTGAAACTGTTACTTGTAGGTTTTATTGGGATTGATTTTTTTTTTTTAAGGGTATTTGGGAAACACTTTTTGAGTTTTGTTAGTTATCTTTCTCATTCATCACAGACAACCTTACGGAACATTTGGGAAACATGTCTCTGAATGATAGAGAAGGTGGTGATTTCCAAATGAATAAAGATAGAAGTTCATCGGAATTTGCCATTGCAACCAAGTTCCTCACAAGACGGGCTCTAAATACATAGGCTATAATCAGAATGTTTAATCCTATTTAGAGATCTGTAAATGGTTTTAAGGTATGCAATGTTGGAGATCTTATTATTCTGTTTGTTTTCAACATTGAAGAAGAGGTTGAAAAATTTTTTGAGGGAGAACCATGGAGTTTTGATAAACACTTGGAGATGATCCAACGATATGATAATAGTATTCCCATAAGAGATTTGGTCTTTGACCAAGTGTCTATATGGGTGCAAGTCCATGACATTCCAATTCGCTATTTGAATTGTGTTGTGGTTGAAGACTTGTGTGAAGTCGTAGGGGTGTTGAATAAGGACTCGATTATCACAAATGTTGATAGGAGGTGTATTATGAGAATTAGAGTTCGGGTGGATGTATCTCTCTCTCTCTATTAAGGCAGAATTTCTCGTTGAAGAATTTCTCTAGGGGTTGGGTTTCTCTCAAATATGAGCGCTTACCAAATATTTGTTATTGGTGTGGTTGCATAAACCACTTTGATAAAGGCTGTGATCTTTTAAATAGAAAGCAATGGTATGTTAACTCAAAAAGACTAGCAGTATGGTCCATGGATTTGTGCCTCTCCCTTGCCCATGCATAAAAACTTAGTGCTAGTAGTACTCTAGTATTATGAAGCCAAGAAGAAAGATGTTGGAAGTAGTCAATAGAGCAAACCTACACCATATGAGCATGGTGAAACATGAGGCATACTAGTACAACAGATGCGTGCTGGAGCTCAAGGCAGTGAAACCTTAGAATCTCAAACACAAATTTTGGATATCCAGGATTTTGTGGGAGTGATTACGGATGTTTCAAATTCAAGATGGTGCCAGCTCAAACATAAATTCAATTATGGGGGATTCCGTGATTCAGGGGAGCACTTCAATACAAAAATTATGGAGATTGATCATGAGTTAAGGAGGTTTGATTTAAGTAAGGGAGGTTATCGTGGGACAGAGTTAATTATGGAAACAGAAAAGATTTTCAATCCTTTAAAAAGAAAAAATATTGAGAAAACCCTTAACCTTGCTAGTCCATTAGAAACATGTGCCAATTTTGTAGAGCATGCACCTCACGTGCCAAAGAATAACTAAATTTCAAATGAAGCAAACAACGTGGCTGAAGTTTGTTATGCTCCCAAGTGGAAGAGGCTACTATAAACTTAAACTCCAGAAGAACAGGTGGTGCTTACCTCTACCACACTGAAACGGATAGGCACTAAGATTATCGATCATGAGCTACTTAACAAGTGAATGCTAGTTTCCCATGATGTCTTGAAAAGTACTATATTATTGGCGAATGCTGAAATTTGTCCTTGCTAGAAGCAATGAATCTTCTATGTTAGAACTATCATGGTTTTGGGAACCCACAGACAGATCAGGAGCTTGGAGATTTGATTCAGGCACAAGATTCCTCAGTCGTGTTCCTTGTTGAAACATGGCCTGACAAAACAAGGCTAGAAGAAATTTGGGTACGTTACAAATATGGTGGATTGATTTAAGTTTCCAGAAAGAGTAGAGGAGGAGGTGTGGCTGTTTTCTAGAAAGCATATTGTGATTTCTCCATTGATACTTACTCCCTTAATCATATTGATGCCATTGTGAACTAGGGGAAAGAGGATGAATGGAGGTTCACAGGCTTCTATGGTGAGCCAAACAATTGCCACAAATCTTGGGCGAAATTACGAAGATTGAAAATAAATATTTGATTCTGTAGTTGTGTGCAAGAAATTTCAATGAAATCACTTGAGCAAATGAAAAATTAGGGGGGGGGGGGGGCATTAAGACCAGCCAAACAAATGGAGGATTTTAGAAGTGTGCTTGATGAATGTGGTTTCCAAGATTTGGGTTTTATGGGAGGTAAATTTACTTGTTGCAATGGTCACAGGAAGGGTTACACAATTTAGGAAAGGTTGAATAGAGCCGTTGCCACCACTGACTAGCTTGAAAAATTTTTAGCAACAAAGGTTTTGCACCTGGAGAGTGAATCTTTGGATCATAAACCGGTGGTTATTTTGCCTATGGGGGTTCCAAAAAAAGATAGAAACCATGGCGACTCGAACAAATGTGCTCAGAAGATGAGGGATATAAAGATATTGTAAAATTAGCTTGGAGAAAAGCTTTCCTTGGTAGACCAATTGATCAAGTGTAAGGGAAAATAAAAAATTGTCAGATAAAACTTAATTGGTGGAGTCGGGTAGCTTTTTGGAATATAACCTAGGCTTTGAAAGAAAATGAAGATCAACTTCGGCAGGTTGAGGAGTTGGTAATCCAGGGAGATTCGATGGACCGGGTTCGTCACTTAAAATGGGAGATTAATGAGCTTCTAATCAAGGAAGAAAATATGTGAAAATAGAGATCTAGAGATTTATGGCTGCATGAGGGGAATCAAAATAAAAAATACTTTCATAGCCGTGCTTCCCATAGATTTCGAAACCAGAATAAGGAACAAGAAAATTCTATTGGAGTTTTATGTTTAGACAAGGCTAAGATTTCTAGCATCTTAGTCATGTATTACCAAACATTGTTCACCTTGGCCTCCTCTTTAAATTTGGATGAAGTCCTAGCAATAGTGCCAGAGATGATTACAGAGGAGTTAAATTCTATGCTAACTACAGAGTTTGTAAAGGCTGGAGTTGATGAGGCTTTGAAACAAATGGAATCGCTAAAAGCTCTAGGTCCAGATGGGTTACCTCCTCTGTTTTTCAAACAATTCTGGCCTTACATTAGGGAGGATGTTTCATATGTAGTCCTAACTTGCTTGAATATAGGCTTTATTACCTCATCTATTAATTTCACTTTTATTACTCTAATTCCCAAAGTTAAGTGTCCATCTAGAGTACATGAGTTTTGACCTATTGAACTATGTAATATCACTTACAAACTTGTCTCTAAAGTTATTGCAAATAGGCTTTAAAAAGTTCTAGCTAGCATTATCTTTGAATCCCAAAGTGCGTTCTAATCATATAAAGCTATTTCAGATAATATCTTAGTGGTTTTTGAGACACTCCACCACATGCAAACCTAGAAATTAAAGAATGTAAATTTCTTGACCCTTAAGTTGGACATGAGTAAGACATACAATACAGTGGAATGGTGTTTCTTTATTGAAATTCTGAAGAAGATGGGTTCTATAAAGCATGGATAACCCTGATTTTTGAGTGTATCAGCATAGTATCTTACTCAATATTGGTGAATGGCGAGCCTAAAGGAGAAATATTTCCTACAAGAGATATTCGACAAGAAGATCCTCTTTTTCCATATCTTTTTTTGTTGTGTTCTAAGGGGTTGAATAGAATGATCCAAAAGGCAACATAGGAAGATTCTATCTGGGGTTGTTCTTTGTGTAAAAATGGGCCTTGGATTACTCATCTGTTCTTCGCTGATGACTATTATTTTGTTAAGCAAGAATGGCAAATTTAGAAGTTATTCAGGATATCTTAACGGTGTATGAACAAGCCTCGGGTCAACAAATAAATTGGAGAAAGACTACAGTATTATTTAGTAAAGCTATGGCCAAAGAGAAGAAAGAGGAAATTTTAAATTTCCTAAGTGTCCCAGAGATTAAAGAATATGAAAAATACCTTGGTTTGCCAATGGTTGTGGGGAGAAGTGAAAATGCCAACCTCAACTACATCAAGGAACATGTTTGGAATAAATTACAGGGATGGAAGGAAAATCTATTGTCTCAAGTATGAAGAGAAGTCTTGCTAAAAGCAATTGTTTAGGCTATTCCAACTTTTGCTATGAGTTGTTTCAAACTACCTATAAGACTTTGCCATGATATTGAAATGCTAATTCAAAAGTTTTGATGGGGGTGAGCGTGGTGATCAAAGGAAAATTCATTGAAAATTTGGGAAACTCTATGTAAACATAAGTAGGAAGGGGGATTAGGCTTCAAGGACTTGGCAGGATTCTACGAGGCTATGTTAGCTAAACAAGTGTGGAGGTTGCACATTGATAGAACCTCATCATTTTACAGGGTGTTTAGTGCAAAATTCTTTCCTTCAGGATCGGTTTTTGTGCAAAGAACTCAAAAGGCTCATATGCATGGCAAAGCATACTTAAGGCAAGGTCTATTGTTGAGAAAGGGATGTTATGGAGAATTGGAGATGGTAATAAAGTTCAATTGTTCCATGATAACAAGACTCCAGGGGATATATTCCAACAAAAGCAGTGCCTCATAACTTAGAAAATCTTGATGATTCTATAGTTTTTGATATTATTGATCCATATAAAAGGGACTAGAATTTAGAGTTGCTTGATTATTCCATTACTCTGTTTGTAGTTATAAAAAGGCAAAAATGTAAATGTGACCTTCTAACTTTCACCATTTTTTAATTCAGTCCTCTAACTTTCAGTTTTGTCAATTCAGTCCTTTAACTTTTAATTTTTGTCAATTTAGGGCTCCATTACAACTCAATTAGTGGCTGCCGTTAGAACCCCTAAACAACGTCGTTTTGTAAAGTTTATATATATATATATATATATATATATATATAAATTCAGAATTAAAAGAAAATAAGAAAAATCTGGAAAAAAAAATGGCACCGTTTTAATCCATTCCCACCTTTGCACCCATCGCCCCCTTTCACTCCATCATCACCACCAACACCACCCCAACCTCTGCCACCACCAGACACCACACAACCACCACCACCAAGTCGACCACCACTCACGTTGCTTATGGTGTTGGGTATCTTAACTCTAACAGGAGGCCTTGTAGCCGGCTTTGTCATTGCTCACTACAATAGACCTCGTAGCGAGAAGGAGAATCCGGAGAGGTTATCTTATCCAGAGAAGTCAAATGGAAGGGTACTAGAGCCTTACGAATTGAGCAATGTGACTGTGAAGCCTGAATCTAATCAGGTTGTAGACCTGCAGGAGCCGATCAAGAGTCCTGCTCTTGCATTAAGGGTGTCGGTGTATAGTAGTGAAAGGTAATTTCTGTTTCTTTCTTTTAATATTTGTTTGGTTTGGATTGAAGATTTATCAAAATGGGATCAGCTTTTGTAGTTTACAATTTAGAGATTCTGATTTAGGTTGCGTTTTGTGTTCTATTTTGGTGTGTGTGAACTTACTTTTTCCCATCTGTTTGAATTTTGTTTTTCCAGTTTTTGGTGTGGTCACAAATTTTAATTTTTTCAAAATTTTCTTATTTTTTTTTAATTCCAAATTTATAAATAAATTTTTTAAAAAATACTCTACAAAACAACGTCATTTCAGGGATTCTAACAATATCCAATAACTGAGTTGTAACGGAACCCTGAATTGACAAAAATTAAAAGTTAAAGGATTGAATTGACGAAAGCCAGAGAACTAAAATAAAAAAAGGTGAAAGTTAGAGGATCACTTTTGCATTTTTGCTTTCTAAATATTAACGTCATCCCGCTCTGTAGAACTCCTCAAGAAGATTGTGTGTTTGGCCTTAAAGTAGAAGTGGATTATATACGGTGAGAATGGGTTATCGACTTCTTTGTGAGTTGGAAAACAGGGAGGGTGCCTGTAGCTCAAACTTAGTGACACCAAAAATTTCTGGAATGGTATTTGGAAATTAAAAATTCCGAACAAGAAGAGAATTTTCTGATGGCAAGCCTGTTCTAGTGCTTTACCAACATTGAAGAATCTTCATCACCGAAAAGTTCTAGACTCTCCTCTATGCAACGCTTGTGGAAACTGGAAAGTTAAAGGAATCTACTCTTCATGCCCTGTGGGAATGTGACGTAATCCGTCCTAAATGGGGACCCAGGTTCAATGATATTCGACATGATTTTCCACAATTCTCTTCTTTCTGAGACCTGGTCAGTGTGGTCGAACAGCAACATAAAAACTTGGAATTATTCGTAGTAGTGGCATGGTTCATTAGTATAGGAGGAATAAATGTCGACTCAAGGAGCCTAGTCAATCCACCGTGAAGATTTTTGAGGCAGCACAAAATTTAGTGATCGAGTTCCAGGCAAAACCGTCAAGCAAACCTTGCCCTCCAATACCTGTTTGCTCGAGATGGAAACCACTACCGGACATATACAAAGTTAATTATGAGGGGGCTATGTTCGCAAAGATAGGTGAAGTTAGAATTGGAATTGTGGCTCGGAATGAAAAGGGAAAAGTGATGGCTTCCTTAGCTGAAAAGATTCACGTGCCATCAAGTGTAGAAGTTTTAGAGGTTTTGGCAGTGAGGAGAGCAACAATTTTCACAGTGGAATTGGGATTTCACTGAGTAATCATTCCACTAATTTACCCATTAAAATAATAATTTTTAATATTAAAATTCAAAATTGAGGCTTAATTCGCTTAGCATCGTTAACAATGATGTCTACAAAGGGAAAATACCTCTAACAAAAGAGAAATGTTGTCCAAAATATTTTCACAACACTTTCATAACAAATCATAAATAACAAGTTGTTACTGACTGTTATTAAAGGGTAAAAAAGTAATTTAAATAGTGAATTTAAATTAGAACCAGTAATAACTTGTCACCTATTGTTTATTGTAAAATTGCTATGAAATTAGAGTTGATTCATTGTTATGTATGTGTGATATGATGCAAACATACTTTACTCCTACAAATCTATCGATGGTGATTCATGGAGGAATGCACACCATGAGTTTTGGCAGGAGGGGAAAGACTTTTGGGTTTTTTTTTTTTTTTTTTTTTTCTCTTCCTTTAGAGATGTTAATGTCAATGTTAGCAATTAGTTGAGTTTTTTTATTAAAAAAATTAGGGTAAAATATTATTTTGGTTCCTAAACTTTCTTAAAAGATTGTTATTTATTTCTAAAGTTTAAAAAGTTCTTTTTTCTTCCTTAAACTTTATAAAGGGTTTTTTCAATAGTTTAGAAACAAAAATAGGAATGAAAGTAGAACTTTTTTCAATAGTATAAGGATGAAAACTAAATTTTTGGGAAAGTTTAAGGACACAAATAAAATATCTTCAATACTTTAGGGATGAAAAATGAACTTTTCAATAGTTTAAAGACGAAAAATGAACTTCTTAAAGTTTAGGGATGGAAAAAAAAAAAATTTTATGAAGTTTAAGTACCAAAATAGTATTTTATCAAAAAATTATTATTTTAATAGTTTAGTCAGTGAAATGTTGACATAGCATCATCTGGAATCTTATTAGTCTTTTTTTTTTTTGAAACCCTTATTAGTCTTATTTTAGAAGGAAAATGTAAGGATTTTAAGGACTATTTGTAATAAAATTCACTAAAAAATCTAGAGGATCTAGACCCCTTGTATACACACAATGCATTTTAACAAAGAAATACTTTTAAATTGAAATTTAATGAAAATAAATGAAAAATGTATTTATTTACTTTTTATTTTCTCTCCCTTTCTTCAGCATCCCCTAATAATTCTCCTAATCCATGTTCTTTCGATGCAAGACAAACCCCTAAACAAACCTCTCAACCATAATCAAAATGCAACACAACCACCGCCATTAAACTAGCTAGAGAGATTCAATAAGTGGTCTTTATCCATTCATAAGAGCTCCCCAGTTCAGGTTCTAATCACTAGCCTACCTTCTTGGCGGCAACCCATTCTAAGGGGTAAGAGCTCCATAGTTGGGATATCTTTCTATGCAATTTGCAAAATTGTGAAATTTTGTGAACTATCAGAATTTACAATTTTAAAGGAATAAATAAAAGATCATAGAGAAAAAAAAAAAAGAATTGGTAGAATTTTCCGCAGAGAGAGAGAGGAAAAAAAATTAGTATAATTTAAAATGATTTTTAAAAAATTAAGTTTCTGTTTAAAAAGATTGGTTTTATTATTCATTCAGAGCATTAATTCAGTGAAAGCAAAAGGATATGGGCATTTCTCAAAGTTTAAGAGTTTATAATTTTAAATTAAAAGCACAATGTTCAATTTACCCAAAGTTC
Organism: Castanopsis chinensis; assembly: GCA_032878915.1. Taxonomy (NCBI): domain Eukaryota; kingdom Viridiplantae; phylum Streptophyta; class Magnoliopsida; order Fagales; family Fagaceae; genus Castanopsis; species Castanopsis chinensis. The sequence continues at coordinate 5,552,862 of JAVQMG010000108.1, read as the reverse complement.
GGAGTTTTTATTTATTTTTATTTTTTATAAATTAAGGATAAGTTTAAATAGAGAAAAATATATGTTGTTATTCTAAGAATTTGAATTCAAAAAATGTTATAGTGACTAACTTAATATTATAGTATGAATCATGTTAACGGGTGCTCTTAGGGTAATTGTTAATAAACTAATATTAGAAAAATTTTAATACTACTTTCATGAGAAAATATAAAAAGCTATAAAAAATAATTGTTTTATTATTATTATTTTTTCATAAAAAAATATTTCTAAAAATAGTTCTAAACCCGTTAACATTTCCCTTACCCTGACAGTATTTTTAGGGACTACATGTCTTGATAGATGCAAACAAGGGGAATGCACAGGGAATGGACGTGGAAAGGTATCTTACATAGATCAAACCATAGAATTGATGAATTGATCATAGTGTGGGATTGATTCAATTAAGTCTTCTATAATGCCACGTGTCAACTCCATCTTAGCTACTCTTTTAGTCTCTGTCTGATGATGTGGAATGGGCTATGCTGCACTAAATGTATTTGATTGTACCTGATCTTATGCTAGCATGTTGTTCTATTGTAATACCTTTTGTGCTGCACGTGATTGCAGCTTGCCTTGATGGCTAATGCATGTCATACCACATCCCATGCCTTGTGGCTGCCTTGTCCTCTGTTGCTGAAGCAAACTTTCAGTTTTAACACTCCCCCTCAAGAGCAAAGCTCTTGGTTGAGTTTCATTGCTGTCATCAACTTCCTTTGCAGTATCAAGAAACTTAATATGATGACTGAATATATTGATCACTCCTAACTTGTTGAGAAGCCTTAGAAAATTATCAACACCTAATGCCTTGGTGAAGATATCTGCCAACTGTGATTTTGAAGAAACATAAAAGGTTTTAAGTGTTCCATCCAATACCTTATTCCTCACTATATGACAATCAGCCTCAATGTGTTTTGATCACTCATGAAACACTGGATTGGCTGATATGTGTAAGGCTGCCTGGTTATCACAGTAGAGTAGCACTGGTTTATGATGTGAAATGCATAAATCCCTCAACAGATACAGCAACCATGTTACTTCACATGTAGTTGTTGCCATAGATCTATATTCTGCCTCTGCAGAAGATCTAGACACTATATCTTGCTTCTTTGATCGCCAAGAAACTAGAGCATCACCTAGGAATACACAATAACCTGTCAATGATTTTCTGGTATCTGGGCAGCCTGCCCAATCTGCATCACAGAATGCTTTGAGTTGTAAATCTGAATCTGTAGGAAAAAATACTCCTTGACCAGGTGTGCCTTTGATGTATTGAAGAATCCTTGTTGCAGCCTTCATATGTGGGACTCTAGGTTGAGCTAAGAACTGACTATGCCTATGCAAAGCATAGGTTATGTCTAGTCTACTCAAAGTTAGGTACATTAGCTTCCCAACCAGCCTCCTATACTGTGCTGCATCAGTAAGTATCTCCCTATCACACTTAGACAACTTCAGCTGCTGTTCCATGGGTGTTTTGACTGGTTTGCACCCAAGCATACCAGCTTCCTTAAGCACATCAAGTGCATATTTTCTTTGGTTTATGCTAATGCCTTTAGCACCTCTAGCAATTTCAAGTCCTAGGAAGTACTTGAGTGAACCAAGATCCTTGATACCAAACTTTTTATCCAACACTTGTTTTAGATTAGCTACACAAATTTCATCATTACCCGTAATTATCATGTCATCAACATATATTAGTAGGGCAGTAAATTTTGGACCATTTGAATGCACAAAGAGTGAATGATCTGCTTGTGATTGCTTGAAACCAAGTGCTGAAATAGTAGCAGAAAGTTTGGCATTCCACTGCCTTGATGCCTGCTTCAATCCATAAATTGATTTGACCAATTTACAAACCATAGGAATTGAAGAACACTCCCCCTTACTGTGATAACCAGGAGGTAGATCCATGTAAACCTCTTCTTCAAGATCACCATGAAGGAATGCATTATTGATGTCAAGCTGATGTAAAGGCCATTTCTTAGCAGAGGCAAGAGCAATGAGGACCCTGACAGAGACTGTTTTGGCCACAGGAGAAAAGGTTTCTAAAAAATCAAGTCCCTCCTTTTGAGTGTAGCCCTTAGCCACTAGCCTAGCCTTATATCTTTCCACACTACCATCAGGATGAAGTTTCACCCTATAAACCCACTTGCAGCCAATGGATTTCTTACCAGAAGGTAAAGGGGTAAGAATCCAAGTTTGAGTAGCTTCCAAGGCTTGAATTTCTTTATCCATGGCTGTTCTCCACAAGGGATCTTGAACAGCTTGAGAGAAATATTGAGGAGTGGAATGACCTTGACTAACAGTCATAAGATAGGATGTGTAGTGAGGATCCATGTGGCAATATGTAAGACAAGCTGACAAATCAGAAGGACACCCTGGAGGATGAACATCTACAGTGGCAAGTGAAGAACTAGAAGCTGCATTGCAAGCATAATCTTGCAGGTAAGTTGGTGGTTTATGAACCCTGGTGGACTTTCTAGAAGGTTGGCCTTCATCTGCATTGTTAGTACTGACAGAAGTAATGGAATCCAGCAGAACAGAAGTGGAATCAGATTGCAAAGGAACAGATAAAGAAGCAGCAGGTGTGGGTATAGAGGTTGAAGCAGCAAGTGTGGGTATAGAAGTTGATGGTGAGGAAATAGGATCAAATTGATCATTTGGCAGATCAGGGACACTACAAGGGGTAACAAAAGGTCTTAAAAAACCTTCAGAAGGACTATCAACCTCAAAGTGAAAAGGATCTGCAGCATGAGATTAAGCAGTACCAAAAGGGAAGATGTTTTCATGAAAAATGACATCTCTAGATATGAAAACAGATTTTGTATTTAAATCCAATAATTTGTATCCTTTAATACCAAAAGGATAGCCTAAGAAAATACATTTTCTTGCTCTAGGAGAAAATTTGGATCTATTGTGGGAAAGGGTAGATGCATAACAAAGACATCCAAAAACTTTTAAGTGATCATAATTTGGAGCAAAACCAAAAAGAACCTCAAAAGGTGTTTTATGATCTAAACATGCTGAAGGAGTCCTATTGATTAAGTAAACTGATGTAAGGATGCAATGTCCCCAAAGATGCAAAGGCAGATTGGATTGAAACATAAGTGCTCTTGCCACATTTAGGATGTGTTAATGCTTCCTTTCGACAATAGCATTTTGTTGTGGAGTAGCAACACAACTTAATTGATGTAAGACACCTTTTTTGACAAAGAAATCAGTCATGATAAACTCAGTTCCATTATCTGTTCTAATTGTTTTGATCTTTGCTGAAAATTGTGTTTCAACCATAGTATAAAATTGTTCCATTATAGATTGTGTTTGAGATTTGTGCTTAAGTAGATAAACCCAAGTGCACCTTGAGCAATCATCTACTATAGTTAAAAAATATCTACAACCATCAATGGTGGGAGTAGAAAAAGGACCCCACAACTCACAATGGATCAAATCAAAGCAATGAATAGAGATATGAGTACTAGATGGAAAAGGAAGTCTTTTTTGTTTTGCCAAAGGGCAGATTGCACAATGAAAATCTTTATTATTTGTTGAAAGAGGTACATTATTTCTTCTTATCAAAACCAATTTGGCATTTGATAGATGCCCCAATCTTAGATGCCAAATATTTGGCTGAACAACAAGATTATTTGCAACACTTTGTATAGAACCAGCTGCAGAAAAACAATGTACCTCTGAATAATATAGGCAGCAGCTTCTTCTTTAATTTTTCTTTCAAGGAGAATACAAAGAGCTTCCTTACTTAAATCATCAAAAGGAGAGCCACTTTTTATAGGTTTGCTGGAAGAAGAAGGGGAATCAATTTTCCTATCCTGAAGAGCAGGGGAAAGGTTCCTGGGTAATGGTCTGGAAACATTGTCAATAATATGTTGAACATATCCAAACTTATCCCACCATTTAACATACCAGCACCTGGTAAGGACATCATTATTCTTCTTATACTGCCATTTTAAAATCCAAGGAATTCTGAACTGTTTAACAAAATGGAGGAGAGTAGGGAATTTAGCATTATGAGCATTATTCCTGAAATTTCTTTCAAAAGATCTAAAAGTAGTTAATAATGGTTCAGGGAAAATATCAGTAACAGGACCAAACTGAGTCCACCATCTGTTGAACCAGAAAGGTGAAGTAGTGTCAGCATCAAACTTTTTGTCAAAGTTAACAAACCATGAATGAGTCATTGTTTCATTCTGGTGAAGCATGAATCGAAACCAAGCAGTAATATAATCATAATAGGAGTATGGAACAGAGGATCTTGTCAACCTTCTTAAAAAGGCAGGGGAGGGGCCCCATTCTCTTTCAGAAATGAAGTTCTTAATGTAAACACTGTGGTAAATAATTTTGGATTTATCAGTGAGATCATAAATTGTTTTGATCAATACAGCATCTTCCTGATGCAAAATCTCTGAATAATATTCTAGCTTTTTATCAAAATGTTCCGGAATCCAATGGAACAATGGAGGGAAATAAGATCTGGCAATTTGGAGGGGGTTCCTAATTGTAGACCTGTTTGGTTCAATAAAAAACAGATTTTGGAAATATTGTTTTTTAACATACTGGGCAGTATTGGCTTTCTTGGGGTAAATAGTCTTGACTGGTTGGTGAACAGGGGTCAAAGCATAAGGATCATAGGCTGAGGCCAAAACAGAAGAGTAGTTTGGCTTAGGAATTGTTCCTAAGGGAGTAAAACGGTTAACAATTTCGGAAGAAGAGACTGGTTCTTTTTTGACTAACTGAGGTTCAACAGGGTTTTTATCCTTAAATCTTCTACCCGCCATTGGAATTCTGCAGGAATTCACGAGTAAGAAAATCAGGGATGCTATTTTGAGATCCTTTGATATAATCAATAGTGAAATCAAAAACACTTAAAATAGCTTGCCATCTAGCAAAAATATGTTTTAAGGCAATATTTTCAACATCTTTTTCAATAACATATTTAGCACTTTTGCAATCTATACGTAATAGAAACTTTTGGTTTAATAAATCACTTTGAAATTTTGAAATACAGAGAACAATAGCTAAAATCTCTTTCTTTATAGTACTATAATTTAGTTGTGCAGCATTCCAGACTCCGGAGTAGAAACGAACTATTTGTTCTGGAGAATCTGGGGTGACTCTTTGTTTCAGAATGCCTCCATAGCCAACATCAAAGGCATCAGTTTCAACAATCTTGAAGGCATTAACAGTAGGAATACCAAGACAAGGCAAAGTCTTGACATGAGATTTGATTTGTTTAACAATAGAAGTATGGACATCAGTCCAAGGAGGAGGATTATTTTGCAACCGATCAAAGAGTGGTTTGCATTGCTTTCTCAAGTCTTTGTAGAAATCAGCAACATAATTTAGAGAACCAAGAAATCTTTGGAGTTGGGTTTTATCAATGATTTCATCAGGGAATTTATCTGCAAACTGAATGGCTCTATCAATAGGATGGATTTGACCTTCAGAGATGTTATATCCAAGAAATCTGACTTTGGTTTGGAACAGTTTTATTTTCTTAGCAGAAACAACAAGACCATTTCTTTTTATAGTGTCTAGAAACGAGTACAAATGTTTCCAGTGTTCATCAATAGAGTTGGAGAATATCAAGACATCATCAATGTAAACAATGGTGAAATGACTGAAAGAGTTAAATATGTCATTCATAATATTCTGGAATTCACTAGGGGCATTTTTTAAACCAAAAGGCATAACATTCCACTCATAGTGACCAAACGGAGTGGTGAAAGCAGTTTTGTATCTTTCTGCTTCATTGATTTGGACTTGCCAAAATCCAGACTTCATATCAAATTTTGAGAAGACAACAACTTCACTCAATCTATGAACTAAATCATTTTTGTTAGGAATAGGGTACCTAATCCATTCTAAGACTTTGTTCAAAGGTTTGTAATTAATAACTAAGCGAGGAGTTCCTCTCTCGAGTTCGGCATTTTTCTGGACATAGAAAGCAGCACAAGACCAGGGGGACTTACTATTCCTAATCAGTTTTTTCTTGAGCAAATCATTTATTTCATTTTTACAGAATTCAACAGTTTTAGCAGTCATTTGAATAGGTCTAGCCTTGGTAGGAATATTTTTCTCATTAAAATCTTTAACATAAGGCAGATCAACAATATGTTTCTTCCTATGCCAAAAAGCATTAGGAATATCAGAACAAACATCATTCATCAGGATTTTCTGAAAATTATCAATTTTAGACTGTAATAATTTATCAGAAAGCTGTTCAACAATTTTTTTGTACTTAATTTCTTGTTTAAGGAAAGTAAGATGCTTGACTTTGGCATGAATAAGATTAAAAACATCATTATCAGTATTTTTTGAACAAAATTTGAATTTCACTTTTTGTCCAAAAGGATCAGTGGTAATCCCATCATGTTCAACAAGGAAAGGATACAAAGAAGCAATAAAAGGTAATCCAAGTATCACTCTATCAGTCATGTTTTTAACAAGTACAGAAGATATCTTAAAACAAACATCATTATGGCAAACATGAGCATTACTCAATTCATACTTGATTTTCATTTGCGTGCCATTAGCAGATACCAATTTTTCAGTAGATTTTTCAAAATATTTAGAAGGAATCAATCCTTCTTGGATGCAGTTAATATCAGCACCAGAATCAATCATGGCAATAGTATCAAAAGCATAATCATGTGAAACAACAATTCTAACTTTAGTAAACCATTTCGGAGGCATCATGTGTTTAACAAGAGCAAGCTGATTATCATTCCAAGTAATAAGATTATCAGGAATCAAGTTATCAGAAACATTACCAGAAGGAGGAGTTTGTTGAGAAGATCCTTCTCCATCGTGGTGCTCATCATTATCAGACAGATCTTTATCTGAATTTTTATTAATTTTAAGAATTAACAGTTCTTGTTTAAGATCAACATTGTTTTTTTTAATATTTTTAACATCATTTTTTAATTGAATTATCTCTTGTTTAACATTTTTGATTTCTTTTTGAAGATCGTTAACAGTTATTTCTTTGGATTTATTTTTATTAAATCTTTCCAAAGTTTCTTCAAAGTTAACAGGAGCTTTGGGTTTTTTAACAGTTTTGTCTCTTGTTAAGTTTTGTTTAAACTTATCAAGGAGTTCTTTTTGAAGTATAGAGTTTTCAATTTTAGCAATGGTGGTTAGTAACAAATGTTCTTGTTCTTCTTCTTTAGTTAAAACATTAACAGATTTCATAGCATTACAGCAAGATCCTTTACAACCAAGTTTAATATTAGGTGTATCAGAAGAATCACAAGACTGATAAGACGAATCTGATGAGGAGGAGAAATCCTCTTCAAAAGACTCACTTGAAACAGCAGATTCAAGAATCTGAAACAGTTCATTTTGGTCATTATCATTAATGTTTAACATTTTTAATTTGTTTTTCAGTTTACCAGGCTTTTGGGTACAGTCCTTACTGAAATGACCAAATTTGCCATAGTTAAAGCACTTACCTTTTCCCGATCTTTGTTTAACATGTCTTTTAAAAGCAGGTTTCTTTTCAGAAGAATAATAATCATTGGATTTAACAAAATGAGATCTGTATCTTTTATACTTTTTATGGGAATAACTTTTGTAAACCTTATCATGTTTACTTTTTTCTTTTTGCCTGGAAAGGGTAATAAGAGGTAAACCATATTGTTCACAGAAATTACCCATTTCATATTTAGCTTTCTTTTTGTTTTTTAATTGTTGTCGTAAATATTTTTCATCATTACACATGTTAATACCAAGTTTTTTAATAGTACTGAAAATATCACCATAGGTTAGATTATCATAATCAATAGAATCACTTTTACCCATTAGTTCTTGTTTTACCTTATGAGCAAAGATAGGAGGAAGGCCATCAATAAACTTCTCTTTCCAGTAAGCTTTTTAGGAATCATTCCGAAGCATAACCCTGGAGAGAAAGACATCTTGGTACCATCTATAATCAGACATAGTAGGACATTTCAAATTATTCAGATAATCAGAAATGCGAGATGAAATATTAGATGGAGTACCAACAAAATGTTTGAGAATAGTATAGACCAAGGTATTGACACCATCAGGAATACCTCGACCAATATCTTCATCAAAAATAGGCATGCCATCATCATCTTTTTTAACAGAATGTTTAATAAGTTCTCTGGATTCTTCTGTGAGATGTTTATCCCACCAACCACGAAGAGTACCAGAAAATCCAGTGACAAGCAAGTTAACAACATCAGGATGATCAAGATCACTATGATTGTTCATGTATGCAAAACCAACCATAGACATGTGAGCAAGTTTGTTAATAATTTCTTGTTCAGACAAACCATCAATATTCCATTCATACATTTTATCAGCAGAAACAGAAAACTGAGTTTGAAAAGATCTTTCTTCAAACTGCATATCAGGAGGAGTAGGTTTTGGATACCAGTTTTTTGTAAAAGACATGGAATTGGGTTTTCCAATAAATCTTTTAATTTCTGGTTGTAAATCATCAAAAACATTTTCATATGAAACATGAGAAGATGATTCAGAATCTGTTGTTTCTTCAAAAACAGGTTCTTTTTCATTTCTTGAAATAGCACAAGCAGCACTTTTGGATGCAGAAGCCTGCTCGGTTTTAACCTTTAAATCAGAAAGCATTTTTTCAACTTTGTCAAGAGTTGAATTTTGGGAAGCAACTAGATCAACAGTTTTACTCTGAGAAGTTTTGAAATTAATTTTTTCTCTTTGATCGCTCAAATCAATCAAAGGAATCTCAGGTTTTGGAGCAACAGTTTTTTGAACTATTTTTTCTTCAATACGGTCAAGCTGTTGGCCAATGATATGCAAAGATTCATTAGCAAAATTGTTTTGTTCAATAATAGCAGAAACAGGAGTTTTGTCATCAGCAATTTTGAAAGGGGAGGCTTTGACCTCAACACTTTCAGAACCACTTTGACAAGTAATCAAAACGGCTTCAAGAGGAGGATGATATCTCTGCAGATATCATGTTGCAAAGATATGTGTTCTTGGTCTCACGGACAAAATTTTTTAGCTCCATCACTAAATGGAGAGTAGAGAGCAGGAGAGAGAGAGAGAGAGAGAGAGAGAAAATAATCTTGCAATTCTTTAAAAAAAAAAAAAAACACATATCTCTAATAAATAAAAAAATCCTAGGATTATGGTTTTTTTTTTTTTAAACTATGGGCAGCCCACATGAGCATCTTTTGGGCCCAGACAAGTCCAGCTTACTCTTTTATATTTTTTTTTGAGAAGTCCAGGTCTAAAACCCAATATAAGTTTTCCCAGAACTGAGAGGCTGCTGCTTAGTTTATACTCAAGTCGAATGGCCATGAAGCATATACATTATTTTATCTGCATACGTTTTTTCTTTATTGTTGAAAGAAACCAACCATATAAGCCCACGTCCAAAGAACTCAACCCATTTCAAAATTGACATGAAAAATCAGAATCCAACCGATATAGTCAGATTAATAAGACAAATAATTCAAACCAAAGTCTATTTATTATTATTTTTTCTTTTACAAGTAAAAATAATGAATTTCCTGTCTCTTTGAATCAAGGAAGATAAATAATGTGAACATACTAAAAGTAGCACCGAGTTTCTTTATATCATAATTACAATTAGCATTAGTGGTAGAAATCTATGTAAATATAATTGCAGAAGTCTATGTCTCAATTTTAAGGCTCCTCAGATTAACATTTGGTGTGTTTGTGCATACGCAAATTAGTATCCACATTTGAGAGTGTTTTGATACATCTTCTTCAAAAGTGCATTAAAATTACATAATCAAGTATACAATACTTTCCAAAGGAACTAAATCTAGAACAATTAAAAACAATAATTTTTTTGTCAACAGGCACAACCGAGTTAGAAACTTAAATAGGTTGTTTCTTTTTACTGCTCATGGGGGTACTGGCATCTAATAATTGTCTGACAACATCTCTCATTGTAGGTCTCTTGCTTGGCTCCTTTTCAGTGCATCTCAAAGCCACCACAAACACATCAATAACTTGTTCCATGATATCTGAATGCAAAAATTCCTCCATAAGGCTTGAATCAACAATCTTTTCAATTTCTCCTGTATTGCTCCAGACAGACCTGACCCAACTCACAATATCCATTTCCTCCATGAATGATGGATTCAATGCCTTCTTTCGGCTTAACAGCTCGAGCAAAACAACCCCATAACTATACACATCAGACTCCTTACTCTTTGTTGTTGTGTATGCATTTTCTGTAAAGCCATGGTGCAGAAATCATTCAATTTAAAAATCTAAAAATAGAAATAGGCTAAACAACAATAAATGCAGAAGAATTACCTGGTGCAATATAACCAAATGTACCCGCAACTGAGATGGATGGGGTTGAAGCGGAGGACTGATCCAGAAGCTTGGCGATACCAAAATCAGCAATATGAGGCTCCATCTCTGAGTCTAAAAGTATGTTATGTGGCTTGATATCACGGTGTACTATAGGAGGATCACAGTCAAAATGGAGATATGCCAATCCATGTGCTGTTCCAACTGCTATATTGTAGCGGACACCCCACTCTAGTGTGGGTGGTGGATTCACTTCATGTAAAACATCATGAAGGCTCCCATTTTGCATGTACCCATACAAGATTAAACCATAGTCCTTTTGTAACCAAAAGTCTTCCAGTCTCACCAAATTCCGGTGCCTAATCTTCCCAACAGTTTGAATTTCTCTAGCCATACTTAGGTTTCCTCCTTTATTCCCAGAAAATGCAAGCTTCTTCACAGCAAAAACTTTGTCTGGGCTCAATGAGGCCTTATAAACTGTTCCATGGGCTCCTCGCCCAATTAAATACCGGTCATTTAGATTTTCTGTAGCCTCCATTAGTTTTTTAAGCAGGGAAGATGATCCCTCTCGAGCAGAGGTGTCAGCTTCCTGCTTTGGTCTTCTGCAGAAAAGAAAAACAAGAACCAATCCGAGAAGCATAAAAACAAAAGCTAGTGAGGATCCAAGGGCTATCATTGCGACTTCTAATCTACTAAGACCTTTTTTATTGCTTGATTGAAGGTCACAAGGCTTGAAATTGCTGTTTCCGGTGCAGGTTAGGCCACCAGATGGAAGACAACTGACACAAAGGCTGGGGTTGCCTAAGAATGATGATGGAGATGAGTTCAGAAACTTCATTAGTGTTTGCGGGACAGGACCTGTGAAGTGATTGTATGAAATATTGATCTCAACTAATGACTGCATGTCCTCTAGAGCTATTAAAGTTCCTGTTAAATTGTTATGAGACACATCCAGCTGCAGAAGCCTGTTCAATTTCCCAAGCTCTAAAGGAACTTCACCTGTCAACCCATTACTGCTGAGATTCAATGCATAGAATAGATCCTGCAGTGCCCCAATAAACGAAGGAATCTCTCCTCCAAAAAAATTTCCACCAAGTTGTAGCTCTAAGAGCGTTTTAAATTCCGACAAGAACGATGGGACACCCCCAATAAAACGATTCTCTCTCAAAATCAAAGTGGATAAACCTTCCCAGCTCCTTAAACTAGATGGAATTGAGCCATTCAATAGATTGAAACCCACATCAAATCTCTCTAATTTGACACAATTTGATAGCTGAGATGGCAAAGGACCTTCCAATTTGTTTTCAGCCAAACTCAATGTCTGCAGATTCACGAGGTTTCCAAGCTCTGGGGGTATAAACCCTGTAAACATATTCTTGGACAAAATAATGGAAGTGAGGTTGGTGCAATTTCCCAGGCTTGATGGAATTGCTCCACCAATATTATTTTCACTGATGTCCATTAATAAAAGCTTTGTATTTTTGGCAAATTCTGGAAGAACCCCTGTGAAGTTGTTTTGTTTGAGGATTAATCTTCGCAGAGTTGAACAGCTTCCTACATAACAAGGTATGCTACCTTGAAGTTGATTTTGACCCATATTCAGCACACTTAATTGCTTTCCAAAGCAAAGATTTGGAGGAATTTTACCGGTGAACTTATTGTTCGTAAAGTCCAACTGTATTAAGCTGCTATTAATCCCCAAACTTTCAGGTATAACTCCAGAGAATTGGTTGTCATACAATGAAATGTTTTTAAGTTGCTTGAGCTCAGTCATCTCCAGAGGTAGCTCCCCAGAAAGGCTGTTATTATACACATGAAGGTACTGGAGACTCGGAATCTTCCAAATGCTAATGGGAATTTCACCCATTAAACGGTTGTTAAACAATTCAATGTCCTGCAATTCAGTCAGCATCCCTAATTCACTGGGAATTTCCCCCTCAAGTTGGTTTGTATACAATTGTAGGCCTTCCAGGGACTTGCACTTCCCAAGTTCAGGCGGTATTTTTCCAGACAAATGGTTTTCAGGAAGGTGAAGTCTTGAAAGCTTATATAGTAGACCAAAGGAAGATGGGATATTGCCCATTAAGTTGCTACTCACAGCAACGAAGTATGTTAAGTCACTACAATTGCCCAAGCCTGGTGGAATACCTCCACTAAAATCATTGAACGATAAATCCAAGGAGTATAAACTCTTGCAATTGCCCGAACCCAAAGGAATTCTACCCTCAAGATTATTTTGGCTGACTGATAAATAAGCAAGGTTCTCAAGATTGTTTAGACTCTCAGGCAAAATACCTACCAGTTGATTCTGATTCAAATAAAGTTCCTCCAGTTTACTACAATTTCCAATAGATGAAGGAATCATCCCTGATAACTGATTACCATATAACCATAGACTCAAAACCTCACTCATGTTTCCAACATTTGCTGGAATTGAGCCATTGAAATTGTTATTGTTTAGATACACATATTCCAAGTGTGGAATCCAAAACACGGATTCGGGTATTTCACCAATCAGCATATTTTCATAAAGGCTCAATGACAGTAAACTCTGCAAGTTTTCAAATCTATCAGGTATTTTACCACTAAAGTTGTTTACAGATAGGTCCAATTGCTCAAGAACAGTACAGTTGCCTAACTCTTTAGGTATGACACCAAAGAAATTGTTATAACTCAAAACAAGGATTTGCAATTGACTAAGGTGCCCAATTTCAGGTCCTAACCGACCTGAAATTGCCTGACTAGAGAGGTTAAGGGACATCACATTGTGAGCGTTGTCACACTCCACTCCTGCCCATGAGCAAGTAGAGGAATCAGAAGCATTCCAGCTTGAGGTTATGGAAGGAGGCACAGATTTCCAGTGCCTCAGGAGTGCCAACAAAGTTATCCCATCAGAGTTGAGACCAGAGGCAGTATAACCATATATGGATGCAGTGAAGCATAAAAACAGCAATAAACGGTTCAAAACAAGCTGCATGGTAATTCAAATTTAATGGTGCAGATTCTGTAGAAGAGCAAACTATAAAGAAAGACAGACCAACTCACTACAGATGGTAAAAAAGAATGTTCAGCTTTTGAGTGAGTGATGGTACTTGCCTACTTGGAGCTTGCAGCAAAACCCAGCATTGGTTTGGAATTTAGAGAGAGGAACAAAGTTCAAATCTTGAGAATGAAAGAGAGATAGAGTATGTGTGAAAGCGGTTATGTCTAATATACATATAGTTTATTGTTGTATCAGAAAGACAGTGCAATGTTGTCCGAAAGAGAATTAAATATGTTGCATGGTTTTAAGGCCATATCTGTGAGACATTTGCTAGTGTCTAACATGACAACGCGGTTTCTGGCCCCAGCTAGATAAGTCATAAGACGCTGGACCTTTTTGACAATTTGACTTTCTTTGGATCTTGTCTGTTACTCAGTTGTTGTCTTTACCGAAAAATATCATGTCTTTTTCTAGTATTAAAAAAAAAAAAAAAAAAAAAAAACCGGCTGAATAGAACAGGAATAGGTGTGAACTTCACAGTTGCCACTACTTGAGTCCAAAATGAACCGCCCATTTTTAAACTAAAATCATCTGCTTCCGGAAGCATTACCCAGGAGAGAATAGTTTGGAAGACATGGTTTGTTAATTTTTTGGGACTTGAATTTCGTTGAGAGTGAGTCAGTGAAAAAGATGGATTTAGCACCATTTGTATTAAAAAAATGAGGTCAGATATATTATTAAGCAATAATTTTTGTTTTTCATATCAAATTTTAAATAGAAAAACGTAGCACAAGTCAGATTTTCTTGTGTTTATAGAATGAAGTTGTAGAAGATTCGTTCCCACCAACAAAACAAAAAAGAAAACATCAACGCGCGTGTTACCTTATATTAAAAAAAAAAAATGTTTTACTTAATTATTTATGTGAAAATGTGTAGTTGTTGGAGCAGGTCCTTTTTTTTTTTTTTTTATTAGTTAAAGGGGCATTATATGAGCATGATGAAATCAGAGGATAAAGTTTGGAATTAAAAAAAATAAAGGTGAGGATAGAGCGTTTGCATAAGACAATGCAAAATAGGAAAAAAAATTGTTGAATTTTACATATTTAAGCCTTAAAACCAGTCACATTAGTCAAACTAAAGAAATATAAACTGGCAAAGTTGTTCCATTAACTTACACATTATTCGTTTTGCATTTAATTTTGCATTCTTTCTTTACTTATTCCAGAAATAAAAGAAGAGTAGATTGATGTGTGTAAAAAAAATAAACAATTAAAAAAATCAAGAAATAAAATGATATTTTAATGAAATGTAGTGTAAAATAAATAATACAATGTAGGAAGTTTTGTATAGTGTGTAAAATAAAAAAAAAGTAAGTTCCTATTCTAAAATAGATAAAAAAAAATTATATTTTACAAAAAAAGATATGTACTGCTCTCGGTAATTTAAAATGTTGTACAAAAATAAGCAGCAATGAGAAAATTTTGTAAGAATAAAATGGATAGAGTTACTTTTGACCTGTATACTTGATGGGGTTGTGTTAATGGGCAGTGTTAATGGGCACCACACAGTACCCATTAACTACAAAAATTTTTACTTTTTTTGGACACAATTTTGGTCTTTTTTTACAATTCATATCATTTTTTCAGCTTTGTAAGTACTATTTGGGATTTTTTTGACTTTTTCTGACAAATTTTTTTTGTCTTTCCTACACTTAACCAGCACCACTTGGTGTTGGCATGGACAGAGCTGTTATTGGACTAGGGGGGCAATGACTTCCCCTCCCCCTCCCTAAATTTTTTTAAAAAAATATTATTATATTAATAGATACTAATTTTAGCAATTTTGTTCAATAAAATTACACTTTGCCCCCCTTAACAATGTCATCAATTCTTTTGAGAGTAATCTTATAGCCAAAAACATTTTTATAATGTTTATACAAACTATTGAGGTAGCAAATTCTTATTGGTCGTACACTTGTATCACTTTTTATGTATCAATAACTACTTATCACATTAACAATTTGTAAAAATTGTGTAGTTTTAGCATTTTTCACCTTTTAAAGGACATAAAAAAAGTAATACATTAAATCTAAAATAAAATATACAAACTCAAAAAAATTAGCTCAACAACAAAAATTACCAATAATAAAACTAAAAATATTAAGTCTAATCAATCTATTTTACCCAGAACAAACTACTTGGCCATTTAAAAAAATTTTAAACAAAAATCTTTAATGGTAAAACAATAGACTTAAAGGTCGGAGTCATCGCACATAGCTAACAGCAGAGCCGCCTCTCTAACTTCAAGTCCTAGCTTAGTCTCTCAGCGCTGTATAACATTCTCCATACTTTATTGTTTCCACAATGAAAAATCTCTCCTTTATTCTTTCATTTATACACACTACCCAAACCTTTTTCTTTTATTTTATTGTTTCCACATATGAAAGTCTTCTGATATTTTGCCTTATTTTCAAAGAGGAACAGTTTCGCATTTGTTCATCTGGCTATTTTTAACATTTGTTGCACCACCAACGTATCGGAAGTGCTGTACATGGGTGAGCAGAATGCACATTGATGGGTCAACAACGCATCTCGATGAATGTGGCCATGATGGACACTTGTGAAAGGATACTCTTGCTATATGCTCCAGGAGCCCAGTGCATATGCTTGCATCGCCTTGGACTTGGGCATACACAAGAGAGCCGCATTATCAACAATTCCTTTTCCAGCCCATCACTCGCCTTCATGGATTGGATGTTTCCATTGTCCAAGAACACACTCATGTTTTTAAAAACCAAAACCGTCAAATAATCGAAATATGGTTTTGTTCCCTTTTTAACTGTTGAACCATTGATTCAAGGCGGACCTAGGATTTCAAGTTAGAGAACCAAAGTATAAGAAGAAGAAAAAATCCAAATAGATATCCACATAGTACTAACAAGTAACAAACTATCAACCAAAATTAATACACAAAATCATTGTTTCTTAATACGTCAAGATGCAATTATTTACCAATAAAAACAAAATACTACAAAATAATAGTTTTCTTAAAAGCATCAACTGTTGCAAAAAACATTTATTTTCACAAACCAAAACTTACTTTTGCTACTTTAATATAGCATTTGAAATGTCTTGTACAGTAGTGTTTTTGGTATTTGGCGTTCTAAATACTAAATATTTACTATTTAGAGCACCTAAAGCTAGTACTCTAATACTGGGCTGACTGAGATTTTTTATTTTTAAAATTTTGTTTTTGTTGAGTTTTTGAGTTGAGTGGTTGCTAGTTGGGCTAGGCAAATTAAACGAGAGGGACTCTAAGTTTTTGGAAGAGTGAGGCACAACTCTAGAAATAAATAAATATATATAATCAATAAAAAAATCTTTTTTTTCTTTGGGCTAGGGGGGCCCAATTTATTTTTATTTTTTTCCTTTTTTTTTCTTTGTTTAAGGGGTGCCCGGGCCCCTTGTCCCCCCCTGTGGGTCCATCCCTGATTGATTTCGGCCGATTTACCTAACCAATTTAGCATCCAGATTTCGGTTAAACTAGCTCGGTCCAATCTGATTTTTAAAACTATACATACACCAATAGGTGAAGGATGCATGACATATGAGTAGTATCTTGACATGCATCACCGCCTGTAGAGCATTCTCATCAAAAATTTCAAAAAATTTACCATTTAGCATCTCAAAAACCTACTTTGTCAATTTTAACAACTCATTTTACAATACAGCAAATACCAATGATTTTATATTTTTTACCATTTCAATAAAATATTTTTTTTTATTTTTTATTTTCAATCTCATCTCTTCCACTACTAACAAACCCATTGTCATTGCTAACACCCATTGCCACCACAGCCATAGCCACAACCATAGCCGCTGCCACCACCCACAACCTCAACCCCCAACCACAACACAAAAAAAAAAAAAAAAAAAAAAAAAAAAAAAAAAAAAAAAAAAAACCAAAACCAAAACACAATCCAAAACCCTTGCAATCGGCCACCACCACTGAAGGAAAAAAAAAACACAAACTGGAACCACCAAAAGCCCACAAGTTGGAACTTCCGCCAGCCACCAGCCATGTTCACAACCACCAACACCATCGTGGCAGCCATAACCCACTGCAAAAAACCCAAAACAACCACCATTAGCCCCACCACCACCATTGTGGTAGCCACAACCCACAACAAAAAAACCCAAAACAAAACCACCACTACAACAATCACCGTCATCAACAACCTACCACAAAACCCATTAAAATAGACTAACACCACCAACCAAAACCACCATTATTAGAATCACAAGTTACCTCCAAAAAAAAAAAAACCTTAAAACTTCAACACACCACAATACGGCACTATCATTGTGATTTTTCAGTTGTTGAAGTCGGTGAAAGAAGAAAAGAAAGAAAGAAAAAGAGAGAGAAGAAGTCAGTCCTGTGAGAGAAATAGAAAGAAGAGAATAGCGAGAGAGATCAGAGAAGGAATAAAAAAATATTTTTTGTTTACAATTCAGCTACCTGAGCTTAGAGCATTGTTATCAAGATGGGCAAATGGTATAAATGCCAAAATTTAACACCAAAACCCCAAAAAACCAACTCCATCAAACCTTTCAAATCTCAAAAGTTTTGAGATACTGCTACAGTGAGATTGTATCAATACAACCTCACTGTAACACAAATCTTAAACCAACAAATATTTTTTTATTTCAACGGTAACTATGCACGTATTTGTTTTTTATTTTTCCCTTCTTTCTTCTCTCTCCTCTCTCACTTTCCTCTTCTCTATTTCTCGTAGCTTCTCTATTTCTCTCGAGTTCACGGTTTAAGCTCCTCCCCTCCGCAGTTCGCCAATCAGGAACATCAAAGCCCAAACACCTTCAGAGTGTTGCCGCCGATATGGAGGTAGAGCTTGACGGCAGGATGATTTGATTTTGTGGGTTGTCAATTTGTGATTTCGATTTGTGATCGACATGGGTCTAGTTGTGGGTTTGTGATTTCAGATTATGATCGACGTGAGCCTGGGTCTCTGGGTTGTGGGTTTGTGATTTTAGATTGTGATTGGCGTGGGCGTAAGTCTATGGGTTGTGGGTTTGTGACTTCGGGTTGTGATCGGCGTGGGTCTCTAGGTTTTGGGTCTAGGTCGTAATGGGTTGTGATGTAGTGGATCAACATGATGGGTTTGCTTTTGTGGAGGTTTGCCGTGGTGGGTTTGTATGTGTGTGTTTTGCTTGCCTGCGTGATGGGTTTGCCTCTCTGTCTTTCTTCTTTCTTCTCACCGATTCGGGTTTTGTGATTGTCTTCTTTCTTCTCGCCGATCTAGGTTTTGTGATTGTAATGATGGTTGATTTGTGATTTGGAAGAGGAAGGTAGTGGTTGGACCTTTTTTTTTTTTTTTTTGGTGTGGTGGATTTTGGTTGCTACGATGGAGGTTGATGCTGGTAGTGCTGTGGCGGAGGTGGCTGTGACTGTTGCTATTGGATTTGTGGAGGTTGTTTTTATATTATTTCAAAGTATTGTATATATTATTTTAAATGCAATAGTATAATAATAGAAGTTTTGATGTATGGTGAATTGTAAAATGAAGTGTTAAAATCAATAAAGTAGGTTTTTGAGATGTTAAATGCTAAATTTTTTAAAACTTTTGATAAGAATGCTCTTATCAAAATAGCTCACTATAGCTGAATGCTAAAATATTTAACATTTAACATCTTTAGTGTAGGTATATTTTTATAATTTAAAGTGTTAAAAATAATAAAATATAGCATTTAACATTTTTAATACATTTGATGAGAATGCTCATTTATAGCATTCGTGTCAATTGCACATTCACCTTTTTGGACATGCCTAGCTAAGAAAGCTATTTGCCACTCTATGAGCATAAATACATCTTTTGGACATGCCTAGCTACCACAATGGTAGTGTGGGTCCTGTGGGATGATGCATCTTAGCATACATAATTAGGTCCACATCACATGCATACTTTTTTTTTTTTTTTGATAAGAACATCACATGCATACTTAGTTACACTAGTTGCCTGTCATGCATGTGTATGTTTTCGGTTTTCCTTCTTACCAAGAACCAAGTTGATCAAGGACATTCTCCACCGCATCAGCCTGGATCCATCTTTTGGATTGTAACAAGCTATTATGGGAAGTCGTAGAAGACAATGCTAATAACCAAAAAAAAAATTAGGGAAAGGGATTATAACACTAAATGATTATATTCGGAAATTACTTACCAGTACTACGTGCAATAAGAGTTTTGGAAAAACGTTTCATGAGGAAAAGATGGGAAAAAACGAGTAAATCTAGATTGGAGAAACTTTCCAAAACCGATCATGGGGGCTTACTAATTTACAACTGAATATTAACGTCAACTGGAATTGCGATTGAAAATTAAGAAAAAAACTAATGGGGCTTACTTTTTAATAATTTTTATTCATATTGTAAATTAAGAAGAAAAACAAAACATTTGTTTTAATTATTGTAATTACTTTAAGCACAACTAAATGATATCTATATTCCCTTATTTCATCCTCCTTTCCCTATATATGTGTGTGTGTTTCTCAAATTAAAAAAAAAAAAAAATGATATTTCATGTACTTTAAGATTAGTTATCTATCATCTATTTGTATGGTTTGTTTTGGTGACAAATTCTTGCCAATAAAAAAGAGATTAAATTCTATAAGAAAGTGGTGTAAACTCCAAGTTTTATCCTTCTAATCTCAACATGCCACATTATTATATTACATATTAAAAAACATACACACACACTCAATTAATTTTAATACCCATTTGTAAATCTAGCTTAATTGTAAATTTATTGAAATGTTATTATGTGTGATAGGATCTATTGAGTTTTAAGTAAAAAAATGATATAACAATTTTCAATTAAATGGTGTAAAATATGAGTTTTTCACCTCTTCCTTACCAAATTTGGACTCATAAAAAAAAGAAAAGAAAAAAAGACACCATGAATGGGTTTGGATAGTGAGTTTTGCGTCCACAATTTGGTTTCTACGTTTCAGACCTTTTTTTTTTTTTCCATGTGCACGGGTTCCAATATGGGACGATAGGTGCAGTGTACCACTGTGCGGTACTGTTCATGCACATTGGTGCACTGTTCATGCATTGTTTCAGCCACTTTTTTATTAAAAATGGGACCCGCGTTACTATTCACATATTTAAAAATTATTTCGCTACATTGTTTTCAGTTTTTAGCTATATCCAAACGGACCCCATACATAGTGCACGTTTAAGATTAGTATATAACGAAAGGCCATTCCCCCCACCCCCAAAAGAAATCCCTTGACCATTGCTTTTACCCCAAGGGTCTTGTTCCCTCTTGTAGGTTAAAAATTTTGCCATCTTCACTGCTGTCAGGGCCGGCTTAGGCCACTTTGGCAATCGCCTAGGGCCCCCTACTAGAGAAATGCTCCAAAATTTTGGGGCAAAAATTGAGATATATATTTTTTAAAATATTTTTTTTTTGAGATATAGGAAAAAAATTAGTTTTACATTTTTCTTTTACTTTTAAGAAATACCAAATAATTGAGTAATGCTAGAGATATTACAATTTTAAATACAAACGCTTACAAATATGTGTCACAAATTACAATAAATAATTTAGATAGGAAAATACTATAAATACTATAAATCTTACTTTAAAACCTTTATACAAATTGATGTGACAATTAATATGATTTGTAGACGTCAAAAACCTATTAAATGCATTTTTAAATTACTTTTTTTTTTTTAGATTTTGCATTTTTAAATTAATTAGTGATACATCTTTATAAGCATCATGTTGTAAAATTTATAATATCCCTAACATCATTCATTCAAATACATGTTTATTATCTTCTTGAAGTATCATTAATCACATTCATTGCTACAACATTTGTTCGTTTTTTTTAGTAAAATTTGTTATAGTTTTAGGATTTCTTCCAAAAAAAAAAATATTACGAGATAAAAAGAATGCATTTTTGTTATATAAAAATTATGATATTAAAAAATAGATAAATATTATTTAATTAATAACAAAATAGCCTTATTTAAATATATCGCCTTAAGCCTCAAAGTTTGTTAAGCCACCCCTGACTAATGTTTATAAGACATTTTTGTGTTCCAACTTCCAAGTCTAAAGAGTTGAAAGTAGGTTAATTACTTTATTTAGCTTCACTAAGATTAAAGGGGATTTTATTCTCTCTGATAATTGAACCTCGAGGAAAGTCTAATTATGCTATGTAGATTTTTTTAAAAAAAATTAATAGTTGGGGAAGGGAATATAAATCATAAATATCTTTATTAAAAATATTAAAAGATGTCAATCAGTTGAATTATAAGAATTTTCACGTGCTATTAAGGTTGCAAATTGTGTTCTTTGATGCTTTTTGTGTTCTGTGAAGGATCCAAATTCATTTTCGTTTGTTTTCGTTTGTTCTTTTCATTTCAGCGGCATATATGAACTTTCTGGGTAATTTCCTATGAAGTCCCCACCATTTTCGTTCATCTGACTCAATCATTAATTAATTATGATTGTGGAATTAAATGGTTATTCCCTTCCCTTTTGACATGCACAAAATCTTGAATATATAATTTTTAGGAACTTCAATAACGATTTCCACAATTTGTATTTCTCAATTATAGAGATGTATGCCCTAAAAATCATGAAAGTCTAATTTTGATTGTGTATGTCCTGAAAACTGTGAGAAAATTCATTTATAGCATTGAATATTCAAATGCAAAAGAAGAGAAGGATAGAAAGCTGGTATAAAAGTTCAAATTAAAAAAAATTGGGTAGCTAAAATTAAAAAGAAAAAAAAAGGGTTTTTAACTACATATGTATATATATTTGAAAGGTTTTACTAATGTATGCCTTTAAAGTATACTTAGTAAATTATTTTAAAAAACTTTTTATGTAAAAATGAAAAAATAACCAACTTTTTTCTAACGGTTGTTTAATTTTATGTAATGTTTTAGTACCAAGTAATATATTTATAATGCAAAAGTCAAGATAACTGGCTTGTTCACCTAAGGATTGGTTTGGATTCAGAGTTTCCTTCAGCGTTTCACATTTGCATTTTGATGGGCGTGGGACCCACGACTACAGTGGCAGGAAGTAAACGCGCAAAAAATCTCAGCTGAAACGCAAAGAGGGGACAAAATTCACTGTTTACGCATTGTTCACACACTGTTCATGTATTGTTCACAGGACCCACAACCACTTTATTCATAAAAAAATAATAAAAATGAGTCCCACAGCACTATTTACATATTTAAAAATTTTTTTACTACAGTATTTTCAGTCTTCAGTTTTTAAGTTTTAGCTGTATCCAAACAAAAATAAGGTCACCTTATCATCACTACTATTAATTGTTTTCTTGTGTGTTGTAGGAGCCCAAAAATGCAAAGCCCACTTAGAATAATGGAGTCTGATTCTTTAGGCCCAGTGCAACCAATTTGTTAGAGTATGAACTTGCAAGGTCAACTTTAATGAGTAATTATGATCAGCTATAAGGTCAATGGAGTTAGGGCTTCAAAGATAACAAAAGAAACATAACGATAGAGAAGTAACACTTCCTCAGGTATGGCCGAGGAGGTAATATACATTAAAAAAAAAAAAAAGAGTTTAGGTGCTTAATACAAAGTCTTGTTCTTCAAATTCTATCCTTTTTTTTCTTTTTCTTTTTTTTCCAGGTTTCATTTTCTTTCTTGGAGGTATTTCTTTACTTTATATAGTCCTTAAGATTGCATCCTAGCACTCCACTTGTACAGTCAAGGACCTTCCTTTGAAGCTTGTACCATCAAAATTGTGTTGAAGGTAGTAAACTATGTTGCAAGTTGTGAGACCACTATTCAAGGGTCACTCCTTCGTTAATGCGTCCATCTAAGTTGGTACAGTGCATTAAATGTGAAGGTGATAACTACTTTATCTAAATATTTCCTTTTTTTCTTTGCTCCCTTGTCTCTTTCTCTTCCCCTGGTTTCTTGTCTTATAGCACCGTCAGCTTGCTTTAGAAGTCCCGAGGGATGCTTGCTTCTTGGGCTCCTACTCTTTGTTAGTATTATTGGTCGTTAGTTTGTTACATTTCAGTTTCGATTCTATTTTGAAGGCTTCATAAATCTTTAGATATTAAAAAGTGATACGTCTACAATATTTTTATAACATTTTTATAATAAGTTATACGTGTTAAGTTATTATTAGTTCTAATTTAAATCTATCACTAAAATTACTTTTTAACTCACTCAATAACAACCTACTATTTATAATTTGTTGTGAAATATTGTAGAAATGTTGTTCATCTAACGTTTTTCTTTGATATTCTTTCAAATATACTTTCAAGATTCACACCTCACAAAATCTTTTCATACCCTACGTTTCATTCCACACACACTGGCTTTGCTGATGCACCTAGCATGTATGTGAATGTTTTTGCAAATTCGAAAGCCTATTTTTGTGTTCCTAGAAGGACAGAATGGTTAATAATTTGAAGTGGTGGCTTTTCTACTCATAATTTTTCTCTTTGGCATGCATTCATAGACTATAGTGGTCTCTTGAGTCTTGACTGCCTTTTCTGTGTAACAGCAATGTCCAAGCCTTAACAAGTCCGTCTATATATTTGACATGCATTTATAGTCCTTTTGACGTCTTTTTCTGTTGGGCAACAATGTCAAACTCAGGCGCAAATTAATGACATCATTTATATATATATATATATATATATATATATATATAAAACCGAAGTCCCAAAGCATCCACAATTTTCCACATCACCATTATTTGCTTTTTCTTTTTATTTGCATCATCATTTTTATTTTTTTGCTCCAATTCCAATTAGAACACGTCTTTATTTCTCTCTTTTCATAACCCTTCTTTGACAAAACCCACACTTCATCATTGACTCAAATAAAAGCTGCCTCCATAAACCCTAAATCTTCAACAACCCTAAAGGTTGTAGCCAGCGTCTCCTTCTACCTCTGAGAAAGCTGCTATGCCTTCCAGAGGCTTTATTCTCTATCTGGCTACAATCTCTCCAAGTATATAATCCACTATATATATGTATATATATATATTTGTAATGCTTGCAATAGAGACTAAGGTACCAGCACAAGCAAAGGATATAGTCATAGAGAAAAGTGAGGCTATGAAAGACACTGCAATAGAGAAGGGAATACAAGTAAGGGACACTATTGTAAGCACAACTAAGACAACTGCGGATTACACAGCATCGACCACAGAGAAAGCAAAGTTACTTAACGTTTATCCATATTTGGTTTTCAATTGTACATCTACTTTTCCTTAGGAGCAGAGTATTCAATTCATGTAGCTACAAAGCTTACATTCAAGCTGCTAAGGTTCCTATTGTAGCGACAAGAGAGAGTGCAAAAGAATAAACAACTAGGAAGAAAGAAGAAGCTTTTGAGGCTAGAAAATCAGCCGAAAGAAAGGTAAGTGTGTACCAAAATTATATCTTTACTATTGCTTAGACCTTCAATTATATGACTTTTTGAACATGAAATTCTACATGTTTACCTTCACAACTTCACAACACTAAATTGATGTTTGTAAAAGTAGATCATTAATTTAAGTTGTCATAAGACAGTATACATTTATTTAGAATTGCCAAAGACTAAGGTAGTATTAACTGTATAGATGCAAAATATGGATTATGAAAACAAGTAGCATGGTAAGAGGAGTCTTGACAATAATTTAGATTGAATTTAGTAGTAGTAGCCAAAATTAGGCTACAGTTAATTATTGAAGCATTTATTGGTTTGTTGTAGTTCACCCTTCAATAGTGTTCAAATAAACATTCTCTTTGTTTGTGTTTGTGACTAATCTAACGTTAGAGACTTTTTATTTGAACTATTTTTCCTTTGTCATTTTCTGCTCTTATTTATACTTCAAACATATTTATTCCTTTGTTATATTTTGCTCTATTGGTATTTATTGTAAAATATAGGTTAACGCACTTTTTTATTTAGTTAAAAATTTGTATTTTGTTATTGTGATTTTCTTGTTTTGATACTTTTGTTGTAAGTGAATGGACAAGTGCTTGCATTGCGAGTGTCCTAGCCAACATATTCAAATAATTTTTATTTCTTTGGTTACATCTTTCATAGTTTATGAATTATGTTTGTTTTAATTATTCGAATTAAGCTTTTCTTAATTGGAGGCTTGGAGTGACTAAACTTATTGAGAATTTCTATTGAGACCTTGCATTGAAGATAAGAACATTGACCTGATCCCTTCGTAACATTCAAGGTTTGGTCTTATCAAAATGAAAATTTTTCTAAGCAAGGTATGCTTTAGTTTCCCCACCTATCAACTAAAATCCAGCTGAATTTAATTAAGTCTTTTACTATCTTTGATGTTAGGGTGTGCTATCAATTAGGGTTTCATTGTACATTTTTTTTTCTTTTTTGGCAAACTGATAATTAATGTACCTTCAAGCAAATTAAATATATATGATTATTATTGAATTATTCCGTGCATCGCACGGGTTAGCGACTAGTTTAAACAAAACAGAATATTTTAAATTCAGTTTTAATGCTTTATTATCTCTATAATTAAAATAAATAAATTGCAAAATAGTCATTTTCCATCAATCATGCTAATCAAAAGAATCTAACTTGATGGTAGATACACTCCCTACTGGCTTGTCTCAGTTGAGTAAATACCATGTCAATGTAAACAAACTAGGGTATGGTTCCCCTCTATTTAAAAATGATTTTTTTTTTTTAATGTGATGGTCACTCTACAAATATAAGTGTTTGAGAGTGTAGGAGATAAGACCAGGACTACCACGAATTTTTTTTTTAATTATTTAATTCTTTCCCAATTTTTATCTCAACCGAAGACTAGAACATGTGATACTTAAAAATTATAAAGGTAAAAAACAAGTCACATCAATGCATAATTTATTTATCTGTTTTACCCACACCTTTCAACAATCTCCCTTGAAAAAACCCACCATCCGTACACCAATGATCTAGGTTATAGACATTAAGGCTATTTGATAAGAGATTTTTAGTAATATTGTTTATATTTTTTTAAAAATAAATAGGGTGAAAAAAATGTGTAAAAATATATGCCACGTTATTTAAATACTGAAAACTGTTATTTAAATAGCAGTAACAAACAGACCCATAAATTTCCTAAGAAACCATTAGGAAATTATGTTGGACATGCCATTAGAGCATGGCTCTATAAACTTTTTTAGGAGGTCATTTAGAAAGTTAAATTAAACAAAATTTAATTGAAAAAAACTGAAATATACTTAGTTATTAACAAAAAAAATAGTCACAAATACATAAAATGTTACAATATCTTTCTATGAGTTTTCATATTTTGGAATTATCACATGATAATTCATTATTAATTGTTATTATCCATTATAAATGTGGGTAAATATGACCATTTTATTTTATTAAGTTTGTATAACATTTTTATTTTTATGCAATTGTTTTTATCTGTGAGGACCCGAGGACCCGAGGATGACAGACACGAAGATCATTAAACAACTTAAAGAAAATCCCACTCGGGTTGGGGGCCGAGGATCCGAGGATCCGTGAACAGTCGGCGTAAGCCCTCACAAATATCTGGAAGCATTGAATGCTGGAGATAGGACTTCCTGACCGTAATAAATGAGGAAACAGCAGCTTTACCCTTAACATTAATAAGGAAGTGACCTGAACAGTGAAGGGGATCTCTAGATATTTTACTACCGCTATTCTCTGCAAGAAGGACTACAAGTGTCACCAAAGGAAGAGGGAAGGGAAAGGAGATGGAGGGCGGAGATGATAAGAACCAGAGGTATAGATAGGAGGAAGGGGGATGCAAGGAGGAGGTCGGCAAGAATAGAGAAAAAGGAGAGAATAGCCAAAAAGAGAGAAAAAAGAGGAGTACGAACTGTAAGGAACTTGGAACCTAGGATTCCTCGGGGCCAGCATGTTTCTCTATTGTGTGGTTCCTTCTCTACAAATTTCATTGTTTTGGGCCAAAATTCATAGTGGGCTTTAGCCATCTATAATTGTAGCGTGAACTTTGGACTACTTTGAAAATTTGGACCTTACAATTGGCGTCGTCTGTGGGAACAACAAGGTAGAGCATGCTGTCTGGAGGACAAATGGCAAGCGCAAACCAAAATAGGGAGGAGTCATTAGGTTCACAAAATGAAAATCATCGGAGGAATAGTGCCCCAAGTGTGGTAGTGGAGTCACATCCCGATGGTCAATCGCAGAGAAGCCTTTCATCTATTGGAGATCGAACCTCTCGTGACGATGAAATGCGAAGGATGCAATCAGAAATAGAGCACCTACGAAGGAAGTTAAAACGGAAGCGAAAGGCAGAACGGAGTTCCTCCTCTTCATCTAGTGATAGTTCGGAGCTTGACGGGAAGAAAAGTGATGGTCAGGAGTCTGAATCCCCCGCTGGCAAATCCTGCCCAAGTTCAACTAACCCTTCCTGGACTAAGAGAAGTGAGAGTAAACGTGTCGGGGGGTGGTCATATCAAGGCACGGGGAATGATGCCATGAGTAAAGCACTGAGACAGATCTCCAAGTCTCCATTCGCGAAGTGGATAAACAGGGTGAGACTACCCCATAGGTTTTCTCAGCCCACATTCGCCATTTATAATGGTAGGATTGACCCTGTGGAGCATGTAAGCCACTTTAACCAAAAGATGGCGGTTCATTCACACAATGAGGCGTTGATATGTAAAGTCTTCCCGTCTAGTTTAGGACCGATGGCCATGAGATGGTTTGATGCTTTGAAGGAGGCCTCATTGGAATCATTTGAGGAACTAACGAAGGCGTTCGGCGCGCGATTTGTGACGTGTAGCCGGGTGCCAAAACCTTTAGATGCACTGTTATCACTGGCCATGAAGGACGGCGAGACTCTTAAAACGTATTCTGACAGATATTGGGAGACATACAACGAGATCGATGGTGATGTGGAAGAGGTTGCAGTGAGAACATTCAAGGTGGGACTCCCGATTGAATATGGACTGAGGAAGTCTTTGGTAATGAAAATCGCGGTGAATATGCGTTAACTGATGGACCGTATTGACAAGTATAAA
The DNA here is from genome assembly GCA_032878915.1 of Castanopsis chinensis. NCBI lineage: Eukaryota > Viridiplantae > Streptophyta > Magnoliopsida > Fagales > Fagaceae > Castanopsis > Castanopsis chinensis. The sequence continues at coordinate 5,524,450 of JAVQMG010000108.1, read as the reverse complement.
CGGGTGGAGGAAGATCAGATGCGAAGCAAGGGTAAAGCAAGATTATTCCCCGAGAGGAAGGACTCAAAGGGTGGGGGATACCAGGGCAATCAATCCAAGAGAGACTTCTCAGGTCACCAGCCTTTACCTAGGATACCCACGGTTAATGCCTTATTCAAAGAGCCGGTGCATCAAATATTGGAGAAAATACAGAACGAACCTTATTTCCGATGGCCGAATAAGATGAATGGAGACTCGTCCCAGAGAAATCAGAACCTTCATTGTCATAATCACCAAGATAAAGGGCATACCACAGAGCAATGTAGGACGTTGCGTGACCATTTGAACCAACTGGCTAGGGTAGGAAAAATCAACCACTTTTTGTTACAGCCGGGAGGATCATTACAGCGCAATGGCGGGGCCCGACCTGATAATGCTGCTCGGCCAGCATTGGGAACTATTAATGTAATCCTAGCCAAGCCAAGGGGAGATTGCATGACCCCTTCTAGGGTCATGTCTATGCGGAATGGCTTGGAAGGTAAGGGAGAATGCTCGGATAACCAGATTAACAAAAAGATGAGGTTGACCTTAATTCCTACTTTGGGATTCTCCGAGAAGGATAAAGAGGGAACATTTCAAACGCATGATGACACTTTGGTAGTCACTGTCAGGATTGGGGGGTTTAATGTAAAGCGAGTCTTGGTGGATGAAGGAAGTCGGGCTGAGATCATGTACCCCGATCTATTCAATGGCTTGGGATTGAAAGCCGAGGACCTGAAGACATATGATTCACCACTAGTTGGCTTTGATGGGAAGACGGTAGTCCCCCAGGGAGTGATAAGTTTGCCTGTTCAGGTAGGGAATGAGGAGGTACAGGTTAATTTTATAGTAATTAAGGCCTACTCACCCTATACGGCAATACTGGCTAGACCATGGCTTCATGCCATGGGCGCAATATCGTCAACCTTGCATGTAAAGGTCAAGCACCCCACCGGCGGACAAGTGGGGGTGTTGTTGGGCAGTCAGACGGTGGCAAGGCGGTGCCTAGTGACGGCAATCACTAGGACGGCGAGAAATGAGGAAGCAGAGACATGTCAGAAGACCTTATAGCAGTCAAAGAACCTCATTGGGTTAGAAAACCCTTTGGGGGTTAAGGATTCCGCCGATGACCTCCAGGAAATCTTAATAGGAGAGAAAGGGAGGTATTTTCGCGTGGGTTCTCAGTTACCTGACGCCGAGAAAGCCAAATTAATGGAGTTCTTGAAGACCAATATTGACGTCTTCGCTTGGACAACGTACGAGGTACCGGGAATTGATCTAGACTTTATTTGCCACCGCTTAAATGTTGACCCCAAGGCCATCCCCCGTAAGCAACCTCCTCGACGGATGTCCTGTGAGCATGCCAAGGCTGTGAGGGAAGAGGTAAACCAACTGAAACTGGCCGGAGCCATTAAAGAAATTTTCTACCCGGAGTGGCTTGCTAACACTGTGGTGGTGAAAAAGAAAAATGGCAAGTGGCGAGTTTGTGTGGATTTTACCGACCTGAACAAGGTATGTTCGAAGGACCCCTTCCCCATTCCTAGGATTGATCAGTTAGTCGATGCCACCGTAGGGCATCCTCGGATGAGTTTCTTGGATGCGTTCTAAGGTTATCACCAGATTCCCATGTCACTGTCCGACCAGGAAAAGACTGTTTTTCGGGCTCCTAGTGGTAACTATCATTATCGGGTAATGCCATTTGGTCTCAAGAACGCAGGATCTACTTACCAAAGGATGGTGACCAGAATGTTTGAAGGACAGTTGGGACGAAATATGGAAGCCTATATCGATGATATGGTAATAAAGAGTAAAAGGGTAGAGGACCACTTGGATGATTTGAAGGAGACTTTTTCGGTGTTGAGAAAGCATCAACTACGCCTGAATGCTTCCAAATGTTCTTTTGGTGTTAGCTCGGGAAAGTTCCTCGGGTATATGATTACGCAACAAGGGATTGAAGTTAATCCCGACCAGATTAAGGCCATTATGAGCTTGCATCCACCCCGGAATCCCGAAGAGGTGCAGAAGTTGACCGGGATGGCAGCAGCCCTAAATAGGTTCATTTCTCGGTCCGCGGATAGATGCCGGCCATTTTATCAACTCTTGCACAAGTGGAAAGATTTTCAGTGGACAGATGACTGCGTCCGTGCCTTTGCCGATTTGAAGCAATATCTTGCTAGTCTGCCAATATTATCCCGACCCGAGAAGGAGGAGGTGTTATATGCCTACTTGGCAGTCACGGAATACACTGTCAGCCTAGTCTTGGTGCACAACGTGGACGGAGTTCAAAAACCTGTGTATTATGTCAGTAAGTCCTTGCAGGAAGCGGAAATGCATTACTTGCCCCTGGAGAAAGCGATTCTGGCTGTTGTACATGCTACGAGAAAACTCTCCCATTATTTTCAAGCTCATACCGTGATTGTGCTTACTCAAATGCCGCTGCAAGCTCTTATGAGGAAATCAGACTATACGGGTCGAGTCGCGAAGTGGGGGACAAGATTGGGGGTGTACGACGTCAAATATATGCCTCGCACCGCTATCAAGGGACAGGTCCTTGCTGACTTTGTGGCCGAATTTACGGATGCTAACCTATAGCAGGAGAAAATGGTCCTAGCAGTTACAGCGTCAGCACCCAATCCAACTCCCCCATGGGAAGTTTATACTAATGGAGCATCCAACCGAAAAGGAGCAGGTGTGGGTATTGTGATGGTCACACTTGAGAAATTGGTTATGGAAAGATCGCTGAGGTTAGGGTTCGTAGCCACTAATAACGAAGCCGAGTACGAGGCCGTCTTAGTTGGGGCTCAATTAGCCAAACACTTGGGAGCAGAGGTGGTGAAGTTTTTTTGTGATTCTCGGCTGATCGTCGGGCACATCAATGGAGATTTTGAGGCTCGGGATGAAAGAATGCAAAAATACCTTAATAAAGTGAAGGCTGTGTTGTGCCTGTTTAAAACTGTTACGGTCGAGCAAATCCCCCGAGGGCAGAATGCCCATGCCGACTCATTGGCCATGTTAGCCACATCTTTGGGGTCCAAGCTTCCTCGAGTAGTCTTGGTAGAAGACATGATGACCTCTAGCCTCGCTGGTACCCCGATTGTGGAAGTTCATCATACTCACACTGGACCAAGCTGGATGGATCCCATTGTGACTTATTTGAAGCAAGGAGTATTGCTCGAAGACAAAGTGGAGGCGGAGAAAGTACGAAGGGCTACTCCCCGATACTGGCTGTCCGAGGAGCAGAAGTTAAACAAACGCTCATACTCGAGACCGTATCTTTTGTGTGTGCACCCTGAGGCCATTGAGCCCATCTTGGAAGAATTGCACGAGGGCATGTGTGGAAGCCATACTGGTGGGAGATCCTTAGCTCACCGGGCTTTGACACAGGGATACTGGTGACCAAATATGCAAAAAACCTCCCAGGACTATGTTAAAAAATGTGATCAGTGCCAGCAGTATGCCCCGAATATGCACTAACCAGGCGGGGTTCTGAACCCACTTTACAGTCCATGGCCTTTTGCTCAGTGGGGTTTGGATATCGTGGGGCCTTTTCCTCGGGCTACCGGGAACCGAAGATGGCTCCTCGTTGGTACAGATTATTTTACTAAGTGGGTAGAGGCAGAACCACTGGCTAACATTAGAGATGTGGATGCAAAAAAGTTTGTGTGGAAGAACATAGTGACTAGGTTTGGAATCCCACATACGTTGATATTGGATAATGGACTTCAATTCGACAGCAAAGCCTTCCGAAGGTACTACGGGACTATGGGCATAAGGAATGGGTATTCGACGCTGGCGTACCCATAAGGGAATGGTCAGGCCGAGGCCACTAACAAGGTCATTCTGGCTGGGTTAAAGAAAAGGCTGGATGATGCTAAAGGCAAATGGGTGGAAGAATGGCCTCATGTGCTATGGACTTATCGCACTACACCCCGAAGGTTGACGGGAGAGACCCCTTTTTCAATGACATATGGGATGGAAGCAGTGATACCTCTAGAATCCGTTTTGCCAACATTAAGGTCCGAGCAGTACGGAGAGGAAGAAAACGACAGCATGCTGCGTGATAGCCTTGACACCATTTAAGAAAGGAGGGAAATAGCTAGTGTAAGATTGGCCAATTACCAACAGAAGCTCAAACAAACGTATGACAAGGGAGTGAAGCCAATACCATTAGTACCAAGGGATCTAGTGTTGAAAAAGGTAGTAGGAACAGCGAGAAACCCGGCATGGGAAAAGCTAGGGCCAAACTGGGAAGGACCCTATAGAATTACGTTTGTCGCCGGCATCGGGGCTTATCGCCTGGAAGACCTGGACGAAAAAGTAATACCTCGCCCGTGGAATGTAAACAATTTACATCGCTATTATTACTAGAAAAAAAAATGGCCGTTTTTGTTGTAAAAGATGCACGTTGGCTACCCCTCATTGTACTTGCGGAATGAATAGAAAAATCCTTTGAGTGTTAAGCTGAACCTAGGACTTGCCTGGCTCCTCGGGTCACAAGCCTAGGGAAAATTAACATCGTGGCAAAATTCCTTGAGTGTTAAACTGAACCTAAGTCTTGCCTGGCTGCTCGGGTCACAAGCCTAGGGAAAATTAACATCGTGGCAAAATTCCTTGAGTGTTAAACTGAACCTAGGTCTTGCCTGGCTCCTCGGGTCATAAGCCTAGGGAAAATTAACATCGTGGCAAAATTTCTTGAGTGTTAAACTGAACCTAGGACTTGCCTGGCTCTTCGGGCCACAAGCCTAGGGAAAATTAACATCACAGCAAAATTTTTGAGTGTTAAGCTAAACCTAGGTCTTGCCTGGCCCCTAGGGTCACAAACTTAGGGAAAATTAACATCACAGCAAAATTTTTGAGTGTTAAGCTGAACCTAGGTCTTGCCTGGCTCCTCGGGTCACAAACCTAGGGAAAATTAACATCGTGGCAAAATCCCTTGAGTGTTAAACTGAACCTAGGACTTGCCTGGCTCCTCGGGCCACAAGCCTAGGGAAAATTAACATCACATCAAAATTTTTGAGTGTTAAGCTGAACTTAGGTCTTGCCTGGCTCCTTGGGTCACAAACCTAGGGAAAATTAACATCACAGCAAAATTTTTGAGTGTTAAACTGAACCTAGGTCTTGCCTGGCTACTCGGGGCACAAACCTAGGGAAAATTAACATTGTGGTGCAATTCTTTGAGTGTTAAAATTGAACCTAGGTTTTGTCTGGCTCCTCGGGCCACAAGTTTAGGGGAAATTAATGCAATCATGGAATTATCTAAGTAGTATACTAAATTTAGCACAGGCGCGATCTAAGTTTCATGGTAATGATAAAATCAAATTTTAGAGGATGCTGCGAGTCATAGAGGATGCTGCGAGTCATCAACGCAGTGAGCATCAACATTACAAGTTATACGAAGAACGACTTGAATATAGAAAGAAATTTACACGAATGAAGTCAGGACAGTAAGAAATGGGAAGCTAGTGATATTAAAAAGCAGTTATAAGCATATGAAATGGACGATAAGTACAAGTAATCAAGAATACTATTAAGGCTAATTAACAAATTTCATTGAGTACAACTGATGCCAATCTAGGGCTCTCTTCAAAACAAAATTAAAAGCAAAACGGCTGTTTTATTACAAAATGTCACTAAAGCCTAAGACAAGCCTTTCAAGCAGTGGATTGTTTGTCTTCGTGCTCCCTCACTTCTTTCTCCTTTAATTTATCTTTTTTCTTTCTCTTTGTAAGCACAATCTCGGCCTCCTCTTCCTCGTCCTCCAAGGCAATCACATCGGACTGGGATGGTGGGGCTTGATCTTTACTTTGGCCTTTTTGAGCAATAGGTTGAGTGTCTTGTCCGGAAGGCAAGGATGAAGGGGAATGAGCGGGGCTAGGGTCCACAGGAGGCATGGGAGGGGGAGGCGCTAGTTGCAGAGCCGGTGGGTAAAGTATGCTGTTCGGATCACGAAGCTCCGAATCACCAGGAACTCCTGCCGCATCCAAGGCATGACCCCAAACCTCTGAGCAGAAAGTACGGGCCACACCTCGGAGCTGAGCCGTGAGGCTCTCCGCGGCCTTCTTCATTTCGGCGTCGTAAGTAGCCTACTCTGCCTCGGCCTTCTCCTGTTCCATAGCCTCCAATCTTTTATGGAATTGCTTCAGCTCTACAACTGTAAGCGCGAGGCGATTCTGAGCATTTTTCTGTGCTTCTAAGGCGTCGTTGGCCTGTTTCTCGAGCTCTCGAGAGCAGATTCAGCATTTTTATGCGCTTTCTCCACCTCGGAAAGCCTGCCCATGGCATCCTTCAGTTTCTGCTCTGCCTCGGATTGGGCCTTGACAGCAATCTCTGTATTGTGCTCAGCTTTTCAAGACAAGTCCAAGTAGTGATCCACCAACTCCTCGGCCATGAAGGATGCTTGGACAGCCTACAAAGGACACGAGTTAAGACTAAGCGGGCAAATCCAGGTTAGATAACAAACATATATTTTGTTGGATTATAGGGATGTGATACCTTAGCTAGATCCTGCTTTAGGGACAAAAAGACCTCCCTCTTCCGAAGGGATCGTAACTCAGCCATGTCCTCAGGGAGGCATAGAGCCTTCTCCAAACACTCTGCTACCAACCTTGAGCTCCCTTTCTGTAGGTCTCTTAGGTTGGCATCGTCAAGGACAGGGCTTCCTGTACTTAGCGTGAAATTGGGATGCCAAGCAGAAGCCCTTTTAGCTTGGTCAGTCCCCATGTCCTTTGAAGTCCCCGTGTGGGTGGACTTTTTGGAGTGGCTTTTGCCCATTCGGGCCTCCTTGGTAGGGGGTTCAGTTACTTCCCCCTCCTCGGGTTTAGTAGGGTGTTTGCTCCCCTGTCCTTTCTTCCTTTTCCTCTCAGCCCCCTCAACATGCGCCGTTTGAGATATCGCTGGCGTAATGGGGCGAGGAGGAACAGTGACCGCTGGAGAAGAACCCCCAGCATGAGCTTGCAGTAGGGCCAGAAGGTCCGGTTCCTTTTCTTGGAATCCCATAGTGCCTGAAGAGCGTATTGCCGAGGTACTGGGAGCGTCGGGGTGATAAAAAACTTCAAAGTCCCTGTCACGTACCTCGGCCTGCTGAGGTTCAGGGGACTTTTCTCTAACTGCTTCTTCAGCAACTACAGTAGTTGCCCAGGGATAAACCAATTGAGCTGTTAGGGATGCCGAAAGCTGGGCGTCTTGAACACCTCGGAGAGGGGGTGCGTCCAGTAAAAATCCCGGCACGGCAACGTCTATCTTAGTTAGACGAAGGTCCTTAGCTCTGATAACGTTCTTCGTACTCTGGAAGCACTTAGTGGATGGCTTGTAGCCGAGGATCACATGAGCCACTCTCAGCTGTCCGTCCGTGTGGAGAAAAATTTCTGGCCTAAAAAAATGATTCAGGTTCTCGAAGTTCACTAAGTGTTTGGCGGGTGCAGTGTGATATTCGTTTGTCATGAAGAACAAGTATCATCAGTAAGGAAATCAGTGTGGGTATGTAAAAAAAAAAAAAGAGAGGGAAAAACCTAACGGTTTAGCTTTTGTATCGTAGGGAGTACTACCTGGTTCCCCCTCTTTAGTAGGGCAATGCAACCCGTAGTGCCAATTTCCGGATACGATGAGAAAATCTTCATCCATGCCCTTGTTAGAATCGGGTAAACAGGAAATTAACCTAACGGAGGGAACCCTACATCTCATGTAAAATTTGGTCTTTTCCCCCTTTTGGCATCTATATATCCAATTGACATCATGTCATGTCAAGTTGGTCCCCATTTTTCGGTTTAAGGCATCTACACACCCTAAAATCCTAAGGACATTACTAGAACATTGGTACGGGGTCAATCTAAAGTTTAAGAGAAAGTCTCGGGTCACTCTACCCATGGGAATTTCCATCCCACCCTCAATGAAAGCAATCATTGGGATTATCACAGACCCTGGGGGTCGGGATGACAATAGTCATTCCCCTTCCTCATAGTGTTTGATGTCGACATCATCGGGAATCCTATATTGGGCTTTAAATTTGGCTTTGACCTCGTCAATATCGACTAACTTAGCGTATCTACCCATTGAATCATATGAAAAATGAAAAAATAGCAATAAAATGAGTGACAAGGGAAAACCAGCGAGAAAGCTAACACACCTCTTATAAAACTCTCAGTTTGCTCATCGGGAGTTCTTTTCTTCAGAATGTAAAAATGAACCTCAGCTAGCTTAAAGTCTTATATATATAGTGGTAAAAAAGGGCGTGCGTATTTTCCCGCTCAATAAAAGTAAATCAATACCGTACATTTTCCATCACACCGTAGAACGTGGGCAAACATGGAGCCGCCTGACACCATAAATGACGAGTTGCGGATACCGAAGCGCCAGGGACGTGCGTTGGCAGTCGAAAAGACACCCCCACGTGGGAAACTAACTAGTACGTAATAGGCAGTTTAGATGAGTTAAAACTTATCCTCCGATCTGGAATCAATAGCATAAGTTTTAAGGGGCTATTGTGAGGACCTGAGGACCTGAGGATGACAGACCCAAAGATCATTAAACAACTTCAAGAAAATCCCACTCGGGTTGGGGGGGAGGATCCGTGAACAGTCGGCGTAAGCCCTCACAAATATTTGGAAGCATTGAATGCTGGAGATATGACTTCCTGACCATAATAAATGAGGAAACAGCAGCTTTACCTTCAACATTAATAAGGAAGTGACTTGAACAGTGAAGAGGATCTCTAGATATTTTACCACCGCTATTCTCTGCAAGAAGGACTACAAGTGTCACCAAAGGAAGAGGGAAGGGAAAGGAGATAGAGGGCGGAGATGATAAGAACCAGAGGTATAAATAGGAGGAGGAGGAATGCAAGGAGGAGGTCGGCAAGAATATAGAAAAAGGAGAGAACAACCAAAAAGAGAGAAAAAAGAGGAGAACGAACTGTAGGGAACTTGGAACCTAGGAATCCTCGGGGCCAGCATGTTTCTCTATTGTGTGGTTCCCTCTCTACAAATTTCATTGTTTTGGGCCAAGATTCATAGTGGGCTTTAGCCATCTATAATTGTAACGTGGACTTTGGACTACTTTTAAAATTTGGACCTTACATTATCTATTTGTCATTGTTTTTATAAAAATATTTTAAACTAAATGACAAAATTCATCCCACTTGCACGGTATGAATTATTAACTAACACAACCACATACATGTATACATTAATAATACACTAAGTGTCTACTTAACTAATCAAATGCTTGAATCTCTCTCATGAATCTCATCTCATCTCTCTTCTCTATTTGATTATATCGATATATCTAATTTTAAGAGCAAAGAGTGAGTGTTTGCTCGTTGTACGTATATGTTTGATATGCGCATTATTATTATTATTTTGTTATAAAGTAATTTGTGTGAATATGTGCATGTATATTGTAAATATAATATAACTTAATATAATTTAATAATCAAGAAATACAGAGGGTTTCATAAATGTATGTGTAATGTTATCAAGTCCTAATAATTTTTTGTTATGAAGATAGTAATTTAAGGAAAAAAAATAGCAAAGTTAATATGCGATCAAGGTGTGTAAGATTTAATTCATGGTGTACAAAAATTTTTTAATGATAAATTAAACAGATAGAAAAATATTATATATATAATATTTTTTTAATAAAAAGTCGGGTTAATTTGAACCCCTGAAATACATCTAGTGCGGCCCATGCATTAGAGTCTGAGAAGCACCGTTGGCCCTCTCAAATTTTAAAGTCACTTTGAAATGTTAGCAAATAAATAGATTTTTATTATTTTGAATTCAGCAAAAAAAAAAAAAAAAAAAAAAAAAAAAATTTAGTTGTAGATATCCGCGGTGACTTTGACTTCTACACACTTTGATCTTAAGCACTTCAATAATAGTTACACTTACGTACTCATTAATTATTACATTTTCATGTAATTTAAAAATTTAAAACCTAGTAACATTTCTACTAACAAAACTGGGTAGCATGAGTCATTTTTGAAGCTATAAGGGATCAAAATGGGGTGAAAAATGTAACTTTGAAATTTTCACTCATTTGTATTAGATTTTGATCAAGACTATTCTTAAGATTTTTTTTATAGTGGGTAATTACTTATATCTTTTTCGAGTAATACAAGTTCTTGACATTTATTTGTATTTATAAACTTTGCATTTTCTAAAATAATTAATAAAAATTCATTTTACGGTGAATTGGGTTGTAATATAATAAAATATTTTCATTTTACGGTGCATTACACACCATAAAAGTTTTTTCAAAACATTTTCATGAGTGTAAGCAAACATCGAAAATGTAAACATTATAATTAACTGCAAAGATAAAAGCATTTTGTGATATAAAATGCGTTATAACGAAACAATAGATCATACAATTTTAAAATATTGCAATCATAGATATGTACACTTTCAAAACAAGCAGGGCCGGCTGAAGCTATAGGCGACTTAGGTTGCCGCCTAAGGCCCCCACTGGTAAAAGGGGCCCCCCAGTAATAATAACATATCATATAATATTAGTTTTTCATCTGAAAAAAAAAAAAATACCGTTTCTCACTAAAAAAAAAGGCTGTAGTGACCTAAAGAGAATTCCCATCACCATTACCAAACCTTTACCTCTGCCGTTCTCATCTGATGAAAAAAAAAAAAGAAAAAAAAAAGCAGTTTCTCACAAAGAAAAAAGGCTGAAGTGACAAGAAGAGCAAGTTGATGAAACTCTCCAATTAATGTACTAAATTATATAAAGAGGCTAGAATCTTTTCCAAGTGCATGTATTGCTTTTAGAATATTACTAACTATACCTATTACAGTTGCTTCCGCAGAAAGAAGTTTTTCAAAATTAAAATTAATAAAATCCTATTTAAGATCAACTATGTCACAAGAAAGATTAAGTGGATTAGCCATATTATCAATTGAAAAAGAAATGTTAGCGAAACTTGAATGCAAAAATTCAATTAGTAATTTTGCCTCTCAAAAAGCAAGAAAAATAAATTTTAATTGAAAAAAATATATGAATTTATAATTAAATATAATAAAAGGCCCCATTTACAGCTTTCGCCTAGGGCCCCCAAATTCGTTAAGCCGGCCCTGAAAACAAGTGGTGAAATATAATTAACAACAAACATCCTTTTCTCAAAAAAAAAAGAAAAAAAAAGAAAAAACAACAAACATCTTGAAATTAGAATCAAGTGCAATACGTCCGTTTAAATATAGTTTATTTTACTGAAAATTGAAAATATTGTCGCAAAATAATTTTTAGATGTATGAATAGTATCGTGGGATCCATTTTTAATATTTTTTTTGAATAAAATGATTGTCGGTCCCGTAAACAGTGTATTTTGTCTCTTAAAAGCTAAAACGCGTGCATAAAAAAAAAAAAAAAAAAAAGAGGAAAACACAAAATGTCATACGTAGGATTCTTAACACTATTTTAAACGCTCATTTAGAGATGAAATTACCCCCTTACCACTCAAAAAAAAATTTCACCATTTTCACTTTATTTTTTTATAATTTTATTTATTTATTAGTTTTTTGATAACCATAATTTTATTTATTTAATGAATAAGAATAAAAGTTAATTTTTTTAAAAAACTTTTCATCTCAGCCATTAAAGGGTACTGCACCAAACACGTGATCTCAATCCAACATCCACCATTTATTGGCATCCAAGAGGGCCCTAGTGCCACCAACTCAATCTTACATAGTACAGCTTAGGCTTCTTTTTTTGTTTTTTTTTTTTTTGAGAACAGACTAGGCCTACTTTTGTTTTTTGAGAAGAGACTGGGCCTACTTTGCGGCCCGAAATTTTGAGTTTAAAAATCAATGATGAGTAATAAATTTGCACAAAATATCTGTTAAGTTAATTTAAGCGTCCCTGCTCCTATCATTAATCTTCTAATATTACCCTTTCATAAAACAACAACAGAAGGAAGTTTCGCCATGTTTTCCTTTTCATTGTCCCCTCTTCATTCATTTTTGTCGTGTCAGGATAAGGACAAGAAAAAAAAAAAAAAGAAAAAAAAAAAAGAAAGAAAGAAAAACAAAACTTCCAAATTTCAGTTATCCAAGATTCAAGATACTTGTTTTGGGAAGCTATTCACCGTCAGTACCGCGTATGCGCTGATTAACATAACAATTGTAGATAGTCGCACTGACTCAGCACTGGCTGCAGTCTGCGTGTCACAGCTGTACACATGTGGGAATACATCAATTTCAAGTTTCTTTAGAAAAATCTTATAATAATTAATAACTGTATTTCACATTTTTTTCCTTTTTTTGAGAAACATATTTTACTATTCCTTTTTTTTTTGGAGAAAAATATTTTACTATTCCTAGCGTAAGATTATAATATTATATTGCTTCATTTTAGTTAGTTTATTTAAAAAATCTATTAAGAAGAATTCATATAGTATAATAAAGAATTTATTAAAAATAATTTATAATTCATATTAAAAATTAAAATCTTCTTGTGAATAATAGTATGCTAGTTTTTTTTTGTTTTTTGTTTTACAAGATATAAATTTTGTTATAATCTAATCTAAGTGTATATGTGTGTGAAACTTATTCCTAGAGATTTGCACCACGACCCTTATCTCCTCTCACACCTATAAGCACTTATACTTAAATTTTGTGATTAAGATTATTTATGTGAGGGTTTATGTGGTATATAAATCATTAAAGAATGTAATAAAATGGAAAAAAAAGCACTTTATTAATGCGTTTGAGAATTTATAAAAGGATGAATACAACAAAAAGAAATATCCAATTTCTCAATATGTGATAACATTGACATTTTATTTCCATTTTTTTGAATGAATAGATTTTTTTTCACTTCTGTGGAACAAAACTGTATTTCACTCCCACAAAATCCTGGGAATAAATGAAATATTTCTTAAAAGTTAAAACATATGTTTAATTCCTTTCATTTTCTTTTCCTCTATCTTTAACCATTCACTGGTGTTTGTTGGAGTCTTAAGTTAAAACTCTATTGGAATGATGGATTTATTGAATAATGGATTCTTGAAATTATATTTTCCTTTCCCTTTTGAGGATAATTTGAAAGTTATAAGTAGGAAAAAGCGATTTGAATTTTGGTTCTCTTGCAAAAAAAGAAAGAAAAAAGAAGACACAATAACACTAAAATACAAGATTCTTGGGTTGAAATTAATACCGCAACTTGTTGTGTATTTAACAAATTAAATATAAGTGAAATATTTTTATAAAAAAGTGTAAGATTATAAAATTTACAAAATTTGATGAATCAAACAAGCTATTGTGGTTTCTCCAAAAAAAGAAAAAAAAATCTATTGTGAAATTCTAATATCATATTATAGTAAGTTCCAGTTAACTAAATTGATAAAAATATTTTGTAATCTAACGTAAAATTATATGTATATGTGTGTGTGTATATATATATATATATTCATATCATATTTTAGGTGATATACTCATATACTAGAAGTTGGTAATGATATATGTCAATAGAAAAAGTAAAGAGCTTAATATGGAAAATGTAAAAAGCTTATAATAAGAAAACATGGAAAAAAAAATGTAGAAAAATTGAAGCCCTCACTGTTGATAAAAAAAGCAAGTTTAGAATTTTAATGTTACAATTACAATTATTTTACAAACTATTGATATAATAAATTTGTATTAGTTTTTTTTTTTTTATCAACAGAACACGCCATCTCACAAAACTGCTAGTAATAATTGAAGACGCGGAGCTCTATATAAACACTAAAAACTACACTCATACACCCAATGTGAGACACAACCCAATTTTTATTAGTTCTTATCTAAACTCATTACCACTAGCATGACTGGCATCAATATATTTTAAGGGAAATGCTAACGAATGCCCTTAGGGCATTCGTTAACAATCCATTTGAGGAAAGTTTTTACGGGAAAATGAAATAAAGTAATAAATGTTTTGACAGTTGTTTTCATTTCCCATAAAAGTGATGTAAAAACTTTCTTAAAATGGATTGTTAACGAATGCCCTAAGGGCATTCGTTAGCAGGACCCATATTTTAATTACAATAACTGCTCCTCTTGTAAAAAAAGTTTGTTACTTTTGCATTTTTTTTTTTAAATAGTCTCCACTCCCGAGAGGGTACAAGTGTCCGCAATTTAAAACGGGGCCACGGGCGAATATTATGTTATATATGTATGTTCCACATTTATTTATTTTGTGGAGAAAGCTAATACGTCTCCTTTTTTTTTTTATTGATTGGCTATACGTCTCCATTTGATTTATATATACCTCTCTAACTCAGTCTATAATATGATCTTGAAAGTTGAGAGTTGAAATAGTTTCGATTACTTGTAAAGAAAAGAAAAGAAAGTAAAGTCACAGACTGAAAAAAAAAAAAAACAGAGAGCTCTCTGTTTGCAACAATGGCGTCTGATCATCAAGGAGTCGTTGGTTTCGTGAACTTGGACGACATCAGCCTCGACTTGGCCGCTTCTCTTCTCCTCTCTGGCTACGCTGTCCAAGCATTCGAGGTTGTCTCTCTTTCTTTCTTTCTTGGTCGATGAATTAGTTGTCTGGAAAAACTGTTAGACAAGTAAATGAAATTCGAAAATTGAATTTCTTGAATTTATTCTATTTCTTGTTCTTCATTTCTGTGCCTAAGTGGCCAAAATGACCACATTGTTATTTGCTTTTTTTTTTTTTGGTTTATTAATTATTATTATTTTTTTAATTTTTAGAAAATATACTGTTGTTTGTTAGAACAATATTAGGCACTCGAATTTTCTTTATTGTTTTTATAACATTATTATTTTTGGGTGGTGAGTTGTGATTGGAGCAATATGATATTTATTGTTTATTTTTACATTTGACTTGTTGTGAAAAATTATGCGTAGGTAGATTTATTTTATTGTATTCGTTATGGTCCGTGATATATGCATAATGCATGGGTGATCAATAGCTGTCATTTCTTATTCCATTGGAGAAAACCAGCCCACTTACGTGTATTTGAAGTGTCAACTATATATACATATATACACGATGATGATGATGATGATGATGATGATTAGGCAATTTATGTACAACTAAAACGGCCTATGCCCACGTTGTCGGCTTAATGGACTTGAAGGATGTGCTCTAAATCTAGAGGTTCCAAATTTCATCCATCACACTATCAGTCTGAGGTGTCGCATGGGCAAGGAGTTTAATAAACTGGCCAAAGACTGGGGTGCTACTTCCTTTATACATATACAGAAACATGGTTTCTGGAATTGATTCAAGTTCAACAATGATACTGTAATGAATGAATTAAAACTATAAGTGTATTGAGAAAGTAATTAGTCTCTAATTATTTGTGAGGAGGTTACTAATTCTCTTTGTAATAGAAATATGTTTAGTAATGATTCAACTTGAATTGGAACAGGGCATGCTCTGTATTTAGGAATGGTATGGTCCCGTTGCTGTATGAGTAGCTGGTTTTTGCTGTGGATTGGTTTTTGTATTTTTGTTTGTTGAAAATATAGTATGAAAATATAAGATTAATGGTTTTGGAAAAAAAAAAAATTATAAAGTTTGATTATTCGAAATGAACAAATATGATGATGATATTTGAATTGGTTTTCTTTGGTAAATTAAAAAGTTGAATGGACTGGTTTAATTAGCTTCAATTCTAAGAAACTTTTGAGGGTCAAATGGACTGAAAATGGCATTTGTTCAGTGTTGAACTGAATGAATTGGTCTGTTTCTAAACTATCGATTTTGGTAGTTGTGTATCCCATGTAAAAAATTGTAACCAAATGGAAATAATTAATCCTCGAAATCTATGATATTACTTAATTGAGATTCTTAGTCTAGTTATTTAGTTATGAACTCTTTTGTAAAAAAAGGGAGGAAAGAAAATTTATATGTTGTCGAACTACTCATTTGCTCTTACCAACTGGCCTTTGTAGCTAACCTAAAGGGGGATGAGGTTTTCAACCAATTGGATTGGAGGCAAGGTTAAGCATCTAACAATGTGCTGACTTCTTGGGTACTTGCTAGATTTTTGCTTATCCCACCTCTATGATGCAATTAGCATTTTAGACTTCAAGAGTTACTTTGTTCCATCAATTGCTATAACAATGATAAACAAAATAAAAAAAAAAATTCTTCTTTGTTGGTTGTTTGTGTGGGTTGCTTCAAGTTTCTATAAAGTGAGGAACAACTTAGAATGTGGTATTTCCCATGTAATTAACAAGTAAATGGCCTCTAAACAGGATTATAATCAATCAATCAAACTAACTTTTTGTATCTCAATGATTAGGTGTGGGAAACTTAAATTTTTTGTTACTTTTTAATCAATAAAATATTAAAACCTTGCGTAAAACATCATAATGCATTCAAGTGATTGATTTACTAAGCCTTGCTTTTTATATACTACGCCTTGTAGTTGATAGAGTAAGCCTTGGAGAGTTAGAACCCCACCCAGAGTTGTAAGTTGATACAGTAAGCCTCTTTTCACATGGACTACAACACTAAGGAAAATATTGGCAATGGGTAATTAGAGATTCAGGGCAATTATAGCTGTGAATTGATGTTGGGTAGTTGCTACTGTTTTGTTTGTTTGGTGTTACTTGAGTAGTGCCCAATTCAGTAGTTTCTACATTGGGATCTTGGAAGGGGAAGTGGAGCAATCTTAGGAGTGGGGAAGTTTGGATTATGGCACCTTCCTGTCTCATGTGGTGAATCATTGTGCTTTTGAGGGAACGGAGTTACCCTTGCTATCTTAAAGTTCTCTTTCTAAAGACGCTATAAGAGTTGACTTCCAATTCCTATATTTTCTCCATGGCTACTTTCATGGAGTTAGTCGCTAAGTTTTCTATCTCTGTTCTTTTTTTTTTTTTTTTTTTGGTCTTTGCTATTCTTTTGTATACATCCTGTGTACTAGGATTCCACTTTATTTTGCTCCTTTTAAATGAATTTCTATTACTAATAGAAAACAAACTGTTTAGCATGTTTGAATCATGAACAAGAACTCCAATTGAATATCTTAAACGATGAAAATATTAGATTGCAAGAACAAGGAGGTCTATATTTCAATTAGTGTTCTAGCAACAAACGATTGAGCTCTTGATCCTTTCAGGCAGTGAACAATGTGATGAGTGGTTAACTCACAGTAATAATTTGACTTGGTTATCAAATCAAACGAGTGTGGGTTACATTCTTGAGAATTGCGCCACTTCATGCAAAATTGTTGATGGTTGGGACTGCAATAGATGTCACACCCTAGGCCCTTGGTTTCTATGGACCAACATGGGATAATGTTCTTTTAATAATGAGTAATACAAATGGGCACATGGACTGATAAATGTGCAGTTTTTCTTTTAGATAAAACTTGAAATTTCTGAGTCATGTATGTGTGTTAATTTTAACTTTTTTAAGGAAAAATTTATTAAAAAAGTAATCTTAAGGCTAAAAGAAAAGGCTATCTAGTTTTGTCTCTTTTTCATTACGCACTATGTATTTACTTGGTAATCAGTTTGATATGTCATCCTGTGAAAAGATAATTTTATGTTGGGGTAATTATCTTAAATTTTCATTGCAATTTCTCCTTTTGCAGATATATGATCCTTTGATAGCTGAGTTTTTGAAACTTGGGGGAATAAGATGTGCTAGTCCTATGGAGGCAGGGAGAGGTAAAACAATCATACACTTATTTGTTAGACTATTGCATATTAATGCATGTTTGTGATGATTTACGTTTGGTTAGATGCCTATATTTTTTGTTGGGTAATTTTAATCAACTGAGCTGCATATGACTGACAATATCCGCAATTAGTATATTCTGTATTTGTTTCTGTTTTCTGAAATGAGGATGATGGTGCCTTGATTCTACCTATGACTTGAGTGTCTTGTTCCACCTTGCCACTTGTCAGTTTCAATATTTAAAGTGAAATATTCTCATTTCCAACCTTGAATAATGGGATATGCTGCATATGATGAAGGACAAAGTTCATTTATTATGAATAGTAGCAAAAGTTCTTTATTAATTATTTATTATCATTTTTTGGGGAAAAAAAAAACACACACACAAAAAAACCTTTGCAGAAGTCAATTAAATTATGTTCTTTGTAAGAAAATCTTAAATTCTATTGATGCCTATGAAGAAGTGGTTAAAAGTAATTTTAAGTATGTTATTGGCAAAATTTACAAAACCTTTATTGGTCAACTGGAAAATTTTTGATACAGTTCAAAGGACCAATTTGACAAGTGTTAGTTGTTTAAAGATATTGGGTTTATGTTAATGTAATGTCCCAAGAGACCCAATATATTGTAAGGTTCATTGTAATTGACAATTGAGAACATAGTAAAGATGTTGCCCGTAGGGTTTTTATCTCGTGGATGTAGGCCGTCAAGCTAAATCATGTAACCCTTGTGTTCTCTCTCTTTCTTGCTTTCATTTCTCTAAATTATTTTATCTTCGTCTTTCAGCATTAGTAAAGAAGAATGGTTTGAATAATAGTTAAATTTACAGATTCAAAACAACTTAAGCTTTTGGTGCTAGTGTCAATTTGTTTTGGTATCAAAACAAGTGGTCTTACATTGAACCATGTCTTCACTCTAGCTACTATCGTAAAAAATCCCACATGTTGGGTCCCACTTATTAAGGTGGAGTCTAGACCCACGTGGGGGTGGGGGTGGGGGTGGGGGTGGGGGGGGGGGGGGGGGGGGAGAGGGGGAGAGTTAGAATATTGGTTAATGATTGAATTTCACCTTTTCCTAACAGCTCAAACTTTTGGGACTAGTGGTAATTTATCAAGAATGCTAAAATGAAAAGTGAGTGGTTTTGGATGAGTAATTGAATATTGAACTAGAGGAACAATGCAACTCTAGATACCTACAAGTAGGTACTACCAAGTGATGATTAAATTTAACTTAGAGTGTATAGAACTAATAATAAACCGCATAGAATTCTTGATGTGAAGGCACAAAGACAGGACTGATATTTAATAGGAAAAAATGTCTACCTGATCCCAAATGAATTGGTTTTCAGAAAAAAGTCTTCTATGGAAGATTTATTTCTTGTTTGGTATTGCATGGTTCTGCTCTCAGTACTCTGCAAGAACTGACCGCTCTGCTGGAGCTGGGAATTATTCTCTTGAAGCTTGTTCTCTTCATCAGGAAATGATCTGCTTGCCCTAGAATGATGCAACTCAATCAGGACATCCCATTTCATTGGGCCTTTTGATGCAATCGAATAGAAAACCCAAGGTTGTCATATTCTAGGAGCTCAAACTATGTGATTAAATAAATCCTCTATCTGTTATGGGTCGAGGACTCCTTGTTTCCCTTCTTCAAACTCCGATACTCAATGAACTTTAGATTAAGCATGATGGCATGTACTGTTTGCTCCAATTTAGTTTATCAGATTATACCTTGAGGGCTTCCTGTTAGAAGCCATCAATTGAACCAATAAGGTTATGTCATGTGTTACTATTATCTGCAATGGGTTTTTTTTTTTTTTAATAATATCCTTATACCACCCAAAGTTTCATGAATTTGACTATATTCCTATCAATTCTAAGTTTACAGATGAACCCAATCTCAGCATCACCATAATTATTATACTTTGTTTAATGAGTTTTGAATCTTTGACATATGAAAATTATGAAAATGTATGTTCAGTGTCTTAGAATTGTCTGCCTGATGCTTTTCCTGCTCAATTTTTCCTTGCAGGTGTTGCAGCTTTGATTGTGTTAATATCTCATGCAGATCAAATGAATGATGTAATTTTTGGTAACGAGGGTGCTTTGAAAGGTCTCTAGGAAGCTTCTCCACATAATGTGTAATATAATCACCAGTCTCTTGGTTGATATACAAAATATGTAACTTTATGGATATGCAGGGTTGCCCAAGGATGCTGTCATCATTCTACGCTCAACCATATTACCATCCTATGTCCAGAACCTGGAAAAGCGCCTCACAGGCAATTTACACCTTGATATTTTTTCCTTTATACTACTTTGGTTCTCTAGAAAATGCGTTTTTATGAGTAATATTTATGTTCAATTCGGTTGCGGAGAAGACTCCATTATAAAATCTGAACTTTTGTTTCTTAAGTCAATATTACTGAAGCTCATGTAAAGAACACATTATCTGCTATAGTAGAAAAGAAAGATAATAGTGGATTGTTTTTAAGGGGTGGCAATCCGTTAAAGAATCACTAGATGTGTGAACCTTATGACACGTACACACAAGTAAACATTTGTTGTTTTTGTATATTTGACATATCGTACACTTGTTTATTTGGTTTGCAAATAAGGAACTCTCTCTGCCTCTCTCACACGCACATAGAGTAGATAATTTATTTTTTGTCAGCAATCAATGTGATTTTAGGTTTATGTTTCATGTGATTCATGCTCATATGTCAAAGGAATGCTCCATAATTGGGAAATGAAATTTGGATGTCAGACTTCTATTCTTTACCTATGTAATTTCTTTCTGTTTTAAAAATTTTATTTTCAATTAGTAAGAAATTAGGGGGCCACTCCTAATTCCCAAGCATGAAACCAAGTATCTCAGGAACTGGAGGTTTCTATATTGTACCAATCTTCTATTTTTCCTTCTGGGACATATAGCACTGATATTGAAATTTTTGCTTGCATCTGCCTGTATATTTATCTTGCAGGTGATTGTGAGACAGCTTATCTTGTAGATGTATATGTCTCTAGGGGAATGTCTGAACTGTTAGATGGAAAAGTCATGGTAATGTTATGTCTTTTTTAACATTATATCTTCTTTTTTCCCATATTGATTATTTGTAAATGTAAGGATCAATTTTTTTTCTTGTTATCAGCTAGTCCATAACATTATGGGTTCTGATGTTTTTTGAACCATTCAGATTACTTCATCAGGAAGGTCAGACGCCATTGCAAGGGCTTGGCCTTTTCTTTCTGGTAGATCCATTCTTGGTCTAATATGGTTGTATTAGAATATTGTTTTGTGAACTCTTATATATTTACTTTTTATTCTAAATGTTAATATATCATCTATGATTGTGTTTTGTGAGCAGCAATGTGTGAAAAGCTTTACGTTTTTGAGGGTGAAGTAGGTGCTGGAAGGTGTGTTTTCTTCTTTGCTTGCAAACCTTCTTTTCATAATCAAGATGGCAGTAAAATTGTATTGGCTTAATGTAATGGTTTTACTAATAATTTGGATAGCCAAGGTAAATTTTTATAGTAAAAAAGTTAAAAATATGCTTAACATGATAGTTTGTTGCTAAACGAAATTTCCTTAATGTAGTTGTTAGAATAGTGACCTAAATTGATATTGGAGGTTTTATTATGGTAGTTGATGGTTTATAAAATGCTGGGATGCACGAACACGGCAAAACGCCCACCGCACCTGCGTCCGATGTGGCGATGTGCGAGGGACACAGCTGCCAGCGCCACTGTGCCGCGTCCAGTTCTTTTTTTTTTTTTTTTCACGACTCGCGCCGATGCGGCGCAGACTCAGGTCAATTAGCGCTGAATCGGGCTGATTCGTGCTGACTCAGGCCGTATCGGGCGAAATTGCCGGAATGCTAATTCAGGTCGAAATTCAAAAAAATAAAAAAGGGGTGCAAAACAGCCGCTCAATGATCGGCGATCATACATGAATCTCATTTTTAAGTGATGATCATAACTTACCTGCGCGTCGTTTGGTTGCCGAGAAATGATTCCAGGCGGGCCTTGCACTCTGGCAGAGGGGGACTTTTGATCACACTGGACAACTGCTACTCTGTTGGATGTTGGCCCGTGACACAGTGAGTTGCAATATAAAAAGACTTTGATTACCCCAAAATGCCCTTTGCTTTGTATTTTATTGGACCCCCTAGTTGCAACCAAAGTCAGGTGGCTGTTTTGGCACATGTGAAGGGCATGATTGGAAAAACAAAGAGGTGTTGCTTTATGTTTAGGATTTTATCTTTTTCTAAAAAATAATAAATAAAAAAAGAGTAGGGTCTTGACTTGTCAGCAGTGAGGTTGCCATAGACAAAGGTTATGAGAAGAGGAGGGCCTTGAAAAATTCATTTTTTAAAAATATTTTAATAGTAAAAATATATAGAAAATATAAATAAAAATAATTTTAATAATTTTTTAATCGCCGTACCCCACTACACCCGCACTCTACTTTTTCAAAAATTGCCGAGTCCTGCACCCGCACCCAAATCCTGAAACACACCCGTGCTTTATAGATAAAATGTCTTTTTAAATCATGGTTTCATTTTCTATTGCAGTAAAATTAAAATGGTTAATGAGCTGCTTGAGGGCATTCATCTTGTTGCTTCACTGGAGGCTATTTCTCTTGGTGTCAAAGTTGGTATTCATCCCTGGATAATATACAACATCATTTCTAATGCTGCTGGAAATTCATGGTGAGTTCTTATAATTTTTAATTTAATTTCTTTCTTTAATAACTGAAATTTATGTTCTGAAGTCCAAATTAGAAGCAAGCTTAAGAATGAGATTCTGTATGTTCATGTAGCTGTTTCTTATTATGAATTTTTATTGGGCTTTTGAGTCTCAAGCTATATGTGCAAGAACTTGAAACATGTCTTTAGGGATTGAAAATTGTTAAGGATAGCATATAACATTGTGTTATGGGTATTAGACTTATGGTTAAGTGATTAAATTCACCATTTCCTAACAGTTTAAGCTTTTGGGACAATCGGTAATTTAACAATGGGGATCTCTAATCCCCTCTTCTTTTCATTCTAGTTATGGAGGTGCTGAGTAAGATGATCAATAGGGAAATAGAGGATGTTCGTTTGATGGGGTTTGCAGTTGAGGGGAGTCATGGACATATCCTGATTATGTCCCATTTGGTTATTTACTTATTTTTTTGTGTCTTTTTTCAATGATATGGTTATCCTTTGTGGGGAAGAGATGGAGAAAATAAGAACATTGAGAGCTTTTTTTTTTTTTTTTTTTTTTTGACGGGTTTGAAAATAAATTTGGGTAAGCGAGAAATTGTTCTAGTGGGTTTGGTGGATGATATAGGAAGTTTGGCAATGACATCGTGTTGGTTCATAACCTATGACTTGGGTCTTCCATTTGGGGCTCACTTCAAGTTGTGATCTCTATGAAATGTTATCATTGAAGGAATGGAGAGAAGGTTGGTTAGGTTGTAAAGATTATATCTTCTAAAAGTGTTCGACTCACACTCATTAAGAGTATGTTGTCTAACTTACCTATATATTTTATTCCCCTATTCACTATGCCAATTAATGTAGCTAAAAGATTGGAAAGCTTCAATAGGATTTTCTTTGGGAAGGGTTGGGGGACGAGAATAAGATTAATCTTTTAGATTGGGGCATTGCTAGTTTGCCTTTACACAAAGAGGGTTGTGGATTAAGAAGATGACTACTTTAATTAGGCATTTTTGGGAAAATGGCTATGGCATTTCAGCCAAAAGAGTGATTTACTTTAGAGGAATTTGGTGGGGGGAAAATACAACAACAACAATAAAGCCTTAATCCCAATTTTTTTGGGATCATCTATGGATCCTCAATAGATTAGTAAGGATTGGCCACATGAATTTTTTTCTCTGTTCTATTATATTTGAAGTCATACCCTCTCTCTCTTCCTTAATTGAAAACTTAATTAACATGTTATTTTTTTTTACCATTTCAACTAATGTTATTTTTGGTCTTCCATTACCCTT
The DNA here is from genome assembly GCA_032878915.1 of Castanopsis chinensis. Lineage (NCBI taxonomy): Eukaryota > Viridiplantae > Streptophyta > Magnoliopsida > Fagales > Fagaceae > Castanopsis > Castanopsis chinensis. The sequence goes on along the minus strand of JAVQMG010000108.1, from coordinate 5,500,789 downwards.
AATCGTTTCTTCAACTTGAAACATCTTACTCTCTTTTACTGGTGCATTAGTTGCTCTCCTTTGCACATGACAAAACCATCTCAGGCGACTCTCCTTCGACTTTTCATCAATAGGGGTCACCCTTATCCTTATGCTGATTTCCTCTTCTTGAATCCTATCTTTCCAACATTCTTATGGTTTTGGTCTTTGGAAGGAATTAAAACAGGTTAGAATTCTTTTTATAGATTTGTTGGCTTTGGTCTAGGTGATGGAAGAAGGATTAGATTTAGGGAGGATATGTGGTGCTGTGACAGGACTTAAACATCCTCGTATCCTGTATTGTTTCAATTAGCTGTAAACAAAGAGGCTCTGGTATCATATTGCATTTTGTTGAGAAATGGAGAAATCCACTGGAATCCTATATTCCTGTGAGTTGCTCTGGGAGTAGGGTGTTAGTTGCTTGGATTTTCCTTGGAAGGCTATTTGACAGGTAAAAATCCCCACTTGAATTTTTTTTTGGGTATCTTCAGGAACCTGGGGGAAAATCCTTACTATAGATAACTTAGTGAATAGGGATATGGTGCTGCGAAATTGGTGTGTTATGTGTAAAAACTAGAAATTTTTTTATCATTAATTGCCTCATTGCAGTGGCAATGAAATTATGGAACTTCATATTATTAGTGTTAGTTTAAGATGGGTGATGCCTAAGATAGTGAAGGGTGTGTTACAAGGGTGGCAGTGATGAAATAGAGCATGGAATGCAGTTCCTGGGAGTTCTATGTGGGTTACTTGGGGGGAGTGGAATAGAGGAGATTGGAACACCAAGTAGTAGTCTCTACTTTAGGGATTGAATCATAGTTTGTGGGTTCATTATTTTGTTGGATGCCTTTGGGCCCGAGTACACCTTCTACACTATGATTTTTTAAAGCGTTAGCTTTGTGACAACGTAAAGAATCTTAGGGTATACAACCTGTATACTTCTAAGGTTATTTTGTACTTGTGTCTGTTCTCAGCTCCACAGAAAATGATAATATCAAATTGAAAAGGTGTGACATAGTGAAAGTTGTTCTATTCCTCCCTCCTCCTCAAACCAGGGCATCCTTCCTCCTAAGATTGCGTTTCCAATCATTTTGCTAGGAACTTCCAAAACCAAGAGTGGCAATAATGGATTGCCTTGCCGCCTCAAATCTATAGAGCAAAGAAGCCTTATGGACACCCATCAACAAATACAGGGATGGACACCCATCAACAAAGACAGAGAATATGGCAGAGGATATACACTTCCTTATCCTTTCCTCCATATTTTCCCCAGCATATACCTCTATAGCATATAGAGGCTTTCCCAATTAGCATGGTCTTATGCCTCCTTAATATCAACTTTGCACATTGGAATTTACTCCAAACTCAAATATAAAGCCTCATTTGCTATCAGAACAGACTACAGATTCTAATATCTGTTGCCCCCCTACAAATGCATTTTGCGTATCAAATCCCAGCTTACCAACCACGCTTCTTAATCTATTTGCCACCAAACTACTGGGACAAATTTCTTTGATAATAGACACTCCAGTTGTCTTCGAAACTAGAGCTAGAAAGGAAGTGTTTAAGCTCCTCTCAAAATTTCCTTCCATGTGGAATATGTACTTCGACACATCTTCTTTTGACCACCCTTCAACATTTGTGGAAGAAGGATAGTAAAGGGGTCATGACCAGGAGTTTTATCTCTGTTCATTGACTTCAGTGAATACTTCTTCTTAATCAAACATCCTTTCCGACCGTTTCTATCTTCCTCCCCATGTATAGCAAACTCAATGGCATCAACCTTCGGGTGCCATTCAACTGGTTCTTTGTATGAATTAGCATAAAAAGCAACAATTCTATCCTTATCCTCACTTGTATGAGTTAAAATGGCTTATTCATAAAATGGCTCTTAAATTTGTGTCACTTTACGGTAGATCTGGCCTCATATATCATAATAGATAGATAAGTTTGCCATACCCTTTGATATGTCAGAGTGCTAATAAGTTTAACAGAAATCCTTTGATACATCAGAATCCTAGTGTGTTTACTAGAAACCCTCGATACATCAAGGTGCTAAAGCATACTTCATTAATGCTACATTTTTATACCAATTAATTATTGTGATTATTTTGATAATTTAAAGCATTTCATTGACACTTTTAGCATTTCCTTTACTTTGAGGTGGTTCATGAGGGTTTCTTATATTGATCCTTTGGTGATTTGAATGAATGCATTTATGATTATGTCCTATGCAACAATTAGAATAAAATCTCCATTCATGCAGTTTTTTATTCCTTTGTATTCTGGGGATGGGCTGTGGTATGCTGGTGTTTTATTTTGCAGGGTTTTCAAGAATCATGTTCCCAATTTGTTACAGGGCAATACCAAACATCATTTTCTGAGCACTTTTGTTAAAAAATTGGTAAGATATATGTTAAAAAATTGGTAAGATATATCATGATAAATAGTTTTTCTTATCCTATTTTCTGGTTGTATGTGGCTTCAGTTTCAATTAAAGGTTCGTGGTGATGTTGTTTTTAATGCTTTGTCGTATTTTTCCTGTAAAACTATATCATTGTATATATTAAGCCAATTTTATATTCTCAAATCTTTTAGCTCTTTACAATTTCGAAGTTGATTAATAGGTCCATTTCTCCATCAAGCTTATGGAAGAATTAATTTTTAGACCATTAGTTAACTTCAAATGCACTACTTATTTAAAAGAAAAATGGAGAGAGACCAGAAGAACTTAGCTGAACCAACTTGACAATTCGGTCTGACTGGTTTGGTTTCTATTACAACCTAATATCCATACTCTTTAGACTTAAAGAAAGTGCCAATTGAAACTATAATAAACCATAGAATTCCATTAAACCATGCAAGTATGTACAGCAGAGCTAAACCTTAATACATTTGAACATCAAATACAGCTTACTAATAAAATCTCGAAAAAACAAATTTCTCTAAGAAATTCCAACTGGTAAACAACACATAGGTAAATCTCTGAAATTTCACTAAGATCCAGTCCACCCCAATTCTTGGAGCTCTAAACCTCAATTTGAAAAGCATGTAATTGGAAGGCATGAGTTTGACAACTTAAATTGCAACAAATACACGGTGCACCAAAGAATGGGGCCAAACTGACATGCAGGATTTGTTTATCATTTATATTTACTTACAAACTGAAGTAAAAGGGGTTATAAAGTAATTTGGAATATATATATATATATATATAGAGAGAGAGAGAGAGAGAGAGAGAGAGAATTGAGAAAAAAAGTGTGTGTGTGTGTTTTAGGGGGGGGGGGGGTTGGGGGTTATCAAATAGATTATGGTCAAACATGTGGCCCATAGATGACATAATAGTCTTGAGAGTGGACATTTCCGACATTTTCAACCCTTATTGGCAGTGCTAGATGACACCGATGACAAATAGACACCCATATGTCTATACCATATGGGTAGCCAAACTCCTCAACCAACCAAGTTTTAAATATAGATAATAGTTTCTGATGTATGTTGGAAATAAATTTACTGATGTATGGATTTCACTTTGAGTCTAAAATTCAGAACACATCTACATATCATTATTCAAGTCAAATATTGGATTACTAAACAAATCACATAAACATTTCTAACATCATAAATCTGTCCAAAAACTTTTTTGTGTCATAAAAGAAATTTCTAGTCAGATAAAGTATGGGTAACAAAGTGGTTGGCCCCAGAATTATATATGGATAATATCATATATTTAGAGCGAGTAGTTCTTGAACAATAATTAACAAACAACTAATGTAAAAATTACTGAATTGAAGAATTTAAGTTAATTGTTGAATTAATAAATATAAACTATATGATGTCAATTGTGTTAGGAAGAGATGGAGCGACACAGTTGATTGTATCAATGGACTAATGGAGTGCTTTCTGGAAGACAGAAATCCATAGTTTGGAAATTTAAAGAACCAAAAATGGTACTAATGGCACAAAGTGCATCAAATGGACAAGAAAGATTGTTGATGTGATTGGAGTTGTGGGGGAGGCATAGGAGTCACATATTCATAAAAATTATGTACTAGATTTAAAAAAAAAAAAATCATCATCTACAGTTTATATAGGATGAGCAATATGTGCATGGTGGAGGTCAGTGGGGTGCCACTACCCATGAGTTTAAGGCTTGTCAAGTTTAATTGATATGCATATGCATTCCCAAAATATTGATCATTAAAAGAAGAAAATGATTTTGAGAATGATATCCATATGTAGTTATTACTTATTGAACTGAAAGAATATATAGCAATATGGCATACTTACGAATTTTTTAGTCTTTTAGTGTTCTTAAGATCATGAAATTGATGTCAAGTTGAAAATTTGACTTTTGTATGTTACATATAACTGATTGTCATTTAAAACGTGGCAATATTGGTCATGAACTGATATTTCAGGAAAGGCTTATTATCCAAAGTATAATTTTAGATTCAAATTGTTTTTTAATGTTCAGCCATTTTGTTGGTTCCATTTAATGTTTTATTGTTACGGTACATGAGACTAATAGAATTTCCATATTGAAGGGAACTATTTTGGATGTTGCCAAATCACTTACTTTTCCTCTTCCACTACTGGCAGTTGCTCATCAACAACTTATTCTTGGTATCAGTTTAAAAATACTTTATATTTTAGTTTAAATTCTGATGTTTGGAAGCAACCTAGTTCATTCTTATAGACTTCACACATTTCCTCTTTCAGGGTCTTCACGTGTTTCTGGAGATGATGACAGTGCCACATTAGCCAAGGTTATCCCCACACGGTTCTGTTTACAAAATTTTCTGCAGCAAGTGCTTGTGACTTTCTTTCAGGAGAAGTTTCAAAAAATGTTTTTGAGTTATGCCTTGTCATAAGTCAATACAATTTTTTTGTCTCTGAACTGAATAACTCTGAGCAGATTTGGGAAAAAGTCCTTGGAGTGGGTATTACTGACGCAGCTAATGCAGAAATGTACAATCCCGAGCAACTGGCAAACCAAATTGCTTGCAAATCTAGTACAGTGAACCGAATTGGTTTCATTGGTCTTGGAGCAATGGGATTTGGCATGGCAACTCACCTGCTGAGATCAAACTTTTGTGTCCTTGGTTATGATGTAATTCTCTGTGTTCAATTCTTATTGCATTATACTTCAATGATTAAATTACTTGTTTGAGAAAGGAAACTGTAGTGATTAGCCCCAAGTTTATTCTTAACTTTCTCTGTTTGTGATCTTTCTTGCTGTGAATGTATTTGTTTAATGAAGTTTGTGGGGTTATGATGTAGTTATCTGAAAATTGAGAAATAAGAAGTGAAATGGATTTGGAATTTATTGAATAGCGGTCATGCAGTTTACTAGAAGTTAAATGTCGAACTGCATTATACTTTTTTATAAATTCTCTGGGAGCTAAATTAAACCAAAATGGCTTCATTCTTTTATTTCTCTTCAGGTAATGAAATTGATGTGTCAAAAGATATAAATTATCTTTTAAACCCCTTTTATTTTCCATCTTGAGGGTTTGAAGAGGCGATTGCCCCTAAAACTAGTGAACTTAGATGATTTAAAAAATTCATTTACTTCTCATTTGTATATTTCTTGGAGGCATGAAGTGCTAAAGTAGTTTTTCCTTTAGTCAGAATATATTATAATAATTAATTATCATATAATTGGTGAACTTCATATGTAGGGATAAATTTGTTAGCCCATTTGCACCATCATTATTTTGTAGCTAGAACTGATTGAGCCTCATGTTGTTTTGTAACAGCCTGATATGTCCATGTGTTGTGCATATGAACCGTGTATGACTGCACATGATTGTGCATTCATGTAATTTTTTTTAAATATTGTTATATTTTTTGTTTAGAAAGTAAACTTATGTTGCAAATTGAGGTGCTCATTTAAAATACCATTATAATTAATGTATTTTTGCACATTTCTTTGAGTGCAGGTGTATAAGCCAACATTGACTCGATTTTCCGAAGCTGGTGGCTTGGCTTGCAACTCTCCAGCAGAAGCAAGTAAAGGTAATTGGAGACATATGGAAATATATGCCAATATAAGCCATAACTGAGTGAACAAATGAATGAATAAAGAATTGATAGAAAAATTTTCAGTGTGATCTTTCTACGGCTACAATGAACTTTTTTGAGAATGTAAATTTCATGCTTCAATACAATTATAATTTTTACTTTCTATTATGATTGGTTTTTCTCTCCAAACACTTTCAGATCATGTCTCTATTAGATTTGATTTTACCTTTGAAACAAAAAACAAAAGAAGTCCATTAATGGGGGCATAAGCCCATTTTTGTTATCATGGGGAGAGGCCCTGGCCTTGGGACCTTACTCTATAAAGCAGCAGCCTATCATATAGCTTATACTTTTTTGTTATTGGAACCTTGAAAATATTTTTTCCATTATGTAACATAAGTTACATATTTGATCTACATAGGCACAAGCTTGCCAGAATAATCATGTTTGTACCGACACTTCTAAGAGCAAAAATTGATGTATATATGATAACACATTAGCTGTAGCCTAAAGAGCGTAATCCACATTTTCTGTTGCACTAGTTAATTCCAGTCAGTTTTATAACTGCCAAAATAGGAAATCAGATATATCAATCTACTGTTAGATGTTTATGAGAAAAATTTGCAGTTATTTTCAAATTATTTTTAAGGAGAAAAAACTTATTTGCTTGTGACACGTTTTCTATTCCAGATGTTGATGTACTTATAATCATGGTCACAAATGAAGCTCAAGCTGAGAGTGTTATATATGGAGATCTTGGTGCAATTTCAGGTAGACAAAACTTTTCAGTATACCATCTTATTTCGTAGCAGTACTAACCTTATTTTATGTGTTCTGTAGCACTTCCTTCTGGAGCATCTATTATCCTTTCATCTACTGTTTCTCCTGGATTTGTGAGCCAACTAGAGCAACGTTTGATAAGTACGTTGTTTTATGTTTGATAAGTATGCAGAATCCGCTACTCTAACATTTCTTATTTTTTTTCCTTGACCAGAAAATTTCTTCAGTTTTATTGTATCTCATTATCATGGCAATGGTTTTTTCTAAGACTGCTCAAAATCTTGATTACATTTCATTCGTAATGATCATGCAATGATTTAATATCAGTTATTAGTATTGTTTTCCCCTTGTACTATCCCTTATTTTAATTTTTGTCTATGTTGGACAATGAGAACATCAAATTACATCTACAAAAATAGTACATGATTTATGAAAGATGCATTAAAATTTTCTCTTATATTTAATCTTATCATGTGAAATTTTCACAAAGGAAAAGACCAATTGGTTTTTTAACTGCCATAATTGTTAGACCTCTCTCTCTCTGTCTCTCTCTCTCTCTCTCTAGGGAGGTAAATGTTGGACTGCTTGTACTATCACTTCGACAATCCATTGTGAGAAAGTTAAATTTGTTTGAATTTCACTACCAAAATAAATTTCATCCCTACTCCCATAGGAGCATGGGTATTTCACAGTATCTGCCACACCTTATCTGACATGCATCTTATGCTGATATGTATGTATATGCAGAATATGACACAAATACATTTGGGATAAAAACTTGAATTTTTTTGGGATATAATTGGCTAGCTTTATATGTTTGGAATGATACTATATTATTATTTCAATTTAGTTCCTATGTTTAGGAAAAGGGGAAGACTGCTGATTGAAGGGTTTTCTTATAATTTCCTTCGATATGAGTGCTGAGTGTGTTTATTTTATGATGATCTCTTGAGAATTCTTTTTTCTTTGGTTTCTCTATTCTTCTTAGATCTTTCCATGCGATGCTTTTACACTTTACTTTCAGAATGCGATCATATATTGATCAACCTCCAAATGTCTTAGATGAGGGCAAGAATTTGAAATTGGTGGATGCTCCTGTTTCTGGTGGTGTTAAGAGGGCCTCCATGGGAACGCTTACGGTGCAATAATACTGCCTTTTCTTTTACTAAAATAGCTCTTTGGTTTTTGTTGGCTGAAATTTCACTAAGTTATTCTTTTCAGATAATGGCTTCTGGTACAGATGAAGCTCTTAAGAGTACTGGTTTAGTTCTTGCAGGTACTAAGCATGTTTTTGAAATTCATTGGGGGTGTAGTGATCCAGAATTAACTTTGTGAGTAATACTTGACTGATTTTTTGTACAGCATTGAGTGAGAAGCTTTATATTATCAGAGGAGGTTGTGGGGCTGGAAGGTACTTCTGACTCATATTGATCAATATTTGTCTCCATACACTAAATTTTCATTCATCTAAAAATAAGTCCATGGACACATGCATCCTTATATATGCTAAAAAAAAAAAGGTAATTTGTCTATTCATTTTCATGAGGCATGGTAATCTGGTTATGCTGGGGACGTCAATTTTTATTACGAACTTTTTTTTTTGGTTCTGTAGTGGTGTAAAGATGGTTAATCAATTGCTCGCTGGAGTTCATATAGCCTCAGGAGCGGAAGCAATGGCATTTGGAGCTCGACTGGGAATTAATACAAGAATGTTGTTTGATGTCATCACAAACAGTGGGGGGACATCCTGGTATGCAAACTCTGTATTGTTCTAGTTATGACTGCTGAAATCTTAGTTTAAACCTTGGTCACATTTGATTTAATCTTATGTGTTTGCTTAAGTGTGAGCACTGTTTGCTAATGAGTATCTAACAGTCTTGTGAGAGAAATTTCCTTTGGAGGATATGATGGTCTTAGTATGATTTTATTCACTGGTTGGGCTCTCCACTTGCAAGCAGTTTTTTAACATGGCATTGGAGACTGGTTTGTTGTTCTTGGAAACCAAAACATCCTAAGCGCGTGGCGTTCTTTTTGTGGATTGCTGCACATGGTCGGATCCTCACTTTGGATAATCTAATGCTTAAGGGTCGCCCTTTGGCTAATTGGTGTTGTATGTGTTGCTGTGATGGAGAGTCGGTAGACCACCTTCTTCTTCATTGTCCTGTTACTCATTCCCTATGGGCTTTCACGCTTCAAGCTTTTGGCATTCATTGGGTTATGCCGGGATCGTTGGCGGGTTTGTTATCTAGTTGGCATCAATGGCTTGGGAAGCATAATTCGGAAATTTGGAATATGGTTTCAGGGTGCTTAATGTGGATTGTGTGGTTGGAGTGAAATCGTCGATCTTTTGAAGATAAAGAGAAGATGTTGGAGGAGTTAAAAATTTTATGCCAACGCAGTCTATTGGAGTGGTCTCGTTGTTGGGGTTTTACTGAGTGTTCTTCTCTCTCTGAGTTTATGTCTTCCCTTAGCTTAGTGTCCTGACTCTTCCCTGGTTGTTGGGGTTTTACGCAGTCTATTTTCTCTTGTTGTTCATCATCACGAACATTTTGTACTCCACATTTATTTTTTTATCCCTCTTTAATATAAGTTTTCTGATTACCTATAAAAAAAAACTATGGTTTGTGGTTGTATTGTGGCAGAGCTAGTACATTGTCAATTTAGGGTTTTGTTAATTTACGTTCTTTTTTGGATTAGTTTCAGCTAATGTAGATATTTGCAATGTTGTTCCTTGTTTTAGGAGTTAAAAAATTGAGTGGGTGGAATCAAGGATGTAAGCTTTAAGGTTCTCTATATGAGTGAAGCTTGTATATACTATTAGAATAATTGTTAAGTGATTAAATTCACCATTTTTTATCATCTTAAGCTTTTAGGACTAGCTTAACTTATCATGGTACCAAAGCTGTGGTCCAGAGTCAAAACTGTCTCCACTCTAACTACAACTTAAATTAAAAATTTTCACATCTTAGGCCCACTTGTTGAGGGGAAGTGTGGCACAAGTGTGTTAGAATAATAGTTAAATGATTAAATTTATCATTCTCTATTGGCTTAAGAATGTTGTTTTGCACTTGTGAGACTTTTCTATGTTAGAGTTATTTTTTGGTTACTTGTTCTATTAGCATATTAATAAGGGTATTTGTGTAATTATGTTATGAACCCTAATATAAATATATTCTATGGTGGAGGCTGACTAATTAACGCCTAACCTTATTTTCTTCAGGTTGAGTTGTCCATTTTTAGTCATCTATGTTTTGTATTAAGAGGAGCTGCATGCATCTATGATTTGGAATAAGTGTTTCATTTACAACTATGTAGATTGAGCTTCATTAAGTTCTTCTATTACAGGATGTTTGAAAACCGTGTTCCACATATGCTGGATGGTGATTATACACCATACTCTGCACTTGACATCTTTGTGAAGGACCTGGTCAGTCTAAAATCCACCTACGCCTTTTTTTTAGTGGAAACAATGTATATGACTATTTCCTCATGAGTTTAAAGAAATAATGGTTATTATCATCTACAGGGCATTGTTTCTCGTGAATGTTCCTCCCATAAAGTTCCCCTTCATATTGCCACAGTGGCACACCAACTGTTCCTGTCAGGTGGTGCATAATCTTCTAAATTTTTATAATATCTTAAAGTCTCTATTTTAGGTTCTTCATCACCTACATCAGTGGAAACTAAATTGCATACTAAACTATAGATAAGATCAGTGTGAAACCTGGAGCAGTCTTGCAGGACAAAGCACTTGACCTGTGACTTGTCTACCCAGTAATGTTGCCCAAATTTGCGAAGAGCCTCCTGCTGTTCCAATTTCCTTCAAATTAGCATTAAATTACAGAGCATAAAAAGGAGAGAAACTGAAGAGAGCTTTAGTGTTTCATCTTAGTTATTCTTTTGGTTGTTTGGGTGGCACAATTTTTGCAATAATTTGTTCAACTTGACGGTAATTGGAATGGATGGGGTCTATTTGAAGTTTTGAATGACACGAGAGTTGATTTCTCAATTTTAAAGTTGGGGGTGGATTGAAACTTGAGTGATAGTTTAAGATGGATATTTATAAATTACCTCTTTTTTCTCATCAACTATGCAGAAATTTTCTTGCAGCTAAAATTACATCTTTTATCTGTTCCCCGCCCTCTTTGCTCTCCCTCTTGACTGTTCCCTTCAATCATTCCTTTTTGCTTTAGATATATGACTGTCCAGTGAACTGACTTTGCAATCTTCCTCTTATGGCCTGTTTGCATCTAAGTCGATTAGGCACTTACTTTTTCTTGTTTCTCAAAAACTTTCTCATGATTTTCTTAACCAAGCTTCTTGTATCTTAGATGAATACCTTTGGCTGATTCACCTAAGCCAATAATATTTTCCTTTCATAGGGAGAATTCACTTTTCAAGGCACCAAAAATGAATCTTTTTCATTTAGAAAAATTTAGAGATGCAGAAATTTCAAAACTAGCATCAACACTACTGATTGTGGTAGAACTTTTGTACAGAGAGGGAGGTGGCAAAAGATAGCACTTGCTACCATATATATAGCATAAACTGGAAATGCAAACTTATTAGTAAATAATATGGGAAAACTGAGTATTACTCATAATTTTACTATTGAACAGGTTCTGCTGCCGGCTGGGGCCGGCAAGATGATTCTGGTGTGGTTAAGGTAAGAGCAACTAATGCCAATCTTTTGATTTAAGCTGAAGAAACCTAGTCAACCTAATGTGTCTGGCTAAATTTATAATTAATTGAGTATTTCAAAGATTAAAACAGTAAGTCTTTCTGTTATTTGCTTTTACCAGCAAGAAGCCTTTTGATTTTTGACCTATGGTTACAGCTTACGTTGATTGCATAAGGATTAATTCAAAATATCAGATTTGGAAAGAGTGTTCCAACTACCTGTTAAAGATGGTCTATCATTGACCCATGCTGTTGTAACTGAATAATTGAAATAGCCTTAATTTCCCACATGATTTGAAGTAATTATGTTGAGTGACTTATGATAATCTCTTGGTACTCTGAATGGTAGATCATTGAATCTCATTTTTTCTTTTTCTTTTTCCCTAATAAAATTACGTTATAACTTATTGAAAAATGAAATTAGATTCTAATTGAACCTGTTTCTGATACGATTTATCTGAATCTTCTTTTGTCTTTTCCCCCCTTTTTTTTCTTGGGTCAATATAATCTCTAACTGCTACCAAATCAGAACCCTACCTTTACTAGCTTTTTGAGCCTGTTATGGTTTCTCCATTGCTTGTTCTTCATTTTTTGTGTCTCTCTGCTAGTTGTGTTTGAAAATTAATTTCAAATTAGAATGTGGTTATGTAATAGCATGAAGAAATCCTTAGATTTCAAGCTCAAATACATTTATAATCGATTAAAACCGTCCATAACTTTGAATACTGAAACTTTTTCTTCTTTTTTCCCTCCTCCCCCAGTTTTCTGACTTTATTAAAATCTAAGTGCACAATGTGTGAAGCTTTTTAAGTGTTAAAAGGTGATCTAATGGTTCAAATCCAGAACTTGCAGGTTTAAATGAAATATTTATATTTCCACAGGTTTATGAGACACTCACAGGTGTCATTGTCGAAGGAAAACTTCCTGTTCATAAGAAGGAAGTTGTTTTAAAATCTCTTCCATCTGAGTGGCCACTAGATCCCATTGATGACATACAAAGACTAAATCAGAACAATTCAAAGATTTTGGTTGTTTTGGATGATGATCCAACTGGAACACAAACTGTTCATGATATTGAGGTTTTAACAGAATGGTGAGTGTTTTTAATTGTTCTTTGTTTTATAGTTTCTTAGGTAAAGATTTGATTTAGATACCAGATATTATGAAACACATTTCTATAAAACTATTTATTTTAGATATAAAGCCATAAAGCAAAGCTTCTGCATTTTTATTGAATAACTAGTGTTATTCATCTCATTGTACATGTTATAGAAACCCTGTATACTGTTTTATCTGTGGATTTCGTTTGTGAAATTGTAGTAGGGGCATGTGCCCCACATCGGTTGTATACTAGGTTGATATGGGCTATATTAGTGATTACAGTGAGCCCTAATTGTGAGTAGTCCTTTCGGGTATAGCTTAGACGTGACTAAAACTTTCCTTGAGTCATGGAAAAAACCTTCCAAAAGATGAATTTAAAGTTATTATAATTTGCACATTTTTCATTGCAGGACTATTGAGTCACTTATTGCCCAGTTCAGAAAAATTCCTAAATGTTTTTTCATTTTGACTAACTCCAGATCACTGAGTTCTGAAAAGGTAAAGATCTCGTTTTTATACACACGCCAATTCTTTTAAGATTGTTTCTCATCCATTAATAAAAATAGTCCTTATTAGAATGCAACTTTCTGCTGTAAGAAGTGTCTCAATACTATCTGCTTGTTCCTGGTCACTGAGTTTGAAATCATCTTTTTATAGGCGAGTGCATTGATAAAAGATATCTGCAGAAACCTACATACTGCAGCTACATCAGTTGAGAACATTGATTATACGGTAGTTTTGAGAGGGGATTCAACGTTACGTGGTCATTTTCCAGAGGCAAGGATAAGAACTTAAAATAGAATTCTATTGCGGAGTCAATGCTATTGAGACTGAATAATTTCAATTCACATCATGACATAGGACTGCCTTTTTTTTAGGAAGCTGATGCTGCTGTTTCGGTATTAGGGGAGATGGATGCATGGATCATTTGCCCATTTTTTCTTCAAGGAGGGCGTTACACTATTGAAGATGTACACTATGTTGCAGATTCTGACAAGTAAGGTTTCCCTTTTGTGTTGAAAGGTTCAGTCAGACATTATTAGATGCAAAATTATGACATGGATCATGGTGTCTGTAGGCTTGTCCCTGCAGGGGACACAGAGTTTGCTAAAGATGCGGCTTTCGGCTACAAAGCTTCAAACCTCCGTGAGGTCAAAATTTTCCTTTGTCTGTTCAAAATGGGTAATCGTTTATACAAATTCTTAACACTAGTAGATTTCTCATAACTTTGCAACTTTTTTTTGTCTAAATATAGTGGGTGGAGGAGAAAACAGGCAGCCGCATACCAGCCAGTAAAGTAACATCTATTTCTATACAACTGTTAAGGAAAGGTGGACCAGATGCTGTTTTTGAGCGTCTTTGCAATCTTCCAAAGGTACTTAATATTGTGAACACGAGCACATGCACACACACAACTGCAGAAATACATACGTACACAAACACATTAGTTGTGTAGTTGAAGTGATTTTCCTCATTAAGTAGTTGTCATAATATGCTTCTATATCTTCGGAAGTGGTTGTGTAATTTGTCAATAATGTCAATTGAGGGGTAAAAATACATCTAGGCTAGAATGTTATTTCAGCAGATATGTTTATGACTTCTCTTCTATAAAATTTGGACCTGAATTAAGTGGGATATTATCATTTTATAGATCAAAAGTATTATATATATATATATATATATATTTGTAAGTAAATATTTCAATAAGAAGAGCAAAGGGGCACAATTAATGTAAACAGGATGTATACACCCGCATTAAGCTCTGAAGTTAGCTATCAAGCATCTCAGGAAAATTGGCAAAAGAGAATTTATCCACTCAAATAAAGATTTGAGAAATAAAACCGTAAAAATATTTAGGTCGAGAACAGATTTTTCACATCCGTCAAATTTTTTAGCATTTCTGTCCCTCTAGATGCACCACATTTGACAATGAGGGATTACCTTTCAAATCTCTATATTACTACGTCTACCATGCCTTCCTTGCCAACTTGCTAAGAGCTCCACAACACCTTTTGGCATAATCTGGTGACCCCCAAAAGGAGAAAACAACATACTTTTAAGTTCTCAATTAACAGCACAATGAAGAAGTAGATGATCTGTAGTTTCCCCAGCCAACTAACACATGCGACACCAGTCTATAACAATTAGCCGGAGCATCCTGAGGTTGTTAAACTGATCAAATAATCGTTATTTGAAGAATACCTGCTTAAGTTTGTTTATTTTCCATACCATAGAAATAACATTTGGTACATAGAGTTGGCTATGAATGTTACGTGCAGGTAAGTATCCAGTGTTGGATATATATATTTCCAAATATTTTCCACCATTTTGAGTTTTTAGTACCATACCCTTATGAACGTCATATCGTGTTGATACGATCACATGAATGTGAAATGTCTGGGTAAAACAGGATATAAAGGCAGCTGAGTCTAAGTGCTTCTGCCTATTATTGCCTGGGAAATACTAATATCAACAGCCATATTTTGTTGCAGCTTCTATTAAAAGAATGGATAGTTTATGTATTTTGTTTGATAAGAACGAGTGATTACACTTTAAACTCCATCTATTTTATATGAAAGGAACCAGTGAGTAGGATAGAATAATACGTTATCATGTTCTGCCCCACTATGTCCATTAACTATGGTTGAAGCTTCTAGAACTTCTTTTATGGGACAACGTTACTAGAAAAGTCTGAAAGGTAAATTAGACGGGAAGAGGAAAAAAAGGTTTCTATTTGGTGAACGAAATAAAAAAATGATAGATTCAACAAAAAGAAGGAAGAAAATGGTTTAAGAAATTTCATCAAAATTCTGCAAAGTTGGTGGTTCTCATGTATTGCAAAAGTTTTCTTCTTCATTGGCTGCTCTATAAGGATAGGGATAAGAAAATAAACTCTAGAGAAATTTCTGGCACATCATTTGTGGATTAATAAATTCTCCATGGACAGTGGCAATATTGTTGGCCCTTTTGATAATTCTAATGGAGTGAGTTTCACCAAGTTCTCAAATTCAGCCCACCTCCATTTTTAGGCCAGCCAACAGCTACAGCGTCTTTGCCTTAATGCTTCATTCCTAATTAGATGGACAACAATGAGGCTTGATCCATTTCCTGATACTTTTTTCACTCAAGGAGGTTGTATCCAATCTACAAACTGCAGTTCATTCAAGGGGGTGATTTGGGATGAATATAGACATAGATTTTAGCTTGGGTTGGAAGTCCCAATCCAACCGAAAGTTGGTATGAGCCAGGGCTCCAGACTAGCCAAGCTGACTGAGATTTACCCTGTTCAAGCTCAGCTTGATCAGAAATATGAAGGGCTCTGTAAGCTTGTCAAGGCTCAATGAGCATTGAGGTTCCTATCCTCACCCTGACATTTGGAATTTTTTAAACCAGTCCAGATCTCAATTTTACCCTCCCATACAGGCCCACAACACAAGATCTGAAAGAGGAAAGAGGGAAGACTCGTTTATAAACACTGCCCTTCCATCCTCTCTTGCTTTTCATCAATTTGGGATTCCTGCACCTCAATATTGAGATCTAATGAGAGGGAAGACATATAGACGAAACTCTCTTAGCCTCTCTCGCTTTAGAGTGCAATGTAAAATTAAGTCCCATGTTAAGGATCAGTGACATCACTCAAATAATTAAGCCTCTTTAAAGCTTTTCCTCCTCAAATCTGTTAGTGCAAGTTACTTATAAAAAAAAAAAAAAAAAAAAAAAAAAAAAAAAAAAATCTGTCAGTGCAAGTTGCCCTTAAGTTGATACATGAGCCTAGAAGCCAATCATATCGATAAATTATTAATTTTCCCAAAAGCTTAAGCTTTTAAGGAAATTGTGAATTTAGTTATTTAACCATAAATCTAACACTCCCCTTATGTGTGGGCCCAAATTCCCTTGTAATAAATAGGGCAAAGCGGAGACAAGGTTTGAATTAATGATCACCTGCTTTTATACTATGATAAATAATCATCCCAAAAGATTAAGCTATCAGGAAATTATGAATTTAATCATTTAACCATAATTGTAATAGATCTTAATGCTTGAGTTTATATCGTTATATTAAATTAGCTTTGGCATTAACTTAAGCTTGGGTCATTCTGCTTAGTAAGCGACCTGAGTTGAGCCCTTGGTCGAGACAAGCTTGGCTCAGTTCATATAGACCCCTAGTACAGGATAAGGTTGTGGCATTGGGCAATGGACCCAAAAATAAATAATCAGTGTTGAATAGATGCGTATGTTGCATAAGATAAAACTTGTTTTCATGAGATTTCATCCTTTTCTTCTTATTATCTAATCTTGGAAAGTGAAATTTCTGGCAACGTTCGTTTACAAATCCCTCCCCCTCCCCCCCCCCCCTCCCACCCGCCACCAAATAAGCGATATAATAAAAACTGTTTGTTGGAAAAAATTCGCAAAAGATAATTTAATCACTTATCTTGGTGGTCCTACCAATTTGAATTAACACGATCTAGCCTCAGTTGCTCTTGATTACCAGCTCTAACAACCCTACCAGTGTGGTGGATTCAATAGGAACCTCTAGCTATGTGGGGATCATCATAGCTGTATATGGTTTTTAAATTTAGTGGCAGGAGACAGGAGCCAGTAGTTTAGGAACTTATCTAGATTGCCCTTTCCAGGACTTTTCCTTTGTAGGAGAAACATGCATTTTAGCTACTCCAGAGGGGAATGAATATGAATATTGAAGCTAATTAGAATATCCACGAAGCTTGTCTTGTCATCATTTGTTACAAATGAGCAGATCTTTATTTAGAGCTTAACATAGTGAAAAGAAAAAGAACATATCAGCCACTATCCTAGTGCTACTTTATCTATATCTCGCTAATGTAGTAAATGACATTTGATTTATCATAGGGCCTAGCTATTTGGAAAGTCAGTTTGTTAATTAAAAGTAAATGTGAGGAGAAATTACAGAAAGTGTGTTACTCAAAGAAATTACTTGATTGCCCAAAAAAGAGGGGTGAAAAACATCTAGACAGAGGTTGTGGGTTCAAGACCCATTGGTTGTGTGTGTAAACTGACAATAAAATAAAAATAAAAAATAAAAACATTGATATTTTTGTGACTAATTTTATGAGAAGTGTTTGACTTGTGAGTTTTGTTCTATTGTAATTATCAGCAACATGGCCTTCTCTTTTTATAATTAAAGTCATTGGTCAGCATTTTGTATTCTTCCAAAACAAAAAATTCCCACTTATTCCTTTTGTCAAGTGGTTAAAAGTCTATAAGGTGAATTAGTCAGGTCCTGTTTATGATGCAAAATTTCATGGTTCGTACTTGGGATTAGCAATTCCTTTTGTCTATCCATTGTTCATTCTCCAGTTTGTTTTTTGCCTTGTAACTTGTAAGTCCCGCCTTACTATGTTAGTAATTCAAATCATACAGTTTTGACTCTTCTACTCCATTCTCTAGTCATAAATTGGTTTTATTTCTTTTTGCAACTAAGTACTACAGTGTTGCAATGCACTAAGACACCCAATATTTCAGTCTCTAGCTGAACAAAAGTACCACGGTACTCCAGAGTCTCATATTTTAAACTAACAACTATTAAACGAGGTTATTGTTGAAAGCTTTTATGAGGCAGGTCTTAATTAGGTTTGTGTATAGTCAAGTCCTGTAATGTATATCTATTTCCAGGTATCATTCTTAATGCACCTTAACAGCTTAATTACTAAGTTTATATGAGACAAAACTGCTAGCAGCACTTAATAAAAAAAAAAAAAAAAAACTGTTAGCTGCACTTGTGGCAGGTGTGTGTGTGTTTTCTTTTGACAATGAAATGCTAGGTTTTGACTAATTTGTTTCTGGTTTATTCCATGAGCAGGGGTCGACATGTATAGTTAATGCAGCTAGTGAAAGAGACATGGCTGTATTTGCGGCTGGAATGATCAAGGCAAATGTCCTGCTATTGCTATAATGTTTCTGTTTTTCAATTAGTATAATTTTGATTACTTTCCAGCATGTTTTCCTCAAAAGATAGTATTTGTTTTAATAAGCTATGTGAAACCGACAGGCAGAATTGAAGGGAAAACGTTTCCTATGCCGTACTGCTGCTAGTTTTGTTTCTACTTGCATTGGAATTATCCCTAAAGCCCCAATTTTGCCAAAGGATCTAGGAATAAACAAAGAAAAGAATGGTGGTCTAATAGTTGTGGGGTCATATGTTCCAAAAACAACTAAACAGGTAGAAATGGTGAATATTGGAGATTTCTGTTTCTTTCTTTTATCCAATATTTTGATATCTTGTTGGTGCTCCCTCCACAGGTGGAAGAGCTCAGACACCAATGTGGCCAGATCTTAAGAAGTATTGAGGTGACCCAAAAACTAAGTTTCTCTTTTAGTTGTGGATTTGTGATAATTATAGCTTTTCATATAAAAGACTGAATAGCAAACTTTGAAATGAAATAGGTTTCTGTTGATAAACTTGCAATGAGGTCTGTAGAAGAGAGGGAAGAGGAAATCAGTAGAACAGCAGCCATGGCAGATTGTTTTCTTAGGGCTCGTAAGGACACTCTAATACTGACCAGTCGGGAGCTCATCACTGGAAAAAGTTTGTCTATTTTTTTTTCCTGGATATGTTGCTTAGCTATGTGTATATTGAATTCTATGAACAATATAAAGTTCTTTATGGATAATGTCCGCTAGAGCAGTTGTTAAATGTCTGTATTCAAAAAAACGGCTGGAACAGCAGTACTTCTTTTTTTTTTTTCCTGCCTCCCCTTTTCTCATGTATCAATTCATTTTCCATTTGCAGCTCCTTCCGAGAGTTTGGAGATCAATTTCAAAGTGAGCTCAGCACTGGTGGAAATTGTTAGGCAGATCACTATAAAACCTCGTTACATTCTTGCAAAGGTACTTTTATAATAAACAAATACTCCTCCTTTTTACCTTTTTGACATGGCAAACAATGGTACTTTATGTTGATCTTGACGCATTGTGGAAGCTTTATCAAAACAATTTTGAGCTTGTGGACTAATTTCAAAGTACTCAAATTCAAATGCCACACACTGAAAACATTATTACTCTCTTTTAGGGTGGAATCACCTCATCAGATCTTGCTACAAAAGCCCTTGAAGCAAAATGTGCCAAGATAGTTGGACAAGCATTGGCTGGTGTCCCCTTGTGGCAGCTTGGTCCTGAAAGTAGACATCCCGGAGTTCCATACATTGTTTTCCCTGGTGAATATATGTTCTTATTTTGTTTCGGTTATATAATATTTTCTTGAAAATTTAATTTTGAGTCTGACAATTTGAAAATCTGCTTTATAGGTAATGTTGGTGACAGTAAAGCGCTGGCTGAAGTTGTGAAATCTTGGGCTCGTCCCCTGAGACTTTCATCTACAAAAGAACTTCTTTCTGTAATGTCCATTGAAATAATATTTAAAGATTTCATAGGATGTTATTCTCTATATTCAGTTTTTGATTTGATGGATTTTTGTAACATGCGTGGTTGATTATATTGGTCCCCGGATGTATACTTGGGTGACTCTTTTTTCTTTTTTTTGGGATCAATAAAATATTTATTTATCAAAAAAAAAAAAAAAAAGATTTTGTGATACTTTTTTCCTCTGATACTTAAAACTTGCTCTATATGCAGAATGCAGAAAAAGGTGGATATGCTGTTGGAGCATTCAACGTTTATAATTTGGAAGGAGCTGAGGCAGTTGTTGCGGCTGCAGAGGAAGAACAAAGTCCTGCCATATTACAGGTTGGAAGAAGTATATTTAGAAGATTGATATTATAGGCATGGAGACTCGTAAATGACACCTGCCATGATTTTATCCATAATTTGTGATAAGACTATTGAGTTTCCAAATTGAAGCATGGACATGTGTTGTCAATTTTTATTTTATTCTTAGGTTGTCTTTGGATTTAACGATTATATTTTTCATTTCTTTATGTTGATTAATTTTCTCAATTTACTCTTAACTATTCAAATAACACATGTAAATTTCTTATACTTTAATTAATATTTTAAAGGTAATATATGTCAATGATTATGTATTGTTTATTTTTGTTTATTTTTTTTAATTGTATGAAATATTTACCTATGTTTGCTTGAGATTACTGAGAAACATGAGCATAATTATATTATATTGAGTCTCAATTGAATTTTAAATGAACTTGTATCAAGGTGGATTTTTTAATCTTGATGTGAATTGTTTATGACAGAAAAACTTTAATTCCATCTCAATTAACTGCATACATTTACATTATTTTTGTATAAAAATTAAGGTTTTATTTATTTTTATTTTGTTACTTATATTAGTTAATATTTTGCATTATTTCTTTCAACGCTTGTTTTTAATCTTATCCCTCTGTACTAAAATCTTGGCTCTATTGACCATTGTCTGCATCGGTGATATGATTGATGAAATTTTTTGGAAGAATCATGATTTAGGGAAATTTTTTGACTTGTCTCTGTTACTTTTCAGATTCATCCTGGTGCCTTAAAGCAAGGGGGAATTCCTTTGGTTGCCTGTTGTGTCTCTGCTGCTGAACAAGCCAGTGTAAGTGCCATTTCATACACTTGACTTAAGTAGGAAGAAAAAAAGTTAAGAAAAAAAGGGGGGGGGGGGGGGGCAAAAAAAAAGCACTAAAAGGTTGAAAGAGAAACAAAGAACACTTTTTTGCCCATTCAGGGTGAAAAGCACAGAAAGGCCTGCGTTGTTTCCACGAGTTTCTATCAAGCACTTGATATACTCGATAGGCGAATGCTATTGTTTGGTAAAAAGCCCTGTTTTGGCTTAGAATGTGTTTATATGCCTGTGTTTAGCTTCGATGTGACATTTATTTTATACAGCTGTTATGCAACTTGAGCATTGAAAATTAGTCATTCATTTAAAAGTCCTCCCAAAAACCCTTACCGAAAACAAAAGTTTATGCTGAATTTATGTTGTTCTACCTGAAGTGCATCTCTTTTGTCTATAAATAATTGGATTTTGTTAATCTCTTGATCTCATTCCTTGTTTGGTTAAAAAATATGTATGGGTTAGAATTTTAGTTTTTCTCTGAAGACATCCTTCCTACTTTTTGACGTTAGAATTCATTAAACTATTGCTGATAACAGTTAGTTGATCTTGTGTTACAAGAAAGAGATATTGGATGTGTTTGTTTCTTATGGTTAATAAAATAATTTATACTGCAAAATTGAAAGGAAAAAAAGAACAAAGAATAAGAAATTTTTTATTCAGGAAAAGAATACCAAGAATATATGGAGAATATGAAGGATTAAATAGTGAGACAGTAATAACACAAGATTTATGTGATTTAGTGTTTGGCTTCCCTTCCCAGGCAATTGAAAGGAAACTTACACTATTATACTTGGAGACTACAAATTTTTGAGAAAATGCTATTCATGATGTAACCACATAGTAGTTCAATCAACCAAATGATCTCTAATAACCAAATACCAGGTCACTAAACATCTCATGCGCCTTTTGTTGTACTGCAACCCCATTCAAATTTTTCTTAGGGGTTTACATTGCCAGACTCTTTTACTTCTTTATACTTTAAGGTAAGATGTACAGATGTTTGGAGTAAATGCTAATACATGAATGGCAGGTCCCCATCACTGTTCACTTTGACCATGGAACTTCAAAGCAAGATCTGGTTGAAGCTCTTGAGTTGGTTAGTTGTCTTTTATTTAATATCAAAGCCACGTCTTTCTGTCACCATATAGTACCTTACATTTGATTTACTGCTGAGCATTCTTTGTGGTCAGATTGCATTCTATTTATCTTCAATAAATAATAACTAAGAGTCAACATCATTTTTTGAACCCAACCGTACCAGGGTTTTGATTCAGTTATGGTAGATGGTTCACATCTTTCTTTCAAGGACAATGTATCATATACAAAGTTCATATCATTCTTGGCTCACTCAAAAGATATGCTAGTGGAAGCTGAATTAGGGAGGTTGTCAGGAACAGAAGATGACTTGACTGTGGAAGATTATGAAGCAAGACTGACGGATGTTAATCAGGTTACTTATGTTTTGAATTGGCTAATGTCAGCTTTTCTTTTTCGCACATAATGTTGCCAATAACCGGCCTCATGAATTTCAGGCTCAACAATTCATTGATGAGACTGGCATAGATGCTTTGGCAGTGTGTGTTGGAAATGTCCATGGAAAATACCCTTCAAGTGGCCCAAATCTTAGACTTGATTTGCTCAAGGTAAAGTATATATAAATAATTTTTTGCCATCATATAGTTTTGTAATTCAATTAGGATTAAAAAATTTACTAATGTAACTTTACAAAAGGAAGGCAGCATTTGGTTGGCTACTAAAAAACTTATTATATTTTGTTACGTTAAGGTTTCTTTCTTTCTTTTTTTCTTTTTTCTTTTTTTTTTTCTTTTTTGGAAATAGTTACATTAAGATTTCTAAGTTTTTATTGTTCTAGAATTATTTTATGTTATATGGTCTATGATGTTGATTTGAAATTTAATTTGTAAATTTAAATGGCTAAGGAATATGCTGTTAAAAATATTGAGTTCACATTAGTCCTGCGCACCTGCTAAAAATTTTGGCTTCAACTTAAAGCTATGAGATCTGTGGTTATTTTGTGTAATATTATGGCCACTGGGCCAGATTATTTAGTGTTTCAGGAATAACATCGTTACAATTCAATAATGCTGAATCTTCTTTTACCTCTCAATTCTCAAACTAAAAACATCATAAAAAAAAATGTATATTGAAAAGGCTGACTTTTGCCAAGTCCTTTGATTCATGCCTCCACCTCATCCATATTAGCTTTTTACTGATTCTAGCTTCCTTCTACATTTAGGATTTGCGCGCTTTGTGTTTGAAGAAAGGAGTTTTTCTGGTGCTTCATGGAGCTTCTGGCTTGTCAAAGGAACTTATCAAGGTACAATTATTTATAAAATACAAATATTTAGAATTTATTGGCTTTTTTGAGGGTTTTGTTAACAATTTGAGAACAAAACATGTTTTTATGTAATATAACTAACGTTGGTGAATGGCTTTGAGGTTGATTAACATCATACAAGCTTGCTTGACTACTGCATACAGGGTTGTATAGAACAGGGCGTCAGAAAGTTCAACGTGAACACTGAAGTGCGGAAGGCTTACATGGACTCATTGAACAACCCCAGTAAAGATTTAGTCTATGTTATGGCATCTGCAAAGGAGGCCATGAAAGCTGTGGTTTCAGAGAAGATGCATCTATTTGGTTCAGCAGGAAAAGCATAATAATTTATACAAATTAGGAAAAGGCCGTCAACCCAATCAGCATTATGATGTGGCAATTTATGATATTTCCTTCAACTTGTAATTTTTTGTGAACGGCTGACTGGGAGGCCAGCGATAAACGAATGATGATTTATATAAATATCAATAATATGGGTGACCCCAATCAGTTTTACATTGGTAAAGAGCCTTATAACTCAATGGTTGTTTTTAGTTATTTCCCCGGTGAGAATTTGGATTAAAATCCCCTCAGACCAAAACCAAAAAAAAAAAAAAAATCAGCTTTATGTTGTACGACTTGTGTTTTCTGCTTTGATTTGTGTGTAACTATCTATCTATCTATATATATAGCTTTATGATGCAAAATAAAGGAAATTTGCAAAACCGAATGGAATGCTCTAATACACATATCAGTGTGTATATATATATATATATATATATATATATATATATATATTTTCCTCTTTTACGCAACCAATTAACAATACATTTGCTATCTCATTTTTCAGTTTAGAAAATATCATGATAATGTGAGAAATCAGTAGGCCTTGTGCTTTGAACTTTAACGATGGATCGGTGACCTGAAAAAGTAAGAAAGTGTTAGCCGAGGATATAAGGAATTAGGATGAGCTAAAAGAAAGTTACATACTCTCAGAACAAAGACGACCCCAGGCACAAGCCAAGGGAGGGAACGAATCCGTACCAACTTCGACGAGGTCACCAGCCTAAAGCCCAAAAAAAAAAACTCTTTCTTCCACTCTCTATCAGATGTTAGAAGAAATCTTATCATCCTACAACTAGAACCGCTAGCAGAAAACAGATAAAAATAAGGGTTTTTTTTTTTTTTAATCTCAATGGGTTTGTAACAGTAAAAAACTTGTCTACTATAAGAGGACAATTCCCTTTAAAAGCCTCCCTCCACAACACTTGCATTGCTACAATGATACTTTCATTTGGGTTAAGTTAGTTTGGGGCAACACCTAGTCTATGGAGGACCTCTCTTGCAAAAGCATTTTAAGGGAATTTAAGAACCCTTAAAAGATAAGCCTCATATACACCAATCACTGGAGAATTTGGAGAGTAGCACTGTTCTCTAGGGGTAGGAAGACGCGTATGAATGTTTTCAGGAATTTGATATTTGCCCCTAAGCTTATGTAACTTCTTTGCATCTATTACGAACGACACATTCACAGGCCATAGCACAACATTCCATTACTTCGTCCACCTGATAAGAAGAAGATGGAATGGACGAAGGAATATTTGGAGGAGCTATGGACGAACGACAGACTAGCAGACAATCCAGAAACTACCCTCTTCCTCATTTCCTGTTGGAGGACCTCTAAGCTAATCCCAGGCACCCCAGAGGTATACAACTCGTCAGTAGGGCAACTATCCCTACTACTAACACTTGTACCACTACTACTGTCATTACTATCACTATTGCTATCACTATCGTCGACACTTATATCACTAGACGAAGAAATTAAAATTTCAACCAATGTAAATTCTAAGAAAACCTACAAACAAGGGGGAGATTACACCTGATGTTAGACAAAGAAGACTAAGGACGAAAGAGGAATCCTAGACAAAGCGCGAAGGACAAACTGAAGCGAAAATGTCAAATGAGAAAATATGAGAGAGAGAGGAGGGCAAGCCAGAGATTGAGCTATTTATAGGTGACCAAATGGGTCACTGAAGAGCCACGAGCCAATCAAAGAATGCCACGTGGCAACATGTATGCCGAGTAATATCAGCATATCTCATGATGCCATGTGTTCAAGCTATCAACGAATTAAGGAGTGCCATTGATGGATAATTTATAAAAGGCGTAAATACACTTTTAGTCCTTATATTTTGATGTTTTTCCATTTTAGTCCCTACATTTTATTTTTATTACTTTTAGTCCTTAAACAACTTAACACGTGTTATTTTCGTCATTTTCGTTAGTCAACCGATGGAAATAGTTGAAGTGGCAGCCAGAGACATTAAAATATTATTAAAAATGCCACGTCAGCATCTTTTTTTTTTTTTTTTGGAAATAATTTGTCAATTTTAATTAAATAAAAAACAGAAATTAAACAAAAAATCACTAAAATTAAGATAAAAAAACTCTCTCTGGTGTTTTCTCTTCCATCTCATTTTCTTAAATTAGTTTTTCTTCTCTCTCTCTCATCCGTGTCTCACTTTCTCTCAAATTTTCTCATTCTCTCTCTCTCTCTCTCTCTCTCTCTCTCTCTCTCTCTCTCTCTCTCTCTCTCTCTCTCTCTCTCTCTCTCGTGTTTCTCACTCGTGGTAACTGGTGGTATAGTGGATCGTGGTGGCTGTGGTGGGTTGAGATCGGGGTGGGGTGGGTTGAGGTTGGTTTGGGGTAGGTGGGTTGAGACCGACTGGGGTGGCTGGGGTTAAGCTCGAGGTGGGATGGGTTGAGATTGAGGTGGGGTGGATTGAGGTTGGTCTGGGGTGGGTGGGTTGAGACCGACTGGGGTGGCTTGAGTCGGGGTGGCTGGGGTTAAGGTTGGGTTGGGGTGCGTAGAGATCGGGGTGGCTGAGGTTGAGACCGAATTGGGTTTGGTTGTGGCAGTTGGGATGGTGGGTTGTGGCGGTTGTGATGGTTTCTGGGTTTGATGTTTGTATGGAGGGTTTGATTTTTCATGTGGTATTCTAGGTTTGCTAGAGATTAAGGGTTGGGTTTGGGTTTTTTGTGTTTTGAATCTTTGAAGGTCTTTTAATTTCCTCGGCATTTGATTCGTGTTCTTGGGTTTGATTTTCTGGATTTGTGTTCTTTGATTTTCTGGATTTGTGTTCTTGTGTTCATAGGCATTTGATTTCAGTGATTTTAGATTTTATTTCTGTTTTTTATTTAATTAAAATTGACAAATTATTATTTTTTAAATAGATGCTAACATGGCATTTTTAATAATATTTTAATGTCTTTGGTTGCCACTAGACATGGCAAAATGGGTCAAAATTTTCTGACCCGACCCGACTCGAAAATACTCGACCTGAACCCGATTTTTTTGACCCGAAACAAAACGGGTTAACCCATGACCTGACTCGAGTTTTTCGAGTTTTTTGCAGCTCAACCCGACCCGTGACTTGACCCGAACCCGAATCACTTTTTTAAAACATTTTTTTTAGTTAAAAAAAAAAAGTAAAATTAAGATAATAGTAGTTTAACTGTTTATTGTGAGCTTTAAGGAAACAATTGATACATTTACATATGCAAATTAATTGAAAGATAAAAAGTTGAGCATTCTGTAATGAGTAAAGATTTTTAGATATCAAATAACAAAGTACATGACAAGATAATATGGTTATAGTAGAATTAAAAATAAAGATTCAAAATTATAGACATGTGTAAGAAACATTTACAAGTGTAAAAATAGCGAAGCCAAAGTATCAAATTAGCATAAATTATGAATGCTTAGACTTATTTTTTAACAATTTATGTCTAAAATAAACGGCTTTTCGAAATAAATTATGATATTTCCTAAAGTGTGTGTTGCTTAACAATAATATAATATTCATAAAAGGGACCATGTATAAATAAGTAAACAATCAAATTTTAATGTATATCTCAAATTGAAATAGAGTGCCAACCACAATTGATAATAAATTATAAAATTAATTTTTAAGATTGTAAATTTCTTATATATTTTTATTCTTTATCAAATGAGTTATCCAATAAGTCATTTGTAATTTTGTTTTATATTTTGGAATGCTGACATTGTGTAGAAATAAAACATGTGTGTTTGTTTCACTTATATTTGTGTTATTTTGTTTTAGATAGCAATGTTAAGATTTGTATAATTTTAAAATTATTGAATAAGTATTAATAAGTTTAACTGAATTCATTCTTAATATAAGTGGTGAAGTCAAAATAATGCATGTTACATTAAATAATTTGTTGCATAACTTTTCAAATGACCAATACATGTTATTTTATTTATAAAAAATAAATTCATGTGAAAAATACAAGTCACCCGACCCAACTCGACCCGACCCGCAACCCGATTGACCCGAACCCATTTTTAACCTGCTCAAGATAACCCATTTTGACTCGTGACCCGTTTGACCCGCAACCTGTTTGACCCGACCCGAACCCTACCCGACCCACCCGTTTTGCCATGTCTAGCTGCCACCTTAGCTATTTCCTTCGGATGATTGAAGAAAAGGACGAAAATAACATGTGTTAATTGGTTTAGGGACTAAAAGTGGTAAAAATAAAATATAGGGACTAAA
The DNA here is from genome assembly GCA_032878915.1 of Castanopsis chinensis. NCBI lineage: Eukaryota > Viridiplantae > Streptophyta > Magnoliopsida > Fagales > Fagaceae > Castanopsis > Castanopsis chinensis. Next base: position 5,472,711 of record JAVQMG010000108.1, on the reverse strand, counting down.
ATGGAAAAACATAAAAATGTAGAGACTAAAAGTGTATTTACGCCTTTATAAAAATATGATTCGTCCAAAAGAGTCATCCAAGAAAACCCACGTCCAAGATAGTCATCAAAAGGAAAAAAGGAGAACAACATTCAACACCAAGGAAAGAAGTTGTCTAAGGAAGACCAGTCATCTACACCACAAGAGGGTATAGATGACCAACAAACACTTAGTAGATTTTAAGATGTTTTATGAAAAACAAGAACAATTGCACCACGATCCACTATTCTGATATGTAAGGTGAATTCCCCGAAATTCGCTTGACTCTCCCCATTAAGTCCACACATCTCTCACAATATTAGTGATTGTTAACAAGTAGATCAACTCCAAACTCTCTTTAAAAAGGACCCAACTTTGCCGAACTAAGGTATGCATTACTATTCATTCACTCATTATACTTGAGTCCTGGAGAGAAATCTAACTTAATTGTCAGACGGTCCTTGACCGGTTTACCCTAGTCACCTTCGACAGTTTCTTTCTTTCTTTCTTTCTTTTTCAGGTCACCAATCCATTGTTGAAGTTCAAAGCATACAACCTACTGATTTCACACATCATCACATCATATTACCAAAAAAAATAAAAAATAAAAACGAGAGAGAGAGAGAGAGAGAGAGAGAGAGAGAGAGAGAGAGAGAGAGAGAGAGAGAATAAAATACACAAAAGTAAGTTTTATGTAGTCGGTAAATTTTTTTGCACCAGATGTAAGGGTTATTTGTGCATTTTTTGTGAACAATATCATCCATGGTTTGCCGTTTGCTGTTGGGTGTTTGGGTTTTTTTTTTTTTTTTTTTTTTTTTTTTTTTTTTTTTCTGAAGAGGAGTTTGCTGCTGCGGTGCTACCTGCTGGGTTTTTTTTCTTCTTTTTAGCCGAACTTTGCTTGTACTCTTTACTTTTTTGTTTTTTTTGGTTTGTTCTCTTAAATTTAGATTTCTCTAGAAGACTAGAAGGCTAAAGAAACAGAATGGTCATTGGTCAATGGGCCCACTTAAAGAGTTAAAGGCTATATCCACACATCTTAGTCTTAGTGGATCTAGTTGAGTCCTTTCTAAAAAAAAAGGTTTACTGCCACAAAAAAAAAAGTATTGATAACAAAATTATAAATTTAGAAAAATTTACTTTGTGTTAATATTAATTTTAATTTTTTGTGCTGGTTTAAAGTGTAAAGTGATCATATTAAGTAAAGCTACAATTGTGCTTTTGATATACCTTAAATTTATATTATTCTAGTTAAATTGTAATTTTTTTATTATAAATTGTGTTTCATTTATTCATAAATAGATTTAATTATAAATGTCTACTAGAAAATATCCATCTGAATATGAAAAATTAAAAAAAAAAAAAAAAGACAAAGAGAAGAACTAATTGAATCTCAAAAAAGAGCTATGGACAAATTTATTACTAGAAAAAAACAAAATCTTGTAGAAAATTTAAGTGAAAGTTTCATAAATGAACAAGAAATTTATCAAAAAGAGTTAGAAGATAATGAAAATATACAACAAAATAATAATAATAATAATATACAAATTTATAATTAAATATAATTAAAGGCCTCGTTTAAAACTTTCGCCTAGGGCTCTCAAATTCGTTGAGCCAGCCTTGCATGAGTAAGGCCTATGATAGAGTGGAGTGGGCATATATGGAACACTTTGCCATGAGATTGAAACTACGATATGCATATTTTTTTGGGGGTCAAAGAGGCGACAACAGAAAGGTTCATTGGGTAAAGTGGCTAGATTTTTGCAAACAAAAAACTCAAGGTGGCATAGGATTTAAGGAAATCTAGAGGATCTAAATGCTTTAAAAACCTCTCTCTTTTTAATGATGCACTTCTAGCCAAATATATGGAGGCTCCTTCATGATACAAACTCACTATTCTACTGTATCTTTAAAGCCAAGTTTTTCCCCAATACATCGGTGATGGAGGCAAAAACATTGGCAAATGCTTCGTACACATGGAAGAGTATTATGAGGGGAAGAGATGTCATTAAACGTGGGGCAAGGTGGAGAATTGGCTCGGGCAACTCAGTCCACATCTGGGGGAATAACTGGTTGCCACTCAAAGCAAACCCAAAAATAGTGTCACCAAGAATTGAGGGGAGTGACTTGGCCATGGTCAGAGACTTGATGGACCCGGTGCAAAAAATATGGAGGGAGGATGTCATAGAACAAACTTTCTATGAGTTTGAGGCGACTATCATAAAAAACATTCCACTCTGTAGGACTATACAAGATGATGTTTTGATTTGGCCTTTCAACCCGGATGGATCTTACTCAGTTAAATCTGGATACAAGTTTCTGCATGATGAGCATCTTGGTAGACAACCTAGCCCATCTAAGACTGAAGCTTTGAAGCCACTGTGGAAAAAAAATTTGGTGACTCAAAGTCCCAAATAAAGTGAAGCATCTGGCGTGGAGAGCTTGCAAAGACTCTCTGCCCACCAAGATGAACTTGGTCCATCGTAAAATCATTAACACTGGTACTTGTGATCGATGCAAACTGCATCCAGAGGATGCTGTACACGCCTTATTCCACTGCCCAGAATTGAAGCTCTTGTGGAGTACAAGGCCAAAGTGGATCACAAGGCCAAAGTGGATCCATGGCACGCTTATGGCGTGCTCCTCTTTTATTGACATATTTGAGTTAATTTTTGCAGGAAATAGGGAGCCGGAGCTGTTTGCAGCTGTCATTTGGTCACTATGGAATAGGCTTAACAGCATTCACCTCGGCAAACCTGCCTTACCACTTGACAAGGTGTTGGAATTTGCCCAAGAATGCCTGATGGAGGCTGAAACCAGTAACGTGCCACCTTCGCACCCCCTACGACGACCAGCAATTCATTAGACAGTACCTGAGGAAAACGGGTTCAAGATTAACTTCGATTGAGCGACTTTTTCTGGGAGAGACAGCACTGGAATAGGTGTGGTGATCCGTAATGATGCAGGGCTGATTATGGCATCCTTGACCCAACAAATACCCCTGCTAGCATCGGTTATTGAGGTTGAAGAATTGGCAGCAAGAAGAGCTTTAGAGTTTGCACCGGAGCTTGGCTTCGATGACATAACTCTTGAAGGTGACTCATAAATCCTTACCAAGAACTTGATGAGTGGGGGTAGAAAGCTAACTCACTACAGACACATTGCAGCAGATATTCTTTTCCTTTTGTCTCACTTCTCTAAATTAAAACTATCCTTCGTTAGGAGACATTATAATAGGTTAGCACATTCACTAGCGAGGAGAGCAACTACACCTCCTCTTATGTCCGTCTGGATGGAAGGAGTACCACCAGACCTTACACCTGTATTCTTGGCTGATCTTCATTGCCCTCTTTAATGATATTTCACAGTTTTGTTTCTCAAAAAAAAAAAAAAAAATCTAGTCAAACTCTCATATAATTAAGTTTCATTAGTCGTAGATTTGCGCATTACGCATGATAATTTTTTTTTTTATGATCGTGTTATTATTTTGAATATTTTTTTAATGTATTACTACTTAAGTTGCATTATATATGTATAAACAATATATTGTAGGATTCATGATGATAGAAGGTATTGGTCTTGGAATTAGATGTGAAAAGGATACAATTATACTTGGCCTTGTAGTTAGTCTAGAGTTGATCAATCGTCTTCCCAAGTTAGTAAAATTTAATTAACTTAAAATTAGACAGAAAGGATTTTATAAATTTCAAGTTAGCGTCATGCTAGGTGAAAACTTTAGAGGATTGTCATTAAGTTCTTGCAAATCTTTTTAAATAAATATTAATAAGAGAAAAAGATCTATTACTTTGAAGATAGAGATTAGTATTATAAATAGGATGAGGAAATTTTATTGTATTATGTTTTTTGCAAACATATTTTCTACCAAACTTGGTTGGCTAATTTGTACATTTCCAAGTCAATTGAGCACATTTTGCATGTTACATGTAATTCATCATTTCCATATGGGTAAGGGCATTCACGACTCCATACTACCTACAAACCATCAGTTACTAACTGTCATTATAGTAAAAAATAATTTCAAATAATTGGTGGATAATATGAACAACCTACACTATCAAAAAAAATATGAGGATAGTTTTAGAAAAACATTTCATTTTAGTTACAATTGACATTTAGACATACCTGAAGAAAACTTTCAGCTTTTGAACTTGCAATTTGATAGATAATTCGCAATAATTTGGTAGACAATACGAACAGCCTACACAACCAAAAATAATATAAAAATGATTTTAGCATACTGAAGCAGAATATAAAAATATTTTACCGTAGCCTTTTCATTATATTTATAATTGAGAGTTGGACATACTTGACAAAACAATCCAGCTTTTGAACATTTAATAGAAAATCCGTAATTAGCTGGTAGAAAATATGAACAACCTACACAACCAAAAGATAATATAAAAAATATTTTAGCCTTCTTTTTAGAGGTGCATTCATTTTGCTATCATCTATTTATAGTGTTTTCCTAGCTGGTAAGTGAGTTCACACACGTAACATGAAGGGCATTTTTCTAATACTATTTGGAGATTCCTACCTTTATGCAATTGCATTCAAAATGTAAATATAAATAAAATATTAAGCATTGTGGCTACAAAACATAAATAAAAATTATGTGATATTTTTGCACCAGTCATGTTTTTTAATAGAAAATATCTAATCTCTGAACATATTACAATCTCATCTGACGGTTATCTCAAAATCTGAACATCATGTGGTTCTAAAAAATTTGTAATTTTTACTAAATTATTTTACAATCTCATCTAACGGTTATCTCAAAATTTGAATATCATGTGGTTTTAAAGTATTTGAAAATTTTTTAATTTATAAAATTCCCCCATTTTCCCAACTTGTTTGGGTTTTATATTCTTTTGTATTGTGGGAATGTAATTTAGTAAAATTTCATATTGAAAGATAGATACCATAGTAAAATTTCATTAATTGAGAGTTGGACATACTTTACGAAACAATTTAGCTCTTGAACTTGCAATTTAATAGATACTCTGTAATCAACTGGTAGAAAATATGAACCACCTACACAACCAAAAAAATAAAAATAAAAAATATTTTAGCATAGCCTTTTCATTTTATTTATAATTAAAAGTTACAAATACTTGAAGCAACAATCCAGCTTAAAAACGTGTAAATTAGCAGGTGTTGGTGCAAATACAATGATAATGAGAAATACATAAAGAGAAACTGAATAATACTTCTTAATTTTATTAATTTAAAGAAAGAAAGTACACAACACTATTTTGACTGAGGCGCGGCACTCGCTCTCTTTAAGGAGCCCAAAGCTTCACCAGAAAGAACACCCTTCCTTGCCAAGAATCTCTCTATTTTTTGTGTTATTCTGATGTAGTGGGTGTTACAAGATTAATTGTTGGATATAATTCTGATGGGCTGGAGTTACACAATTAATGGTTAGATAAGGAGTTTCTGAAGAGTGAAAAGGCCCAAACGGATAGTGATTTATTTCCATTTTTGACACCTCCACCCTTCACCTCCCCCTTGCGCACGCATCTGGTCCAATATTTGAGACAATTCATGTTAGCCCATTAATCACCACAATTAAAAAGAACACAATAGTCTCTCTCCTTTTCAATGTAGGATTAAACATTTTCACTAACTCCTCATCTTCTATATTCACTTCCACATCTTTACATTTAAGACATAACATTTATTCATTTTAATTATTTAATATTAAAATGCTCCAACAACATGTAACTTGTGAGCAACTGGTCGTTAAAATAGTAATCAAAACGATGACAGGTGTCCACATTATTCAACACCAACACCTTTTATGTTATATTTTTGCACCAGTCATGTTTTTCAATAGAAAATATCTAATCTCTAAACATATTACAATCTCATCTAACAGTTATCACAAAATCTGAACATCATGTGGTTCTAAAAAATTTGAAATTTTACTAAATTATTTTACAATCTCATCTTACGGTTATCTCAAAATTGAATATCATGTGGTTCTAAAGTATTTGGAAATTTATTTATTTATAAAATTCTCCCATTTTCCCTACTTGTCTAGGTTCTATATTTTTTTGTACCGTTGGAATGTAATTCAATAAAATTTCATATTGAAAGATAGACACCCTAGTTGCTGACGTGACTCCATAGTACATACCAATCATCATTTACAAATTGTCATTATAGTATCATTTCAAATAACTGGTGGATAACATGAACACCCTACCAATAATATGAGGGCTATTTTAGCAAGGCATTTCATTTTGGATAGACCTGAAGAAATATTCTTGCTTGTGTGAACTTGCAATTTGATAGATAATCCATTATAATTTGATAGAAACCAAAAGATAATATTAAAATTATTTAGCACACCAAAAGATAACATCATTAATTGAGAGTTGGACATACTTTACGAAACAATCTAGCTGTTGAACTTGCAATTTAATAGATAATTCGTAATCAACTGGTAGAAAATATGAACAACCTACACAACCAAATAAAAATTTTAAAAATATTTTAGCATAGCCTTTTCATTTTATTTATAATTAAAAGTTACAAATACTTGAAGAAACAATCTAGCTTAAAAACATATAAATTAATAGGTAGCTTGTGAGCAACTAGTGTTTAAAATAGTAATCAAAACGATGACAGGTGTCCACATCATTCAACACCAAGACCTTTTATGTGATATTTTTGCACCAGTCATGTTTTTCAATAGAAAAGATCTAATCTCTAAACATTTTATAATCTCATCTGATGGTTATCTCAAAATCCGAACATCATGTGGTTCTAAAGAATTTGAAATTTTTACTAAATTATTTTACAATCTCATCTGATGGTTATCTCAAAATTTAAATATCATGTGGTTCTAAAGCATTTGGAAATTTTTTTATTTATAAAATTCCCCCAAGATAATCCATTATAATTTGGTAGAAACCAAAAGATAATATAAAAATTAGTTTAGCACACTAAAAGATAATATAATCTCAACTCTATAATAGCATTTTCATTAATTGAGAGTTGGACATACTTTACGAAACAATCCAGCTGTTGAACTTGCAATTTAATAGATAATCCGTAATCAATTGGTATAAATATGAACAACCTACACGACCAAAAGAAAATATAAAAAATATTTTAGAATAGCCTTTTCATTTTATTTATGATTAAAAGTTACAAATACTTGAAGAAACAATCCAGCTTTTGAACTGAACACCCTACACAACCAAAAGATAATATAAAATTATTCAAGCATGCGAAAAGATAATATAAAAATATTTTAGCATTGCCTTTTCATGTTATTTATAATTAAGTGTTGGACATACTTGAAGAAACATTCCAGCTTTATTTACAATAGAATTCATTAAACAATACACTGCAAAAAAGTAGAAATAATATGTTCTGACTATGTGCAACTGTATCAAGCTCTGACCGCACGCATATTTGTTTTTTATCCAGATAGACTGCTACCTCTGCCTCCATAGTGGTAATAGCTCTAGATCTATCTATGACACTTGTGGACCAAGGAGGCACATGGTTGATGTACTTTGGTTATTTATTGTGCGTTACAAATGAGAATCTGCAAAATCATATCCCAAAAGGCATATGAGATACTATGGAAGGTGATGATGTGGCTCTTGCATCACAGCTTGTGGCAAGAGATAATGGTTCGGATGAAAGTTTACAGGTATAAATGCTGTATCGGAAAATTTTCTTAAACTGCTACAATATTGTCTAATTTTGCATTACATGATTGTCACACTATTTTTGGCTTATCCCTACCTAGAACTTCTCCACACATTAACCAAACCAAACCGAACCAAATCACCAAATCTTAGATGTGAGTTTGGTTCATTAAAGCTACATCAAAAGGGAATCTCTTTCACCTACCAAATCATTTTGGGAACCTCAAGCCTCATAAATGGTGTGGGGTAAAATACACGTAGAGAGGAAACTACAATGATGCAAATTTGGTTTGAAAAAAAACATGCATATGGAGTTAATAGTCCAATTTTGTAAGGGATTAAAAAGACATACCTTCAAATGTGCATTGTGTCGTTTTCTCTCCCAACGCCAAATATTCCCATCATTCATGGTCCTAAACCTAGATTTGAAATTCCTTTAAAGACATTTCAAAAAACATTTAGTCCATAAAAAGGTGTGCAAGGTTACTCATGAATCTTGATTGCTAACCCTAAAGTGAACCACCAATATTGTAGATGATTTACAAAAAAATGCAACTTAATTTGACATTAATAAAATATTGATACCCTCTATGGTATATTTACATTTACATTTAAATTTATTTTATATGCACATATGCTCATTATGCATCTTTCATTATATTAAGAAAATACAAAACCATTTTTAACATTTAATGAGGAAAACCCCAAGTGGAATTTATAGTTTTTATTTTTTTGCATTGGAGCATAAAACTGCTCGATTTAATTTAATGAAAATATAAATACCTTTTATTAAGCATTGTGGCTGCAAAACATAGGTAAAAATTATGTGATATTGTGCACCAGTCATGTTTTTCAATAGAAAATATTTAATCTCTGAACATATTACAATCTCATCTGACGTTATCTCAAAATCTAAATATTAGTACAATTGTATTGCAACATGTTAAAAAAAAAAAAAAATACCAACACCAAGAATCATATAGTCCCAACAGAGAAATTTCAAATTTTACAGTTAATTCAAACTCCTGATTGTTTTGCATCTAGTAATGGTGAAGTTCTTGTTCATCAAATTGTATTGTATTGTATTGTTAGTTGTACCTATGCCCATTTGTCACCAAGCCACATCTTGGGGTTCATCTAAATATCAAGTCTAGCTACCATTGGTTTTGAAATATCAATGGATATTAAATTTGTAAGTGTAGTTGCACAATCCAATTTGGGTGGTGGGACAATAGAGAATATATACTTTCGCAAGAAGATGCTTAAGAATTAGGAAACAAAATAAAATTGCAGCATATAATCATACTAAATCTCTTGAGTTTTGAATATATAATAGGCGAAAACCACATTTTCGTTCCTATATTTTCACCCAATTCCCACTTTGGTCCCTAACTTTTATTTCCACCACTTTTAGTCCCTATTCTGGAAAACATGTCTTGTTTTGGTCCTTACCGTTATATCAGAAATGGAAAATGCACACGTGGCAAATAGAGTGCACTGTTGAGCTGACGTGGCCATTAAAATAATAATAAAAAATGCCACGTCAACATCTAAATTAAAAAAAAATTAATTTTAACTAAATAAAAAAATCAAAACAGAATTTAAAATCAAAATTCACATGAATTTTAGATCTAAAAGTATAACATCAACCCAGATTTAAGAACTCAAAACTAAAAGCCAAAAAACACAAATAACTCAGAAAATAAGAACAACAACGAACCCATCGCCGAAGTCTCGCAATGCCTTCTAGAAGCTTCGCTCTTTGGCGATTAGAAGTTGGCGTTGGAGCTCATCGCCGATCCATCTGTCAACGTTAACTTCGCCGGCGCCGTGTGCTTGAAGAGCAAGAAAACCGAGGTGATACCGTGTGATAAATTGGCGAGTCAGGTCCGAGTCGAGTACATTCCAGAAGCCCAGATCTAAGAACATTCCAAAAGCCCTGTAACTCAAATCCAGAAACCCAGATCTAAGAACATTCCAGAAGCTCCATCCATTGACAATCACCGCCGTGCGAGCCATGGAGAGAAGGAGAAGATCGTGTGAGCAGTGCGAATCTTCCATAGCCATCTTCATTTCTCACAAGCGAAAAGAGTAGAAAAAAAAAGCTTCCGAAACTTGTTTGGAGGGAGAGAAAGTGAGGGAAAATAAAAAAAATCTCAGAGAGAGAGAGAGAGAGAGAGAGGGAGTGATGATTTTGGTGTTTTGGCGTTGTTGGATGTGAAATTGGGGATTTAGGATTATGGGTTTTTAGGGATTTGTTTTTTTTTTGTGCTTAGGAATTGTTTTGAATGATTTGATAAGATGATGGGTTAAGGTGTGAATGGATTTGCTGTGTGTGAAAAAAAATGGAGGCATCACTCCTATCACTATAGGTTTGCATCAAGATTAGTCTGTAATTCTTTGCACTAGTGATGGATGTATTCTTAGATTTGGGTTTCTGGGTTTGTGTTCTTATTGTTCTTGTTCAAAACACATTTTGATCTCAATTAATGTAATTTTTGGTTTTTATTTCTGTTTTTAATTTTTTATTTAGTTAAAATTGATTTTTTTAATTTAGATGCTGACGTGGCATTTTTTATTATTATTTTAATGGCCATGTCAGCTCAACAGTGCACTCCGTTTGCCACGTGTGCATTTTTCGTTTTTGATGTAATGGCAGGAACCAAAACGAGACATGTTTTCCAAAATAGGAACTAAAAGTGGTGGAAATAAAAGTTAGGGACTAAAGTGGGAATTGGGTGAAAATGTAGGGACGAAAATGTGATTTTTGCCTATATAATAAATAAACAATTGAAACACTTAGCTATTTTATCAAACAATTGGCGTGCATCTAACAAAAGAAATTTTAAAAGATATAGGAAGATGTAAAGAGAGAGAAGTGGGCAGTTTTCTAGAGAAGGACTCAAGGACAGGGGAGAAAATAAACAAAAAAATTAAAGAATATATATTTTTACAAGAAAGAAACCATCAAGCAAAATAATAGAGCAAGAAATTGGGATGTAGGGATACCTAGGCATGTAACGTAATAGAAAGTAACCTAGTAGTAACCCAGAAATAACAAATTCAACACCCTAACAAAAATGAAACCAGCCACACCACAGATGAAATAGGCAGAAACAAACGTAGAAAGTAAAAAGAAACCATTAAGCAAAATAAGAGAGCAAGAAATTGGGATGTAGGGATACCTCAACTGAACCACCTAGCTTACATTAGTTTTTATATAGATGTGAGGAGAGGAAGGAAGACAGAGAGGCTGCTGCTAGAATCCAAAATAGAAGCTGAAATCGTAGAACGGGAAGATGAAACCGTGAGAATCAAAAGATGGGGAATGGGAAGAAACCAAACCTGAAACAATGAATAAGTTGTAACCGTAAAAACTTAAAGCATAAGTTGTATAAGTTGTAACAGAAGGCAAGGGAATAGCATAGGTTGTAACGTGAAAGGCAATCAAGTTTGACAAAGGGAGTTAGTTGAAAAGGCTTTGGGTGTGGGCTTGGGCTTTATAGTGTATTTAAATGTATAAGAAGTGGACTTTAAAGTAGAGTTAGGGCTGGATATAATTTTAGTTTTATTAGTATTTTATTAATTGGTAAAAACTTTTTTAAAATTGAATTAAAAATTTAGAAAATAGGATGGAAATGACATGGGGGCTGACGTGGCTTAATGTGAGTGTAGCAACATTAAATGCTACGCTTCAGCTTTTAATAATATATAGAATATAGATATAGAATATAGATTAGATAAAGAAAATTAATAACAAATATATATTACCATAAACATCTCACATACATTATATATATTATATATATATATATATATTCTGATTAAAAAAAAACCTATTCTATTTAATTCATTTCATTTAATGTAAATTTAACTATTACCATAAACGTCTAATTTATGAAGACTATTACTCAAATCAAGGGTACTGCTAACAAACTATTTTACAACATTTTATATAAAGTATCCAACATAAAAAATAGACTATTCTATTTAATTTATTTTATTTAATGAAAATTTAACTATTATCACAAATGTCTAATTTATTTTGTCTATTCCTAAAAATCAATTATAGAAAGTATCCAATATAAAAAATAGCACATTTTATTTAATAAAAATTTTACTATTACCATTAACATCTAATTTATTTTTACTATTCCTAAAAATTAATTATAGAAAGTATCCTAAGATTAAACTTTGTTGTTTTTTTTTTTTTTTTAAATAATAGGGACAAAAAAATAAAAACTTGACTTGTGACCAACCTGAACCCGACCCGACTATGGGCCAAAATCTTTGGGTTAGGTCAGTTTTATCCCTGGAAATTTTGGGTCGGGTTGTGGGTGGCTGGAAAACCAACCTGAACAAACAAAAGCTTAGCCCTAGAGAGCACAATTATTATTATTTTTTTTTTTATAAACACACAAACAACTTTACTAAGGAAACAAAATAAATATGACAAGGTGCTACATAAATGTCTCATGAGAGTCTTGCTGCTACTTAATCTTTAGGCCCTCGTTTAGGAGGAGGGAATGAAACGGAATTAAGAGAATAATTTTAGAATATTCTTCACTTCCCTTGTTTAGGAGTTTTAATGGATTGAATGGAAAGTCTATTCCCTTATTTAGGAGTTAAAGTGGGAGGGAATGAAATGGGTATGAGGGAATACTCATTCCTCTCTTTTCCCTTAAAACTTCAAATTTTCATTCCCCCCCCCCCTCGAAATTGAGATGAATTGGAGGGAGTGGAATTAAATTTAATGAATTTTTTTAGTAGAATTCCTAAAATACTCCTATATATTCAGCCCTTTATTTTAAAATGGGAGTCTACTAGTAATATTTTCATAAAATGATTGCATTCCTTTCCCTCTATCTTATTTTCAAACAAGGTTACTTAGATTCTATTCATTTGCATTTTTTTCCATTCCTTTATTTTTTAACATTCAAGCAAGGGTACTTAAATCAATTTCATTCATTTCTTTTCCATTCATTTCCCTTGTTTAAATTCATTCCATTCCATTCTTTTATGATCATTTCATTCCATTCCCTTATGAACTCCCAAACAAAACCTTAGTCCTTATTATTTCTTCTTATCTTTTCTATTAGTTATCTTATCTTTATTTGAGTAGTCCTAGATATTCAGATATCTAATCTCTATTTGAATAGTTATCTAGAAATTATATCTAGTTATCTTAGGAGATTGTTGCTCTTTATGTAAATGTTTATGCCATTAGGCCAGCTATGGAGGAATATGCTATTGTACTGTGGTTTGTCTTCCACCCAAAGGAAGTATATTATTACTTTCCATCTCTGTTCCAATCAACTTGGTATAAGAGATTGGCCATCAACAAGGACTAAATTGAGAAATTAGAGAGAGAAATGCAGGAGCTGAAAGAGAGCATGCAAAAGATGACCATAGAGTCTCAATCTCTTAGTTCATCCATGAGTGAAATTAAAGAGATGCTACCCAAATCTCGTGACAAATTAGATTCTCTCTTAACCCCAAAATTAGATGAGTAAAAGACCTCATCACACGCTAGAGTGAAATCAGATTAGTCGACTGTATTCAAAACTACAATCCACGATCAACCACGACCCACCAAGCTGGATTTTCCAAAGTACTCGAGTGATGATCCAATTGTTTGGCTTGACCATGTAATGCAATATTTTGATTACCAAGGGACATCTGAAGATTATAAAGTCACGTTGGCTGCCTTTCATTTGGATGGGTATGTGAACCAATGGTGGCAACAGATGAAGAAGGTGTATCATGAGGAGAAGATTGAAATCACCAAGGAAAATTTTTAAAAGGAGTTGCTGGTATGATTTGGGCCTACTGAGGCGGAGGATTCTGATCAGGCTTTGTCTCGAATATGTCAAAGGGGACACTTAGGGACTACCAACGAGAGTTTGAGAGACTTGCTAATTGGGTCGATGGTTGGCCTCAAAACGCATTAGTGGGAGCATTCATGGGTGTACTGAAGGATGACATTGCTTTAGAAATTCGGATGTTCAAACCAAAAACACTCTTAGAGGCTACTAAGTTAGCCAGAATTAGGGATGAGAGTGTGGATAGACAACAATGACAAGACATTGTAGATCGACCACAAACAAATGAGGCATCCTTGTCAGAATAGAGTGCCAATCCTTATTGTTTATTCTTATATTTTCTACTAGTATCTTATCTTTATTTGAGTAGTCCTAATTATCTAGATATCTTATCTCTAGTTGAATATTTAAATAGGTATCTAGTAATTAGATCTAGTTATCTTAGGAGAATGATGCTCTTTAAATAAATGTTTATGGCATTAGGACATGTGTGGAGGAATTTACAATTGTACTGTGGTTTGTCTTCCACCCAAAGGAAGTCTTTTATTAATTTCCATCTTTGTTCCTATCAAGATACATCCTAGAGAAGAGCTTGTTCTATATAATAAGGATTCTCTTCAATCCATGCAATGAAATCATCAATACATAAAGCTTGTTTAGCTAGACCTTTTATTTTTTGTTGACATTAGGGCCAGTCAAATGTGTTCTTTTATATGCTAGAAACTCAAAGTGGCCATAGCAGCCCAAGAATTCATGTGAGACAAATGAATTTTCCTTGTTCAATCATACCTTATTGCGACTTTTACTAAATGAGAGTTAGATAATTCTAAAATAATAATAATAATAATAATAATAATAATAATAATAATAATAATAATAATAATAATAACAATAATAATAATGAGAATGAGCCTGATAATTCTTAAAAAAAAAAATTAACCAGCTCTGTACAACTATTTTTTGGCTAAATAAAATTGCAGTTATGTATATTTTTAAAAAAATAAAAGGAGGTAGAGCTTGAAGAAGAGCTAGAGAGGTTAAAGTTTAGCATGAGTACATGTAGCTTGGAAAAAAATATCGTACCATGTTGAGGTAATTATGTCCCTAAATCCTGTCAAATTAGGTGCTACATATATAGTTTTTGCCTTCACTAGGCAGTTTTTGATCATCTCATAGTTGTGTGCTTCTGTTATATGCAGGGCATAGCCAGGATTTTTTTACTTGGGGGGCCAAGTTGCATATTCGTATGTTCGTCATAATTCATAAATGTATTGTAAACAAGATGATCAAATTTAAAATATAATAATATATCCAAACTCAAATGAGTGTACAAAATTTTTCTAATTTGCCATAAACATGTACCAAAATTAAAAAAAAAAAAAAAGCTTGGCATCTCCTATAAAAGTTATACTCAACATCTATCCTTAATTAAATAAAATTCATTCATTATGAATTCTATAGGGCGATTCTTAGCAATTTCTTTTTCAATTCGTATAAAAAAAAAGAATAAATCTTATGTCTATAGCGGCCTAAATTCTTTTCTAAAAACAAATTAATGTTAGCACAACTTATCAAGCAACTAGATCCAAATAGAAAAAAATAAAATCAGCTAGAGAAAAAAATAACATGATGAGAGAAGGATCAAATTTGTTGGGGGGGGGGGGGGGGAAACCCCATAAGTTTGAATAGTACACTATGTACATTGCACTTCAACAATTGAATACACAAAAACACAATGTACACTTGTATATTTTTAAAATATAAAAAGAAAGGACACAAGCTAGCTAGACATTTATTATAGGTTTTGGTAAAAGGCTATGTTTTATTTGGGTGGAGTACATTAATTTGAGAAACCAATAGTGGAGTGGATTGGTAGTATACTGCGCATTTCAATGGAAAGAAAATACAAACCATGGACTTGGGCTTAAATTTTTTGGGGGGCCAATCATTAAATTATAGAAGCCCAATTTAATATTTACCTCAAACCAATATATTATTACAAATGATTGCAATAGTTATGGTGGGGCCACCCTAATGTTATAGGTGGCTCTGCCCCGGGTTATATACAATGGAACGCTTCTTGAAATAACTTTTTAAAAAATTGCTTATTAATTTTTAATTAATCTTTCTTTGGTTTTTAAATACAACTATTTGCAAACCCATGCATTGCGTGTGATAAATTTTTTTGGGTGATCTCATTAAATATATATTTTTTTAACCATAGACTACTACTCTATAATGATAGTTGCTAATTAATTTTATTATTTTTTTGATGATCTCATTTGTAGCGCTTTTTGCCATTATCATATATTTACTAACTGATGATTTACATAACAGAAATGTTAGATGAGAGGTAGCATTGTTCATTAAGATGATTTACATAACAGAGATATTAAATGAGAGGTAGCATTGTTCATTAGATTTTCAATAAAGTAATAGTGTATGAAAATTTTATATATATATATATATATATTTCTTATACAATTTCCATTATAATTGAAGAACATCACTTTATAGTTATGATTGGAAATATGGTTTCCATGATTAATGTTTGTTAGTTTTAAGTTTAAATTTATTACTATGATTGCATTTAATTATTGATTATTAATTTAATTTTCTAAGTGAATGTAACAGTTAATTTTACTACACTATAAAGTTTTTAATATTCTCCATATGAACATCTTTATTTTATTTTTTACTTTTACTTATAGTCTCTTTGTTTCCTAATTAACGTCTACTAATGATGTTTGGTTTTCTTTTCTTTATTTACTCTTTATTACTTTGTATTTTTTTTTCTTTACCATCTCTCTCTCTCTCTCTCTCTCTCTCTCTCTCTCTCTCTCTCTCTCTCTCTCTCTCTCTCTCTCGGCAACCTATTGTTTTCCAAAAGTTGATGATGATTGTATGACATTAAATATGCATTATTAGTTTCTTTATGTTATATTTGGTTTGATCGATATCCTCATTAATTTTTTTTTTTTTTAATTAAGGCTTTCTGAATTGACATTTCTTTTGTTTTCTATTTTTCCTTTAACGTATTGGGTGTGAGAATGAGTGTTTCCCTAACATTACTTCACTTTATGAGGACAAATTTATTTATTTAATTTAAGTAAAATATATTTTTAATATAAAAAGGAGAGGAAATATAAATAATTTAATGATATGGAGGATGTAGTTAAATTTAAATGCTGTATAAAATAATAAAAAAAGTAAAGATAAAAGATATAACAATAAACACCAAATTATCAAAAGTATGCTATGTAATATAATGATAATATTTTTTTTATATATTATCTTTAATTAATTCTTTATAATGTAATATGATAACATTTAACAATCAAAGTGAAAAAAAAAAAAAAAAAAAAAACTCAACTTAAAACACAAAACTAAATCGCATCAACCTAAAATGAAGTTCTAAAGAACACAAAAATCTATCAACCTAAAATAGATATGCAAGAAAATTTTTTAAAATGCACCAAAAAATTGAGAGAGAAATAACCTTTTGTGAGAGGAAGTTATGCATAGAATAGAAGAGTGAATGACAAATTTATGCTAAGAGGATAATAATAAGAAAAAACAAAATAAAGGAAGATAAATAGAAAGATGAAGAGTGATACTAAGGTAAAGGGCCTGGGGAGATGAAAAGGTAAAAGGAATGAGAAATGTTAGAGAAAGTGTAAAATATTATATTTTTAATTTTTTTTAAATAAAAAGATGAGAAAATATAAATAATTTAATGACATGGAGGATCTCATCTTATTTCAATACTAAATAAAATAAGATGAGAAGTAAAAAAAGTAAAAAAAAAAATATATATATTATAATAAATACTAAATTATCCAAATCATTCTATGTAATACAATAATATTATTTTTTATATACTATCTTTAATCTATATATATATATATATTAGGTGAAGTAGAGAGAAACTCCAATTGTAATTCTAAATTAGAATTTTAATCTATATTGTGTCACATGTCAATGTAAATATGAAATTGGAGTCTAGCTTTCCTCCATC
Organism: Castanopsis chinensis; assembly: GCA_032878915.1. NCBI lineage: Eukaryota > Viridiplantae > Streptophyta > Magnoliopsida > Fagales > Fagaceae > Castanopsis > Castanopsis chinensis. The sequence continues at coordinate 5,455,168 of JAVQMG010000108.1, read as the reverse complement.
TGTTGTAATTCTGATGTGCATTTTTTTTCCCACACCTGTATATTTTCAGGTTTACCTTCCTTTTCCACACCCACGTATTTTCAAGTTCACCTTTTGTTTCCACACTTACGTATTTTCAAGTTCACCTCCTTTTTTCACACCGATTCAGGCACCTTGATATACAACTCCCCTCTTCTTCAATCAATGCTATGGGATTTCAAAAGAATCTCTCGGTATCAATGATGCATGTATTTGGGAATTTCTATATCTTATATAGGAAGAGATTCTCTAGATATTTCGATTGTACTTGTCTTTACAATTTTCATAGTCCTGGTTTATACTCTGCAAAATGAATTCCAATTATTCCTAAAGCTTGATTATTACTTTCTTTCATCTGCCTATACTGTCGTTCATTTTTGTGTAAATCTTTTATTTTTTAATTATATAATTTTGTGGTTTTCCTATGATTGATGTTGCATGTTTATTTTCTTTTATCTGCCTATACTTTCTTTCCTTTTTATCAATAATTTTTATTATTTAATTATAAAATTGTTTTGTTTTCCTATCATTGATGTTGCATGTTTCTTTTTTTTTTCCATAACACGTTATCAACACTAGTCTCTACCCAATTTCAAAAAGAAGTTGTAATCCCATTATTCTTCAAACATCAAAGATTATTTGTGTAGTTTTCTCAACTCACTGTAAGTTTTCTTTTAAGGAATTAGTACTTATCCTATTTGTTTGTCTTTACGTTTTATGCTCATAATTTTAGTGATTTTTAATTGATTAAAATTTTTTTTATGAGATTCACATTATTTTATTGTTATATATTGTTATGGGAATGAGATGCATGTTATGAGATTCACATTTAATTGATTAAAATATTTTGCTAAAAATGGTTTATGATAAAGCAACTTAATCATAGCTATATGTACCGGGTATGAATCAACCTTGAATATATATGTTTATGTAGCATTCTTTCATTAGAATTTTATATGATAAAAATATTTGTTAAAAAATTACATAATGCTAAGTTTTATTAAACATGAATAAACTAAGTCTTTTAAACATGACTAAACTTATGATTAACAAAACAAAAAAAAAAAAAAAACAAAACAAAAACAAAAACAATAGTATCACTTAAATAATAAAATGCAATATATTTATTTCCATTGTTTTATTAAATTATATCCATTCTCGTGCGGTTGTATGGGTTACATACTAGTTCTATGCAATGCAAGATGATAAAATTTAACAATTAAAGAGAACAAAAAAAAAAAAAAAAAAACCTTAAAACACAAAAATAAATCCCATCAGCCTAAATTAGAGTTCTAAAAAACATAAATATTTATCAACCTAAAGCAGAGATACAAGAAAAATAAAAACTCCACCAAATAATTGAGAGAGGGAGAGAGAGCCTTTTGTGAGGAAAAACTATGCAAAAAATAGAAGAGAGGATGACAAATTTATAATAAAAAAGTGTGAATAAGAAGAGATAAAATAAATGAAGATAAATGGAAAGATGAATATATAGTAATATTAAGGTAGAGGGTAGTGTGGAGATGAAAATGTAAGGAATGGAGAAAAGTTAGAGAAAGTGTAAATATTAAAAAAAATATAAGTGAATGCTAGAAAAAATTATAGGAAAATTGGAAAGAAAAAAGAATAATGATACGAACGCTGACGTGGCTTAACTGAAGAATAGCAACAATAAATATTGTACTTCAGATTTTAGATATATATATATATATATATATATATAAATATAAATAGATGTGTTTTTTTACTCCAAAACATAGTTATTGAAAATGAGAGTATTGAGTCATCAATAATTTTGAAACGAGTACATAGCCTATGTGGTCTTTGCACTTGAGTACCGATGTTGTAGTTAACTGCCACTCCATGCAGGGGCTAAGGGAGGGGGGGTCGAGGTGGGGCAGCTGGCCCCCTGACATTCTCAAAAATTCTCTATGTATTAGTAGTAAATTATTAATAAACGTAGCAAAAGGTTATTTGCCCCTTCTGACTGAAACAAATTTTTAGTTTTTACTATATATGTATAGCTAACTTGAAGACAATTTTACATTCACAAAGCACTGAAGCAACACTTTTATTAAATAATGGGTCCCACCTACTAGTACATTGGTTTTGCACACAACTTCGCTGGATAGGACTGGGAAAAAATATAGTGATACGAAACTATAGCACCTCACCAGTCTGCCTCTTATTTACAATTTTTTTTTTCTCTTGTAATCAACCATTTTCAGTTTGAACTTGAGTTTTTGCTGATCTAAAAGAAAAAAAACCTAAGTTTTTGCTATAAACTCAAATGTCTACATAACATTTTAAAGCATTCATGACATTGAGGAACATATACAACTTCATAGTAATATGTCTAGGTCAAATTCTAGACAAGCTCGTATTGAAGTAGATTTTTCAATTGAGGAAATTTAATTAGAAATGAAAAAAAAAATGAATTAAAGTAAAATTTTATATTAGATTATGTATGACAATGACTTTGGCATATAGTTGATTATTTATTTTGTTATTAGAATCAATTAATATTTCTTAGATTAATTTTACCTTCAATCTTGTCTTTAAATCTTACCCCTCTTGACTTGAAATCCTAGCTGCGCCATTGACTCCATGTATGTATCAACTGAACTAAGACTTTTTATATGGTCTAGTCCATTTCCAAATTAACATTTCTGTTCGGATATTTCTTGGATCAGAATTGTGATCAATTTCATGTGGCCTCAGTTATTACAATTTGTAGTCGGCAGAGTTTTCAGGCTTTTTAGATCTTAGTAGACTTAATTATATTAAGGTTACTCCACCTATTCTGACCTTGAAAACTATTAACTTGAAGTGAGTTCCAGTTAGCTCAACTGATAAAGTTTCTAATGGTTGAATAAAAAACCTAGGTTCAATCCTCTCCTACACCAAAAACCGATTAGTATCTTGATGTAATGATAAAATGCTATCATCAGGAGCGAACGTCATAGGTTAAAACTCTCTCTTAAAAAAAATAATAAAAAGACTATTAACTTGAAAATAAATTTTTGAGAGTGAGTCATTTACTCTGGAGTCCTTGGTATGTTGGTTATATCTGAAACTTTATTTAAAACCACAACTTTAGTATCATACGGAATGTTCTTAATAATTAAACCTATATGAATTGTGATCAATTTCTTGGAGTATCCAAATTAACATTTCTGTTCGGATATTTCTTGGATCAGAATTGTGATCAATTTCATGTGGCCTCAGTTATTACAATTTGTAGTCGGCAGAGTTTTCAGGCTTTTTAGATCTTAGTAGACTTAATTATATTAAGGTTACTCCACCTATTCTGACCTTGAAAACTATTAACTTGAAGTGAGTTCCAGTTAGCTCAACTGATAAAGTTTCTAATGGTTGAATAAAAAACCTAGGTTCAATCCTCTCCTACACCAAAAACCGATTAGTATCTTGATGTAATGATAAAATGCTATCATCAGGAGCGAACGTCATAGGTTAAAACTCTCTCTTAAAAAAAATAATAAAACGACTATTAACTTGAAAATAAATTTTTGAGAGTGAGTCATTTACTCTGGAGTCCTTGGTATGTTGGTTATATCTGAAACTTTATTTAAAACCACAACTTTAGTATCATACGGAATGTTCTTAATAATTAAACCTATATGACCTTTTAGATCGATCAGGGTAGTAATCTAAGCGCTTTTGGGTTTGATATTATTGTGGTAAAGATGGGTGGTAAGTGTCATGCTTATTGGGAAGACTTACGTGTCCTTAGTTTCACATTGTAGTAGCAGAGCCTTAAATGATGGTCAGTTAAGTAAACCTAGCCAAGTGCATGAAGTGTAATGATGACCCACTTAGCATGTTTGCTTTTGGGGAATGGCTTACATTGTACAAATTTTCCTTATCTTCAAGGCATCATTTGTTTATTGTAAACATATCGTCTAATAATAGGTTCTTTCCTTTTTATTGCAGATATGTAGGTATTAATGCAAGTTGAGAAGTAGGAAGCATATTAGAATTAAATTGGTGTTGAAGGTTTTTTTTTTTTTTTTTCTTTTTTGGTTTTTTATTTTAATTAGTCGATTTTGAAAACTTGGAACTATTTGAATTCATGGGAGACATGTTCTCTGATATGCATGTTTTGTGTTGATATGTGAATAGTTTGACATGTAACTTCTTTTAATTAGTTTTTTTGTGACGGTTCTCGGCGGTCATTTCAACCTTCAAAAATACTTCTTCTTTTTTTAACGATGTCAGTACTTTTTTCATGGGTTTAAATGCTTAACTTAGTAATAGATTTAAATACTTAACTTAGTAATAGAGCTACCGGACCATAATGGTTTTTTGTTTTTGCAGGTAACATTTGAATCTTTGCTAGAAACAATGTGCTTCTTACAGCTGATTATTGGCGTGAAACTCGCTTCACAAAGTCTCCATTCTAAGAGCTTACAGATCTGTTGGCAGCAATTTTCTGTAGAGTGAGGTTCATACTTGTTGACAAATGTAATTAGCCTTTGTTTCTAGAAAACTTATGACTACTCAAATAAGTTTTGAGTATTTGACCTTTCCATATTTTGGCAGTTCTTCGAGTAACAAGTAGCAACCTTGTGTATGTTTGCATGTGGTTAAGGTTTATTCCTTCATGATCCCATATGAAATTTCAAAAGCAAATGAAAAAGAATTTTGTGTGATTTATATAGATTTTGCATAGCTAGGAATTAAGTGGGACATGAACGAAATCACAACATTGTTAGAACCATGGTTAAATGTTCAATACATGTCCTTCACATTGCCAGGAGAAAAAATGAAACAAAAATCAGCTCAAAGCAAAGGAGTGCCTGCTCAGCCCGCAAAAAAAACTGAAAATTCCTCCTCTCTGAAGGAACTAATAAAAAGGGTCACTAGATGAAACAAAACAGCTCTTAGGATTTCCTATAAGGATGAAACAACACAGCTCTTAGGATTTCATATAACGATGTGTCTGTCTGGTATGTAAAATTTTGGAACCAGAACTATTAATTTCCAAGAATTATTGTATAGTCATTTGACAAAATTCTTGAGAATTAAACTAAGAACGTAGAGTTAATTTCAGGGAATTAAATTATTTATTTCTCCTCCAAATAAAATGTTTATTAATTTTTAAAGGCATTTTTGCTATTTGACAAAATTGTCCAAAATGGTCAAATTATTAATTTATTGGTTTCTAAATTAATGAGCATAAGATTTTTTTAACAACCCTCAAATTATTTATTTCTAAATTTTAATTCTAAATATCATGTTTTCGGGAACATGATATAAATTCAAATTCTAAATATATCCAAAAAATTTAACTCTTTGAGAATTTAAATTGTTAAGAACTTATAACTCTCAAGATAACTCTCAACAATTGAACATACCCAAATTGAACGATTTTTTTTTTTTTTTTCCATTTAGCTTTATTTTTATAATATTTTAGTTAGTTGTCTAGTTTGCAAATTATTCAGCAAACTAGCATCTTGAGTGTCTAAAACTCGAGTTCCAAGATAGAAATCAAGTTTTTAAAACTCGAGTTGTAAGTGGTAAGAGTGGATGCAGAAAAAAATCAACGTGGAACTCGAGTTTTTAAGAATTGAGTTCCACCATTTACTTTCGGCCAAAATGGGAAATTAGCAATAATTTCCAAACAATATAATTAGTAATTATTGTTTACAAAATATATTTTTTACTAGCATCTCGAGTCTAAGAGACTCGATTTTTGGACCCGAGTCTACTTGGAAATCGAGTCATAGAGACTCGATTTATATCTTCTATCTGATTAGTGTGACATTGAGGACACTGAGACTGTTCCTCCACTCTTTGTGTGCTCAGGATGCTGCACCTCACTCATACCACCAAAAACTGACTCTTCTTGTGGTCTCGAGTGTTCTCCAACACTGGTGTATAACTCTTTTTTGCCGCAGCCCTCTTCTTAATTGTCAAAGTTCTTTTGACTGTCGTATCTTTGAATGGCCTTGTCTGCTCTCTTTTTCCTTTTTGTGCCTTTTGTGAACGAGGCGTGCCCGGGTATTTGGGTCGTGCCACCTTCGTGCGACCCAAGCGCCTGGGTCGCGCGACTCAGGCAGACGTGCTTTTTTTTTTTTTTTGTGGTGCATTTTGCCCAGTCATGAGCATCTAGAAATCCATGGTGGTTGGTGGATTTGTGGGTTTTGGTGGTTGTTGTGCATTTCTGGGAGTGGATGTCCATGGTGGTTGGTGGATTTGTGGGTTTTGATGGTTGTTGTGCATTTTTGGGAGTGGATGATAAAAGACTTAGATTAAAATTTTTTTTTGGCTTGTAAATCGAGTCTTAGAGACTCGATTTCTAAGTAGACTCCACCTGGATAAAAATGCCACATCAGATAGATCAGACCATGAAAATAGACCTGCAAAAACTCGATTTTTAGTCCCAAAATCGAGTTTCTTAGACTCAATATGCTAGTAAAAAATATACTTTGTAAACAATAACTATTAATTATAATGTTTAAAATTTGTTGTTAATTTCCCATTTTGGCCTTTACTTTCCTGTGCTGCTTCTTCTTCCCCTGTTCTTCTTTCCTTCAGCCTGATTCTTCTTCGTCGGATCAGCCCGTGATTCTTCTTCGTGGAATCTGCATTCTCCAGAGAGGTTTTCAGATCAGCTCATACTCCTGCTTCTTCTTCCCATTTCTGGTTCCCCTGTTCTGCTTCTTCTTCCCATTTCTGGTTCTTCATCTTCATCAGCATCTTTGTTCGTCTGCTTCTTTGGAATTCAACTCTTAAGTTCGTCTGCTTCTTTGGAACTCGAGTCTTTACGACTCGAGTTCCATGTGGTAAAAGCTTGTCCATCTCAGCAATCAGAAATCGAGATGTTATTTTCCTCATTTCTTCCCAGTTCTTGCTAACTAATTATATAGTGTGGCAAACTCCCGCTAGTCTCCAGATATCCCCAAAATTGAACTAGTATAGTACAACCCCCAACTCAGGATTGTCTGTCCTATGCTGCCTTTCCCTAGAGATAATCTCCATTAAGGATCACCACCCAGCAGATCAAAATATTTGTATTAGTTGAAGCAAAATTCCAACAAATGCATGATTAAATGAGTGAATGTAATGATTCTAAAATATTTTCAAAGTTCTTTATTTATAGCAGTCAACACAATATTAATTATTTACACACTTTAGGAAGCTTAATTGATGATACTATCAAGACAGTACAACATAATAGAGCAGCATCATCATAATTCCCTACAAGCACTTATCATCTATCATTTGGCTAATGGTTGGGACCCAGAAGAGAAAGAAGAAAAGTCCTGTAATGGCCTGATGTTTCCAAGTGGACTGCATCATTCAATGTCTTCTTGTATTTCTTCAGGTATTCAGCTTTTTTGTACTGCATATCAATCTCAGTCCTTGTCACAATTACCCTTATAAGGGTGGTGTAATCAGTCCCCAATCCCTTCATACCCTTACGCAACACCTGCAAAATTTCAGAGGTGTTAGGACGCATCCATGTCAATTTTATGACAATAATAAAAATGGTATACATGTCCCTGAGTACCATAATCCCACATCAGTAAAAGTGTATCTGGCCCTGTTGTTCAGAGAAACTAGAGATATGGTCCATACGGGAAACAGAGAGAATAGTTTGACTAAGCATAATTTCATTCATATCAATTTTAGTATCAGGATAGTGGATATGGTCATAAATCAATGAGTTAGGTCCACTTTTTTTCTATTGGTTTCTAATCTTTACAATGGAAGAACTTGTAATTTATTGGAATAACGTGAGGGATATTTGGCAGCTCTAACTAAAACGAAATTATGCGAAAGCTTTATAGAATTATCATGAAGCTGTCCAACTACAAATTGATCCATGAATATGTACTATAACATGGGCCTTATCCATACAAGGAACGGAGAACATACGAAAGCTTTGGAATATTATTTTAGGGCGCTAGAACGAAACCCGTTCTTACCACAAGCTTTTAATAATATGCCTTCAAAAACCAAACTAATTTCCACTGGTTTTTACATAAGAAATGGATTTTTTTCAATTAAGGAAATTATTCCGAGCTACTATTCTTCAAATTTAGAGTAGTTAACAGTACTAAAATCATCCAACATATAGGGATACACATGTACTAGATAACTCTACTATTGCACTGTTTATTTTCCACAAAATGATGTCTACTGCAATGATAAAACCTGAATAGCAAAAAGTACTATTTACCTTGCCTTCTTAGCAAGAAACTACCAGTTTGTGAAATTATTATTATGTCAAACTTATACATTGTAACAAATTCACCAAAGAGAAACAACAATTAAACCCAGAACGTGGGATGATACCTTAGCAAAGTAACTTGCTGGATTCTCTAAGCAGCTTCAAATTGTCAAGATAGCATATTCAAAAAGCCCCGATGTCTCGCCCATTATTGCCTAAATTTCAAGATTGAATAAGCACTTCTTTCCTTCAGGCAAAAGATCTTTTTTTTTTAAAAAAAAAAGAAGCAAAAATATAAGATTTTTCAGAAAAAAATATATACCTTTTTAAGTGAATTTCCAAACATGTCATGGTACACAGAAATAATAGCAGCCAATTGTGCCCTGCTTCGTTCACAGAATATGTGGATAAAAGTCTTCTCATCAGTTCCCAATTTCTTTTCCCTGCTTTAAAAAGAGCCTTTGAATCCATTGCAACTATTACTCTGCCAAATTCCAAGCCTTCGTAACGGGGTGTACTTACATATGCAAGCAAGAGCTACATCAAATATTTTGCATTAAGATATCGATGACTTTATTTCCTCTCATATTCTAAAAAGGGATATTATAAAATTCGAAATTTAGACATTGAAATGTCAATCACAACACAGTTTCAGATTGAACATCTCATTATTACAAACCATGAATCAAGCCACCCATCATATAACAGATATTAGATACATACTACCATACTATAAGTCAGTAATGTTGTTATAATTGCCCCTAGCACTCCTAAAGCTTGAAGTGCAAAACCCAGAAGGCAAGGAGCATTCAATGAAGGCATTTTTGCCCCTTTTTGGAAAATCCCAAAGCCCAAAAAAGTGTGCGCTTATTTCTTTCTTTCATTTTTTTTTTCCCATAAACCCTTTCAATTAGTCGCTACATTTAAGTATTTTAGTCATTTTTTGGTTAAGCCATGTTTTAGTTGCTACATTTTAGTGCTTGATGATCTCTAACTTTTGGTCATAAATTGGTTAAGCCATGACCCATGTACTTCATTTTGATCATTACTATTATAGCTGTCCAAATTTTGTAAAACACAGACAATTTTTTCAAATTTACTATATAGAAAATAGAAGAATTGAAATAGCCATTGTTGGATTTAAAATTTGAAGTGACAACCTTTGTGCAATTGCACCACTCCAACCATTTGATCTAATAGGCTACATATTACTATTTAAAATTTTAAAACTTATTTTTTTATTGTATATTATAAATATTACTACGTATTAGAAAAAGTAGTTAAATACTTCAAAAATGTACTTCAAACAAGGCTGCGCTTGCACTTTCTGTGCAAGCTTTAAGAGGATTTTGTGCTTAAGCGCGTCTAAAGCTTCTAACAAGACTCATCAGTCGTCAATCATTCCAAATTCCAATTTTCTGTCTCATCTGCAGCTCTGCAAGTCAAGTCACAACAAAGAATGCATCCATTTCAAGATTCAGCAACAGATGCAATATATGACTTTATTATTGACCTATTTCTGACTTTTGAGAGCCTCATCTTCAATGTACATAGCAATTGCTTAGGGCCATCATACACAGATCTTACAGTATGACATAAAGCCATGTAACATTCAATTATACATAAATCAATTTCAATATCTGTTGGTCAGTTCCAGGGCTTTATAAATATACCTTTAAACCTTCCACAAAAATATCATATCACAAACTAAGACTATATAAGTAATATGAAGACGTACACTATTCAGCAGTTTAGAGCATCCTTTTCTTGCAATACATGGTGCCAGATCATCTAGCCAGTATAAAGTTGCAGTTACATACAGGTAGATATGAGCAGATTCCATGTCAACACATAGAAATTACATGGCATCAACACATTATGAAGCCCCTCTCCCCAAACACACACACACACACACACCAAAAAAAAAAAAGGAAAGGGAAAAATTAATCATGAACGTCCTTAAGTAAAAGTGAGAACATCGAAATGTCTCTCAAACATGGAAACTAATATTAAGCAATGCTAAAGAAAAATTGAAAAATGCATAGAGAAAAAGTTACCTTTTTATGATCTCCAGAGGCTTGCATTTCAATATCATGTTCAAGGGGAACCCCAAATCTAGAATGATATAGTTGTTTACAAAACAATCATTTCATTTATTTACTTCCCCTAGTCTCCATTTGGTTGAAAGAAGAGGAAGAAAAAAATTTTAAAGCTTCATATATATATATATATATATATATTTAAATTAAAAGAATCAAATCAAGTAACAGTCAACAATGTCACTAAGTCTTTAGTGTATTTTTTATCTGCTGGGAAAAAATCCAAAGACTAAAGGTAGAAAATCCCCATGAAGCTTTATAAATAATATGGATTCGTGTGGTGCTCAAAGAAAGTATGAGATAACATGGTTCCTAAATATAGAAAATAATCCTTGTCAAATAACAAGTTTTTAGGTCTATAACAACAGAAAGTAGATTGTTCAAAATAAACATTGTTTCAAGACGTTGAAAAATAAGAAAAACATTTCCACAATTGACGGAAAACATTCATTTGTTGTCCTAGTAGTATGTAAAAATAATAAAATAAAATAAAAAATCAAGCATTTATTAGTGTATAGGGTCTTAAATGAGTCATCTCAACAAGAATTCATTTCTCATAAAGCAAGTTTGAAATACTTGCCTCGCTTCATGCGTGCCAGCAACATAAGTGTATACTTACAGGAATTAATAAAAATGGAGATGAGCACATTAGTTTTTTCAATTAATTGAAATTTTTTTGGTAAATTAGTTGAGGGAGACATGGATGACACATATGATATGACATACAGCGAAAACAGGAAAACAAAAACCCAAAAAGTAGAATTAGTCCTTTTGAACCAAATATTATTGATAGGAATGATTTTTTTTTGGGTAGAGGATTTCCAACGTTGTACCAAACAAGTAGTAAAAACATGTTTGTATAGAAATTTCAAAGAGAGAGACAGAGAGTAGTACCCTTGAAAGCACGGTAAATTGCAATAGCGTTGTCTCTGGGGGAGGTTGGAACTGAAGGAATGCCCTTTCTGTTGTGTGTGTTTTGTCTTGTAGTGTTGTGAGGGAAAAAAAAAAAAAACATATGTCGAAATTTAAATGAACAATGAATGTGTGTTTGTGGATAATAGATGTTGATGATGCACAAAAATCGTTAGTGAGTTGATCTTTCACATGCATGCGAAAAGAAGTGTCTGTAGAACAAAAGAGAAGAACTAATCAAAGGGCACCGATGGAGTATCGCCCAAAGACCCTCTGAAGGTTAAGTCAATAATAGAAGAGTCTCTAAGACTCAAGAGTGCAAGAGCTAGAAAGAATTCATGTACCTCAAGAAGGGTAAGGTTTGTGGTTTATATAGTAATAGAGAGCTAACTCGAATCCCTTGATTCGAGGACATTTCCTTGTAGAGAGAAGGGTCCCAAGATACTCAGGATCACCTTTTCATATATAAGAGATCTGATTGCTTGATTGGATCTTTGGTTGTGGTGAGCAGGTAGTTTCCATATAGGGGGGCGCAGACGGGCCTCACATGTCTCGTAGGAAACCCTAGATGACAGGTCGTCCTGACACCGGGGATTGTTGAGCCTAACGATCCTTCAAAGGGTTGTCCCTAGATGGGACTGATCGTTCGTCATGGGTTTGACCATCCCTGTGGGACTGCTCGTCCTTATGGGACTGCTCGTCCCTTAGGGATTGATCACCCCATAGGGACTGGTCATCCCTTAAGGACTGGTCATCCCTTAGGGATTGATTGTCCATCATGGGTTGATCGTTGTTAAGGGATTGATCGCCCTATAGAGACTGGTCTTCCCTTAGGGATTGATCATCCCTCAGGGAGCGATCATCTCCTTAGGGCTGATCCATCCTTTTGACCCTTAGTCGTCCCTTGCCAAGGTAAGTCCAAAATTTTCCTCATCAGATGTGATTTCCTAAATTGTTGAGTCTTCTTAGATGGATTAACTAGTGAGATGCACCTTTTAAATAAATAAAAAATAGTGAGATGCAAGGAGAGAAATAGGGGCCGGCTGAGCATGGATGGCCTATCTGATCAAATCGTGCAACCCAACCCGAACCTAATGGTTTTGGGTGAGTTGGATAGTTTTTGGGTCGAATTTCTGGTCAAATGCTCTGGTCACGGGTTTAACCCGATTAGCCCAATTTTTAATATTTTAAGAGAGAGAGAGAGAGAGAGAGAGAGAGAGAGAGAGAGAGAGAGAAGAAGAAGAAGAAGAAGAAGAAGAAGAAGAAGAAGAAGAATAAAAGAGTTACCACGTTTCCTCAGCCTTGAAGACCTTTTGCTTGCCATCTTTTTTTTTTTTTTTTCCCTTTCAAATTAATGTAAAAGAAGAAGATGATTAGAGGTGGATTTATTTTATATTAAAAAAAAAAACAAACAAACAAAAAGAGGTGGGTTTTGAAAGCTTGGGAAGAGGTAAGGAAGGTTTTGGAATTATTCCATATTTCTAGTTTCTTACTTTTAATGACTTTCACTTATTATGATTATGCCTAGAATTATGATATTATATACTTATATTCCCAATATAATATTCAAAAAATAATTATTCCTAAGATAGATTTCTTTCTTAATTTACTATATTTATTTAAAATTCTTTTTTAGCCATAACCACCTATTGGAATTTTCCTAAAGCAAACCTAATGAAAATTAAAGTTTCTTTTTGGGTTATGTTTTCCTTCATTAAAACTTGATTCTAAATTTGAATCCCATTTTGAATTTGGTCATCCATGACTAATTAGGAATTTTGCAACATACAAGTCAAACATAAAATTCATTAATTTGCACTTATCAATAGGAATGTAATAATTGTATATGCTAATTCAAATTTTTCTAATACAAATTTGTCATTTGAAAAGTCAAGTTTCCTTTTGTGTCATGTCTTCATGTGTGACATATCTAATTTAGTCAAATTTTCATCTAATTAAGTTTCACTAAATAAATAAAATTAATAATAAATATATATTACCATAAAAGCCTCATATATATATATATGATGATGTGAAGAAAATCAGTAGATTGAATGTTTAGGACTTCAAAGGGCTATCAACTGTCTTGTAAGCCAGAAAAGAAAGAACAAATGATCAAGGGTGACTGGGGTTGACCGGCCGGGAACTCTCCGATGCTAAAGTTAGTTTTCTCTCTTAAATTTTGGAGTTCCAACTATTTAGGAAAAATGTTCCAAAACGTACCTCTGCTGGACCCAAATGGATGTTTATATAGTGTGCTACAGAACAGTTATTTAGATTCGTAACTTCTCTTGTATTTTAGGACATCAGAGGATTAAGGGTAACTTCCACAATCGCCATGGGAGTTATATTCCATTATTCTGTAACTACTGTTGGCGGTTAAACTCTCGATTGGAAGTTACAGCGGTGAATCCATGTATTATTCACACCTTGGAACTATAACCCATGGTCAATTGAGTAAGGGAACGATACTCAGAATTTTCCAAGTATCGTAGGTCGTCCATGTGCTTTCTTTTGGAAGACCCTCGTCCATGGATGAGAGGTCTATAGGCGGCCCTGGACGGTCTCGTCCATGGACAACCATGGACGTTCTTTGACCCTTTTTCACAACTACTCATCAATATATATATATTCTATTAAAAAAAAACTATTCTATTTAATTCATTTCATTTAATGTAAATTTAACTATTACCATAAACGTCTAATTTATGAAGACTACTCCTAAAAATCAATTATAGAAAGTATCCAACATAAAAAATAGACTATTCTATTTAGTTCATTTTATTTAATTTATTTTGTCTATACCTAAAAATCTAGTATAGAAAGTATCCAATATATAAAAAAAAAAAAAAAAATAGCACATTCTACTTAATTCATTTTATTTAATAAAAATTTAACTATTACCATTAACATCTAATTTATTTTTGACTATTCCTAAAAATTAATTATAGAAAGTATCCTAAGATTGATCTTTGTTGATTTTTTTTTTTAAATAACAAGGACGAAAAAAAAATTGACCTAAGACCAACTCGAAACCCAACCCAACCATGGGCCAAAATCTTCAGGTTGGGTTGGTTTTATCCCTGGAAACTTCGGGTTAGGTTGCGGGTGGCTAGAAAAGTGACTGAACCAAAAAAAGCTTAGCCCTAAAGAGAACAGTTAATATTATTATTATTTTTATACAACACACAAACAACTTTATTAAGAAAATTCAATAAATATGACAAGGTGCTACGTAAATGTCTCATGAGAGTCCTGCTGCTACCCAATCTTTAAGCCCTCGTTTAGGAGGAGGGAATGGAATAAAGAGAATAATTTTAGAGTATTCTTCCCTTCCCTTGTTTGAGAGTTTTAATGGAGGGAATAGAAAGTCATTTCCCTTATTTAGGAGTTTAATTGGGAGGGAATGGAATGGGTAATAGGGAATACTTATTCCTCTCTATTCCCTTAAAACTTCAAATTTTTGTTCCTCCCGAAATTGAGAGGAATTAGAGGAAATGTAATTAAATTTAATGAATTTTTTGGTAGAACTCCCAAAATACTCCTATATATTCAGTCCTTTATTTTAAAATGGGAGTCTGATAGTAATATTATCATAAAATGATTTCATTCATATCCTCTATGTTACTCTCAAACAAGATTACTTACATTCTATTCACTTGCATTTCTTTCTATTCCTTTATTTTAAAACATCCAAATAAGGGTACTTAATTCAATTTCATTCATTTCTTTTCCATTCCTTTCCCTTGCTTAAATACATTATATTCCATTCAATTCCTTTCGATTCCTATATGATCATTTCATTTCATTCCCTTATACACTCCCAAACAAAACCTTAGTCCTTATTATTTCTTCTTATATTTTCTACTGGTTATCTTATCTTTATTTGAATAGTCCTAGTTGTTTAGATATATAATCTCTATTTGAATAGTTATCTAGAAATTATATCTAGTTATCTTAGGAGATTGTTGCTCTTTAAATAAACATTTATGCCATTAGGCCAGCTGTAGAGGAATTTGCTATTGTACTGGGTTTGTCTACCACCCAAAGGAAGTATTTTATTAATTTACATCTCTGTTCCTATCAACTTGGTATTAGAGCATGGCACAAGGACCAAATTAAGAAATTAGAGAGTGAAATGCAACAGTTGAAAGAGAGCATGCAAAAGATGGCCACAAAGTCCTAATCTCTTGGTTCATCCATGCGTGAAATTAAAGAGATGCTACCCAAATCCCGTGACAAATTAGATTCTCTCTCAACCCCAAAATCAGATGAGTAGAAGACCTCATCACACACTGGAGAGAAATCAGATCAGGCAACTGGATTCAAAACTACAATCCACGGTCAACCACGACCGACCAAGCTGGATTTTCCAAAGTACTCGGGTTATGATCCAACGGTTGGCTTGACCATGTAATGCAATATTTTGATTACCAAGGGACATCTGAAGATCTTAAAGTCACGTTAGCTGCCTTTCATTTGGATGGGGATGTGAACCAATAATGGTAACAGATGAAGAAGGTGTATCGCAAGGAGACTATTGAAATCACTTGGGAAAATTTTTAAAAGGAGTTGCTGGTCTGATTTATGCCAACTAAGGCCGAGGATTTTGATGAGGCTTTGTCTCAAATATATCAAACGGGGACATCTAGGGACTACCAACGAAAGTTGGAGAGACTTGCTAACGGGGTCGATGGTTGGCCTCAAAAGGCATTGCTAGGAGCATTCGTGGGTGGACTGAAGGATGACATTGCTTTAGAAATTCAGATGTTCAAACCAAAAACACTCTCAGAGGCTACTGAGTTAGCTAGAATTAGGATGAGAGTGTGGATAGACAACAATGACAAAACAAGGTAGATCAGCCACAACAAATGAGACAGCCTTGTCAGAACATGGTGCCAATCCAACCAACACACCTAGACCAATGAGTCAACCAAATGAAACTGGAACTACCAAAAAAAATTTCTTCAGAGAAAATGCAACGACAAAGGGAGAAAAGGCTATGCTTCAATTGCAATGAGAAGTTCATATCAAAACATCGTTGTGCAACTTCATAGACCTTTGTCATTGAAGTTAGTCCACATCAAGAATTCATAGAAGGTGGTAGAGATGAGGCTTGGGATGACAAACCTTGTGGGCAAGGTCCAACTTCATGGGAGGGCGAATGACGGGGTACCATGTACATGTCTCATGAGAGTCCTACTGCTACCCAACCTTTAAGAGCCCTTATTTTTTATTCCTATATTTTCTACTAGTTATCTTATCTCTATATAAGTACTCCTAATTATCTAGGCATCTAATCTCTGGTTGAATATTTGAATAATTATCTAGTAATTGTATCTAGTTATCTTAGGAGATTGTTGCTCTTTAAATAAAAGTTTATGGCATTAGTACAAGTGTGGAGGAATTTGCACTTGTACTATGGTTTGTCTTCCACCCAAAGGAATTCTTTTATCAATTTCCATCTTTGTTCCTATCAAGATACATCTTGGAGAAGAGCTTGTTCTATAGAATAAGAATTCTCTTCAATTGAAGTTGTGAAATAATCAATACATAAAGCTTGTTTAGCTAGAATATGAGCAAGAACATTGCCCTTCCTACGGACATGAGATAATCTGACGCAGGACAACCAGAACAAAATTGAAGGAACAATAAAATAAATGGATATGGCCTAGGAGTCAGCACCTAGGCCTTGCTTAGAGTCAGCACCAAGCGGGAAATCACTAGGAGTCAGCACCTAGGGTAGACCTGGAGTCAGCACCAGACCAAAAGAAAGACCAAAAGAAAGACCAAACGGCCATTTTTTTCATTCATCAAAATATCAACTATCTCCTCAAGGAGTACAATAGATTGCTTATAAAGGATTACTAAACCCTAATTTTAATTGGCTAGGAAACCCTAATTGCCTTATTACGAAAATAACCTTGCTTTCAAAATAAAATATTAATAGCCTAATAAACTACCAGGACCTAAAACATAAAAATACAATTGACTTGCAAACATAAATAATACTAAATAAAAATCTTCTTACGTCTCCTGCACCATTCTCCTCTAGTTGGAGAAAACTTGACCTCGAGTTTTAAAGCATTGAAGGATTAGGATGCTGACAAGTAACACTTGCTTCAAGTTTGGAATTACTCGAAGGCGTACAGGGAAAAGAAAAACCTTGAATTCCACCATGTCAAACTCTTCCGGAACGACAAAATCAATGTGTGGAATCAATATAATCTTATCTTGCACCAATGGAAGCACTATGTTATCCACTTTCTCCACTTTGGCCAACTGTTTGTCTTCATGCACCATGGAAGGCTGATCAAAAGTAGATTCATTAGCTTCCAATATCACATCATGGGTACCCTCTAACATAATACTCTTTGTAGACACCATCCCTTTACCTTGCTGCTTTTCAATAGATTCATTTCTTTGCACGCATGTTAAAGCATCACTTGGCGAGGCATGTACGTTTGTGTCAACATTAGGCTTTGGTGTTGCTTGAGGATTCTCCACAACCAAGATATCATCATCAATGTTGTCTTCTATAGGGGCAGCGATAATTTCATTTTGATCAGTTATCCTTGGTTTTTCTATTGAATCAGTTTGAGGCGTCATTTGCTCCATTCGGGCAATTATGTCTTGAACATTTTTCAAGATCCTTTTAGATGACTCCTTTAATTCCTTGGTAGATTGTTCAAAAGTGCACTGAGGACATGAAATAAAATGAGAATTCATCGTATGTGCTTCAACTTGAAAAGTACCACACTGAGATTGGGGTAGATACTTAGCTCGAAAGTATGGTGACAAATACTCATCACAAAGCTTTTCTTTCATATCTTCCCACACACTAATGGCAGGTTCATAGTTTAGATAGCGGAAATATTCAAGCTTTTCCCAAAACCTTTGTGCTCCACCTCTTAACTTCAACTTTGCATACCTAACCTTTTTGTCATCTGCCCAATTTGCTTGCTCAAAGAATTGCTCCATCCCATTCATCCAATAAACAAAATCCCGTGGATTAGTTTTACAACCATCAAAATAAGGTGCTTCGGATATTACCATAATTCTCTAAAATAGTGTTTCAACTTTCAACAGATATTTGGAAGTTGGAATAGGAACCTGGGTTGCTGTGATGTTCTTTGGACAATTGCTGGGGGTAGGCTCTGAAGACTATCCTCTCAAATAGTTGCTGGGACCGGCTGGCTGATAGTTGCTGTGAAATTTTTTTTTTTTTTGGGAAAAAAAAAAAGAAATACACTGGACTTAAAAAAAAAAAGACAACACAGTACTCTCAAAGGAACTACAGCACTAAAAATTTCAGAAACTAGAACTAGAAGCAAAAGAACTAAAGAAGAAGAGAAACGGTGGGGTCATCGACTGGAGTCACCGGCGGAGGCAGCGGCTGGAGTTGTCGTCGGGGTTGGCGGTTGCTCATCTCAGCCTTGACATCGGCGGTGGTCGATCTCCCCAGCGGCGGTGGTAGAGGGTGAGGCGTTGGGCTTCGCGGTAGTGGGTTTTGGTGGCGGCTGGTGGCTGATGGGTGTTGGCAATCGCGGCGGCTGGCGGCTGATGGCTGGGTCTTTCGTGGGCCTCTGCTCCTTCTCCTTTCTTCGTCGTCTCTTTTTTTTTTGGTCATAGCAACGATACCTTTTCTTTTTTTTTTTTCTTTTTTTTGGGTGATATTTTCTGGTTCTTTTCTGCGGTGATGCTTCAACAGATTGGTGTTTGCTCTGATACCAAAACTGACGCAGGACAACCAGAACAAAATTGAAAACAACAGCAAAATAAAGGATATGACCTAAGAGTCAGCACTTAGGCCTTGCTTGGAATCAGCACCAAGCGGGGAACTACTAGGAGTCAGCACCTAGGGTAGACCTGGAGTCAGCACCAGACCAAAAGAAAGACCAAACGACCATTTTTTTCATTCATCAAAATATCAACTATCCCCTCAAGGAGTACAATAGGTTGCTTATAAAGGATTACTAAACCCTAATTTTAATTGGCTAGGAAACCCTAATTGCCTTATTACGAAAATAACCTTGCTTCCAAAATAAAATATTAATAGCCTAATAAACTACCAAGACCTAAAACATAAAAATACAATTGACTTGCAAACATAAATAATACTAAATAAAAATCTTCTTGCGTCTCCTGCACCATAATCTAACGCTACGAAACTCATAAGAAGAAGTTGACCTCCATAAATCATATGAGCAACAAGGCCAAAGCTGGAGAAGAATTGTAGAGAGCTCGAATCAAAAGTAGAGAATCACTTTCCAGCCAAGATCTTGAATCCTGATTTCTCCTATAAAAACCAACCCAAATACAAGGGCTTTAGCTTCAATCTTAACTGCACCAAGAGGAAACCGAAACTTCTTACTCAACCCAGCAATAAATTTTCCTCCATGATCTCTAATGACAACTCCCACACCAGCTTCATTTTTAATCTCAAACACAACCCCATCCACAGTAACCTTATAGGAAGGTCCAATCGGGGGAAACTATTTTGTCTCTAAAACCTGATGATCCTTCACCAAATACTCCATCGCAGTCCAATGCTCTCTTAAATACAACTGACACCAATGTAACACTTGCTAACCATTTTTTCTTTTGCCACCGTCTAAAACATCATTCCCGTTGGTCCAAAGAACCCAAACAATAGTTATTGACATAACAACATCCTCTCCAGACCACTCAGCCTCCATCAACAAATACCAAAGAAAATCAACCAAGTTTTGAGAGCGCACTGAGTGTAAAGACTAAAACAAATTAGATAACTGTCATGTTTCTTAGCCTTAGGACATTCCCAGAAAAATGAACCAAAGATTCAAACTTTAATCCACACCTTCACAAGTATCATCCATGAGAACATGACGATGAACCAAATTTGATTTTGTTGATAGAATATCTCGAGCAGCTCTCCAAGAAAAGTGTCTCACCTTATGAGGGACATTAATCTTCTAAAGCTTCCTAAAATATGAATGCATGCCTCCCCCACAGAGATAGAACCAGCCTAGTCATTCTTGTTAAGGTCCATAGAAATCTTATAAGCACTACTTCTAACTATGAAGAAACCATTGGAAGTCACACCCTAGATTTGTTTATCATCTGGAAACTGATTGCTTAGAGGCATCCCTTCAATAACTTCAGCTTCAAAATTGACGAATTTACTTCTAATCAAATCTAAATTCCAGCACTTATTTGTACTATCAATAAGATCATTCACCAAAGATATCTGTGGAGTTAAACTTCTTAAAGAAATCGCCTTAAAAGAGGAAGAGTTCAGCAGCCATTGATCCCCCTATATTTACTCCTCCCATTTCCCATTCACCATCAAATACCCTTCCTAACAATGTCCTGAGCTGTTCAAATACTCTTTCAAACATACAATGGATTGTTCTCCAAAGTGGCTTGAATGAAATCACAATCCTTAAAATATTTTTCCTTATAAACTCTATAAACTAAAGAATTATGAGCCATTTGCAATCTCCAACCTTGTTTAGCTAGTAAAGCCAAATTAAAAGATTTCAACAACTTTAATCTCATCCCTTCACAAGATTTAGGCACACACATTTTCTTCCAACTTAACCAAGCCCTATTCTTCCCATCTTGTTTTTGTTCCCACCAAAAGTTACATATCATACTAGTCAATTCATCACATACGGAATTAGGAATTTTAAAACAACTCATAGTATACAATGGAATAGCTCATGCTACAGCCTTAATCAAAATATATTTACCAACCTTTGAAAATAATTTTTCTTTCCAACCAGCCAACTTTTTTGCCAACTTCTCATTCACTACATTAAAAGTATTACACTTATTTCTGCCAACCAAAGAGAGAAGTCCAAGATAATTTTCATGCTGCTTAATAATCTGAGCCCCAAATCTTATTTTTATTTCCTCTTGAGTTTCTTTGTCAGTGTTGCTGCTAAAGAACAAGGCAGTTTTTGCTTTATTCAATTTCTGACCAGAAGCATCCTCATACACCTTTAAGACACGATGAAGTTAATTGCAATCATTCATATTAGCCTTAAATAAATAAGGCTATCAAATGCAAAAAAAAAATAGGTGAGAAATACAAAGAGCACCATGGCAAACAACCACACCATCCATAGAACCACAATGAACAAATTTTTTAATAAAAGTAGATAAGCCTTTAGCACACAATAAAAATAAATATGGAGACAATGGGTCCCCTTGGCGAAGACCCCTAGAAGGGATAGCTACCACGGGGGAACCCATTAATCCTAACATCATAAGAAACAAAATAAGTACACTGCATCATCAATTGTCTACACCTAGAATTGAAGCCTAATTTCTCCATAATTATTTTCCAAATAAATCAATTCAACCCTATCATAAGCTTTATTCATATTCAACCTCAATGTCATCTCCCCAATTTTCCCCCTCTCTTTTGGTTATTATGATTGTAGAAACCACATTTTGGACCCCTTACAACTCGAGCCCCCATTCCCTAATGATGCTCGAACTTTAAGGCCCAAGGCCAATTTAGAGCCCAATTAGATATTAAGTCTACTTAAGGAGTGTTAAAATGGAAAATATAACCTTTTAAATGAGCAAAAATCTATTTTTAGAAATAAAATAATCAAAATGGCCCTTGGTCTGCGTACGTGGGTCACGACCTGCGTATGTGAGCCAAAGCATGCGTACACAGGCACATTCCTACGTACGCAATTAGGGTTTCAGAAACATAAGAAAAACGAGTTTTTTGCAATATTGGCTGAGGTTTGGAAAGAATCCCACGTCGTCTGGGAGCCGTTCCAAACTCTATTTTTTACTCTATATAAAGCCTTATATGGTACATTTTCGAAACATATAGAAATCTCACGGAAAAAACCTAAGATTCAATAGAAAATAGTGAATCAAAAGGGAGTTTTTCAAAAAACACCAACAAATCAATTTTATTTGATTGAGACCTTTTCTGAGCCCAATCCTTTTAGTTCAACATTGCTAATCACTTTCTTATTGATTTGTGAATAAATTTGACTAAGGGGAATGGTCAAAATCAAGCTTAGAAAGCTTTTGTTTAAGGTATTGAGTCTAACCTTTCTTTTTTATTTTTCTTCCATTTCTATTTTTCTTTTGTGTTTTAATCTTGGTTTTTGCTTAGTTTATTTTTGTACATGTTTGCTTAGATTAGGCTTTTAGTTCTTGTCATATTTTGTGTATGTTAGGTTGTTATTTTGTTGTTTTAAAGTTTTGCTCTGTTTCTGTCTTTTTAGGTTTTCTAGGCAAGGATCTGCGTACACATGATCTAGCCTGCACACACAAGCTTGATTCTGCGTACGCAAACCTGTTCTAGCCTGTGTGATGCCGTTGTCTAGAAATCTGAATTTTTATTTTGGTTTTGTTTCTACATTCATATGTTTG
Organism: Castanopsis chinensis; assembly: GCA_032878915.1. NCBI lineage: Eukaryota > Viridiplantae > Streptophyta > Magnoliopsida > Fagales > Fagaceae > Castanopsis > Castanopsis chinensis. Next base: position 5,432,551 of record JAVQMG010000108.1, on the reverse strand, counting down.
TTCTGTGTAGCCTCTTTTTTATATGTTTTTAAACCCCTTAAGTCTTTGTTCACCTTTTAACATGCTTGTTTGTCATTAACATTTTTAGATTAGGGTTTTATGTTTGTTTCTTGCCTTGATGTCATGAACATGCATTCACATACCCATTCATGATGCCATAGGTGCTGAAATGCTACAAGGTAAGTAAGGTAAGTCATGCATTCACATAAACATACATGTTGTTTGTTTAATCCTCCTTTGACATATATGTATCGCTTTGTCTATAATATGATTTCCTTGCTATGATGACATGTTTGTTGCCATTCTTGGGTGGCTGCTTTGTTTGATACATGATAGAGTTTCACATGCTAGGGTTTCTTTTGTATTTGGCTTGCTTGCTTTAGGATGATAAGTACATTATTTTGGGATAAAGATGCCATGTTGTATACTTAGATGTATGTTAGTGTGTGTATGTGTGTGTGTGTGTGTGTGTCTATGTGTCTGTGTGTCTGTGTGTGCATGAGTATAGATGCAAGTGTTGAACATGCTTTTAATAAGGTTAAGACATAAGACACATTGATGGGAGGCCAACCTTAGGGTTTGACGATCTTGGGTACGTAATATCTTTCCAAGAGCGTACCTAAATTTCGAATCCATACTCTAGTAGTAAGATCAAAGGGTCATTCCTTGAAAGGATACTATATTCATGGTTCTTTGACCACATAACTAGGTGGCGACTCCCCCCCTTGTGTCCACAATGATGCATCATCTCAAAAGCCACTACAACATTATCCATGATTAATCTTCCATGTAGAAAAGCATTTTTTGGGTCTTAAATAATTTTTGGCAAATTTTTTTTTTAGTCTATTAGCAAGGGTTTGAGAGACAAAGTTGTAAAACATATTACACAAACTTTTTTTTAGAGAATTTCAATCTATGACATCCACTTCTGATGATAGCTTTAGCATCAGACAAAGACACCAATTGGTTAGGACAAGACCACCACAATAGTCGTGGAGAGTAAGCATCCCAAACACTAACCTCAATGTAGCTTGACAACACACAAAGTTATAGAAACCCCGAGACGCAGCTATCTCTTGCGATTTGTAACAGTAAAGAATTCCTCAAGTGTTACGGAACGGTTGACCCACTTAGTTGCCCCCATAACACCTTGGCACCTATGAAGTCCTCCAGGAATTAGGGATCTGACAAATGGATTTGCCCAAGTAATCCGCCAATTGACAATGGAGATGGCTAAAAGGCAACCTCAACCTTCCAATAAAGGCCGCCTCATATAAGCCAACCTTGAGTGGCCAGCTTGTATAACATTTCTGCCCCTTGATAGTCTTCCTTATGGGAATGTCGTCAAGTATTTGGAAATGAGGCCTAAGCTTGCTAAAAACCTCCTTCGTCATGCTCACTAGGAAGACATTGACTAACCATATGCTAGGGAGGATGATTTTTCTGCTAATTTGTCCCGACAGATTGGTTTCCTTCTACTCCTCCAAAGAAGAATTTGCCAATGCCACCCTTTCGGAGACAGACGACTTGTCAAATGTATACTCACATCCCGACGAATGAGACTCCTCATCACCCAATTCCATGCGAGCAGACACAGAATGTTCACTTGTCACTTCACTACTTTCTGACATTCTCTTGCCTACGAGTGACGAATGAAGACTAAGAATCTACTCACTCACTACCAAGCATAAGACCAATGGATGTTTATCAAAACGAAATAAAATAAATAGAAAAGGGGGCAAGGAACTTACGTAGAAATTTGAAGATGCAATAGGTCAATAGAAAGTTCAAACCAAAGAAAGCCAACGAAAGAACGAAGAAAGCCACAAAAGCTAAGGGGTGACAGAAGAAGATCTCTGGATTGAACAAGAAAAAGGGAGAAATGGAAAATGGGAGACTGAGATGGAAATTGAATTATTTATAGGGCGAAGAGGCACTGGAAATGAAGGGACACAACTGTTCGAGTTAACCAACCATGAATCGCCATATGTCTTGTAACTCCTTCAAAAGACCTTTTTACCTTCAAGAAATAACACAAACTCCAAGAATGGATAATTAATGACCAAAAGATTCTTTTTAGATACTCCATAGCCCGACTGATGTCCCGACGAACAACAGAGTAGAGGGCAGCTTATGAGGGCATTTTTGTTTGGACCTATAAAATCTGTTGCCTTTCAGGATGTACGAACTCCACCTGTGGGTCCCATAAGATCATGGACTCGTTGGACTACATGGGATGGATCTTATAAGGCCATAGACCCGTCGAACTATATAGGACGGATCTCGATGAGCTAGTCTTCTTTAGAAACCCTACCACTACCAAGCGACTATCCATATAATTGATGGATCAAAAGGCCTTGACTTATACTGACGAATAGAGGTAGAACCATGCCGACGAGCAATGTAAACCCCATGAACAGGGTAGGCAAAAACCGATAGAAGAAGACATGAGCCCGATGGTTGATTCGTGGGCTTCACAAGCCCTCGTGTGCTCACCACTCATAAATCCCTACATGGAAATAACTTGCACTCTATGCTTAAAGACCATATTCACACGTTTATGTCTTCCTAATATGGGAAGAAAGGCCTTGGGATCTCTAAGCATTAACTATGTATCTTCCACACAAGAAAAAAATCCTATGTTCATGGGATATTGGTTGTTCCTCTGCCACTATAAAAGCACCAACCTCCTCATACGTAAGGTACGCAAAAAATTCCTAGCTCTCACACTATTGAGTTCTTGGTGATCTTTCCTTCATTGACTTAACTTTCAGAAGGTCTTTGGCCGGCACCCCACTAGTGCTCTCTGTGAATTCTTGGTTTTCTTATTCCTCAAGTACCCCATTGGAACACTCGTGGACAATCAGCTCACTAATGATTTTTGTGCATCATCATTAAGCACACAAAAATAGATCAAAATAATTGAAATAAAAAAGACATGGTAAATATGTGTGTGATGTGTGGTAAACCCTAATCTAAAAGCATATTCCACAAATTTGCAATAAACATGCAAAAACAATGTAGTCAATTATTCTTCAAATTTACAATACCATTAAGTTATAGTGTAACTAATTGTTTTTAAGGTATTGCATATTTGTATAATCCTTATCATTTCTATAATCAACATCATCATCACAAAAATTGGCATCAACAATATTGAAATATAATTATCATCAGGACTGAACGCCAAAAAAATGGAGATAAATTAAAATATCCATTCTCGTTAGTAGATAGTACTATTTATAACTCTAGACAAATAATTTGCAAAGGAGATAAAATATATATACACTAGACAAACAAATCATTTTTCCATAACAAAGTATCCCATAGCTTACTTAAAATTTAAAAGTCACACCCCAAAGTTGGTAATTTTCCCCCCTACTTTTATCAAATGAAATGACTTGACACATATATAAACATATTTTAGCAACTTTGATAAAGTTCTACACTATGCCTTTTTTTCTATTTTCTTATTTTCATATTTTGTTCTTTGTTTTTTCAACAATAAGTTAAATTTGATTTATATAACAGCCTAATGTCTCGCATGACATGCATGAAGATGTTGATCAACAACAGGATGGTCTCTATTCAAATGTGCAAGCAAAAGTCTTGGATGCTGTTATTCACACTTTTCACAAGAGATGAAAAGCTTACATTGTTTATCTTGTGTTTAATTCTTTATTCGTGAGACTTTTATCTTTACCTTTACCCTATCAAGATATAGGTACTGATGAAGTATGAATTCTTCTTTCTTAGTTGAACTCCTTGCCAATATAGATAGATAATGTGAAGCAATCAACGGTATGAATCTTGCTAAAAGAATAGATGGACTTGGGGCACATTGGTGTAGTGTGTGACAGAGAGTTTCCGACGATCTAGTCAGAAAGATGAAAGTTCAATCGTAAAAAGAATCAATATAGGCAAAAATTCTCTTATGTATTTGTTGCGTACCTTAATACCTTTATTTGTTCTTCGTGTCCTTTTTATAGATCATATTCCCTATTTATGGGATTTAATGCCCTTCTTAATGACATTGGATCCATTGGCAATAAATGGCGGATGTTAGAGATTTCAATGATCTTCTACCTGTTGGTCCGTCGGTTACGCCTTTGCTTGTCTAGCATGTTAATTGATTATTCATGTCATTATGGGAAACTTGTTTAATGTTCATTGTAACTGTCCATCCCCTGGATGATGGTTGATTTCTTCCTCTTCAGGTACGTTTTTAATTACTTCACGATATTAATATTTTTTCTTGTGTTTGCTTGAGTGATTAGCAATGTTCATGAAATTTGAGGTAAATATATATATATATATATATATATATATATATATATATATATAAGGTATTAAATCTAGGGCTGCAATGAGGGAGAGACAACGATGGGTCTCTTTTTGAATGTGTATGTGAATGTCTTAGATGTTGTGACCCAAACTTTTCAGGGGATATGGAAAAGTTTACTTTGATTATCATATGGCTAATTATTTACTTAGGATACCTTTTTGCTTGTATAGTACGACACATGTAATTATGGTCTATGTATTGTGTGATTCATAAACATGTTCAATATATATTTATGATACAATATTTTTTTTACTCGATATGTATTGGACCCCTTACGACTCGAGCCCCCATTCTCCAATGATGCTCGAACTCTAAGGCCCAATGCCAATTTAGATTCAATTAGATATTAAATTGAATTGAGGAGTGTTAAAATAGAAAATATAACCTTTTAAATGAGCAAAAATCTATTTTTGGAAATAAGATGACCAAAATGGCCCTCGGCCTATGTATGCGAGCCAAAGCATGAGTACGTAGGCACATTCCTGCGTACGTAAATAAGGTTTCAAAAACATAAGAGACGAGAGTTTTCCGTAATGTTGGCTAAGGTTTGGAAAGAATCTCACATTGTCTAGGAGCCGTTCCAAACTCCATTTTTTACTCTATATAAAGCCTTACATGGTACATTTTCGAAACACAGAAATCTTACGGAAAAAACCTAAGATTCACTAGAAAATAGTGAATCAAAAGGGAGTTTTTCAAAAAAACACCCCTAAATCAATTTTATTTGATTGGGACCCTTTTTTATCTCAGTCCTTTTAGTTCAACATTGGTAATCACTTTTTTATTGATTTGTGAATAAATTTGACTAAGGGGAATGGTCAAAATCAAGTTTGGAAAGCTTTTGTTTAAGGTATTGAGTCTAACCTTTCTTTTTTACTTTTCTTCCTTTTTCTGTTTTTCTTTTGTGACTTAATCTTACATGTTTACTTAGATTAGCCCTTTAGTTCTTGTCATATTTTGTGTACGTTAGATTGTTAGTTTGTTGTTTTAAAGTTCTGCTTTGTTTCTGTCTTTTTTTGTTTTCTAGGCAAGGATTTGCGTACACATGATCTAGCCTGCGCACACAAGCTTGATTCTACGTACACAAATCTGTTCTAGTGTGTGTGATGCCGTTGTCTAGAAATCGTAATTTTTTTTTTTTTTTTTGGTTTTGTTTCTACATTCATAAGTTTGTTCTCTGTAGCCTTTTATTTTTTATATGTTTTTAAGCCCTTTAAGCTTGTGTTCACCTTTTAACATGCTTGTTTGTCATTAACATGTTTAGATTAGGGTTTTATGTTTGTTTCTTGCCTTGATGTCATGAACATGCATTCACATACCCATTCATGATGCCATAGGTGCTGAGATACTACAAGGTAGGTAAGGTAAGTCATGCATTCACATAAACATACATGTTGTTTGTTTAATCCTCCTTTGACATATGTGTATCACTTTGTCTATAATATGATTTCCTTGCTATGATGACATGTTTGTTGCCGTTCTTGGGTGGCTACTTTGTTTGATACATGATAGAGTTTCACATGCTAGGGTTTCTTTTGTATTTGGCTCGCTTGCTTAAGGATGATAAGTACGTTATTTTGGGATAAAGATGCCATGTTGTATACTTAGATGTATGTTAGTGTGCGTGCGTGCGTGCGTGTGTGTGTGAGTATAGATGCAAGTTTTGAACATGCTTTTAATAAGGTTAGGACATAAGACACAATGATGGGAGGCCAACATTAGGGTTTGGCAATCTTGGGTGTGTAACACTTTTCCAAGAGCATACCTAAACTTCAAACCCATACTCTGGTAGTAAGATCAAAAGGTCATTCCTCGAAAGGACGCTATATTCATAGTTCCTTGACCACATAACTAGGTGGCGACTCCCCCCTTTGTGTCCACAATGATGCATCATCTCAAAAGCCACTACAACATTATCCATGATTAATCTTCCATGTAGAAAAGCATTTTTTGGGTCTTCAATAATTTTTGGCAAATTTTTTTTGAGTCTTTTAGCATGGGTTTTAGAGATAAAGCTGTAAATCACATTACACAAACTTTTTTTTTAGAGAGTTTCAACCTATGGCATCTGCTCTTGATAATAGCTCTATCATCAGACAAAGACACCAATCGGTTGGGACGAGACCACCACAGTAGGCGTGGAGAGTATCAACTATTAAGGGTGACGAGCCTCTTCCAGGACCTTTGCGTGTATGGGATGTCCAATAAGCGCCTGAGGAAATCTTCTTGTCCAAGGGTAATTGTTGGCAATTCTTTAGCTAAAAATAACATAGAGCATGTTAGTTCGATGAAAATAAAAAACCGACGAACCAATAAGAGCGACGGACGACCTACCAGACTTATTCAAAATTCCCCAGGCATGATCATAAAAATCGCCTATGGTGTCCTACTCGTCGGGTTTGCACACCTATTTAATCCCTTGGATAAAGAAAAATCTACTTTTCCACGTATGGTTGGAGTCAAGCATCCCAGACACTAACCTCAAGGTAGCTTGACAACACACAAAGTTATAGAAACCTTGAGACGCGGCTATCTCTTGTGATTTGTAACAATAAAAGAATTCCTCAAGTGTTATGGAACGGTTGACCCACTTAGTTGCCCACATAACACCTTGGCACCTATGAAGTCCTCCAGGAATTAGGGGTTATATGAGAGATGGATTTTCCCAAATAATCTGCCAATTGATGATGGAAATGGCTAAGAGGCAACCTTTACCTCACAAAAAAGGCCGCCTCATATAAGCCAACCTCGGGTGGCCAGCTTGTATAACATTTCTCCCCCTTGACAGTCTTCCTTATGGGAATGTCGTCGGGTATCTAGAAATGAGGCCTAAGCTTGCTAAAAACCTCCTTCGTCATGCTCACTAGGAAGACATTGACTAACCATATGCTAGGGAGGATGATTTTCCTGCTAATTTGTCCTGACAGATTGGTTTCCTTCTACTCCTCCAAAGGAGAATCTGCCAATGCCACCCTCTCGGAGATGGACGGCTCGTCAGATGTATACTCACGTCTCGACAAATGAGACTCCTTATCACCCGATTCCATTCGAGCAGACACAGAATGTTCACTTGTCACTTCACTACTTTATGATATTCTCTTGCCTACGAGCGACAAGTGAAAACTAAGAATCTACTCACTCACTACCAAGCATAAGACCAACGGATGTTTATCAAAATGAAATAAAATAAATAGAAAAGGGGGCAAGGAACTTATATAGAAATCCAAAGATGAGATAGGTCAATAAAGAGTTCAAACCAAAGAAAGCCAACGAAAGAACGAAGAGAGCCACGAAAGTTAGGGGGCGACAGGAGAAGATCTCTAGATTGAACAAGAAAAAGGGAGAAATGGAAAATGGGAGACTGAGATGGGAATTGAACTATTTATAAGGCGAAAAGGCACTAGAAACGAAGGGACGCAACTATTTGAATTAACCAACCATGAATCGCCATGTGTCTTGTAACTCCTACAAAAGACCTTTTTACCTCCAAGAAATAACACAAACTCCAAGAACAGCTAATTAATGACCAAAAGATTCTTTTTAGATAATTCATAGCCAGTCTGATGTCCCGACGAACAACAGAGTAGGGGGCAGCTGATGAGGGCATTTTTGTTTGGACCTATAAAACCTGCTGCCCTTCAGGATGTACGAACTCCACCTATGGGTACCATATGGTCATGGACTTGTTGGACTACATGGGATGGATCCTATAGGTCATAGACTCGTCGAACTACATAGGACGGATCCCAACGAGCCAGCCTTCCTTTAGAAACCCTACCACTACCAAGCGACTATCCATATAACCGATGGATTAAAAGGCCTTGACTCATACTAAAGAATAGAAGTAGAACCATGCCAACAAGCAATGACAAACCCCACGAACAGGGTAGGCAAAAACCGGTAGATGAAGACATGAGCTCAATGGTCGATCTGTGGGCTTCATAAGCCCTTGTGTGCTCACCACTCATAAATCCGTACATGGAAATAACTTGCACACTATGCTCACACGTTTATGTCTTCCTAATATGGGAAGAAAGGCCCTGGGATATCTAAGCATTAACTATGTATCTTCCACACAAGAAAAAATCCAATATTCATGGGATCTTGGTTGTTCCTCTGCTACTATAAAAGCACCAACCTCCTTATACCTAACTCTCACACTATTGAGTTCTTGGTGATCTTTCTTCATTGACTTAACCTTCAGAAGGTTTTTGGCCGGCACCCCACTAGTGCTCTCTATGGGTTCTTGGTTTTCTTGTTCCTCAAGTACCCCATTGGAACACTCGTGGACAATCAGCTCACTAATGATTTTTGTGCATCATAATTAAGTATGCAAAGATAGATCAAAATAATTGAAATAAAAAAGACATGGTAAATTTGTGTGTGATGTGCAATAAAACCTAATCTAAGAGCATATTCCACAAATTTGCAATAAACACACAAAAACAATGTAGTCAACAACTCTACAAATTTACAATACCATTAAGTTATAGTGTAACTAATTGTTTTTAAGGTATTGCATATTTGTATAATCCTTATCATTTCTATAATCAACATCATCATCAAAAAAATTGGCATCAACAATATTGAAGTTGAGTTATCATCAGGACCGAATGCCAAAAAAATTGAGATAAATTAAAATATCCATTCTCATTAGTAGATAGTACTATATATAACTCTAGACAAATAATTTGCAAAGGAGATAAAATATATATACACTAGACAAACAAATCATTTTTCCAAAACAAAGTATCCCACAGCTTACTTAAAACTTAAAAGTCACACCCCAAAGTTGGTATTTTTCCCCCTTATTTTTATCAAATGAAATGACTTGACACATATATAAACATATTTTAGCAACTTTGATAAAGTTCTACACTATATCTTTTTATCTATTTTCTTATTTTCATATTTTGCTCTTTGTTTTTTCAACAATAAGTTAAATTTGATTTATATAACAGCCTAATGTCTCGCATGATATGCATGAAGATGTTGATCAACAACGGGATGGTCTCTATTCAAATGTGCAAGCAAAAGTCTTAGATGCTGTTATTCACACTTTTCACAAAAGATGAAAAGCTTACATTGTTTATCCTGTGTTTAATTTTTTATTTGTGAGACTTTTAGCTTTACCTTTACCCTATCAAGATATAGGTACTAATGAAGTATGAATTCGTCTTTCTCAATTGAACTCCTTGCCAATACAGATGGATAATGTGAAGCAATCAGCGGTATGAATCCTGCTAAAAGAATAGGTGGACTTGGGGCACACTGGTGTGGTGTGTAACAAAGAGTTTCCGAAACAAAGAGTTTCCGACAATCTAGTCAGAAAGATGAAAGTTCAATCATAAAAAGAATCAATATAGGCTAAAATTCTCTTGTGTATTTGTTGCATACCTTAATACCTTTGTCTGTTCTTCGTGTCCTCTTTATAGATCATATTCCCTATTTATGGGATTTAATGCCCTTCTTAATGACATTGGATCCATTGGCAATAAATGGCAGGATGTTAGAGATTTCAATGATTTTCTACCTGTTGGTCCGTTGGTTATGCCTTTGCTTGTCTAGCATGTTAATTGATTATCCATGTCATTATGGGAAACTTGTTTAATGTTCATTCTAACTGTCCATCCTCTGGACGATGGTTGATTTCTTCCTCTTCAGGTATGTTTTTAATTACTTCACGATATTAATATTTTTTCTTGTGTTTGCTTGAGTTATTATCAATGTTCATGAAATTTGAGGTAATATATATATATATATATATTAAATCTAGGGATGCAATGAGGGAGAGACAACAATGGGTCTCTTTTTGAATGTGTATGTGAATGTCTTAGATGTTGTGACCCAAACTTTTCACAGGATATGGAAAAGTTTACTTTGATTATCATATGGCTAATTATTTACTTAGGATACCTTTTTACTTGTATAGTACGACACATATAATTTATGGTTTATGTATCGTGCGATTTATAAACATGTTTAATATATATTTATGATACAATATTTTTTTTATTCGTATCATGTATCGAATGGTATTGACAACTATGCCACTTATTAATCGACCCAACTATTTAGGTTACACACCTTCACCATTTTCATTTAGGAGATTTTTCTTCTTTCCAATTAAAAAACACCACTTTTGTTTTTATCCATATTCAATTAAAAATGATAATCTTTATGAACCTTTTCTATTCCTTTTTTCCCTTTCAACTAGCAATATAAATGTCAAAGAGAACATATTACTTAATCTGTAATAACCCAACTTCAAAGAATTCGCAAAAGGAAAAATGAAAAGATTAAATGAAAAAAATAATAGTCCTTTGAGCACACAAAATGTAGGGTGTACCCACATCTGCGGCTTCACATGCAAGCCATGGTGGTTACAGGACCACCCTGACTTACAAAAAAATGCATATATACACTTGTCAAAAAATTGTTATATGTTAAACTAACCTATTGTGGCCACTCTAATAAAAATGTTAAACAACCTGACTTGAGAATTAAAAGATTTGGGTTCAACAAAAATAAAAATAATGTTATATTTACAAAAATTTTACAATACTTTTACAACAAATCCAATGTGGTAAATTGTTACTAATTCTAATTTAGGCCTAATAATGATATTCTTTTTTTGCTCACTAATAACAACTTTTTGCATAAAATTTATTGTAAAAGTGTTGTGGACGCTCCAAAATTAGTTCTTCCCCATTCCCCCCCCCCCCCCCCAAATAATCCTTAATCCCTTTTATAAAATTAAAAAGAAAAGACTTAAATAACAACAATAAATATTAGCCCAAATAACAACAAACATAAACCAAACAAAAATAAGACAAGACATGACCAAATAACATCAAGTGATCAAATTATTTAACAAAAAGCATATTATAAAACAAAAAGATAAAAATCACTAAATATGCAAATTTGTAGCTCGTTCAATTTATTCAGTAAAATAATTTCTCATTTTTCCCTAAAAAATGGTACCAAGAAAAATATTGTAGTTGTCAGTTCTCTTTAATAGTGAGGATAATTATATTCTTTTTGACTTTCCAGTAGCAACAATTTTGCTCTTCTTAGCGACTCAACTCATAGTTATAGCAAATATTCAAATTATCACTTTATTAGATTTTGTATAATTTAAATTTCTTAGTATCATCCTAAAAAGAATTCCTGCAACAATATTTGCTTAACCGGAGTCTCTCTCGTTGAAAAAGTATTTTGTGGGATAGCAACCGGCATCTCCAACCATTCTAAATTTTTACGTAGGCTGCCAATATTGTTCCCTACGTGCCTGATACACTCCTATTCCAAAGATCCAGCTTTGCACAACAATGTTTTCATACATTGAGGGATCGTTTGATATGACATTTTAAATAATAGTTTTTAGTTTTTAAACAATATTACATGTATTTTTATACATTTTTTTACTTATATGTATTTTCAAAAAATATAAATAACGTTACTAAAACAACAATATCAAACAACCCTTGAATAATTGGAAATTCAAAGTCAAGCAACAAATTATTAATTACTATCTTAATTTGGGGTTAAAAACATTATTATAGGTCGGCTAGTGGGCTTTCAACCAAAGCCGACTTGGGCTTGTGGCTTGCAATTAAAGCCATGCCATACCATACGCAACAAATGGGTTGGGTTTGAACTTTGATCCGAAGCCGCAAAGGGTAAAAATGAGAAATAAATAGATATAGGAATAGGGCTAAAAGAAACAACACGTGAGTGTGAGATCACCTATTTATTCGTCATCATAAAAAATAAAATTTTCTGATCTCATCTGAAATCTCCTTTTTCTTATTCTGAACGAAACGACAACCCAGCTTCTACCAGGTATGATTGTATGTGTCATAGAATTAATCTTAATAAGGATGAATTAATCTCCTTTGTCTTTTTATTATTTAAAGACGGATTTTATTTCTTCCTTAATAAGGATGAATTAATCTTAATTTGCCATTGCAGAATGGCTATGGCGGCCGCTACTGCTGAAAGGGATGTCCTTGTCCCGAGCCTGGAAGAAAAGCACGAGGACCCACCAAAGAAGAAGCAGGAGAAGACAGACGTAGAAAAACAAGAAAAAGAAGACGTCCCCTATCGCGAGAAAGCTGGCTTACCTTTGGATGACGATGACGATGACGATTGTTTTCCTGGTGAGCTCCCTGAGATGACCCGTGCAGAATGTGCTTTGTATTGTCAACAGGTTAATGAGAGCGGGGTAAGCAATCATCGGATATAGTGAGTTTGTGCGTGATGATGCTCCCATGAATCTTGTCTCATTTGTCTCTCTTTCTGATTCGCAGGGCTTTGATGTTGACGACTTCTCCCACTCTTTCGCATGCGGTAGAATTGAGACGATGGGATTCGGGGGGGTCATTGATGATGCTGATAAGAAACGACTTGGTGAATATTCTATGGAAGCAATTCACAAGTACAACACTGATGAGGTCTTTTCATAATCAAACCCCTTAATTAGTTACCTTTATTATTATTGTTATTGCTGTTGGATTTATTGTGTCTGGGACAATTTCTTGTAGAAGAAGAACTTTAAATTCAAGGAGGTGGTGAAGGCAAATGCGCAGGTCGTTGGGGGCGTCAGGTATTATATTACCTTCAAGGCTGAGGATACTTCTACTGATACTATTGAAACCTTTCAAACTAAAGTGTGGAGGGGAATTGGATTTGTAGAGGTCACATCTATTAGGGTAAAGCCCATCAAGCAAGGTAATTTCTTTTTCTATGCTCTATCAAATAAGCCTTTGAAACTGCTCCTAAGTCATGCATTAGCCCGGAAAAGCACGATAATGTTTTACGTTTGCAATTTCTTTTTTGTATTAATTTGCTTGATGCATTCTTGAGGTTACAATGCTGAGTTAACTTAGTTGGAGAGGAATGTTTGAAAAGGAACTACTCTCTAATAATACACGTCTTTTAACCTATTGTGCTATTGCTCCTGCTTGACTTATCTAGATTTGTAGCTTCAACCTTTTAGCGTGTGTATCTCCTTTGTTATTTGAATGATTACTTTAAAACTACCCTGTTTTTAAAAGAGCTGTTATCATGCTTTGGAAACTTATTGTGCTTGGACTCATAGTTAGGATGTATTTGAAACCTTGTATACATTTTATTTGGAAGATCTACTTTCTCTTATTTGCTTTTGGATTTTGATGAATTTAGGCTTAACCTCAAAAACTACTAGTTTTTAAAACTTATTCTCGATCAAATTCATGTTATGCCGAGCCACTAAGCCACTTTAGTTGTTATGTTTTGGTTGTCATCTTCAGAACCCTTTAACTAGCTATTGCTGATTTATATTCTCTTACTACTTTTATGTTCATGCACCAAGAGTACTGTTAATTTGAAACCTCGAATTTTGGAACTTCACCAATGTAAATCTTTATCCAACTAAGGATTTTGTGGGGTTTTTTTTTAATTACTTTCCTTATTGATTTATTCATTGGAAGCCTATTTAAAATGGCTTTAGTCAAGATTTAAGGTAGACTTTGATGGTTGGAATTTTGTTCTGGAAATTCTTGAAGTGCTGGGTGTTGATTCCAAGCAAACCTAAGTGCTGATTCAAATGTGCAGCTGTTACTCTCCTTTGAAATACCACATTAAACACAACGGTGTCAAATTCTAAATGTCAAATGTGCCCCGCTGCGACTGTATCTTCAAAATCTTAAGATGCTATCAAAATGAAAATTCCAAATGTCAGATGCCCCAACCAATATATCCATCCAATAAAAAGATCCAGCACCCCTCTAGGCAAAACCCAAACACTCCAAATGATCTAAAGACAAAACACCACAACTAATACACCCTCTCATAGTGAATCAAAAGACGATACACTATCTCGCCACTATTCCAGCACATACAATTCCTGGCCACAATTTAAAAACCTCTTCTCCTCAGGTTGTCACCAATATCTACCCTCACACCGCCATCCAAACATGAAAGGAAACTTGCCTGGGGGCCTTAACCCTCCAAATACTTTTTCAAGGAAAGATGACACAGAAAGACCTCTTAGCACGTTATAGTAAGAATGAATATCAAAACCCCCATTTTTCTTCAATTTCCACCAAACAGAGTCCCCACTCACAGTAGGAGTATTAGACTCCAACATATGAAGAAAATTCAATTCCCAATAATTGAAGTCATCAAGGAATCTCACTTATCACTTTTTAATATGTTTACAGAGTAAATAGCACCACATAGGCTTACATATACTAATATGTTATTGTTTGATCCATGTCTTACCTACATTATTATCTGATTTATTCTCTTGTCTGAATACTTCGTGTCTGGCCAGCAAATGCCTTTTTCTTTTCTTTTTTTCTTGGTTAGAAAATGCAAGCTTATAAATTTTGAATATCTTCGCTTGATTTTATTTTTCATTTGATTTTCAGAAAAAAAAAAAAAAAAAACTGTTTCTCAACAAAGGCTTTATGAGATGCCAGTCTGAACTATGGATCCATAAAACCTATTGTTCTTACTAGATAACTTGGTGATGGACATTTAGTGTGCGTTTGCATAGCGGCAGGCGTGCGCATTTTGCATTTTTTTCCTAGGTCCCACGTACTGTTTATGGACCAGCAAGTACGGAAAAACGCAGCAATAACTTTAAAATTGGGTTTCACGAACATTATTCATAGTTTAGAAATTATTTTGCTACAATGTTTTCAGCAATAAATTTTCAGTTTTCAACAATAAGTGGTATTCAAACAGATCTTTAGCGATGATCTTAGATTTGAAATTATAACTAAAGCTCCCAAGGGGTTGTAAAACTTCAAATTGCACTGTGCTTCTTTGTTGCCTGAGTATGAAGGCTGGGAAAAGAACATTGCTGAAAGCCCGAATAAAGATAAACTTCAAATTGCATGCAAGATGCAAGGAGAAGAAAAGAATCATGACCAAATGCAGCATGGGTGTAACTAATTATTGTGCAAGTGAGTAGGTTTCATTTGCTGATGCAGCAAGATTAGGCCAAGACAGAATCATGATCTGGTCATAGTTAGAATTGATTATTTAGGACTATGGACCAGCTATTCTAATAGCTCAAAAATGGCAAATAAGGCCCTTGACATAGTTTTGTTGTTTGGTGTTTTTGACCTTATTTTTATTATTTGCAGGAAATGAAGACTTGGCAATATGCCATTAGCAAATTTCATGAAGGATTAGGAGTGTTCGCGGTGCGGTATAGCTTTGAGTCATTTTTAGCACTGCATTTTGTGATACAGTTTAGCCAAAATTGCATCTCATTTTTGCAGTCATATGTGCGGTGTGGTGCGGTTTAGAGTTTAGTCAAAACCATAACCACACCGCATCTCATTTTTGCGATCACATGTTCATTGCGGTGTATAAAATGTGGTTTGAAGCTGGTATATTTTCAAATTTTGGGCTTTTCCTGCCCAACTCAAAACTTATTTTTCTTTTTGTTTTTGGCCAAGTTTTAAACTATTGAGCTTTTTTATTATTATTTATTTTGGAATGACTTTCCTAATCAACACTCGCTAGAGTTTTAATTTTTTTTTTTTTTAAACTAGGGTTATTAAACTACTAATAATATATTTAATATTAAAAAATATATATTAATATATAGTGAGAGTGCAGTTTGTGCAATTTTCTTATTATCAAACCATAAACTGCACTACACCATATGGTGCGGTTTTTGTGGTTTGGTGAAAACCTCTAATGAAGATTGTTGGCAGTATTTTTCTATTTAAGTCAAATGGAGGGAAAAAACTTTTTAAGTCTGAATTTAATATTATGTATTGTAAGTTTAGGTTAATATTATGTTTTTGAGACTCTTGTTAAATTATGCATGGATGTTCTACTCGTAGGTTGCCGAATGTGGCCTTTTTCAACAAATGTCAAGCAGAGACAATGCTCCTTCAGTTTCCTTTACTAAAGGGTTAACTTGACAATATTAAGGATGGGGACTGGGACATTGGAACTGCACTTTTCCATTGCGGCTTTGAAGTCGTGTAGTGAGAGTGACCACCACCTCTAGCTCTTTTTGATGCATTGTAGTGCAGCTCGCATCTCAGCAGGACACCCCCAGATCCTTGCTCAAGGCTGCATCAAAGTGACAATAACTAAATATTATAATGAAATCTTAGTTTTAAAGAGAGGACATCTGAATCGTTGATAAAAGTCACTAAGGAAATGGTTTGATTATAAAATCGTAGAATGAATCTTTTGTCCTTTTTTGTTGTTTTTTTTAAGATGGATTTTTTAGGTCCATTTTTATCCAAAATCTCAAAATTTTTGAGATAACTCAGCCACTCCGCGTGTGCTAACTTTCTAAGCACTCCTAGCTTGAAAATTAATTTATTCACTACCTAGGGACCCTCCCCCCAAGGGAATTGTGTTTTACACACTAGTCTTCCTTAGTCTAGTGTTAATTCACATCCCACATTCTCTTAATTCTTAAAGAGAAATCTCGTTTTCTGTTTTACTTTTCTACATGTATATATTGTTCCCATTTGAATTTTCATGTCAATATTTGTTTTTGTTCATAATGAGTAGAATGGTACAGTAGCGTGTTGAAAAAAAAAAAAAAAAATCTTTTAACACATTTGATGAGGAGTGTTTTTTGGTGTTTGGTGTGCCAAATGCTAAAAATTTAGCGCTTGGCACACTTGATGTCAACACTCAAACATGCTAATTTAATTCCTTTATGTTATGATATTATGCTAGATAAGATTTTTATTATGAACATGCATGTTGATTTTTATGAGATCTGATCTTGAATAGCATAATGTTGTGATATTGAATATGTTAGCATAATCATAGATCTAGGATTAATTTGTTTATTAGATTTTAGTTCATAGATCCTTTTTTTTTAGAGAAAAAAAATGAACCTTGATCTGTTTTTCAAGTGTTCCGAAGATTAACTGTTCTAAACCCATTTTCTATACTGCGTGTCTGCGTTATTTTACTACACTAAAATTTGGCACTCCGTTAATTTTCTGCACTATTTTTTGCATTAAAATTCTACACCACTTTGAAAATAATTTTCTGCACTAGCTCGTTTGTAAAACAATTTTCTGTTTTGAATTTAAGTATCACTTTTAGAACTAAAAATCTTAAACTCATTTTCAAGAATGAAACTTAGTTCAAAATCAAACTTTATAATATCTTGTTGTATACTTAAAAACTTTTTAAAAATAAATGTTCTTTTTTAAAACTAGAAATTGTTTTTAAAACCTATTTGAATTGGGATCTATAAATATAGTTTAGTCTCAAATTTAATTCTAGATCTAATAATTTAAACCAATAACAACGAACACTACAAAAACCTAGTGTTATAGCTACATTTTTAAAAAACGGCTGTAGGCCTAAAAACTGTCAATATAGATCTAAACGGCCTATCCCGGCGCTTTCTAGCGTCAGCCAATAAGTGTGAAAATAGCCCTGGGTGACTTACACCAGCGGATTTTAAAACGTCAGTATGAGTCCCAACAATTTTCAAAAAACTATGCATGTAGTTTTAGAAATGCCAGTATTTTTTTTTAATAAAGGCTATAGCAATGGTTTAAAAGCGCCGCTTTAGGTCCTTTTTAAATACAGGCTTTAGCGGTGGTTTAAAAGCATTGCTTTAGGTCTTTTTTTTATACGGGCTTTAGAGGTAATATAAAAGCACCGTAATAGGTTTTTTTAATATTGGCTTTAGCGGCAGTTTAAAAGCACTGCAATAGGTCCCTTAAAAAAAAAGCCAAAAATATTTTTCTTGCATTTTTTTCTCAACCTATTTATAGCTAAACAAAAATCAATATTAAATAAAGGACTAGATCTAGTTTACACACGCAATATAAACCCCACAATAATCAAACATATTCAAATTATCAAATTAATATAATACAATACTAAAATTTCTAGCTATAATAATTGTTATGCCCAATACAAGACATTCCAAATGTCTAGAATGTCATATCAAAGTTGTAAACTATTTAACACATTTAGTGCAACAAGATAAATTAAATAGTCCTCAAACTGAAAAAATAAAAAAATCACAAGCGGCATATTTCCTAATGAGATTCCCTTGATGATTGATTTTGCGTAGCGAGAGAATGGTCACCCACATCATCACCATCCTAAATATAATAAAGACAATGTTGTAAATTCATTTAACAATAACGTTACTAAATAACACAATAGAAATGCAACACATGGCCTTATATAACAATTATCACAACCAAAAGTCAAGTAATCCAATTCCATAACCCATAGAGGTAATTTACCAAACAATTGGCATGCAACTCATAACCTTGTAATTTTTTTTTTTTTTAAAGTGACCTATTATGGCGGTTTTAACACCACCACTATACGTTTTGCCAAAGTTAAGAACTATTACGTCAGTTTTAATATTGCCATAATAGGTGTTTACATTGTAAAGACCTATTATGGTAGTTCAAAACTGCCACAATAGGTCATTAAATTATGGGACATGTTAAAACTTATTGCGGCAGTTTTAAAACCTCCATAATAGGTCATTCAAAAAAAAAAAATCTTAATTTTGTAACCTTATAGCGGTGATTTTAAAACCGTCTTAATAGTTTTTCAATATGAGCAAACCTATAGCGGCAATTCTAAAACTGCCCTAATAGGTCATTTAAAATACAAAAAATAAAAATATTAATTTCAAACCTATAGAGACAGTTTTAAAATCTTTGTAATAGGTCCACAATATAAGCAAACCTATTACAGCGGTTCTAAAACTGTAGTACAAAGTCATTTAAAATACAAAAAAAAAAAAAAATTATATATATATATATATATTAATTTGAAGTCTATGGCGGCGATTGGAAATCGTCGTAATAACTCTACCTATTATGGCAGTTTCTTAAAGCGTCGTAGTAGGCTATTTACAGTAGCAGTTTAAAAAGCATCGGTTTTAAATTGCAGTAATAGGTCAACCTATTGTGGCAGTTTCTTAAGGTGCTATATTGGGTCTCATGTAATGGCGGTTTTCAAAACCGCTGGGAAAAAACGTAACTGTAGAACTAGTTTTTTTTAGTGTCAATACAAAAACTCTATGTAAAACTTTTAATTTTGGAAAAAGAGACTATAACAAGAAAGTAATAACTGATGAAACAATGTAAAGAAACCGAAGTTAAGCTAAGAAATAATAACAATCTAATAGAAAAACTAAAAATTAAAAAAAAAAATGCATGAAATCAAGGATAACATAATTTCTTCAATTCTACAGTAATCCAAGATATCCAGACATTCTTCAAATCTAACTGATACGCATGTTTGTACCTCACAACCAACAACTACAAAATATATTGAATCAAATCATAATTGATTGAGGGAAATCCAAAAACTGTATTGTCATAAAAACGTAAACTTCTTTCCATTTTCTATTATTTTTTCTAGAAAATTTTCATTTTCAATCTAGTTCTCTAACACAAACAAGGAGAATGAGGCAAATAACTAAAAACAATATTAAAAAAAAAAAGGGAAAACATAAGCGTCAAATCAACTAAGGTTCATAATAAAATATTCTCATGAAAGGAAGAAAAAAAAAAAAGAATTTTTGGGAATTTGCTATTTTCAATCTAGTTCTCTAACACAAACAATAGTTAATAAACTATACAAGTAAAGGGGGAAAATAACCAAAAGATAGCATATCATAAACTGAGAAAACATACACATAAAATTAACTAGGGTTCATAAGGTTTAAAAAAAAAAAAAAAACTAGGATTCATAAGTAGTTAAATATTAAATAATATCCTTAGATTCAAGAAATATTAGAAGTAAATATGAAGCAATATCCTTTGTTAGATCCAAAGAATACTAGAAATAGTTAAATATTAAAGTCATGGTGGTACACACTAATGATTTTTAGATGATAGGATACGATACCCTATGAACAAGAGGGTATGCTTTCTCTTCATCTTCTGTCTTGATCGAGAAATGACCAGATCGAAGTATTTTTCCATAGTCATCATCTCCCTAATCTAAGTCCCTGAACTTTAAATCAACAAATAATCCTCTTCCTTCTCGTGCCATACCCAACCACGAGGATGGCATGGGTACCTTTTGGTTCCTCTAAAGGATCCTTGGGCCTTTATAAATTTCCTAAAACCATTAGACAAAGACTAATTAGACAATATCAAAATAATTCCTATATAAACTATACAAACAATGATTATTTACCTCTTTTAATTGTTAAAATTGTTCAAACATATGCACAGATGCAGCCAAAATGTAAAATGCAGCTTGCTTACTAAAAGCAATTTGATCATCATTACTAATTCTCTTAAAACCTTTAATGCTAATTCCTGGCTGGAAAAAATATATATATATATGTAAAAATCCAAAAAAAAATGAACATAAACACAAATATAAATATATGCCCAAATATATATATATATATATATATATATATGTATGTATATATACACATTCCCTTAGTTTTTGGTTTATAGTAGTCTCTTTTTTGTCTTTGAAAAGGATAGTCTTCCTCAGTAGAAATGTCATTGTCCATTATCCACTTAAATGCTCTGTTAATTGAATATGTGTAGCAACCTTTTTTATTAGGTTTCTCGGGATTCAATTCACAACAATCTACCAACTCTTGTGGTGATAATGGAGTTATGATCCTATTGATGTGATTGAGAGTCTATAGAGCTTTTATAGCTCCATTGGCCGCGATTGCCCAACAACAATCTTTAAACAATAAAATAGTAGTTCGTTATAATTTTATTTATTTCGAGCTAAAAATCAAAAGTTAGAAGCATATGAAGAGCTTTGTAAATACTTACTACAAGCACATTGATTTTTAACAAGACTTAGTAGATGACTTCAATCTAATACACTACAAAAAACTGGTTCTATAACAACATTTTTTTTCCTACCAGTTTTAAAAACTGCCACTATAGGAGAACTAATACAGTGCTTTCAGGAACTGCCACAATAGGTTGACCTATTACGGCAATTTAAAACTGATTCTATAAATACTCTATTGCAACGCTTTATAAAGCTGCCATAACAAGTAATGCTATTATGGTGTTTCCAACTGCTGCTATAGGTTTTAAATTAAAAACTTTTTTTTTTTTAGGTTTTAAATGACCTAGTAAGACCTATTATGGCAGTTTTAAAACTGCCTTTATATAGTAAGACCTATTATAACAGTTTCCAACCGCCACTATAGGTTTTAAATTAAATTTTTAAAAAAAATGACCTATTAAGATGGTTTTAAAACTACCAGTATAGGTTTTGCCATAGGTAAGACTTATTATAGCAGCTTTAAAACTACCACTATATAGTAAGACCTACGATTTCCAGCCACCACTATAGATTTTTAATTAAAACTTTTTTTAAATGACCTATTACAACGGTTCAAATTATTCGCTTATTTGAATGACTTATTACAGCAGTTTTAAAACCACCATAAGAACTTGAAATTACAAAATTTTAAGAGAGCCTATTGAGACTGTTTTGAATCGCCACCATAGGTATTCACAATAGAAAGACCTATTACAATAGTTTAAAAACCGTTGCAATTGGATTAAAGTCAAAAAATTGTGTTTACAAAATTCCTCTGTGAAATCATTTGGATTTTAGTAATGCATTAGTGTTATTGTGTTATTTAGTAACATTGTTGTTAAATAAACTTGTAACATTGCCTTTATTATATTTAAGATGGTGATCATATGGGTGACCATTCTTCTACTGTGCAAAATCAATCATCAAGTGAATCTCATCAGGAAATATGCCGCTTGTGGTTTTTTTTTTTTTTTTAGGACTATTTAATTTATCTTGCTGCACTAAATATATTAAATAGTTTGCAGTTTTAATATGACATTCTAGACATTTGGAATGTCTTGTATTGGGTATAACAATTACTATAGTTAGAAATTTTATTGTTGAATTTTACTAATTTGACAGCTTGAATATGTTTGACTGTTGTGGGGTCTATATTACGTGCGAAAACTAGATCTAATCCTTTATTTAATATTGATTTCTGCTTAGCTATGAACAGGTTGAGAAAAAGACTCGTTGTCCTTCTAAAAAAATGTTTTTAGTAATAGTTATCTTATTAATGACAATGCTGTAAATGTAAAAGAATTTCGAAGCAAATGAATAGAATAAATTTATACCATTTGTTTTTAATTTTTTTATTTAGTTATTGACTTAAATTTATATTTTCCATAAATTTATGAAAATTGAGATAAAGAAAATAATTTTTAAAAAATTACAAGAATTTTAAATGGCTTACCCCCATCTTTGTTTTTAAAAATATAGCAAATATCTACATCAATACAAAAACTCTATGTAAAACTTTTACTTTAGGAAAAAGAGGCTATAACAAAAAGTAATAGCTGATGAAACAACACAAAGAAAATGAAGTTAGGCAAAGAAATAATACCAATTTAATGGAAAAACTAAAAACTATAACATAATTTCTTCAAATCTACTGTAATCCAAGATATCCAATCATTCTCTTAGAAACCAAGAATGAATACTACATCTATCTTGATACGCATGTTTGTACCTCACCAATAAAAACTACTAATGATATTTAATCAAATCATTTATGTATTCCTGAAAATTAAGAGCATGTTTGGATATGATTAAAACCAATATGTAAATAAAATTTCAATAAAAAAATATATATAACATTGTATAAATGAGAAAAATATAAATATTTAATAACTTTTTTTAAAAAAAAATTAAATAAAGCCCCTTTCCCACATATTTCCTTTTTTCCATAATTTTTTTTCACTTTCTAGTTTCTTACTACTAAATATATTGAATCAAATCATTTATATGTTCCGGAAAACTAAGAGCATGTTTGGATATGACTACAAATCAATATGTAAATGAAATTTCAATAAATAAATAAACCTATTACATTATATAAATGAGAAAAATAAAAAATATTTTTTAACTTCATTTTTTTTTTTAAAGAATCAAGAGAATTTAAACTTAAAGCCCCCTTTCTCACATATTTCCTTTCTTCCATAAGTTTGTTTCACTTTCTACTTTCTACCTAAAATCTTGTGTTTTAAATAATGTTTATATATATATATATATATATATATATATTTATTTATCATATACTATATAATAAAAGTTGGGCATAGAAGTTGTGATTGTGCCAAGTGACTGCACTAAATTGCAGATTTTTTTTTTTAGAATTTTTAAAAAATTAATATAATTTTTTTGTACTTATCTTCTTCTCCTATACTTTCTAAATTGATAAAAATATTAATTTGATTACACTCCAAACTCTTCATCTAATCCTTTTATTATTATTATTATTATTATATTATTATTATTATTATTATTATTTATAAGTTGATAAAAAATTTTAATTTGATTACAATTCAAACTCTTCATCTAATCATTTTTTATTTAAATTATATTACTACGTGTAAAAAAAAATGCTCTCAAAGTAATAGAGAAAACAAACAGGTCTATTCTTTGTTGTTTTTCTAAATTTATATCTTAATTTATAATTTGTGTTAATTTCTTAATTTTAAATTATGAATAATTTTGACTATATTCTCTATATTGAATGTAAATTGTTGTTTATAGGTTTTTGGTTGTGTAATATTCTTCGGAATAAAAAGAAATAAAAGAGTTTATATAAATTTGGCACAGGGCTAAATAGATAAGCCTAAGAAATGTTTACTAATAATAGTTTTATTAGTAACTTTTTATTAACATGATTTAAAAAAATTGAATAGAGAGATAATTTATTAATGTAATTTAAACTCTACTAAAACTTTTTTAAGGCATTGATTTAAAAAAATTTCAAAGTAATTTTCTAATTATTAACTACTATACGCTAACTTTTAACTACCAAAAACCACAATTGAAATACTAATCTGTATGAGATACCACTTCCAAATATTAATATCTTAGCTACTATATATTAACGCTGACTTTTTTTTATTATAAAAGAAGGGTTTTCTCCCTCTCTGCGAAATAAATGGATTATAACAAGAATTAGCTAGATAGGGATAAGACTACACCGCCTCTTTTTCTATAATTAATATTAAATTCAGATAATTTTTTATACATATACAGACGCTACACGAAGGAATTATAATAAGAATTAGCTAGACAGGAGTAAGACTCACCACCTCTTTTCTACAATAAATATTAAATTCAGATAATTTTTCATATATATACACACACATGTAGTGTGCAACGCACATGACTTAAATTTGGTAGGGTGAACTTACTCAAGTTTCAGTGCATTCTTCCATGCTTTCAAGGACAAAAATTAAATTCTCATGTGAGTCTCTCTACTTCAAATTTTTAAATGTTTAATAATTTAGATTGTTCTTAATTATTGAATTGAGGTTTCACTTAAACATGATTTCAATTATTGTTTTGGATATTTTTTAATTATTAAATTCAAGGGTTTTCTATTTAAATATTTGTAATTAATTGAGCCTTAAAGTTCAATGTATTATTGAAAATCATTATATAAATTTATATATACACATTTTATGATACCTTAGTTTCACACAACATGCATTCATTATGTAATTTAAAAGTAAAATATTCATTTATTTTTATTATTTATTTTAAGCAAATTAATAAAAGAAATTATTTACATATAAATTTTGATTAAGCCGTGCATCACACGAGCATAATACTAGTGTGTATATATATATATATATTTACACACACACACACATACCCACAAAATATAGTTCTACTCTAACTTCTTCAAAAGTTGGCATGTTCTTGTATATAACTATGGTAAAAATAATCCTAAATTTAAAAGTTAATTTTTTTTTTCTTTTTTAAACCAGAAAATGAATTATAATTGGATTACCCATACCACTCACCAAAATTTTTAGAAATGTATTTCACCTTTCATGTCACCTCGTTAAGACGACGCCCATGAATGCATTCAAAGGACGGTACAGGGGTAGAAATGCTGATATAAATGAAAGTGAACACTATGATATTGTGTTCAAACGGAATTTGATGGGCCGAGGTCAAGAGTTTGAAGTATTGATAATTTCATTCAGATTACCTCCCCACTCCAAGAAGGAAAAGAAATAAATTAAAAAAAAAAAAAAAAAAACAATTGAAGATGGAGATTATACATTATAAAGCTTTCTTTATTTGAATCAAGCTAGTGGTACACGTGAGATTCACACATAGCTCTTATTATAAACATTTTTCTTTTATTGGAATTTATTCATGATATTTTCGTAGAATGGTTTTTTTTTTTTTTTTGGGTAATAGGGAATATATAAAAGAAGCAAAACCAATAGCCCTAGGCCAGTATCAGTACATAACCTATCACATCCAAGACATGTAAGGTCATATAATAAAAGCGAGGACAACTCCACAAGAATAGTGTCTAAAGAACAAAAAGTTGTTGGAGATGACTTGCCATTCTTGCAAGTGGGTTGGCACATGCATTTGCTTCCCTAAAGCAGTGATTCAGATTCCAATTGAGAATTTGGTTCATTAAGTTCCTGCAGTCATCAACCAAAGGGGCATAGTCAGTAATAGAGGCACTGCTGCTGTTCAGGAGGTCCACCACTGATTTAACATCAAGTTCTATATCTATTTCAGGCATCTGGAGTTGAATGCAAAGGGAAAGGCCATCCCTTACAGGCCACAGCTCAACATGTAAGCTGTTTGCCCACCCTGCAGAACCCTTTAATCCATCTGCCGTGGTTTTCTTCGTAGAATGATTATGAACAATGTAAATCTGACCATCCAATCTGATACGGCAAAAATCACAATTTTGAAACTCCTCTTCCAGTAGAATGACTCCGATGCGCCTATAATTTATGACTCTCTCAGCCCATGTGGACCATGGTAAAAATTATTAATGGCTCAGCGCCTACCTTGTATGGCCCACAAAGCTCAAAAATCAAGAAATAATTTGGAGCGAAAAAAATAAAATAAAAAATATTAGGGTCAGAATCACGGGGTCACATTAGTTTATTCACCTAGTTGTGACATGAGGATCGAAATTAAGGTGTACAAAAATATGGGGTTGGTGGTTGGGTGGATAGTAGCATTTCCCTATCAGGAAATGTCCATGGAAAATACCCTGCAAGTGGCCCAAATCTTAGACTTGATTTGCTCAAGGTAAAGTATACATAAATATTTTTTGACATCGTATAGTTTAGTAATTCAATTAGGATTAAAAAATTTACTGATTTCTGTGTAATTAATGTAACTTTACAACAGGAAGGCAGCATTTGGTTGGATACTTAATTTTTCATTTTTTTGGATACAATTTGGTTGGATACTTAAAAACTTACCAGATTTTGTTACATTTAAGGCTTCTGAGTTTTTATTGTTCAAGAATTATTTTATGTTATATGGTCTATGCCGTTGATTTGAAATTTAATTTGTAAATTTAAATGGCTAAGGAATATGCTGTTAAAAATATTGAGCTCACATTAGTCCTGCTCACCTGCTAAAAATTTTGGCTTCAACTTAAAGCTATGAGATTCGTGGTTATTTTGTGTAATGTTATGGCCACTGGGCCCGATTATCTAGTGTGTCAGGAATAACATCCTTACAACTCAATAATGCTGAATCTCCTTTTACCTCTCAAACTAAGAACATCATAAAAAATGTATCTTGAAAAGGCTGTCTTCTGCCGAGTCTTTTGATTCATGCCTCCACCTCATCCATATTAGCTTTTTACTGATTCTAGCTTCCTTACATTTAGGATTTGCGCGCTTTGTGTTTGAAGAAAGGAGTTTTTCTGGTGCTTCAAGGAGCTTCTGGCTTCTCAAAGGAACTCATCAAGGTACAATTATTTATAAAATACAAATTTTTAGAATTTATTGGCTTTTTTGAAGGTTTTGTTAACAATTCGAGAACAAAACATGTTCTTATGTAATGTAACTAACGTTGGTGAATGGCTTTGAGGTTGATTAACATCATAGGAGCTTGCTTGACTACTGTATACAGGGTTGTAAAAAGCGGGCCGTCAGAAAGTTCAATGTGAACACTGAAGTGCGAAGGCTTACATGGACTCATTGAACAGCCCCAGTAAAGATTTAGTCTATGTTATGGCATCCGCAAAGGAGGCCATGAAAGCTGTGGTTGCAGAGAAGATGCATCTATTTGGTTCAGCAGGAAAAGCATGATAATTTATACAAATGATGAAAAGGCCGTCAACCCAATCAGCATTATGATGTGGCAATTTATGATATTTCCTTCAATTTGTAAATTTTTGGTTAGAGATATTCAATTTGTAATTTTTTGTGAACGGCCGACTGGGAGGCTAGCAATAAAGCATGATGATTTATATAAATATCAATAATATGGGAGACCCCAATCAGTTTTACGCTGATAAAAAGTCTTGTAACTTAATGATTTTCTTTAGTTATTTTCACGATGAGAATATGGATTCAAATCTCCATAGACCCAAGAAAAAAAATATATACTTTATTTTGTACTACCTGTACATGTTTTCTACTTTGATTTGTGTGTAACTATCTCTATATATACTGATATGCATATATGTGAGCATCCCATTCGGTTATGCAAATTTCCTTTAATTATTTTGTAACATAAATATATATATATATATATATATATATATATATATGTATAAATACTCTTTTTACGCAACTAATTAACAATATATTTGCTATCCCATTTTTCATTTTCGAATACATCATAATACCCAAAAAAAATTATTAAAAAAAAAAAACTATAGAGAGGAGAGAGAATAAAATACACAAAAGTAAGTTTTATGCAAGTCAGTAATTTTTTTTGCCCCCAATATAGGGGTTATTTGTGCACTTTTTGTGAACAATATCATCCATTATGTATTTTTTTTGTGCCTCGCATTTCTAGATGAAAATGCTCTAAATTACAAACATGCCAATTACCGATTTAGGTTCCCATTAAAAAAAATTAACTTATTAGATCTTTCGATGGAACACTTGAGCAATAAGTACAACCTCTATTAATGAAAGGAGGTTTGCATTCGAAAAGGGGTGTGGCTTTTGTCGATTCTTTGCTAGCACATTTGAATCACTACCAAATTTCCACGATGAAAATCCGGTAACATATTGCACTATTTTCATGGCAAAAATCTGGTAGCAATTCAGATTAGGTGCATCGTAGCACACAAAACACTATTTTCACCAAAATTTTCATGGTGAGAATATGGCAAGAAGATGCCACATTTTCAAGGCAAAAATTTGGTAGAGTTTTGCGTTTGGTACGACGCAGCACGCCAATTGGGTTTCACGCCTATGTATACGACATGCATTAATATGGTCGGACTAAGGTATGCCGAGGCTCATCAAAATATGAAACACATGATGCGTGTCGCATAAATGGGAAACCGATGTCACTAACTAACATGAATAAGGGCGATCACACTTGGTAGGTCATGCACCCATAAGTATGCATCTACAACACAAAACTTGAATGCATACCCACACTCTAATGTCAAAAGCATCCATGATTAAGGAGGGGTTGCCTCCCTAACCACTTATGTCCATCACATGAAGTGCATAACTACCTTTACAACATGCAGCATGCACAATATATATCACACATGGAGCGGAAATGAAAATCATGCATTTCCACACCCTGAAAGGTCTGACTAGAGCAAGGTACAGGAAAAGGAACCCTAATCTAGGAAAGTGACTAGAAATGGTTCTAATGGAAATGGCTAAGAGAAAGAGTGGACCACACGGAAAGGCTAAGCCCCCTAATCTACTAAACTATGCCCTTTTTCTTGCATCTTTGAAGTTGCGCAACAAAAAAAAAAAAGGAAGCCAACAAACAAGCAAATTAGCACTTAAGCAAAGGAGAGGAAACATGCTAACAAACAAGCAAAAAAAGAAAGCATGTGAAGAAGCGAGCAAGCATGTGAACAAACGAGCAAACAAAGAGAATGTGTCTTTAGGGGAAAATGTGGGTTTGGATGTGGTGTCCATAGATCCATTAGATTGGATTATGGACAACCCACGTGCCAACAAGCATGGCTCCAAGAAAAGGACTCAAGATCCTATGTGCAAAGACAGGTATGAACCAGCACAGAATTTATGGAGCAATGCTTGAAGACATGAACAACAAGTAAAGACACATGCATAAGCAAGGCAAACAAGTATGTATTGGATGCAACCAATCATATGACAATCGTACAAGATGGCATAAAGCAAGCAAAGGAAGCAACAAAAGGGAGGCAAAGCATGTTATCACACTCAAGGATAAAAGCTAAGCAAGAGAGAGACAAGCATCCAACAAGATAAGATTTCATGTAAGCGGTCACATCCAAACAACCAACAAAAGGGAAAGATGCAACCAAACAAGACGAAAAAGGCACAAAATGTGCAAGCAAACACATACTAGAGGGAAGCATAAAGCATGTGAAGCATGATAAAGATGCAGGAAGCTAGATCTAAACATGCAAGCATAGATCTAAGGGATGAACATAGATCTAAGCATGGGGTATCTAGACATGGCCACACAAGAGATGGATCTAAGAGTAAAAGCAAGGAAGTGCATCCAAACCTTTTATTGAACTTGGGTGTTTGGATGTAGGCCTAAACCAATAGATCTAGATCTACACCCTACCCATGACTCAAAGAAAGAAAACATGGCAAAAAAAAAAA
Organism: Castanopsis chinensis; assembly: GCA_032878915.1. Taxonomy (NCBI): domain Eukaryota; kingdom Viridiplantae; phylum Streptophyta; class Magnoliopsida; order Fagales; family Fagaceae; genus Castanopsis; species Castanopsis chinensis. The sequence goes on along the minus strand of JAVQMG010000108.1, from coordinate 5,402,605 downwards.
TTTATTCAAGCTAAAAGCACTCAAGCATAGGTTGTTTGTGTGGAGGATGAGAGAATCAAAGGTTGTTTGTGTAGATTTAGTATAGAATTTAGGAGAAAAAATGGAGAGAAAAAAACTCCAGAAAACAACTCAAACTGCCCAAAACTCTCCTCTTTTTTTTTTTTTTTTTGAAATCTGGGAGATTTGGGGTTTTTTTTTTACTCCTTGGCTTTCGAGGTGCACTTAGTGTATGCTGTTTGTACCTAGCATGCACTAAGTGCATGCCGATTGCTTTTTACTGACATTAGCAATTTTGGCTCTTTCCCGCTTTTCAGTTTTGACTTTGATAGTCCAGCTAGATGCCTTTTTAGACTATGATGGACTTGATCTTATTAACACTAGAAATGTATGGGTGTTTGGTTTCTAGAACACTTGACCTTTCAAAAATCTGACGGCTAGATAAAAAGTTATTGCTTCAGGAAGCAAGTTGATGTGCTTAGCACGGTTTTCAAGATATCTCAACCGTTTTAACTCCAATTTCGACTTATGAGCAATCGTTGGAAACAGAATTAAATATTCTTCACAATGGCGTTGGGTCTAACCCATTTTGACAATCAAATCAAAATTAGGTTTTCGATTGCTACTAAGAGTCAACCTTAGGTTAAATTTGGTCAAAGTTGATGAAAATCTCCAATTGCCTTGGGTTTGATGTAAAAACATGGGAAAAAAAAAATTTGGTGTGGTTTTGACATTCAGTCAACTCTGGGTTGCCTAAGGGCATTTTGGTTGTTGCACAAATGCATCCAATCTAATTATGGGATGTAATAGGAAAAGAAATGGAATTTGAGATTTTGGATCGGATTATAATAGGTAACCGAACATAATTTGATGAATATAGAACAAGGTAGGTAAAATGGTTTAGAACGACTTTTTATCGTATCGTATTTCAAGAATAAGCCCTCCTTAAAATCATTAAGATGTCCATTTGGAATCAGCTTACTTAGCTGAAACTAAAAATTTTCTGTTAAAAGTATTATAGATAAAGCTAAAAAGTAGTTGAAATAGTATAATGGACCCCTGAATAGTGCCAAAAAAATGGAATGGAACCTATGAATAGTAACAAAAATAAGCTTAATAGTAAAAAAAAGGTGGATTTTTAAGCCAATAGGCCAGGATTTAAGTCTCTAAGAGGGAGTTTTACACACATATATACTTAGATTAGGCTAAAGTAGAATTTCCATTTTGTAAAAACAAAAACAAAAAACATTATAGGTTGGCTAGTGGGCTTTCAACTGAAGCTGACTTGGGCTTTTCGCTTGTAATTAAAACCATACACAACAAATGGGTTGGGTTTGAACCAAAGCCAAAAAGGGTAAAAATATAAAATAAAATAAAGAGAAATAGGAATAAGGATAAAAGAAACAACATGTGAAATCATCTATTCATCATCATAAATAAAAATAAAAAAACTCCTACCTAGGAGGACCGACTAGGTATGTATCATAGAATGAATCTTTTTTCTTTTGTCTTTATTTTATTTTATTTTAAATATGGATTTATTTCTTAGTTAAGGGTCAAAGGATTGCAATTGCAGAATGGCTACGGTGACTGCTACTGCTGATAGTACTAGTTATAGGGAAAGGGATGCCCTTGTCCTGAGGCTGGAAGAAAAGCACCCACCAGAGAAGAAGCAGATGAAAAAGATAGATGAAGGAAAACAAGAAGAAGAAGATGTTCCCTATCACGAGAAAGTTGGCTTACCTTTGGATGACGAAATTCTTAGTGACAATGACGATGACGATGACGATGATGATCTTCAGTGTTTTCTAGGCGAGGCCCCTAAGATGACCCTTACAGAATTGGCTTTGTATTGTCAACAGTTTGATGAGAGCAGGGTAAGCAATCAAATATAGTGAGTTTGAGTTTGTGCATGATGATGCTCATGAATCTTGTCTCACTTGTCTTTGTCTTTCTAATTTGCAGGGCTTTGAAATTGGAAACTTCTTCCACTCTTTTGCATGCAATAGAATTGAGCCGATGAGAATTGGGGGGGTCCTTAATGATGATGATAAGAAACAACTTGGTGGATTTTTTTATGGAAGCAATCCACAAGTACAACACTGATGAGGTCTTTTCATAATCAAACCCCTTTATTATTATTGTTGTTGGCTTCTTTCTTTATTGATTTAACTCATTTTCTTCTTTTTTGTTGTTATTGTGTCCTTGTAGAAGAAGAACCTTAAGTTCAAGGAGGTGGTGAAGGCAAATACAGAGGGCATTGCCATCAAGTATTATTGAAACCTTTCAAACTATAGTGTGGATGGGAATTGGAATTCTAAAGGTCACATCTATTAGGGTAAAGCCCATATCTATCTCTAAGCAAGTTAATTTTTCTTTGCTCCATCAAATAAACCTTTGAAATTGCTCTTAATACTACAAGAAAAAATGCTTATTACAACAATAAAAAATCATTGCGATAACATCAAAGTCATTGCAATAGTTGATGCGAGTTGTTGCAATAAATTTTGAGGTAATAAGTTTGTGCAATAAAAAATTTCATTGCAATAATCACTAGATATTATAATGACAACTTTGATGCAATAATATATATGTTGTTGCAATAAACAATTTATTGCAACGATATATTGACTGTAATAAATAATTATTTCATATTTGTCATTACAATATATTGTAAAATAATTAATATCAAGTTATTGTAATAATATATTCGTTTCAAGTTTGTCATTACAATAGATTATAAAATAATTGATATCAAATTATTACAATGATGTCTTTATTGCAATAAAATATCACTTTGAAGTTTTTGTTCCAATAAACTAAAAAAATAATTGTTATCAATTTATTGTAACGATATCTTTATTTTAACTTATTGCAACAAATTTTCCTATGTAAAAATTTTACTTTAGGAAAAATAGACTATAACAGAAAAGTAACAACTGATAAAACAACACAAAAAACCAAAATTAAGCAAAGAAATAATAACAATTTAATGGAAAAACTTTAAAAAAGAAAAAAAGAAAAAAAGAATGAAACTAAGGATAACATAATTTCTTCAAATCTACAGTAATCCAAGATATCCAGTCATTCCTCAAATCTATATTGATACGCATGTTTGTACCTCACAACCAACAACTACATATATTGAATCAAATCATAACTGATTGAAGGAAACCCAAAAACTGCATTGTCATAAAAAAATAAACTTCTTTCTATTTTCCATTATTTTTTTTTTGGAAAAATTTCATTTTCAAGCTAGTTCTCCAAAACAAACAAGGAGAAAGAGGCAAATAACAAAATACAATATATATATATATATATATAAAAAGAAAAAAAAAGAAGAGAAAACATAAACATCAAATCAACTAAGGTTTATAAAGATATATATTCTCTTGAAAGGGAGAAAAAAGAATTTGTAAGAATTTGCCATTTTCAATTTAGTTCTCCAACACAAACAATAGTTAATAAACCATATAGGGAAAATGAGACAAATAACCAAAAGACAGTGTATCATAAACTAAGATGACATAAGCATAAAATCAACTAAGGTTCATAAGTAGTTAAATATTAAACAATATCCTTTGTTAGATCTAAAGAATATTAGAAGTTAAATATTAAAGTTGTGGTGATATTCATCACACTAATGATTTTTAGATAACAGGATATGATACCTTGTGAACAATAGGGTATACTTTCTCTTCCTTTTCTATCTTGATTAAGACATGACCAGATCGGGTTATTTTTCCATAGCCATCATCTTCCCAATCTAAGCCCCATGAGTTTTTAATCAGCCAATAATCCTCCTTTCTCGTGCCATACCCAACCACGAGGATGGTATAGGTACCTTTTGGTTCCTCTGAAGGATCCTTCAGGCTTTTATAAATTTCTTAAAATCACTAGACAAAGACTAGTTAGACAATATCAAAAGTTCTTACATAAACTATACAAACAAGGATTATTTACCCCCTTTAGTTGTTCAAATTCTTCAAAAACATGCACAACTGCAGCCACAGGGTAAAATGCAACTTGCTTACGAAAAGCAATTTGATCATCATTACTAATTCTCTTAAAACCTTTAATACTAATTCCTTGCCAAAAGAAATAAAATAAAATATTTAAGAAGCCAAATAATGAACATAAACACAAATATAAATATATGCCTAAAAATATATATACATTATCTTAGTTTTTGGCTTACAGTAGTCTCCTCTTTGTCCTTGAAAAAGATAGTACTTCCTCGGTAAAAATGTCATTGTTCATTATTCACTTAAATGCTTTATTAATTGAATATGTGTAGTAACTTTTTTTATCAGGTTTCTTGGGACTCAATTCACAACAATCTATCAACTCTTGTGGTGATAACGGAGTTATAATCCTATTGCTGTGACTGAGAGTCTATAGAGCTTCTATGGCTCTAGTGGCTGCAATGTCTTACAAGAATATTTAAAATAACTTATAGTTTTTGGTTATAATAGAAATTTTAATATATTAGAAAAAAAATAGTTGCAATAACTTAAAATGAAAAAATTGTTGCAATAAATTTATACCAATTATTTTTGCAATTTATTGCAATGAAGTTATCGTTGTAATAATTTGATATTAATTCTTATAAAATCTATTGCAATGTCTCATATGAAATTGCAACGAATATATCACTACACTAATTTGATATCAATTATTTCATAATCTATCGAAATGATAAAATAAAATAATTATCTACTACAATGAAGATATCATTGGAATAATTTAATCCAACTTATTTTGGTTAATTATGTAGTATATTATAATTATATTTATTTCGAGCGAAAAATCAAAAGCTAGAAGAAAATGAAGTGCTTTGTAAATACTTACTACACGTTGATTTCTAACTTGACTTAGTAGATGACTCCAATCCCCTCGCGGCTCTGCCATGAAGAAGTAGAAGATTTTTTTTTTTTTTTTTTTGAGGTAAACAATAGAAACTTTATTGAAAGATAAAAGTATGAAACAATATAAAAGCACTTAACATGGCTCCTAATTTAGTCCTTAAAAAAAACCTAATATGGCTCTACCACTGAGATGAAGTAGAAAGAAGTTCATTTCTTCTTCTTTTTTTTTTTTTTTTTTTTTTTTATGTAAACAATCGAAACTTTATTAAATGAGAAAACTATGAAACAAAGTAACAACACCTAGGGCCTAGGAGAGGAAAAACTTACGCAATTCAGTTGGTCAAAAAGAAGAAGAAGAATTTATATACCTTTAATATGAGGAATATTCAACTTTGCAGCAAAGAAAATTAGTAAAGAAGAAAAAGAATTTAAGTGAAAATTTTTGTCTCAATAATTCAATGTTAGTCAAAGAGTTTCACAAAGTGTGAGTTGTTTTTTGCTGAAAACTGATATGGTGACAAACTGAGGGATCTTTAAGTGAAAATTTTTGTAAGAGAAAATGAGTGAAGAAGAAAAATAATTTAAGTGAAAATTGTTGTGTCAATAATTCAATGGTAGTCAAAGAGTTTCACAAAGTGTGAGTTGCTTTTTGCTGAAAATTGATATGGTGACACACTGAGAGATATCAAAGTTTTCCAACGGAAATATGTTATTTTATTTTTATATAAAAAGTTTCCAATAAGTGGAGGCATGAAAACTAATATGTTGACATTGAGAGATACAAAAGTTTTCTAACGGAAATATGTTTGGTGGTCAAAGAGTTTCACAAAGTGTAACTTCCTTTTTTTTTTGCAGAAAACTAATTAGGTATGATATTTGTCAATAATAACATATTGAGACACTAGAAGATTGTTGAGAAAGAAAGATTCTGGAAGAAAGGTTGTATTCACAAAGTAAAATGAATGGAATGAATTAAGATTACACCCTGATTTGCTATTTATACATCATAGCAATCAGTTACTCAAGCCCTGAAAATTAGGCGAGAATTAAGCTAACTACAAATAGAAAAATAATCTAATAGCTGAAAGGGAAAACAAATAAAGTTACAACACATGTCCATCCAATTGCCTAAATCACGTGCAAGCAACTTAGTTTCATTTAACAATACGACTCCGCTTCACCTCTGTAGTTGCTGCTTTCCTTTGACAGAAAACGATGCCGTTTTCTTTAAACGTTTCTGCAGGTGTCTTGCTTCAGTTTCAGCACTCCCCCTCAAGTTCTGAGCATCTGTTTGTTCAGTAACTTGATCTTGTGAACAAAACTTCAAGGTTTTTGGAACAAAAATATCAATAAGTCCCAACCTTGCTGCTAGTCTAGTGAAAGCAGATATTCCCAAAGCTTTAGTGAATATGTCTGCCACTTGTGAATTGCTAGCAACATGAAAGGTTTTGATCATTCCTTCTTGTATCTTTTCTCTTATCAAGTGGCAATCTACCTCAATGTGTTTTGTTCTCTCATGGAATACCGGATTAGCAGCTATATGAAGTGCTGCTTGATTATCACAGAAAACCATGGCTACTCTTGGATGATGAACTTTCAAATCCTTGAGCAATTGTAAAACCCAAGTTATCTCACAAGCTACTGTGGCCATGGCTCTATATTCAGCCTCTGCTGATGATCTAGAGACTACCCCTTACTTCTTTGACCTCCAAGAAACCAAAGAATCTCCAAGAAACACACTATACCCTGTTAATGACCTCCTGGTATCTGGGCAGCCAGCCCAGTCTGCATCATAAAAGGATTTGATTTGCAAATCTGAACTACTAGAGAAGAAGATCCCTTTACCAGGTGAGGCCTTAATATACTGAAGTACCTTGTTCAATGCTATCATGTGTGGCTCTTTAGGCAATGCAACAAATTGACTCAACCTATGCACTGCATAGGTGATGTCAGGCCTGGTTAATGTTAAATACAAAAGTCTTCCAATGAGTCTTCTATACTCACCTGGATCAGCAAAAGGTGTTCCTTCATACTTGGATAATCTTAGATTTTGCTCCATGGTAAGTTTGCTAGGTTTGCAACCCAAAAAACCTGTGTCCTTGAGTATTTCTAAAGCATATTTCCTTTGATTTAGGCTTATCCCTTTATCAGTTCTAGCCACTTCAAGACCAAGAAAATATCTCAATGATCCCAAATCCTTTAGACCAAATTTCTTGTCAAGAAGCTGTTTCAACTTAGTGACACAATCAAGATCATTACCTATTAGCAAAATGTCATCCACATATACTAACAAGATGGTAAAAGAAGAACCTTGAGAGTGTGTAAAAATAGAATAATCAGTCTTTGATTGCACAAAACCAATGCTTAAAATAGTTGTAGAAAACTTCTCAAACCATTTCCGAGAAGCTTGTTTCAAACCATACAAGCTTTTATTCAACTTGCAAACTAGATTTTGATTCTCCCTCTTGCTGTGAAAGCCAGGTGGTAGGGACATGTAAACTTCTTCAGCTAAGTCACCGTGAAGGAAGACATTGTTTACATCCATTTGATGCAAAAACCAGCCTTTCACAGCAGCCAAGGCCAAAACCATACGAACAGAAACAGATTTTGCAACAGGAGAAAAAGTTTTTGAGTAGTCTAAACCCTCCTTTTGTGTATACCCCTTAGCAACTAGTCTAGCTTTGTATCTCTCAATAGTGCCATCAGAATTATACTTAATCCTATACACCCATTTGCAACCAATTGGAATCTTACCATGAGGCAATGGAGTGAGGGTCCAAGTGTTATTTTGTTCAAGGGCATCAATTTCCTTGTCCATGGCTGCCTGCCACTCAGCAGACTGCACTGCTTGATGAAAGAAAGCAGGCTCTGAAGGGTTGGCAGTAACAGACATAACAAAGGAATAAAAGGTGCTGCCAAGAGACTCATAGCTGAGATGATCTGAAATGTTATAAGGTAATCCTGGAGCAGGTTTAAAGACCACTGCCTTACAAGAGTAATTTGTGAGGTAGGCTGGAGGATTATGTGGTCTAGTAGATCTCCTAGGGCAAAAGGATGGAGATGATATGGGAGCAAGGAAATTATCAGATAAACTAGAGGTGGTGGTGTCAATAGAAGTAATAGGATCTGAAATAGGGTGGAAAGAAGCTGAATTGTCTAAAACAGGTTGTGCAGGAGCTGAATTTTCCAAAATGGGCTGCAAAGTGGATGCTGAAGGAATTGGAATATCAGTTGAGGAATTGGGAGGCAAATAAAAAGATGGAGATGAACAAAAAGGTCCATTATCGGAATTAGAATGGGGAAAATCAAAACATTGAACGGTTGGAAGAGAGGAAGAAGTTTGAGCAAAAGGATATATGTGTTCATAGAAAACAATGTCCCTAGAAATGTGTATGGAATTAGAATCCAAATCTAAAACCTTGTAGCCTTTAATGCCATGAGGATAACCTAAGAAAACACACTTTCGAGCTCTAGAGGCAAATTTGTGTCTCTTGTGAGGTAAAGTAGAAATAAAACATAGACAACCAAAACATCTCAAGTGTTCAAAAGAAGGTGGTTTGTTAAAAAGCATTTCATAAGGGGTTTTGTTATGCAAAAGTTTGGAAGGGGTTCTATTAATCAATTACACTGCAGTCAAAATGCAATCACCCCAATATGATAAAGGAACTTGAGATTGAAGGTGCAAGGCTCTAGCCACATTAAGAATATGTTGATGTTTTCTTTCAGCAATGGCATTTTGCTATGGGGTATCCACACATGATAATTGATGCAAAATACCATTGTTTTTGAAAAAATCCCTCAAGATAAATTCAGTTCCATTATCACTTCTGATACATTTTAATTTTTGACCAAATTGAGTTTCAATCAAAGCAGCAAATTGAGGAATCAAAGTTCCAGTTTCAGATTTATGTTTAAGAAGATACACCCAAGTACATCTAGAAAAATCATCAACAATAGTCAAAAAATACCTGTAACCTTCATTAGTTTCCTTAAAGAAAGTTCCCCAAAGGTCACAATGTACAAGATCAAAAGGAGAGATAGAAACATGTTTACTAGTTGGAAATGAAAGTTTCTTTTGCTTAGCAAAATGACAAATATCACAACACTGTGATTTATTTGTAGGTACAAAAGGTACAAACTTATTTAACATTGATAGTTTTGAAAGAGAAAGATGACCTAAACGAGTGTGCCATAAATCTGAAGAAATGGAAGAGACAGATTGTGCAGCAAAGGCTGAATAAGGAGAAGTTTGAGTAAAGTTTTGCTGCAGCAAGTACAACCCTTTGCTTTCTCTACCCAGACCAATCGTGCTCCAATGAGCCAGGTCCTGGATAAAACAGCAATTTCCAAGAAAAATCAAGCAACAAAAATGAGCTTTTGTGAGCTGACTAACTGAAATCAAGTTAAAACTAAAAGATGGCACACAAAGCACATTGGTGAGTGTGAGTGTAGTGGAAACTTTAACTATTCCTATGTGTGTAAACTTAGCTTGTTCCCCATTTGGCAAAAAAACATAGGTTTGAGAAATAGAAGTTATGGTAGTTAATTGAGCCACTGAATGAACCATGTGATCAGTGGCTCCTGTATCAATGATCCAATCATTAGATTTGAATGCTTTCCTATCTACAAGATGAGTGGAAAAAATAGAATGAGACATATTTGGGGGAATCCAAAAGGGATTACCTGAAAAATTGGGTACAAAGTTACTGGGTGAAGGGTTATCACTAGTAGCAGCCATCACAGTTGCAGCTTGATGGGCAGATGGTACTCCAGAACCTGAAGCAGTATTGTCCTTAAGAACAGATAGATATGATAATAGCTGCTCACATTAAGACTGTGAAATGGGACACTGAGAGGTCTGTGTTGATGGAGCCATGAATTGTGAAGAAAAATTCTGTGGAGTAAAATTCTGTGGAACAAAACTCTGTGGAGAGAAGAAATTCATTGCATCTGACTGCATACCAGGAGCATTAGTAGCATATTGTGCACCACCATAGACATTGCCATTGGGAAAGGGATTTGGTCCTTGAACAATTGAACCATCTGATTGAAATCCAACAGAAACCTGATTTGCCATAGGTCGGTTTCCCCTTGGTTTGTACCCTGGTGGATAACCATGAAGTTTATAGCATTTGTCTGCTATATGACCAGTCAGGCCACAATAAGTACACATAGGCCTCTGCTTCTTTAAATTTCCCCCTTTTCCTCCATGAAAACCTTGACCTTGATTAGGCCTAAAATTGGGATTAAAGCTAGGATTGTAGCTATTATTAGCATACAAAGCAATAGGTTCAGCAATCACATTAACTCCATGACCTATATTTCTTCGTTTTTCTTCTTGCAGAATCAAAGAACATACTTTGTTGATTGAAGGAAGAGGCTCAGCAATCAAGATTTGACTAGTAATATGATCAAAACTATCATTTAATCCCATAAGAGAACGAAAAACATGCTCTTTCTGTTGAGTTTCAACTTGAGTTTTATCAAATCCACAAGTACAAACGCAGGTGCATGCAGCATAAGATTGATAACTAGCAAATTCATCCCAGAGTGTTTTGAACTTTGTGAAATAAGAACTCACCGATAGTTGACCCTGTGTGAGATGCGAAATTTCCTTCTGCAACTCATAGAGCCTAGGTGAACGTCCTTGAGCAAACCGATCTCGCAGATCAATCCATAGTTCACGAGCAGTGTTGATATACCTCACACTTGCCTTAAGGTCTTTGCTAAGGGAATTCACCATCCATGAAAGAACCATGGTGTTACATCTACACCAAGAATTATACAGAGGTGAAGTAACCTCTGGTTTGGAAATCGCTCCATTAACGAAAGCAAATTTGTTCCTTGCACTCAAGGCTAAGAACACAGATCTGGTCCAATCAACATAGTTCTCTGGACCAATCAGAGGTTGGGAAGAAAGAATGATCCCTGGATTCTCAGCAACAGGGAGAAAATATGGATTATTGGCTGATTCATCTGCCATTGAAGAACTTGAAATGTTCTGTGAGGATGATTCTTGTTGTGGAATAGTTTGCGGAAGAATGGTAGGATCGGAAATCTAAGCCATGACTGAAGCTTCAGAGCAAAGAATCACAGAAGACACTTCGCAGAAAAAAAAAATCCGAGAACAACAGAAAATTTCAATCAAAGCTTGAAATAGAGCAACAATGGAGGACAAGAACGAGTTAAGAAATCAGCAAGGCACTGAGTTAACTCGTTGCTCTGATACCATGTTAAGAAAGAAAGATTCTGGAAGAAAGGTTGTATTCACAAAGTAAAATGAATGGAATGAATTAAGATTACACCCTGATTTGCTATTTATACATCATAGCAATCAGTTACTCAAGCCCTGAAAATTAGGCGAGAATTAAGCTAACTACAAACAGAAAAATAATCTAATAGCTGAAAGGGAAAACAAATAAAGTTACAACACGTGTCCATCCAATTGCCTAAATCACATGCAAGCAACTTAGTTTCATTTAACAATACGACTCCGCTTCACCTCTGTAGTTGTTGCTTTCCTTTGACAGAAAACGATGTCGTTTTCTTTAAACGTTTCTGCAGGTGTCTTGCTTCAGTTTCAGCAAAGATACAGTTTTATGTTATTCTATTTTAAATATAAAAGTTTTCAAATAAGTGGAATCGCGAGGGACGCAAACCCCAAAACATCAAAAAGAAAAACTCAACTAAGAAGAAATTAGAAAAAGAAGAAGAAGAAGAATTTAGTACTTTTAATGTGAATGAGTTTCAACTTTCAGTAGCAAAGAAAATGAGTGAAGAACATGGGCATTGTTTCTCGTGAATGTTCCTCCCATAAAGTTTCCCTTCATATTGCCACAGTGGCATACCAGCTGTTCCTGTCAGGTTCTGCTGTAGGCTGGGGCCGGCAAGATGATTCTGGTGTGGTAAAGGTAAGAGCAAGTAATGCCAATTTTTTTATTTAAGTTGAGGAAACATAGTCAATCTAATGTGTCAGGCTAAATTTATGATCAATTGAGTATTTCAAAGACTCAAACAGTAAAGCTTTTGGCTATTTGCTTTTATCAGCAAGAAGCCTTTTGATTTTTGACCTATGGTTCCATCTTACATTGATTGCGTAAGGATTAATACAATATATCAGATTTGGAAAGAGTGTTCCAACTTCCTATTAAAGATGGTCTATTTTGACCCATGCTGTTGTAACTGAATAATTGAAATAGCCTTAATTTCCCACATAATCTGAAGTAAGAAATTATGTTGAGTGACTGATGATAATCTCTTGGTACTCCGATTGGTAGATCATTGAATTTCCTTTTTTCTTTTTCTTTTTCCCTAATAAGATTACGTTATAACTTATTGAAAAATTAAATTAGATTCTAATTGAACCTGTTTCTGGTATGATTTATCTAAATCTTCTTTTGTCCTTTTCCCCCTTCTTTTCTTGGGTCAATTAAATCTCTAACTGCTACCAAATCAAAACCCTACCTTTTCTAGGTTTTTTTGAGCCTGTTATAGTTTCTCCATTGCTTGTTCTTCATTTTTTGTGTCTCTCTGCTAGTTGTGTTTAAAATTTAATTTCAAACTAGAATTTGTTTATGTAATAGCATGAAGAAATCCTTAGATTTCAAGCTTAAATACATTTATAATTGATTAAAACCCTCCATAAATTTGAATACTGAAACTTCTTCTTTTTTCCCTCCTCCTCCAGTTTTCTAACTTTATTAAAATCTTAGTGCACAATGTGGGAAGCTTTTTAATTGTAAAAAGGTGATCTAATAGTTCATAAACAGAAATTGCATGTTTTAATGCAATATTTATATTTCCACAAGTTTATGAGACACTCACAGGTGCTATTGTTGAAGGAAAACTTCCTGTTCCTAAGAAAGAAGTTGTCTTAAAATCTCTTCCATCAGAGTGGCCACTAGATCCCATTGATAACATACAAAGACTAAATAAGAAGAATTTAGTTCAATAGCAAAGAAAATGAGTGAAAAAAAATTTCTCATTCAATAGTAGTCAAAGAGAGTTTCATAAAGTGTGAGTTTCTTTTTTGCTTAAAACGGATCATGTATGATGTGTGGCAATAAGAACATACTGACACACTAAGATATACGGTTCTATATTATTCTATTTTAAATATAAAATTTTTCAAATAAGTGGAGTCGCGCGGGACGCAGGTGGCAAGCCCCAAAACATTAAAAAGAAAAACTCAACCATACAACCCATACATCTACAAAACAAGCCTTACTACATACACACTAAGGGTCCGTTTGGATAGAGCTTATTTTTGCTGAACTGAAAACTGAAACTGAAAACACTGTAGCAAAATAATTTTTTAATGTGTAAGTAATACTGCGGGACCCATTTTTAATAAAAAATTGCTGAAAAAGAATGTGAACAGTGCGCATACAGTACGCGCACTGCCTCTTGTCCCCCAGCAGAACCGAAAAAAAAAAAAAAAAAAAAAAAAAAAAAAAAAAAAAAAACGTGAACGCAGGAAACGTGAATACAGGAAACTTGCTATCCAAACGGGTACTAAGAGATACAGGTCAATGTTATTCTATTTAAAATATAATTATTTTCAAATAAATGGAGATGGGAGAAACAAGTCTCGCTATATACACACACTAAGGGATACTACCTGGGATACCAAGCTCCAATAAGAACATATTGACACACTTACCAATGGGCTATGTTCTCTCTTGATTTGTAATTCTTGGATTCAATATTTTATTATTTAAAGTTTAGATTATAATTTTTCAATTTATTATATAATAAACATAAAAGTTTATCATAAAACATTATCTCAATTCAGAACAAATTATTCATAATTTTAGACCTTAGCATCAACTAAAAGAAAAAAAAAAATAAAGCACAATATAAAAAACAGAAAGCTTAATTGTTCATTGCATACTTAAAAAACATATAATACAAATAAGTTACCATTCTATCCTTACAAAAATTCAAAAATTACAAAACTAAAAACAAATAGGCTTTTTCTATACCTTCCGGTTAGACATGGCAAAACGGGTCAAAATTTTCTGACCCGACCCGACCCGACCGGAAAAATACTCGACCTTAACCCGATTTTTTTGACCCGAAACAAAAACGGGTTGACCCGTGACCCGACCCGAGTTTTTCGTATTTTTTGCGGGTCAACCCGACCCGAACCCGAATCACTTTTTTAAAACTTTTTTTTTTTGGTAAATAGATTCTTCTTCTTTCCTCATCTGATACCGTTGCAAGCATCTTTGCCCTTTAATGCTTTCCACAATCCTTGCTGCACTAACAAAGCACGCATCTTCACACGCCATAAACTAAAATCATTCTTCCCATTGAATTTGTCAATCTCAAATTTTGCTGCCGACGAAACCTTTGTCCAAAAAATTAAAATTAAGACAATAGTAGTTTAATTGTTTATTATGAACTTTAAAGAAACAATTGATACATTTACATATGCAAATTAATTGAAAGATAAAAGGTTGAGCATTCTGTAATGAGTAAAAAAATTTTAATATTAAATAACAAAGTACATGCCAAGATAATATGGTTACAGTAGAGTTAAAAATATAGATTTAAAATTATAGACATGTGTGAGAAACATTTACAAGTGTAAAAATAGTAAAGCCAAAGTATCAAATTAGCATAAATTATGAATGCTTAAACTCATTTTTTAACAATTTATGTCCAAAATAAATTTCTTTTCAAAATAAACTATGATATTTCCTAGAGTGTGTGTTGCTTAACAATGATATGATATTCATAAAAGAAACCATGTATAAATAAGTAAGCAATCCAATTTTAATGTATATCTCAAATTGAAATAGAGTGCCAACCACAATTAATAATAGAATATAAAATTAATTTTCAAGATTGTAAATTGATTAAAACCCTCCATTATTTCTTATATATTTTTATTCTTTATCAAATGAGTTATCCAATAAGTCATTTGTAATTTTGTTTTATATTTTGGAATGTTAATATTGTGTAGAAATAAAACATGTGTATTTGTTTTACTTATGCTTGTGTTATTTTGTTTTAAATAGCAATGTTAAGATTTGTATAATTTTGAAATTATTAAATAAGTATTAATAAGTTTAACTGAATTCATTCTTGATATAAGTGGTGAAGTCAAAATAATACATTTTACATAAAATAATTTGTTGCATAACTTTTCTAATGACAAATACATGTTGTTTTATTTATAAAAAAATTAAAAATAAAAATTTAAAAAATTTAAAAAAAAAAAAAAAAAAAAAAAAAAAAAAAAAGAAGACAAAACGTCATGTGAAAAATACGGGTCAATACGGGTCAACCCGACCCGACCCGCAACCCGATTGACCCGAACCCGTTTTAAACCCGCTTAAGATGACCCGTGACCCGTTTGACCCGCAACCCGATTGACCCGACCCGAACCCGACCCGACCCGCCCGTTTTGCCATGTCTACTTCCGGTACACCCGATAACGGCCAAAATGCCAAAAATCGACTGATATGGCCAGTATTTGAACCGATACAAAACATTGGAGTTTCAGTACTAATGCACGTACCAGTACAATACATATCGGCCAATGCGGTACATCATCCTCTTTCTTGGATGATATGCTATTCTTTAATAAATTTGTAGCTAAGGAACCATTTGATATTATATTTGGGCTTAAGTTATTTTAGTACAAAATTAGAAACATATGGATCTAGGTCAACTTTGTGATTAGCTTTCTAATCTTTCATTAAAAAATAATAATAACAACTTTGTGCATTCTGAAATTCGGACTTTGATAAATATATAAGAACTTTTTATGAAATGAAATTTGCCATTTTTTTATATTTTTTTATAAAAGGGTAGGAATTTTATTAAACTCAAAAAATTTAAATAAAGTTAATAATATAAACTTAGGATCAACAAATAACCCATTGCCATGGCCTTACCCAGTAGCTCGATGACCCACCAGGATAATGGGTAGCTTAACCCGTTGCTGTAGAGGCTCATGTGTAGCCCACTAGCCTAGTAGGTCAAGCTATGGGCTAGTTTTTATGATCATGGGTGCCTAATAGGTCAACCCATTAGTTCAGCCTGTTGGCCCAACTTGTTGCTCAGTCCAATAACTTGGAATTTATAACAAAGATAAATAGGAGGAGAATGGTGGGTTGATCTTGAAACATTGTAGAGCAATTTTTTAAGCACATACTTAAAGTGATTGTGTTAAACTTAATTTACTAAATATATTTTTCTAGTAGTCTAGTGACTTTAAATTCAATGATTTACATTTTTTAACTTAAAAATTTAAAAAAAAAACATTTAAAGCTTTAATAAAAAAAATTAAATAGATTTGACCTAAAAAAAATTAATTAAGTGTTAAATTCCTTTATTTTTTTCCTTTAAAAAAATAGATCAATTTTTTCTTATAAAAAAATAGTAAAATATGATGTTAATACAAGCCCATTAGTCCCAACCCAGTAGCCTAGCACACTAAAGAAAAAATGGACATTGCTTAAGGGTAGGGTTATAGGCTAAGATTTTCTCTTTCGACCCAGTCTAACTTAGCCTATTAACTGGTCAGCGACCTACTATGCCCAACCCAGTATGCCCATAGGCCAAGTAAAAATGGGCCAACTTGGCCTATTGGCAACCCTTATTAAACCTATATATATCTCTAGCTGGGTAGTGTTAGATGGGTTAAGAAAACTATCAACTTGAATCTGTTCCAACTCGAGGCTAAACAAGAATTCCAACCCACCCTATACCCATGACAACAACTTAAGGCATTGATTTTTTGTTTTAATATGCTGTTAAAATCTACCAATCACATTAATTGTCACGTTAGTTTGTAAACATTTTGTAGTGAATGTCTATTAATAATTATCATAATTATCAAATTTCATATTAAAAAACACAAAGGGAGTGAGGGGGAAGGGGGTGGGGGAGAGCAAGAGAGACAAAGAGAGAGACGTTATTTGCATAGTTATGAATTCCATTTTGTTCTACTTGAAACGGCCTGGATTTTTCCTTCCAATTAGTTAATCAATACAAATCACCCATCTATTCAATCTTATTCTAAATTTAATCACATTCCTCTCCATTCCACCTGTTTCAGTCCATTCCAATAAATTCCACCCAATATGGTGATTTCGGCTGGTATGTGAACAAATAATGTTTTTTTTTCCTAAACCCATATTTTTAATTACTTCACTCACAAATGACATTTTATATTATTTTTCCTTTAACAATATATTTCTCTTGTTTACATTACTCACATAAGACATGGTTTTTTCATTCACTTATATATGACATGTAAGGGCACAAATTTGGCCTTAAGCCCAAATGCGTAACCGAGCTGGCCCAAGTGGCCTTCACAATAGAATTTGTAGAGAATGGGCTTAAAGCCTAGACTTCTTGGGGCTCTAGAAGGCTATAGGGGAAGGGTTAAGTCCGCTGCAGGCGTGCTAGGAGTTGGGGGAGCGTCTCTGCCTCTCCTCGGACGTGAGCCGAGAAGCTTATGTCCAGGCTTTCCTTCTATTATCTGGGAGGAGATAGAGAGTCTTCTTGCCTTAGAGAAAATCCGGATCCCCTTCCTTTGGTCCACCCTTCTCTATTTATACTTCCCATTTCTGGTTCCCATCTGTCTTTTCCCTGAAAACGCTCCCCAATGCCCATAAGGCTGTCCGCCGTCCCCTCAGAAGTCATTTCTCCATTAATGTGGCCAGGCGGGTAGGTGAAAGGCCTTTAATGCGATGGCAGCAGCTTTATGCAGTGCATGTCTCCCTTGTCTCCCTCCTCGGCGTCTCATTAAGGCTTGGGATGACCCGCCGATCTTGAGGAGCTCTTCCCTGGACGTTGGGCTACCCTCTTCTGTCCCTGACTCTTATGTCCGAGGAGACCTTCTCCTCGGATCCTCATCCAACAGGCTGGTGGTCTGGTCAGCGGGCCTTTGAGCCCCAGTTTTAGGAGGCCCTGTTCACGACTCACGGCCCCTTTAGCGGAGTCCACGTCCTCGGACCAAGCCCTAGGCCCATATGGTGCTTTGACGCTTTTACCCCCCACATGACATATTATATATTTATATTATGTAATGACGATATTAAGAAGATGCATTATTTGATTTTGAATTAATAATTTGATATGGTATAATATAATGTAATGCAGACTTAGGTATGTATATATATATTTTTAGTGGTAATTTCAAAATAGTATTCTTAAATAGGCTAGTATCAAAATGTTCTGTTTCAATGGACATATTGAGACGAGTCCAAAATGGTATACAGAATTTTATTTGAAGTTATTTATTTAGAAGAGCATTATATAGCAACTAGGCTTGAGTGATTATGACAAGCACTGCCTTCAAATAAATAATGATTTTTAATTTTTATAACTCAAATATTTTTTTGGTACTAAATATAGATACCTCATTTTGCAATTTTTTTTCAACGTCGTTCGAAGTGCATATGATCATTTTGCAGTGTAAGGGAAAAATTAATTTTTACCATTCAGTATATCTGCGCTTTATTAAAAAAGAAATTTAAAAGTTTTAACGAATCAAAATGACATTGCATGCGTTAAATCAAACCAACAGATTAAGAGTTATAGCAAAAGCAACTTTTAATGGTCAATGTGCATCCTCAAGATTGGAACTAACCACGTGTACTTTTGACTAATTAGTTATGGTTGGTTCTTTAACAGATCAACTGCTTTAATAAATCATTTTAGGAAACCTACTGACCAAGCTTACTTTTATGTATTTACTAAAGGGATGATAACAAAACAACCCCACCCAACAACGACCCCCCCCCCCCAAAACACACACAGGAACCTGCTAATTTGTGGGAAATTGACAAATTGCATTAAATATTACCAACCTACTTAGCTTAAGATTCAGCAAAATAAATAAAAAAAACCTACTTAGCTTAAGGTTATTATTCTAGATTTTATGGTAAATATCTAGCAGTCAAAATCAGTGTTTTTATTTGTGTTTGTGAACAGTACATGGCCTGCCCATGGGCCTCTAGCTTTTAGAAGCATTCATAGCTCACCGGGTAAAATCCAAGTTTGGGCCTATTGGTAAACCAACAGAGGTCGAGTCTTTACTCTTTATCTTTCAAAATACCCTCCTTCAATCTTCCAAATAAAAACCATCGGCTTGGCCATATATGAAAATAAATTAGTAAATTACAAATTACACCTGTAAAAATTTAGGGTAATTGAATTTTACACTCTGAAATTTGAAAATTTGAAATTTACCCCTTAAAATTTAGGAGTGTTTAGACTTTACACTCTGGTGTTTCAAAACTGGAATTTTATCTCCTAAAGTTTAAGAGTGTTTAGATTTTACATCCCCAAATTTTGAAACTTTAAGGTATAAAATTTAAACACTCCTAAATTTTAAGAAGTAAAATCCAAACACCTCTAAATTAAGGGGGTAAAATCTAAATTTTAAAATGTTATGGTGTAAAATTTAAATACCTCCAAACTTTAGGAGATAAAATTCAAATTCTTAAACTTCAAAATGTAAAATATAAATACCCTTAAAAGTGTAATTTGCAATTTACCCTAATTTAACTCTATACGTTCCACTCCTTCAGACATTTATAACTGAAAAGAATTCCTTTGGACTTTAGTTTGTCTTTTCACATTTATCTAAAATTAAGCCGCAATAAACTAATTAAGTAACAAACTAATTGGAAAAGGAAAAAGTGGATCATTTATATTGATAGATATACCAATTGATACTGCTACTATATAATGATAGTGGATCAGTTTTGTAATTTATAAGATGTTTAGGATTTTTTTTTGGTAGTGATGTGTGTGATTTATGGAGTGTTTTTTTTTTTTTTTTTTTTTTTTTTTTCTGGTTACTAAGCTTTTCTTTTTCTTTGTCTTTTAAGTTCATAAAAATTTTACATATACTTTTAAAAAAAAAAAAATTGGTGAATTACATACACCATAATTGCATACATTCCACTACTTTAAATGTTTGTAACTGAAAAGAAGTCCTTTGGTTACTGGAGGACATGTCCTTTTTATTGTTCCATATTGTTCTTCCATTTATTGAATATAAATTGCAGAAATTGAGTTATAATTTTGAATTTCTATGGTTGTATTTAATGATTGATGATATATTATAATTGCAGTTGATTTTCTTGAACATTAAAGGTTTAAGTGTTTGGTTATTTAATATTATGATTTGAAGAGGTCGCTGAATTTAAATTTTAAGTAAATTTTTTTCTCAGGAGAAAAAATATTAAGTAAAATGAGTTTTATGAGATTATTTTTTGATTGTTAAATAATTGGAACTATAAATTTACCTAAAATGAGGAAAAGTCATAGAATATTTAGTATATTATCGAATTTAATTAACAAATTCAGTATTAACACTCCTTATATTTTGTGTGAACATTCCTTAGGATTTAAATTTATTTCTTGAACTTTAAAGGTTTAAATGTTTGGTTATCTAATATTATGATTTTGAGGAGGTTGCTGAATTTAAAGGTTTAAACGTTAAGTCAAATGAGTTGTATGAGATGATTTTTTTAACTGTTAAATATTGGAGTTATAAATTTACTTAAAATGATGATATATCATGGAACATTTAGTTTATTATCTAATTAAATTAACAAATTCAGTATTCACACTACTTATATTTAGTGTAAACACTACCTAGGATTTAAATTAATACATGTTTTTGTATGGATGAATACTTTATGAAATAGAAATTCACCACCAGCAACTGCATTATAACTCTTATGTCAAGCCGGGGAGGTGGGGTCATTTGAAACAATAAAGGTCAGTGGCTAAAAGGCTTCTCCATCAATATAGGTATTGGCGTATTGCCACAAATAATATAGCTGAATTGTCAATTGTGTGCTGCTAGGTATGAATTAAAACTTGAATGGCAATCAGATAGTGCTTAATTAGTTAACAACTAATTATGTTTTTGTACCGGATATTGCTATTTTGATATTTGATTGAAGGACCTTGATAAATGGGGACTAGACCGTCCACCTCAGACACATTTTTTTGTGAAGTTAATAGGTGTGCAGATGTTATGGTAAAAAGAGGCCTTGACCAAGAGAGTAAGGTTGAAGAATATGAGACTTGTCCCGTTTTGCCTAGGGCCTTGTATACTTGGGCACACCACGAGCGTGCTCTACAGTTATATATCTAAATAAAACTTCCCTTCTGTGAGGGCTGGGGGGTATATGCCTCCCTTTCTTTTCTTTTATTTTATTTATTTAAATTACTGCCTATTTTGCAAAGTCGGCTGGCTCTAGACATGCTCCAGGTTCAACTTGAAATGCTCTAGACATGGCCCGAATTCACTCCAACAAAACCCATACACTTAATTCTAATGGACCTCAAAGCCCATTTACATCAAAACTATAATTCTAGATTACTTTTACGAACTTGTCATCCTACAGTTCTTCCTAGTTGGGCAAAGTTTTTCACTCCACCCCCACCCAACTCACACACACACAAGAATATCATGCCCCAAAATTATTAGTTAACTAGTAAGTTTCCCGTGCGATGCACAGATACTGTTGTAATGTTTTATGTAAATTTATTTTTGGAAAATATTAGACATATATTATAGCATATTTATTATAAAAATATGTTAGTAATGAGTTCGTTATAAAAAGTAACAATTATAAATTGCTCACATATATCTATTAGAATAATGCTATAGACACAAACTATTTTATAACATTTTTACAAACTGCTGATGTGACTTTAGTAATTTTCAAATAATTATTGGTAAACATAAATGTGATGTTAGTAGTGGACCCATATTAGAACTAAAAAGAATTTGCAACATCAGCAGTTTGTAAAAATGTTGAAAAATAGTTTGTGACTGTAGCATTACTCATATCTATTACAATTATTTTGTTCAAGTAATGAGCAATAATTAAAACAACTTGGAGTAATATTGTATAATAAAAGTTGATAAAAACATATTAATTTATTCTATATTATTGATTTTTATCATATGATGTAATAAAAAGCTTCATTACTAAATCTTTTTTTTTTCTTCAATCTTTGTTATTAAGGTATGGTGATACTTGTTATCATCATCAGTTTCTCTATCTTCAACGTTTGAAGTTTAATCCGTCCATATTTGTTCAATTTTTGAGTTTTCATCATTTTTTTTTCCTTTTGTTGCATCATTTGTGTTAATCACTAATGAATTGGCATCGAGAGATTCTTAATTGGATCTTACAAAGTTTAGACTTTGTCACTAAGATTTTTGATAGTATCTGCATTTATATTAAATTTCAATGGTGTTACAGTTTTTTGTAAATATTTTTATTTTTTAATTTTTGTTAATTTTGGAATAGTGCAGCAAAAAGAATTAATATAGCATATTAAATTGTATATTTTTTTTTCTTCCATACCTTTTTATCATTTGAAGGAGCATCAAAAATCTTAACAATTATGTAATTTTCAAAACCATCCTTTAGATTGAATTCATTTAAAATGAAGTAGAGAAATCCATTTTTTTTCCTAATTTTTTTAAAAATCACGTGGAATTCGTTCTCCAATATCAATATTTTTACAATAATTTAAATAAGTTGTATCTCAGTTTATTTTTTAGCAAAATATCTTGTAGATTCAATTAGGATTTTCTCGGCATCTCAATCAAATATCACAAAATTTGTTTTGATAGTTGCATCAAAAACTTCAATTTGAATCATGTATCTAAAGTAGTTTGCAATTGTATATATATATATATAGTAGTTATAGTGAGATAAATATATTATAAATATTTGAAGAGTATATAGTTAATGTGAGTGCCTTTAACTTTGGGATAGAAAGATTTATTTTTGTTTCACATTTTGCATACCAAAATGATTTTGCTTGTGGTTTGACTTTCCTTTCACAAAATATGCATAAAATGTAATACCAACCTATTGTTGTATCAATATTACTTATTATTGCAATACCCTAGTAGTTCACATCTTTCAATGAACTTTGAAATTAATATGTATTATTTTTTTTTAATGTAAATAATATAATGTATGATTATTTTTTTTACGTAAATGATGAGTATAAATTGAAATGATTAACAAACCTGTTTCGTAGGATCTCATTCAATGCATTTTATCTTTACTATTGTCTTCATAATATTTAAAGATAAATCCTCCTATGAAAATTTTTTTGCATGCATTTTTGGTATTTCTTGTATAGGATCATGTTTTTTACCATTCTTATCATTGAAATTTTTTAAAGAAAATATTAAGTTAATGGCATTTTGTGAGAAAGTATATAATATTTATTAAACTTTTTTGTTATTATAAATTTTAGAAATATGCACTTGTTAATTATTTCAGCAACCTCAGGGATCTTAAGATTTATATATATTTTTGTTGCACTGGTCGATGATAGAGAATTAGTCTGCATAAATTGCATAGAACATTATTAATAGACAAAAACATATTGAATTGAAATTAGGGAAAAATGAAGACATGATTTCATGAGGATGAGATTTTCTAGAAGTATCACATATACGTGAGGGAGGAAAAAAAGAGTTTGTAAGAGGGTAAGAGTTTTTGCTTTGATTTACACGTGAGAAGGGTCAAACTTTGGTCATAATATGTAAAGTAAGAACTGGTTTGAGTTTTTCATAAGGTTTGGTCTACTTTTAAAAGGTAGTTTATTTTATAATGAATTAATTTTGGTCTAATGGGTCTAATTGTCAAGAACAGCCCATATTTTATATAATAGTAAAAAGAAGTTACAATGATCAATTAGGTAACGATAAAAAAAACTTAATAAAAAGAGGTAAAAAATGCTAAATTTATATAATATTAAAAATAAGTTACTATGATCTATTGGGTAATGGTTAAAAAAACTTAATGAAAAAAGGTCAAAAATGTTAAATGCAATATTAGAGTGCCACGTGGCATGGCAGTAAAAAGAAGTTATTATGATCTATTGGGTAACAGTAAAAAAAACACTTAATAAAAAGAGGTAAAAAATTCTAAATTTATATAATAGTAAAAATAAGTTACTATGATCTATTGGATAACGGTTAAAAAAACTTAATGAAAAAGGTAAAAAATGTTAAATAAAATATTAGAGTGCCACGTGGCAGGACCTCATGCACTCTCACATGAGGTCTCTACTTTTATATATATATTGATTAGTGTTTTCATGGCTTCCTTAAAATAGGGACGCAACACATATACCACACCATTTTACTAATTGATTGAAAAATGCAATAATTATGTTGTGATCTTTGTCAGTCAAAACAGCTAAAGTGAGAGAAAAGCACCCGCCCTTGGGCGCGTGGAAGGTTTGGTTTGCGGAGATTTATTTGAAAGAGTCAACTCTTTAATAACAAAAAGCTTTCTTCAGAACTTCGACACAAAGAATAGCCTCTAAATCTGTTAAAAGCAAGATTATATGAATAGTTCTCATCATCCGGTTCTAACACTCATTGGTAGCAAGAAAACCAAAAGTGAACCTTATTCTGACATCTGCTCCTTTAAAGACTGCCACTTTATTCAACTGAAAACTCAAACAGCATTGTGGGTTGATACTTCTCACCAGGTTGAACAACAATAGAAGGGAACTTTGGTTGGTTAATGGCATTTGGGAATCCCTGAGTCTCCAAACATAGCCCGGCATGCTTTCCATAAACGGCACCTCCTTTACCATTACCAACAACCCAATTCACATAATTCCCAGTGTATAACTGCATCCCAGGAGCCTTGCTCCACAAGTTAAGGATCCTAGAGCTTGATGGGTCCTTCCCTTTTGTAGCATGTTTCAAACTTGCTTTTTCCTTCCCACGGTCTATAACATAGTTTTGGGGCGAAAATGGGAAATTAACATTATTTTTCAAACAATATAATTAGTAGGCAAGGTTTTCAAACTATATTTTTTACTAACATCTCGAGTCAAGAGACTCGATTTTAGCCTATAAATCGAATGTTTGAGACTCGATTTCCATGGTCTGACTAAGTCTGATGTGGCATTTTTTCCATGTGACGTCTACCTAGAAATCGAGTCTTAGAGACTATATTTATATCTTATATCTATGACCTTTCCTATTTTCCTTTTTGTTTCACATCTGTTCTTCATTTCTCTCTCCTTACTACCTCTCCATCTGCTTCTTTCTTCCTCCACGCTGATCTGCACAAGCCCAGCCACTGACGCACGCTGACCCACGCCACCGCGCGACCCAAGCTGCGACCCACGCAGCGGCGCGACCCAAGCCACTCGCCCAAGTCGCGCGACCCAAGCAGCCGTGGATCTAGGCTTGCTCGCCTAGGTTTTTTTTTTTTTTTTTTGTGGTGGGTTTTGCTCAGTCATGATCTTCTACAAACCCCACGGTGGTGGGTGGATTTTTATGTGGGATAGGCAAAATGTGGGTTTTGGTGGTTGTTGTGTAATTCTGGGAATGGTTTGTAAAAGACTTAGACTTAATTGTTTTTTGGCTTGTAAATCGAGTCTTAGAGACTTGATTTCCAGGCAGACTCCACGTGGAAAAAAATGCAACATCAGACGTGATCAGATTATGAAAATCAAGTCTTTGAGAGTCAATTTATAAGCTCAAAATTGAGTCTCTTAAACTCGAGATGTTAGTAAAAAATATAGTTTTGTAACAGTACCTACTAATTATATTGTTTGAAAATTAATGTTATTTTCCTATTTTGCCCTAGTTTTGGTCATACCCTACACCAACCTCATGGATTGACTCAACTATCCTCTTTTCAGCAGTGAAATCAAAGAGGGTACCCTTAACTGACATGATTTCACCAGTTGGGATTGTGTACGTTCTGATCCACAGAAGTAACATGGTTTGCCCTAATCTGAATTGAATGGTCAAGAATGTTTCCAAAGCTGTGGCCAGCTAAATTCCAATATGTATGCTGAGCTAACCTGATTGGAGTTGTCTTGTTTGGCATAGCTTCCATGTCAAATCTCATTGTTGTGCTTGAAGTAAGCATGTAAGTTGCAGTCACAAAGACATCACTCGGGTAACCTAATGACAGGAGAAACAGATATAAACAGCAAATTTGAGAGAGAGAGAATAAGAGACATTGAGCAAGAGCAAGAGAGACAAATTACCTTCATCCCCATCGAAACTGTGATATTTGGAAGTGATGGATGGATTCTCGCCCTTTGTAATATTAGATGCCTCCCAAACCTTCTTATTAATCCCTTGTGCCCACCTAAAGAAAGGGGGGAAAGTTAGTGAGAGAGAGGGAGAGGGAGAGGGAGAGGGAGAGGGAGAGGGAAAGAGAGTATGATTCATACTACATGAATATAGAACTTGTCAATTTTCAGTTACCTTAAAGCAGACTTCTTAGAAAAAAGTAAGCTCACAAAATAAAACAGAAGGTTTTTTTTTTTTTTTTTGGGTTTCCAAAATACTTTTCTATAATTGGAGTATAATCTTGATATGAAGATTTTGAACTATGGGGAATACAGATCAATCCTACAAGCATAAAATTCTGGTTTAGTTCTTGCAGATACTAAGCATGTTTTTGAAATTCATTGAGAGTGTAGTGATTCAGAATTAACTTTGTGAGTAATACTTGACTGATTTTTTGCACAGCATTGAGTGAGAAGCTTTATATTATCAGAGGAGGTTGCGGGGCTGGAAGGCACTTCTGACTCATATTGGTCAATATTTGTCTCCATACATTAAATTTTCATTCATCTAATAGTAAGTCCATAGACACATGCATCCATATATATGCTAATAAAAAAAAGGTAATTTGCTTATTCATTTTCATGAGGCACGGCAATCTGGTTATGCTGAGGATGTCAATTTTTATTACAAACTTTTTTGTTTTGGTTTTGTAGCAGTGTAAAGATGGATAATCAATTGTTTGCTGGAGTTCATATAACCTCAGGAGCGAAAGCAATGGCATTTGGAGCTCGACTGGGAATTAATACAAGAATGTTGTTTGATGTCATCACAAAAAGTGGGAGGACATCCTGGTATGCAACTCTGTATTGTTCTAGTTATTACTGTTGAAATCTTAGTTTCAACCTTGGTCTCATTTGATGTAATCTTCTGTGTTTGCTTAAGTGTGAGCACTATTTGCTAATGAGTATCTAACAGTCTTGTGAGAGAAATTTCCTTTGGAGGATATGATGGTCTTAGTATGATTTTATTCACTGGTTGGGCTCTCCACTTACAAGCAGTTTTTTAATATGACACTGGAGACTGATTTGTTGTTCTTGGACTCCACATGCTTCACTTGTTTGGTTGTAACTGTCTTTGGTCTGTTCAGTTGGTTGGAGAATATTAGTCATATTGGATTGTAAATGGAAAAGAAATGGAGTTTGAGATTTTGGAATCATATTATAATAGCACAAGGTAGGTAACATTGTTTAGATCGACTTTCTATCATTTCTTGTTTTAAGAATAAATCCTCCTTAGTCCCTATAAAGTTATAATCATTAAGATTTAGAAACAATAAGATATATTTGGCACTCTTCATATACCCTACATATAATTGTATCTCAAGTTAAATGAGCTTCTTTATATTTATTTTGTTGACTTACTTAGACATGGCAAAATGGGTGGGGCAAGGCGGGTTTGGGGCGGGGCAATCGGGTTGCGGGTCAAATGGGTTACAGGTCAAACAGGTTGCGGGTCAAAAACGAGTCATTTTAAGCGAGTTAAAAATGAGTTCGGGTCAATCAGGTCGTAGGTATTTTTCACATGAATTTTTTTTTAAGGAAATAACATGTATTTGCCATTTAGAAAGTTATGCAACAAATTACATGATGTAAAATACATTACTTTGAATTTACCACTTATATTGGGAATAAATTACACTTATTAATACTTATTCAATAATTTAAAAATTATACTAATCCTAGCATTGCTATCTAAAACAAAATAACACAAAGATAAGTAAAACAAATACACAAGTTTCATTTCTACACAATATCAACATCTCAAAATATTAAACAAAATTACAAATGACTTATTGGATAATTCATTTGACAAAGAATAAAAACATATAAGTAATTTACAATCTTGAAAATTAATTTTATAATCTATTGTCAATTGTGGTTGGCACTCGATTTCAATTTGAGAGACATATATATATATATATATATATATATATATATATTAAAGTTTGATTGTTTACTTATTTATACATGGTCTTTTTTATGAATATCATATCATTGTTAAGCAACACACACTCTAAGAAATATCATAATTTATTTTTAAAAGTCGTTTATTTTGGACATAAATTGTTAAAAAATAGGTCTAAGTATTCATAATTTATATTAATTTGATACTTTGACTTCACTATTTTCACAATTGTGAATATTTCTCGCACATGTCTATAATTTTAAATCTATATTTTTAACTGTATTGTAACTAGACTATCTTGGCATGTACTTTGCTATTTGATATCTAAAAATCTTTACTCATTACAGAATACTCAGTCATTCATCTTTCAATTAATTTGCCTGCAGTTATGTAAATATCTCAATTGTTTCCTTAAAACTCACAACAAACAATTAAACCAATATTGTCTTAATTTTACTTTTATTTTTTTTACCCAAAAAAAACTTTAAAAAATGGTTCGGGTCGGGTCAGGTCAGGTCAAAAAATTCTGACTCATTTTGCCAGGTCTAGTCTTACTGTGTCCATCGTTATTTTTAAATATAGTCATTTTAAGAAAGAAAACCATTATAACAAAAATAAAGTTTGGTCACAAACTTGGTTGTAATTTAAGACATAACTTCACTAAATATCTTTTTATTGGATGTTAAGTTATCAATCAGTTTTTTAAATTACAAGTTTTTGTAATTTAAAATTATGCATTAAAAATAAGTTTTTAAATTATATAGTTTATACCATCAAATTGATACAAAAATTGACATGTGTGTTAAGATTATAAAGAACATGCAATCTAATTGTTAGATTTTCAAAATATGTAGCAATGTTAATTTTGTTTTTTTAAAGAAAATGGTAGTATAAGGCTACAACTTGTGCTTATAGTAACAAGACTTTCCACAATTGATGGATGCATATAAATTTGTAATCATTATGTAATTTGACCGCATGTATATGTTATAAATTAATTTTTTGGTCAAAATATTGTTAAATTTAGGAGTTTGTTTTACATGGTTGTTATAGTATTGGATTATTGTATAAGTTTTGAATAATGTAAGTGGTTCAAGCATGTGCAAAGTTCAAGTATTTTCATAGAAACCATTGTTATGAATACCATTCCGTTTCTCTCGAAATGGCCGAAAAATCTCGTATTAGTAAGTTACCTTATCTATTATACCATCTCACTCTAAAATACATCCAACATCAAAACTTCTTCTTTTTTACCATTTCGTTTAAAATAATATAAATTATTCATTAAAATAATTAAAAAACCACTGCACAAACCACCTCCTCCACCACAAGCATTAAAATCATAATATTTTTTTAAGATTGGAGTTACTATGAGCTTTCAAAGATGAAAGCTAATTCTAGCTTAGTTTCTATTTTTCTTAAGAATGACATGTTTGTTGTAGCTTGCTTTTTGGTGCTTCAGAGGCTAAAATAGGATTATAGCATTTATACACTCTTTGATACAAATGCTCTTACATGCCCCAGATGCTTAATTCAAATGTCGAATAGAGGGAGTTGCAGAGAACGTTTTGATAGAGAAAAAAGAGTACAAAGAAGAAGATAGATAGAATAGAAGGAAAGTAAAAACTATTGAACGTTGGAAAAGTAAAACTAATAAATGCCCTCTGTAGACATGAACTATGGAGTAGTATATTTTTACAAAAAGCAAATAGAAAGCTTCTAGGAAGCTGTATAAGTTAGAAAGAGATTGCATAGTTGCTTATTTACAAAAATGCCACTTCTTTTATTTACAAAAATGTCGTACAGTAAGTAATTCCTAAACGGTATGCCAAAATAGGTCATTATCAAAATATTCTGTTCCAATAAACAAATCAGAACAGCATTCATAACATTGATAGAAACTAGCCTCATTAGGTTATCAAAAAAAGAAAGTAGCCACATTAGGCCAAAATTTTCTTTTTATTTTGGGATAATTACAAATTATCCACCTGTGGTTTAGCCCGAAATTTAACTTACTCACCTGTGGTTTCATTTTTGACACTTTACCCACCTGTGCTTGCCTCCGTTACTACTCTGTAACCCACCTCCCTTTTACATGTTACTCTAACACATAACTCATCAAAAACAATACCCAAAACAAATCAAACATTGTTTTCGTGTTGTGGTTTGTGTGGATGAGCTCCTCCTTGATCTTGTCACTGTTCTGGAGCTCCACGGCCATTGCTTCTCTCGGTGATAACTCTCTCTTCGGCTAACTCCAATGACAATTGGTGTGTCAACACGTGAGGTATGTCTTTCCTCTTGTGCAATACTTTCCTTATCTTCAAGAATGAACTTACAAAATCCCTCTCCTCAGATGAATCAGAACAGAGATTGATGATTCCAGTTCATTCACATTTGTATCTTCATAAGAGTCTACCTTCTTTGTTGTCATCGAAGGAGATTTGGGTCTTTATGTGAGAAATCAAGGTTCAAGGACAAAACTGAGAGGAGTTCCGGCGCAAGATTTGTGATCTGCAACACGGATCGGAGAAGGGATCTTTAGATGAGCCGACTTTTTGTTAAGCGAGAAATTTATTTGGCTAGTTGGCATGTGCAGATTGCTTAATCTCATTATCTTTAGATGAATATTGAAGCCAGTTTCATTGTTGATTTTTTTTTTTTTTTCATTTATTTTACTTATTTTGTGTGGATCTAACTTGTTTGGTTGGTGAGAAAGTGTGAGAAAGTTACGCACAATTATCTTTAGATGAATATTGAAGCTGGTTTCATTGTTGATATTTTTTCATTTATTTTATTTATTTATTGTGGATCTAAGTTGTTTGGTTGGTGAGAAAGTGTGGGAAAGTTAAATATAATTTTTGCCAATTTTTTTGCTGTAATTTGCACATGTTCAAATGGGAGTGTGTTTTGGGAGTGAGGAGTGTTTGATCTATTTTGGCTCTTGTTTTTGATGAATTATGTGTTAGAGTAACGTCTGAAAAGGAGGTGGGTTATGGAGTAGTAACGGAGCTTACATGTGGGTAAAGTGTCAAAAATGAAACCACGGGTGGATAAGTTAAATTCAGACTAAACCATGGGTGGGTAAGTTAAATTCAGGCTAAACCACATGTGGGTAATCTGTAATTATCCCTTTTATTTTTTTTAAATACTAAAATATTATATTTTATCATAACTTGAGATTTATGTGTCCAATGAATTTTAAATGGTTGGCAATGATTGAAATAGATAGTAGTGTAGTAGTATGATGAGACATACCACCACAAAATAAATTTAACCAAAATTCACACAAGAAATAATGACTTTTATTAGAGAGTTTTTTTTTCTTTTAGAGCGTTTATTATAGTATACTAAGTCATTATTTATTATTTTTTTTAGAAGAATATACTAAGTCATTATTAAGTGAAATTTTTAATTACTATTTGTATTTGGGGTTAAAAACATTATAGGTCACTCTACAAGTACAAGTGTTTATGGGGTGTAGGGAGCAAGTGCCGGAGATCAAATCTCCAAGAGAGAGATTCACACACATATACACTTAAATTATGTTAGAGCAGAATTTATATCTTGCAAATAAAAAAATAAAAATAAAAACATTATAAGTCGGCTAGTGGGCTTTCAACCAAAGCCGACTTGGGCTTGTGGCTTGCAATTAAAGCCATACGCAACAAATGGGTTGGGTTTGAGCCGAAGCCGCAAAGGGTAAAAATATAAAATAAATAGAAATAGGAATAGGGATAAAAGAGACAACATGTGAGATCATCTATTCATCATCATAAAAAATAAAATAAAATAAAAAGATACTACCTAGGAGGATAGACCAGGTATGTATCATAGAATGAATCTTTTATCTTTTGTCTTTATTTTATTTTATTTTAAAGATGGATTTATTTCATAGTTAAGGGTTAAAGGATTGCAATTGCAAAATGGCTATGGTGACTGCTACTGCTGATAGTACTAGATATAGAGAAAGGGATGTCCTTGTCCCAAGGCTGGAAGAAAAGCAGGAGGACCCACCAGAGAAGAAGCAGACAAAGAAGACAAATGAAGAAAAACAGAAGAAGAAGAAGAAGAAGAAGAAGAAGAAGAAGAAGAAGAAGAAGACGTCCCCTATCGCAAGAAAATTGGCTTACCTTTGGATGACGAACTTCTTAGTGATGATGACGATGACAATGATGATCTTTAGTGTTTTCTAGGTGAGGCCCCTAAGATGACCCGTGCAGAATTGGCTTTGTATTGTCAACAAGTTGATGAAAGTGGGGTAAGCAATCAAATATAATGAGTTTGAGTTTGTGCATGATGATGCTCATGAATCTTGTCTCATTTGTCTTCGTCTTTCGGATTCACAAGGCTTTGATGTTGGCAACTTCTCCCACTCTTTCGCATGCGATAGAATTAAGTCAATGGGAATCAGGGGGTCCTTAATGATGATGATAAGAAACAACTTCGTGAATTTTCTATGGAAGCAATCCACATGTACAACACTAATGAGGGGTTTTCATAATCAAACCCCTTTTATTATTGTTGTTGTTGGCTTCTTTCTTTGTTGGTTTAACTGTTTTTCTTCTTTTTTGTTGTTATTGTGCCCTTGTATAAGAAGAACTTTAAGTTCAAGGAGGTGGTGAAGACAAATACGGAGAGCGTTGCTGGCATCAAGTATTATATTACCTTCAAGGCTAAGTATGCTTCTAATGCTACTATTGAAACCTTTCAAACTATAGTGTGGATGGGAATTGGATTTCTAAAGATCACATCTATTAGGGTAAAGCCCATCTCTATCTCTAGCAAGGTAATTTTTTTTCTTTGCTCCATCAAATAAACTTTTGAAACTGCTCTTAACACCACAAGAAAAAAATGTTTATTACAATAACAAAAAATCATTGCAATAACATCAAAGTCATCGCAATAGTTTATGCAAGTTGTTGCAATATCTTTTAAGGTAATAAGTTTGTGCAACAAAAAATTTCATTGAAATAATCACTAAATATTTTAATGACAACTTTGATGCAATGATATATATGTTGTTGCAACAAACAATTTATTGCAATGATATATTTGTTGTTATAAATAATTGTTTCATATTTTTCATTGTAATAGGTTGTAAAATAATTAATATCTATGTTGTTGCAATAAACAATTTATTGCAATGATATATTTGTTATAATAAATAATTGTTTCATATTTGTCATTACAATAGATTGTAAAATAATTAATATAAAGTAATTGCAATGATATATTCGTTTCATGTTTGTAATTCAAGACCAACAACTACTAAATATATTGAATCAAATCAGAACTAATTGAAGGAAATCCAAAAATTGCATTGTCATACCGTAAACTTCTTTCCATTTCCCATTATTTTTCTGGAAATTTTTCATTTTCAATCTAGTTCTCCAACACAAACAGGGAGATATTTATATCAATGATTCAATGTAACCAAAGAATACAAAGTGAATTGGTATGAAATGCTTTATGCAGTGCAATCTGATATGGTGACATAGGTCCAACTTGGACCAAATATTCACTTCTCACTCCCGTGCTTCTCACTCCATACTATTCGCTAATAAATTTTTAGCTACGGAACCATTAAATATTACATTTAGGCTTAAGTTTTTTATTACAACATTAGAAACATATGGATCTAGGTCAGCTTTTAATAGTCAAACCAACAGATTAGGGGCTATAACAAAAGCAACTTTTAATGGTCAAGAAGAAGAAGAATTATTTTGAGTCATGAAATATTTATGTTATCCCTAACATGGAAACTAAGTTTTGTTTTCTATTTATTTGTTGTATACTACTTGAGAAATAATCAATTAAGAGTGTGTTTAGTTTAAAGAAAGTTGATCAACAACAGCAACAACAACAAATTTTGAGGTAATAAGTTAGTGCAACAAAAAATTTCATTGCAATAATCACTAAATATTTTAATGACAACTTTGATGCAATGATATATATGTTGTTGCAATAAACAATTTATTGCAATGATATATTTGTTGTAATAAATAATTGTTTCATGTTTGTCATTGCAATAGGTTGTAAAATAATTAATATCTATGTTGTTGCAATAAACAATTTATTGCAATGATATATTTGTTGTAATAAATAATTGTTTCATATTTTTCATTGCCATAGATTGTAAAATAATTAACATCAAGTAATTGCAATGATATATTCGTTTCATGTTTGCACTTCACGGCCAACAACTACTAAATATATTGAATCAAATCATAACTGATTGAGGGAAATCCAAAAACTACATTGTCATAGAAACATAAACTTCTTTCCATTTCCCATTATTTTTCTAGAAAATTTTCATTTTCAATCTAGTTCTCCAACACAAACAAGGAGAACGAGGCAAATAACTAAAAACAATATAAAAAAAAAATGAAAACATAAACATCAAATCAACTAAGGTTCATAAAGATATATTCTCTTGAAATGGAGGGGAAAAAAAAAAGAATTTTTGGGAATTTTCCATTTTCAATCTACATCTCCAACACAAACAATAGTTATTAAGCCATATAGGGAAAAGGGGGCAAATAACCAAAAGACAACATATCATAAACTAAGAAAACATACACATAAAATCAACTAGGATTCATAAGTAGTTAAATATTAAACAATATCCTTTGTTAGATCTAAAGAATATAAAAAGTAGTTAAATATTAAAGTTGTGGTGATATTCATCACACTAATGATTTTTAGATGATAGGATATGATACCCTGTGAACAAAAGAGTATACTTCCTCTTCCGTCTTAATCAAGACACGA
The DNA here is from genome assembly GCA_032878915.1 of Castanopsis chinensis. Taxonomy (NCBI): domain Eukaryota; kingdom Viridiplantae; phylum Streptophyta; class Magnoliopsida; order Fagales; family Fagaceae; genus Castanopsis; species Castanopsis chinensis. Next base: position 5,367,928 of record JAVQMG010000108.1, on the reverse strand, counting down.
CCAGATCTGAGTATTTTTGCATAGCCATCATCTCTCCAATTTAAGCCCCATGAATTTTTAATCAGCCAATAATCCTCTCCCTTCTCGTGCCACACCCAGCCACAAAGATGACATGGTTACCTTTTGGTTCCTCTAAGGGATCCTTGGGGCCTTTATAAATTTCCTAAAACCATTAGACAAAGACTACTTAGAGAATATGAAAATAATTCTTATATAAACTTTACAAACAAGAATTATTTATCCTTTTAATTGTTCAAATTCTTCAAAAACATGCACAGTTGCAGCCACAAGATAAAGTGCAACTTGCTTACTAAAAGTAATTTGATCATTATTACTAATTCTCTTAGAACTTTTAACACTAATTCCTTGCGGAACGAAATAAAATAAAATATATTTAAGAAGCCAAATAATGAACATAAACACAAATATATATATATGCCTAAAAATTATATACATTACCTTAGTTTTTGGCTTACAGTAGTTTCCTTTTTGTCCTTGAAAAGGATAGTTTTCCTCAGCCAAAATGTCGTTATCCATTATTCACTTAAATGCTCTATTAATTGAATATGTGTAGTAACCTTTTTTATCAAGTTTCTCGGGATTCAATTCACAACAATCTACCAACTCTTGTGGTGATAACGGAATTATAATCCTATTGATGTGATTGAGAGTCTATAGAGCTTCTATGGCTCTAGTGGCCGCGTTGCCTAACAAGAATATTTAAAATAACTTATAATTTTTGGTTATAATAGACGTTTTAATATATTAGAAAAAAATTGTTGCAATAACTTAAAATAAAGAAATCGTTGTAATAAATTTATACCAATTATTTTTGCAATTTATTGCAACAAAGTTATCATTGCAATAATTTTATATTAATTCTTTTAAAATCTATTGCAATGTCTCATATGAAATTGCAACGAATATATCATTGCAATAATCTAATATAAATTATTTCATAATCTATCGCAATGACAAAATGAAATAATTATCTACTACAATGAAGATATCATTGTAATAAATTAATCCAACTTATTATGGTTAATTATGTAGTACATTATAATTATATTTATTTCGAACTAAAATTCAAAAGCTAGAAGAAAATGAAGAGCTTTGTAAATACTTATTACAAGCACGTTGATATATACACACATTACCTTAGTTTTTGTTTTACAGTAGTCTCCTTTTTGTTCTTAAAAAGGATAGTCTTCTTTAGTAGAAATGCCATTGTCCATTATCCACGTAAATGCTCTATTAATTGAATATGTGTAGTAACATTTTTCATCAGGTTTCTCAGGACTTAATTCACAACAATTTACCAACTCTCATGATGGCAACAGAGCTATGATCCTATTAATGTGATTGTGAGTCTATAGAGCTTCTCTGGCTCCAATGGCCTTGATTGCCCAAAAAGAATCTTTAAACAATAAAATGGTAGTACATTATAATTTTATTTATTTCAAGCTAAAAATCAAAAGTCAAAAGAAAATGAAGAGCTTTATAAATACTTACTTCAAGCACGTTGATTTCTAACTGGACTTAGTAGATGAGTCCAATCCACTACACTACAAAAAATTGGTTTTATAGCAGCCTCCCAACAGTTTTGAAAACTGCCATTATAGGAGACCTAATACAACGCTTTTGGGAACTGCCACAATAGGTTAACCTATTATGGCAGTTTAAAACCAGCGCTTTTCAAACCACCGCTACAAATACCCTACTGCAAGGCTTTATGAAACGGCCACAACAAGTTAAGCTATTACGGTGTTTCGAAGTACCGCTACAAGTTTTAAATTAAAAACTTTTTTTTTAAATGACCTATTATGACGGTTTTAAAACTGCCACTATGGGTTTTTCCATAGGTAAGACTTATTACAGCAGTTTTAAAACTGCCACTATATAGTAAGACCTATTAAAGCGGTTTCCAACCGCCACTATAGGTTTTTAATTAAAAGTTTTTTTTAAATGACCTATTATGGCGATTTTAAAATTGCCGCTATATAGTAAGACCTATTACCGTGGTATCCAACCGTTTCACTATAGGTTTTTAATAAAAATTTTGTTAATTGATCTATTACAAGAATTTTAAAACCACCTCTACATTCAAATTATTCGCGGATTTGAATGACCTGTTGCAGCAGTTTTAAAATTGCCATAATACATTTAAATTACAAAATTTTAAGAGGGCCTATTGCGATAGTTTTGAATCGCCGCAATAGGTATTCACAATAGAAAGACCTATTACAACGGTTTAAAAACCGTTGCAATAAGATTAAAGTCAAAAACTAAATTTACAGAATTTCTCTGTGAAATCCTTTGGATTTTGGTAATGGATTAGTGTTATTGTGTTATTTAGTAACGTTATTGTTAAATAAACTTATAACATTGCCTTTATTATATTTAGGTTGGTAATGATATAGGTGACCATTCTCCTACTGCGCAAAATCAATCATGAGGGGAATCTCATCTGGAAATATGCCACTTTGCACTAAATGTGTTAAATAGTTTGCATCTTTGATATGGCATTCTAGACATTTGGAATGTCTTGTACTGAGCATAACAATTTATGGTAAAAAGAGGCATTGACCAAGAGAGCAAAGTTCAAGATTATGAAAGTTGTCCTACTTTTGTGTATCAGCGTTTTGTCTAGGATGTTGTGCATTTAGGCACGCCACGAGCGTGCTCTACAGTCATATATCTAAATAAAACTTCCCTTCTGTGGCTGGGGTATATGCCTCCCTTTCTTTTATTTTATTTATTTAAATTACTGCTTATTTTGCAAAGTCGGCTGGCTCTAGACATGCTTCAGGTTCAACTTGAAATGCTCTAGACATGGCCCAAATCTGTGAGGGCTGGGGGGTATATGGCTCCCTTTCTTTTATTTTATTTATTTAAATTACAGCTTATTTTGCAAATTCGGATGGCTCTAGACATGCTCCGGGTTCAACTTGAAATGCCCTAGACATGGCCCAAATTCACTCCAACAAAACCCATACACTTAAATCTAACGGACCTCAAAAAGCCCATCCACATCCAAACCATATTTCTAGATTACTTTTACGAACTTGTCATCCTACACACACAAAAGAATATCATGCCCCAAAATTATTAGTTAATTAGTGTTTTCATGACTTAGGGACGCAACACATATACCACACCATTTTACTAATTGATAGAAAAATGCAGTAATTATGTTGTGAAACAGCTTAAGTGAGAGAAAAGCACCCGCCCTTGGGAAGAGGGGGGGGGGGGGGTGTTGTGGAGATTTCTTTGAAAGAGTTTAACTCTTTAATAACATTAAGCTTTCTTCAGAACTTCGACTCAAAGAACAGCCTCTAAATCTGTTATAAGCAAGATTATATGCATAATTCTCATCATCCAGTTCCAACACTCATTGGTAGCAAGAAAACCAAAAGTCAACCTTATTCTGACATCTGCTCCTTTAAAGACTGCCACTTTATTCAACTGAAAACTCAAACAACATTGTGTGTTGATACTTCTCACCAGGTTGAACAACAATAGAAGGGAAGTTTGGTTGGTTTATGGCATTTGGGAATCCCTGAGTCTCCAAACATAGCCCGGCATGCTTTCCATAAACGGCTCCTCCTTTACCAACAACCCCATTCACATAGTTCCCAGTGTAAAACTGCATCCCAGGGGCATTGCTCCACAAGTTAAGGATCCTAGAGCTTGATGGGTCCTTCACTTTTGCAGCATGTTTCAAACCTGCTTTTTCCTCCCCACAGTCTAGAACATAGTTGTGGTCATACCCTATACCAACCTCATGGATTGACTCACCTATCCTCTTCTCAGCAGTGAAATCAAAGGGGGTACCCTTAACTGGCATGATTTCACCAGTTGGGATTGTGTTCTGATCCACAGGAGTAACATGGTTTGCCCTAATCTGAATTGAATGGTCAAGAATGTTTCCAGAGTTGTGGCCAGCTAAATTCCAATATGTATGCTGAGCTAAGCTGATTGGAGTTGGCTTGTTTGGCACAGCTTCCATGTCAAGCCTCATTGTTGTGCTTGAAATAAGCGTGTAAGTCGCTGTCACAGAGACATCACCCGGGTAACCTAGTGACAGGAGAAACAGATATAAACAGCAAATATGAGAGAGCAAGAGAGAATAAGAGAAATTGAGCAAGAGCAAGAGAGACAAATTACCTTCCTCCCCATCAGAACTGTGATATTTGAAAGTGATGGATGGATTCTCACCCTTCGTAATATTAGTTGCCTCCCAAACCTTTTTATCAAATCCCTTGTGCCCACCTAAAGAAAGGGGGAAAAGTTAGTGAGAAAGATGGAGAGGGAGAGAGTATAATGCAGAAAGGCACTTCTATCCATCATTTTTGTCGAATAGGCTGATTTTTTGCATTGCACACAAATTACAAATAATGAGTGCAGATTTGATTTCGTTTGATCTTTTAAACTTGCTCCAAGCCAAGATGTATGCCAAGCCACCAATAACACATGCATAAGAGAATACCATTCATTATGTAGAACTGATCTCACCCTTTCTTCATAGGCTAATTGCAGTAAAATACCAAAGGAGCCTCAAACAAATTTACTTTTCTAGAAAAAATTCCAGGGAAATATTTTCCCATAAATTCTTTTTCATTGAAAATCACTTTTAAATCCACAAATCTTTTGATATCTTTCAATTACAATAATAGAAGAGAAGAAAACCCATGTCTTTTCACACTATCACCAGCATGCTAGATGGTAATATTCAGGTTTGTCAAGAGCCAACACAAGCAATTAATTTTTGGAAAAACCAAAAAAATATTATTAAAACTTTCAACATTCAAACACAAATTAGTAGCAATTTTGGCTACTTGCAAAATTAAATAGATGATCTCACAGATATTTAGAACCATGATTTTCATACCACACTGCCTAGAAAAGATTGATTCAGGCTAGCACTAAGGATAAAGAGTTTCACGATTGTCATACCATGGAGACTGTTTGGGGGCTTGTTGATAGGCAAAGAGTAATCGGCCCCATTGAGTTTAAACTTCCCATCTTTGATTCGGTTCGCAACCCGACCCACAATGCTGCCAAAATAGGGTGCAGCACCTTTCTGATCATACATACATCAAAAGATTAATTCCATGTTCACCAATTTAGAATAAAGATACAGCTAAACCCAATAATTGATCTAATAATATGTATATAGCTATGTCCAAAATCATAAATCATATTTTCATGAATATATAACAAACTTTAAAATAAAATAAAAAATTTCAATTGTTACAAGTGGGGAAGGGATTTGAACCCGACCAAACAATGTCACTGAGTTACAAGGCTCGTGGTGGAATATATAACATAACAAATGTTAAATGACATTTCTGAAAAAGTAAATGGAGTTCACACAATTATCAAATTATAAAACTTTATCAAATACAGAAGTAGAAAAATCCAATTTATGCAGAAATCATACACCAAAAAAGACATTGCAGATAAAGGTGTATAGAATTTACAGAGGCATAAAGTTGTAACCTTTACCGAATAAATTCCTTTGCTTTCCCCATAATAAATAAACGATTCCAATCCATGCAGAAATCAATGCACCCAGAAGCAGTTTGACCAAAACAAGATTAAAAATCAAATGGGGTTCAGAGAATATTACCAGATATGGTTCAAGAGAGTCGAATCCAAGAACAACATCAGCCAATTTGCCTTCAAAATCCACAGAAACCAGACATCAGCAACATTCCCACAAACCCAGAAAGAAATAATAATAATAATAATAATAATAATAATAATAATAATAAATGAAAAGGCTTGGCAATTGGCAAAAGAATATATAATAAAAATACCATCTTTGTCAGGTACAGACAAGGAAGTGATGGTGCAGCCCAGGTTGGTGATGAGTACACGCATGGTTCCATTGTTGAGTTCGAAAACCTCGGGCTTCAGATTTTGATCGGCCATTGGGTTTTCTTTCAGTTTGAGAATTGAGAGAGATAGAGAGAGTGTGTGTGTTCAGGTTCTGATTTCCGAGCTGTGAGAGAATCGGATACTATTTCAAGGGAGTCATATGGCACAATGACGTAATATTCTCCAACTATGTCTATTGTCAGTTTCGATTATGTTAATCCACTCTCCTCGTATTTTAGGATAGGATTTTTCCTTTATATTAATTGCAAATTATGCCCCCAACTTTGTAGTTGTTTAGATTTTACACTTTAAAATTTTAAAATTTAAAATTTATCCATTTAAAATTTGGAGGTGTTTGAACTTTACACTTTGACATTTTAGAATTTAAATTTTACCCCCCCTAAAGTTTAAGGGCATTTAAATTTTACACCTTGACATTTTAAAATTTGAATTTTATCCCTTAAAATTTGAGAGATATTTGGATTCTACACCCTAACGTTTCAGAATTTGAATTTTACCCCCTAAATTATAGAAGTAATTGAATTTTACTTCCTAAAATTTGGAGGTGTTTAGATTTTACATTCTAAAGTTTTAGAATTTAAGAATGTAAAATCTAAACACTCTCAAACTTTCGGAGATAAAATTCAAAATTTGAAGCTTCAGAGTAAAAAATCCAAATTTTAGGCAACATGTGTAGTGTGATGTAAAAGATGCGGTTTAAAACCAATATATTTTTCAAATTTTAGGTCTTTCTTGCCAAGCCCAACACTAATTTTTCCCTTTATTTTGGGTCAAGTTTTAAATTATTGAGCTAATTTTCCTTTATTTTGGATTGGTTTTCTAATCAACACTTTCTTAGGTTATTAAACTTTTTTTATTGAAAACTGGGGTTATTAAACTATTAATAATATATTTAATATTAAAATAAATATATTAATATATAAAGAGTGCAGTGCGATGCGGTTTGTGTGGTTTTCTTCTAATAAAACTGCAAATTGCACTGCATCATGCGATGCGCTACACTGTTAGTTGCGGTGTGGTATAGTTGTGCCATTTTGCAAGCAATTTTTAGTGCAACTTATGCTATTTGTGCGATTTAGTGAACACCCTACTTACTTATAAGACACATATAATACTTCTATCATGGCATCAGAGTAGTATGTAAAGATTAAATTTATAAAATAAAAAAAAAAAAAAAAAAACATGTAAAGGTTTCCAACCAAAAAAGGCATATGAAAGTTTTTATGAACTTAAGAAGTCCATGAAAAATAAATACCTAATAACTACAACTATCACTATTTCATAAATCACACACAACACTATAATGACCATCCAAACATTTTATAAATGGTAAATTGTAAATTACACCCTTGAAATTTGAGGTGTTTGGATTTTACACCTTAAAATTTCAAATTTTGGAATTTATCCCCCGGGGTAATTGGATTTTACACCTTGGCATTTCAAAATTTAGATTTTAACCCATAAATTTTGGGAGTGTTTAAATTTTACACCCCCAAATTCTGAAAATTTAGGATGTAAATCTAATCACACACAAATTTTAGGGTGTAAAATCCAAACATCCTTAAAATTTATGAGGTAAAATTTAAATTCTGAAATGTTAAAGTGTGAAATCCAATTATCCAAACACCCCTAAACTTCAAGAGGTAAAATTCAAATTTTGAAATTTCAAAGTGTAAAATCCAAACACCTTCAAACTTTAAGGGTGTAATTTACAATTTTTCCTTATTATTATATTAATAGTATTGTTTTTCGTTCAACAAAACAAAGAAGTTGTAAGAACAAATTATTTAGAAAATAAAGTAAAGGGTAAATTGCAAATTACGACCGTAAAATTTAGAAGTGTTTGGACAACTTGAAATTTCAAAATTTGGAATTTATCCCCTAAAGTTTGGGGGAGCTTGGATTATACATCTTGATATTTTAAAATTTAGATTTTACACCCTAAAGTTTGGGAGTGTTTGAATTTTACACACTTAAATTCTGAAATTTTAGGATGTAAATTTCAAATGCTTTCAAATTTTATGGGATAAAATCTAAACACCCCTAAAGTTTGGGGGATAAAATTCAAATTCTGAAATTTCAAGGTGTAAAATCTAAACACCAACAATCTTTAGAAATGTAATTTGCAATTTACCGTATTATAAATAACACCACTAATCCATTATAAATTATTGCTACATGCGTAACTAACTATACGATATAATCGAAGCTTAAACATACAACATGAATTAACTTAGTAATTGCTAATCCAAATTTTCACAATTGTTAAAAGAGAATCGCTAAACTTTTTAGTCAATATCAAGATAAGATACACAAAATTTCGTTTTTGTCTTCCATAGAAAAGTAGATTGTCCATACTTTTCGTTTAATCAGTATTAGTATTAGTACTAGAGTGTTCTCGTGTACCATGTGTTGCAAGCAAAGTAAGCCACATTGATGTATCAACAATTTGAAATGAATGTTTACACATTCCAAGAGATCATGTGGACATATGTTTTACTGGTTTTATGACTTTATTACACTATTGATGTGTACAGTAATTCTTTAATTATTCTAATAACTTAATATTTTCAAGGTACTGTTTAGTAAAATTATATCATATATTATATAATAAAAATTAGACTTAGAAGCTGTGAGTGCACCAAGTCGCTACTCTCACTAATTAGTAAATTAATTATATATTTTTTGTTAGGATATATTTCCTCTAAGAGATAATATTTAACTAATCAATGAGAGTAGCCACTTGGTGTAATCATAGCTTCTAAGTCTAACTTTTATTATGTAGTATATGATTTTTAAACTTAAATCTCACACAACCCACAGTTTTGTTTTTGTTTTTTTTCTCAAGTTTCATGATTTAACAATAATTTAAAACAAATTTGTTTTTTATTGATTAGTGAGAATAGTTTCTTGGTGTAATAATAGCTTTCAAGTCTAACTTTTATTATATAGTATATGATTTCTAAACTTAGATCTCACACAACCCACATTTTTGTTTTTGTTTTTTTCCTCAAGTTGCATGATTTAACAATAATTTAAAACAAATTTAAATTTTTTTCAAACTAAAAGTCTATTATAAAATATTTCTAAACTTTCTATTCAAACTTAAATATTTAGATAAAGTTTTATCATCTAAGTTTTAGAAATTTAAATTATACTCCAACTAAAAATCTATTATCATTTTTAGAACTTTTATATATATATATATATATATATAATTATGAGTTTTCAATACAATCCCTCTTAACCAATAAATCATCCGTCTAATTAAATCCCACACAATACACCCCATGTTGTTTTTTTTTTTTTTTTTTTTTCAAAATGCAGCTTACACTTATGTTTTAATCTAATAAATTCATCTTACCTATTGTAAGCTTTATTTATTTTTTTATATATTCAAATTTTGAAATCTTTTGTGTATGTTTTTATTTTTAGTTTTGGTTATTGTATTTGTGAGTGTGTTGATTTTTTCAATTAGATTATCACTAGGAAAAAATCGGTATTAAGGAACTATTTTGTTTATTATTGTTTGAGTTGGTTAGTACATAGATTAAAAATAACCCAAATAGAAACGATCAAACTCATTCTATATCTCATATTAAGAAATTAACACAAAGTACAAAAAGGATTTTAAAATATGAAAATAGATAAACATTGATAAAGTCTAAACTCTAAACAATAAGAACTTAAATTAGTTTTTTTTTTAATTATTTACTTATTTTATAATTTATTATTATTATTTATTTAATAATTTAGTTTTGATTATTCTAAACTTTTTGAGCTTACATATGAATCTTCATCAAGCCATGTATCGCACGGAAATAATAATAGTAATGTGTAAGACAAAGCATTTTAAGAGTGAGAGAGAGAGAGAGGTCATGTTAAATGAGTGAGCTAATGGAGGATTTTAATAATATTATTCTACATTAAAATACAATATTATTGATTTAAAAAATAAGTCTGTAGCTGGTAGCGACATGAGGAAAAGGTCCGGAATGGTCTATTTTATTTGCTAAAAAAAATGTAAAAAATTCATGTCAAGTTTTTCAAAATAACCTCACTCAGTAATGTCCCAAACTCACTACTCACATCATCTGCCAAATCATATATCAGATGATTTTCAATTTTTTAAGGACAAAATTTTAAATGTAGCACTTTTTTTTGGAAGGCTTAAATCTAGCACTTTAGTTGTATAATTCTTAATACATTTATTAATATCAATGTTGATATTATTAAACGCGTTCAGAATTAGATAGCTAAAGACTAAAGTGGTACATTTAAAATTTTGTCATTAAAAAATTGAAAACATGATATACATGACTTGACAGAGGGTGTGAGTAGTGAGTTTGGGACACTATTGAGTGGTGTCATCTTGAAAAATTGACATAAATTTTTTAATATTTATTTCGGAGACTAATTTTTTTAAATCTATTATATAGTATTTTAATTTAGAATAGTATAAAGTCTTTCTAACTCCATTAGCTCACTCGATAAATATAACTCCTCTCTCTCTCTCTCTCTCTCTCTCTCTCTCTCTCTCTCTCTCTTAAAATGGTTTGTTTTACTCATTGTTTTACTAAAAAATACATAGTTGACATCCTTATTAATTTTCATTCGTCTCATAAAATATTTGAGTAAACTACATATTTGGTCTCTATCTTATATATAATATTTCAATTTGATCCGTAACTTTCAATTGTATCAATTTCGTCACTAACCTTTCAGTACTGTGTCAATTTAGTCTCTGTCATTAACTTTTGGATGAAAATTGACGACATGTTTAATGGTCAAAATAAAAAATTTAGCTTCTGTTAATGTGAATATAAACTAAAATTTTATTTTGGTCATTTGCTATGTTCGCAATTTTCATCCAAAATTTAACAGCAAAGACTAAATTAACATGACACTAAAATTTTAAGGACCAAATTGATATAATTAAAAAGTTTAGGACTAAATTAAAATATGGTGTAAAGTATGGGGACCAAATATGTTGTTTGTCCTAAAATATTTTTCCAAATTGCAACTAACAATTTAGGGGTGTTCACCAAACTGCTCAAATCGCATGACTGTACTTAAACCGACTGAAACTACCCGCAAAATGAAGTAACTACAGTGCACCGCATTGTGTGGTTTTATGATAAGAAAATGGCACAAAACTGTACTGCATCACACCCATAAATATATATATATATATATATTAAATATATATTAATAATTTAATAATATATGAAATAAATGATCAGCCTAGCGTCAGTTTATTTTAATTTCATGTCAAAACAATTTCGCTTTGATTAGATATGCAATCAAAAGTTTAAAGCATCATTCACTTCTCCATCTTGCTCTCACAAAATCAAAAGTTTAGAAGTTTAATATTATTTTGTGTTGTTTTGTATACACTATATATTTGTAGTCCTTTTAGTTTACTGTCAATCTGTCATAATTATTATTTTTTTTTTGTATATACTTGTGTTATTTTTTATCACATAGGTTATATTTAAAAAAAAAAACTTACTATCATATTGTCATTATTATTTTTGAGAAAAAAAAATTTACTATTGTCATGATTAATGGTAAATTAGAAATTGGCCATGACATTTTAAAAATTTACCATCCCAAAACTGATCAAATCATACTTTGTACACTGCACTGCACCATACATGTGCCGCAAAATTGAGGTGTGGTGCTTGTGGTTAAGAATTTCGCCAAACTACACTGTAGAGTACAGTGCTTAAAATGGCTCAAAACTGCACCACGAACACCCCTAACTGACATCTCTATTAAATTTCTTTTTTGTAAAAGTAATTATATTATTGGTGTAAATTATAATGTTACTTAATAGTAATTGTTAAGTACCTGATCATTAGACTCCCATTCTAAGGATATTTTTTCTTAATTTTCCTCTTATTTTTTGTTTTTTTGTTTTTTTTTTTCTTTTTCTCATGTGGTATTTGTTCCTTGAATTGTCGAGGAATTCCTTCAATTCAAATACGTTCCATATTTCTTTCATGATAGAAGAATAGGATTAAAAAAGAGTTAATAATTATTATATATGAAGATTGATATTATATTAAATTAATCTATTAGAATGAAAGTATGGTCAGAGAGAGAGAGAGAGAGAGAGAGAGAGAGAGAGAGAGAGAGAGAGAGAGAGAGAGAGAGAAACTTCTTAAAACATTACCTCTCAATCAAGGTGTGATATTGAAGAAAGATTTATCACTTGCTTCGCGACACTAACTGCCGCATGCAGTTTTGGTGTTGGCATGTGAATGTATTCCCTTATCTCATCCACTTCCCCTATATATGTGTGTGTGTGTGTGTGCGTTTCTCAAAAAAAAAAAAAGATACTCAGTGTTGTTGAGTCGTCTCACATCGGTAAAGTATGATATTGAGAAGGGGTTTATCGCTTGCTTTGCGACATTAACTACCGCATGCAATTTTAGTATTGGCGTGTGAGTGTATTCCCTTATCTCATCCCCTTCCCCTATATGTGTGTGTGTGTTTCTCCACAAAAAAATAAAATAAAAAAAATAATAAAAAAAAAAAAAAGAAAGAAAGAAAGGTTGGAGTCTCAGGCTTTTCTAGATCATGTACACTTTTGTTGCACCTGTAGATGACAAATAGTGTTCTACTGTATTTAATAAAAGAAAAATGTTAATTATCTAAATGAACAGATATGTTTTTAAAAATATATTACCTCGAAATATGTTCACAATCGTAGATGTTACTACTAGTCTACTTACTACAACAAGAGAGAGTATCTCATGCGCCAGGCGCATGAGACATCTCTCTCATTGACAAATAGGCCTCATAGGTGTGGGGCCCACCTGTCTGTGAGGAGGAAGGCTTATGCACTTGGTGCATACAAAATTTTTTCCTACAACAAAGGGTCTTGGATTGTTGGTGTAAAAATCATCCTCAATTTGATTTGTTGCAAGTTCCCACAGAGTAATTATTATTTTGATTCCTTTGTTGGATGCAAAAGTATGTGAGTTATAAATAGTTTAAAGTAATATAATTTATCACAGAGTAATTATTATTTTGATTCCTTTGTTGGATGCAAAAGTATACAAGTTATAAATAGTTTAAAGTAATATAATTTATCATCAGACCAAGACACCAATCAGACCAATCAGTTTTTGGTGTAGGCGGAGATTGAACCCCAGATCTCTTATACCACCACCAGAGACTTTACCAGTAGAGCTACTGGTCTTATAGTTGGCTAAATAATTTGGAACATAATTTATTTAAAAAGAAATTAGAAACTTTTTTTTGTTAGTCAAAATAATAGTTTTAAGATGTTAATATGTTTAAGTACACATAATAAAAACAAATTTTGATATTCAAATCTAATCCGTTCATCTATAAGAAACATGTCCAAAATTGATCAGTTCTGATTTTTTTTCGGTTGATAGCATGCCACACTCTTGAAACTCAGACTTTTTTTCTTTCCAATTTTCTCTTTGATCAGAAAGTTGCTTGACAAGATTGTAGCTCATTTTTTAATTGACAATATTATCAATAGTTTGTATTCGATTCAGCTGAACTGTCGTTAGAATGGAAATACACATAAATAAATAAATAAATATATATATATATATATACACACATTTGCAATGATGTGCATAACTAGAGCATAGTTGAAATCTGCTATGATATTGATTTATCTTATGAAATAGAGAAAAAAAATAGTTTTTGAGAGGCAGAATAGAACATACCTTGTAAACTAGGAGTATTTTTCTCTTCAATAGAGGAACAAATAGTTTTGAGATGTAGTATAGAACATTTTTTTGGAGAAACTGATGTAGTATAGAACATACATTGTATATAACGAGTAACTTTTAAAAAAAAATTGATATTTGTTAGGCCATCTCTATTTATGTAAAGAGAAAGCTTGTTCTCTTGCTAGTTAGTTGCCTTTTGTATGGTTATCAATAAAAATAAATTTCATGGCATGTCTTAAATAGGTTAAAAGTGGTTATGTTACTGCTATGTAAAAGGTTTTTTTTCCCCTTTGAATTTCTAAGGTAACTTAAAGAAATTTGTTTACTTTCGTTTCAATCAATTTTTCTGAGAAAGGTTTCAATCAATTGGTATTCCGTTTGTTACCGAAAAAATAATACTGTTTCATGTATATGAATTATGAAATACTGGCGATATTAATATATGCATTCATAAAACCATCTTTGCCATATGAAAAAAAGCAAAGAATATTGCAATGACATAAAACTTGAACAATTCTCACTGATTCATTGCAATCCTGAGGTTTTTATTTTCAACTATATCACGATATAAGCTTTCTACATTGAAGTCCCAGAAAATGACAGCAGCAATCTTTAGATGATGTAGGGAGGTTATATTATATCGTCTTCCATTTGAATTACGTGCTTCAATCAAGCGAATTCTGACATTTTGAATTACAATTTCACTAAATCTACCCTGGTCATTTTAAAATCTTTCACCAATCGATTACAATCACCTAGCATCTCCACTAACCCAACGACAATATCAGAATCTACGGCATCTTTGTCATCTTTACGTATCATTGCACTAATTCTATTACCTATTTTAATACAAGTCTCCAATAATATACTTTGATATCACGAAATGTATGATTATGGAATACATTACTATTTGTTGAATCATTTCAAGTTGTAGTTAATTATTTTTGTTAAACCAACCAAAATGTAAGTACTATTTTTTTAAAAAGATTATTAAAGCAAATAAATCCTAATATATATTATCACTCAAACTTTCCAAATAATATATATTATCATTTTTTTTTTTTGAAGAAATAATATATTAACATTCAAACTTTCCAAATAATGAAACAAAAATTATCACAAGCAAGGGTTTGTGACTAGTTAATTTAATTATTGACCTTTTTACATTGATTACATGGATTTAAAAGCAGTTCCTAATGAAAGGGAAATTAAAATCAATAGTGAGTTTATTGTCTCTACAAGGTACTTGATGTATGACCATCATCTCTCCATCAATTGCCTTTGCGCATATCATCCTACCTTGTTCTAACCAGTTCAAGTGGCAGAGATTCCATTGCCGTCTGAAATATGAGAAATCACAACTTCAGACAACAATTTAGGGCCATTCATCAATTTAAAAAACACAAATAACCATCTTTAGTAATAAAACTAGAAGGTGCTTACCCAAAGCGTAGGGGTTGTGGGATCAGATTTTGGATGCAATTTATATAGCTGTGACTGAAAGCTTATGACTACGGAAACTTTGAATTCGATTGAAAATGGACTGCAGATATAATTAAAAAATGGAGTCAACACTACTAGTCGTTTCAGTTGTATCTAATAAATACAATACTGGCAGTAGAAGAACCACAGAGCACATCAGCTGTATATATTTGTGAAGAACATGTGCTGAAATCTACTACATTTAGAAGGTATGGCAGCTCTGGTTTACCATCATTGTCCTGTTTAACAAGACCAATTGTTACCAGGAAAAGGAACACCAAAGATATCAGAACTAAAAAATAAATTTAAATGTCCCCATTTTTTTTTTCATGCGTTAACTAAAGTTTAGTTGCCAACTTGCTGATTTGCCTAAATAATCTATATCACCCTTTCTAAAGTACAAAGCACACACAACACATGAATTCATATGATCTATTAAATTCTAGTTCCTATGACAAACAGTCAAATTCTAATGGCTAAAAGTGTTTAACCAATCAAAGAAATCATATACAGTTGTCTTTTCAAACTTCCTAACTCCCTTAAGGAATTCACCTCCCACCCCCTTTTTTATTTAAGAAAAAAAAAAATAACATGAGAAGAAATGGGAAGAGGGGGCTCCCTTGAGAAAAGCTTATACCTCAAAGATATAGCAAGAAGCCACAAAATTCTCTCATAATCAGATTAGGCTTCATGATGTGGCATGGTCACAATAAAGATTGCACGCATTTTGAAACATTGATCCTAAATATAATCATAAAAATCTTTAGTCTATGATGGGTCACACAAAACTAATCCCGCATTTGTCAATATGCAAATGCCTTCATGTAAGCTAAAAAAAAACTCCATTGCATCAAATGTGTTTAGTCCATAATTGATTGTTATGTCATTCAAAAAATCTGAATAACAGAGAATAAAGGTTTTAAACATGGTGTGATGGGTTGATTGGTTGGTAAGGGTGAGGAAAAGCTTCGGATTTTAAGGTTTTTAAGGGAAGTATGGTTGGTATAAGGGGCTGTTCCTGTACACTGAATTTTGTATTTTGGATAGATAGGATTTGTTTTTTGATGGGAAATGGGGTTGGGCATGGTCAGTGTAGTTCTGCCTAGAGCCTAAGCACAAGCCCAAACCTAATTGAAGTAAAGCGTTCATTCTCAAATATAATTGAGATTCACATATAAGGGGGAAAATGTTAAAAGAATATAAATCCTAAAAATATGTTTGGCTCATTAGCTAAAATTGTTAGAGCATTGTGCAAGTAAATAATTCGTCACATACAAAATAATAGAAATAAAAATAAACACAAATCATGCTATGTTTGGGGTGAAAGTGAAACATAACAAAATCAGTGCTCTGTTTTTAAGTTACAGAGAGCAAAAGCAACAAGCAGGGAAAAGGGCTGAAGAGTATTAGAAGCAAAGACAATATGTTCAAGAAAGGGAATCCCCTCCCTCCCCCAGCTCCCCCCACCCAAACAAAAAAAAAAAAAAAAACAAAAAAGAAGAAGAAGAAGAAGAAAGAGATATTGCTTTTCTTTAGGGGAATAAGGAAAGAGAGAACATGCCCAGAAATTTTCCTTTAAAGGCCCAAGCTTGAAACTTGAAAACATTCCCCAGAAAAAGTAAAAGAGCATCTTTGGCACTTAAGAATTTTCCAAGATGTCCAAAGCCCAAAGCACTAAAAAGCACACATTTTTAATAAACACACTTTGCTTCAGTAATCAGAGGCACTACACTCCTTGTGCTTTGGGTAAAATGAAATTTCTATGCAGTAAGGAATGGTTTTCCAGATCTGATTGCGGGTTTGAAGAAGAATGGAGGTGCAGGAAATCAGAGAAATAAATTGACAAGATTAAATAAAGAAACATTCACAAGTCAAGATATCAAATGTCAAACCAACCAAATCTGTAAATCTCAAGGTATCAAGCATTAATTCAATAAAAGAGTTACAAGCTTTTATAAACTAAAAAAACCCTAGTGTAAAGTACTGCTAACCCTTGAATAAAATATATCAAAATCAGCCATATAAAACACTCACTAAAAGAATAAGACTTACAAATCAATAAGGCCTAACAAGTATAATGGATAATTAACTACAAAGCAAAAGACATATTTTTTATTTATTCATAACCCTGGACCAAAAAGGTTTTCGATTGGATGTGCCTCTTCATTGACACAAGGGCACCCCATAGCCTTATAGTCTTGGCATGTGTCAAATTCATACTCAATTGCCATTTGTTCATGGAAAAGTATTTCTTCATAAAAGCCAAGATGCTAATGCTCACTTTGACAAAATTAGTGGAAATAACGTTTTCATTGAGCTCAATTGGTAATCACACTTGAAAGTGCAATATATTTGGCTTTTGCTATAACAATTTTCCTCTCCCCTTGGGGCCAAAAACTTGTTAAAAAAAAAAAAACTCTTACAAGAATATAGTCGGATAAGATTTGAGAACAATTACGAATAATTAGCAAGTAGCAACTCACCCAGCTAAGATTGTTGGACAAGTCAAAAGGCGAGGAAGTATAATATAGATGGGCAGAGTCATATTATGACAGACATCTCCATCTGCTATCTAACAAAATGCAAAGAAATTATATAGCATATTAAATATAATGTTAACTAACTTTAAATATGTAAAAAAGATGTAAAATGTCACATGCCTGGGTACTCTGAATCAGAGATGTTTCAGTTACAATTTTCTCCCCAAGAAGAATTGACTCTACACGGAGCAAATGAATGTCAATGGAGTAAATGGGAACTGCAGACGCTTCTACAGTCAGTTCACCAGTGATGGGATCTGATAAAGAACATTGAGTGGACATCTTTCCTGTCACCCTGAATCCACCTATTCAGTAACATCTCTTATCAGAAGTGGGATAATGTCATTACTATATTTTCAACACTAATCAAAGAGAGGGTAAAAATAGAGGCCACCTAGATAAGAATTGTTTTTGCAATGCATCTAGGCTTTCAAGAATGCGACCTTTTAAATGCATGAAAAAACAAAAAGAAAAACATTTCCATCATTCCACATAAATTGAAATTAATACTTCATACGTTAAGGGACCAAAATATATATATATATATAGAGAGAGAGAGAGAGAGAGAGAGGAGAAAGAGATAGCAGAGGCATGTGATAAGAAGCACACCTGATTTTAACTCAAGAAGTAGTGGATGTCTCTGTGTGTCTTGAGTAATATAAAAGATAACCATTTCAGGAGAAACTGGTCGCTCGAGAAGATCAGCTGATAACAGCATCACAAAAAGTTAACTTAATTTTATTATCTAGATAACATAAAAGAAAGACTAAGACTGAATCATACCTTTATCACTTTCGACTATGAACTCCACTGTTGCAGATAATGTTTTATGTAGGTATCCTCTTATTATATCTACAGTTACCAGATACTATCAAAAGTGTTGTTAATCATCCAGTGTCACTTAAATGTATAAGAAAAAAAAAATGCCTAAATAAGGGAGGAAAAAGAGAGACAAACACAAGTGGTACTTTCAACACAAAGGTGAACCTGCAGAGATTCTATCAAGACAAAAACACTCACCTGAGCGCTGATATTGGCTCCATGGAAGGTCTCATAAAATCTTTCTAGGTTGTCTTTTCCTGGCTGTCTCAAAAACATGGAAAATGGTATCTGCCACAATACATGAACAATTATATATTACAGAGGATATACAACAGGAATTTGCATTTCACAAATCTGTAACAAATAACAAACTAAACCAAAGATCAAAACCAAAATGCATTTAGCATGACTTTGTAAGAGAGTATAAAAGATAAGGCTACTAAAGATGTAAACCAGACAGGAGAAGAAAAGTAACTCAACCCTTTAATTATTATTTTTTTTATGAGAAGATGACAGAACATTTAAGCTAGAAAATATGTTACCGAAGTAAATTTTAGAATTATACAGAAGCATTCAAAATTCATGGTGGGAGTAAAAAGGGAAGTTCACAACACACATGAGGAGGAGAGAGCTTCCATAGCAGAACCTAGGAGACTTATAACTAATACTTGAGTCCCAACACCCAAGGATACAACATTGCACACTTATAAAGATAAACTATAGAAAAGGCCAATTAAAGAAGACCTTAAAGTTAAACTCTTTCATCAGTAGTGCTGCTGCTGCACCATTTTTGAAATCATAATATTGTGTCTGGTAGAATATTAAACAAACAACTAAAATAAGTTTTTGGGATAATCAATAATTCATCATGGTATCAGAACAGGTGGTCTTAAGTTCAAACCCTGTCTCCACTCTACCTCTGGTTTAAATTTTTTTTTTTACATCTCGTGTTGGACCCCAATTATCAAGAGAGAATATGGTTCACATGTAAGGGAGTGTGAAAATAATGGTCAAGTAATTAAATTCTCCATTTCCTAACCGTTTAAACTTTTGGAAGAGTTGGTAATTTATCAATTTCAAAGTAAAGAATTGTAAAAAATAAAAATAAAAAAAAAAAAAAAGAATAGTTCTCCAGAGATGTAGTACCTCGGTTTTACCCGAACCAATCTTCCCGGAAGGTCTAACCTCTGTACTCTTATTTCTGTTTCGAAGTAAAAGAAAACAAATTATCTGTACAAATCTCCATATGAGGCAAACATAAAAGTTAACTATCATGAAAGAAACAATCAACTAAGTAGCTCAATGGAATAGCTATTAATATTAATAGCTTATTACATTACAAATCATCACAAACATAATTAACATAGACAAAAAATAAACACAGAAACCGCAATTGCACATTATATAGGAACCAGAATTCACGTAAACTGAAAGGTATAATTGAGTTATGGTTTCAAAATATGAACTTTGCAAAATTAGGGCTTCTCAAAGATTGAACTTACAAAATGGAGATAGGCTTGACAACACCATATAAGGACTCAATAATTCCAGCCGATCCTCCACGAATCTTCAAACAAACAAAAGCATTTCAATTGAGATTTTACTATGATAGAGAAACGAAAAGAGAAATAGCTCTGTTTGGTTGCTGAGAAATAAGGAAAAAAAATACGAATCTCGTTTAAAAACAATATTTTCTGTCATTTTTTTCTGGGGAACCAAACGGAGGATTGATTCAAACCCACCTGCAAATTGACGGATCCATTGACAGTGAGACGAACACCATAGTGAGAAATGGAAGAAGAAGATTTTACTATGATTTTTCCCTCCAGAGGTTCCTGAAATTCCAATACTCATCTTTTTAGAGAATAGAGAGAGAGACAGAAATAGTAGGTATCGATGTGTATATAGAGAATGTAAGAGAGAGAGAGAGAGAGAGAGAGATGAGTTACCGAAGGGTGATAGATACGACTTGCACGGGAGAGTTTGAGCTCTATTGACATTGTTAGAGACTACGATTTTTTTGAAACCTGAGAGAAGACGATTTGAATGAAGAAGCTAATATTATAAACCAGACTCATGAGTAGACAAACAAAAGCCTGGTAATCTAATCTAGCCTTTTATTTTTATTTTTTTTTATACTGAACACAATTGAAAATTTGGCGCATTGCTACTTCTTCCTCATTCCCATTTTATATATAGGATAAAGCTAACATATCACTTTTTTTTTTAAGAGAAGTAACTAACATATCACTTGATTTTTTGGTGTAGGGTGAGATTTGAACATAAATATGCTAAATCCTACCTATTTTATTCCGATTTGAAGGTACATTTTTTTTTTTTTTTTTTTTGTGACTAAAATGATACGTGTATGGGCTTTTAGATCAGCACGAAATGCATATTATACCAAATATTTAATTTTCGGAGAAATTACATTTTATTATTCTAAGCTATATCATTTATTATATTTTGTAAAAACTTTTTTAATGCACTTTTTGCACTCTAAATAATAACACTCGTTACACTGTGCACCCCAACATCAAGTTTGGGATTAATTTGAATGGAAAAGTATGATACCACCTGAGACTCAATTGCCTATATCCTCAATTTCTTAATAATAAATAAAAAATTATATTTTATCATCCTAAATTATCAATTACACTTCTTACCATAAACTTTGAATTTTCTTCCGAGTTATCAGCAAACTTGATGTTAGGGTATAAAGTGTAACAATAGTCATAGTTTAGAGTGCAAAATGTTCATTCAAAAAGTGTAGGGCGTAAAGTATAATTTTAGATATTGTTTAGAGTGGTAAAATATAATTTTTATCATCCTAAACTATCAACTACATTTTGCACCCGAACATCAATTTTGGGATTAATTTGAATGGAAAAGTATGATACCACCTGAGACTCAATTGCCTATTTCCTCAATTTCTTAATAATAAATAAAAAATATATTTATCCTAAACTATCAATTACACTTTGCACCATAAACTTTGGATTTTCTTCTGAGTTAACAACAAACTTGATGTTAGGGTATAAAGTGTAACAATAGTCATAGTTTAAAGTGCAAAATGTTCATTCAAAAAGTGTAGGGTGTAAAGTATAATTTTAGATATTGTTTAGAGTGGTAAAATATAATTTTTTCTTAATTTTATTAATTGCACATGTGGCAAGATAAGAGTAGCCCTTTTAGGAGAGACAAATCACAAACGGCATCAATCTACGAGAAATTGAATAATAGCAATTATCTCGAGTGGTTTTGTCTAAAGGGCAAAACTTAGGTACAGTACTTTTAGGTACAGTACCTTAGGTTTCCTACTTAAAATTTTGACACCTGTCCAATTTAACAAACCAAGATAACGGCGTTAAAACTAAGGTTTTTTTTTTTTTTTTTCCTTCTTCCTTTTTTTCCTGTGCTGTGTCGGTGAGAACCCAAGGCTTCATATCTCCACCGAGAGAAAAAGAGAATCATAGATCAGAAAAGAAGACAAAAAGATCAGATAAGAGAGAAAACGGCTTCAAATCTCCACCGAGAGAGAGAGAGAGAGAGAGAGAGAGAGAGAGAAAGAATCATAGATCAGAAAAGAAAGAACCATAGATCAGAAAAGGAGAAAGGAAGCAATTACACATACATACACACACCGACAGAGAGAGAAAGAAAGAATCATAGATCAGAAAAGAAGAAAGCACCATAGATCAGAAAAGAAAGAATCATAGATCAGAAAAGAAGAAAGGAAACAGATACACATACATACACACACCGAGAGAGAGAGAGATTTGAGATTTTTTTTTTTTTGTTTTGGGTTTTGGGTTTGGAAGAGAATGGTCATGAGTGGTTTGGAAGAGAAAGGCTTTGCGTTTGGAAGAGAATGGTCATGAGTGGTTTGGAAGAGAAAGGCTTTGGGTTTGGAAGAGAAGCCGTTTGCAGGTACAGGAAAAAGAAGGAAGAAGGAAATATGGGTTTTGGGTTTGGAAGAGAAGGGTCATGGGTGGTTTGGAAGAGAAAGGTTTTGGGTTTGGAAGGGAAGCGTTTGCAGGTACAGGAAAAACAAGGAAGAAGGAAAAAAAAAAAATTAACGTCGTTATCTTGGTCTGTTAAATTGGACAGGTGTTAAAATTATAAATAGGGAACCTAAGGTACTGTATCTAAGTTTTTTCCTTGTCTAAATGGGTGTACATGAGATGCACATGAATCCAAACAGTTACCTTGATGCAGTTACTAGAGGGTATTAAGCCAAAATCTATAGAAATGGAAGCAATAAAAACATGACACTAGAAGAAGGACAAGGCTAACTATCCAAGCCTCGAGTATAAATAGGGAGAGATATTTCAACATTAAGACACAAAATTAGTCATAGAAATCCAAAGTATCGTCTCCTTTTTATCAAAATTAACATTCAGGCAAAAGTTTTTGAAGTTGGCTTTCAGTTTGCAAAGGACGTGGGATTACATGAGTTTAATTTAAAGGTGATTCTCTAAATGTCTATCACGTTCTTGTTGGATTATCTCCTTCCCATGCTGTGGCAGCTCTTGTTGTGTATGGAACTCTAGACTCTTACTAAAGAGGTTCGTTATGTAAGGTTTGCTCATGTGCATAGGAAAAGAAATAGACTAGCTTATCTTTTAGCTAAATATGTTTTTGACATTGTTGATTATTTAGTTTGGATGGAAGAGTCTTTGTTTTTTGGAACAAGCGCTTCACCATGATGTTGTCTTTTGTTAATTAATGAAGTTTAAGTTTTCCTATAAAATAAAAAAATCTGTAAGCTTGTAAGAGACTCTTATGCTTGTAAGTTTGTAAAACCGCTTATTATCAATTCAAGTGCATATCACTTTGAATAGGTTTTGTTATCTTAAACTTGTTAAATTAGGTTATTTCCTTGTTCTCATTGTTAATTTAGGCACTTCACATAAAAGTCATATTAAGTTAGGCACTGCCAAACCTATAACCTCTTCCTTGAAGTTAGATAATTGCCTTTGAATAAGTGTAAATCACTTAAACTAACATAAAAATTGGTTTTGACTCAAACAATGGTTTGAAGGAAGTTTCCTCCAAACTTATTTGGAGGTAAACTTTTTATTTATTTATAATTTTATAATTTGTCACTAATAAGTTGGAATATGCTTGGAACCAAATTTTGTCCAATAAAATTTAAATATTGAATGTCTTCGTTTAAAATACCAATTGACCAAGAGATACCCAATTGTATACACACATATATAAAAACTTATTTCATGCTTTTAAATTTTGTCACTATGAAGTCACACTTTTATAATTGTATCAAATAAAGCCTCACTCCTTACTTCGGTCGTTAGATTTTCTTTAATAGTCTAACTAGAACACAATAAAATTGCATATCAACATGCTTTTAACTTGATACTTGATAGAAATATGAACACAACCAACTTTTTTTCCGAAAAAAGAGAGAGAACCTGATATTTATAAGGGAAGTCAAGTAAGTAGTGGCACTTTGTGAAAGTATGACGTTTAATTTTTTATAATGATCAAACTAAATTTTGTTAAATTGGTTCTAAAGTTTCATTGTGTATCAGATAATTACTCTATCTTCTCAATGTTTTTTTTTTCTTTTAAAATTTGGTCACAAGAGCTTTAATTAAAAAGTTTGATCAGAAGACATACTCTATCATTTGTTCTTCTTCATTTTTCAGTTTTATGTTTCTGCTTTGGTTTTTATCCACCAAAAAAAATCCTATTTTAATTTTGCTTTTTTTTTTTTTTTCATTTAATAGATAGATTGAAATTCCAATAAAATGATGATATATATTTTAAAATTTCCTCTTTCATTCTAATATCCATCAAATTATAAAGGATAATCCCATAAAAAAAAAAGGATAAACTTTAGCTACAACATAATTTGAGAGAAATTCCTTCAAACAACTTAGGTGGCATATTATAAAATAACAAGTGTCCTAATCAAGTGTCAACTTAACAAAATCCTTTCCAACTTCACACTATTAAGCTCCCCCTCACCCTATCTCTCTCCGCCGATTCCCCCACCCCTACCATGTCTTTGCCGTTTTCTCTTTCTCTCTCTTGGGTGCATGAAAATTTATTGAATCACATTCTACAATTTTTGAGTTGTGATTGAATCCCAATAAACCCCCATCCCCCCCCCCCCCCCTCCCCCAGCGCCCCCGCACAAACACTACTCTAACTCATCAAAATCTCCAATTTCGCAACTTGACCTCTTCTTACAAAATACGCTAATCTTCAATTTTAAATAAACCCATTTGTAATTTTTGATTGCATTGTAAACACCACATCCAAACTCTTAAACCATTGTTATTTTCGGTTCAAGCTCCTATCAAACTTCATGTTCTCTCACCACTTGCATGCCCAGCACCAAGCCCATATCGTTTGACCCATTGTCATCAACCTTGAGCTCTGACATGAGGACCACCAATGGGAAAGTCAATCATGGAACACACAAACCCTGAGTTGGTTGTTCACAACTTGGTTCTATACCATGTAACCTATTTTCCAATCATTGAGTGCTAAGTTGTTGATAAACTTGATAATCTTTTACTTTTAGAAAGAGACTCCCTAGAACAGGTCTCAATTGGAAAAAAGTGACTCTTTTAAATTAGTTGCAACCCATTCCATCTTTCAACTCATACATGCACTCAAACCTTAATCCCATCGCCATATCAACATTTCTCTCTAGCTAGCTCTATTCTAAAATATTATTGCATTACAATCAATCCCTAAGCCATTTATCCTTGAGAACCCATCCTACATCTATCTCACCCACACTTCCACATTCAATTATAAACAAACCAAATAACCCTTGAAATCCTAACCCCTTAATCTTTTCATATTTAGCAAATAAGGTACTCAAAGTCAAAACTATGGCATAACAGACAAACACTCGCCTGTGGTATCTGGAGTTTTTGGTAATGCGGCATTAGGATTCTTAAATAGGCTCAATTTCCTTGAAAATTCAATAGCGATACAAATTAGATAAACAAATCCACGTACAAAAGACAAAATTGTGCTTATCAAAAAGAAAGAAAGAAAGAAAGAAAGAAAGAGAGACAAAACTGTGCAATAGTTGTTCCAAGGTCTGCTGCTCAAATAAAAAAAAGTTGTTCCAATGTCCTATCAACGAACTCGTTGCTCCAACTTTTAGTACAGAGATGGTACCTGCATGGAACAGTAAAAAATCTACATCAATGGTTTTTTTTTTTATGAATTATATCAATAATTTTGATAATTACCATGTCACTTGCGTGAAATAGATAAATCTTCAACATATTTTACCCATTCCCAGAAATCCTAAAATTTCTTCTCATCTTCTTCTATTGCTCTAACATCATTTTTTTTTTTATATAGAAAATAATGATGTTCGAGCAGTAGAAAAAGATGAGAATCCTAAAATTTCTTCTCATCTTCTTCTACTGCTCGAACATCATTGATCAATGAAAACAATGCCTTTGGCAATCCAAAATCTCATACTCTTTCTTTCCTAATTTTCTCTTATTATCCTCTCTCAGTCACCGCTCGCTCCATCTTCATTCTCTCCGAAGACGATTTCAAAGACACCACCACATCCTCTTCTGATGACTACTCGGCCAAGTGGGACGAGTTTGACCTTGGCTTCTGGCGCTCGGTCTTCGAGCTTGACTCCAACTACGTCAATTCTGTCTCCATTTTGGAGCTCGATTAACTGTACACCTCTGGAATCTCCAAGATGGTCTCGATGGCGAGCTCGGGCAACGCGCGGGTGATGGAGGAGGCTATGTCGGAGATCAATGCAGCCGCATCTGAGGGACATGTGCACGCGAGGTCGGTGCAAGGGTTTCTGTACAGGACGGGAATGATGGGAGGGAGGAATAAATACAAGGCTTTACTATTCCATCGCTTCGCTGCCAATGGTGGTAACATGCAGTCCAAGATGGCCCTCGCTTATACCTCCAAGCGCCATGCTGTGAGTAAGCTGCTATTCTTAAATATGTGATATGAAATTCAAATCTTACCTACGTCAAAATATTATAAGAAAATCTTGTTTTAAGTGTAAGAAAATCTACGACAAAATAAGCTGCGTTTGGCAACATGTAAATTATTTTTCATGTAAAATATTTTCAGGGGAAAATATTTTTGGGAAAGGAAAATATTTTCTAGTGTTTGGTTAAATTTTGAAAATTGTATTAGAAAATATTTTCAAGTGTTTGGTAACATTCTAGAAAATGCAAAATTTCTACTAATTTCTCACATTTTCTCAGCTTCTAAACAAATTTTATAATAGAAAATTGAAAGATATAAACTTTTTAAATAAACAAAAATCAAAATAAAACCATTAACTTTCAAACTCAGTCAAACAGAGAGGAGGACAAAGAAAGAGTGATAGATTGAGGGAAAGAAAGAGGTAGATCAAGAAACTTGGTTGAAATCGGGTTGAAATCGGGTCAAGGCTCCGATCTGTGTTTGGCGTTGACAACGAGCTTCAGCGGTGACAAGAACGAGATGACAAGGCTCCGATCTGTGTTTGGCGGTGAGAAGGGCTTCAGGCAATGACTATGAGCTGACGGCAGCGATGAGATTCTCCCAGGTTCAAGCTCCCTTCCTTTGGGTTCACTTTCCCTTTAAGCTCTCTCTCTCTCGTGTTTGGTTTTTAGTCTGTAAAACTTGATTTGAAGGTATGGATGGGTTCAGACGAAGGATGGGTCGATGAGGACGAGGACAAGGGATGGGTCGGCGGAGGATGGGTCAGCAGACTGGCTTGCATGCGACGGCGGGGCTGTGTGTCTAGGGGTGGTTCTGGGAATCACCGGCAATACCCTCTCCTTGCTCGGCTTGAGCTTCATGTGAGTAATTTCCAGTCTTCTTTGGGTTTTCTCTTTGAGCTCTTTCTTGCTCAGTCTTTCTTCAGATTTTCAATCCATAAAACTGAGTTTGAAGGTAAATCAAGTGTGTAATTGATGTTACAGTTCTAGGGGCTGAATTTTATGGTTAATGAAATGGTTTTTAGTTTGACCAAATTTTACGTGTGCCACCAAACACACATCAGAGTGTAAAATATTTTCTCAAATTCATTTTCAGCTGAAACAAATGCGGCCGTAGTAACATATTCAAAATATTATATGTAAGGTTTTTGCACATTAATACTCCAATTTTCTTTTCTTTTTTTTAAAGGCATAATTCTACTTACTAATGTAAAATTTCTAGTTGTTACATCAAGTACAATTTATGTTATTCTTTTATATATATATATATATAAAATTATTTTAGAATCAAATTTATGTTATTTCGGTAAAGCAATAGTATAGATTTGTTTATTTTAGCTTAACATGTCAGCTTATTTCTTATTCCTAACTAATCTATAGTTTTTATAAGTCTTCACTTTATATTTATACAATTTATTTTCTTAAATAAAATATTTCAATGAAAAAATTTTGTCCAAGCACACTCTATGAACATTGGTCTACATGAATTGTTACAAGAACTCAACTTAAAGACGGGGACCACCCTGACCTGAAATTTTTTTTTATATATAATAATATAAAATTTTTTATTTGTCTACCCTTCAAAAAAAAATTTGGGAACACCTTCATTTTTTTTATGCCAATAAAATTAAATTTTACTCCATAATTTGTTCTACATTTAGTGGATGCATGATTGTTTGGTTATATACATTGAAAAAGATGTAATTTGTAGCATTAATAATGAAAATCATGCAACGATTTCAAAATATGAAAACTCATAGAAAGCAATTATAAAATTTATGTATTTACATGTTTTTTTTATTGTTGTTGTAATCAATATATGAATTTCTTTTTTTATTAGATTGTATAATTTATGCTCCTTAGTTCTTAAGGAACACCTGAGAAAAATTCTTGGAGTCGCAGCTGATTCAAAACAATATCAAACTTTGGAATTTATTATGTATTGTGTAAACAAGTTTCGACCTTTAATTATTTCGTTAGATTAATTTTGGGTTCTCAAAAGTTTAGTACATAGGTGATTTAGTCCACTAATTCCTTAGACCACGTGGCTAAATTAAAATTTGACACATTATATGTGTGTGTACAGAGAGAGAGAGAGAGAGAGAGAGAGAGAGAGAGAGAGAGAGAGAGAGAGAGAGAGAGAGAGAGAGAGAGAGAGAGAGAGAGAGAGAGAGAGAGAGAGAGAGAGCAGTGATTACAAGTTGTAATCACTTTTACTAATCAATAAGAAAACTGAGTTTTATTTAGTTTTCCTCTTCTTCTAATGAAGCTTTGAGTTTTTTACATAATGACTGTGTTAAAAGTAAAACTTAAACACATTTCTATCTTCCTTGTATGTGTGTGTGTTTGTTTCTAAAAAATTTAAAAGTTTATAATGACGAAAAGCAATCACCTTAGACTTTAGGGCTAAAATTGCCTATGAGCAATAGTTAGGGTCCAACTGCGAATTTTGACCTCGATTTTGCTATGTTTAAAGATGCATGATAAAGCGGTTAAGCTCTATGCTGAATTAGCGGAAGTAGCTGAAAATAGTTTCCAAATATCGAAAGATTCATTGGTGATTGCACCAGAGAGGATTAACAATGAAGCAGAAGAGAATGAGCTAGGATGCACAAAGGAAGCTCCGAGGGCAGGATGACGAGGAGTTCCAGATGTTGAAACATCAAGCAGTACTCAAAGGGAATGCAGAAGCCATGTACAAGATTGGCTTCTTGTAGTACTTTGGTCTCAAAGGTTTAAGGTGCGACCATGCCAAAGCTATGTCATGGTTTCTCAAGGCTATGGAGGAAGGGGAGCGTAGGTCTATGGAACTATACTAGGAGGGAAAATTATTGTGTACTCTCGGAATACCATAAATGCGTACTCCCTCCTCTCACATGAATGGTGAGTCCCATTAATTAAATTCATGGTGAGACCCACCATTTATGTGAGAGGAGGGAGTACGCATTTATGATACTCCGGGAGTACTTAATAATTTTCCTACTAGGAGAGATGTATGCACGAGGTGGGGTTGAGAGGAACTACACTAAAGCACTTGAATGCCTCACCCTTGCCTCCAAACAACAACTTTTCTGAGCTTTTAATGGGTTGGGCTATTTGTATGTCAAAGGCTATGGAGTAGACACGAAAAATTACACCCAAGTAAGATTTATTCATAGCTCTACTACTCAAAAGTCAAAATATTTCCTTAATTGATCCTCACTTGAATAATACTTGCAATTTGTAACATGTGGTGTCTATAGTTTCATACAATTTATATTTTCTTTTTTCTTTTCTTTTTTTTAAAATGGGGTTGTTTAAATTTTTTTTTTTCCAAAAAAAGAACTACATGTTTAAAAAAGTTGCACTTTGAAAAATGTGATTCAAAACTGTTTTACAAAACAGACAGTTTTTTGCCACCATTCGTTATATTAATCAATTTTATTACAGGCGAGGGGCTTTCTAAGAAGAACCTTCCTATGGTAAATTCAATTTGATCAAATTCTTTTTATCGTCATTTGTTTGATTTTTATGTATGTTTCACAAACTTTATATTTCTAATGTATTAAGATATCTGTCTTCCTGTTGATTTTTCTTTTTCTTTTTGACAATTATCTCTTAAATTTTAGTGATTTTCTTGGTCAGTACTCTTAGAATTTAGAAGAATAGCATTTATGATATTATAGTTTAAAAGAAGTTATAACTTATAAGCCAGTTTTAGTTCAAATAACACCTCCTCTCGCTATAAGAGCAAGGCGAACGTGTGATTGTGAATTCATATAACTTCTCGATCAATTACTAATTCCTCAAGGAAATCATCCTTATGAATTTCTCTCCATATATACTATCTACTTATAAGCATGATTTCCTTGAGAACTTAGTATATATATCCCTACCACGTTTATAATTTGATTCAAGTGACGTGTTGGAAAATATCAACAAAAAAAAAATCAAGGAGAGCTAGCACATTGCCCGGGTGTGCTGTTGAATCTGATTGCCCATGGAATGTAATTGGGTCCTGATTTCGAAAAACCTAAGATAAACATTGCAGAATTAATTGAGCCAATGTGAAACCAAACTCATAAATAAACTACAAACTATCACTTGCATTTGCATTTATATTTAGAATTATAAAAATATTTAAAAATAAAAGCCTAATTAATTTGAAAAAATGGATAAAATGCTGAATTTTTTGTGTGAAATGGATAAAAGCCCATTTTGGCCTAAGAATCATCAACAAAACTGAAAATTTGAGACTTTAAGACTTTGTTGTTGTAGCTGATCTTTATGACAAGTTATTTAATGGCAAGATAGTAAATGCCTTTGACCAATTAATTTAATTAACAACTACTTTGTCTCCCCAGGAAAATTTTTTTTATTAAAGCACTTTCTTTTTCCGCCACCCAAAAGATCAAAAGACAATCCTTTTGCGAGTTAGATATTTGAATTGCATATAAATTCCTAGCAGTTATCTTGAATCTTATCGAGTGCCTTAACTCTGATTTATCTACCAATTAATAATTGAGCTGTATATGATTTCAGGCAATTAGATTCTACAAATTTGTTGTAGAACGTGGACCATGGAGTTTGTTATCAAGATGGGCACTTGAATCATACTCGAAAAGATTATGTGGGCACTGCGCTCTTCTTGTATTCAAAGATGGCTGAGCTAGGTTATGAGGTTGCACAGAGCAATGCTGCATGGATACTTGACATGTGTGTGAAACAAAGCATGTGCATGGATAAATATGAATTGTGCACAGATAAAAAAAGGCATCAACGTGCACATTCTTTATGGTGGCCTAGAAAGCATAGGTGCGACTCCAGGGCCGCCACACCCGCACCAGACACTCGGCGACACGCCGATTCTCACTCGACACACCAATTTGCTTTTTTTTTTTTTGGTTTCCCAATTTGCGCCAGTTCAGGCCAATTTGTGCCAATTCAAGTCGGGTCTCGCTGGTTTGAGCCGATTCAAGCTGAGTCGCGCCAGGTTAACGTCGATTTAGGCCGAGTCGCGCTAATTACGGCCAAAATTGGCCTAGAAATTGGCCGAAATACATGTTAAAAAAATAAAAACTTGAGCTGATTTGTTATTTACTTATTAACTTATTATATATTTGTCAAATTATTTGTACGTTAAACAAATTAGATTGAAATTACTGAATTATTTGTAGTTGTTATTACTCTTAAATTGGTATATAATTACCATTATATGAAAATATATTTAAAAAGTTGTAATAAAAATATTTAAAAGTTTATTAGTAAACGTATCCTACTGCATCTGCACCCAACTTTTTCAAAAATTGTCAAGTCCCGCATCTGCACCCGCACCCGCACCCAAATTCGCAACTGTGCTTCATAGGTGGTGGAAAGCTTCCAAGTAGGGTAATCAATATGCTGTTGTGTTGATTGAGAACCCAAACCATATTCCTGTTGAGTCCTATTGACATTTTAGGAAAGTGAGAAACCACGATTTGAATAAAGCTAATGAAGTAAACAATCAGCTGGTAAACTATAGCTTCTATACTTTACATGTAGAAAAATGATATGTTTGGTGCATTTTACAAACTCTGTCCTAATTAATTAATCAAAGTTTGTAAATGATACAGGTGTTTGAATTTTACTTTTTTTTGGGCAAAACCCAAAAAAATAAAATTTATAATTTTATGCTTGTAACAAATTAAATGTGTGGATTTTCTCCAATTTTTTGTCAGATATGAGATATGTTGCATTTATTTGATTTCTTATGATTTACTTGGGTTTCTTAAGACTGTGAGAGACCACACTCTCAGCCCGTTTTCTAGGTGTTGGGCCGAACTCACGTAAATGGATGGAGTCGTGTTATTACCTCTCAAAATGGAGGTTCAACTAGTTATATTTTCCCCCTTTAGATTAAGGGTTTTGCAATGGAGTTGCCATTTATTTAATTATTGGAATAAATAAGAAAACCAAAATTGAAAATTGAAAATTTCCTCATTTTATTAATTTGCAATTGAATTTACATTGATCATAGGAAAATTACATGGCTTTGGTTTTAGATACAATTTAAGATAAAGTACATAACTTTGTTTCCTAGCTATAATCTAGAAATTAAAAATTACATGGATAAGCATTTAATCTACTAACTCTTGACCTAAGTTCGGAGGTTATGTTACAAGGTAGGAAGGGGTTAAGCACCCAACTTGCTCGGTGAAACTGGTCTTTTAGACTATGGTAACCAACATTCATATCACATCATCCAATATATTATCAATCAATTTGCATGTTGAATTTAAAGTGTGTGCATGTGATAAACCCTAATTTCATTTATTAAGCATTTCATTTGGATTTAAAAATTATTTCGAGTGAATGTGTGTGAATTGTGATATCCTAAATTCAAAAATTTGAAAGAATTATTAAATAAAAATGTTTTTCATATTTTTTATTTGGATTTAAGATTAAAACTAGTGCTATGCATGAATATGTGATGAAAAACCAAGAACATATGAAGAACATATAAGAAAAATTAAGACCATTCAAAGATATTCAAGGGAATTTAAGTAATTACTATCATGCTTTAATATTAAATTCTCATCATGGCAACATAAAAAACCAATTTGGAAAAAGGATTATACCTTCATACAAGATCCATATGGTGGAGGAGAAGACAAGAATGGAGGTCCTAAGGGTAAAGGAGAAGAAGAGCTAGGAGAGAGAGAGTGAGTCTCACTCAATATCTTGAGTCTTAGGAAGACCAAAATATGACAAGACTACTCAACTTCACTAGAACTCAAGAAAGGAAAAGAGAGGGGTTTTCTTTTGTGTCTTGGAATGGAGGAGAGGGGGAGTTTATGTAGTAGTGGTGGAAAAAATATGAATGGAAGGTCATTTAATGAGGATTGACAAAGAATCATGAACTTAAACCTTATTTTAGCCCTTGGGAAAATCTGGTGCATTAAATGTAAAAATTGGTAGGAGTGAGGTGCAAGCAAAATTCGGTTTTCCTATAGCTACTGTTTGTAGAGCCAATTTCAAAAAATCATATCTTACTCAATTATGACCGAAATTGTCTCGTTTTTGTGCTCAAATTGAAACCCTGAATGTCTAGTTTCTGGAAAAATTAACCTCATTCATAGATTTCAAAATAGGCAAAAACCACATTTTCGTCCCTACATTTTCACGCGATTCTCACTTTAGTCCCTACTTTTTTTTTTCACCACTTTTAGTCCCTGTTTAGAAAAACGACTTCTATTTATGTCCTTTCCGTCAGTGCCGTTAGGGCACTGACCTACATGGCAAACGGACTGAATAAAATAATAATAATAAATTTATTTTGTCATTAAAAAAATGCCATGTCACCAATTAAAATAAAAATAAAAATTTAACTAAATAATAAAAATCAAAAACAGAAATAAAAATAAAAAATAACATTAATTGAGATTAATTAAAAAAACAACAAACAACCATTCTTCTCCAAATTCTCCAGCAAATCAAACCCATAAGAACAACAAGAACAACAAAAACAAATTTAAGAACACAAACCCAATAATTAAAAAAAAAAAAAAAAAAGAAACAGACAAACATGTTGAAGGACACAAACCCACCGTTTTCTGAGCACAAACCTAGAACACAAACCCAGTAATTAAAAAAAAAAAAACAAACAAACAAACATGTTGAAGGACACAAACCCAGAACACAAACCCACCGTTTCTCCGGCAAGGACTCCCTCCGCCTTCTCACCTTCACCTACGCGGCCCACCAGGACTCCTCCTCCGTCCACCTCACCAAAATCATCGACCACGTCATCAAGCGCCTCAAGGACTCCGACTCCGCCATCTTCGACGCCTGTCGCGACGCCATTGGCTCGCTCTCCAACTCCGCCATCTGCGACGCCATCCGCGATGCCATTAGCGCCGCCTTCACTGCGGCCGCAACGGAAAGAGCTGGTCACTGCGGCCACCATCCCTCCTCCGATCGAACCCAGAACAAAAAAAAAAAATCCCACCAAACCCAGATTTTGGGTGTGGCTTGTTATGGGTCTTTGATGATTTTGTTGAGTTTGAGAAAATGAGGCTTTGGAATTTATGAATTTGTATTTGAGCTAAATTTTTTGGGTTTATTTTGGGTTTGTTGGAGATTAATTCTTGTTCTTAAATCAATTCGTGTTGTTCTTGTTGGAGATTGGTTCTTGTTCTTAAATCATTTTTGGGTTTATACTGGGTTTGTGTTCTTAAATCAGTTCTTGTTGTTCTTATGGGTTTGATTTGCTAGATAATTCGGTGTAGTTTGGTTGTTTGTTTGTTTGTTTTTTTTTTTTTTTTTTTAATTACTGAGTTTGTGTTTTTAAATTTGTTCTTGTTGTTCTTATAGATTTGATTTGCTGGAGAATTTGGGGGAGAATGGTTGTTTGTTTTTTTTTTAATTGATCTCAATTAATGTTATATTTTATTTTTATTTCTGTTTTTGATTTTTATTATTTAGTTAAATTTTTATTTTTATTTTAATTGGTGACGTGGCATTTTTTTAATGGCAAAATAAATTTTTTATTATTATTTTATTCAGTCCGTTTGCCACGTAGGTCAGTGCCCTAACGGCACTGACGGAAAGGACATAGATAGAAGTCGTTTTTCTAAACAGGGACTAAAAGTGGTGAAAAAAAAAAGTAAGGGCTAAAGTGAGAATCGCGTGAAAATGTAGGGACGAAAATGTGGTTTTCGCCTTCAAAATATTATGAGAGTTATCAATGAAATGGTGAGTAGAGGTCTTTTGTTAAAAAACAATTTCAACACAATTAGCATTAACAGGTCCCAAATTAGTTTCCAATTAACATTAATAGACTTCAATCACTCCCATTTGAGACTTAATTAGTTCCAAATTTACCCTAATCAAAATAAAATTGCACAAATTACTCATTGAATAATTAATGTTGAACTATCCAGTTAATTAGGTATGTGCAACTCTACCATAAAATGTAGTCCTAACCAATCAAATTATAACACATCATTGATCTCAAATGGATTATACTTATAACCAATTGGAATCAATTGTTCATAATCACATATAGTTGGAATCAATTTGTGATAGTGCATTTCAGCCATTAAAACTTGATTCAATGATAACTTTTAATCTGGTGGTCCGATTAGGGCTTATGACCAGTCGATTTGATCATTACAACATCAAGATCATTTTGGTGAGATGAGATTAAGGATCTAATGGCTAGAATCAAGATGTATATTTCTAAGGCAAAATTACCCTTTTACCCTCCAAGTGAGGTTAAATGTGGGTTGAAATATGAGGTGTCAACAAAGATTATTAGATCTTTTTAAAAGTCATGCATCTTGAATTTGGATTAATATTGATGGATATTGGTGGTTTTTTTTTTCTTGGTATTGTTAATTTGATAATATACAATATGAGACAATAAGATTTGAATCTTGAATGTCTTCACAAAAAACACTAAAAAATAATAATT
This sequence comes from Castanopsis chinensis, assembly GCA_032878915.1. Taxonomy (NCBI): domain Eukaryota; kingdom Viridiplantae; phylum Streptophyta; class Magnoliopsida; order Fagales; family Fagaceae; genus Castanopsis; species Castanopsis chinensis. The sequence goes on along the minus strand of JAVQMG010000108.1, from coordinate 5,332,059 downwards.
AATTAAGTTACAAGGCTCTTGGTAAAATTAATGGATTCAAATTGAATGAGACTTTTTCCAATCAATTTTCTTTACGCTCTGTTTGTTTCGATGTAAAATATTTGCAAAGGTAAAATATTTTACATGTAAGATATTTGCAGGAAAATATTTTCATTTTACAATGTTTGGCACGATACAAGAAAATGCTATGTAAAATATTTTCCAGTGGTTGACACAAAGTAAGATGAAAAAAAAAAAAAACTAATAAAAAATTAAAACATTTTTTTATTAACTTCCAAAAAATACATAGAGATGGACAAGGAATCACTAGAGCTAGTAAAAAATACTATTTTTTACTTAATTTTGAACAAACTTTTTGCCAAGATCTATACTAGTTTTTGCTCACTTTACAACAAACAAATTCAATTACTTTCTAAAGTGAAGCTGATGTTAATTTCTTATTCAAAATGCTGGGCAAGTAGCAATATGAAATTAGATTGTCTTTGGAAAGCTGGGCAAGTACTTTACTGTGTAACACAAGAATAAGTATACGTTCATCCACCATCCCACATACAATAAGATGCTCAAAAATCCCAATATTGGTTATATTTTCAACACCAAGCTGAGATGATAAATCACTGAGTGTTGCTCCATAATAATACAACCATCATGGTAACTTCATTTGGCTCAACATCACTCACTAGCATCAAATTAAACAATTCCAATGCCTACTCCGAACAATTATGCACAACATATCCATCAATCATTGAGGTCCAAGTAACCACATCTCTCACAAAACTTTGATCAAACACTTCACGCGCAAATCCAAACACCCACGTTCAACATTATAATGGACCGGCCCATTTTGCACTACCAAATACGAATCAAAAGATTCAAAACCCATCTTCCAAACCCAGCAATGAACCGATACCCCCCCTAAAACTGCACAAAAGTGCTCGCACACCTTGAGCGCGAAAATGAAGCTCTGACGGTCCATTTCGACACATTCTCAAGCCATTTGACAAAAAAAAAAATGAAAACCTCATGGTGGGAATTTCGGCTTTACAGTAGCCCCTAATCATAGTGTTCCACGTATAAGTATTGGGTCTTCCAATCTAAGAAAAAAGCACACGAGCATATTGAATGTCACCAGAATCAGCTAAAGCACAAAATGCTAAGACACGGTGGTGCCTCATACTTGCCAGTGGTGCCTCAGACCTTAGAGCCGGTGATTGGTGGGAGAGGGGACCAGTGGTGGTTGGGTTTTTTTGGAGAGAAATCTGAGAGGGAGTTAAAGTATGAAAGTGACTGTGGGAACGAAGGAGTGATAAGTATCGGGATGTGAGGGAGTGGGCAAATGTAAAATGTTTTATCAAAATTTTAAGTGTAAAATATTTTACATAAATATGCTTATGTTGATTTAGTTGGCTGAAAATATTTTACTTTTGATCAAATATTTTACTGCAAAACAAACACCGTAAAATTGGAAAATATTTTCCTGAAAATATTTTACATTAAAACAAACAGAGCGTTTTAGAAAAATTGGTAGGGATCTATGGCAAACATCCACCATCTTAGATGGTTTTATATTATATATTATTTATTCTAGTAGGAAAAAAAATGCATGGACACATATATAAAACTTATATATTTCATACTTTTAAGTTTTTCACTATGAAGTCACACTTTTATAATTGAGTCAAATAAAACCTCACTCTTTAGTTCAATCATTAGATTTTCTTTAATGGTCTGACTAAAACACAAATGAAATTGTATATCAACATGATTTTTACTTGATAGAAATATGACATGTAAGTAGTAGTATCCTGTGGAAGTATGACATTTAATATATATATATATATATATATATATATATATATAACCGAAGGCTCTGAAACTCTTACAATTTTTCACGTCAGCACAATATTTAAATAATATTATCATTTTATTTAAATAAAATTATTTTTTTTAGTCCAAACTTAACCAGAATTGAAACTTTATCTCTCTAATTAGTCCAACTTAAATTCAAACTCATCATTATCATTTTTTTTAAATAAAATTATTTTTATTCAATCAAAACTTCAAATTTCCACGTCAACACAATATTTAAATAAAATTATCATTTTATTCAAATAAAATTATTTTGTTTAGTCCAAACTTAACCCGGAGTAAAACTCTATCTCTCTAATAAGTCCAACTTAAGCTCGAACTCATCATTATTATTTTTTAAAAAAATAAAATTATTTTTATTTAATCAAAACTTAACAATGAGTGAAACTCTATCTCTCTAACAAGTCCAACTTAAACTCAAACTCAAACGTTGATAATTTATATAAAAACAGAAATATGGTAGGACTAAAAAAAAAGAGACTCTTGTTGATAATCATGGCAGATAAAGCATCTCTATTTTTTTGGAGAAAAATAAAAAATGCAACCTATGTCTTCTAGCCTAGGGACCAATGAGTTTTTATTTAATATGTTATATATAAATTTGTTGAATTTGCTTTGGTTCTAAAGTAGAATTTAAGGATTTTATAAATTTTAAAATTTTAAGTCTTGCAATTTTTGGTATTTGCATTTCTGTGGGTTGATCTTAATTCTTTAGCTTAAATGCTTTTCATTTAAGTTCATGTGATTTTTTGTTTTCCTCTTAAAAGCTATATCTTTGGTAGATTAATTATTTGCTTGGATTAATTTCAATTTTTTTTTTTCTAGAATGTCTATTTACACATTGTTGGATTTTTTTTCAAAGTCAATAGATTTTCCGTGCATCGCACGGGTTTGTGACTAGTTTGTTATAATGATAAAACCTTTTGTTTTTGTTAAATTGGTTCTAAATTTTTTGTGTGTGTCAAATAATTACTCTTTTTTCTCAATTTAGTTTTCTATTTTCTTTTAAAATTTGGTCACAAGAGCTTTAAAAAGTTTGATCAGAAGACATCTCTATACTCTATCATTTGTTCTCCATCTTTCAATTTTATGTTACTATTTTTGGTTTTTATCTACCAAAAAATAAAATCCTATTTTAATTTTGCTTTTTTTTTCCCCACATTTAATAGATAGATTGACATTCCAATAAATGATAATATATATATATATATATATTTTAGAATTTCCTCTTTCGTTCTTATAACCATCAAATTATAAAGGGTAATCCCATAAAAAGAGGTAAACTTTAGCTACAACATAATTTGAAAGAAATTCCTTCAAACAACTTAGGTGGCATATTATAAAATAACAAGTGTCCTAATCAAGTATCAACTAAACAAAACCCTTTCCAACTTAACATTGTTAAGCTTCCCCTCACCCTTTCTCTCTCTCTTCATCAGTTCCCCCACCCCTATCATGTCTTTGTCGCTCTCTCTCTCTCTCTCTCTCTCTCTCTCTCTCTCTCTCTCTCTCTCTCTCGCGGGTGCATGAAAACTTATTGAATCACATTCTACAATTTTTGAGTTGTGATTGAATCCCAATAAGTTTTTCTCTCCCTACATCCCCCCACCCTCGCCCACGCGCACGTGCGCCGACACTACTCTATCTAACTCATCAAAATATCCAATTTCACAACTTGACCTTTCCTTATAGAATAAATCTTCAATTTTGAATAAACCCATTTGTAATCTTTGATTGCATTGTAAACACCACACCTAAACTCTTAAACCACCGTTATTGTCAACTCAAGCTCCTATCAAGCTTCACTTTCTTTCACCACTTGCATCCCCACCACAAGCCCATGTCATTCAACCCATTGTCATCAACCTTGAGCTCCAACTTATATAAGAACCACCAATGGGAAAGGCAATCATGGAACACACAAACCCTAAGTTGGTTGTTCACAACTTGGTTCCGTACCAATTGTAACTTATTTTTCAATCATTGAGTGAAACTACTAAATTGTTGATAGACTTAATATTCTTTTGCTTTGAGAAAGAGACTCCCTGGAAGAGGTCTCAATTGAAAAAAAGGTGACTCTCTTAAATAGTTACAATCCATTCCATCTCTCAACTCATCCATGCACTCAAACCTTAATCCCAACAACCATATCAACATTTCTCTCTCCATTCCAAAATCTTATTACATTACAATCAATCCCTAAGCCATTTGTCCTTGAGAACCCATCCCACATCTCACCCACACTTCCACATTCAATTATAAACAAATCAAATAACCCTTGAAATCCTTTCCCCTTAACCTTTTTATTGAAGATTCCACTTGAGTTTTTGAAAGAACACTCACCAATAATTGTGTTCCTAACACTTGGCCTTAATGCCTCTTTCCATCTTAACACTTTCCCAAATTTGTATTATCCCTCTCTCTCTCTATCTCCTAACTCATCCCCATTGTCACGCCAAACTCTTATGACGTAGAATCCCATCCCTATTCACCCTTTCTCAATGGCTTCTCAATTTATCCAAAAAACACACCAAAATAGATTAAACTATGTTTTAACACAGAGTCAATTTCTTACACGACAAAGTTTTTATTTTTTTGTACAAACAAAACAAAAACTCTTTTTTATAAATTGTACTAATAATAATAGCATATAATATGATTGGTGGTATACGTGCTCATAAGATCGTGTTGTGTATGCTAACATAGCCAAATTTGATTGGCTAGGTGACAACCATTGACGTGGCATTCAAACAAAATGTTCATTTCATAATCCCAAAATTACCCTTCCCAAAATGGACAAGATTACAAAATTGGCCAAATTTTTTAAATAACTATAAAATCTAAACTATATTATTAGTTAGCCAAGGTTTGAACCTATTTTGGTTTATAACAAATCGAGTCATTTGGACTCGATTTCACTGTAGCAAATCGAGTTTTAAAGACTCGATTTCCCTCAGAAAAAACCCAAAAAACTCAGAACAGCAGAAATCACCCAACCTAGAACAGCAGAAATCACCAACGCAGAAAACGCAGAAATCACCAACACAGAAAATGTAGCAACCAAAAACCAGAAAATAGAAATCACCAACGCAGAAACCCAGAACATCACAGAACATCAACCTAGAAAACACCAACAGACCAACCAAAAATGAAAAAAAAACCCAGAACATCAACCCAAAAAAAAAAAAACAGAAAATGAATCAAAGGACAAACCAAACCAAAAAAGACAGAAAACGGACCTTTGGTGCCAAGATCAACAAACCCAAATCGCTCTGGTGCCAAGATCGTCAAACCCATGGCGCTTTGGTGCTGAGATTGTGAATTTTGGGTTTGGGTTTTTGCTCCGATTTTGAGATCGTGATTTTTGGGTTTGGGGTTTTGAGAAAAGGGTCTGGATGTTTGAGGAAGAAGAAGAAGAAGAAGGAAGAACTGTCTTGGGACAGAAGATGGAGAAAGAACAAAAATAAATAAATAAATAAAGGAGAAAAGGAACGGAGGAGAGCGATGGGGGTTCTAGGTTTTTTCTGAGGGAACTCGAGTCTTAGGCTGCATTTGGTTGAGTGTAAAATATTTTCCGGGTGTAAAATAATTTCAAGTGAAAATATTTTCGGGAAAGGAAAATATTTTTAGGTGTTTGGTGGCATTTTAAAAAATACTTTGGAAACTATTTTTAGGTGTTTGGTAACATTCTAAAAATGTAAATTTTCTACTGATTTCTCACATTTTCTCACATTCCAAACAAATTTTATAATAGAAAATTGCAATCCATCAACTTTTAAACGAACAAAAATCAAAACAACACCATGGGCAAACTATTCGGTCAAACTGAGAGAGGGAGGTAAGACAGGAAGGAGGAAGAGAGAGATCGATGGGTCACCGATCTCGCCGACGCGAGTTCTATGGCACGATCTCACCCGGCGCTAGGTCGACGGCGCAATCATGCGCCTCGATCTCGCCCGGTGGAGCTCAGAGTTGCTGCGTTTGGCGTGAGGAAGATGGTGGAGCTTGGAGTTGCTGCATTTGGCGTGAGGAAGACAGTGGTGGAGCTCGGACTTTCTGCTGTGAGGAGTGCGTGTGAGAGAAGGTCAGAGAGGTTTGTGTGAGGAGTGTTTTTTGTTTGAAGTGAAAATAGGAATGAATTCAATTTTAGGTGTAGCTTGTGTCAAGTGAAAATTTCCACTAGACACGTCCAAATTTGGACACGTGTCCACCATCCAACATGTCCAATTAACACTTCCACCTGACAAGCCTTACCCTTCAATTTTCAGCCTTCAAAGTTTATTTTCCAGTCAACCCTGAAAATATTTTCACTATGACCAAATTTTCAGCAACAACCAAACACAATGTTTTACGGGAATTTGGCCTACAAAATTCCCCAATCTCTCTTCTGTTTCTGCTTCTTCTTCTTTCTCTCTCTTCTGCTTCAACAATCAACATCATCGATCAATCTAAACGATGCGTATCGAAACCAAAAACGTCATACTCTCTCTCCTAATTCTCTCTCTCTACCCTCTCTCACTCATCGCTTGCCCTTTCGTCTTCATTCTCTCTCAAGACGCCACCTCATCCTCCTCCGACGACTCGCCCCCCGATCCCACCACTCTCCATGAATCGTCCGAGTGGGACGAGTTCGGCGCCGAGTCCGACTCGCCTCACAAGTCCGAGGACGAGCTCGACCCTGGCTCATGGCGCCCTATCTTCGAACCAGACTCCTCCTCCGCCTCGGCCCCACCCGATCCAGTCCCCGCCTCGGAGTCCGATTCGCTTTACTTCTCGGGAGTCTCGAATATGGTATCGGCGGCGAGTTCGGGCGACGCGCGGGTGATGGAGGAGGCGGTGGCGGAGATCGAGGCGGCATCGAATGAGGGACACGCGCACGCGAGGTCGGTGCTAGGGTTTCTGTCCGGAATGGGAATGATGAGAGAGAGAAACAAAGCCAAAGCTTTTCTTTTCCACCATTTCGCGGCCGCGGGCGGTAACATGCAGTCCAAAATGGCCCTTGCTTATACCTACTCGCGCCAGGATGTGAGTGCTTCTCTCCTTTCCATATTGATTTAGTTGGTTGGTTAGTTGGTTTGTTAGTTAGTCCCTATAGAAATGATTAATTTCGGGCTTAATTACAATGTCGGTAAGTCTTAAAACTATTAGTTTATGTATTTGAGGGACTAAAAATGATCATTTTAAGTATGCTAAGAATTAAAATCGATTACTTTTCAAGTAATTTCGGGACTAAATGATCATTTTAAGTATGTTCAGGATAAAAATGGATAACTTTAAACTTGAGGACTAAAATTGATCACTTTAAGTCTTTTAGGGACTTAAAACGATCGTTTTAAGTATGTTAGGGATTACGTGATGACTTTAAACTTCAGGACCAAAATTGATAATTTTAAGTATTTTTGGGACTAAAAACGATCGTCTTAAGTTTGTTTTGGATTAAAAGTGATAACTTTCAACATTAGGACTAAAATTGAGCTGAAGTTTAGGGACCAATAATGTATTTTGAGCTTGATTTTATTTTGTTTGTTTACAGATGCATGATAAAGCAGTTAAGCTCTATGCCGAGTTAGCAGAGGTAGCTGTAAATAGTTTCCTGATATCAAAAGATTCACCGGTGATTGAACCAGTGAGGATTCACAGTGGAGCAGAAGAGAATAAGGAGGCATTGAGGAAGTCTCGAGGGGAGGATGATGAGGACTTTCAGATATCGGAATATCAGGCACTCAAAGGGAATGCTGGAGCCATGTACAAGATTGGCCTCTTTTACTACTTTGGCCTAAGAGGTTTGAGGCGTGATCATGCCAAAGCTATGTCATGGTTTCTCAAGGCTGTGGAGAAGGGGGAGCCTAGGTCTATGGAACTTCTCAGAGAGATATATGCACGAGGAGCTGGGGTTGAGAGGAACTACACTAAAGCGCTTGAGTGCCTTTCTCTTGCCGCAAAACAACAACTGTTTTCTGCTTTTAATGGGATGGGTTATTTGTATGTCAAGGGCTTCGGAGTAGACAAGAATTACACCAAAGTAAGATTTATCATATATATATATATATATATATTTGTAGCTTGCATTTAAATCACCACACCCTACACCCTGTAGATACTGCAGTTGGTGCAGGTGGAACACTTAAGAGTGGGATATATGATTTTTATTCCACATCTACTTAAAGGCAGTGGAGGTGCCATTTATAAAAGTTATTCATAGCTCTAATTCCGTAATTGATACTCACTTAAAGAATACTTCAAGCCTGTTTGGTTTCAACTTATTTTTCATTTTTTTGAAAATGGTTTGTTAAAAAAAGGTGTATCTAGAAGAAAGCTAAGTGTAGAAAAGTTTTACTTTGAAATTGTGCAGTTTGATACTGTTCTACCTAATGCTCTTTGCCCTCACTTGTTGTGTTCAAGCTGTTTATGGTCTATTGATATGTTAATTTGAGAATATATGCATCATACTAATCTAATTGATCTCATTACAGGCAAAAGAGTACTTTGAGAAGGCTGCTAATAATGAGGATGCTGGAGGCCACTATAACCTAGGAGTAATGTATCTAAAAGGGATTGGGGTAGAGAAGGATGTGAGGATAGCATGTAAGTATTTTATACTGGCTGCTAATGCGGGTCAACCAAAGGCATACTACCAGCTAGCAAAGATGTTCCATATGGGTGTGGGGCTTAAGAAGAGCCTTCCAATGGTATATTCAGATTGATTATGTTCTGTTATCTTTGGTTTTTTGCCTTTATGTTTACAAAATTAATATTTTATGAACATTGCAACTTAGCCTTTTGTCTTCATGTTTCTTTTCCTTTTTTTAATTCTTTTGACAGTTATCTCTTACAGTTAGGTGATTTTCCTGCTCAGTGCTTGGGCAACCTCATGACTTGTTAAGATTATTTTTTTCTTATGTCATGATCAATTTAATATTATTTATGATATTCGAATTTAGAAGAAACCATAAGTAAACGAGCTATAGCTCAAATAGCAATAGCACCTCCTTTCATTGTAAGATCAAGGTGGAGGGTGAAATTGGGATTCAAGCCTCACTGGGGCCATTTGTAACTTATTGATTAAAAAATAAAAAAAGAAGAAGAGAATTTAGAATGAGCCATAACTTTGAACAAAGCTTAAGGTACTACATATCATTAGTTGCATATTTATTTAAAATTATATTTAAAAAGCCTGATTTATATATTTATTTCAAGATGTTTATAATATTTCTGCAGTTAATCATTTTCAAAAATAATGTTCTTTGTTTAATGGGAAAACATGAGAATATCAAAGATGTATAAGTGCAAATACAATGAGAGATATGATTCGGAATGAAGAAATTTACTTAAAAATATGGGTAGCCCCTATGGCCCTAACGATGAAAAGATGACGGAGAGTCACTTGAGATGGTTTGGTCATGTACAAATGAGAGTGATTAATGCACTGGTCTCGAGATGAGGGAATGAGAAAAGGTAGAGGATGACCTAAAATAATATTAGTAGAAATAGTAAAAAATGACATGTCAATTAGGGAGGTGATGGAGAGTTTGACTTTGTATAGGATATGCATGTTACCAAGATTATTCTGTTTTGGGAATTGGGACTAAGACTTGGTTGTTGTTGTTATTTAATGGCAAGATAGTAAATGCTCTTGACCAATTAATCTAACAACTACTTTGTCTCCCCAAGGAAAAAATTTTACATTCACTAATGGATTTGGGCTTATTAAAGCAATTTTTTTCCCCAAGAAGATCAAAACTTTTTACAATCCCTTTGAGTGATTAGAACTAGAAGATTGAATTGCAAGCAAATTTCTAGTTGTTATTGTGAATCTTATTTGTCCCAACTTTGATTTATCAATTAATCAATAATTTGAGCTTTATATGATTTCAGGCAACTGCATTATACAAATTAGTAGCAGAGCGTGGACCATGGAGTTCGTTATCTAGATGGGCACTTGAATCATACTTAAAAGGTGATGTGGGCAAGGCGTTCTTCTTGTATTCAAGGATGGCTGAGCTAGGCTATGAGGTGGCACAAAGCAATGCTGCGTGGATACTTGACAAATATGGGGAGCGAAGCATGTGCATGGGAGAATCTGAATTTTGCACAGATGCAGAAAGGCATCAACGTGCAAATTCTCTGTGGTGGCAAGCTTCTGAGCAGGGTAATGAACATGCTGCTTTGCTGATTGGGGATGCATATTACTATGGTCGGGTATGTGTCTCAAAATGAAATAGTTCATTGGGTGCTCAAGTTTCAGGAGATTTAGTTCAAGAACTTTGGTCTCACGCAATGAGTTCGTTAATCTTTTTATCTTTTCTTAGGGTACTGAGAGAGACTATCATTGTGCAGCAGAAGCTTACATGCATGCCAAATCCCAATCCAATGCACAAGCTATGTTTAACCTTGGCTACATGCATGAGCATGGCCAAGGACTTCCATTTGATCTCCATCTTGCCAAGCGATACTATGATCAAGCCCTAGAGATTGAGATGCAGAATGGAACATGCCTTGTCAACTAGGAGTATTTTTCTTTTCAATAGAGAAACAAATAGTTTTGAGATGTAGTATAGAACATTTTTTTGAGAAACTGATTTAGTATAGAACATACACTGTATATAACGAGTAACTTCTTTAAAAAAAAAAATTAGTTTTAGGTCATCTCTATTTATATAGAGAGAAAGCTTGTTCTCTTGCTAGTTAGTTGCCTTTTGTATGGTTATCAATAAGAAATAAATTTCATGGCATGTCTTAAATAGGTTAAAAGTGGTTATGTTACTGCTATGTAAAAGTTTTTTTTTTTTTTTTTTTCCTTTAAATTTCTAAGGTAACTTAAAGAAATTTGTTTACTTTCGTTTCAATCAATTTTTTTTTGAGAAAGGTTTCAATCAATTGGTATTCCGTTTGTAACCGAAAAAATAATACTGTTTCATGTATATGAATTATGAAATAATGGCGATATTAATATTTACATTCATAAAACCATCATTGCCATATGAAAAAAAGCAAAGAATATTGCAATGACATAAAACTTGAACAATTCTCACTTATTCATTGCAATTCTGAGGTTTTTATATTCAACTACATCACGATATACGCTTTCTACATTGAAGTACCAGAAAATGACAGCAGCAATCTTTAGAAGTTGGAAGGAGGCTATATTATATTGTCTTCCATTTGAATTACGCGCTTCAATCAAGCGAATTCTGACATTTTGAATTACAATTTCACTAATTCTACCCTAGTCATTTTAAAATCTTTCACCAATTGATTACAATCACCTAGCATCTCCAATAACCCAACGACAATATCAGAATCTACGGCATCTTTGTCATCTTTACGTGCCACTGCACCAATTCTATTACCTATTTTAATAAAAGTCTCCAATAATATATTTTGATATCTCGAAATGTATGATTATGGAATATATTACTATTTATTGAATTACTTTAAGTTGTAGTTAATTATTTTTGTTAAACCAACCAAAATGTAAATATTTTTTTTTTTAAAGCTTATTAGAGCAAATAAATCCTAATATATATTATCTTTCAAACTTTCCAAATAATATATATTATCATTTTTTTTTGAAGAAATAATACATTAACATTCAAACTTTCCAAATAATGAAACAAAAATTATCACACGTTAGGGGGGTACGGTACCTACTAATAAGTAGCCTGCTATATCAAGTTACATTTTTCTCACATTTAATGGTTCTATCCTCACATTGTATAGTTCCAACATTACATGTAACAGTTCTTTTCTCACATTTGATGGTTCAATTACTTTTTTCTCACATTTGACGGTTCCATCTTCACATTGTGCGGTCTTTTCTCACATTTGATGGTTCCTTTACTTTTTTTTTCACATTTGACGGTTCTATCCTCACATTGTGCAGTTCCAATATCACATGTGACAGTTTTTTCCTTACATTTGGTGATTCTCTTACTTTTTTTCCTCACATTTGACAGTTCCATTCTCACATTGTGCAGTTCCAACATCACATATGCTAGTTCTTTTGTCACATTGAGTAGTTCCCTTACTTTTTTCTCACACTTGACGCTTTCATCCTCACATTGTGCAGTTCCAACATCACATATGACAGTTCTTTTCTCACATTTGGTAGTTCCCCTACTTTTTCTCACATTTGATGGTTCCATCCTCACATTGTGTAGTTCCAATATCACATGTGATAGTTTTTTTCTCACATTTGGTGGTTTCCTTACTTTTTTCTTATATTTGACGGTTTCATTCTCATATTGTGCAGTTCTAACATCACATATGACAATTTTTTTGTCACATTGGATGGTTCCCTTACTTTTTACTCACACTTGACTGTTTTATCCTCACATTATACAGTTCTAACATTACATGTGATAATTCTTTTCACACATTTGGTGGTTCCCTTATTTTTTTCTCACATTTGACGGTTCCATCCTCACATTGTGCAGTTTCAACATCACATGTAATAGTTTTTTTCTCACATTTGGTGGTTCCCTTACTTTTTTTCTCACATTGTGTGGTTCCAATATCACAATGTGCAGTTCTAACATCACATACGACAGTTCTTTTGTCACATTAGGTGGTTCCCTTATTTTTTTTCTCACACTTGAGAGTTTTATCCTCACATTGTGCAGTTCCAACATTACATGTGACAGTTCTTTTCTCACATTTGGTGTTTCCTTTACTTTTTTCTCATATTTGACGGTTCCATCCTCATATTATGCAGTTCCAACATCATATGTGACAGTTCTTTTGTCATAGTTGGTGGTTTCCTTTTTTTTTTTTTTTTTTTTCTCACATTTAACAGCTTCATCCCTACATTGTGCGGTTTCAACATCACATATGACAGTTCTTTTGTCACATTGGGTGGTAACCTTACTTTTTTCTCACACTTAACGGTTTTATCCTCATATTGTGCAATTCGAACATTATATGTGACAATTCTTTTGTCACAGTTAATGGTTTCCTTATTTTTTTTCTTACATTTGACGGTTTCATCCTCATATTATGCGGTTCCAACATCACATATGACGGTTCTTTTGTCACATTGGATGGTTCCCTTACTTTTTACTCACGTTTGACGGTTTTATCCTCACATTGTGCAATTCCAACATCACATGTGACAGTTCCTTTCTCACATTTGGTGGTTCTCCTTACTTTTTTCTCAAATTTGACGATTCCATCCTCACATTGTGCAGTTCTAACATCACATGTGACAGTTTTTTTTTCTCACATTTGGTAATTCCCTTACTTTTTTTTTCTCACATTTGGTGGTTCATTCTTATATTATTCAGTTCTAACAGTACATATGATAGTTCTTTTGTCATAGTTGGTGGTTTTTTTTTTTTTTTTTTCACATTTAACAGCTTCATCCTCACATTGTACGATTTCAACATCACATATGACAGTTCTTTTGTCACATTGGGTGGTAACCTTACTTTTTTCTCACACTTAACGGTTTTATTCTCACATTGTGCAATTCCAACATTACATGTGACAATTCTTTTGTCACAGTTGATGGTTTCCTTCTCTTTTTTTTTCTCACATTTGATGGTTCCATCCTCATATTGTGCGGTTTCAACATCACATATGACAGTTCTTTTGTCATATTGGGTGGTTCCCTTACTTTTTACTCACACTTGACGGTTTTATCCTCACATTGTGCAATTTCAGCATTGCATGTGACAGTTCCTTTCTCATATTTGGTGATTCTCCTTACTTTTTTTCTCAAATTTGATGATTTCATCCTCACATTGTGTAGTTCCAACATCACATATGACAATTCTTTTGTCACATTGAGTGGTTTCCTTACTTTTTTCTCACACTTGACAGTTCCATCCTTACATTATGCAGTTCCAACATCACGTGTGACAATTCTTTTCTCACATTTGGTGGTTTCCTTACTTTTTTCTCACATTTGACGGTTTTATCCTCACATTGTGCAGTTTCAAGATCACATGTGACAGTTCTTTTCTCACATTTAGTGGTTTCCTTACTTTTTTCTCACATTTGACTGTTCTATCCTCAAATTGTGCAGTTCCAACATCACATGAGACAGCTCTTTTGTCACATTTGGTGGTTCTCTCACTTCTTCTTTTTTTTCACATTTGACGGTTTCATCCTCACATTGTGCAATTTCAAGATCACATTTGACAATTCTTTGACCTTATGATTTTGTAACCTAAATGACCCTGAAATCTAAAAATGACCGAAATGATCTTGTAACCTAAAAAATAACTGAAATGCCCTTAGAACCTAAAAAATGACAGTAATGCACTTGAAATCTAAAAAAATTACCAAAATACTCATAGAACCTTGAAAATGATCGAAATGACCTTGAAACCTAAAAATTGACCAAAATACCCTTAAAACCTAAAAAATAACCAAAATGAAACCAAAAAAAGGACTAAAATGACCTTGTAATCTAAAAAGTGACTAAAATACCCTTAGGACCTAAAAAATGACCTTAATGCACTTGAAACCTAAAAAATTACTGAAATACCTTCGAACCTTAAAAAATGATCAAAATACACTTGAAACCTAAAAGATGATTGAAATACCCTTAAACCTAAAAAATGACTATAATGCCATTGGAAAAAAAATAAAAACACCAAAATACCCATATAACCTTAAAATTACCGCAATGACCTCGAAACCTAAAAATTGACCTAAATACCCCCCCAAAACCCTTTTAAATTACCGAAATATCCTTAGAACCTAAAAGCTTATCAAAGTACCCTTAGAACCTAAAAAAGACCAAATGACCTTGAAACCTAAAAAATAACCGGAATATTCAATTGTGATGAGTTATGCTCAGATGATTCACAAATGAATTTTGATCTTTTTCTTTGAGATGGAGAATTGGAGATACATAAATAAGGTGGTTTTGTTTCTACCTCTTATAGGCTTCCTTGTTTGACCACTTATTGAATAAATTTACATAATAGAGCATTAGTATTGATGGAGGCAAATTTCTAAAATGCTAAATTTACTAACCAAACATAACAAAATGCTCATGCATTAGTGGGAGCAAAGCCAAATTTTTTGGCTTTTGAGCTACGGTGCACAACTTTCTTTGCATGTGCACTATAGCTCAGATGCTTAAGAAAAAAAAACAATATTTTTATTAAAAGATATGTTATTTTATTGTGTTGTTGGTGGTGGTTGTTGTTTATTGTAATTGATATATTATTTTATTGTGTTGAATACTAAAATAAAACTACTAATGTTGGGTGCTTTGTAAAATGAGATGGTAAAATAGATAAAATAGTTTTTTATGGTACTAAATTGCTAAATTTTTGGCACCACTAATGTTGATGCTAAGGGCGTCTTTTACATAAGTATTGTTGCAGCACAAAGGTAGAAAGAGCTTTATAATTAGTCATTTTTCATATCAAAATTCAAGGCAATTTCTTTTTCTTTTTTATCAATCTTTCAGTTCACATTATATCAGGGTAATTTGCATTTTGCATTACCACTCTAGCACATCAAATGAACTGAAAATTTTGTTGAAATGCCTTATTAGCATTAGCATTTACATAAATCTAAAAACACCTCAGCTTAGTTCAAGACTTCTATCCCTATTTGTCAAAAGAAGAAAATTAACTATTTTATAGTTGAAACTAACTAGATAAAGCTTCTAACTGCAAGACAATAACTTCTTAACAAATATATCACTCTAGAGTCGCTTGACTCCCTGAGTCATTGCATGTCTAATCGATCTTCTGTGATTTTCTCTTGCGACAAACATCTGTGGACAATCTAAGAAACAAATATCAAAGAAAAATAAGAAAAGATCAAATTAAGAATCAGAACCAATTTTACATTGAATTTTGATTAAAAATATTTCTAGATTTGATTAAAGCTGTTACTATATATTAGAATTGACATCCTCAAACAAGTCCAATTGTCAAGCACAAGCTCATGACAAAGAAAACCAATGCTATGCTTCTGCATTTGGTTGTTGCTGCAAGGTCTAGGTAATTGCAGCAATATTTATTTCTCGATCAAGTAACATTGCACTTTTTCTACATAGCTCACTAAAATGAGTCAGATGGAAGGGTCATTACCAACAAGTTGAGAACAATGCGCATATATGAAACTTTTCCCATTTTCTTGAAAGTTTTTATATTAGGATAAAACTTACCTTAATCCTTACTTCATATCCAAGAAAGTAGGAAAACATTGGACAAAAAATTGAAAAGAGACATCTAAGAATGCTAGGAATAACTGAACTCAAGCAAAATTGATGCATACCCCAAATGCAAAGAAGTGTCTGAATGTTCATTTTCCTCAGATGCAGAGGTAGAAACAACTTTTGAGCCTGAGAGTAAAAACTTCCTCTCCAAAGGGTTGAATTCAAGGAAAGGTGACTTGCAGGTTCACCGTATTTCATCAAGCTTTTTATGATTTGAACATGAAAAATGAAGGCAATAGATTTTGTTGTATGCAAAAGTTTTTGAATAGAAGAAATGGTTTTGATCTCACCTATTTGCTCAGAGCCTCATTCTCTAGCAGGGCCTTTTGTTCCTGAAGGTAAATAAAGCCAAAAAGAAGATAAAAGACATACCAAAGTTATTTATTTAAAAATGGAATGGTGATCCAATGAAGCATGCTCATTGGGTTCTACACTACTATTTTCATTAGCCTTAGCCTGAGTCTGTTTCTTGCTTTCTATGATAGTACAACCATGGACACTTCAGTAGAAGATATCATTTACTTACTAATTCCCTAGTAAATGCTATGCCAAATTGCCCCCCCACCCCCAAGCAAAACGTATGAATTCTTTAAAAAAATTTCATCTTTCCAACTTTGGTCAAATTATTTCAAATTGGAATTCCATATCTTCTTTTTTGTTATTTTAGTTGAGCCTATGTGTTCACCATCACCACATGGAAGCAAACTTTAAGTGTGCTTAGGTGGAACCAATACAGAAGCTATACTAATTACCATTCCCGAATCCCAATTGAGTTCTCAAACACCAAAAGAATGATTTTTAAAAATAAATCTCCAGATTGATACATGGCATAACCCAAAAACAGATCTTACTAAAGAGGTTATAAATTTATTTTACTTTTTCATACCAAAGGGAAACATTCAAAGGCACCCTCTTTTTGGGCCTTTGCTGGTTGGACCCTGTTAGTGATCTACCAAGTTAATAGGTGAAAACTTTGTGTTCTATAACTCAAAGGGTCAATCATAAACAACCTTTTGTAGAAAGAAATGCTTTCTAACGGTTGAGACCCTTTTTTTTTTTTTTATTAATCCTAATCAAGATGCTCGTTCATAAAAGCAACCAAAACACAGAAAAAAAAAGATTAGAGAGAATATTTAGTTTACTTGTATTTTAAACTTCTTAAGTTGCTCCGAAAGAACTTCCTCCTGCAATATTAAAATTTAAATTTAGTCTTGTGGAAAAAGCCACATAATCACCAAGCTTTATTAAATTGAAAATTGGTTGCCATTTTGCTAATAATTGAGGGACTAATTACAATTTGGGTGATTGCCTATATGAAAGAAAGCAGATCTTCTATATATACATGTAAAACAATGCAGATTTTTCTTAGAAATCGGAAGAAATTTCCACAGTTTTGGTCTCTAAAACTTCCGGTTTGCACTCTCTTACCCAAAAAGAAAAAAGTTTGTATTGTAACGTTAGGACCGAAAATAAGAAAGAAAAGAAAAAGATTGACGTTTTCCAGAAATCCAAATCTTCCATCATGAGTAATATGACCCACAAAAACCAAGTTTGTTCAACAATTAATATAAACCATATTGTGCCACTTAACAAATAACAGATTAGGGAAGAGTAAAAAACAAACCCAAAAATTAATTTAAAATAATTAAGTAAAAGAAAAAAATATCTGACCATTCTTCACGACTCAACGAAGGTCATGTAGGTGCAGGATTTGATCTTTCTAGGTTCCAGTGACTTCAACCAATAGAGAGGAAAATGATTAAAAATCAAAATCCTGATTTGAAATTTGAATACTAAACACAGGAGCCATGGAGGTTTGAGAGAGGCGGCTAGACAGAAGAACCCGTGATCTCTCTCAAACTCTTTGTCAAAAGAAGAACTTTGTTTTGTTTTTTTGGGTTTTATACAAAACATAGATGATCTGTAGCAGGTATCTTAATAAAATTAAATAAATGGACCAGATTAAAACAAGCAAGATCTATGGCTAAGATTTAAAAGGGTACCGTACCCTCCTCAAAAAATGGGGGTACAGTAGAATGACCCTTATTGAGTTATTTCAAGTTGTAGTTAATTATTTTTGTTAAACCAACCAAAATGTAAATTTTTTTTTTTTTTTAAAAGCTTATTAGAGCAAATCAATCCTAATATATATTATCATTCAAACTTTCCAAATAATATATATTATCATTTTTTTTTGAAGAAATAATATATTAACATTCAAACTTTCCAAATAATGAAACAAAAATTATCACACGCTAGGGTTTGTGACTAGTTAATTTAATTATTGATCTTTTTACATTGATTACATACAATGGATTAAAAATCAGTTCCTAATGAAAGGGAAATTAAAATCAATAGTGAGTTTATTGTCTCTACAAGGTACTTGATGTATGACCATCATCTCTCCATCAATTGCCTTTGCGCATATCATCCTACCTTGTTCTAACCAGTTCAAGGGGCAGAGATTCCATTGCCGTCTGAAATATGAGAAATCACAACTTCAGACAACAATTTAGGGCCATTCATCAATTAAAAAACACAAATAACCATCTTTAGTAATAAAACTAAAGGTGTTTACCCAAAGCGTAGGGGTTGTGGGTTCAGATTTTGGATGCAATTTATATAGCTGTGACTGAAAGCTTATGACTACGGAAACTTTGAATTCGATTGAAAATGGACTGCAGATATAATTAAAAAATGGAGTCAACACTACTAGTAGTTTCAGTTTTATCTAATAAATACAATACTGGCAGTAGAAGAACCACAGAGCACATCAGCTGTATGTATTTGTGAAGAACATGTGCTGAAATCTACTACATTTAGAAGGTATGGCAGCTCTGGTTTACCATCATTGTTCTGTTTAACAAGACCAATTGTTACCGGGAAAAGAACACCAAAGATATCAGAACTAAAAAAAAATTTATGTCCCCATTTTTTTTTTCAAGCGTTAACTAAAGTTTAGTTGCCAACTTGCTGATTTGCCTAAATCTATAACACCCTTTCTAAAGTACAAAGCACACACAACACATGAATTCATATGATCTATTAAATTCTAGTTCCTATGACAAACAGGCAAATTCTAATGGCTAAAAGTGTTTCACCAATCAAAGAAATCATATACAGTTGTCTTTTCAAACTTCCTAACTCCCTTAAGGAATTCACTTCTTATTTAAGAAAAAAAAAATAACATCAGAAGAAATGGGAAGATGGGGCTCCCTTGAGAAAAGCTTATTCCTCAAAAATATAGCAAGAAGCCACAAAATTCTATCATAATCAGATTAGGCTTCGTGATGTGGCATGGTCACAATAAAGATTGAGGCATTTTGAAACATTGATCCTAAATATAATCAGAAAAATCTTTAGTCTATGATGGGACACACAAAACTAATCCCACATTTGTCAATATGCAAATGCCTTCATGAAAGCTAAAAACAAACTCCATTGCATCAAATGTGTTTAGTCCATAATTGATTGTTATGTCGTTCAAAAATCTGAATAACAGAGAATCAAGGTTTTAAACATGGTGTGATGGGTTGATTGGTGGGTAAGGGTGAGGAAAAGCTTCGGATTTTAAGGTTTTAAAGGGAAGTATGGTTGGTATAATGGGATGTTCCTGTACACTGAATTTTGTATTTTGGATAGATAGGATTTGTTTTTTGATGGGAAATGTGGTTGGGCAGGGTCAGTGTAGTTCTGCTTAGAGCCTAAGCACAAGCCCAAACCTAATTGAAGTAAAGCGTTCATTCTCAAATATAATTGAGATTCACATATAAGGGGGAAAATGTTAAAAGAATATAAATACTAAAAATGTGTTTGGCCCATTAGCTAAAATTGTTAGAGCATTGTGCAAGTAAATAATTCATCACATACAAAATAATAGAAATAAAAATAAACACAAATCATGCTATGTTTGGGGTGAAAGTGAAACATAACAAAATCAGTGCTCTGTTTTTAAGTTAAAGAGAGCAAAAGTGACAAGCGGGGAAAAGGGCTGGAGAGTATTAGAAGCAAAGACAATATGTTCAAGAAAGGGAATCAAAGAGAGAACATGCCCAGAATTTTTCCTTTAAAGGGCCAAGCTTGAAACTTGAAAAAATTCCCCAGAAAAAGTAAAAGAGCATCTTTGGCACTAAAGAATTTTCCAAGATGTCCAAAGCCCAAAGCACTAAAAAGTACACATTTTTAGTAAACACACTTGGCTTCAGTAATCAGAGGCACTACACTCCTTGTGCTTTGGGTAAAATGAGATTTCTTTGCAGTAAGGAATGGTTTTCCAGATCTGATTGCGGGTTTGAAGAAGAATGGAGGTGCAGGAAATCAGAGAAATAAATTGACAGGATAAAATAAAGAAACATTCACAAGTCACAATATCAAATGTCAAACCAAGCAAATCTGTAAATCTCAAGGTATCAAACACTAATTCAATAAAAGAGTTACAAGCCTTTATAAACAAAAAAACCCTAAAGTAAAGTACAGCTAACCCTTGAATAAAATATATCAAAATCAATCATATAAAACACTCACTAAAAGAATAAGACTTACAAATCAATAAGGCCCAACAAGTACCATGGATAATTAACCACAAAGCAAAAGACTTAATTTTTATTTATTCATAACCCTGGACCAAAAAGGTTTTCGATTGGATGTGCCTCTTCATTGACACAAGGGCACCCCATAGCCTTATAGTCTTGGCATGTGTCATATTCATACTCAATTGCCATTCGTTCATGGAAAAGTATTTCTTCATAAAAGCCAAGATGCTAATGCTCGCTTTGACAAAATTAGTGGAAATAAAGTTTTCATTGAGCTCAATTGGTAATCACACTTGAAAGTGCAATATATTTGGCTTTTGCTATAACAATTTTCCTCTCCCCTTGGGGCCAAAAACTTGTTTAAAAAAAACTCTTACAAGAATATATTCAGATAAGATTTGAGAACAATTACGAATAAGCAAGTAGCAACTCACCCAGCTAAGATTGTTGGACAAGTCAAAAGGCGAGGAAGTATAATATAGATGGGCAGAGTCATATTATGACAGACATCTCCATCTGCTATCTAACAAATGCAAAGAAATTATATAGCATGTTAAATATAATGTTAACTAACTTTAAATATGTTAAAAAGACGTAAAATGTCACATGCCTGGGTACTCTAAATCAGAGATGTTTCAGTTACAATTTTCTCCCCAAGAAGAATTGACTCTACACGGAGCAAATGAATGTCAATGGAGTAAATGGGGACTACAGATGCTTCTACAGTTAGTTCACCAGTGATGGGATCTGATAAAGAACATTGAGCGGACATCTTTCCTGTCACCCGGAATCCACCTATTCAGTAACATCTCTAATCAGAAGTGGGACAATGTCATTACTATATTCTCGGATAAGTCATTACCATATTTTCAATACTAATCAAAGAGAGGGTAAAAATAGAGGCTACCTAGATAAGAATTGTTTTTGCAATGCATCTACGCTTTCAAGAATGCAGCCTTTTAAATGCATGAAAAAACAAAAAGAAAAACATTTCCAGCATTCCACATAAATTGAAATTAATACTTCAAACGTTAAGGGACCAAAAAAATATATATAGAGAGAAAGGGATGGCAGAGGAATGTGATAAGAAGCACACCTGATTTTAACTCAAGAAGTAGTGGATGTCTCTTTGTGTCTTGAGTAATAGAAAACATAACCATTTCAGGAGAAACTGGTCGCTCGAGAAGATCAGCTGATAACAGCATAACAAAAAGTTAACTTAATTTTATTTTCTAGATAACATAAAAGAAAAACTAAGACTGAATCATACCTTTATCACTTTCGACTATGTACTCCACTGTTGCAGATAATGTTTTATGTAGGTATCCTCTTATTATATCTACAGTTACCAGATACTATCAAAAGTGTTGTTAAACATCTAGTGTCACTTAAATGTATAAGATAAAAATGCCTAAATAAAGGAGGAAAAAGAGAGACAAACACAAATGGTACTTTCAACACAAAGGTGAACCTGCAGAGATTCTATCAAGACAAAAACACTCACCTGAGCACTGATATTGGCTCCATGGAAGGTCTCATAAAATCTTTCTAGGTTGTCTTTCCCTGTCTGTCTCAAAAACATGGAAAATGGTATCTGCCACAATACATGAATAATTATAAATTACAGAGGATATACAACAGGAATTTGCATTTCACAAATCTGTAACAAATAACAAACTAAACCAAAGATCAAAACCAAAATGCATTTGGCATGGCTTTGAAAGAGAGTGGAAAAGATAAGGCTACTAAAGACGTAAACCAGACAGGAGAAGAAAAGTAACTCAACCCTTTAATTATTATTTTTTTTATGAGAAGCTGACAGAACATTTAAGCTAGAAAATATGTTACCTAAGTAAATTTTAGAATTATACAGAAGCATTCAAAATTCATGGTGGGAGTAAAAAGGGAAGTTCACACCACACATGAGGAGGAGAGAGCTTCCATAGCAGAACCTAGGAGACTTATAACTAATACCTGAGTCCCAATACCCAAGGATACAACATTGCACATTTCTAAAGATAAACTATAGAAAAGGCCAATTAAAGAAGACCTTAAAGTTAAACTCTTTCATCAGCAGTGCTGCTGCTGCACCATTTTTTAAATCATAATATTGTGTCTGGTAGAATATTAAACAAACGACTAAAATAAGTTTTTGAGATAATCAATAATTCATCATGGTATCAGAATGGGTAGTCTTAAGCTATGATGCACGGACACGGACACGAACACGGACACAGACACGGTGATACGGCAATTTTTGAAAAATAAGGACACGACACGGCGTGGACATGACAATTAAATAATTAATTAAATTTTATATTTAGGCATATTTTTAAATATTTTTAGACATAAAAATACGTTTATGTCTAGAATTTAAATTATGTATGAAATACAAATAAGTAAAGTAACACCCAAAGTAGTACAATAATACACATAAAATGTTTAAGAGTACAAACTAAAAGTTTAAATAGGCTACGTTCAAAAGCTACAATATTCATTTTTCAGTATTCATTTTAGTAAAATCCCCTACAATATTTAAGTTTAACTTTAATAAATAAATAAAACTATAGCGGTAACAACATTATATTATATGGCAGTAACAACTAACAATAATATATATGGCACATAATGACAGTAACAACATAAACATTATATTATATCCCAATCTCTCGCAGTAACAGTGAGAGTGGGATTTATAAAAAAAAAACAAAACATGGTATACTTATAATGAGTATTTAACTTAAAAGTAACCCATTCACCCAAAGTCCCAAACGTTACCAAATGGCTAAATATCTGAAGAAAAAAGAAAAACAAAGAGAAGCTTAAAGAAAAGTCGGACTTGACGATGTCCACGCCGAGAGAGAGAGATCGAAAGGGACAGGGCATGGCGTCAACGTCTATGGAGCTCGCCGATTGGCCCGATCTAGCTCCGGGGAGGGATAGAAGGCAGTGGCAGCGAGCAGAGCCGCAGAGGTCAGAGGGAGGGTGGGTGGGTTGAGAAGTGAGAAATTGTGAATCTGAGATGTGGGTTTCGGTCTAATGACTTCTCAGACTTGTTGTTTTAGGGTATATCACAAGATCAATAGTATTGGTAAGTCCATCTGTCAAAATCTGTGATTTTCTTCTTCTTCTTCTTCTTCTTCTTTTCACTGCCAGCTTGTCGGACGTATCGGTGCCACGTCGGCGCCATGTCAAAGAAGTGAAAAAAAGAAAAGAAAAAAAAGAGACTGCTCAAACACCAAAGTCCGGCAAATTGTACCAATTCCAATATCCAATAAATATGGCGTGTCAGTACAACCTAGGTCTTAAGTTCAAACCCTGTCTCCACTCTACCTCTGATTTAAAAAATATCGTGTTGGACCCCAATTATCAAGAGAGGATATGGTTCACATGTAAGGGAGAGTGTGCAAATAATGGTCAAGTAATTAAATTCTCCATTTCCTAATCGTTTAAACTTTTGGGACAGTTGGTAATTTATCAATTTCAAAGTAAAGAATTGTAAAAAAAGGAATAGTTCTCCAGAGATGTAGTACCTCTATTGTACCCGAACCAATCTTCCCGGAAGGTCTAACCTCTGCACTCTTATTGTTTCAAAGTAAAAGAAAACAAATTATCTGTACAAATCTCCATATGAGGCAAACATAAAAGTTAACTGTCATGAAAGAAACAATCAACTACATAGACCAAAAATAAACACAGAAACCGCAATTGCACATTATATAGGAACCAGAATTCACGTAAACTGAAAGGTATAATTGAGTTATGGTTTCAAAATATGTACTTTGCAAAATTAGGGCTTCTCAAAGATTGAACTTACAAAATGGAGATAGCCTTGACAACACCATATAAGGACTCAATAATTCCAGCCGATCCTCCACGAATCTTCAAACAAACAAAAGCATTGCAATTGAGATTTTACTATGATATTGAAACGAAAAGAGAAACCGCTCTGTTTGGTTGCTGAGAAGTAAGGGAAAAAAAAATACGAATCTCGTTTAAAAACAATATTTTCCGACATTTTTTTCTGGGGAACCAAACGGAGGATTGATTCAAACCCACCTGCAAATTGACGGATCCATTAACAGTGAGACGAACACCATAGTGAGAAATGGAAGAAGAAGATTTTACTATTGTGTGGACCTAAAGACTAACGGACCCGAAGATCCGAAGACCCAAGGACCAATGAATATTCTAGGAGAAATCCTGCTCGGGATGGAGACAAAAGACCCGAGGAACTTTTGGCAATCAGCACAAGTCCTAACAAATATCTAGCCGCATTGAATGCTGTGGATAGAGCTTTCTGAATACATTAAGAGAGAAAATAGCAGCTTTATCATTAACATTAATTGGCAAGTGACCTGAATAGTGTAGTTGGTCTCTAGATATTTTTACAGCCATTATCTTCTACAAAAGGAGAACACAGGTGTCACAACAGGGGGAGGGAAGGTGGAAGATGAAGGGTTGAGATGAACAAAGCAAGAAGTATAAATAGAAGGAGGAGAGATACAGTAAAAGGGGGGCAGAGAAAAAAAGGAAGCAGAACAAGAAAAAGAATGGGTGCCAGAGGAAATTAAGAGAAAAAGGGACGTCCAGGAGGAGGTTTCAGATCAGGGAATCTTCGGGACAAGTGCGTTCACTGTTGTGTGGTTCCCTCTTTACAAATTTTATTGTTATGGGCCAAGAGTGATGGTGGGCTTGAGCAATCCATAATTGTAACGTGGGCCTCTAGTACACTTTGAAAAATTGGACCTTACAACTATGATTTTTCCCTCCAGAGGTTCCTGAAATTCCAATACTCATCTTTTTAGAGAGAGAGAGAGAGAGAGAGAGAGAGAGAGAGAGAGAGAGAGAGAGAAATAGTAGGTATCTGTGTATATAGACAATGAGAGAGAGAGAGAGAGAGATGAGTTACCGAAGGGTGATAAATACAACTTTCACGGGAGAGTTTGACCTCTATTGACATTGTGAGAGACTACGATTTTTTTGAAACCTCAGAGAAGACGATTTGAATGAAGAAGCTAAAATTATAAACCAAACTCATGAGTAAACAAACAAAAGCCTGGTAATATAATCTAGCCTTTTATTTTTATTTTTTTATACTAGTACACAATTGAAAGTTTGGCGCATTGCTACTCCTTCCTCATTCCCATTTTATATATAGGATAAAGCTAACATATCACCTTTCTTTTTTTAAGAGAATTAACTAACATATCACTTGATTTTTGGTATAGGGTGAGATTTGAACATAAATATGTTAAATCCTACCTATTTTATTCCGATTTGAAGGTACATTTTTTTTTTGGTGACTAAAATGATATGTGTATGGGCTTTTAGATCACCACGTAATGCACATTATACCAAATATTTAATTTTAGGAGAAATTACATTTTACTACTCTAAACTATATCATTTATTATACGCTGTACTCTAAACTTTTTCAATGCACCTTTTGCACTCTAAACAATAACACTCATTGTCCCTAAAAAAAAAAAAAAAAAAAACAATAACACTCGTTATATTTTGCACCCCAACATCAAGTTTGGGATTAATTTGAATGGAAAAGTATGATACCACCTGAAAATACTTTGAAGGGGAATAAAAAAGAATGTATCCGAGATACTTGGTGGATGCAACGGTAATAGAGATGAAAGGTTTATTGGTGACAAATTTAACATGGACGGACTAAAGGTGGACGGACGAAGAAAACACGTGGCAGTTATTTTTCGAGGGTTGGCTCCAAGGTCTCCTAAGGGAAATCGACGTGCGATTCACGTTAGGTCCGTTATGGCTTTGCTAAACCTACATGCCAAACCCTAACTAAGAAGACTCCTATGAGGAAAAGGATTGTAGGAGATATGCGAGATCCACGAGTTACTCTCCTATAAGGAAAGAACTTCTTGCCCAAGGCATGAAGTTCGGTCCAATACTACTATAAATGCTCCAAGACCCTCACAAATCAAGGTATGCATAATTAACTCAACTTTAGCACTTTAGGGTTGAAAAAATGTTTCTAACTTGACCTTCGAAGGGTTTTTGGCCGGCACCACACTGGTGCTCTCTTTATGTCCTTTCTTTTTGTTGTGCAGGTTTTATTTGAGTCTCGTGAGGACCACGTAGCTTACTGGTGAATTTCGGCATCATCAGTTGGCACCATCTGTGGGAAGAAGGGTAATCAGCCATTGCCTTATTCCTGAGACAAAAAGTTGCATGGTACTCACTAGATTGATGGCGACAACCAACAATTTGGGTGACGAATTGCATACCACAGCGTTGGAGAGACAGGTCCAAACGCTCGCAGCGGCGGTCGAACGCCCAACCAAACAAAATCACGATTTAGAAGAACAACTATGTTAGAGGAGTGCATGCCCTGGCACGCAAGAGGAAGACCAGGAAGGAACAAGCGCTAAAAGGAGGAACCATAAAGGACTCGAGGGCAGCAAAGCTCCAAGCAGACCGGAGTGCCAGGACACTAATCGGTCAACTATCTCTTTTGCTCTGCCACCACATATCGCCGCGGAGATGCAGGAGATGCGGGAATGAATGGACGTAATGATGAACGCCCTTAAGGAAGGGTATCCAGCGACCTTGACGACCTAGTTCAACGAACTGATTCACCTTTCGTGGCACATGTCACTTCATGTCCTTTTCCCCCAAAATTTCGCATGCCCCAGGTGGAGAGCTATGACGGGTCCAAAGACCCCTTGGACCACTTGGAGTCTTTTAAAACTATAATGCACCTTCAGGGAGTTTCAGGTGAGATCATATGCAGGGCTTTTCCTACCACGTTGAAAGGATCGGCAAGGGTCTGGTATAGCAGGTTGACACCTAATTCGATCTGTACCTTTAAGGAACTAGGCGCTCAATTCGTTTCACATTTCATCGGGGGTCACTGATACAAGAAGTCCACAGCATGTCTGATGAGCATAAGACAACGGGAAGATGAGACGTTAAGGTCGTATATAACACGGTTCAACAAAGAGGCTCTTTCAATAGACGAGGTGGACGATAAGATACTAGTAGCAGCATTCACCAACGGGTTGCGAAAGGGTAAGTTCCTCTTCTTCCTATTTAAGAATGACCCAAAAACTATGTCCAAAGTGCTTTACAGGGTGACAAAGTACATGAACGCGGAAGACGCACTGATGGCAAGGGAAGATAAG
The DNA here is from genome assembly GCA_032878915.1 of Castanopsis chinensis. NCBI lineage: Eukaryota > Viridiplantae > Streptophyta > Magnoliopsida > Fagales > Fagaceae > Castanopsis > Castanopsis chinensis. The sequence goes on along the minus strand of JAVQMG010000108.1, from coordinate 5,304,313 downwards.
CCTAAGAAAAGGGAGAGGCAGGAGGATGCATGATCAGAGGGGGGACGGAAGATGGCCAGGACGGGAGAACGAAGGGAGGATAAACGTCCGAAACCGCCCATAGGAAAATTCACAAGCTTCACCCCTTTGACGGCCCCGATCGACCAAGTGTTGAAGTAGATAAAGGATGAAGAAGCCCTGACATTCCCCGGAAAGTTGAAGGGGGATCCCAATAAAAGGTCAAGGAATAAGTATTTCTGCTTCCATCGTGACCACAGCCACGATATGTCTGACTGTTACGACTTGAAGTAACAAATCAAGGCACTTATAAGGCAAGGGAAGCTACAAAGATTTGTCAGTAAAGAAGGGACGAATCCGTCACAAGACTAGCCCCCCCGACGAGAGAACAAGCGCCCCAGACCACCAATTGCAGACAAAAGGATGATCGTCTGGGGTACCGTTAATGCAGGATCGTCCAAAAAAGCTCGAAAAACTTACCTATGAATGGTTCAGAATGTCCAGCTGACGGGCTCAACACTAAAGGTGGAGTGAATGGATATCCCAACCATCGGATTTTCAGAAGAGGATGCTCGACGTCTTCACCATCCACACGACGACGCACTTGTCGTCAGCATACGGGCAGGAGATTACAATATACATAGAGTACTGGTTGATAACGGAAGCTCAGCAGACATTCTATATTACCCCGCGTTTCAACAAATGGGGATTAGTAGAGAACAACTGGTTCCAACCAACTCCCCATTAGTCTACCCCCTTGGTGCCATCACATTGTCCATAACAATAGGAGATCACCCCCAGCAAATTACTAAGGATGTGGTTTTTCTTGTAGTCGATTACTCGTCTGCCTATAATGCGATCCTCGGACGACCCACTCTTAATGCATGGAGAGCTGTAACTTTGACCTACTATTTGATGATCAAGTTCCCTACTGATTATGGAGTTAGAAAGCAGCATGAAAATCAGGTTGTGGCACGAGAATGCTATGTTGCCATGATGGAGATGAACGACCACCTACAAGCACTAAATGTTGAAGGACAGCGGGCTATAGCAGAAGTAGTGCAAGAATTGGAAGAAGTATCACTTGATGACTCAAGGCCCGAACAAACCATGAGAATCGGTACAATGGCCAGCCAATCAGTATGGCAAACCCTTACAACATTCCTAAGGGAAAATCGGGACGTGTTTGCATGGAGTCATGAGGACATGCCGAGGATCGATCCGTCAGTAATAGTCCATAGGCTGAATGTGTCACCTTCATTCTCTCCCATTTGACAGAAAAAGTGAGTATTCGCTCTGGAAAGGGACCGAGCCATCGCCGAAGAAGTCCAGAAGTTACAAGAAGCATGTTTCATACATGAAGTACACTATCCAGATTGATTAGCAAATGTAGTGATGGTCAAGAAGGCAAATGGGAAGTGGAGAATGTGCGTTGACTTCACGGATCTAAACAAGGTTTGCCCAAAAGACAGTTATCCTCTACCGCATATTGATACCTTAATAGATTCGACCGCAAGACATGAACTTTTAAGTTTCATAGACGCGTTCTCCGGCTACAATCAGATCAATCTAGATGCGGTCAATCAAGAGAAAACATCGTTCATTACGAGTCAAGGGTTTTTTTGCTATAAAGTGATGCCTTTCGAACTCAAGAATGCTAGTGCCACATACCAGAAGTTGATGAATAAGATGTTCGCATACCAAATTGGGAGGAATGTGCAAGTTTACGTGGATGACATGCTAGTAAAAAGCACTCAAGAAAGCAACCACTTGAGCGACCTCCAAGAGACTTTCAACACCCTTCGGTCTTACAACATGAAACTAAATCCTAGCAAATGCGTATTCGGGGTAATAGCAGGAAATTTTTTGGGTTTTATGGTGTCCTAAAGAGGTATTGAGGTCAACCCCGAAAAGGCGAAAGCAATAATGGACTTAGCTCCCCCAAAGACGCTAAAGGAGGTCCAAAGTTTGAACTGCAAGGTAGCGGCCCTAAATAGGTTCGTTTCAAAGGCGACGGACAAGTGCCTCCCATTTTTTTGCAAATTAAGGAAATCGTTTGAATGGACGGGAGAGTGCCAGAAAGCGTTTGAAGATCTGAAGACGTACCTCTCCTCTCTGCCATTACTCAGCCCATCTATTCCAAGGGAAGAACTATTTCTATATCTCGCCGTCTCTCAAGCGGCCGTTACCGCGGCTTTTATCAAAAATGAAGAAAGAATACAAAAGCCTGTATACTTTATAAGCTGAGCGCTAAGAGGGGCAGAAGAGAGGTACCCACGGATGGAAAAATTAGCCTTCGCATTGGTGACCGCAGCATAAAAACTCAAACCGTACTTCCAAGCACACGTAATAAACGCCATGACAAACCAGCCCTTACGAAGAGCGATGAGTAGTCCCGAAGCAGCAGGGTGGATGGCATTATGGGCGATCGAGTTGAGTGAGTTCAACATTCGTTATCGACCTCGAGCTGCTGTAAAAGGACAGATCCTAGTAGACTTCATCGCGGAGTTCACTGCCGTGGAAGACCAGGGGGCAAATGAAATTCCCATATGGAGTGTTCACACAGACAGATCCTCTAACAAGCATGCTAGTGGAATCGGTGTAGTAATCCGCACACCAGAAGGGGACAAGATCAAGTGCATGATCCGTTTGTGCTTTTTAACGACAAATAATGAAGCAGAATATGAAGCCTTAGTAGTGGGATTAGACCTTGCAACAGCTGTAGGAGCTGAAAGTGTAGTCGTCTACTTTGATTCTCAAGTCATCACCAGCCAGATAACCGGAGGTTACGAGTGCAAGAATGAAAGAATGAAGAGGTAACTCGATGAAGTAACAAGTCAAATGAGGAACCTCTGGATCAAATTAGTCCAAATTCCGAGGGAGGAAAACCAAGAGGCAGATCAGCTTGCAAAGGCAGCTTTCGCAAAGCCGATGACCATTCTCGACCAGGTATTATCCTTCGTTCAACACTCATCTTTAATAGATGGTACCGGCAGGCAGGAGGTAAGTAGTGAGCACTGTTGGATGACTCCAATAGCTGCGTATCTAAAGGATGGCGAGCTGCCGAACGACAAGGAGGCTGCAAGGAAGCTAAGAGTTAAAGCCTCCCATTTCGTCATAATTAAAAACATTCTATACAAAAGGGGTTTCTCTCGCCCCTACCTCAGATGTCTCGCTCCTGAAGAATCGGATTATGTCATGAGAGAGGTCCACGAGGGGATTTGCAGAAATCACTTGGGATCACGATCGTTAGTGCACAAGCTTCTCTAGGTAGGATACTACTGGCCAACGATGCAGAAGAACACCAACACATATGTCAGATCCTATGACAAGTGCCAATGCTTTGGCAACCTCATCAGGCAACCAACAGAAAAGCTTACACCCATGACTGCCCTATGGCCGTTCGCGCAGTGGGGTTTGGACATCATGGGCCCGTTCCCAACAGTGGTAAGGCAGTTGAAATTCTTAGTAGTTGGCATTGACTACTTCACCAAATGGGTGGAAGTAGAGGCTTTGGCCACTATCACGGAGAAAAATATCCGTAGCTTTATATGGAGGAATATTATTTGCAGGTATGGCATACCACGGGTGCTAGTTTCAAATAATGGGAAGCAATTCGACAACGACACATTCAAAAATTTTTGCTCCCAGTTAGGGATAAAGAACCACTACTCATCACCCACCCATCCATAAGCCAACGGATAGGTTAAAGTCACAAACTGATCCTTGCTCAAAATAATCAAGACTCGGCTAGAAGGGGCAAAGGGAATATGGCCGGATGGGTTATCAAGTGTCTTATGGGCGTACAGAACAACTGCAAGAACACCAATGGGAGAAACGCCGTTCCGGTTGGCATATGGTAGCGAGGCAGTCATACCAGTAGAAGTAGGGTTTACAAGCTACCGAGTCGAAAACTACGACGAGCACAAGAATGACGAAGCCATGCGCATACAGTTTGATCTATTAGACGAGGTCAGGATAGCAGCAGAGCAAAGATTAGCGCAGTACCAGGACCTAATGGCGAAGCATTACAACACTAAGGTCAAGCACAGGGACTTCCAGACTGGAGACCTTGTCCTGAAAAAAGTACTCAGCGCTACAAAGGACGCCTCTCAAGGGAAGTTAAGACCTAACTTGGAAGGACTATACAGGGTTACCTCATGGCATAGGAAGGGGACATACTACCTAGAGACGCTGAGTGGGAAGAAGTTGAGTCACCCATGGAACGCGGAGCACCTGAAGAAGTACTATCAATAAAAATTGACGAAGAATGGCAGTAGCACCACCCTCCTCATTTCCAATTTACCTTTTCCAGCAAATAGTTATAGTTTTTATTTCTTGCAGAACTTTTGGAACCTGAAGGACAATTTTCTTATTTTATATGAATAATATTCTACTTAACCATTGTAATAAGAGGAGTTTTTATTCAGAATATACGAAATGTACTCAACCAGTTTTTTTTAAGTCCATAAAGTGGACGGATCATCCAAAAGAAGGATGAAACTTACAGTCCACAAAGTGGACGGATCATCCAAAAGAAGGATGAAACTTAAAAGGTCCACAACGTGGACAGATCATCCAAAAGAATGATGAAACTTACAAAGTCCACAAAGTAGACGGATCATCCAAAAAAAATGATGAAACTTACAAGGTCCACAAAGTGAACGGATCATCCAAAAGAAGGATGAAACTTACAAAGTCCACAAAGTGGACGGATCATCCTAAAAGGGGTAAAAAACAGACGGGTCATCACAGAAACAATGAAAAGTAATGTAGACAAGTCGTTATGAAAAAGCATGCGACGGTTGAAATTACTTAAATAAATTGTTTACAAAATAGAAAAATACGACAGTTAAAATTGCATAATAAATTGTTCCCCCAAACATTTCAAAAAAAAAAACAAAAGAAAAAGAAAAAAAAAAAAAAGGCTACTCTTCAACTACAACGGTATTAACTTGGACGTCAGGATCGCTAGGAAGAGGCTAACAAGCGTCGTCTTGGACGGGTCCTATCTGACCATCCTTCGGGGCTTCATCACAAGGGACTTCACCAAAAAGCTCGTTCGTCCCTTTAGAGTCGACGGGGTGAGCAAGAGTTTGGCCTTTAGCATCGATGTTGATATAAGCAACGTCCAAGTCCGGGAAAGAGGCTTTGACCTGACGAAGGCAGTCTTCGAATCATCAGCAAAAGACGTGCCCAGTTCGCTTAAAAGGGCGTCGGAGTCCCGGTAGTCCTATATAGCATCATCTTTTGCATGACAAAGTTTTTTAGACTTCTCCGCCAGGGCATCCTTCAAGGCGTCAACCTCCTTCTCCAGTTCACCCTGAACTTGCTCGAATAGTTTGAGCTTTTCTTCATGACGGTGGCACCAGACTTTCAACTCCGCCAACTCTTCTTTCGTCTTCCCCACCTTTGCACGAACACGCTCTAACGATTTCTCACGTGCAAGGCAACGATCCATCAATCCCTTCGCCATTAGAACCTTCTGTACCCATCACGACAAGTTAGTATAAGCATGAAGAACACGACGGAACAAACAAATAATGGGTACTAACCTGAGCAAGGCTGAATAAGGCCGTCTCCCCCATAGCCTCTGTTGCATGATTTTCGAGGTCCTTGTAGTCCTCCTCTTTGATGATGGAGGTTAATTAAGTAAGGGCGTACTGGGAGTCCTCTTTAACCAAGATGGAGCTTTCTCCCTAACGGGGTCAGGGTTGGTGATGAGACCTTTACCCTTACCTACGCCTAACTTGGGGGACAGCTTCGCTGTGCCGGACCCTTGGACGGCTGGTAGGCCTGTCACCAGCCCTTGCTTCTTCCCAGGATGGTCAGCTTTTTTTAGACCTCTTTTTGTAGACGGGTGGGATGAACCCGTCTAAGGAGGAAGATCACCTCCCTTTTTCTTGGCGGCCTGTTGCTTGATAAGGGCCCTCCTTCTAGCATCATCCATTTCTACAAATAGTAGTCGGGTAAGAATACAATAAAAGCATAAAGATCAACATTTTTTCTGTTGAGAGACTTACGTTTGCGTATTCCGACATCGTATCGACGGGCAGCAGTTGTCGGTTATAGACCGTCACAATACCAGTAAATGGTATCCAAAGTGACGAGCTTAATCCACGTTCTCTCCGACAAGTTGGTTTTTTGGAAGATTCTCTCAAAAAATCCAAATTGCTCAGTGGTAATCTGTGGACGGTTATGCGCTACAAAAAATGGACGGTTAGAATAGCAACAACAGTTGAAAAGAAACTAAGCAAACGGACACATACCAAATGATGGCATTATGCCCCAAGTCTTGTCGACCAGCATGTACTCGTGATCGTCAGGATGACCCATCCAATCATCCCCTTAAAGGAAGAAATATCGACATTTTCAGTTGCGATTAGAGTCTGGGGTCTCGAACACTAACCTAAGTACCGGACTTCTTAGTACGAAGCTATACATACCCCTCAACTTGACGATCTCGGATAGACGGTAACAACTAAAGAATTCCTCCACTGTTAACCGTTTTGACCCATGAGACATAATGCCGTACAAAACCTTAACGCTTAGGAAAACTCTCCAGGCATTTGGTGAAATTTGGGTGACGGCCAACCCCAGGTACTGAAGAAGACAACGGTGTAAGGCACTTAAAGGAAAGCGCAGGCCAGCTTTTAGCATCTGCTCGTATACACCGACGTCTTCGAGACCCTTGTAGTAGCACTTCTCGGACTTAAATGGTAGACAGATAGGTATGGTTTCAGGTATTTGGTACTTCTCCTTAAGTGTGTTGAAGTGTTGTTGTTTGATTGAAGAGACGAAGTCATTCACCGTCCACAAAGGGGGCATGACGAATTCTATAAATCCATCAGCATCTACGATGAACTGAATGGGAGGGGTTACACCATCTAAGTCATCGTTAGAATCATACTCTAACCTGTCATTGTCCTGCCCTTCATCTTCCACATTGGAAGGAGAGCTGGCTGACGGTTCCCTCTCCTCAACGGAGGTGCCCAGGTCTGCTTGACCTAACGGGTACACCTCCTGGTAGCCCGCTCCTTCACAGACAAAAGATTGACCATTTGAAGCTTCACTAGACATTGGACACCTACAAATAACGGGTAAAGGAAACCTAAGACTCTAGATCTACACGGATGACAGACCAACATAAAAAGGGGAGAAGGGAAGAAACAAAAAAGAAATTGACGAGAAAAGATGCTCACAGTAGGACGATGCGAAGTAGCGACGAGAAAACTAAGTGGACGGAAGAACAATAGCCTCATAAGGTGACAGAGCACACAAAGTGGACGGTAATGCTCTGAACAGCCAAATTTTTTGTAAAAGGTAAAAATGAAAGGGATGGACAGTATATATATAGAGAGAACGGCGTGAGAAATGAAGAGACACCTCGGTTCCAATGAACCACCAATCAAATCCCACCACATGTCCCTCATTGCATATATGATCCAACCTGGCGATCAATACGCACCCGCAAAAGGTAGGTGACGGATTCGTATAATCAAAACTGTCCGTCATTCCATGAGCCCATCGGAGATAAGTGACAGATTCATGGAATGAGGGGGGCAACTGAAGGGGAATAAAAAAGTATGTATCCGAGATACTTGGTGGATTCAACGATAATAGAGATGAAAGGTTTATTGGTGACGAATTTAATGTGGACGGACTAAAGGTGGACGGATGAAGAAAACACGTGGCAGTTATTTTTTGAGGGATAGCTCCAAGGTCTCCTAAGGGAAATCGACGTGCGATTCACATTAGGTCTGCTATGGCTTTGCTTAACCTACACGCCAAACCCTAACTAAGAAGACTCTTATAAGGAAAAGGATTGAAGGAGATATGCGAGATTCACGAGTTACTCTCTTACAAGGAAAGAACTTATTGCCCAAGGCATGAAGTTCGGTCCAATACTACTATAAATGCTCCAAGACCCTCACAAATCAAGGTACGTATAATTAAATCAACTCTAGTACTCTAGGGTTGAAAAAAGGTTTCTAACTTAACCTTCGGAGGGTTTTTAGCCGACACCACACCGGTGCTCTCTTTAGGTTCTTTCTTTTTGTTGTGCAGGTTTTATTTGAGTCTTGTGAGGACCACATAGCTTACTGGTGAATTTCGGCATCATCATACTCAATTGCCCATTTTCTCAATTTCTTAAAAATAAATTAAAAAAATTATATTTTACCATCCTAAACTCTCACTTACACTTCACACCATAAACTTTGGATTTTCTTCCGATTTAACAACAAACTTGATGTTGGGGTATAAAGTGCAACAATAGTCATAGTTTAGGGTGCAAATCATTCATTTGAAAAGTGTAGGGTGTAAAGTATAATTTTGGATATTGTTTAGGTTCGTAAAATATAATTTTTTCTTAATTTTATTAATTGCACATGTGGCAAGATAAGAGTAGGCCATGTAGGAGACTAGCAACGTGAGATGTACGTCAATACAAACAATTACCTTGATGCAGTTACTGGAGGGTATTTAGCCAAAATCTATATAAATGGAAGCAATAAAAACATGACGCTAGCAAAAGGACAAGGCTAACTATCTAAGCCTCGAGTATAAATAGGGAGAGATATTTCAACATTAAGACACAAAACTAGTCACAAAAATCCAAAGTATCATCTCCTTTTTATCAAAACAATCTATATCAAAACATTGAGGCAAAAGCTTTTGAAGTTGGCCTACAATTTGCAAAGGATGTGGGATTACAGGAAATTAATTTAGAAGGTGATTCTCTAAAGGTGTATCATGTTCTTCTTGGATTATCTCCTTCCCCTGCTATGGTAGCTCCTGTTGTGTATGGAATTCTAGACTCTTGCTAGGAGGTTCGTTATGTAAGGTTTGCTCATGTGCCTAGGAAAGGAAATAGACTAGCTTAGTTTTTAGCTAAATATGTTGTTTATGACATTGTTGATTATTTAGTTTAGATGGAAGAAAGTTCTTGTTTTTTGGAACAAACTCTTCACCATGATGTTGTCTTTTGTTAATTAATGAAGTTTTAGTTTTCCTATAAAAAAAATAAAAAATAAAAAAATCTGTAGGCTTGTAAGAGACTCTTATGCTTGTAAGTTTGTAAAACCACTTATTTTCAATTCAAGTACATATCAATTTGAATAGGTTTTGTTATCTTAAACTTGTTAAATTAGGTTATTTCCTTGTTCTCATTGTTAATTTAGGCACTTCACATAAAAGTCATATTAAGTTAGGCACTGCCAAACCAATAACCTCTTCCTTGAAGTTAGATAATTGCCTTTGAATAAGTGTAAATCACTTAAAGTAATATAAAAATTGGTTTTGACCCAAACAATGGCTTGAAGGAAGCTTCCTCCAAACTTATTTGGAGGTAAACTTTTTTATTTATTTATAATTTTATAATTTGTCACATAATAAGTTGGAATATGTTTGGAACCAAATTTTGTCCAATAAATTTAAATATTGAATGTCTTCATTTAAAATACCAATTGACCAAGCGATGCCCAATTTTATACACACATATATAAAAACTTATTTCATGCTTTTAAATTTGTCACTATGAAGTCACACTTTTATAATTGTATCAAATAAAGCCTCACTCCTTACTTCGTGTGTGGGCCTTTTTTGCAAATGTTGGGTTGGGCCGCCTGCCGCTACACTAGGCCCAAAAATTTCTAGATTAGGGAGCTAGGACCGGTCCAAGAGCAACCCTCCTTGGTCCGACTTGTAACAATGCCTTTGTTAAGCAGGCTTTGATCACATGCCCATAGCAAGCAGAACTGTTACAATAATTATGACAAGCAGAACTGTTACAATAACTACAACAGACAAATATAATAAAGATAATAAAAAAAAAATCCTTTATGATTCAGATAGAGGTAAATGATGGGCTTTGATAAGGAATGCCTTTTTTTTATATGAAACAACCATAAAAGAGTAGGTATTGAATGAACAACAATTAGCTTATCAAAAGAAATAGATATCAGTCTGTCGTATCAAGTCACATTGCCGAGTCTAAGTCAAGAAGGGGAATCACCTCTTCAACACGATTAACCTCTCTGAGAGAGAAATTAACTGCTTTGAAGGGGCGGTCCTGAATAACTTGTGTTCAGTGGGGTCTTTCTCTGTTACTAGAGAACATGGATTGGAGAGGGAGAGGGAGATTGACCCATTCGGTGCATGCCTACCACTCTGTTCTCTTTGTTTTCTTTTACTCCTCTCTCTATTCCTTAGTTCTTTCCTTACTTTCTTTTCCCTCAATTCCTTTTACTCTTCTTGCCTTTTTCTAATTCTAGCGATTATACCCCAGAGATTGCCGTCCCTTTTCCGTGTATAGCAAAGGCTCCTTATATAGTGCCAGCCATGGTGGGTTTTTACCCTTTTAGCCCTTAACCATTTTTGTCTGGTGCGGGTGTCCTCGCCAACCATTACTGACTGGCCAGTCACCCTAGCCAACGCCACTTACTTGCACTGGCCGCGCCACTCCACCTCACCAAACAGAGAAAGCCTGTTTTGTTTGCTTGAATGCTGTGGCATTCTTACTTGCTACAGTGTAAATATTCTCTTGCTCTCCGTCCCTCATGACATGCACCTAGTGATTCCAACTCAGCTTTGCCTCTTTTGGGTGATATGTCATCTCAGCAAGACATTGCCTCTAAAAGAGCTTGAGTAGGAAACACGAAAATGAGTTTTTCCCCCTCCCCACTGCCAAACCATGCCCTCTTACCTCTGACCCATAACCTCACCACTTCCTGTATTGTCTAGGTACGGGCTGGTGGTATCTGGGCCTTGCGCATGCCTTACCTCTATGCTCATTCAAATTCTGCCAGCTGCTCATGTGTCTGCCGTGGTCTGAAAGTCAATCTGCCCAGTCTTCCACTCATCTTTGACTTCTTGTGGCATGGGTTGCTTTCTTTGACTTCTTATTTATGGCTTGCTTCTTTAAGGGGCTGGGTCTTACCCGATTGTGGGCTTTCTTGTACTCTCAGCCTTGTTATTTTGTTTCCTGCCGCACCATTCTGTTGTGCCTGCCATGAAGTTTTGCTTGACCCAGGGCTGCTAGGCCTCTTTAGACTTTACTGTTCTCCTTTTCCTATGGCTTAATAAACTCATCGGGCCCTTTACTGCTCACGGGCTCTCTCGTCCCACCTAATTTCCTTTGGACATCCTTGGCCCATTTACTTTCTTAAGGCGTCCTCGTCCCTTTCCAATTTTATGCTTCCCATGAACTTTTACTAACTCCTTGGACTTCCTTGGGCCAAGTGCTTCAAACTTCATCTTTGGGGCTTATAGATCCTCCATTGTCCCCTACTTTCTTTACTTACATTACTTCGGGCCTGCTGTAACAGTCGTGACTCATTCTCACTTTTCTATATCCATATTGCTCATTGGTTTGCTATTTCTTTCTTTCGGGCCTTCCTAAGCCCATTTACTTCTTCAGGGTCCATTATTCCTGCCGCTTTGGGCTTAATGGTATTTCCATCCCACTCTCTTTTGCCCATGTCTTTAGGCTTTTCCTCCTACTGGGCTTCTAAAAAAATGAGCATCTACACTTTGGTCGTTAGATTTTCTTTAATAGTCTAACTAGAACACAATAAAATTGCATATCAACATTTTTCAACTTGATAGATATATGAACACAACCAACTTTTTTCCCGAAAAAAGAGAGAGAACCTAACATTTATAAGGGAAATCATGTGAGTAGTGGCACTTTATGAAAGTATGACGTTTAATTTGTTATAATGATAAAACTATTTTTTGTTAAATTGGTTCTAAAGTTTCATTGTGTGTCAAATAATTACTCTATCTTCTCAATGTTTTTATTTTCTTTCTTTTCTTTTTTCTTTTAAAATTTGGTCACAAGGGCTTTAATTAAAAAGTTTGATCAAAAGACACCTCTATACTCTATCATTTGTTCTTCTTCATCTTTTAGTTTTATGTTTCCATTTTTGTTTTTATCTACCAAAAAAAATCCTATTTTAAGTTTGCTTTTTTTTTTTTTTTCATTTAATAGATAGATTGAAATTCCAATAAAATGATGATATATATTTTAAAATTTCCTCTTTCATTCTTATAACCATCAAGTTATAAAGGATAATCCCTTAAAAAATGATAAACTTTAGCTACAACATAATTTGAGAGAAATTCATTCAAACAACTTAGGTGGCACATTATAAAATAACAAGTGTCCTAATCAAGTGTCAAATTAACAAAATCCTTTCCAACTTAACACTTTTAAGCTCCCCCTCACCCTCTCTATCTCTCTCCGCCGGTTTCCCCACCCCTACCATGTCTTCGCCGTTCTCTCTTTCTCTCTCTTGGGTGCACGAAAACTTATTGAATCACATTCTACAATTTTTGAGTTGTGATTGAATCCAAATAAGTTTTTCTCTCCCCCATCCGCCCCCTACAAACACTACTCTATCTAACTCATCAAAATCTCCAATTTTGCAACTTGAACTCTCGTTACAAAATACGCTAATCTTCAATTTTGAATAAACCCATTTGTAATCTTTGATTGCATTGTTCTCTCATCACTTGCATCCCCAGCACAAGCCCATGTCGTTTGACCCATTGTCATCAACCTTGAGCACCGACACAAGGACCACCAATGGGAGAGGCAATCATGGAACACACAGACCCTGAGTTGGTTGTTCACAACTTGGTTCTGTACATGTAACCTATTTTCCAATCATTGAGTGCTAAATTGTTGATAGACTTGATAATCTTTTACTTTGAGAAAGAGACTCCCTAGAACAGGTCTCAATTGGGAAAAAAAAAAAAAGACTCTTTTAAAGTAGTTACAACCCATTCCATCTTTCAACTCATCTATGCACTCAAACCTTAATCCCATCGCCATATCAACATTTTTCTCTAGCTAGCTCCATTCCAAAATATTATTGCATTACAATCAATCCCTAAGCCATTTATCCTTGAGAATCCATCCCACATCTCACCCACACTTCCACATTCAATTATAAACAAACCAAATACCCCTTGGAATCCTAACCCCATAAGGTAGTCAAAGTCAAAACTATGGCATAACAAACAAACACTCACTCGTTACTTGGCATGTGGTATTTGGAGTTTTTGGTAAAAGCCGCATACAGAAGACAAAACTGTGCTTGTCAAAAGATAAAAGAAAAGACAAAACTGTGCAATCAAGTTGTTCCAAGGTCCTATCAACGAACGCGTTGCTCCTACTTTTAGTATGGAGATGGTACCTGCATGGAATAGTAAAAAATCTACATCAACGATTTTTTTTTTTTTTTTTTTATGAATTATATCAATAATTTTGATAACTACCATGCCATTTATGTGAAATAGATAAATCTCCCGACATATTTTACCCATTCCCAGAAATCCTAAAGTTTCTTCTCATCTTCTTCTATGCTCGAACATCATTGATCAATGAAAACAATGCCTATGGCAATCCAAAATCTCATACTCTCTCCTAATTTTCTCTTTCTATCCTCTCTCAGTCACCACCCGCTCCTTATTCTTCATTCTCTCCGAAGACGATTTCAAGACACCAATACATCCTCTTTAGATGACTACTCGGCCAAGTGGGACAAGTTCGACCTGGCTCCTAGCACTCAGTCTTCGAACCTGACTCTAGCTACGCCAGTTCTGTCTCCGTTTCAAAGCTCGATTCGCTGTACACCTCTGGAGTCTCCAAGATGGTCTCGGCGATGAGCTCAGGCAATGCATGGGTGATGGAGGAGGCTATGTGGGAGATCGATGCAACCGCATCTGAGGGACATACGCACGCGAGATCGGTGCAAGGGTTTCTGTACGGGACGGGAATGATGGAGAGAGGAACAAATATAAAGCTTTACTATTCCATCACTTCGCTGCCAATGGCGATAACAAGCAGTCCAAGATGGCCCTCGCTTATACCTCCAAGTGCCATGCTGTGAGTAAGCTGCTATTCTTAAATATGTGATACAAAATTCAAATCTTACCTACATCAAAATATTATAAGAAAATCTTGTCATATATGTAAGAAAATCTACGACAAAGTAGGTTGTGTTGGCGACATGTAAATTTTTTTTCGAGTATAAAAAATTTTCAAGTGAAAATATTTTTATAAAAAGAAAATATTTTCAAGTGTTTTGTTGCATTTTGAAAAATACGTTAGAAAATATTTTTAAGTGTTTAGTAACATTCTGGAAAATGCAAATTTTCTACTAGTTTATCGCATTTTCTCAGTTTTCAAACAAATTTTATAATAGAAAATTGTAAGATATAAATTTTTTAAAGAAACAAAAATTAAAATAAAACCATTAACTTTCAAACTCGGTCAAACTGAGAGGGGGAGGAAGAAAGAGTGAGAAATTGAGGGAGAGAGAGAGGTAGATCGAGAAACTTGGTTGAAATTGGGTCAAGGCTCCGATCTGTGTTTGGCATTGATGACTAGCTTTAGTGGCAATGAGAACGAGATGACAAGGCTCTGATCTGTGTTTGGTAGTAATGACAAGCTTTAGACGGTGACTATGAGTCGATGGCGGCGATGAGATTATCCTAGGTTCAAGCTCTCTCTCTTCAGGTTCACTTTCCCTTCAAGCTCTCTCTCTCTCTCTCTCTCTCTCTCTCTCTCTCTCTCTCTCTCTCTCTCTCTCTCTCTCTCTCTCTCTCTCTCTCTCGTGTCTGATTTTCAGTTTGTAAAACTTAATTTGAAGGTATGGGTTGGTTGGGACGAGGGATGGGTCGATGGAGATGGATCGGTAAGGACGAGGATAAGGGATGGGTCGGTGAGGATGAGGGATGCGTCGGCAGAGGACAAGGACAAAGGATGGGTCGGCGGAGTGGCTTTCATGTGACGGCAGGGCTGTGTGTCAAGGGGTGGTTTTGGATATCACTGACAGTACCCTTTCCTTGCTCGGCTTGGGCTTGGCATGAGTGATTTTTGGTCTTCTTTGGGTTTTCTCTTTGAGCTCTCTCTCGCTTAGTCTACCTTTAGATTTTCAGTCCGTAACACTGATTTTGAAGGTAAATCAAGTGTGTAATTGATTTTACGGTTCTAGGGCTGAATTTTACAGTCAATGAAATGTTCTCTCAGTTTGACCAAATTTTACGTGTGCAACCAAACACATATCAAGGTGTAAAATTTTTCTCAAATTCATTTTTAACTGAAACAAACGCAGCCATAGTAACATATTCAAAATATTATATGTATGGTTTTTACACATTAAGGCTTCGTTTGGGAGTTCATAAGGGAATAGAATAGAATGAAATAATTATAAGGGAATGGATTGGAATGGAGTGGATTTAAGTAAGGGAAAGAAATGGAAAAGAATGGAATTAAGTAATTTTGATTGGATGTTTTAAAATAAATGAATGAAAAGGAATGAATATGAATGAAATGTAAGTAATCTTGTTTGGGAGTAACATGGAGGGAACAAAATGGAATCATTTTATGACAATATTACTATTAGACCCCTATTTTAAAATAAATAGTTGAATATATAGAGGTATTATGTGAGTTTTAGTAAAAAATTCATTAAATCTAATTTCATTCCTTGTCATTCTTCCTAATTTCGGGGAGAATGAAAATTTGAGATTTTAAGGGAATAGAGAGGAATGAGTATTCCTTCCTACCCATTTTATTCTTTCCCACTTAAACTCCCAAATAAGGGAATGAACTTTCCATTCCCTCCATTAAAACTCCCAAACAAGGGAAAGGAAGAACATTCTAAAATTATTCTTTTCATTCATTTCCATTCCATTCTATTCCCTCCTCCCAAACGAGGTCTAATACTCCAATTTGTTATTTATTTTTTTTTAAAAGGCATAATTCTACTTACTAATGTAAAAATTTCTGGTTGTTGCATCAAGTACAATTTATGTTATTCTTTATCTATATATATATATATATATATATAATTATTTTAGAATCAAATTTATGTTATTTTGGTAAAGCAATAGTATAGATTTGTTTATTTTAGCTTAACATGTCGGCTTATTTCTAATTCCTAACTAATCTATAGTTTTTATAAGTCTTCACTTTATATTTACACAATTTGTTTTCTTAAATAAAATATTTCAATGAAAAAGCTTTGTCCAAGCACACTCTATGAACATTGGTCTACCTGAATTGTTACAAGAATTTAACTTAAAAACAATATCAAACTCTGGAATTTATCATGTATTGTGTAAACCAAGTTTTTACCTTTAATTATTTAGTTAATTAATTTTGGGTTCTCTAAAGTTTAGTACATAGGTGATTTAGTCCACTAATTCCTTAGACCATGTGGTTAAACTAAAATTTGACACATTATATATATCTAGAGAGAGAGAGAGAGAGAGAGAGAGAGAGAGCAGGGCCAGCTGAAGCTATAGGCCATTTAGGCCACCGCCTAAGGCCCCCACTTATAAGAGGGCCCCCAAATATTAATAATATATTATATAATATTGCTTTCAATTCTGTGAAAAAAAAAAAAATTACAAACAGCCATCACCAAATCCCATCAGGCCATGAAGGCCCGTTTCTCACAAAGAAAGAAAAATTATATAATATTGTTTTCTCATTTGAAAAAAAGAAATAAATAAATAAAAATTACAAACGGCCATCACCAAATCCCATCAGGCCATGAAGGCCCGTTTCTCACAGAGGCTCGTTTCTCACAGATTAAAAAAGCTAAAGTGACAATGTGACATGAAGGCTAATCCCATCAGGCCATCACCAAATTTTTAGCTTGCAGAAGAAAAGATTACAAAACGGCAGAAATCTTTAGCTTGCAGAAGAAAAGATTACAAAAGGCAGAAAGAAGAGACAAATAAGAAAAGGCAAAAATAAGAAAGAAGAAAAAAAAAAAACACTCACTCTCTGACTCTCTCCATCTTGATTCTTAAAAAAAACACTCTTTTTAGTTGGCTTACTCATCAATTGGTGTTGGCAATAGACTTGGTGTGTTCACAGATCTTCATTTTAGGTTCGTTTTTTGTTTTCTCTCCCTTTGTCTCTTTCGTCTTTTTCATGTTTGCTGCTGGGTGGTTTTTTTTTCTTTTGAAGAGGAGTTTGCTCATTGCTGCTGGGTTTTTATTTTTCTTTTTGGCTGAACTTTAGTTTAGTTGTACACTTGTACTCTTAACTCTTTTTTGTTTGTTCTCTTAAATTTTGATTTCTTTAGATTTCTCTAGAAGGCTATGGAATGGTCCGAATGGAACCACTTAAAGAGTTAAACTATTGATTCTAGACTTCTAGTTTTACACATTTTGTTTTTTTTTTTTTTTTTTTTTTTTTTTAAGAAATCAGATTAGTGGTATGGAAGTTAAAGTATTGAACCAGTGATCCTAGTCCTACACGTTTTCTTTTTCTTTTTTTTTAAGAAATCAGATTTAGTGGGATGGAGCCATGGAGGGATAGAGGGCTGGTCTTAGTCTTAGGAGATCAAGTTGAGTCCTACACATTTTGCTAAAAAAAAAAAGGTTTACTGCTAAAAGAGTATTGATAACAAAATTACAAATTTAGAATAATTTACTTTGTATTAATATTAATTTTAATTTTTTTGTGCAGGTTTAAAGTGTAAAGTGATCATATTAAGTAATGTTGCAATTGTGCTTTTAATAAATCAGGTTCTATTGTTTTATACATTAAATTTATATTATTCTAGTTAAATTGTAATTTTTTTTTTATTATAGATTGTGTTTCATTTATTCATAAATATTTTTTAATTACAAATGTCTACTAGAAAATATTCATCTGGATATGAAAAACTAAAAAAAAAAACACACACACACACACACACAAAGAGAAGAACTAAAAGTTTATTTTCAGAACTAAAAGTTTTAAAAGAATTTTTGCAAATAAATGAAAACTCTCCAATTAATGTACTAAATTATATAAAGAGGCTAGAATCGTTTCCAAATGCATGTATTGCTTTCAGAATATTACTAACTATACCTGTTACAATTACTTCTGCAAAAAGAAGTTTTTCAAAATTAAAATTAATAAAATCCTATTTAAGATCAACTATGCCACAAGAAAGATTAAATGGATTAGCTATATTATCAATTGAAAAGTAAATATTAGCGGAACTTAAATGCAAAAATTTAATTAGTAATTTTGCCTCTCAAAAAGTAAGAAAAATAAAATTTAATTAAAAAAATATATGAATTTATAATTAAATATAATAAAAGGTCCCGTTTAAAGCTTTCGCCGAAGGCCCCTAAATTCATTGAGCCGGTCCTTTGAGAGAGAGAGAGAGAGAGAGAGAGAGAGAGAGAGAGAGAGAGAGAGAGAGAGAGAGAGAGAGAGAGAGAGAGAGAGAGAGAGAGAGAGAGAGCAGTGATTTGAGTTTATAATGCGTAGAAAATGGAGATACAAGTTCAGAGCACAAAACGCAGAAGAAGACTAAAGAAGAACCAGAGTAGTTTTGTGTAAATGAGGAGCTAATGGCACTTATTGACACGACATTTTTTTGCAATCTCTTTAGTAATTGTTTTAGTAAAACACTACCCTATCACTTAGATTAGTTTACATTTCTGTTATTAACTAAGTCCATGTGTTAGCTTGTATTTAGTGATTAGATTAAAATTGTTTTCCCGCTTAATCAGGGAAGTTGAAGTTTTTTTTTTTTTTGCTAGTGATTAGTGATTAGTTAGTTTTTGCTTTCTTTCTTTTCCAGAATTTTGTATATAAGGGATTAGATTTTTTATATCTATTCTCAGCTACTTGTAATCACTTTTACTTATCAATAAGAAAACTGAGTTTTATTGAGTTTTCCTCTTCTTCGAATGAAGCTTTGAGTTTTTCACATAATGACTTTGTGTTAAAAACTTAAAACACATTTCTATCTTCCTTGTATGTGTGTGTTTGTTTCCAAAAAAAAAAAGTTTATAATGACTAAAAGCAATCACCTCAGACTTTAGGACTAAAATTGCCTATGAGCAATAGTTAGGGTCCACCTGCGAATTTTGACCTTGATTTTGCTATGTTTACAGATGCATGATAAAGCGGTTAAGCTCTATGCTGAATTAGCGGAAGCAGCTGAAAATAGTTTCCAGATATCGAAAGATTCATCGGTGATTGCACCAGAGAGGATTAACAATGAAGCAGAAGAGAATGAGCTAGGATGCACAAAGGAAGCTCCGAGGGGAGGATGACGAGGAGTTCCAGATGTTGAAACATCAAGCAGTACTCAAAGGGAATGCAGAAGCCATGTACAAGATTGGCTTCTTGTACTACTTTGGTCTCAAAGGTTTAAGGTGCGACCATGCCAAAGCTATGTCATGGTTTCTCAAGGCTATGGAGGAGGGGGAGCCTAAGTCTATGGAACTATACTAGGAGAGATGTATGCACGAGGTGGGGTTGAGAGGAACTACACTAAAGCACTTGAATGCCTCACCCTTGCCTCCAAACAACAACTTTTCTGAGCTTTTAATGGGTTGGGCTATTTGTATGTCAAAAGCTATGGAGTAGACACGAAAAATTACACCCAAGTAAGATTTATTCATAGCTCTACTACTCAAAAGTCAAAACATTTCCTTAATTGATCCTCACTTGAATAATACTTGCAAGTTGTAACATGTGGTGTCTATAGTTTCATACAATTTATATTTTCTTTTTTCTTTTCTTTTTTTAAAATGGGGTTGTTTAAATTTTTTTTTTTTTCAAAAAAAGAACTACATGTTTAAAAAAGTTGCACTTTGAAAAATGTGATTCGAAATTGTTTTACAAAACAGAGTTTTTTTCCACCATTCGTTATATTAATCAATTTTATTACAGGCGAGGGGCTTTCTAAGAAGAACCTTCCTATGGTAAATTCAATTTGATCAAATTCTTTTATCATCATTTGTTTGATTTTTATGTATGTTTCACAAACTTTATATTTCTAATGTATTAAGATATCTGTCTTCCTGTCGATTTTTCTTGTTCTTTTTGACAATTATCTCTTAAATTTTAGTGATTTTCTTGGTCAGTACTCTTAGAACTTAGAAGAATAGGATTTATGATATTATAGTTTAAAAGAAGTTATAACTTATAAGCCAGTTTTAGTTCAAATAACTCCTCCTCTCGCTATAAGAGCAAGGCGAACGTATGATTGTGAATTCATATAACTTCTCGATCAATTACTAATTTCTCAAGGAAATCATCCTTATGAATTTCTCTCCATATATACTATCTAATTATAAGGATGATTTCCTTGAGAACTTAGTATATATATCCCTACCACATGTATAATTTGATTCAAGTGAAGTGTTCGAAAATATTAACAAAAAAAAAAAAAAAAAAAAATCAAGGAGAGCTAGCACATTGCCCGGGTGTGCTGTTGAATCTGATTGCCCATGGAATGTAATTGGGTCCTGATTTCGAAAAACCTAAGATAAACATGGCAGAATTAATTGAGCCAATGTGAAACCAAACTCATAAATAAGTACTACAAACTATCACTTGCATTTGCATTTATATTTAGAATTATAAAAATATTTAAAAATAAAAGCCTAATTAATTTGAAAAAATGGACAAAATGCTAGATTTTTTTATGTGAAATGGATAAAAGCCCATATTGGCCTAAGAATCATTAACAAAACTGAAAATTTGAGACTTTAAGACTTTGTCGTTGTAGTTGATCTTTATGACAAGTTATTTAATGGCAAGATAGTAAATGCCTTTGACCAATTAATTTACTTAACAACTACTTTGTCTCCCCAGGAAATTTTTTTTTTTATTAAAGCACTTTCTTTTCCCGCCACCCAAAAGATCAAAAGTTTTTACAATCCTTTTGCGAGTTAGATATTTGAATTGCATGTAAATTCCTAGCAGTTATCTTGAATCTTATCGAGTTGCCTTAACTATGATTTATCTAGCAATCAATAATTGAGCTGTATATGATTTCAGGCAATTAGATTCTACAAATTTGTTGCAGAACGTGGACCCTGGAGTTTGTTATCAAGATGGGCACTTGAATCATACTTAAAAGATTATGTGGGCACTGCGCTCTTCTTGTATTTAAAGATGGCTAAGCTAGGTTATGAGGTTGCACAGAGCAATGCTGCATGGACACTCGGCATGTATGTGAAACAAAGCATGTGCATGGGTAAATATGAATTGTGCACAGATGCAAAAAGGCATCAACGTGCACATTCTTTGTGGTGGCCTAGAAAGCATAGGTGCGACTCCAGGGCTGCCACACCCGCACCGGACACTCGGCGACACGCCAATTCGCACTCGACACACCAATTTGCGTTCTTTTTTTTTTTTTTTCCCAATTTGCTCCAGTTCTGGCCAATTCGTGCCAATTCAAGCCGAGTTGCGCTGGTTTGGGCCGATTCAAGCCGAGTCGCGTTAGTTCAACATCAATTCAAACCGAGTCACGCTGATTACGACTGAAATTGGCCTAGAAACTAGCCGAAATACATGTTAAAAAAATAAAAACTTGAGTTGATTTCTTATTTAGTTATTAACTTATTATATATTTGTCAAATTATTTGTACGTTAAACAACTTAAATTGGTATATATTTACCATTACATGAAAATATATTTAATAATTTGTAATAAAAAAATATTTAAAAATTTTTTAGTAAACGTATCATGCCGCACCTGCATCCTACTTTTTCAAAAATTGATGAGTCCCGCACTCGCATCCGCATCCGCACCCGCACCCGCACCCGCACCCACACCCGCACCCAAATTCGCACCCATGCTTCATAGGTGGCGGCAAGCTTCCAAACAGGGTAATCAATATGCTGTTGTGCTGATTGAAAACCCAAACCATATTCCTATTGAGCCCTATTGACATTTTAGGAAAGTGAGAAACCACAATTTGAATAAAGCTAATGAAGTAAACAATCAGCCGGTAAACTATGGCTTCTATACTTTACATGTAGAAAAATGATATGTTTCGTGCATTTTGCAAACTCTGTCCTAATTAATTAATCAAAGTTTGTAAATGATACAGCTATTTGAATTTCACTTTTTTTTTTGGGCAAAAACCAAAAAAATAAAATTTATAATTTTATGCTTGTAACAAATTAAATGTGTAGATTTTCTCCAATATTTTGTCAGATATGAGATATATTGCATTTATTTGATTTCTTGTGATTTACTTGGGTTTCTTAAGACTGTGAGAGACAGCGCCCTGACCCGTTTTATAGGTATTGGGCCAAATCCATGGTTATGGATAGAGTCGTGCTATTGCCTCTCAAAATGGAGATTCGACTAGTTATATTTTCCCCCTTTAGATTAAGAGTTCTGCAATGGAGTCACTACTTATTTAATTATTGGAATAAATAAGAAAACCAAATTGAAAATTTCTTCATTTTATTAATTTGCAATTGAATTTACATTGATCATAGGAAAATTACATGGCTTTGGTCTTAGATACAGTCTAAGATAAAGTACATAACTTTGTTTCCTAGCTATAATCTAGAAATTAAAAATTACATGGATATACATTTGATCTACTAACTCTTGACCTAAGTTTGGAGGTTATATTACAAGGTGGGAAGGTGTTAAGCACCCACCTTGTTCGGTGAAATTAGTCTTCTAGACTATGATGGCCAACAATCTGGATAAGCATTTGATCTACTAACTCTTGACCTAAGTTCGGAAGTTATGTTACAAGGTGGGAAGGTGTTAGGCACCCACCTTGTTCGGTGAAACTAGTCTTCTAGACTATGATAGCCAACATTCATACCACATCATCCAATATGTTATCAATCAATTTGCATGTTGAATTGAAAGTGTGTGCATGTGATAAACCCTAATTCCATTTATTAAGCATTTCATTTGGATTTAAAAATTAATTCTAGTGAATGTGTGTGGATGGTGATATCCTAGTTTCAAGGATTTGAAAGAATTATTAAATAAACATGTTTTTCATATTTTTTATGTGGATTTAAGATTAAAACTAGTGCGATGCATGAACATGTGATGAAAAACCAAGAACATGTGAAGAACATATGAGAAAAATTAAGACCATTCAAATATATTCAAGTGAATTTAAATAATTACTATCATGCTTTAATCTTAAATTCTCATCATGGCAACATAAAAAACCAATTTGGGAAAGGGATTATACCTTCATGCAAGATCTATATGGTGGAGGAGGAGACTCTTGATGGAGGTCTCAAAGGTAAAGGAGAAGAAGAGCTAGGAGAGGGAGAGTGAGTTTCACTCAATACCTTGAGTCTTAGGAAGACCAAGATATAATAAGACTACTCAACTTCACTAGAACTCAAGAGAAGAGAAGAGAAGGGTTTTCTTTTGTGTCTTGGAATGGAGGAGAGTGGGTATTTATATAGTAGTGGTGGAAAAAATATGAATGGAAGGTCATTTAATGAGGATTAACAAAGAATCATGAATTTAAAACTTATTTTAGCCCTTGGAGAAATCTAGTGCATTAAATGTAAAGATTGATAGGAGTGAGAAGCAAGCAAAATTCGGTTTTCCTGTAGTTACTGTAACAACCTGTAAAGCTAATTTCAAAAAATCATATCTTACTCAATTCTAATCGGAATTGTCTCATTCTTGTGCTCAAATTAAAGCCTTGAATGTCTAGTTTTTGCGAGAATTAACCTCATTCATGGATTTAAAATATTATGAGAGATATCAATGAAATAGTGAGCAGAGGTCATTTGTTAGAAAATTTTCAGCACAATTAGTATTAATAGGTCTCAAATTAGTTTCCAATTAACATTAATAGGCTTCAATCACTCCCATTTCAGACTTAATTAGTTCCAAATTTACCTTAATCAAAATATAATTGCACAAATTACTTATTGAATAATTAATGTTTAACTATCTAGTTAATTAGGTGTGTGCAACCCTACTATAAAATATAGTTCTAATCAATCAAATTATGACACATCATTGATCTCAAATTGATTATACTTATAACCAATTGAAATCAATTGTTCATAATCACATATAGTCGGACTCAATTTGTGAGAGTACATCTCAGCCATTAAAACTTGATTTGATGATAACTTTTAATCTGGTGGTCCGATTAGGGCTTATGACCAATCAATTTGATCATTACAACATCAAGATCATTTTGGTGAAATGAGATTAAGGATCTAATGGCTAGAATCAAGATGCATATTTCTAAGGCAAAATTACCCTTTTACCCTCAAAGTGAGGTTAAATGCGGGTTGCAATATGAGGTATCAACAAAGATTATTAGATCTTTTTAAAAGTCATGCATCTTGCATTTGGATTAATATTGATGGATATTGGTGGTTTTTTTTTCTTGTTATTGTTAATTTGATAATTACAATATGAGACAAAAAGATTTGAATCTTGAATGTCTTCACTGAAAACACTAAAAAATAATAATTAATTAAGTTACGAGACTCTTGGTAAAATTAATGGATTTAAATTGAATGAGATTTTTTCCAATCATTTTTATTTAGAAAAATTGGTAGGGATCTATGGCAAACATCCCACCATCTTAGGTGGTCTTATATTATATATTATTAATTCTAGAAGAAAAAAAAAATGCATGGACACATATATAAAACTTATATATTTCATACTTTTAAGTTTTTCACTATGAAGTCACACTTTTATAATTGAGTCAAATAAAACCTCACTCTTTACTTCAATCATTAGATTTTCTTTAATAGTCTAACTAAAACACAAATGAAATTGCATATCAACATGATTTTTACTTGATAGAAATATGACATGAAAGTAGTAGTACCTTGTGGAAGTATGACATTTAATTTATATATATATATATATATATATATAAAACTGAAGGCTCTGAAGCTCTCACAATTTTTCACGCCAACACAATATTTAAATAAAACTAGTCGCTAACCCGTGCGATGCACGGGAAAGCTATTGTGTATAAAGATATAAACTGTTCTTTTTCTCTTCCTCTTTGATTGTACATTAGAATTCCAATCTTATAGTTTCCTATCTTTGATATGAATAAATAAATTACGTAATGAAAAATAGAAATCAAACTTTAAGTTTAAAATAAAATGAAGAATTCAATCTTTAACATCCTCAATTATCCATAAAATGTATGAAACACAAGTTTAAAGAACTACTTAATCAATATTTCAAATAAATTGCAAAAAAAAACTTTAAAAGTGTTTCTTGTATTTGCTCCATTTGTTGCTTTGTAATATTCACTGAATATGTCTTTTTGTTTTCCTCGAGTATAGATGTTGGTGTGAGTTGCACATTGCTTTAAACCTTAACTTTTAGAAACTTTGTAGAATCACCACCTTGCTCACTTGATAAGTTGCTACTACATTCATTTGAAGTATCATTGATGTAAGCCTGACAATAAAACAGGTTGATAAATGTATTACAACATAAACAAATTGAATATCTAATTTATAATTTTGCTATATTAAAAAATACGTACTTCTAACAATTTATCAAGCTAAATTGATTTGTTAGTATTTTCAAAAGATTCAAAAACTTTCTTGACAGTGTAGAATTCCCATCCATACTTAAGATTATAGTCATTTAGTTGTATTTGGAAAACAAATTCTATTCCATTCAGATTTTCTATTTGCACAGGAAGGACGACTTCTTCGGGCACCTAACAAAAGTAATATTTTTCAAATTGTACACTCAAGTAAAACTTGGACAAAGATGTTCTATTGAAAAAAAAATTGCTCATAGCAATAAACGGGAGTTCTACTGATCCATGCTTCCTATGGATGTCTCATAATGAGGTATAAACGAACTTTTTTGTTGATTGGAAGTAAACTTAATGATGAATGCTAACTATTTTGAAGGATAAGATGTTATACATAATGGTCGGAAGCAAAACTAATTTAGTGATTGTGAAAATTTTGCAAATATTTGACAAATTCACCAGTAAATTATAAATCGTTCCTTGGAAGTTGATTGAATTGGCAGCATGTGTGCTCAGTCCTTTGCCACAACAATATTTAAAGAGAAGGCCAATAATATTTGATTGAAAAGGTCCATCTTTTTTCAATAGTTTTGACAGAGATTCATAGAGCCAATAGTGAAACCCTTTTTGGACAACCTTCAAGAAGGTTTTGTGATGGCCAACTATCATATATTTTACACATAAGTAGGCTAGAAAAATTAAAAATATAATTAGAGGAAAGTAGCAAACCTTGGTGGTGGCGTTGATAAAAGGCAAAGATTGAGGGGGCGGACTATAGCGCGCAATTGAGAGAGAATAAGCAGTGATCAATCTAACAATCTGTATGAATTTCAAGCAGTATATTTATTCAGCAATCTAGCCATAGGAATCTAATTTTTGCCAACATTCAAGAAACATTAATAGAAGAAACCATTATGTTCAAAACTCTAATCATTAAAAAATCAAACCTACTTATCAATATCCCTTAAACTTTCAAATTGATAACCTTAGAGACCATTATGATTCAATTAATCTCCTTTCTACTATATAAACCTATCTCACCATCAATACCAATCTCAATTTCTAACATATGAATCATAAAAAATTCAAACCCATAGCTCAGTTTCCACTAAAAATATTCAAATTGATTAAAGCTTTTCTTTCATGAGACAACTAATGATAACCAAAACAACAATAAATGAAAATTTCCGGTAGTTAGAATCACCAACAACAAATAGGCAAAAAACTTTCAAAGTTTCAATTTCATACTTTTATTCAAAAGAATTGTAGGAATTGCAGCAGCAACATAATTGCTTTGACTCTAATTATCTCTCTGCAATAGATTCTTCCACGATCTGAGAAGCTTTAATCTATATTTTATGCAAAGAAGTGACTTTTTGCACAAACTGTTGGGGACCAGCAGTTTTAGTTGACTGCCAATGCCATGTCAAACTAAAGTAGAATGGTCAATAATTGCAGAAATTTTGGTTCTAGAGAGCAATAATTGAGGTGTAAGTTGTGTGATATTGTACCTGTGTCCCTCTCCCCAGTAAAGTGTATGTGTGTGTTAGTCTAGTTTCTTCTCCCAAAAAAAAAAAAAAAAAGGCAATAAATTTTCTACAATTTTATTTTGATAAGTGAGTTGAACATGTGGAGCTAAAGTCAAAATGAAGATCTGTCCAGTTGTTGAGGGGGCGTTTGGATTGGCTATTTCCATAACTCATAACTCAGTTTCCATAACTCATAACTCAAAAATGGTGGGACCCATAACAAAAACTTTGTTTGAATGCAAATAACTCAATTTTCATAACTCTGTTTCCATCACTCAATTCTCTGATTTTTGAGTTATGAGTTATGGAAACTGAAAACACATTTTAGCTGTTTTCAGTTTCCATAACTCATAACTCAATGGCATTTTTGTAATTAAACACACGTTGGGGGACCTACAGCCGCAACTTTTGACCATTGACTTTTTTTTTTTTTTTTTTTTTTTTGAGTTCGGTCTTCAGGTTTTTTTTTTTTTTTTTTTTTTTTTTTGGGTTCAACGTTAACATTGGTCTTCACTTTTTTTTTTTCTTTCTTTCTGGGTTCAACGTTAACTTTTTTTTCTTTTTTTTTTTTTTCTTTCTTCTGGGTTCGGTTTTCACTTTTTTTTTTTTTTTTTTTTCAGTACCAGATCACCTAAACCCAGAAAAAAAAAAAAAAAAAAAAAAAAAAAAAAACTACGTTAAAGCTACACCTAAACCCAGAAAAGAAAAAAAAAAAAAAAAAAAAACTGACGTTAAAGCTACACCGAACCCAGAAGAAAAGAAAAAAAAAAAAAAAAAAAGCAAAAGCTGCATTGATTGACAGCCATGAGACTCACAAATAGTGTGAAAAATATGAGTGATGAAAACTGAGTGATGGTGCCAAACGGGTATAATATTTTTAAGTGATGAGTGATGAGTAATAAGTGATGAGTGAAAAGTGATGAGTGATGAAAATTGAGTGAGCAAATTTTTTTATCCAAACAGGGCCTTAGTCTCTAATAACTCATGATCTTTGAAAGAATATATTTTTATTTTTTGGAGGAGGGGTGCATTCTACATGGTATTCATGTTAAACAAAGCATCAATCTATAAGAAAAATAATTTTAAGAATTGTTTACAGGAAAATAAAATTTATGCAAACAGCCTAAACATTTAGAAAATATAAAGATCAAACGTTACAGCCCAACTTGTCACCAATAAATTTTGCCTGAGTGAAGTAGCCAAGAGAGAGCACCTCCATAAGATTATGTTGCTTATCGAGACCCTGTTGCCCAGCGAAATGCGTAAGCCTATGGCTGTCTAGAGTATTTCCCTTGTGTGCATTTAAGACAATGTTAGTGAAATCTCCAATAGATTAAGGTCACTTCATAGCTCCCTCACCTATAAAGTTATCCATATATTAAAAACTGTTTTTACGCGTACGTGAGTCCTGAAAGGTTATATTCAATCCATGGCCCCTAAAAACCTGAAATATTGCAAAGCAGTCATAATTATTTATTGCATACAATGACCAGCCAAATCAAACTTAATGCAAACAAATCAATGATATGTATATCCAAGCTTCTATCCTCTCAATTTGAATCCAAACTTGTTCCTGTAATACTCTTTCTATTTTTTTATGCTTTTTCTGAGTGTCGTTTCCAACTAACTCGGACACAGACATGATGCCTTTGTATTTGAAAGTTTTCTAAAATATATTGATTCAGTTTTGAATGCAGTGAAGTACAGTGGTTTTTCTTCCTCAACACCTTAATAGAAGCTTAATTAAAATTTTGAAAATATAATCCAACATGCAAAACCCAAAAATATCCTTAAAAAATCACAAACTTGATCATCCATAAAAAATAAAAACAAATCTGGGTATCCATAAACTTGGTCATTAAAAACACGAAATTTAAACTCTAATCAACCATTAATCTATCCAAACCTACTGTATTTGAAATTTCAACTAAAAATTTTCTCAAATTTGAATCACATACTGTAACACCCCAAATATTTGTTTTTAATCAATTTTTCCAAAGGGAATAATATCTAAATTGGACTTTATTTTTTTATCAATGTGATTAATTATTTTGTGGAGGACTTATGAATACTTAAGTGTTTTGTGGGGCTAGATGAAATATGGGAGGAACCTTAAGGGTTGAGTGGTAATTAAACTCAAGACATTTTTGGGGCACAATAGTAATTAAGCTTTTCAACTTAAGTCACCCCCCCCCCCTCTGTTCTTCCTCATTTTTCACGTTAAAATCTCTCTCCTCTTGACCGGCTGCCTCTTCTCCCTATTTCTCTATGCTTCTACCTCACCCACCCACCGAAACACACACAAACACACCCTAGCTCCCATCTCCTTCATCATTTCTTTCCCCTCTCTAGTCGAAATCTCTCTATTAGGAAGGATTATGTCTCTATTGGTTTTCCTAGAAGCTAAAACTCCATGAGATTTTGAGGTGGATGAAACCCAAGGTAAAAATATGAATCTTCTCTCTGTTTCTTCCATGAAATACTTTGGGTTTTGTTATTTTATGATGTTTATGGTATATACTTGATGGGTTTGGTGAATAATGGAAGATTAGAGGGTTAAGGTGTTTTGGGTAGCAATTGTTTTGTTTAAATCCGAAAATTTCAGTTCATTGGTGGGTTTTTGCCTTAATGGGATGATTTGGTTTTACTATGGGTATTTATCCTATTTTGTTTGTATTGCTCTTTGATGTTGTGGGTTTTGTTTTTGGGGAAAGATTTTGACATGAGATAGTTGATGGTATTGACTATGAAATTGTTTAATTGATATGTACATTATGCTTGTTGCATGCCAAGTGTTTGATAAATTGCCTATATGAGTCATGGGATTGAATTTCTTAAATTGTGTTGTGATGGTTGTCATTTTAGGTTATGGGTTATAATCCTAGTTGTTTATATGAGATTTGGGGTTTGATTCCTTATTTCTAATATGCTTTAAATCTGGTGGTTTTAATGTGAGTAAATTCTCAATTAATTTGGGCTAGTCTTACAACTATAGCAATTTTCTAAAGTTGTCATGACAGATTTGAGTTAGCCGCAATGCGTGATTTTTAATAAATCATAGAAAAATCTTTTTGTGCTGAATTTTCGGTAGTACATACTAGACATATGAAGGCTTCTCCCTATTTAATTTCAAGCTTTTTGGATAAACTTTCGTGGACCAAACGGTTTTTACAAAAGGGCTGACCTGCTGTGTAGTGAATCTGAAAGTATGATGAGTATGTTGGGATTTTGTAGAATTTACTTGAAACCTTTGTTGAGTGGGTTGGCTTGTAAATTCTTACATTTTCTTTGACGTGTGTTTTACTTAGTCAGGTCTAATAATGGTTTGGTGTAATCATTTAGTGCTCTAGAGGGAAACCCATGAGATATGCTACCCCTATTATGAATTGATGTGTTTTATGTTATGTTATATGTGCACATTGCTTGTTGTGGAGAATTAAAATGCTTTGGTTTTGTGCTGTGGCACTATGGGTTTGATGCTTGTTTGGTTCCCGTTGGAATTGGGTACTTGTCTTAGGTTGGGCAAGTTAGGCTTTAGTGCGTTTGATTTGTTTTAGGGGATCCTATTCGATTTTGGAGACAAATGTGATGATAAACTTTGCAATAGGTCTTGTTATTAATAGGCTTGTTCCTTATGTTTTTAGGTTTTGAGATTCTTGGTGATAGACCTAGTGACGGGATTGGTTGATTCCTTTTACTTTTGCAACTAAGAGGTAAGTGGTGTTTGCTAATTTTGGGGATTTTACCAAACATTGTTGTTTTATTTAAACTATTTTATATAAAAGTAATATGTTGTTATTCTATGTATATGGATATTTTATAATTGCTTGGTGTGCATATTAATTATTCATTTTATGAAAAACCTGTGGGACAATCTAAATTTATTTAAATTTGCATGTGCGAATATATCCTTGTATTTTTTAGAATTATGAATGTGATATTTTATGGAGCATCTTGAATATGTTTTGAAAACCTATGGCAAGTCGTGATTAAAAAGCTCAGTATTGTGTTAGTGCTTAGCAAGGGACAATCATACTGTAGCTAGTCCTTAGCAAGGGACGGTCCTAGAAAAGAGGACAGTGCACATTTGGTAGCTCCTTAGTAAGGGAGTATATTAATGAGGATCCAAAAAGGAAACTCCTTAGCAAGGGAGTGCACATTTAGGTTCCGAAGGAACCATCCTTAAGAAAGGGGATGAAAAGGAGGTTCCAGTCCCAAAAAGGGGACAGCACAACCCTGTCAACGGGGCGTAAACGTTGACCACGAGAAAAGCCTAGGAAATTACCTATATGATGGTATTGATATATGTGTTATGATAGCTCACAATATAAAGATATTTATATATATATATGAATATTTGATGATAAATATTGATGAGGTCCAAGTTATGAATTTGTTGTAAGAATTATTTTTTGAAAGGTTGTTCTCACACCCTAATGTTAGTGAATTCCACTTATTGAGTTATCTCACTCCCCCTTTTTCCCCTTACAGATACATTAGAGGGATTATTGGAGTAGAGGTTTCTAGAAGTCAACAGTTACAAATCATTTTGTGGGATTGAAGATTTTATTTTTATTTTTATGGTATTAAACATTGTACTGGAGAAATATTTTGAGGATGTTTTAATTTTTGATGGATTAGAGCTCTGACATTTGTGATGAAATTTTTAGGTTGCTGGATCCTTTTATTTAACATTTTTATGGATTTTTCAGATTAAATAGAATTTTATTGCCTATGATTTTGGGGTGTTACACATACATAGACCAAAATTCAACAAAATCAATCTAAAAAATCAACTGGTACATACAATTCAAAAGAAACCAATATTGAATAAACCCATTCTCGTCTTCTTTTCGTTTGTAATTAAAACCAACAACCCAAATGCCTAAATTAAAAACCATCAACCCAATAACCCATATACCTAAATCAAAGACACTCAACCCAAAATAACAAAACTTGAATCATATTTAACACCAATTTTTCTTGTCTAAAAATACATGCACTGTAGAGGTTCCTGCGGTATATGAGTGAAGGCTAGGCTGAAGGTGGGGTGATGGTTTGACATGGTGGCAGCCCTCAGATCTCTTTCTCTCTCTACTATTGACGAAAAAAGAACTGAACGGTTTTTGGTTTAAAGAAAGAAAGAGAGAACGGCTGAACTTGTCGAAGGAGAAGGAAAAGCATACTAGGAAGGGAATAGAGAGCATTTGAAATTTGAATGCGTGAGGTTTGAAAGAGAGGAGTCGGGTTAAGCTAGGTTTTGTTTTGTTTTTGTTTTTTGGTTTTTAAAGATATGTATCTGGTTTTTTTGAGTGAAAAATGTTTTTAATTTTATTTTTTAAATGTTGTGCTGATGTGAAAAATTGTGGGAGTTTCAAACTCATTATTATCATTTTTTCAAAAAATAAAATTATTTTTATTCAATCAAAACTTCAAATTTTCACGTCAACACAATATTTAAATAAAATTATCATTTTATTTAAATAAAAGTTTTTTTTTCGTTGTCCAAACGTAACTAGGAGTAAAACTCTATCTCCCTAATAAGTCTAACTTAAACTCGAACTCATCATTATCATTTTTTTTTAAATAAAATTATTTTTATTTAATCAAAACCTAACAAGGAGTGAAACTCTATCTTTCTAACAAGTCCAATTTAAACTCAAACTCAAACGTTGATAATCTATATAAAAACAAAAATTATGATAGGACTAAAAAAAAAAAAAAAAAGACTCATGTTGATAATTGTGGCAGATAAAGCATCTCTATTTTTTTGGAGAAAAATCAAAGATGTAACATATGTCTTCTAACCTAGGGGCCGATAAATTTTTATTTAATATGTTATATATAAATTTGTTGAATTTGATTTGGTTCTGAAGTAAAATTTGAATATTCTATAGATTTTGAAGTTTTAAATCTTGCGGGTTTTGGTATTTGCCTCTCAATAGGTTGATCTTAATTCTTTATCTTAAATGCTTTTTATTTAGGTTCATGCGATTTTTTATTTTCCTATTAAAAGCTATATCTTTGGTTGATTAATTATTTGCTTGGATTAATTTCAATTTTTTTTTCCTAGAATGTTTATTTACACATTGTTGGATTTTTTTTTAGAGTCAATAGTTTTTCCGTACATCGCACGGGTTAGTGACTAGTTTGTTATAATGATAAAACCTTTTTTTTTTTGGTTAAATTGGTTCTAAAGTTTTAGAGTGTGTCAAATAATTACTCTTTTTTCTCAATTTATTTTTCTATTTTCTTTTAAAATTTGGTCACAAGAGCTTTAAAAAGTTTGATCAAAAGACATCTCTATACTCTATCATTTGTTCTTCTTCATCTTTCAGTTTTATGTTACTATTTTTGGTTTTTATCTACCAAAAAATAAAATCCTATTTTAATTTTGCTTTTCTTTTTTTTCCCATTTAATAGATAGATTGACATTCCAATAAAATGATAATATATATATATATATATATTAGAATTTCCTCTTTTGTTCTTATAACCATCAAATTATAAATGGCACTCCCATAAAAAGGGGTAAACTTTAGCTACAACATAATTTGAAAGAAATTCCTTCAAACAACTTAGGTGGCATATTATAAAATAACAAGTGCCCTAATCAAGTATCAACTAAACAAAACCCTTTCCAACTTAACATTGTTAAGCTTCCCCTCACCCTTTCTCTCTCTCTTTGTCGGTTCCCCCACCCCTATCATGTCTTCGCCGTTCTCTCTCTCTCTCTCGCTCGGGTGCATGAAAACTTATTGAATCACATTCTACAATTTTTGAGTTGTAATTGAATCCCAATAAGTTTTTCTCACCCCTACATCCCCCCACCCTCGCCCGCGCTCACGTGTGCCGACACTACTCTATCTAACTCATCAAAATATCCAATTTCACAACTTGATCTCTCCTTATAGAATAAATCTTCAATTTTGAATAAACCCATTTGCAGTCTTTGATTGCATTGTAAACACCACACCTAAACTCTTAAACCACCGTTATTGTCAGCTCAAGCTCCTATTAAGCTTCACTTTCTTTCACCACTTGCATCCCCACCGCAAGCCCATGTCATTCAACCAATTTTCATCAACCTTGAGCTCCAACATATATAAGAACCACCAATGGGAGAGGCAATCATGGAACATACAAACATTGAGTTGGTTGTTCACAACTTGGTTCCGTACCAACTGTAACCTATTTTTCAATCATTGAGTGAAACTACTAAATTGTGACAGACTTGATATTCTTTTGCTTTGAGAAAGAGACTCCCTAGAAGAGGTCTCAATTGAAAAAAGGCGACTCTCTTAAAGTAGTTACAATCCTTTCCATCTCTCAACTCATCCATGCACTCAAACCTTAATCCCATCAACCATATCAACATTTCTCTCTCCATTCCAAAATCTTATTACATTACAATCAATCCCTAAGCCATTTATCCTTGAGAACCCATCCCACATCTCACCCATACTTCCACATTCAATTATAAGCAAACCAAATAACCCTTGAAATCCTATCCCCTTAACCTTTTTATTGAAGATTCCACTTGAATTTTTGAAAGAACACTCACCAATTATTGTGTTCCTAACACTTTGCCTTAATGCCTCTATCCATCTTAACACTTTCTCAAATTTGTATTATCCCTCTCTCTCTCTCTCTATCTCTATCTCATCCCCATTGTCACGCCAAACTCTCATCACGTAGAATCCCACCATATTGACCCTTTCTCAATGGCTTCTCAATCTATCCAAAAAAGACACCAAAATAGATTAAACTATGTTTTAACACAGTCAATTTCTTACACTGCAAAGTTTTTATTTTTTTGTACAAACAAAACAAAAACTCTTTTTTATATAGGCGAAAATGCACTTTTGGTCCCTACATTTTGGGCCTATTCTCAATTTGGTCCTTAAATTGATTTAGCTCCTAAGTCAGTCCCTGATTTTTAAAAATCTTTTTTAAAATAGTCCCTACCGTCAACCCAATGACAGAAAATGCTGAGGTGGCAGACGGAATGCACTGTGTGCACAGTAAATCCTGACGTGGCTAATAAAATAATAATAGAAAAATTATTTAGCTTTTAAAACATAACACATCAGCATTTTAATAATAAAAAATTCATGTCAAAAAATTTAAAAATAAAATAAAATAAGATCAAAACCTTAAATCTCATTAAATTAAATAATTAAATTTGTATTTTTTTATTGCTTTTCATTATTTTTTTGGAAGAACAATAAGAACATGTTCTTCCCTAACACATCTAACACAATTAAACTCAACAAATTCTAACACAATGAACACCAAATTTTACAGCAAATCAAACCCATAAACTCAGTAAACAAACTAATCTCCAACAAACCCAAACCTAGAAATTTTCTTGGGAAACAAACACAAAAAAAAACCCAAAAAATTCAACAAAGACTCATTCCCGATGAAAACCCACACTGATTCAAAATCAAACAAGCCCCAACCACCAAAACTAACCCAGCACCACCGAAATCAAGCCAAACCACACCGATTCAAACCAACCCATCACTAATTCAAGCAAACCCTAGCCATTGAAACCAACCCAGCACCACCAAAAACAAACTAGACCAGCACTGGTTCAAACCCATAATCACCGACTAAGCATCTACTCATAACTTCAAAGCCAAAATGCAACAAATCGGAACCAAAGGAACCCACAACGGCAAACCACAAATCGGAACCAAAGCAACCCTCAGCCCGATAAGAAGCACTAGACATTCTCAATCTCCTCTGCCCTCTTTCTCTCTCAGTCGGGGTAGGGTAGGGATTTTAGGATGGTTGTTTTCATTTTGGGATGGAATGGGCAGAGAGATTTTGATCTGGGTTGGGGAGGAATCTCGTCGTCGTCTTACCTCTGGAATGCCGTCGATCGGAGCCTCATTCCTGATCTCCTCGGCAAGCTTTTCTTCTCTCTCTGGGTTCCGTTTCTTTGATTTTCTCTGCTTTTGAAATGGATGGGTTCTTTGGATCTTCCCGATCGGCGGTCGTGGGATTTTTGGGATAGGAACTCAATTTTTTAAGCTGAAAAAGCTTCTTTTTTTTTTTTTCCTTAATTTAATTTAATTAATTTTTATTTATTTATTTATTTTAAAATTTATGAGCTGGATTTTTTGTTTTAATTTTTTATTAACTTAAATCTGATGTGGCATTTCAAAAATGCTAAATAAGTTTGTTTAATAATATTTTAATATCCTCGTCAGCACCATGTCAGTAAATAGGACACGTCGTCTGCCACCTCAGCATTTTCTGTCACTGGGTTGACGGTAGGGACTATTTTAAAAACGATTTTTAAAAATCAAGGACTGACCTAGGAGCTAAATCAATTTAGGGACCAAATCGAGAATATACCCAAAATGTAAGGACCAAAAGTGTCTTTTCGCCTTTTATATATTGTAATAATAATAATAGCATATAATATGACTGGTGGTATACGTGCTCATAAGATCGTGTCGTGTATGCTAACATGGCAAAATTTGATTGGCCAGGTGACAACCACTGACGTGGCATACAAACACAAAATATTCATTTCATAATCCCAAAATTACCCTTCCCAAAACGAACCAGTTTACAAAATTCCCCAATCTCTCTTCTTCTTCTTCTTCTTCTTCTTTGTCTCTCTTCTGCATCAACAATCGACATCATCGATAAAACAAAACGATGCGTATCGCAACCAAAAACGTCATACTCTCTCTCCTAATTCTCTCTCTCTACCCTCTCTCACTCACCGCCCGCCCTTTCGTCTTCATTCTCTCTCAAGACGATCTCAAAGACGCCACCTCATCCTCCTCCGACGACTCGCCCCCCGATCCCACCACTCTCCATGAATCGTCCGAGTGGGACGAGTTCGGCTCCGAGTCCGACTCGCCTCACAAGTCCGAGGACGAGCTCGACCCTGGCTCATGGCGCCCGATCTTCGAACCGGACTCCTCCTCCGCCTCGGCCCCACCCGATCCAGTCCCCGCCTCGGAGTCCGATTCGCTTTACTTCTCGGGAGTCTCGAATATGGTATCGGCGGCGAGTTCGGGCGACGCGCGGGTGATGGAGGAGGCGGTGGCGGAGATCGAGGCGGCATCGAATGAGGGACACGCGCACGCGAGGTCGGTGCTAGGGTTTCTGTCCGGAATGGGAATGATGAGAGAGAGGAACAAAGCCAAAGCTTTTCTTTTGCACCATTTCGCGGCCGCGGGCGGTAACATGCAGTCCAAAATGGCCCTTGCTTATACCTACACGCGCCAGGATGTGAGTCTTCTCTGCTCTACATATTGATTTAGTTAGTTAGTTAGTTGGTTTGTTAGTTAGTCCCTATAGAAATGATTAATTTCGGGCTTAATTACAATGTTGGTAAGTCTTAAAACTATTAGTTTATGTATTTGAGGGACTAAAAATGATCATTTTAAGTATGCTAAGAATTAAAATCGATTACTTTTCAAGTAATTTCGGGAACAAATGATCATTTTAAGTATGTTCAGGATAAAAATGGATAACTTTAAACTTGAGGACTAAAATTGATCACTTTAAGTCTTTTAGGGACTTAAAACGATCGTTTTAAGTATGTTAGGGATTAAGCGATGACTTTAAACTTCAGGACCAAAATTGATAATTTTAAGTATTTTAGGGACTAAAAACGATCATTTTAAGTTTGTTTTGGATTAAAAGTGATAACTTTCAACATTAGGACTAAAATTGAGCTGAAGTTTAGGGACCAATAATGTATTTTGAGCTTGATTTTATTTTGTTTGTTTACAGATGCATGATAAAGCGGTTAAGCTCTATGCCGAGTTAGCAGAGGTAGCTGTTAATAGTTTCCTGATATCGAAAGATTCACCGGTGATTGAACCCGTGAGGATTCACAGTGGAGCAGAAGAGAATAAGGAGGCATTGAGGAAGTCTCGAGGGGAGGATGATGAGGACTTTCAGATATTGGAATATCAGGCACTCAAAGGGAATGCTGGAGCCATGTACAAGATTGGCCTTTTTTACTACTTTGGCCTAAGAGGTTTGAGGCGTGATCATGCCAAAGCTATGTCATGGTTTCTCAAGGCTGTGGAGAAGGGGGAGCCTAGGTCTATGGAACTTCTCGGAGAGATATATGCACGAGGAGCTGGGGTTGAGAGGAACTACACTAAAGCGCTTGAGTGCCTTTCTCTTGCCGCAAAACAACAACTGTTTTCCGCTTTTAATGGGATGGGTTATTTGTATGTCAAGGGCTTCGGAGTAGACAAGAATTACACCAAAGTAAGATTTATCATATATATATATATATATATATATTTGTAGCTTGCATTTAAATCACCACACCCTACACCCTGTAGATACTGCAGTTGGTGGAGGTGGAACACTTAAGAGTGGGATATATGATTTTTATTCCACATCTACTTAAAGGCAGTGGAGGTGCCATTTATAAAAGTTATTCATAGCTCTACTACTCAAAGGTTACAGAATTCCTTAATTGATACTCACTTGAAGAATACTTCAAGCCTGTTTGGTTTCAACTTATTTTTCATTTTTTTGAAAATGGGTTGTTAAAAAAAGGTGTATCTAGAAGAAAGCTAAGTGTAGAAAAGTTTTACTTTGAAATTGTGCAATTTGATACTGCTCTACCTAATGCTCTTTTCCCTCACTTGTTGTGTTCAAGCTGTTTATGGTCTATTGATATGTTAATTTGAGAATATACGCATCATACTAATCTAATTGTTCTCATTACAGGCAAAAGAGTACTTTGAGAAGGCTGCTAATAATGAGGATGCTGGAGGCCACTATAACCTAGGAGTAATGTATCTAAAAGGGATTGGGGTAAAGAAGGATGTGAAGGTAGCATGTAAATATTTTATACTGGCTGCTAATGCAGGTCAACCAAAGGCATTCTACCAGCTAGCAAAGATGTTCCATACGGGTGTGGGGCTTAAGAAGAGCCTTCCAATGGTATATTCAGATTGATTCTGTTCTGTTATCTTTGGTTTGTTTGCCTTTATGTTTACAAAATTAATATTTTATGAACGTTGCAACTTAGCCTTTTGTCTTCATGTTTCTTTTCCTTTTTTAAATTCTTTTGACAGTTATCTCTTACAGTTAGGTGATTTTCCTGCTCAGTGCTTGGGCAACCTCATGACTTGTTAAGATTATCTGTTTCTTATTTCATGATCAATTTAATATATTCGAATTTAGAAGAAACCATAAGTAAACGAGCTATAGCTCAAATAGCAATAGCACCTCCTTTCATTGTAAGATCAAGGTGGAGGGTGAAATCGGGATTCAAGCCTCACTGGGGCCATTTGTAACTAATTGATTAAAAAATAAAAAAAAGAAGAAGATAATTTAGAAGAGGCCATAACTTTGAACAAAGCTTAAGGTACTACATATCAGTAGTTGCATATTTATTTAAAATTATATTTAAAAAGCCTGATTTATATATTTATTTCAAGATGTTTATAATATTTCTGCAGTTAATCATTTTCAAAAATAATTTTCTTTGTTTAATGGGAAAACATGAGAATATCAAGGATGTATAAGTGCAAATACAAGGAGAGATATGATTCGGAATGAAGAAATTTACTTAAAAATAGGGGTAGCCCCTATGGCCTTATCGATGAAAAGATGAGAGAAAGTCACTTGAGATGGTTTGGTCATGTACAAATGAGCGTGATTAATGCACCGGTCTCGAGATGAGGGAATGAGAAAAGGTAGAGGATGACCTAAAATAATATTAGTAGAAATAGTAAAAAATGACATGTCAGTTAGGGAGGTGATGGAGAGTTTGACTTTGTATAGGATATACATGTTACGAAGATTATTCTGTTTTGGGAATTGGGACTAAGACTTGGTTGTTGTTGTTATTTAATGACAAGATAGTAAATGCTCTTGACCAATTAATCTAACAACTTCTTTGTCTCTCCAAGGAAAAAATTTTACATTCACCAATGGATTTGGGCTTATTAAAGCAATTTTTTTCCCCAAGAAGATCAAAACTTTTTATAATCCCTTTGAGAGTTTATAACTAGAAGATTGAATTGCAAGCAAATTTCGAGTAGTTATCGTGAATCTTATTTGTCCCAACTTTGATCTATCAATCAATCAATAATTTGAACTTTATATGATTTCAGGCAACTGCATTATACAAATTAGTAGCAGAGCGTGGACCATGGAGTTCGTTATCTAGATGGGCACTTGAATCATACTTAAAAGGTGATGTGGGCAAGGCGTTCTTCTTGTATTCAAGGATGGCTGAGCTAGGCTATGAGGTGGCACAGAGTAATGCTGCATGGATACTTGACAAATATGGGGAGCGAAGCATGTGCATGGGAGAATCTGAATATTGCACAGATGCAGAAAGGCATCAACGTGCACATTCTCTGTGGTGGCAAGCTTCTGAGCAGGGTAATGAACATGCTGCTTTGCTGATTGGGGATGCATATTACTATGGTCGGGTATGTGTCTCAAAATGAAATAGTTCATTGGGTGCTCGAGTTTTAGGAGATTTAGTTCAAGCAATTTGGTGTCACGCAATGAGTTCCTTAATCTTTTTATCTTTTCTTAGGGTACTGAGAGAGACTATCATCGTGCAGCAGAAGCTTACATGCATGCCAAATCCCAATCCAATGCACAAGCCATGTTTAACCTTGGCTACATGCATGAGCATGGCCAAGGACTTCCATTTGATCTCCATCTTGCCAAGCGATACTATGATCAAGCCCTAGAGATTGATCCTGCTGCAAAATTGCCTGTCAAACTTGCCCTTACAAGCTTGTGGATACGAAAGAACTATGCTGATGGTTTCCTTGTGAGTATCCATGTCTGATTTACCGGCTTGCCTTCTTGCAATTCTAATACTATTATAATTTTAGACAATCAAGTGTGGCAAAATGCCTTCTCTATGAAACAGTTGCACCTTGCTGGTTTTCGATTTATTACCTGTAAAGAAAATTAATTATTTTTAGTGTTAGAAGTTTTTTCTGATTTCAGTTCCCACACGAATAGGATTAAGACTGACATTTTCAACCCCAACTCCTCCAACACTTACTGGTAGGAGGAATATATATTTACAACAGGCTGTACTTCTCCACACACAAAAAATACACACACACACACACACTAGGTTTGAGAACCTGGCATGCATTCTGACCTGACTGGTCGATGCTCTTGCAAATGGCTCATGGGGCTTCTGAGCTTCCTTTGAATGGTGAAAAAAAAGGTGCTGGATCCCAATATGAGATGTATGGTACTAATACTTTTAGCTTAAAATTATATGAATATGTTGAACATTTTCTATATACTTATTTTTTGGAATTTTAAATTACTACTGAGTTGCAATATTCTAGTAAAACTGAAATATATATTCTGGGTGAGGGCAATGGGAGCCCTCTGATAGAGGAAGGAACGTGAGAGTTTGGTACAAGGTACCATTCTGTTTAGCAGGTGCCCTATTTCAGAAGTTTGGCCCTTGTTTCCTGTTTCAGACGTATAATTAATAAGTGGAGAATTTCATCTCCATAAATTTTTAGGCACCATTTAAGTTAATATACCCAATTTTCTTACCAGATACTTTTCCTCGAGGAACGCAAATAGAGGAGAAAAATGTGGAAAATTCTCTTGGTTTTTACCTTAAACCTAAGAGCTTGAAAATGTTGAAGACTTCAAAAAAATAAAAAAATAAATAAATAGTTCTCATTCTTTTTTTTGGATAAATTGAATATCTCTTTTGTGCTTGATCTTGTTGATTACAAAAGTTCATTGAAAAAAATCTTCTGATACTGAATTAAGGTCTTAGTTTTGTGTATTTAGGTCCATTTGATTGATTCTTTGCCTGAATTCTACCCTAAAGTAGAAGCTTGGGTGGAGGATGTGCTCATGGAGGAGGGAAATGCAACCATACTCACTCTTTTCGCTTGTCTCCTCACTGTCCTTTATCTACGTGAGCGGAATCGTAGGCATGCTGTTCCTGCAGCTGGCGAAGTGGCTGTGCCACACAACCCTATCGAGCATGCTGCACCTGAACCCAATTAATTCATGTCACTGGTGGCCTACAGAAACTACAAGGCTATTTTACTCTCTCTGAGAAAAGGAATATTTTTTCTACCATATGATGTACAGTTACATGTTTTAGGGCACATTGTAGCATAGAGTCTTAAGTGAGGTGGAAATAAATTCACATGAAAAATCATGTATTTTACATAGATTTATTACATGCCCACTTTAGTTGCGGAAGGTATAACTCTCAAGTTTAACCCCTTTTTGTTTTTTGGTTGAAATTATTCGTGCCAAAGAAGGATGGCGGAAGGTACTTATTGTCCTTGACATCATTAAGTGGTAACTCTTTTGGGGATTATTACGTGACAGATTTGTAAGATTCAAGCATAGAACTCAGTTTTGAATTATAATACTCAAATGAAGATTTTGAAAATTTTCTCTTGTTCCCCACCACCTAAAAGAACATTGGCAAGGCAGTTTTCCTTTGTGATATACTGCTATGGTGGAAGTTGTTTATTTCATGTGTGTGTGTGATCCATGTGGAAGCCAACGTCCATATGCACAATATACCCTAGGTATGACCTGCATCGCCTTCATAGAGTGGCAAATAGTAAATAAACTTTGTATTGGAACATTTGCACTAGTCCCTCTCAAATTTTCTATCTATTTTAGCATAACAAATGTTTCTATTTTATACAGTTATTTTTATAAAACACTTATATCAGTTTATTTATTACACACTCTTTTATTTAAATAATTTTTTTTATCTTTTTATTAATATTATTTTATTAGAATATCTCTCAAACTCATGTTTCTTCTCACTTTATCATCCCAAACGGCAAAACCCTTCTCTCAAACTTTTCGCCTCTCTCATTCCA
The DNA here is from genome assembly GCA_032878915.1 of Castanopsis chinensis. Taxonomy (NCBI): domain Eukaryota; kingdom Viridiplantae; phylum Streptophyta; class Magnoliopsida; order Fagales; family Fagaceae; genus Castanopsis; species Castanopsis chinensis. The sequence continues at coordinate 5,261,619 of JAVQMG010000108.1, read as the reverse complement.
AGCTCCTCACAATACTCTCCGCCTCTCTATCATAATAATCTTCTTAGCTACTTATCTCAGACCCCTCATCTCTCTTTCAAATTTCTCTCATAGCGATGGCTATGGAGGCAAGTTCATATTCATCAGCAACGGCATGCACAGGACTGTGATGATTTGGGTTTGGGTTGATGGTTTTCCATTGATGGTTTATTTTGGGTTTTTCGTTTGATATGTTGGAGTTGATTTTCCATTAATTTCAGGTTTGATTTTTGTTGATTTTGGCTTTGATTTTTTATTGAATTTGTGGTTGGATATTTGTGTTGTGAAATGATTGCAGTGGTTGGGTGGTGGTGACTTGCATTGGTTGAGTGGTGGAGGGTAGATGGTTGATTGGCAATGTAGATGAAGAGAAAAAGAGTGTGAGATGAAGAAGAAGAGAGAAGAAGGGAGAGAGAGAATAAAATATAATAAAATAATGATTTGCAAAGCTACAATCAATAACCGTGTGAATATGCATGGTTATTGTAGCAAGTTTGAATTTTTACCCAATAATACATTGTTTGATGCGTGAGTTATAGGCTATATTGTGTAAATTTTTACATTTTTTCCATTTTGCACTCACTGATGTGAGTGCATTTACTTGCATACCTTTTTTAGGATGCCAGTATTTGACAAGATTTGTGAACTCAAACCTGAGATAAACATAATATAGAATTAGCATTTTAGTGTTTAGCATTAACGTAAATAATTTTGTTGACACGAATAGATATGAATAATAAATGAATTTAATTCGGATCGATACGTATAACCCATTTGACCCAAATTACTAAACTTAATTTCATCAATTTGCCCTTTCTAACCAGGCATAGAATCCTCTCTCACTCTCTCTCTCTCTCTCAACGCCCAGTCCCATCCAACCTAACATGTTTGACTTGAATTTCTAAAGATTAATTTTATGAATTTTTCCTTTCTAACCCTAGATATATAAACTTCTTTTTCTCCCACATGACCATTTCCCCCTTGCACCCTTAAAATCGACACCCAGCCCCCCTTAACTCCTCTCCCTACCTTCTTGTTGCCACAAGCCACTGTCACAATCATTAGCCTGCAGCCTAAAAGCCACTATCATTGCTACCAATCATCATTACAGTCATAAGTCATTGTGTTAAGAACTTAGTTCTCCTGCATAGGCAGTGGCAGAGCTAAAAATTTGTCTTTGGAGTTGCCAAGTATAAAATGAGACTACAAATTTTTCCTCTGTATATATTATATCTGTATTATGTATAATGAGAAACGTTATATCTACAACATTTTCAAGACAAATCTTAAATAGCAATATTGTGAAAGTACAGTGAAATGTTTGGTACGTAGCATTTTTTTATGTACAATATTCTAAAATAGAATTATAAATAAAATACTACAATCATTGAAAGTATAAAAGAATATAATCCAATAAGAGGAATAACCAATCATGTACTTTTGTCAAATTTATAATAATGTATTACATTTATATGCTATATAATATATTATATTTATCTGTAAGGACACAAAGTAAGCCTTAGGCCCAAATGTGTGATCGGGCCGGCTCAAGTGGCCTACACAATAGAATTTGTAGAGAGTAGGCTCAAAGCCTAGGCTTCATAGGGCTCTAGAAAGCTATGGCGTATGGGCTAAGTTCGCTACTGACGTGCAACGAGCTGATGGAGCGACTTTTCCTCTCCTCGGACATGGCCGAGGAGCTTATATCCTGGCTTCTCTTCTGTTATCTGGGAAGAGAGAGAGAGAGTCTTCTTTGTGGGAAAAGGTCCAGATCCCCTCTCAATGGTCTCCCCTTCTCTATTTATACTCCCCCTGCTTGTTTCCCATTCATGCAGGCATCATGTTAAGTCCCTCTCCCATCCATCTTTTCCCAGAAAACGCTCCCCAATGGCTATAAAGCTGACTCCCGTCCCTTCAGAAGTCACCTCCCCATTAATGCGGCCAGGCGGGTAGGTGAGAAGCCTTTAATGCGGTGGCAATAGCTTTATGCAATGCACGTCCCCCTTGTCCCCCTTCTCGGTGTCCCGTTGAAGCTTGGTTTGACTTGTTGAGCTTTAAGAGCTCTTCCTTAGGCGTCGTGCTGCGCTCTTCGGTCCCTGAACTTGCTGTCCGAAGAGACCTTCTCCTCGGAATCTCTCCCAACTGGTCGACGCCCAGGTCGGCGGGCCTAAACGGGAGCCCTATTCTCAACTTACAGCCCCTTGGCAGAGTCCACGTTCTCGGACCAGGCCCAAGGGTCATATGGTGTTTTGATATCTTTACCCCCCACAATAGCCCCTCAAAAGGTCATTTGACTCCGATCCGAGGAGGCAAATGAGGTTTTGACCTGCGAACCCTTCCTCCACGTGACCTCTTAGTTGTCGCACGTGCGAAATCCACCTGCGTCTTCTAGGGAGGCCTTTGACGCTTCGTAGCACACAACGCCAGCATTAATTACATTGAGTAACTTCCTGTTGCGCACGTTCAACGGTGAGATGGGGATCCAACGGCTTGGGTTTATTCCCAAAAATTTGAGCGGGATTTTCCTCGCCAACCGCCGTTCCTTAATCATCAAAAACGCTTTGGTAATCACGATATGTACCATTTCTTCCCAAAGGCGAACTTACTGTGGAGCTACTCAATCTCTCTCTCTCTTTCAAGAAGTTCTCAAAGTACACACATCTCTCTTCTGTAAGTTTCTCCCTTTCCCGAACCCCTTTCTCCTCGGCTATCGACTTTTCTTTCCTTTCTTTGTGAATCTTTGCCTTGAGTTTCGACTCCATGGGTAGGTTTAAATGTCTAGTAGATACGGCCTCCGGCATGGAAGGATTCCGGGCCAAGTATCACATCCCTCCGGATGTGGGTCTGGAAAACTGCCCCCCGGGGCCGTAGCGAACTCTAGGAAAGCGGGGCAGGTCGTCATCCCTATAATTGCCTTCCTAGAGGGTGGGATGACACTCCCCATGAAGGAAGTGACTAGGGAGTACCTTCGTAACCATAGGTTATGTCCAAACCAGTGTACACCCAACATGTTTAGGATTTTAGGCTGCGTCGATGCTCTGAATGAGCAAATGGGTCTGCACCTCACATGGCATGACGTCGTTTAAATGTACGAGTGCCACCGGATGAAAGACGCAGGTTATTACCTCAAGTCGAGGTCTAGCGCCGTCAGGCTCATCTCCTATCTGCCCAAGTCCAATAAAGGCATGAAGGATGATTATCTCATCGCCACCGGGAGGTGGTATGACGGTCTCTATTGCCCAGTGAGGGAGGGATAGCCAGGTGTGATTTCCTAGGATTTAGGAGTTTCGGTTTATAAAGTTTTGCCCCTTTTCACTCCCTTTGGTAGATTTACTACCATTTGATGTCTTCTTTACTTGATTCGTCGTGAGTATCTAACCATGTTCGGTTCCCCTGCTCTTTTTCTTGCAGATAAGCAGCACATGTCTCCTCGTTTGGGCAACGTCAACATCTCGAACCTCAACAAGGTTCTGAGATCCGAGGTCTTTGTGAACGGGGACCTGTAGGTGAGGGCTGCCCACCTCATATTGGGGTACGACCCTATATCAAAGTTTTTTGGCGAAGTTGAAGACGCTATTTTCGCAGGCCACCAGAGGCGATCGCGGATAGACGTCCACTACCCCGAATTTCTTGCCCCCCGTGCTTTGCCAGACGCGCCCTCTACCATCTTATACGGTCGGACCGTCGAAGCTATTCCTTTGGCAGCGCAGCAAGATGACCAGATCGTTCAGGAAGAGTTTGCGGCTTCCCCCTCATCCCTTGGTGAAGAGATTGACAAGTTTCCCCTAAAGGAGGCCGAGAGACCATTAGGGAGCCACGTGGTTAACATTTCGAACGAAGAAGAGGGCACTTCGGACAGGAACTCCGGCATCATGGGATTAATAGTTGCCCCGACCAGAGGACTCCTCCGAAGAGGACGACGACATGTCATCTTTGAAAGAACTTTTTGCTAGAAAGAGGGGGGTCCAAGTTTCCAAAACAGACGCCTCCGGGTCCCAGCCCAAACTGCCCCCACCTCCCCCTCCCCCTCCCCCTCCATCCGACCCACTCCCTTCTGCACCTATCGTCCCAAAGAAGAGGAGGAATGAGAATGAGGAGGCGGACAGGGAGAGGGAGAAGAAGCAAAAGCACCAGAAACAGCTGCAGCAGCAAGTTGCTAAGGGTGGGGGGCGAGCCTCATCCGTCAAGAGCGGGGAGATCTGCGAGCTGGCCGAGGTACGTCGAGGAGAGTCCAACTGGTCCCCCGCCTTGGAGGTGGATGGGGCTCCGGTGTCCCTCCAAGCAAGCATTAGGGACTTTCAGAGAGGTCACGCCTCCCACCTGGCCAACACTTTGGAGCAGCCTCTCCTCTTGCCCTGGGACATGGAGGACCTAAGGAGAATGGGTCGGACGCGCCTCTTCCTTTCTCTCAAGAAGAATCTGGGCCTGGTATGTGCTATACCTTAAGCCTATTGTTGTCATTTCGGTCTTTGTGCATGCTAACTTATCATTTACTGTGCACCCTTTGGGACTTCTCTTCGTAGGCCATCCAGGAGGCTTTCGCTGCTGATGTGCTGGTGGAACACTACCAGAACCAGGTAAGGGCCAAGAATTCTGCCAAGGTGGAGGTTGAGAAAGAGCTGGGCTGTGTTGAGGCGAAGAAGGCGGAGCTGGCCACCAAACTGACCTATGAGCAGACTGAGAGAAGGAGCTTGGACCCAGGCTTAAAGACTGCGACGGCCTAGATGGAGAACCAACGCAAGCTCTTGCACCAAAAAGAAGAGGCACTGTCCAAAGCAGGGCAGGAAATCTCGAACTTAAAGGGAGAGCTTGCGCAAGCCAAAGAAGCGACTCACACCATAAGGGAGACCGTGGAGGCCGCTACCAAAGCCGCCTACAACGAAGGGGTGGAGGCGACGGAGAATCGTCTAACTGAGGAGTTGGCCAAGTTGTGCAGGGAGTACTGCCAACAAGTTTGGGCGAAAGCCTTAAACGTTGCGGGGGTCCCTGCCAATTCTGAGTGGAGGGCAGCGGAGAAGGTCTGGTATCCCGAGGATATTAGATTCATCGAAGACGCTCCTTCTACCCAGGTCGCTCCCGAGACCGTGGCCCCGACGCTGCCTCCCTCCTCCCAAGATCAAGTCCCGCCCCCCGAAGCGATTGCTACCTCCAAGGAAAGGGCTGTGAAGGGGTCAGGCGAGGCTGCCAGCCAGGATGTGCCTCCGCCGAGGGTAAAGGACAAGGGGAAGCAAGCCAAGAACCCGTCTGAGACCGACCCAAAGCAAGTTGAGGTGGATGGCCGGGCCAAAGAGCCATCAACTAAGTCGGGGAAGGACCCCCCTTTGAAGATAAAGTCATAGGCAATTTCAGGCCACCTTCGTCATTTTGCGCAGACTTTTGCTTTCGTTAACTATTTTTATGTTGATTCTTAGTATTTTTCCTTGCAATTCCTTTCCTTCAGCTTTGTTTCAAACAGTTTTTAATGAATTTCATTATTTTGCTTCAATAGTGTAACTTCTTTGATGGACTGTGCTTACTATTGTATAACTCGCCTTATTGCACACAACTGGGTTGATAAACGAAAAGCTTATTTACACAGTCTCACAATCGCTTAGAAGACGAATTTACGCAGTCTAGGTTGACAGTAACGCTTAGTTATAAGATGAATCAATTGCGTGTAAAATTTTCCCAAGGTAGAAGGTCCGAGGGCCTGGCGTTGCCCCAGTTGACCCTAACACTTGATTAAAGATAAATTGTATGTTAAACTTTTACAAGGCAAAAGGTCTGAGAACTTGGCACAGCCAAGGTTGACATTAACTCTTAAGTAAAAACAAATTGTGTGTTAAATTTTCCCAAAGCAGAAGGTCCGAGGACCTGGCACAACCAAGGTTGACATTAACACTCAACTAAAAATGAATTGTGTGTTAAACTTTTCCAAGGCAGAAGGTCCGAGTACTTAGCACAGCCAAGGTTGACATTAACACTCAACTAAAAACGAATTGTGTGTTAAATTTTCCCAAGGCAGAAGGTCCGAAAACCTGGCACAGCCAAGGTTGACATTAACACTCAACTAAAAACAAATTGTGTGTTAAATTTTCCCAAGGCAGAAGGTCCGAGGACCTGGCACAGCCAAGGTTGACATTAACACTTAACTAAAAACGAATTGTGTGTTAAATTTTTCCAAGGCAGAAGGTCCTCAGACCTGGCACAGCCAAGGTTGACATTAACACTTAACTAAAAATAGATTGTGTGTTAAATTTTCCTAAGGCAGAAGGTCCGAGAACCTAGCACAGCCAACATTGACATTAACACTCAACTAAAAACAAATTGTGTGTTAAATTTTCCCAAAGCAGAAGGTCCGAGGACCTGGCACAGCCAAGGTTGACATTAACACTTAACTAAAAACAAATTGTGTGTTAAATTTTTCCAAGGCAGAAGGTCCAAGGACCTGGCACAGCCAAGGTTGACATTAACACTTAACTAAAAACGAATTGTGTGTTAAATTTTCCCAAGGCAGAAGGCCCGAGGACCTGGCACAGCCAAGGTTGATATTAACACTTAACTAAGAACGAATTGTGTGTTAAATTTTCCTAAGACAGAAGGTCCGAGGACCTGGCACAGCCAAGGTTGACATTAACACTTAACTAAAAACGAATTGTGTGTTAAATTTTCTCAAGGCAAAAAGTCCGAGGACCTGGCACAGCCAAGGTTGACATTAACACTTAAATAAAAACGAATTGTGTGTTAAATTTTCTCAAGGCAAAAGATCCGAAGACCTGGCACAGCCAAGGTTGACATTAACACTTAACTAAAAACGAATTGTGCGTTAAATTTTCCTAAGGTAGAAGGTCCGAGGACCTAGCACAATCAAGGTTGACATTAACACTCAACTAAAAATGAATTGTGTGTTAAATTTTCCCAAGGCAAAAGGTCCGACGACCTGGCATAGCCAAGGTTGACATTAACACTTAACTAAAAATGAATTGTGTGTTAAATTTTTTCAAGGCAGAAGGTCCGAGGACCTGGCACAGCCAAGGTTGACATTAACACTTAACTAAAAACGAATTGTGTGTTAAATTTTCCCAAGGCAAAAGGTCCGAGAACCTGGCACAGCCAAGGTTGACATTAACACTTAACTAAAAACGAATTGTGTGTTAAATTTTCCCAAGGCAAAAGGTCCGAGAACCTGGCACAGCCAAGGTTGACATTAACACTTAACTAAAAACGAATTGTGTGTTAAATTTTCCTAAGACAGAAGGTCTGAGGACCTGGCACAGCCGAGGTTGACATTAACATGCACATAATCCAACACATTAATAATCAGCGTGATACAATAATGTCCAAATGCTTGGCGTGGGTGCCTTTCATTAATAATAATACCTCCGAAGGTTATTTACATTTCAGGGCCATTTTACAGGTTTGTCTTCTAAGTCGACGAGATAGTATGACCCCATGCCGGCCACCGAGGTTATACGGTAGGGCCCCTCCCAGTTTGGCCCTAATTTTCCCAACGCTGGGTCCTTGGCAATTCCGACAACTTTCTTCAGAACCAAGTCTCCTGGGGCAAGGGGCCTGAATCTCACACGAGAGTCATACCTTCGCTTGAGCTTCTGCTGGTAGCAAGCTAGTCGGACCATAGCGTTTTCCCGCCTTTCTTCCACCAAGTCCAGCTCTTTTAGCATCATGTCATCGTTGGCGTCAAGGGTGAAAGGCTGCGTTCCCATCATCGGGAATCCCATTTCTAAAGGGATCACAGCCTCGGCGCCATACGCCATTGCGAAAGGTGTCTCCCCTATGGACAAGCCAATCTTGGCCTTTGTATTATATTAAGCCCAAATATAAAAGGCTGCCACTCATTGTAATCATGCATTGTAAAATGTCATGCAAATTCTAGTTTCTCATACCTCTCCTTTCTCTCTAGACTCTTTTCTTTCTTAAAAGGCTTGACTACCTAGAATCAGCCACCCAAATAATCCAATCTACACTAATCAGTTCTTAACAAGTGGCATCAGAGGAGTTCAATCTTAGCATAACTAAAAGAACTCGAGTTACTTAAACAAATGAAGTCATTATCAACTTAATACCAGATGCTTAGGGATCCTGAACTAACAAATGAGGCACTAAATAAGCTAACGAAGGCTGAATAAAAGGCAACATGTGCCTCAGGTACTTAACTTGCAAGATCCTACAGCAAGAGATGCAACATTGATCAATTTGCCTAAGCCCATCAAACTTGGATTTCCAAGATTTAAGAGTGAAGACCCTTCTTTGTTGGGTGTATAGGGCATATCAGTTCCCTAATTTCTACAATATACCAACCCATTATAGAATGCTTACTGCATCCTATCATAACTGTGAAGAAACCTTGTTCTGGTCAAGATGCTGAGGAGGTAAGCTTGTTCACAATTAGGAAGGCTATAAGGAACACACTTAGGGTTAGTGTTTCTTGATGAGTGATTTCAGTTCTTGATGATTGGTTGCTAGAATTTGGTGTTTAGTTTGGAATATCATGCATGACCTTAGGATTAGAGTTTCGAGGTGCTTGATGATGCTTCTTGATGAGAGATGAAACTAGAGTTGATGATAGTTTGGATTAATTAATGAAGGTGTAATTAAGGGATTTGAGGTGAGAACATGACTGAAAGAAAGCCAAGACAATGTTGATGATGTCATATTTGACAATGCTCAAATATTCTTGATGGAAGAAGGCAGGAATATTGTCAAGCACAGGAGCTTTGTTGGCCCCAAGCTAAAACACAGTAGATTCAAACTCTTCCTATTGACTTCTCTCTCAGGAGTATTCTTTGGTGATGGTCCAATTTAGGGATAGGGAGAAAATGGAGCTTTTTGGTGATATCCTAGAATTTATTAGGTTGGTTTGCTTCATATAGTTACTTGAAATATCTTCCAAACTCAGCCTCAATTTCTTCCAGTATATCAGTAGTATTTCCTTCAGTTGTTTTTAGTTGAAGTGGTTTGTTTCTGGCTCTACTTTACTTTACCACAGTCCGAATATGCTTAAAAGTGTTTCTATCACGATAAATGACCCAATCACTTCTAGCCTTTAGAGCCCAAAGTATTTCCCTTCTGTAGTAAAGAGTCAACTTCTTGTCTAACCCTCCTCCAAGGACAAATATCCTCCGTTGTTTTGATGGAGTCTTGAATATTCTGAAGTTCCTGATATTTCACATTCCACTTTGCCAAAGACCGTTCTCTTCCATAATCTAAGTTTTTTTTTTTTCTTTTTTCTTTTTTACATTGATAAGCTTGCATTTAAGCCTATAGGCTCTGGATCCACATGAATTAAGACTCCACGCATGCTGGGCAACTTCTATGCAATTGGGGTGGAGTAACCGCATTTTTTCAAACCTGAACGGTCTTCTAAATGCTTGTTGCATTTCCCAGTCAAGAACAACGGGTCCATGATACGATCTCAGAACTTGTAGATTCTTTAGAGCATAAAACAAATATGAATTGACCCAATTTACATTAGCAAAAGCTCTATCCAACCTTTCCATGACAAAATCCACTCCATCTCTCTTGTTCATCCATGTAAATCTCTAACCCTTGGTTGGGAGGTACTAACTCTGAGATAAGATCTTATAATTTCTCAACCCCAATAATTTTCCCCTTGTTGAAAGAAAATTTTCCATTGTCTAAAGTGATTTGGTTGAAATCTCGAATGCATAGTCCATTAGGATGGGAGGTAGACAATTGTCTAAGCATGCTCCAAACATCATTCCTCTTTGAATGATCTGGCTGTCCATATACAAAGGTAATAGTAAGTGTTACCCTTATTTTCCACCAGATCAGTATCCACTATGTATTTGGAGTTGTACTTCTTTGTTTTGGATTTCATCTAAGTAAAAGACCGTCCCTATGCCTCTCCCTGGGAAATTCCCAACCTTCTATAAATCCACACTAATCCAAAATTCCATCATTTGTCCTTTGCTAATCGAGTCTCCATAAAAAAGATTAGATCGAGTTTGGACTTGAGGACCTTTTTTTAACATTGACGAATTACAGAGGGTTTGCCCAACCCTCTACAGTTCTAGCAAAAAAATCCTTATGGCCCTTGGGGAAGTTGAGGGCCAACTTCCAGATGCCCATACACGGTATCCGCATGTGTGTTTTGCCCTGTTGTTGCTGGGTTTTTTCTCCAGTTGAAGCACTCCTGAACAATCTCTTCACTAACTTGTTCTTCTCACGTAGATTCTTTGGTGAAAATATCACAGAAGAGTCTTTGTCTAATGTGCCTACCCAATTTATCTGACCTTTTGAATCAGTTTCCTTGTATTTGACTTTTTGGCAAGTATTGGAAAACATCTCCACCCTTTTAAGTAGTGTAATTCTACAAAGCAGGTGCAGTTATTAAGTATAGGGACAATAAGAATTAAAGTGATGCCGGTGATTCCATCCATGGAAGACTTTTAAGGTGGGTTGTAATGCTGTTTGTCAATGTAGACAATTTTATGAGAGATAAAGGAGGAAGATTGTAATCATTGAGTGATCCTACCAGGTTATTCACTCGTTTACTCTCCGTTTAAATAACTTCAATCTAATTCAGGCTACTTATATGAAGCCATTTCACTATCATTGGCCAGAATGAAAGTTGTGGCAGGGACAACTTTTGCCACTTCTAAAGTAACCGATTGTGAGTGGAAAAAAAAAGTGATAGGTTTATATGAAAATGATTGTCCACCACTCACATTTGATTACTTAAGCATAATATGGTAAAAGTTGTGGCTATAGAAAAGTTGCTTCTGATGATTGTCTCGAGAGTTGAGACAGCCTACAACTTGGATAATCGTTGTATACTGCAATAAAATTCCCTCAATATATATATATATATAGTGTGGAGAATGGAATTTGAACTTTGGAGTCTTCATGGAAACATCAAGAGATAGTATATCACCCATAGTTCTAGCACACTAACATATCATGTTGAATTGTTAATAATGTCAAAATGCACATGATTTCTGCACAAAAACGCAGAGATGGTATATCCTGGACCAAAAAAACAATTAGTAGTTCCAGGCTTCCAGCTTTACGACATAACCATGTAAATGATGAAAACACCATTAACAAGGGAAATCTAGATAATCAGCAAACATTTACAGCCACCCATCTACAATGAGTCTCTGGCACGAAACAGATGTTCCCTAATTTATTTACAGACATGAACAGGATAATACAGCATATACAACAATGCTAGGCAGCTGCCGTTACAAGTAAGATGTAAGGATTTAATACTAATAATAATAATAATAATAATAATAAAAAGATGTAGCAACAAACAATATCTGACAATGGTTGTCAAACTCCTTACTCAACCACCTTGGTGTCAAAGATTCTGTAGTGCCTACTTCCCCAAACTTCAGTCTTAGAGAGGTAATAAGATTTTAGGCAAAACTGCACCCATGGTGGATTTCTTGGAGCATTGTTTATTTGCTTGCCGTTATCACTTACAGTTAGTCCAAGTAATTTGTTTAGCTTCCGTGTCAATGCATCCACGGAGGGATAACCACCAAAAAATTTCTCCTATTATAAATGAAGATTACAAAATCAAGAATCCAAAGATGTAAAAAGGAGCATAGATGAAGGATAGCAGTAAATAGAACTGGTTGGTTTCAATGCATTGATGAGATCTAAACAAATTCAGCAACCATATGAACAAGGAGTACCAGGAGAAGATTTTGGATATATAACTTCTATCACCCAAAATTGTGAAATTTCAGTCTTGTTAACCGCCACTATTTCTATCTATGGGCTTTACAAGGGAAGAAAATAACGTCTGAACCTCAACGTATATAGGAAAGATGGTTTTCAGTAAACACAGTTCTGTTGGTACAAAAACATTTTAAGCTGCAATCTAGGTTCCAATATATCTAAGTTACATTAAAAGTCGATCTGAAACTCACCCTTCTAAGTGGCAAGAGAAAAGGTAGAAATTAGTTGGTATGTTAGACAGAGACATCAACCTCATGTAAAAGCAAAAAAGCAAGGAAGTTAGAAGTTCAATTGCTATGAAAATATTTCTTTTCACGTGAATCGCAAGAAAATATTACAGAGCTCCTCAAATTTACTATGTTGCAATTCAAATGAACATCTATGTATACTTTCAATCACATGACCTATTTAATAGTAATGCGACTTATTTAGATAACTCGATCGGTCATTTTATTGAAATATGTATGGATAGTCATTCGCAACATCATGAGTTAGAAGAGATCCCTAAATCGGTTTGCAGTAAAACATTGTCCCACAAAATATATGATTAGAAAGATCTCTTTAGTATCAATCACTTAATTTGCATTCATTATTTTTTGGAATCTCTTCCTTTTGAGCTTTCCCTTTTATTAATAAAATTATTTATTACTTATAAACTTGTGAATACGTACAAGTTGAAAACAATAGGGACATCTTATAAGGAAATTTTTTATCAGTATGAAAAGATTTGAGATGCATTCTTACCCCATCTTCACCATACAAAAGAGCATGGATTCTGGCAGTTGGGTCCTCTAGGGTCAACCTGATCCTGTAAGTCCCAAGTGGAGAGCGGAAGTCCTCAGCCTGCCATGGATGTGCTGCTACAACTCGGGCTACACACTTAAATTTCGCTGTTACCTGAGAGATGCAAAATTCATCAAGCACTGAGATAAAGCTTGTATGGCCCCTGCATAATTTATAACCTCTACTTTATGTGGAAATTAGCCTCCTCCAAACGTCCATTTTGAGAGAGAGAGAGATAGACAGCAGGCCCCGGGGGGGGGGGGGGGGGGGGGGGGGGGGGGGGGGTGGTTGTTGGAGAGAAAGAAGACACCTTGTTTTATTTCTTCCCCAGTCAATTTCCAGGTCAAAGCATCACAATTGCCTCTTACCTTCCCTCCCAAACCATAGTTATTTCCCTACCCAAAGAACACAGACAGTTACCAAATTTATCCTACATTACTTTCCCTCAGAATTTTAGATTTTAACCATCAAGATCAGTTTGAGACTTGGTGACCACACAAAATGAATTGATCAATAAGTTCTAACTTTTTTGTTTGGAGGAGATGGGGGAAAGGGAGAGGAACATACCCCTCTCATTGATCTATTACTTCCTCTTTAGTGACAGTTATGGCCAATTATGTTAATTAGTACATTCTAGCCACCTTACTCTCTCCTCTACCCCCATCTCCCTCCATTCCAAAAATACCCTCTTTGATATTTTATGGCTTCTCTATTGGCACTTTTTTATTTTTTTTAATGATGCGGAACCTAGAACACTAGAAACTATCCCACCCTCTAGGGAAACTCCTAGTGAGAATCAAATCTAAGATGTCTAGTTCTACAACTCATCCCAAGCCTCCAACCACCAGGCTGCAACCTGAGGAGAAGCTTATCTATGGGCACTTATATTTTTTTTTTGATAAGTAAGACTTAATATATATACGAAGGGCTACTCTAAGCAAAAAAACAAAGAGCAACCCAAGAGAATACAAGAGAAAGAAACCAACACCAAAAAAGGAATAAGAACCAAACAACAGAAAATTACAAAAGCGAGAGGGAGCTAAGAAAGGAAGGGAGAGAGTCACTAGTCGTGAGTCTCCAAGCCCTAGACCAATCATAAAGAGTCCCGCTAAAAGAAGCAAGCAGCTGATCACCGGTACTTTCCATATCATCAAAAGTCCGCCGATTACGCTCCTTCCAAACACACCAAAGGATACCCAACGGAACTAAGTTCCAAATCCGAGAAGAGTGCTTCCCCAACCAATTCCACCAGCAATGAATAAGTAAGTGATCTACCGTCTCTCCACAAAGACGACACATAATGCACCAATCCACAAACTCCAATCTCCTCAATCTCAAATTATCTCCCGTTAGGATCTTATTCCAAGCTGCACACCAAACAAAGAAGGAAACTCGCCTCGGGGCTTTTGCTTTCCATATGGTTTTCCAAGGAAAGACAATAGAGGGAGAATTCCTTAACTTATTATAAAACGACCGAACAGAAAATTCCCCATTAGGCTTTAACTTCCATCTCATCCGGTCTCCAACATCTATTGGAGGAGAATTAGCTCCCAATAAACGAAGGAAATGCAGCCCTTCCTCCATCTCCCAATCCTCAAAATCTCTAATAAACCTAACATCCCAAATTCTCCTCTCCTCCGCCCCCTGCCTAGACAAAGAAGCTTCTACAGAAACCCCCTTATCCAAAGCAATACCATACAACCTTGGGAACGCCAGCTGAAAGGATTGATCCCCAAACCACCCATCCTGCCAAAACCTCACTCTATTCCCCATCCCAACAACAAACTGACAATTTATGCTGAATACCTCCCAACCCATACGAATACCTCTCCACAAACCACACCCATGAACTCCCCTACCAAGCTTTGAGGTCCAACCCCCCCACTCTTCTCCAAACTTTGAGGCTACCACCCTCCTCCATAACCGATCTTCCTCCTTACCAAACCGCCACAACCATTTCCCCAGCAACGCCTTATTAAAAGTAGTGAGCTTCCTTATCCCCAAACCGCCATTGGCAATAGGCGCACAAACTCTAGCCCAACCTACCAGATGAGACTTGCTACCACCCCATAAAAAGTCCCTTTGCAACTTTTTGATTTTATTGGCCACATAAGTGGGAATGGTGAAAAGCGAAAGAAAGTAAGTGGGAAGACTAGATAACGTACTCTTGAGTAACATCAAACGGCCCCCCTTAGACAAGTACAACCTCTTCCAGCCAGCTAACTTCCGCTCTATTTTTTCCAAAATAGGATTCCAAATAGAAGGGGAAAAATGAGAGGCCCCCAGCGGCATGCCAAGGTATGACATAGGCAACGAGCCAACTCTGCAGCCCAAAATATCAGCCAGTCTATGCACATCAACAACCTCCCCTATTGGGATCATCTCACTCTTATGCACATTAACCTTTAAACCCGTTACCGCCTGAAAACAAAGTAACAATAGCCGAATATGCAGAATTTGCTCCATATCTGCATCACAGAAAAGGATAGTGTCGTCTGCAAACAAAAGATGCGATATACACTCCCCACCACCCCTCCTACCATCAACAACAAAACCACGGATCAAACCAGCTTCCTCCACTCTTCTCAACATCCTACTAAACACCTCCATCATGATCAAAAACAGCATAGGGGATAGAGGATCCCCTTGTCTTAACCCCCTTGAGCTACCAAAAAAACCAGCTGGAGACCCGTTAACCAAAACAGAGAACTGAACTGTTGAAATACAAGTTCGGATCCACTTACACCACTTCACACCGAAGCCCAACCTATTCAACAAAAAAAGCAAGGCCTCCCAATTCACATGATCGTATGCTTTCTCAATATCAAGCTTACAAATGACACCAGGAACCCTACTCTTCCCTCGGCTATCCACACACTCGTTCGCAATAAGAACCGAGTCAAGAATTTGTCTCCCACCCACAAAGCTATTCTGAGTTTCAGAGATCAGCTGATCTAAGACCACTCTCAACCGATTTGCCAAGACCTTAGCCAAGATTTTATAAAGGCTCCCCACTAGGCTAATAGGGCGGAAATCTCTTATATCGGAGGCATTATTCTTTTTAGGACTAAGAACAAGGAAAGTAGCATTAAGAGATTTTTCAAACTTGCAATGCTGAAAAAACTCTTCAAAAACCGCGAGAACATCCTTCTCCACCACTCTCCAACACTGCTGATAAAATGCCATAGAAAACCCATCCGGACCTGGAGCTTTATCCCCTTCCAAATCCCTAACAACTTGAAGAATCTCCTCTCTCTCAAACTTCCTTTCAAGCCAAACCCTCTCCGTATCCCCAATACTATCAAAATCCAAACCCTCCGCCAACGGCCTCCACCCCTCAGACTCCGTGTACAACTTCTTATAAAATTGAACAACTTGAAAACTCACCTCGGATTCCTCTTCAACAACCACCCCATCCACCTCCAAGGTCCCCAGATGGTTAGACCTTCTGTGGGAGTTAGCCATTTTGTGAAAGAACTTGGTGTTATTATCCCCTTCCTTGATACATAACATCCTAGATTTTTGTCTCCAGGAAATTTCTTCCAAGAAAAGAGTCTGCTCCACCTGAGACCTCAACTCCGCCCTATGACATTTCTCCCCATCATTGAGACCAAGATCCCCTTCTTTAGCGTCTAAAGACTTCAGCTCCTCTAATAACTGCTTCTTATGCCGCTCTACATTGCCGAACTCTCGGCGGTTCCAAAACACAAGATCCTCTTTCAGAGCCTTTAATTTCTTTGCAAACACAAAACTGGGAGTCCCTGCAAAGGAATGCCGATTCCACCAAAATTGGACTCTATCCACAAAACCCTCCGTCTTCAACCACATATTTTCGAATCTAAACGGACTTTTCCCCCTTGCCATTCCCCCTGCCTCCAAGAGAATTGGACAGTGGTCTGAAATGGGTCGGGGTAAAACTCTTTGAATAACATCAGGGAAATGGTCCTCCCAATCTGGGGAAACCAAAGCTCTATCAATCCTAGACATCGTTGGTTGATCAGTGTCACTAGACCAAGTGAATCTCCCTCCTTCCAAAGGCAAATCAACCAAGTTAAGATCCTCGACAAATTCAGAGAATTTTGCCATAGCCAGAGACAACCGAGACTCACCCCTACGCTCACTAGGGAAGCGAACAATATTAAAGTCCCCCAAGCAACACCACGGTAACCTCCAATACTGCTGAATGCCCACCAACTCATCCCACATATGGTCCCTCTCACTATTGATGTTTGGGCCATAAACGCCTGAGCAAGCCCATAAAAAATCATCACCCACCCCCTTCCACTTTACTGAAACAGAGAAAGAACCAACCAAAACCTCTACCTTATCCAGAACCCTTTTATCCCACATAAGTAAAATACCACCGGCAGTCCGATCAGCCTCCAAAACAGCCCAATCCACATAAGGACAGCCCCACAAGCTGCAAACCAGCTGACTATTCATGCTGGCAATCTTTGTCTCTTGCAGACAAACAACATCACACTTCCACTCCCGCAACAAATTCTTCACCACAAGACGTTTCCGAGGATCATTCAACCCTCTAATATTCCACGAAATCATTTTTATCTTCATAATCACAACGAAATCCCCAACTCCTAACACTAGAACAAGATCACACACTATCTCCGGTCATAGTTCACCGAACAAATCAAATTTTGCAGCTCTCTACATCCTTTGTTTTTGGACTTAGCCACATTTTTGCTGCCCATTTTTTTCCTCTGTAGCACATTGGCCGCCTCCATCTCGGATTCTAATCTCTGTAAGAAGGCTATGCATAACTTCTCATGTCGAGTCGTAGACAACCCAACCAATTTGCTGAACCCAGGGATTCTGTGTTTCACCCACCCCGAAACATCTACCTTATTCTCAAGGCTCAACTCCTCATTACCCTCCTCCAATTCTGCCAACTCCATCGACTCATTCGGACCAATGATTTGCAGAGGAAAACAAACTGACAGATCAGAATCACAAGGGCCCACAGAACAGGTAGGTACATCCCCCACAGCCATGGCCTCGTTGACCTCCAGAGGAAGGCAGGAAAGTTCCTTGCAATGGGACGAGTTGTAATCCTGGCCCAAAAAACCAAAACCCAGAGGCCTAGCTCTCAAAAACTCCGGAAAAAGATCAGGAAAGACAGGTCGAACCCATCTCGGCACATATTCTAGGATCACCGTCCTCTTACCTTCCGGAAAAAGCCCACCCGACAGGATACTGGACCCCAATATAGACTTCCGGTCAGGGTTCAGGCAGAAAACCAACCGCAAAGAGGGCTTAGTGCACTCCGATCCCCCTGTCGGCGAAACATCTTCCACCTTCTGACGAATCACTGTTCGTCGCTCCACCAGAACTGACAGAACAGGCCTCATCGGAAGCTCCGAGAGACTCCCTCCGCCATTCTCGGCCTGAACCCATGCAGTCTGAGACCTCGCCGGACCACCAGCCACCTTTGCCGGCGGCTCAGAGCACATCGAGGTCTGTAAAGAGCAGTCCCCAGCCCTCTCGTGAACAGAAGCTGAGGAATATGGTCTTGCGAATAAAACAGAACTCTCGCCGGGCTCAAAGGATGTTGGGTTTGTGAATGGGCCTACTGACTTCCTACTTTGCACTTGGGCCGCCAACTTAAAAGGGCCCATGCCCAGCTTACCCTTGCCCAGCTCCTGGGAAGCCCGTGGAACCCAAATAGAATGCTTTTCCCTCCCTTTCTTTTTATCCCAGAAAACCTTCCTCCTTCCTTTCACGTCAACCTCCACGATAAGACTTCTCCCTGTCCAGCCAGATCTCCTGAAATCTCTCCTCTTCCCATTTTCCCAGACTTTTGAATTCAACTTGAGACTTGCTGAGGGATAACTCCTATTATCTGCCGGGTATTGCTCACCTATTTCTGACTCCCCATAATTGTTCTGCTCCCTCCTAGCCCCTTCTCTCACCACCCTCCTATCAGGCTTACCCACCGGAATACCACCCACCTTACCACCTGTAAAACTCGATCTCATAGCCATCAACCCCCTTGCATGCTTCTGCTTCTCCACAAACTCCCTTGGCTGCGCCTGCCCCTTCAGAATCTCCACAAAGGATTGAGAGGAATGAGGCCCCCACATTCTCCTTGGTGGCAAAGACACAAAGTTGGCCTGACCTGAACCACCTTGAGCATATTGTTCAGGATACAACATCTTTCTCAGTTCAAGCCCAAAGGCCTTCCAACCATTTTGTGCTTTGCCTCCAGGAATAATGATAGATCTTCTATACCCACCTACCTTCAATTCAGACACTAAAATGAACTGACCCGAGGAATTCGAGTCTCTCTGGAAGGAGTACGCAGTATCTCCTTCTCTAAGTGTAAAGAACTGTTTGGTAATGACTCCAACCACCATGTGTTCAATATTCTTCATCAACCAAACAGCTGCATTCTTCCCCATGAAAACAGACTTCATGAAGTGTTTACCCCTTTCATAAATACGTAAGGAGTAGAAATTACCTCCTTCCTCAACCACCAACTGAAAGAACTTTGATTCTATGAAAAAAGTACAACTACCACCCATGATCAAGAACACAATATGACAAACAAGAAAAGTTGTGATAAGAACTCAACTTTCAGTAGATAAGACTATGATGAAAGTATATGATCTCATTTAGTAAGATAGACAAATATAAACATCAAACACAGAAAAGGAAAAAAGGAAGAAGAAAAAAAAAAACCAATTCCCACAACCAACAATGCTGTTTATGCAAGCAAAAATTATAATAATGTTCTTTGCTCAAAACATGCAGAATAGTGTCCTAGTTAATAACATTTATCAAAAAGTCTACCATGTAAGAATAAGCCCCTTTATGGGCACTTATATTGGAAACAATGTATATCTTTGTAGGGCTTTAGGATTCAAATTCTAAACAGCAAAGCATTAATCCAAAAAATTTGAGGCCAGCTATTGATCCTCAACAGATTAGATTGGGTTGGCCACATAAATTCTTTTATTCCATTTTATTTTATCTGAAGTCATGCTCTTTGTTACTTACCTAATTGACACGTCTTTTTTATTACTTCTAATATTATATTTGGCCTTCCTCTGCGTTTGTTCATTCCCTCAACTTGGATCAACTTACTCTTTCTTACCGGTATATTACTCACTATCCTCTGAACATGACCAAACACTCTCAAACTACTCTCATCATCAATAGGGCTACCACTGTATTTAGACGG
Organism: Castanopsis chinensis; assembly: GCA_032878915.1. Classification (NCBI taxonomy): domain Eukaryota; kingdom Viridiplantae; phylum Streptophyta; class Magnoliopsida; order Fagales; family Fagaceae; genus Castanopsis; species Castanopsis chinensis. Next base: position 5,241,911 of record JAVQMG010000108.1, on the reverse strand, counting down.
ATTTCCTCATTTCCATTTAACAAAATAAATGAGAATTGATACAAGGTCTTGACTCTCAAGGCTATGTAATGTAGACTCTTTAAATAAATAAATAAAACCCACTCAGCATTTCCATTTAACAAAAGCATCAATAAGAAGCAAAACCTCTAGATTTCATGGTTCTGATTCAATTGTATTTTAAGCAAATGCTAAAAAAAATGTATAATTGGATCTTAAATAGATGTCCTTGAATATGAAAAGAATGTCAACGTAAAAAGAATTTCCACCCAGGATCATGTCAAGCCATCAATAAATAAATAAAAAAAGGTTCAAAGTACACTTTGTGTAACTTTTAATTATTGTTACACAATCCAATATCTTTTTTATTGTCCAAGTATTTCAGAAAACCTGCCTTAGATAATATTTTTTCCTCATACCCATCATACTTGTCCAATATCAAGATGATCGAAAATTAGGACTATCTCATCCATAAATTGTTTGAGATTTTAGTTTTTGTACTTTTTAAAATAGAATAAATACATAAATTTATGATTTGAATAGTAAAATGACATTTGATTGATTAAAGTTTGATGTACATGGTAAGTATAGAGATAAGAAGTGTAGTTACCAGAGGAAAATAAAAAATATTAATTCAATTTACTAAGTGGTGTCACTTTACCAAGGTGTAACTTAAAATCTATATATATGTAGGACTAATAGTCTAATACTCATTCATAAGATTATGTTTACGATAACATGTAGAACAAATAGAATTATTAGAATTCCCATGTGATGCCCAAACAACCGTTAAAAAATGGACAATTCTAGAACAGTACGAATTCCTAGAATTTTTATATTACAACCTTCCCAACTAATGCACAAATTTTTCTTACATGAGAATTACTTGCCCATAAGAAGTGCTTATAAAAAAACTACATACAAATCCGTAGATGATAAGTGATTGAAAGTCCCAGAATTGCAGGGAAGCATAGGTGTGGTTCTTTGTTGAAATGAACAAAATTTGATGCTCCAGAATTAAAAAGTTGTGAAGAAGACATTATCATTATAAAGATCATGGACATCAAAATAAAAAGAACTTAGATGTTACATTTAGATACATCAAGCAAAAAAGTTATCCAGGGAACAGATATGGTACCTCTGAGGAGGTGAGAACATCCCTTAATGTAACAAATGGCACATTGTCATAATCTACCACTGCATGTTTGTTGGGGAGAGGGGGTGGGGAGAAGATATCATTATAAAACTTCCACAACATGAAATCAATATTATTTATGACCTTTAATCAGAGAATTAATGAATGAGAAACCTGTAATATTTGAAGGCCACGGAAAGCTCGAGTATGGAATCCGTCCCCATTTCAGTGATAACCGCTCATTATATAACCTAACAAAAACAATTATATTGCTACATTTTCTTAGCAAAATATTGATGCCATATCCACTCTTTCATTTTATGATAAATAAATAAATTTAAAATTAAAAAAAAATAAATAGAGAAAATAGATGTTATATTATTATTAATCTACTGAAGTGTCAATCAAAGATTCAAACGCAACAATAACCTCTGCCATGCTGATACAAGATGGTCCTCATTTGGCGTATATTGAAGCTTTGTGAAAGGCGTCAAGACACCACGCCATAATCCTGAATGCACTTCGCAAAGTATGTTCAAAAATTTTACCCATTTTCCAGTATGTAGAAAGTGGAGGAGATGCTTCTGCATGCCTTGGTCAAAGATCACCCTTAAGACGGTTCCAACGGTAGGAAACGTACATAATACATCTCTTGGCAGGGGCACAGGTTCCAATTGTAAAGGAACAGGATTATTCAGTTCATCATCTAGCCTGTCATTCATAGTAAAAAATTTGAGATCTTATATACAACCAGAAATTTAAAACCACATATCCAAACATGTATAGTTCACACCTAAAATATGTTGTCAAATAATGAAATTTTTCTTTCTAGAGCTTCAAGATCACTTGTAAATCAAATATCTGAAGAATAAATCTTCTTCTGTCCATTATTGGTCAAGCTTATCACCTTTATTTTTAATTTTAAAATTTGATAGTTACAATGTGAGAGAGAGAGAATTTAAACCTTAGATGTCTCCATTGGAAACACCAAAAGGTGCCAATTGAGCTATACAAGGCTCTTGGTGTCAAGTTGATCACCTTAAATAAATATGAGATAAATGAGTAAATTCAACAAAAATTTCAAGCTAGAATTATTCCACTAGGCAATCAAGAATGGACATGACAATTCTTAAAAAACTTAGACATGACACAGTAGAGACATGCAAATAAATTAAGTAACCAGTCAGTAACCCATGCAATGCATGAAAAAGTTTTAATATAATATAATAGATAGAGGATGACTGCTAATGGTGAGAGCTAATGGGCCAAGACCAAAGCCAATGGGCCTAGATGAGTGCTGAAACCAGCGGTGATGAGATTTGCCAGAGTGCAGATGGAGGAAAATAGCAACCAAATTAAGAGAGAGCGACGATGGGTTGAAACCACCATCAACTAGGTTGAAAACCCTTTTGTTTTTTTCATCACTGTGCCACAACCATGTCCTACTAGCCTTGTCTTGGTCAAGTCCAAAATAATGAACAACTTTTTTTTCGCCTGCCAGACAACACATTAACACACTGAGCTCTTTGTTGTCTGTGCTTCCCGGCCATGAAGCATGAAAAGGTAAGGTGATGCTTCTACATCACACTATTTCACATATAGATTATGTTTAACAGGTCAGGCAAAATTAAACCCATTCAACTGTTGTGGGTAAAGATATATTAAACACTATATGTATTGCAATTACCATTCTGTTTTGTCACTGTGAAAAGTTACAGTACCATATACACTTATAGTGAATAAGAAGTTCGATTGCAATTCATCTGCCTTACAATTAGAAAAATTGAGTATAACTCAAGATGAAATACTAATCAACTCACTTTGTAGGAAGACTAATTGGTGGAGCATCAGTTCCATCCCAAAGAAATGCCATCCACTCATCTTTAGCAACCTCACAGATATGAACTATCTTAAGGCACAATACATTGAAAATATGAAATCTGATCAGTACTATAGGATACAGAAAAAGGATAATAACTTGATCAGGTCAGCCACTATATAATCTTCAAGCACAACCAAGAAAAAAAGAAGGAAAATTACATTTTTAAATTACCATTAACCCATATAAAACTGCAAACACAACACCATTCCACTTAAATGGGCAGGGGTTTAATTTGTTACTTTTTAAAACCTCAACATTTAATTTTTTTACTTTGAAACTATTACACTTAAAATGTAATTCCCCCCCCCCCCCCCTCAAAAAAAAAGAATAACTGCATTAGTCTTTATGGTTAACTAATGTACAAAAAATTTGTTGAATTACCTTGCATATCAAATTCACGCGTTCTTCTTGTTTGATTTCTCTCAAAAACAAGAACTTAGTCAGCCCTACAAAGCAAATGCATAGTTCCAAGCTTTGCATCAAGATGAAACGCACAGTTCAAATCCAGCATTGTAACAGGAAGGAAGGAAATGAAAAAGTTGCGAGACATGTTAAGAGTGTTTCAGGAAGACAAAATTAACCACGACTCTAAGAAGATAGTATAAATATGACAGAGTTGAAATCGTTGTTTAGTGACATCAATGTATTCTTAAAGAGTACCTTCATCAAGCTGAAAATCAACCAACCATTTACGCAGGCCTTTTATAAAAGTCTTGTCAAGGTCTCTTGGGCGAAATTTTGAAGAAACTTGATAAGGAAGACAGTCTTCAACATCGTTCCCTTCATATAAAGCAAAAGAAGAAAACCTCTTATTGAAAACAGCATTCACTTCCCCACAATGAGTTTTCATCTGCAGAAGAAGAACATGCCCCAACTTTTAGCATGCATAAGACAATATAGCTGCATTGCATTAAAAATAAGTAAAATGACTCCCACAAAAAAGCATATGGTTAAAAATTAAATCAGCTGATACCTGTACCATCTGCCTCCATTCCTTTCAGAGGGAAGTTTTTCAACTGAACTATTATAGGTGTAAGATTATATTATCCGAAGCTAATTTGAAGATACATTAAAAAATATACATCATGCTTCATAATAAGATATCCTTTAACAAATTTAAAGGCCTAAACTCCTTTAAACATTTTCACACATCAACCACATGGTACAATCCCAACGGGTAGCACAATCAGCTGAGGACCACACCTTATGAAGCAAGGGTCACTGCTTCAAATCTCACATTCCCTCTCCCCCTTGGGACAAACATTTACTTATAAATTTTTTTTTTTTTAAAAAGTACATATATATGGAATAAGCAAAACATTTTGAAGACTATTGCAGGCCAAAATTCATTTACTACCTTAGACAAAATGATGTAAGCTAGAAATATTGAGCTCTCCACTTTTTCTAATCACTCATTTCCTTCTTCCTCTCCTTTTCAATATGTTGTTTATCCATTAAAAGAATATATGACCTAGTTGGAGATTGCTGGTGTTTCCTTTTTTCTTTTCTTTTTTTAAAAGTAAAATTTACACAGTTCGTGATCCAATGTTTCCCAAGCCATCATACACATACAACACCAACCAATAATAATGACGCCTCTTTCTGAGATTATCAATTGTGAGAATTTACCCTAAAACCGCTGTCCAAAGAAAGAAAGCTGCCTTGGTTTGGACCTTAATTTTCCATATGCTCCTCCAGAGAAAATATGAGCAAGTTGGAGGGTTGGTTCAACACAGACTATAATAGGATTTAACAGCCAAGGCTTCTAAGAAGATGATATCCAACACCTTAAATCTTCCCTATTTCGCCTATGCTGGGAATATAGGATATTTATGAATATTACTACTGTTTCTAGTTCCTAATCTTTGACTGATCTCACAAGGTAATGCCCCGATGGTAATTTTTCCCAAGTGATCGATCTGCCATTGAAACCTCCTTATCACAAGCAACAGTAGAGTTCAAGGAAACACTCCGTCAGCTGTTACCCTCCACGCCAAGAATCATGCCACTGTACACGAGGACCATCATCCACCTTACAGCCAGTGAAACAAAGAAAGCTATCCCAGCCTTCCTTATATTCTTCCATAAACTCACCTCATACGAGCCTGTGACCCTATTAAGCACCACCCACCCCACATGCTACCATATTTATGGTCCACGACCCTTCTCCACAAAGCCCCCTCTCAATTGCATTCCTCAATTTACCTACTAAAGCTTTATTGAACACAACTAGGTTCTTAATGCCTAACCCTCCAATTTGAGTTGATTCACAAATTTTCGTACTTTTTTTTTCTCCTTTTCGATAGGTAAAAATAATATTATTGAAACAAGACTACTTCTTGAAAATAATCATGAAGTAGCCTAAAGAATTACAATGGGAAAAATATCTACATATGAATTGACTCTAAGAAGGAGTGAATATAGTTACTATCAGTAAGACCCAATACAAAAAATCACTCACAAAGAGAACCAATGAAGGAAGCTTGCAATTGAGAAGACATGCACTCCACATTTTCAAAAGTATCAAAAGTACACCGATTTCATTCCCTCCATATCAGTGGCAGAGCCATGTTGAGACCAAGGGGGCCCATGGCCCATCCAAATTTTCCAAATAAATAACAGTTCAAAAAAATTTCAAAGTAATGCTACCACAACATTTTCATAATAAAATTTTGGTGATAATTTGTTATTAGCTCTTATTTGAGCCCACCGGTGACATCGCTTTCGACCTACCACTAACAATTTAAACCTATGCTCAAAATTTGTTATGAAATTATTATGAAAATGTTGTGATCCTAACATTTTTTTTAATAACTTTACAACTGGTAAACAGTGACACTTCTTGGAACTCTAAAACTTTTATTGCTTGAATTGAATTTCTTACTTTTTAATATTGACTATTTTATAATTTTAAAAAAAACTAGTAATAAAGTTTAAGTTCAATTGCAAGACTCCAAGCATTTGTATACAGAATAAACTAAATTACAAATTAAATAAATGGGGCTAAAATGCAAAATTGACCCTCTAAGTTTTTTTAGTCCTCTAACTTTACTTTCATTCATTTCAATCCTCTAAATTTTAGATTTATGCAATTAAGATCTTTCCTTTAACTTTTGTTAAAAATAATTGAAAAAAAAAATCTAGAAAATATTTTTCAATCAATCATTAATTGAATTTTTTTTTTAATTAAAAAAATTTGAAGAAAAATTTATAAAATTGAAATATTAACCATAATATATAACAAAAGTTGATAGAAAAGCCTTAATTGAATAAACTTGAAAGTTAAAGGACTGAAATGAACAAAAGCAAAGTTAGAAGACTGAAATGAAATCTAAATAAACTTAGAGGGTCAATTTTGCATTTTACCCAATAAATAAATAATAAAACCCTTTTAAATAGGGATGATAATTGACATGATAAAATTGGATAATGAACATAATTTTTAACTATAAATTTTCAAGTTTGCATGTTTTCAGATTTAAAATACAATCTCCTAACACTACACACACTTTGACGTTGATCAATTTACAGTAAGACCAATTTTTAAAAACCAATGAGTATCTAGCTAAAAATTTCATAAATTAGAGTTATATCTTACCATTTCTTTGGGTACTTTCAAAACTAAATCGCATCTATAAATAACGCAAAAATTATTAAACATATTTACATTTTCATTTTCATGGAATCTAATTTAATGGACATAATGTATCGTATAAAAATAACATGGTTATAAAGTAATTGTGTATTAAATTGCATTGATACTTAATAGTACTATTTGGCCCCCCAATGACAAATTGCTGGCTTTGCCACTGCTCCATATAGTCCACATCAAAGATAATGGAATACGATTCTAGGGGCTTGTTTGGTAAAAGAGTTTGAGTAATGTTGTTTGGGTGTTTTTGATATACATATGGATGAAAATGTGTGTCAAAATGTATGTAATGTTGTTCAAAATGTGAAAATGTGTATTAGAACTTACTTGCCAAACAGGGCCTAGATATCTGAATATGGTCCTCAACATAGCCACCCACATAATATATCAAGAACCTTCTCCAATAAAACCCATTGAACCCCAAACATCCTAAATATAAAGCTCCACAACTTGAAAGCCACATTACAGTGAATCAAGAGGTGATCCACAGCCTCTCTGCTACAACGACACATACAACACCAACTCACCATTGAATAACCTCTCTTGATGAGATTCTCACAAGTGAGAATTTTCCCTCAAGCAACTGTCCACAAAGAAAGAAACTCTCTTAGGGGCCTTGGCCCTCCATATGGCCTTCCAAGGAAAAGGCATAGGGGGTGAGCCCCGCAATGTCTCACAAAAAGATTGTATAGTGAACTCCCACCCCAGTACTTTTTGACTTTCATCTCATCCTATCATTCCCCTCATCAAGGGGATTGTGAGAGTTCAACAAATGGAAAAATAAAGTAACCTCATCAATCTCTCGCTTATGAATTTTACACACCAATTCCTACTTTGCCCCTCCACCAATCTCTCCAATAATGATTCCACATAAGCATTCTTATACATGGAAATTTCAAATAATATAGGAAACGTCAATTTTAAAGACTAATCCCCACATCAAATATCATGCTAGGATCAAACTCGACTACCAAAACCTACATCAAAACGAATGCACTGTAAGAAATGATCTCCCGTCATTCTAATGCTCCTCCAAAACCCATAGCCACGAATGCCTCAAATAGGTTTCGATAACCATCCACCCCATTCCTCAATCTCCCGTCATTCTAATGCTCCTCCAAAACCCACAGCCACGAATGCCACAAATAGGTTTCAATAACCATCGACCCCATTCCTCCCCATATTTCGCAATAACCAATTGTCTCCACAATTTGTTTTTCCCCAACCCAAACCTCCATATCCACTTTCCTGACTAAGATTGATTGAAAGTGATAAGTTTTCAAATCCTCAACCCTTCCCCCCCCCCTCCTCCACATTAGCCAAAGGCATGCACACCTTATCCCATCACACCAAGTGGTGCATGTACTCCTCTGTAACCTCTCTATTCTATTCACCACATTGGAGGGAATGGTGAATAAAGATAAATAATAGTTAGGCAAGTCTGAAAGCGTGCTCTTCAATAATGTTAACCTTCCCCTTTAGATAAGTACGTCCTCTTCCAACCAGCTAAACGACATTGAAATTTCTCCAAAATGGGATTCCAAATTCCTGTTGATTTAAAAGAGGCCCCTAATGGCATTCCAAAATAAGTCATAAGAAAAGACCTCACCTTACAATACAAAAGATTAACCAGGTCATGCAAATTCTCCACCTCACCCACCAGCACCATCTCACTCTTTCGCAAATTAACTCGCAACCGATTTATTGCCTCAAAACAAGTTAGTAACAATCAAATGTACAAAAGCCCTTCCGTGCTTGCATCAAAAAATATAATAGTGTCATCAACAAATATAAGATGTGAGATAGACATCCACCAACATTTCCCACCTCAAAACCTTTAATAAGTCTTTCCTCCATCTTCTATAGCATTCTATTGAGAACTTCCATGACAAGGATGAAGAACAAAGGAGATAAAGGATCCCCCTGCCACAGCCACCTAGATGAGCCAAAAAAAAAACCACAACAAGACCCATTAACCAAAACAAAAAACTGTACCGTGGTGATACATGTACGAATCCACCCTCTCCACTTTTCACCAAACCCCATCCTCTCCAATAAATAAAGAAGAAGCTCCCAATAAACACGGTCAAAAGCCTTTTCTATATCCAGCTTACAGATAATGCCAGGAATGTGACTTTTGATTTTGCTATCCATACACTCATTGGCAATGACTACTGAAACCAAAATTTTTCTTTTACCTACACATGCATTTTGTGATGCAAAAATAAGTTTATCCAGCACTGCTTTCAATCTATTTACCAACACCTTAGCCACAATTTTAAAACGCCTCCAGTCAAATTGATAGGTCTAAAATCCCTAACATTAATAGCATTAGGTTTTAGGATTAATGCTATAAATGAGGAATTAAGTGATTTTTGAAACTTACAGTATTTATGAAATTCCTCAAAAACAGCAAACACATCTGCTGCAACCACCCTCCAACAGTGCTGGAAAAAAGCCATGGTGAAAACTTAAACTCATCACCAATTCCACCCCACAAGAAATCCTTTTGCAACTTTTCGATAGAAAGAGCATCCCCCATAGGATTAGGGAATAAAGATAGGTAGCATTGGCAGGTTGGATAATGTGTTATTAATTAAATTGACTCAGCCTCCCTTAGAAAAATACATCCTTTTCCATCCAGCTAGTTGTTTCTCCATTCTTTCCACAACAAAGTTCCAAACTACCTTCAGGTTAAAAGTTGCCCCTAAAAGAAGGCCCAAGTATTTCAATGGGAGCATCGCCACTTTACATCCCAATTGTCAGCTAAATCTACAACATTCTGCACATGACCTACCAATACCAATTCTGAATTCCCTAAATATATCTTTAAACTTGACACAGCATGGAACCACACAATTACACATTTCAAATACCATATTTGCTCTGGGTCAACCCCACAGAAAATTAATGTATCATCTGCAAATAGTAGATTTGAAACCATTAATGTTGAGTCAGTTGCACCCCCTACCCTGAAGCATAAAAACATCTCCCCTCAACAGCCTTCTCCATTAACCTACTCAAAGCCTCCACAACAATTATAAATAATAAAGGAGATAATGGATTGGCCTGTCTCAACCCTCAAGAGCTTTGGAAGAAACCACACAAGCTACCATTCACTAAAACACAAAAGCGGAAGGTGGAGATGCAAGAGTATCTTCTTTCCCTAGAGGAGATTTCTTGGAGACAAAAATCAAGGATGCTTTGCATTAAAGAGGGAGATAATAATACAAAGTTCTTCCACAAGATGGCCAATTCTCATAGAAGGTATAACCATCTGAGGATCTTAGAAGTAGATGGAGTGATTTACGAGGATGGAGCGGAAGTGGCAGCTCAGGTTGTTCAATTTTATAAAACTCTATATAAGGAGTCTGAGGAGTGGAGACCTTTTGTGGAAGGTCTGGAGTTTGATCAAATAGGGGAGATGGAGAGGGGCTGGTTGGAGAGGAGTTTTGAGAAGGATGAGATCTTATCAGTGGTCAGAGATTTGGATGGGGATAAAGCTCCAGGTCCAGATGGCTTTTCTATGGCCTTTTTTCATCACTGCTGGAGAGTAGTAGAAAGAGACGTTTTAGCAGTCTTTGAAGAGTTCTATCAACACTGTAAGTTCGAGAAATCTCTTAATGCTACCTTTATAGCTCTGATTCCTAAGAAAAATGGTGCTTCCAACATTTGTGATTTCAGACCTATTAGCTTGGTGGGGAGTTTATATAAAATCTTGGCCAAGGTCCTGGCAAATAGATTGAAGGTGGTGTTAGATCAACTGATATCTGAATCTCAGAATAGTTTTGTGGGAGGTAGGCAGATTCTCGATTCAGTTCTTATTGCCAATGAGTGTGTTGATAGCAGAAGAAGAGTAAGATTCCAGGGGTGATTTGTAAGTTAGATATTGAGAAAGCTTATGACAATGTGAATTGGGAGGCCCTTTTGAAGTTGATGAAGAAAATGGGCTTTGGGGAGAAATGGTGTAGCTGGATTAGAACTTGTATCTTTATAGTGCAGTTTTCTGTGTTGGTCAATGGGTCCCCAGCTGACTTCTTTGGTAGCTCTAGAGGTTTGAGACAAGGGGATCCTTTGTCTCCCTTGCTTTTTTTAGTAATGATGGAGGTGTTTAGTAGGATGGTGAAGAGAATGGAGGGTGCAGGTTTACTTAGCGGCTTTAGGGCGAATGGTAGAAGGGGAAGAGGGGAATGTGTTTCACATCTCCTATTTGCGGATGATACTATCTTGTTTTGTGATGCAAAGGTGGAGCAAGTCCTTCATGTTCGACTGTTGCTGCTTTGTTTTCAGGCTGTGACTGGCTTGAAGGTGAACGTAGCTAAAAGCGAAATGGTGCCTATAGGGGAGGTAAATAATGTGCATGCTTTGGCAGAGATCTTGGGCTGTAGGGTTGGGGCCTTGCCAATGACTTATCTTGGTATGCCGTTGGGGGCGTCCCATAAGTCCCCCTCTATTTGGTACCCTATCTTGGAAAAGTTTGAACGGAGGCTAGCAGGGTGGAAGAAACTGTATTTATCGAAAGGTGGTAGGTTGACTTTGCTTAAAAGTACGCTTTCTAGCCTCCCCACTTATTTTTTATCTTTATTCACCATCCCTACACATGTGGCAAACAAAATTGAGAAGTTGCAAAGGGACTTCCTGTGGGGAGGCCCTAAGACGCATTTATTGGGTTGGGATAAGGTGTGCATGTCTGTGGCCAAAGGCGGCTTGGGCATTAGGAAATTGACCACTTTCAATAAAGCATTACTAGGAAAGTGGCTTTGGCGTTTTGGGGTTGAGGAGAATAGGCTTTGGAGGAGGGTGATAGCTTTGAAATTTGGGGAAGAGTGGGGGGGGGTGGACCTCTAAGGTGGACAGGGGTGGCCATGGTTGTGGTTTGTGGAGAAGTATTCGAATGGGCTGGGAAGTTTTCAACAATAATGTCCAGTATAAGGTTGGAGTGGGGGATAGAGTGAAATTTTGGTATGATAGGTGGTGTGGAGATCTTCCTCTCAAGTTGGCTTTTCCAGTCATGTTTAATTTTGCTGCAAACAGAGAGGCTTCCGTAGAGTCGTCTTTAATTTATCAAGGGGCAGGGGATAGGAGAATTTGGGATGTTCGATTCAATCGTGGTCCTAATGATTGGGAGGCTGATGTGGTGGACGAGTTCTTTCGTCTCTTGGCATCCAATTTACCTGCTGGGACTAATGGTGATCGTGTGAAATGGAGGTTGACAAAAAACGGAAATTTTACCATCCGTTAATTTTATCATAAGTTATATGGTTCTCCTTCTACAGTTTTTCCTTGGAAAGGTATTTGGAAGGTTAAGGCTCCCCGTCGGGTCTCTTTCTTTGTTTGGACAGCTGCATGGAATAGGATCCTCACGGGAGATAACTTACGGCTTAAGGGTTTTGACTTCGTCGACTGGTGCATTATGTGTCGTAACTGCAGTGAGACAGTGGATCATTTGTTATTACATTGCGGAAAGGCTCATAGGCTGTGGTGCTTTGTTTTTAGGATTTTTGGGATGTCATGGGTTCCCTCATGTACGGTGTCAGATTTTCTTTTTAGTTGGTGGAATTGGTTGGGGAAGCATTCTTCTTACATATGGAACTTAGTTCCATTGTGTTTGATGTGGTGTATTTGGAAGGAACGTAATCGGCGAACGTTTGAGGATTTGGATAGATCCGAGGACCAAATGCTTGCTCTCTTCTCTGGTTCTCTTTTTGATTGGGCTAGGGCTTGGGGACTCACATCTAGTGACTCTCTTCCTCTTTTCCTTAGCTCTCTTTCTTTGTAATTTAGGTTTTTTTTAAAGTTTTTGCTTTCTTTTCTTTTTGTATTTCTGATATGCTGATGCTTTTTGGCTTCTAGCTGTTTTCTTCAATATATTTTTTCTTACCTATCAAAAAAAAAAAAAAAAAAAAGAAACAATCAAGTAATCCAACTTCACATTTCACCAAAACCATAGCCTTGCAACAAATAAATGAGGAAATTCCAATTAACATGACCATATATGTTTTCCAAATCTAGCTGCACAACACCCCTGGCATGCCCGTCTTCAGTTTGTTGTCTTAACATTCATTGGCAATAAAAACAGGCAGTCTCCCTCTAACAAAAGCATTCCAGGACTCAAACACCACCACCGGCACCGTCTTCAACCTATTAGCATTGGCCCATTTCACTTCCCACCAGCCATCTAGGCCATGCTCCACTCCCAATTTTAAAATTAGTCCAATACATGCGTTGATGATCCAACCCAATCCCCTCACTCAAATCACACCCACACAAAGCCACTTGGCTCCCTCTCCCCCAAGCACAACATTGCTAATGTGATTCTTCTTTCATTAGATTATACCTAATCCGTTAATCAAAAATAAAATAAAAATTTATCTACATTTTTATGATGACTTCAAATGTTTTCTATTATACGTAAAAGAAACGTCGTCCTTCCCATCCTTCTTTGCTGAATCCTATTACTTTGGCCGCGGTTGTCGTTTAAGGTAGTCAGTGGTTTATGGGAGGATTAGTGGCCTTTTTTTTAATGGCTTTTTGTTATCTCATTTCTGATAATGAAATATGAACTGATCAAAAATATAAAGATTTAAAATAGAAACGCTGGGAAGATCCAATAATTTACTAAACCAGAGAACTTGAAAGAAAAAGAAATTGACAAATTGCCTGTATCTTAAAAATTTATCACCTAGAAAACCATAGTGGAAATCATATTTTGGAGGAATTTACACTTAGGATGTACCACAACATGAGAAAGCTGAATTATATCCCCAGCTGACGCAACATGGGGAAGCATTTCCATACTTTCAGCAAAAAAATTAACTGAAATCCCAGGTTTCGGGCGTGATTCATCAATTATTTTTAGTGTGCAAAAGCAATCTGCAAACAAATCATAATACTTCGTAAGAGTACTAAAGTGCAAGAATATTGAAGCAACAACTTGAACACTGAAGTTCACTTATCAAAAATGGTTTTAAAAAGGTTTTGCATAAGGAATTAGGAAATTACGATTATAAAAGTATATGAGGAAAACGAGGAAAACTAAAATCATTGGATCTCAACTAAAGCAGAAACAGAAAGTTAAATTTTCAGATATCTATTTAGTATTTACCAAGTGACTTTTATATACTATTTACCGAGTGGCTTGATTATGAAAATTAACATATATATGCAAACTTTGACTTTATAATTTACTAGGAAATGTTCAGAACCAATCAAGATTCCCAAGATTATCTAATGCAATGTTGAAGAATGCATTTTTTTTTTCTCCCAAAATAATAATTTTCATCTAACTTCAAAAGCTGGAGAAGATTTCTTTGTTTCAAGATTTGCATAGGGATCTAAAGCAAAATATGCCATCCACAACAATGAGATGATTCTAAGATACTCATGGTCAATCCACAACTCTCACTAGTCCTTTTGTAATATTGAGAAGAAATTGATTCAGCCATGGAAGAAAAGTCAAGTTGCTGCCTTTAGAGTAATTTTCAGCTTTTGGCAACTAACAAGCTTTTCATGTATTTAGCCATCATGCAACATCTGACCCAACTTAGGGTTGTTTTCAGAATCATATTTGGTATTTATTTTAGGATTTCCAATAGTATTAGTAGCTGTATTGGGTTTTCTTAGTCCTTTAGTTTACGAGCCAAATTATAAGTCTTAATTCTAATGTGATTAGGAAGAATCAACGAGTGTATGTATATGAGGCCTCAGTGGCAGATTACTAGAAATTTTCTAATGGCAACATCCACTGGGGACATTGGGTTATGCCAAAGTCAGTTGTGGGACTCCTAGCTTGTTGGCAAGGGCAGTTGGGTTGCCATCGGAATGGTCATATATGGATAATTGTTCCCCATTGTCTAATGCAGTGTTTTGAAGATAATGAGAGATCCATATCAGACCTCAAGTTATTTTTCTTTAGAACCTCGGTAGATTTATGTAATTTTTGTACTTGATTTGTTTGACCCCTAGTACACAGAAGGCGTCCCTTTTTTTTTATATGAATAAATCTTATTACTTATCCCAAAAAAAAAGCATCCATTGGGGACATTATTGCCCTTGTTAAAATAGTGCAAGATTGAGAATTAGAGTCCCTAGCATCTTCCATGGATTTAGTTACATAATTTACTCTAACAAAGCGGGGTGAAGATATATTATGCTGGAACCCATCAAAATGTAGACTTTTTTTTTTTTTTTGGGAGTTAATAAAATCATATATCATTTGTTTCTCCTCATAAATAAAGAGAGAGAGAGAGAGAGAGAGAGAGAGAGAGAATGTACCCAAAAAACAAAAAGTGAAAAAGATATTAAAAAAAGATGTTGTAAATTGGCAAAAACATTATTAGATTATATGAAGAGAGAGAGAGAGAGAGAGAGAGAGAGAAGTGGCTCAGAACAAACACCTTATTGCAGTTTTCATCAGTCTACTACCAAACCAACTAAAAAACTGGTAGCAGCAGTAAGTCCGGCCTTTGTGTCATCATCGCCCAGTAATAAATTACCATTTTCATTCAAACAAATGCAATAACATAGAAATGAAATGCTTATTAGAGAGAGAGAGAGATACCAGTGCCCTTGGTCTGCTTAGGGAAACCGATCTCGAAGATGACGCCAATGAGGTTCACCTTCTGGTTTATGGAAGTAATGGCGTCCCTTATTTGAAGGAACTTGTAGTCATCACCCACCATCTCTCTCTCTCTCTCTCCAAAACCCTATCTCTCTCTCTCCAAAACCCTCTTTCCTTCTTTTGAATGAGCGACTCTATTGCTTTTTAAAGTTTAAACGAACCGGTGTTTAATAATGTGGCAACCTGCTACTCTCTACCATTCTGCTAGAGCACACGGAGCACTGCGGTCACGTGCTAAAATAAATATATATAAAAAAAATTTAAAAAAAATTGCTCCTTTTTCTTTTTTCTTAAATTAAATTTAAAATAAATTTCTTGTTAAAAAAAAATTCTATAATTCATTTTACACCTTGGCATTTGGTTTTTTGCAAACATTATTCTAAGAAATCTAAAAGATTTGAATCTGAATTGACGTATTGTAAGATTCTTCCAAAGAATTTCACATTACTACATATTATGATAATTAGTATGTAACCCATGCTACCGTACGAGAATGGATATAATTTAATAAAATAATAGAAATAAATATATTACATTTTATGATTTAAGTGATACTATTGGCTTTTTTTTTATTATTAATCATGAGTTTAGTCATGTTTAAAAGACTTAGTTTATTCATGCTTAATAAATCTTAGCATTATGTAATTTTTTAACAAATATTTTTATTATACAAAATTCTAAAGAAAGAATACTACATAGATATATATATTCAAGGTTGATTCATACACGATACATATAGCTATAATTAAGTTGCTTTATCACAAACTATTTTTAGCAAAATATTTTAATCAATTAAATGTGAATCTCATAACATATATCTCATAACAATATATAACAATAGAATAACATGAATCTCATAAAAAAAATTTAATCAATTAAAAATCACTAAAATTATGAGCATAAAATATAAAGGCAAACAAATAGGATAAGTTCTAATTGTATATATGATCTGCAAAACAGTTTAAGTTCATGTCTTCGCCAATTATATATAAATCTGAGTTTTGAGATCCAAAATCTATGAGTAAAAATCTAAGAAGACTGTGATTCAATCTTAAGAAGATTCTCATATTTAATAATTAAAAAAAAAAACTATACATCCAAAATCTACCTTTGCAATAAACACTATATATCTCTTTAACACTCCAAAGAAAAAAGAAAAAAAAAAAAAAAAAAAAAAAGCCCATCATTAATCCTATAAACTAAAAATTATTGAAAGAAAGAGATTGAGAACATAGGACGAAAATAAATAGATCTAATGAAATAGAGAGTGAGAGCTAGATTATAAACCCCATACAACTTGCAAACTAATAATAATAATAATAATAAAATTATATCTAATTAACAATTGTCTTCATATAAAGCATGCCTTGTAAAGGAGATTTATAATTGATCTACAAAACAGAGCGAGAGAAAGAGAGATTAGACTGAATTTTATAGAGATGGAACGAAACCAAAAAAAAAATTTCTTGATAAAACGTATTTAGTAGAGAAGTAGAAATTGAATTTTGCGGAGAGAGAGAGAGAGAGAAAGAGAGAGAAAGAGGAGGTTCGGATGAATATAAGTAGTGGAGGCGTGTTTTTTTTTTTTGGAGAAAAAATACATGAAATCAAAAATTACAATGGAAATCTATGAAAAACCTCTTCTTATATAAGCTACAGAAATACCCAAATACATGCATCATTGATACCGAGAGATTCTTTTCAAATTCCTTATCAAATTTCATAACATTCATTGAATAATAAGAGAGTTGTATTGGAGAAGGGGAGATGAACCTTGAAATATGCAGATGTGGGGAGATAAACCTTGAAATACACAGGTGTGATGAACCTTGAAATACGCAGGTGTGGAAAAAAAAAGACACTAGAATTACAACTGATCCACTTAAATTTAGACAAATGGAACCACATAAATCTTGACACATGACACAAAATTAGGATTCTAATTTAGAATTGCAATTGGAGTTTCTCGTTGCTTCACCTATTATATATATATATATTATATATATATATTACCATATTAAAAATGATAATCTTATAATATCTGTTTATGAAAATGAAAAATCTTATAATATCTGTTTATGAAAATGAGATAATTTTTCAATAAATAAAATTGCACATACCAACTGTGGCTGTTTAAGGAATTGTTTTTAGGTAGTATATAAGAATCTTAAATTATACAAAAATTAATGAAAAAAAAGGAACTTCCTTCTCAAAATAATAATAATAACAATAAAGAACTTAAGTATTAAAGAAATTGATGCAGAAGAGTGTGCCTTAGTGACAAGTTGTTATTGACAGCCAAAGAAATAATTTTAATTATGAATTCAAATTAAAACTAGTAACAACTTATTACCTAAAATTTGTTGTAAAAGTGTTACGAAAATATTATGCACGTAACATTTCTCTTTGTTTTATTGTTCTTTTGCTTTTGACATTGACATGCAATTAATGTAAAGAATGTCATATAGATACACCCAAACCAAGTGGGAGCTTTCTTTGTCGGCTTTTCTTTGTGGAAAGTTATACTTCGATTTTATTGAACTTATATAGATATGTTGTGAGTGTGATTTGAGAAGGAAAGGAAATAACAATAATGTCAACCACAAAAATACGTTATGGGGTGTGAACATCTCATCAAAAGAAAAGTCCTCTTACTAGAAATAATGCAACAATTTCCCTTGATCATTCTTAATAACTTCACCAAATATGTATATTTAAATACCCCCATCACATTCTAAAATCCTTGCAAACCAAGCCTCTTAAGTCTTAACTCATTTCACTCTTACAATTCCAATCATTTTCTTTCTTCATCAATATCGAACCAGGTATTTTTGGAGGAAAAACCTTTTTAGCATTGCCACAGTTATTATGGTTTTGTCTTTGATTTTCCTTGCTAAGCCTCGTGAAGTCATTGGGTGTTACAAAGCCAAAATATGGGGTAAAAATAATGTCATTTTCACCATAAAGAAGAATTCCAAATAACTCATCACTAAATTAAAATTATTAAATTAAAAAAATAATAATAATTCTAACACAATCTTTTTAAGAACAACTATGTGCATTGAAAACTCTATTTTTTTATAGTAAGCAAAACTCAATAGTATTGATACAAAGCTAATTACATATATTTCTATGTATTAAGAGAATTCAGAAAATTAGTTAATTCTACTCCTACCGACTAAAATACATCTAATACCTCATATTATCATTACACTTTAAAAAAAAAAAATGGGGCATAGAAGGAAATTCAATAGCTAAATTCAAAATTAATTTAAAAAAAAAAACAAAAATCCCATGTACAACCCCATTACCAAGCATTTACACAACCTTTTAGCAAATTTTTAGGGTTTTATTTTTAAAACCCACCTAGAATGTAGACATTAAAAAGAACACTCTTAGTGCGTGGAACTAAAGTGTTTTCTCTTTGCAAAAAATTTAGATTCTACTATCTTTTCTTAAAAACAAATATATATAAAAAAAATTCTCTTAACCCTTTTTACTACTCTCCCACAAGTCCACAATCTCACATTTTCTTTCTATACGGTGTGCAACCATAGGCCCACTTGGCTCCAGCCCAGACCTAAATGAACCTGGATATTACCCTACCCAAACCCGACCTTGTGACCTGCCCATTATCCCTCAATTTAGTATAAGGCAGTCGGTGATTGCCCTCACCTTGTTTAGTAATACCTTGGCAGCATGGGAATTCCTTGGGGAATTATGCTACCGAACAGTATTTGGAGGTTAGTACCAGTTCCAACGAATTCAATTTTATTTCCAATAGAGCATATTCCTTCTCAGGATTAATCAATTTGGGATGCTGCCACATGAGTAGGATCAAGGGGTAAAGATGGTCTTCCCATTATCCTAAAGTTATAAATAGGAGGAAGGATGACAGAAGTGGGGTTGGAGAATCTTGGGGTGAGAGAAGAGAAAAAAGGAGAAAGCACATAGATAAACTAGAGCGTAGGAAGAGTTGTTCAGCTGAGAGTTCATTCTTGAGACTCGCCCAGGAGCTATCAATAGTAAGAAACCCAGATACCTACGTTACAAGTAAATTGTGAATCCAAATAAGCAACCTAGTTAGAGGGGTCAAGGTTTGGGTACACACAATTGGCACTGTCTGTGGGGATCTCTTACACAGCTATAGTTCTGCCTAGGTTCAAGCAGTAACGATATCCAACCATCATTTAGTGAGTTTCATTGCAAGTGGGTCTAGAGGATTTTCTAGGAGCTTTAGTTGGTGCGAAAAGAGGTACAAGGGGGACGAGGATCATATATACAAACAACATGAGGAGTATTCTAGCTCTGTGTAGGGATCATCCCAAACATACCGATTAGTATTTGATGTTTCCGAACATGGACATCATGATAGGAGGGATCAAGAATTGGAACACTTAATGATAACACCTTAAAATGTATACTTGTTATATATTTATGTGGATGTTATCTCCTTATTACTATGCTTAATTTGTAAAATTAAGCCATGATTTGCATTAGTCCTTTTTATTTATCTTTGCATAATTTCTTGAATAAGATGTCATTCATTGTGTATACTACTTTCAGAAAATCATGTGAGAAAGATGAGTTTATAGGAATTTGTGAGAGAATAGAGGCCAAACTAGAATTAAAGTGGAGCTAAAGGACCATGCTTCTATGTCTAAGGAGGTGCACTTGGAGTGCTTGGATCGTCTACCATGATTGGAAGCTTCAAATAAGGAAAGAAATCAAAGAGGCAGAATCTGAAAAGGAAAAATCTGATTTGAGCACTGATCAGTATTTTGGGCGTATATCTCTTATCAAAAATCCAATTGACCCAAGACTAGATGGGTTGAAACCGTGACTTAAATATCTACAACTTTTCAGTTTTAAGTTTTTCAAAATTCTCAATTTTTGAAGGCCAAAATTAACTCACAAATTACTACTGTAAACTAGGACGGAAATTAAAATAGTAAAAGTTTTATTTTATTTGGACACTTAAATGTTAGGGTTTTGGAAGGGAGACTGTGTAGAACGAATTTTGGTAGAGAAAAACTTGTATTTTTCTTTCTCTAATGGTAGCCTAAACTCTTTTTTAGGGCTAAGGGTTATATTTCTTCTATACGGTATGAATATTCAATGTCATTCTTTCTAGGATTTTATCAACGGCATATTTGATTGTTCAATTAGATTTCTTTTGATGTATTAGTTCTTCCATGCTTTCAATAAGTTCAATCATATTTTTTTTTATTGTTTAGATGAATTTCTAATAGTTTCAAATAGAAATCAGGTTTAAAAGTAAATGGGTTTTTCTGAAAACTTTTCTAACCGCATTATTAATCGAGGTTATCATGCGTTCTTAAATTGTCTCAGTTCAACCGAATCATAAGTTTTTAATTGTATAAGAACAATTAATTATGAAATATATATTTTCTTAGATCATAAAGAATCTCATATCGATATATGGAAACACCTCAATGCTCTAGTATTTACATTATTGATTTTAATCGGCTTTTATTATTATTATTGTTAGCAATCACCAAGCAAAAATACTTTTCTTCTTCACCCAAATTCTTATTTAATTATATTATCTTTGAATTTATTTGACTCTTTGTGGTTTGATCTTGGTACTCCGAGAATTATATTGCTACGATCTCCTACACTTGGGAGTGAGCAAGCACTTACGTAGGTTGGTGAGGGACTTGGAGTTAGAAGCACGAGGAAAACACCAAGGAAGGAACCGTGATGAGTGGGCCGAAGGATCTGTGAGTGTGGGGGGAAGTCATGGGCAGGTATTCCATCAATTTAGTTCTCATCGGTTTAGGGATCGGTCCCGGGGTTACGATGACTGAGATTCGAATTCACATGAGAGGCACAAGCCACAAAATGCTGCAATGGACGCCATAAGTTGATCATTACCCAGAGCAGCTCGATCTCCGTTCTCGGAAGAAATAGAGTGAGCATTGATGCCGAGTAGGTTTACCCGACCCCCTTTCATCTCCTATGACAGGAAGACAAACTTGGTTAAACATGTAAGCCATTATATTCAAATGATGTCTCTGCGTAGTCAAAATGATGCGTTGATGTGTAAAGTGTTTCCCTCGAGTCTTGGGCTCACGGCTCTGAGAAGGTTTAATGGATTAAGTATGGGGTCGATCCGTGATTTTGGATAATTGATTCAGGAGTTCGGGGTCCAGTTTATGACATGTAGCTGAGTACTACAGCCAGTGGACGCACTATTATCTATGAAGATGGGGTCAGGGAAACTCTTCGGAGCTATGCCAGTCGATATTAGGAATTATACAATGAGATCGAAGGGGGTAATGAGAAGATTGCTGCAAGTACTTTTAGGTTGGGCCTGCCTGAGGATTCTAAGTTGCGAGAGTCTTTGACGAGGAGGCCACCGAGGATATAAGGCAGCTCATGAGGTATATAGAGGAGTATAAAAGGTTGGAGGATGACTAGCAGTAGAGTAAGGGGAAGGCGCCAGCCACAACACCATATTCGAAGGAATCTCGACAAGAAGGTTTTCAACTAAGATCTAGAGGGGGTTTGAGGATTCAAGAGCTCAGTGATTGAGCGGAGGAAATAAATGTGACGTTTCCTGTGCTTAAGATTTTAGAGTGGATAAAGAATGAACCAAACTTCTAGTGGCTAAGCAAGATGGGAGGCAATCTGTCTAGTAGAAATCAAAATTTGTATTGTACCTACCATCGGGATACAGGGCACACCACCGAGCATTGTAGGATTTTGAAGGACCATTTGGAGCAATTGGCGAGGTCAGGGCATTTGAAAGAGTTCGTCGTAGAGCCTAGAGGTGGTGAAACTGGGCAAAGTACAAGACCTCGGGATAATACTCTCCCGCCTCCGCTGGGTGTGATAAGGTTATTCATGCTACTTCGATGGGCACTTCGATGACTCAGAGAAAAGGAGTGTTGATTGTGATGCCAGTAAAAAGTCACCAAAAAGAACAACCTCCAAGGAAAAGGATGAGGTGTGTTCGGGAACTGATTATGTTCGACGATGAAGATTTGGAAGGAACGTCTCAGCCTCATGATGATGCTCTGGCAGTCACCACTCAGATAAATGGTTTTATAGTGAAAAGAGTGTTAGTGGATCAAGGAAGTGGAGCCGAGGTAATGTATCCCTTTATAGCAATTACAGGAGCCCTAAAGGAAAATGGGGTGGGTAGTGCTGAGGAATTTATTAGAGTAAGTATATTACCAAACGAGAACAAAAGTTTCCAAATAGGAATAAGCATGCCGTAGGAGGATAGGGTGAAATTATTGTTGCTATTGGTGCAAAGTTTGGATGTTTTTGCCTGGAGTCCGTATGAGGTGCCCAGGGTGGATCCAAAGTTCATAACCCACCAACTTAATAGGGACCCCATCCTATCCACCGAAGAAACAAAAGCCTAGGAGGTCGGCAAAGGAACATGTGGAAGCTGTCAAGCAGGAGGTAAAAAGGTTGAAAGAGGCCAGGGTGATAAAAAAAAAAATTTATTTTCTAGAATGGCTGGCTAATACGGTCATCGTGAAAAAGAAAAATGGTAAATAATGAGTGTGTGTGGACTTCATCGACCTCAATTGAGCATGCCCGAAAGATCCTTTTCCAATGTTGAAGATTGACCAATTGATGGACGCAACGTATGGATACCGAGGATGAGTTTTTTAGACACTTTTCATGGTTACCATCAGATTACCATGGCCACCGAAGACCATAAAAAGACATCATTTATCTCTCCTGAGGCTAATTATCACTACACATTGATGACGTTTAGCCTTAAAAATGCTGGGGCCACATATCAAAAGACGATGACCAGATGTTTAGGGAGAAGATCGGTCATGCGGTGGAGGTATATATTGATGATATGGTAGTGAAGAGCAGGGGTATAGTACTGACCTTATTGACATCTTTGAGATACTTAGATGGCATAAGCTGTGTCTTAATGCTGACAAATGTGTCTTTGGTGTGGGGGTTGGTAAGTTCTTGGGGTACATGTTCACTCACCGAGGGATAGAGGTGAATCTTTACCAGATTAGCGCTATAGAACACCTCATGTCACCAAGTAACCAAAAGAAGTACAAGTCCTGACCGACATGTTGGTCGCGCTGAACCGATTTGTTTCAAAGTTTGCTGATTAGTGCCGTCCATTCTATCAGTTGTTGAATAAATGAAAGGGTTTTCAGTGGACTGAGGAAAGTAAGAAGGTTTTTCAAGATTTGAAGAAGTATTTGGTACGGGCACCGATATTATCGACTTTGGAACTGGGGGAGGATTTGTTCATGTATCTCTCTGTATCCAAGCATGTTGTAAGTGCCGTGTTGATGAGAGATCAGGGTATACGGCAGCCGGTCTACTACATTAGCAAAACGTTAGTCAACGCAGAGACAAGGTATTTGCCTTTAGAAAAGTTGGCTTTAGCATTGACATATGCCACAAGAAAACTACCTCATTACTTTCAAGCACACACTATTTATATACTGACTGAGCATCCATTATGATCCTTGCTGAAGAGATTTAACTTTATGGGCCGAATAGCAAAGTAGGGGACTAGGCTTGGCTCGTTTGATATACAATATAGGCCTAAAAGTTCGGTGAAAGGCCAATATCTGGTTGATTTTGTTGCAAAGTTCTCCTCGAGAAGTGAAATAGAGATGGTGTGCCATATGGATGTTCAGTCGTGGAAAGTATTTGTGGACGGTGCGTTCAGTGCAAAGGGAGTGGGGGCTAGGATTGTTATAATCACACCAAACGGAATACGAGTGTAGTATTCTTTTAGATTGGGTTTTAAAGCGTCCAATAATGAAGCCAAATATGAAGCCCTATTGGCTGGTATGAGGGTCGTTCTTAACTTGAGGGCACAGGAAGTTGAAGTATACTCGAATTCACAATTGGTTGTTAACCAAATAAACAGTAGCTTTGAGGCTAAGGATTCCTGAATGATTGAATACTTGTAGTTAGTAAAATAGACCATAAGCTGGTTTCAGAAGGCAAGGGTGATTCAAGTTGCTTGGGGGCAAAATAGGCATGCGAATTCTTTGGCCACGTTAGTCTCAACATTAACTGAGGAGGTACCCTAATTGATCAAGGTGGAAGTTATCAAGGAGTCCAGCATAGATGCAAAAGTGAATGTTTCAAACATTGGGGTGTCTGAGCCATGTTGGATGGATCCAATTGTCGACTTTCTAGCCAAAGACCTTGTACTGGACAATGAAAAGGAAGCTGAGAGAATATGTAGAACTGCTTGTATTGGTTGTCTGAAGACAGGAGATTGTATCGGAGATCTTTTGGGGGGTCGTACTTGTTGTGCCTCCACCCCAGTAAAGTCGAGGAACTCCTAACTAAATTACATGAAAAGGTGTGCGGCAGTCACGTAAAGGGATGATCCTTGGCTCATCGAGCAATGACTTAAGGGTTTTGGTGACCTCAGATGTAGAAGGATGCTGTCGAGTATGTGCGAAAGTGTGAATAGTGTCAGAAACACGCCCCGTTGATCCACCAACCTGTAGGAAGCCTAAATCCTATCAACAACCCTTGGTTGTTTGCATAGTAAGGGCTAGATATCATAGGTCCCTTTCCCCGAACTATTGGGAACCGAAGATTTATGCTAGCAATAGTGGAGTATTTTACTACGTGGGTTAAGGCTGGGGTGCTAGCTAATATAAGGGATATGGACGTGAAGAAGTTTGTATGGAAGAATATAGTGACCCGATTTGAAGTGCCAGAATCCCTTGTATCAGATTATGGCTTATTGTTTAACAGCAAAGCTTTTCGCAAGTTTGTAGTGATCTCGACATCAGGAATAGGTAATCCACCCCGGCTTATCCTTAAAGCGACGATCAGGCCGAATCCACAAACAAGATAATAGTGAACGAGTTAAAGAAGAGGCTAGAAGGGACCAAGGGACGATGGACCGAGGAGTTGCTGAACTTTTTATAGGCCTACCGGACAACCCCGAGAAGATCAACAGGTGAGACCCCTTACTCCCTAACCTATGGAGCTGAAGCTGTAATCCCGGTGGAGATAAGCTTGTGCAAAGCGCAAGTGGCTGGTTTTCCGACAATTAACAATGCAAGTTTGATGGTGAGTCAGTTAGATTTATTGAAGGAAAAACGAAAGGAGGTAGTGATCTGCTTAGCCGACTATCAATGCAAGCTCGCTTGGTGATACGACCAGGGCATAAAAGTAAGGGATTTTGTGGCTAGAGACTAGGGGTGTGCTCAGTTCGGTTTCGGTTGGTTTGTATGGGTATGGCCAACCGAAACCGAAAATTTCGGTTTGTGAAATTCTCAACCGAAATCGACCGAAATGGCTGGAAACTGATCGGTTTCGGTGTATTTTGGTTTCGGTTGGTTTTCTGTTTTCCAAAGAGAAGGTTTGAGATTTTCAAAATCACACTCTTTCAAATGATAAAGCGAAAACCAAAGCATATAAAATCACACTTAGAATCGATAAAAACCACAAGCTCAAAACTTTTCACACAGATCACTCTAAAGCAAAATCACCATTCACTTGAAAAAAAAAAAAATCAAAGCATAAACGAAACAAAACAAACACAGCCTAAAGTGTAAAAAAAACCCACAATTACATTATGAGAATCTCAAATATACGAAAGAAAAGTGAAGTAGAGATCTCTTACAGTTGGTCTTCATCGATCTGAAGCGAAGAGATGAAACACGGAGAGAAAGAGAGAGAGATTGGGAGAGAGTCAGAGAGACTGAAGACTTTGAGTGAAGAAAGCTTGAGAAAACTTCTTCTTCCATTTTGCTGTGTGTGTGTGTGTGTGTGTGTGTGTGTGTGTGTCAACTGAAGCGAGAACGAGAAGGATAGATAGAGACAGAAAAAATTGAGAGAAAAATTTGAAGAGGGGGTGGCTGAAGAAAAGAAAAGGGAAGAATAGAGGTGGGGTATTTCCGTCTTTATATGCTCTAGGGTTTTAAAAACTTAAATAGCTAAAAAAAAACCACACCCGCGGCTTGACCTTAAGATCAGCTAAACAAACCACAAGAGGCATACCACTAAGCCACTGATCAGATATGTTTTAAAATTACATAAATATATATATATATATATATTTCAATATGGTTACCGAAATTGAATCGCACCGAAATCAAACCGAAATTTTGGCATTGGTTCGGTCAGTTTCGGCCGATTTCGGTTCGTCAATTTTTTGCACACCCCTACTGGAGACCTAGTACAACACAGAGCCGTGGGAAATGCCCAGGACAGCAATGCTGGGAAATTAGTACCAAATTGGGAAGGACCGTACAGAGTTACCACCATAGCCAGCGTAGGTGCGTACTACCCTGAAGACATGGAAGAGAGACCGCTTCCTCGGCCCTAGAATGTTCAGAATTTAAAGAAGTTTTATCATTAACATTATAAAGTTTATGTTATGAACAATGTAATAGAACTATCTATGAGATATTATAAACAATAAGGTATATGTACAGTGTGTAAAGAATTGTCACCCTCCCCTTTTTTTGACATAAATTTTTTAAGAACAGAAGCTTGGTTTAGTTCGATCTTGGTCACCAACTAAGTGGAAACCTTACATCTAAAATTTTCTAAGGACAGAAGCTTGGCTTGATTCGATCCCGGTCACTGACCAAGTGGAAACCTTACATCTAAAATCTTCTAAGGATAGAAGTTTGGTTTGGTTCGATCCCGATCACCGACCAAGTGGAAACTTTACATCTAAAATTTTCTAAGGACAAAAGCTTGGTTCTGTCTGATCCCTTTCACCGACCAAATGGAGGCCTTACATCTAAAATTTTCTAAAGGACAGAAGCTTGGTTCAGTTTGATCCCTGTCACCAACCAAGTGGAAACCTTACGTCTATAGTTTTCTATGGACAAAAGCTTGGTTTGGTTCAATCCCGGTCATCGACCAAGTGGAAATCTTATATCTAAAATTCTGTAGGGATAGAAGCTTAGTTCATTTCAATACTGGTCACCGACCAATTGGGGACCTTACGCCTAAAATTTTCTAATAGAAGCTTGGTTCGGTTTGATCCCGGTTACTAACCAAGTGAAAGCCTTAAAGTTTCGTTAAAGCCTGTAGCCTGGTTCGGTAGTATGACATTTACAAATGAACAAAACTAAACTATGACAAAAATAATTTAAATCCAACAAGAAATAATAGCAATAATTGCTAAAACTATAAAATTTTTACAAATTGCTAATGTGATGAGTGGTTATTGATATGTAAAACGTAATGCAAGTGTACAAACCAATAAAAATTTGTTACCTCAATAGTTTGTATAAATATTGTAAAAACGTTTTTGGCTATAAGATAACTCTCAAAATAATTGATGGCATTATTAAGGGGGGCAAAGTGTAATTTTATTGAACAAAATTGCTAAAATTAGTACTTATTTTGTATCCAATAGACAATGTCTATAGCTCTTTTGTCTCTAGATTTAGCATCTCTTTCTCATCTTATTCTTGTAGCATCTTAGCATTTTGGGATTATTCGTCAGCATTCTGATTTATATTTTTTTTTTTCTCAAGTTGCTGTAAATACTGTCCTTCAAGATGAGAAGGAATTTCTTGACCATATTATCAAGTCTACCAACATGAAGTGCCTCACACCACTGTAAGCTCTATAACTTTGCATTAACCTTTCTTTACCTTATGTGAATTGACCAAGGGTCTGTGTGTGTGTGTGTGTGAATCATTTGAATGTATTAGTAATCATATTTGTCTCTTCTTACTCTTGTTTGGAGTCTTGGATGTATGTCATGTTATACAGTGTTTGTTTCTCTTCTAGTTTGGGTAAGATCTGAGAGGGATATAGATTTCATTGTTAATATTGGTTTATGGCATGCACAAAGATGATATATAAATGCTGTAGCATAGTTTGGGAAAGATATCTATGATGATTCCTATAAAAATTGCCTCATTTTACCCATTTTTCATATAAAATGCTCATCACATGATTTTTCTTTCGTAATACCATGTTAGCCACCTGCTCCCATTCCTTTTTGGGTTCCTCTTTTTCTACTATGCCATAAATAATTGTAAATAAAAAGTAAATAATTGTCCAGTCAACATGATATAATTTTTAGGGTGTTGGAACTTAGTGTAGGCAACCTTGACACCTTATATTAAACAATGGGAAAAAAAAAATCAAATATAGTGGTTTTGACTTGATATATATTTTCAAATCTTAAACTAAATTAAATTTAGCTTGTCAGTCTTCATGTGTTAGAAATAATATGATGAAGTAATGATGAGAATTTTTTTGGGTTACTAATCCTTAAATAATTGTAGCATATATATGTATGACCTCTGATGAGGCCGAAAAATCACCAGTAAGCCGCACGGTCCCTGAAGATTGGAATAGCACCTGCACGACAAAAAGAAAGGACCTAACAGAGAGCATCGGTGTGGTGCTGGCCAAAAACCCTCCGAAGGTCAAGTTAAAAGCTTTTACAATCCTAGAGTGCTAGAGTTGAGTTAATTATGCGTACCTTGTATTCTGAAGGTTCACGAGTTTTTATAATAGAGTCGGCCTTCGTTTCTTGTGCACCAATGCGTATATTACGGAATCCTTCACTCATTAAAATTCTTCTCCTGTTGGGATTCTCCATGATTAATCATAAGACGCAAATTAATTCTATTTAAGGATTCTTGGAGCTCAATCAAAACAAATAACTGCCATGTGTCACTTTAAATCCGTATCCGTCCACTACGTGTCCAAGCACCTTTAATCCATCGACTCTTTCATGTCATCTCAACCAGCTTGATCTGTCACCTTCATTTTATCATCTTCAGTTGCCCCCTCATTACATGGATTCGTCATCTAACCATAAGGACCCATGGAATGACGGTTTGCTTTTATCCTTGGTAAACATGTTTTGATTGACAGGCTTCGCAGAATCATAAATGCATCAGGGACACGTGGTGATCTTTGATTGATTGTTCGTTTGAATCGAGGCGTCCCTTCGTCTTCTATGCTGTCCCCTTTATATATACTGCCCATACCTTTCATTCTTCACATTTGGAAACATTTTGGCTGACAAGAAAGCAACCGTCCACTTTGCTTGATCCGTCGCTAACGAAGTCACTGCTGCCGTCTATTTAGTTCATCTGTCGTTTTCATTGCACCGCCAAACTGTGAGTATTTACTTTACTGTCAATTTCTCTTCTTCATTTTGTATGTTGGTTCGTCGTCAGCGTAGATCTAGAGTCTTAGGCTTCCTTTACTAGTCATTTGTAGGTGTTAGATGTCTAGTGAAGCGTCAAGTGGTCAGTCTTTTGTCCACGAGGGAGCGGGTTACAAGGAGGTGTTTTCGCCAAGTCAAGCAGACCTGGGCACCTCCAGCGAGGCGAGGGAACCGTCCGCCAGCTCTCCTTCCAATGTGGAAGATGAGGTGCAGGATAAGGACGGGTCAGAGTATGACTTTAACGATGATTTAGACGGTATAGATCCTCCCATTCAATCCGTCGTAAGACTTGATGGGTTCAGGGAATTCATCATACTCCCGTTGTGGATGGTGAACGACTTTTTATCTTCCATCAAGCCACCACATTTCAATACACATAGACAGAAGTACCAAATACCAAACAACATACCCATCCGTCTACCCTTCAAGTACGAGAAATGCTACTATGAAGTTCTTGAAGACGTCAGTGTATATGAGCAGATGCTAAAAGCAGGCCTGTGCTTTCCCTTAAGTGCTTTACACCTCCGTCTTCTCTAGTACCTAGGTCTGGCCATCACCCAGATTTCGCCAAATGTCTGGAGGGTTTTCTTAAGCGTCGAGGTCTTGTATGGTGTGATGTCCAATGGGGCGAGTCTGTTAACATTGCAGAAGTTCTTTCATTGTTACCGTCCGTCTGAGATTACCAAATCAAAGGGTATGTATAGCTTCATGCCGAGGAGTCTGGTGCTTAGGCTAGTGTTCGAGACCCCAGACTCCAATCGCAACTGGAAGGGTCTATATTTTTTCCTTCAGGGGGACAAGTGGATGTGTCGTCCTAACGACCATGAATACATGCCCGTAGATAATACTTAGGGCATAATGCCACCGTCTGCTATGTGCCCGTCCTTCCTCACAGATTCTTGTTGAATGTTGAAACTGTTCTAATCGTTCACTTTTTGCAGCTCATAACCATCCACCTATTACAACCGAGCAGTTCGATTTTCTTGAAAGAATCTTCCAGACCACTAGCCTGCCGGAGAGGACTTGGATAAAACTTGTCACCCTAGATACCTTGCATTGGTATTGTGACGGTCTAGAACCCACAACTGCTACCCGTCAATATGACTCGGGAATACGAAAACGTAAGTCTCTTAATCCACAACGGCTGCTCTAATATGTATCAATGTTTTCACCCATCTACTTTTTGTAGAAATGGAGGATGCCAAGAGAATGGCCATTATCAAACAACAGGCTGCTAAGAGGAAGCAAGGAGGTGATCTTCCTCCTAAGATTGGTTTATCCCATCCGTCAACAAAAAGACCCTTATCTGAAAATGTTGACCGTCATAGTAAGAAACAAAGACTGGTGACGGGATTTCCTGCCCGCCAAGGGTCCGCCGTAGTGAAATTGCCCCCCAAATTGGGAATAGGTAAGGGCAAGGATCTGATGGTAAACCCAGACCTTGTCAAAGAGAAGCGTCCCATCTTGCTTAGAGAGGACTCACAGTACACCCTTAAGCAGGTGACTTCCATCATTAAAGAGGAGGATTACAAAGACCTGGGCAATCACGCGATGGAAGCAATGGGGGAGACGGTTCTGTTCAACCTTACCCAGGTCAGCATTTGTCGTTTATTTGTTACGCCATAATGTTAATACCTTACTTACACATTGTTGTTAGTGTAGACGGTCCTAATGGCTAAAGGATTAATGGACTGTTGCCTTGCTCAAGAAAAGACACTAGAGAGCGTCTGTGCAAAGTCTAATGCGACGGCGGAAGAACTGGACGAATTTAAGCTCTGGAAGCTTCATTACGAAGAGAAGCTGAAATTATTTGAGCAAGCTTGTGAAAACTTGGAAAAAGAGATGGAGATACTAAGGGAAAAAGTGAAGGATAACGAAGACAATCTCCGTCGGGCAAAGGTTGAGGTCGACCAGGAGTATCGGGATTTCGATGCCCTTTTGGGGGAATTGGGTACCTCTTTCGCTGACGGGTTTGATGATTATCTTCGTCAAGTAAAGGCCTCGTTCCCAGATTTAAATCTTGTGCACATATCAATTGATCCCAAAGGTTAGACTCCAGCTCATCCTGCTAACACTAAAGACATGAATGAGCTCTTTGGGGGAGAGCAGAGCAATGGCGAAAAACAAAAGACTGGTGAGAGGGGTCCCGTCGATGATGATGTCCATCAGCCTTCGCCAAAAGTTCCTGATGCCAATGAGGATACTGTTGTGGTCAAGGAGTAACAATTTTTTTTTTTTTTTTCGAATGTATAAGAGAACAATTTATTTAACTAATTTCAACTGTTGTATTTTGACTATATTTTTGAGGCACTTCTTGTATGCTTTTACTTAATGAATTCGTCTATATTATGTGACCTAGTAAGTTTTATTTTTCATGGGATGATCTGTCTAATATGCAATCCAACCATTCTAATGACTGCAAATTTCATCCTTCTTGGGATGGTTCGTCCATTGTATGGACTCAAGTAATTTCATACTTCTTAGGATGGTTCGTCCGTTATATGGACTTGATAATTTTCATCCTACTTGGAAAAATCTGTCCACTGTGTGGACTCGGTAGATTTTCATTTATCTTAGAATTATCCATCCACTTCGTGGACTTGATAGATTTTGCATCCTTCTTGGGATTGTCCGTCCATTATGTGGACTTGACAGGTTTCCATCCTTCTTGGGATGGTTCTTCCACTATGTGGACTTGACAGGTTTTCATCCTTTTTGGGATAATCTGTCCACTATATGGACTTGATGAATTTTCATCTTTCTTGGGATGATCCGTTCACTATGTGGACTTGATAGATGTTCATCCTTATTGGGATGATCCGTCCACTATTTGGACTTGATAGATGTTCTTCCTTCTTGGGATGACCCGTCCACTATGTGGACTTGATAGATTTTCATCCTTCTTAAGATGATTCGTCCACTATGTAGACTTGATAGATGCTCATCCTTCTTAGGATGATCTGTCCGCTATGTGGACTTAATAGATTTTCATCATTCTTGGGATGATCCGTCCATTATGTAGACTTGACAAAACCTGTGCAAAATACATTCCCTATGTTCTGAATAAACTCCTCTCATTATGATGGATAGGTAGAATATTGTTCATAGAAAATAAGGAAATTGCCCTTTAGGCTTTAAAAGTACTGTAGAAAATAAAAACTACAACTATCTGAAAAAGATAAACTCGAGATGAGGGTGATGTTATTGTTGTCTTTTATTGGTTGTACTTCTTCAGGTGCTCCGTGTTCCATGGGTGACTCAACCCTTTTTCTATCCAATGTCTTTAGGTAGTAGGTTCCCTTCCTATGCCATGAAGTGATCCTGTATGGTCCTTCCCAATTAGGTCATAACTTCCCCTGAGAGGCATCTTTTGTAGCGCCGAGTACTCTCCTCAAGACAAGGTCTCCAACCTGGAAGTCCATATGCCTGACCTTAGTGTTGTAATGCTTCACCATTAGGTCCTGGTATCGTGCTAGTCTTTGCTCGGCTGCCGCCCTAATTTCGTCCACAAGATCGAGTTGTAAGCACATGGCTTCATCATTCTTACTCTTGTCGTGGTTCCCAACCCAGTAGCTTGTAAGCCCTACTTCCACCGGTATAACAGCCTCGCTGCCATACGCTTACCGAAACAGTGTTTCTCCTATCGGTGTCCTTGCCGTTGTTCTGTACGGCCATAAAACACTTGGCAATTCATTCGACCATATACTCTTTGCCCCCTCGAGTCGAGTCTTGATAATTTTGAGCAAGGATCGATTCGTGACCTCAACCTGCCCGTTAGCCTGTAGGTGGGCTGGCGATGAATAGTGGTTCTTGAACCCTAACTGGGAAAAAAAATCTCTGAATGCGTCGTTGTCGAATTGCTTTCCGTTATCTGAAACTAGTACCCTTGGTATACCATACCTGTAAATAATGTTCCTCCACACAAAACTTCAAACATTCTTCTCCGTGATAGTGGCCAAAGCCTCTGCTTCTACCCACTTAGTGAAGTAGTCAATGCCAACAACTAAGAACTTCAACTGCCTTACTGTTGTTGGGAAAGGGCCCATGATGTCTAACCCTCATTGTGGGAACAGCCATGTGGCTATTATAGGGGTAAGCTCTTTCGTTGGTTGCCTTATGAAATTGCCAAAATGTTGGCACCTGTCGCAGGCTCTGACGTATGCGTCAGCATCTTTATGCATCATTGGCCAGTAGTATCCGGCCCTGAGAAGCTTATGCACTAAAGACCTTGATCCCAAGTGGTTCCCGCAGATGCCTTCATGAACTTCTCTCATAACGTAGTCTGACTCTTCTGAGGCGAGGCACCTTAGGTAGGGTCGAGAGAAGCCCCTTTTGTATAGAACGTCTTTAATCAGGACGAACCGGAAGGCTTTAAATTTTAACTTTCTTGTAGCCTCCTTATCATCTGGCAATTTACCGTCCTTCAGATATGTCACTATTAGAGTCATCCAACAATTTTCACTGCTTACCTCTTCCATGCCGGCACAATCTATCAGTGATGAGGTTTGAACGAAGGATAATATCTAGTCGTGGACTATCATAGGTTCTGCAGAAGCTGCTTTTGCAAGCCGGTCGGCGTCTTGGTTTTCTTCCCTTGGGATTTGAACCAACTCAACCTGGAGGTTACTTGTTCGCCCCTTCACTTCTTCGAGGTGTCTTTTCATTCTTTCATTCCTGCACTCGTATCTGCCATTAACTTGACTGGTCACGATTTGAGAATAGGAGTATACAACCATACCTTTAGCTCTTGCAGCTATTGCAAGGTCCAACCCTGCTATTAAGGCTTCGTATTCTACTTCGTTATTGGTTGTGGAAAAGTCCAGATGGATCATGCACTCAATCTTGTCTCCCTCTGGTGTGTGGAGTACTACGCCGGCTCCTCCGACATATTGGTTGGAAGATCCATTTGTGTGGATACTCCATTTGGGAGCTTCCCCTTCCTCCTGGTCTTCTATGAGGGTGAGCTCAACAATGAAGTCCGCTATCACCTGCCCCTTCACAACAGTTCGTGGTTGGTATTGAACGTCGAACTCACTCAACTCCACTGCCTATAGTGCCATTCGTCCTGCAGCTTCTAGGCTACTCATCGCTTTTCGTAAGGGCTTATTCGTCATGACATTTATGGTGTGTGTTTGAAAGCACGGTTTGAGTTTTCGTGCGGTGGTAACTAATGCGAAGGCTAACTTTTCCATCTAGAGGTACCTCTCTTCTGCACCCCTAAGCACTTGGCTTATAAAGTAGACGGGCCTTTGTACCTTATCTTCCTCTCTAATAAGAGCCGCACTGACGGCTACTAGGGAGACAGCTAAGTATAGAAACAGTTCTTACCCTAGCTTAGACGGGCTAAGTAATGGCAGAGAGGACAGATACGTTTTCAAATCTTCAAAGGCCCTATCACATTCGTCCGTCCACTCAAACGATTTCCTCAGCATGCGAAAGAAAGGGAGACATTTGTCTGTCGCTATTGACACGAACCTGTTGAGGGCTGTTATCTTGCCATTCAAACTTTGTACCTCCTTTATCGTCTTTGGAGGAGCTAACTCCATTATTGCCTTTACCTTCTCCGGGTTGACCTCAATGCCCCTTTGGGAAACCATAAACCCTAGGAACTTCCCTGTAGTTACTCTGAACGCACACTTGTTTGGATTCAACTTCATATTATAAGAGCGAAGGGTGTTAAAAGTCTCCTTGAGGTCGTTCAAGTGATCGCACTCTTGGACGTTCTTTACCAGCATGTCGTCCACATAAACTTGCACATTTCTTCCAATCTGGTGTGTGAACATCCTGTTTATCAGCCTCTGATACGTGGCTCATGCATTCTTGAGTCCGAAAGGCATTACTTTATAGCAAAAGAGCCCCTGGCTTGTAACAAACGAAGTCTTCTCTTGATCGACTTCATCCAATTTGATCTGGTTGTAGCCCGAGAATGCATCCATGAAGCTTAAAAGTCCGTGTCTTGCAATTGAGTCTACCAAAGCATCAATATGCGAGAGCAGATAACTATCTTTAGGGCAGGCCCTATTTAGATCCGTGAAGTCAACACACATTCTCCACTTCCCATTTGTTTTTCTGACCATCACCACATTTGCCAACCAATCTGGATAATATACCTTTTGTATGAAATCAGCTTCCTTTAACTTCTGGACTTCTTTGGATATGGCTCGGTCTCGCTCTAGGGCGAACATTCATTTTTTCTGTCGAACCGGAGGAAATGAAGGTGACACATTCAACCTGTGGACTATTATTGACGAGTCGATGCCCGACATGTCTTCATGACTCCATGCGAACACGTCCTGATTCTCTCTTAGGAACGTTTCGAGTGCCTGTCGGATTGATCTGCAGGCCAAAGTACCAATCCTCGTGGTCCGTTCGGGCCTAGAGTCGTCAAGGGGTACTTCTTCCACTGGTTCTGCTACCGTCCGTTGTTCCTCGATGTTCATCACTTGTAGGTGGCCGTCTATCTCCATCATTGCCACGTAGCATTCTCGCGCGACTACTTGATTCCCACGCAACTCTCCCACCCCATGTTCAGTAGGGAACTTAATCATCAAATAGTAGGTTGAGGTCACTGCCTTCCATGAGTTGATAGTCGGTAGTCCGAGGATAGTATTGTAGGCAGATGAGTAATCGACCACCAGAAAAACTACATCCTTCATGATTTGTTGGGGGTAATCTCCCACTATCACTAGCAGTGTAACAACACCACAGAGGTAGACTCTTGTCCCTCTGAAGCTGATGAGCGGTGTGTTGGTCGGAACCAAACGTTCTCTACTAATCCCCATCTACTGGAATACAGGGTAATAGAGGATATCCACCGAGTTTCCGTTGTCAACTAAAACTTGATGCATGTTGTAGTTACCTGCTAGTATGTTGACGACAAGTGCGTCGTCATGTGGATGGTGAAGGCGTCGTGCATCCTCTTTCGAGAACCCTATGATCGGGCTATCAATTCATGCCATCTTTGGTGCTGACCTCGTCAGCTAGACATTCTGAACCATCCGTAGGTAGGTTTTACAAGCTTTTTTGGACGATCCTGTATTAGCGGTACCCCCGACGATCATCCTTATGTCTACAATCGGTGGTCTGGGATGCTCGTTCTTTCGTCGGGGGTACTAGTCTTGTGGCGGATTCATCTTTTCTTTACTAACGAATCTTTGCAGCTTCCTTTGCCTGATAACTGCCTCGATTTGTTGCTTTTGGTTGTAGCAGTCAGCCGTATCGTGGTCATGGTCACGATGGAAACGGCAATACTTATCCCTTGACCTTTTATTAGGATCCCCTCTTAACTTTCCGGGGAATGTCAGGGCTTTTTCATTCTTTATTTCCATTAGTACTTGGTCGATTGGAGCAGTCAAGGGGGTAAAGCTTGTGAATTTCCCTGTAGGCAGTTTGGAACGTCTATCCTCCCATCGTTCTCTCGTTCTAGCCACCTTTTGTCCCCTTTCTGACCGCGTTTCCTCCTATCTCTCCCTTTTCCTAGGCTTTTCTTCCCTCGCCAGTAACGCATATTTATCGTTCATGTACTTTGTTGCCCTGTAAAGCACTTCGGATATAGTTTTTGGGTCATTCTTATATAGGGAGAAGAGGAACTTACCCTTCCGTAGCCCATTGGTGAATGCTGCTACTAGTATCTTGTTGTCCGCTTCATCTATAAAGAGAGCCTCTTTGTTGAAGTGAGCTATGTACGGCCTTAGTGTCTCATCTTCCCGTTGTCTAATACTTATCAGACATGCCATGGACTTCTTGTATCAGTGACCCCTGATAAAGTGTGACACGAAATGAGCGCCTAACTCCTTAAAGATGCTAATCGAATTAGGTGTCAGCCTGCTATACCAAATTCTTGCAGGTCCTTTCAACATAGTAGGGAAGACCTTGCACATGATCTCATCTGGAACTCCTTAAAGGTGCATTTAGTCTTGAACGATTCCAAGTGGTCCAAGGGGTCCTTGGACCATTCATAGTTCTCGACCTTAGGCATGCGAAATTTTAGGGAAGAGGGCATGAAGTGATGTGCTTTGAAATGCGAATCAGTTCACTGGACTAGGTCGTTGAGGTCACTGGATACACGTCCTTTGAGGGTGTTCATCATTACATCCATCTGTTCCCTCATCACTTGCATCTCCTCGGCAATGTGAGGTGGGAGAATGTCAAAGGTAGCCAACCGACTGGCGTCCTGCCGCTCCGATATGCTTGGAGCGTTGCTACCCTCTAGTCCTTGCTGGTTCCTCCTTTCAACACTTGTCCTTTCCTGGTCTTTCTTATCCATGCTAGGATGTGCATTCTTCTAATGCAACTGCTCCTCAAAATCATGATTCTGCTTGGTTAGGCGTTCAACTGCCACTGCTAGTGTTTGGAATTGTCTCTCCAATGTAGTAGTGTGCGGCTTGTCGCCCTAATTGTTGGTTGTTGCCATCGATCTAGTGAGTACCATGCAACTTTGTGTCTCAAGAATAAAGCAACAGCTGATTACTCGATTCCCACAGACGGCGCCAACTAATGAGGCCGAAAAATAACCAGTAAACCACACGGTCCCTCAAGATTGGAATAACACCTGCACAACAAAAAGAAATGACCTAACAGAGAGCATCGGTGTGGTGCCGGCCAAAAACCCTTCGAATGTCAAGTTAGAAGCTTTTACAACCCTAGAGTGTCAGAGTTGAGTTAATTATGCGTACCTTGTATTCTGAAGGTTCACGAGTTTTTATAGTAGAGTCGGCCTCCGTTTCTTGCGCACCAAGGCATATATTACGGAATCCTTCACTCATTAAAATTCTTCTCCTGTTGGGATTCTCTATGATTAATTGTAAGACGCAAGTTAATTCCGTTTAGGGATTCTTAGAGCTCAATCAAAACAAATGACTGCCACGTGTCACTTTAAATCTGTATCCGTCCATTGCTGGTCCAAGCACCTTTAATCCGTCGACTTTCTCATGTCGTCTCAATCAGCTTGATTCGTCACCTTCATTTTATCATCTTCAACCTCACTTTTCAACTTTTTGTTTTTTGTTGAACACAAACTCTGTTGGTCAATACATGTGACTTATCTTTTGTTGCCCATTCTGTATTTTTTATAAGTACATAAATTCTAAATATAACTAATAAAAGGCTAAAAGGGGTGCAACCTAATATAGAGGAAGAGTAAACAAAGGATGAGCCAACAAGAAAGGACAGAAATTAAAAGAAAAATGGTTTTTATGTTAGTGTTGATTGGGATTATGATGATTGGTTTTTTATATTAGTGATCATGCAATTGCATGTTGTTGCGCTCAAATGCTTGACGATTATGCTTGATTGTTGAGGTGATTAGCGGCAAAAGGTATGTGTATTTGAGTCCTTACATACTCATTTTTGTATGCTCACATACTTGTATGCACTCATGCTTACATGATGCTCATATATTCAATTAAGTGTCACTCCTTCATAAAACTTATTCATTAATTCTCATTAAACATCAACCCTTAGTTTGAATTCACATGTGCACACACTTTGATGAAAATATATCTATATGCTTGGAGGCTGTTGTACTCATGTAGTTGGATGCTCGTCCACTCACATGCTTTGATGATCGTGCATAAATGCTAAGGTAATTTGATGGTAAGATGTATGTGTACTTAGATGCTTAAATTCTTATGTGCTTGTATGCTTACCGATGTATTTGCTTTTATGATCACATGCTCATATGGCTACTTGCTTTAATAATAATACGATCATATGTTCACATGCTTCGATGATCGTATGCTCTTATGTTTACATGCCTTAATGAGCGTATGCTCCTATGTCTATATGCTTTGACGATCACATGCTCACATGCCTATATGCCCCATGCAAATATATTTGGATGCTTTGATGATCACATGCTAACATGCCCTTTTGCTCTTATGCTCACATATCCTTACATGCTTGTCTGCTCCCATGTCTACATGCTTTGACGATCACATGCTCACATGCCTGTATACCCCCATGCAAATATGTTTGGATGCTTTGATGATCACATGCTAACATGCCCTTTTGCTCTCATGCTCACATATTCTTACATGCTTGCCTGCTCACATGTCTACACATTTCAATGATCGTATGCTTCCATGTTCACACTGTTAATTTCTCATATGCTTGGATACTCACATATTTGAATGCTCACACACTCACATGCCTTAATGATCACATGTTCCTATGCTCACATGCCTTGATGATTACTTGCTCCCATGCTCATATGCTTTAGAATTACTTGCTCCCATGCTCACATGCTTTGACGATGCTCCCATGCTTATATGCATTGATGATTGCATACTCTCACGGTCACACGCATTGATATTCAAATGTTTGATATCTAGGCACATGTACACTTGATGAGGTCTATATACTTGTAGGCTTAAGTGATCATGCAGTTGAACGTTCGTATGCTCAAATGCTTTGAAGATTGTGCTTGAGTGCCGAGGTGATTGGGTGGTAAGAGGTATGTGTACTTGAGTGCTTAAATACTTATATGTGTGTCTAGTTTCATACTTACATGCTTGTATACCCTCATGTGTAATTGCTCTTGTACAATCAAATGTTACTCCCTCATAAGCCTTATTGATCAATTCTCATTAAGCATCAACTATTTGTTTATATCCACATTTGCACACAATTGGATGATGATATGCTTGTATGGTCACATGTTTGTATAACCTCATGCTTGAATGCTAACATGTTTGAATGCTTACTCGCTCGCATGCTTCCATGCTCATCCTTTGCTCATATGCCTTAATCATCACAAGCTCCCATGCTCTCATGCTCACATGCTTTGATGATCACATGCTCCTATGTTCATCTATTTGATAATGCCATGCTAATATGCTTTGATGATTGCATGCTCCCATGCTTATATGCTTTGATATTCACATGTTTGGTATCCATATATATGCGTACACACATTGATGATAATATGTCTATATGCTTAAAGGCTTAAGTGATCACGTTGTTTGGGTGTTCATGTGCTTAAATGCTTTGATGATTGTGCTTAAAAGTTGAGGTGATTGGGCGGTAAGAGGTATGTGTGCTTCGATGCTTAAATAGTCAAATGCTTTTATGCTCACATGTGTGTCTACTCTCATGCTTGTGTGCTTTCATTCTTAAATGCTTACATGCTCAATTAAGTGTCATTTCTTCATAAGACTTGTTCATTAATTCTCATTAAACATCAATTTTTTCTTTGTATCCACATGTGCTCACACTTGGATGACGATATATCTATATGCTTGGAGGTTGATGTGCTCATGCAGTTGAAAGCTCATGCACTCACATGCTTCTATGATTGTGCGGAAATTTTAAGTTGATTGGAGAGTACGATATATGTTTAATTGCATGCTTGATTGATAATATGTTTGATTGTTCACATGTTCACATGCTTTGACAATCACATGCTCTCACGTACATGTTTGGATGCTCACATGTTTGATTGTTCACATGCTTTGACAATCACATGCTCTTACATTCACATACCTTGATAATCACATCTCGCATGGTCAAATGCTCTGATGATCACATGCTCCCATACTCACATAGTTTTATGATCTCATACTCGTATGCTTTGATGATTTCAAGCTCCCATGCTCACTGGTTTAAATGCTCACTGGTTTTAATGTTCACTAGTTTGATATCCACATACATGAGCACACACTTGAATGATGATTTGTCCATATGCTTGAAGGCTTGAGTAAAAATGCAGTTGGACGTTCGAACACTTAAATGCTTTGACGATTGTGCTTTAATGCTAAGGCGATTAGGTGGTAAAAGGTATGTGTACTTAGGCATTTAAATGCTCATATGCTTGTATGGTCACATACGTGTATAATCTCACACTCGCATGTCCAATTAAGTGTCACTCCTTTAGAGGACTTATTCATTAATTGTCATTAAGCACCATACCTTTTTTTATGTTTACATGTGCACACACTTAGATGATAATATATCTATATGCTTGGAGGTTGATGTGCTCATGCTATTGGATGTTCGTGCACTCACATGCTTTGATGATCGTGCCTAAATACTAAGGTGATTGGACGGTAAGATGCATGTGTACTTGGATGTTTAAATACTCATGTGCTTGTATGTTCACAAACTTTGTTAATCACATACTCACATGTCTACATGATTTGATGATCACATGCTCTTATGTTCAAATGCTTTAATAAATACATGCTCCAATGTTCACATGCTTTAATGATCGTATGCTTCCATGTATACATGTTTTGACGATCAGATACACACTTGCCTGTATGCCCATATGCCTCATTAGTTTGGACAGTTTGATTATCATATGCTCACATGCCCATATGCTATCATTCTCACATGTATGTACATGTTTGGTTGCTCACATGTCTACTTGATTTGATTATCGTATGCTCCCTTACTCACATGCTTGATTGCTCACATGTTTGGATGCTCACATGTTTAAATGCTCACACGCTTACATACTCCATGATCACATTGGTGGCAGACGTT
The DNA here is from genome assembly GCA_032878915.1 of Castanopsis chinensis. Classification (NCBI taxonomy): domain Eukaryota; kingdom Viridiplantae; phylum Streptophyta; class Magnoliopsida; order Fagales; family Fagaceae; genus Castanopsis; species Castanopsis chinensis. The sequence goes on along the minus strand of JAVQMG010000108.1, from coordinate 5,199,990 downwards.
GGTTCCCAAAGGCAAAAGGAGTCACAGACTCACGGTGGCCCATGAAGGAGAGATTTCTCCTTTTATGGCTCTGTCTTAGTCTAGCAAGCAAGCAAAAGGTGAGAGAGAATGTTATGGGTTTGTGACAAATTTCAGTGTAGATCAATGGTAGGTCTTTGGTTTTGGTGGTGGTTGTTGACTGTGGTTTGTTGTTTTGGGTTTATGGCAGATTCTAGTGGGTCTATGGTTTTGGTGTTTTTTTTTTTTTTTTTTTTTTGGTTTGTGGTGGATCTGGTAGGTCTGTGGTGGTTTTTTGTTTTGGGTTTTTGGTGGTGATTTGTGGTTGTTATGGTTGGTGGTGTGGGTGATTGTAGTGGTTGTTTTAGTTGTTGGTGGTGGTTTCAGTTTTGAACAGTGGTGGTGGTGGTGGATGAGTTTCAGTGTTTGGCTTGATCTTGATCTGCGTTATTCTTTTCTAGGCTTGGGTTTGAGTTTGGGGATGATGAAAAACAGAGAGAGAGAGAGAGAGAGAGAGAGAGAGAGAGAGAGAGAGATGGTAGTTTTATATTTATTATATTTCAGGAAGTTTATCTCTATTTATTAAAAAGATTTAGAAAGTTAGTTATGTCTTTAAAAAATATCAAAAATACCCCTAATTTAATTAGATAATCTTTATTCTCAAAAAATAAAAAATAGGGTTAAAATTGTAATTTAACAAAATTAAAAAAAAAAAAACTACCGGATAAACTTTTTTCCTAAAAATTAACTCTCTATTTGAATATATCTCACGCACGATGATACATTTTTTTCCCGAAAAACTAGCACACATTAAACCCAACAATTTACTCATTTTCAAATCCTAAATTTTAATTTCTTAAAAACTCATTCATTTATAACCTCACTAATAATAGATAAATTCAAATTGAAAATGTATGTGTAAAATTAAATGGTAAAATAGATAAAGTGGTGTTTGAGGACCTAAAATAGGGTTTTTTTTTTTTTTTTTTAACATCCCGTTGCTAATGCTCAAGTTTTTGAACATCTCTCTCCAAAGTCCAAACTGATAAAGATCTACGTGTATATGGCAAAGAAGCAATTTACCACATTTTCCTTTGAAACTTATCACATCAACCCATGTGAACTACAATTTATTCATATAATTGAGTTTTGACTTTTTTCTTTTGTACCGTAATCTTTAATTCAACTCTAGTAAATACAAAAAGTTGCAGGCCGCACTTTGTTTTTATTTTACCAGTAGATTTGTCTTTAATTCATCCCAAGTGGGCTTGCAATTTTACTTTTCTACTATTTTTCCTTATTTTTAATTTTCCATTTAGCAAGTCTTTTAATTAGTACAAATATTATCATACTCTTGATAATGTTAATTTATTGAATTATGTGACAAATAAATTTCATTAACAATATCAGTAACAGGTGCATCTACAAAAAGAATTTTTTTCAAAATTAAAAAAATTGTTAAAATTCTATTTAAGATCTACTATATTAATGAAATTTGTATAAAAAATTCATTAAGTAATATTATATATCAAAAAGTAAGAAAAATAAATTTTAAATGAAAACTTAATATCAGAAATTAAATAAATATTATTTTAATTAATTTTTAAATATATGAAAATGCCTCATTTAAAGGTATAAATTATCGCACACAACCATGACCGGCTTATGTCTGAAACACATGAACTTAAAAGGTTCCATAGTTGCTGTGGACTTGGTGATTCCAAAGGTTTCCTATAATTTAGTCTGTTTCTTGGGTTGAAAATCGAATCAAGTTTCTGTTATGGGATGGTAGAGCTGCATATATATTTCACTTGCCATAATTTGGTTAAGCATGTATTGGCAGTAGCTGTGACAATTATATAGGAGTAATGCTTGGTTAGCATTTCAAAAACTGATTTCTTTCCGCCACTGAGAAGGCAAAACAAAGAGACAAAATTTTTCTACTGGTATCAGGAGAAGCAAAATGTAATTGCCTTTGGCAGCCAAACTTTTAACTTTTCTTATTTGATATAACAGAGTGGCAATGGGCTGCCACTGCTGTTGCTATGGCCATAGCCTTTGACTACAACAGAAGACACTGATTTTACTGAGAATACCGTTGACATCTGCTGCCAACCTATGTTGTCCTGTTCCTGTCATGGACGTTTGATTCCAATATTCTATTTGTAGCATCAGCAACAAGCCACAAGGCAAAAAAATAAATAACAGTGCTTCTGCTATATGTGGCCAAAGTTATAACTGCATCTACTCGATACTCAATTGCCATCACCAATTATGACTTTTCATTTTTCAATAGATACATTTTCGGCCAATAAGTACATTTTCGATCAATAGGTATCTTTTGACTTTTTGTTAATCGCTTCTTCTTGCACCACATGGCTACATAAATTATATATCTATATATAATTTAAAAATGAAATATTTGACTTTTTGTTGACCACTTTTCATTGCACCAGGTGGTTACATTTCATTGCACCAAGTGGTTACATAAATAAATGCCATACATTAAAAAAAAAAAAAAAAACCGAAAAGTTGTGTCTTTCATTTTTTAATAGTCATATTTTCAATAAATAGGCAATTTTACTCTCAATAGGCACCTTTTCGTAGTGACACAGCTAAAAATGGACTTTGGGACCAAAAATAGTAAAATGATTAAAATTTATATGTAATATATCTATACTATGTACCATAGTTAAATTAGTAACAGTACTATCTTTCTTTACTTTGAAGAATGAATCAATAATTTTTAACTCACTCATAAACCTAGATCTTAAAATTAAATTTTAACTCTTCTATATAATGAGTGAATGACTATGGTACAACTAAATTCCTAATAGACTAAAAAGTAGAGATTATATTAGTTTATTTGTATTGTACATTAAAAATAATATCAGTTTCAATAATCATAGTATTATATTATATACAGTAATAATATATTCATTAACTTATGACAAATAAGAAAAAACAAGTAAAGGATCAAACTTGAGAGTATTTGTGTTTTGCTTTTGAAGATAACTCGGAAGGGTAAACCATACATGTGTGGCACTTGAAGCAAATTGCAATGTCAAAACCGTAAAAAAAATCTTGTCTTGGGACTTGGATAGTGGACTTCAAATCTTGCATATTGGGACGTTGGGATGAAGAGTAAAGAAGGAAAAAAATAAGGGTTATGCTAATGAATGCCCTTAGGGTATTGGTTAACAATTCATTTTAAGAAAGTTTTAACATTACTTTTATGGGAAATGAAAAAAGCTGTCAAAACATTAATTGTTTTATTTCATTTTCCCATAAAAACTTTCTTTAAATAGATTGTTAACCAATGCTCTAAGGGCATTCATTAGCATTTCCCAAAAAATAAAATAGCAAACCAGACCAAAGAGAGACAAAAACCCAGCATGTTGCCTATTTGCCAAGATGCAAATCTGTTGGAGATTCATCTGCAAAGCGGTGGTGTAATTTATTGTGGATGAAGAAGACTTTCCCATCATAAACTCCAAAGTAAGTCAGAGAGGTTCTCCAACAATGATGGAGCAAAAATTAGAATTTTCTTCTTTTCTTTCACAGTTTTTTTTTTTTTTTTTTTTGATAGCCACTAATACGATTGTAATCCTATTTATGAATGTAAATACTTTCTTATACAATCAATTAATAATATTTATATATACTTATAAACACCGAACAGTTATGACTTTTCATTTTTTAATAGTCATATTTTAGGTCAATAGATACATTTTCATTAAAAAAACACATTTTCAATCAATAGACACATTTTCATTCAATAGACACCTTTTTATTTAACGAGCATATTTTCAATTAATAAACATATTTTCATTCAATAGGCACATTTTTAATTAATAGACACGTTTTCATTCAATATACACATTTTTATTTAATAGGCACATTTCAATTAAAAGCAACATTTTCATTCAATAGACACATTTTCATTCAATAGAAACTTTGTGTTATTTCTTTTAATATCATTTTTTTTTTTAATTTCATGCATTTTTACTTACTAATCCAATTTTTTTTTTCCTAAAATTTATTTAGTAGATATTTCCGTGCATCACAAAGTTTTGTTCAATAGAAACTCCGTGTTATTTCTTTTAATATCATTTTTTTTTTAATTTCATGCATTTTTCTTACTAATCCAATTTTTTTTTCCTAAAATTTATTTAGTGGATATTTCTGTGCATCGCATGGATTACCGGCAAATATACATACATATTATATATATATATATATATATATATATAAAAAAGCAGCCAGTGGGGTTAGGTTTGGTGCCACTTGCTCACCTAAAACTCTAAAACCTTTGCACGTGTGCAAACTTTTATATGCTTTCATCTTAAACAATTATGACGGTGGTTGGACCAGGAAGAGGAGGAGGTACCAGTCAAAATACAGAGAATTTCAATCCTAATTTGCAAATTCATCGATAGACACTAAAATTCTCTTATTTTTGTTCCTATATACTCCAACTCTGTAACATTCTCTGGTAAATTTCCAGTTGCTTCCATGGCCACTCAAACAGCTTCCTCTTCCTCTTCCTCTTCCTCTTCCTCTTCTTGGAAATATGATGTGTTCCTCAGTTTTTGTGGCGTTGACACCCGCAAAACTTTTACAGACCATCTCTATACTGCTTTGAAACAGAAAGGCATTATCACCTTCAGGGATGATGAGAAACTCGAGCGAGGAAAATATATTTCTGCAGAACTCTTGAAAGCAATAGAAGAGTCCAAGTATGCGATCGTTGTTCTCTCACCAAACTACGCTTCTTCGAGGTGGTGCTTGATTGAACTAGCAAAGATTGTTGGATGCATAAAGGAGATCGGGTTGACAGTTTTGCCAGTATTTTACCATTTGGATCCCTCTGATGTACGGAACCAGATGGGAACTCTCGTTGAAGCCTTTGCTAAACGTGAAAAAGATCCCAAGGTTAGCACAGAAGATGTACAAGCATGGAAAGTTGCTTTGAAAGAAGTGGGCAATATCTCTGGATGGCATTTACACGATAGGTAACATCTGTCTTTTGCAGACTAATTTTGTTCAAATTATTATCTATATCATAATTTTCAAAACTAAAACTCTATTGCTGACTTTCCTGTTCATTAACAAGACTAATCTTATTAAGTCCAATCCAACTAGAGAAAATTTCAGCTTGTCCCCTAAATGTATATTATGAACTTGGGAAATTATAAGATCAAGTTGGACTTTGGCTGAAGAACCTTTGAGGCATGCTAGTCTATTATTGAATTACTGAATATGGACAAACAAACACTAGAACTTGGTAAGACTCATACCAGGCCATGATTAGGACAATTGTGCTTAGACGTATATACTCAAGGCTAAAATTTAGGTACAATACCTTGAGCACTATATATTTGGTCCTCAAATTAAATTCAAACATAAAGTTGCATTAAGTTTAATTGTCCTTAGAAAAGATAACATTGTTTATGTTTTGTTGGTCAATGCAGTCATATTTTTTAATTTAATTAGAAAAATCTAATGTATTACACTTGAGAAACTATACTTAAGTTTTGCCGATTTGTCACATATATAATTAACAAGCTAATTGTATAGGCTAAAATCCGAAGACCCTAGTTGATGGGTTGGGCTTGTATCCAAGACAATTAATTTGTTAGAGATGGGATTTTAGGACCAACGGTTGAGTCTAAAACAGTATTTCCACAAAGAGAATTGAAAATATAGTGCCAGAATTCAAGTTTGTATTATATGTTAAGACTTGAATCTTATTTCTTCTTCCTTGGAATTTCCAAGGAATGTTTACACTTAGGTGAAAATACAGGTTTGGGTTGTTCTCAATATTACAAGTGTTCTCTCTTTTTATCTCTCTTTTTCAGGATCAGATCCCTGTACATGGGGGATCTCTTCCTATTTATAGTTCTAATGCTTCGATTCTGGCCGTCCACATAGGGGTAGATGATTCTTCATGCAAGATACTTGTCTCATCCTTCTCCTTCCCTTCTTTTGAGGCCGTGATGAGTAGGTAACAGGCTGTTATGCCACTATTTAGGTATTATTCAGTCATTAATGCAGGAATATTAGTTATTGCAGAGCATGTAATGTGGAGGGGACGGTGGCTTTGTCAGGAAGCTTCCTCCAATTCTTGTTGGGGCTAATTAATATTACCTTCCTCGGACCAACACAATTGACTTGGTACAACAACTCTTCAACCTCGTCAGTCTATTCTTCCCTCAGCCTTGAACCAATTGCTTCTTTGGACAATCTTTTTCCTGGGTCTATCCAAGCCCACATACCCATTTGAACATCCGGTTTGGCCCTTTCAGATTCCGGCCTAGGCCTAACTTGCTCTAAATCGCCTTGGCTCCCAAACTTATATATATGTGTGTGTGTTTTGTATCAAAAAAAAAAAAAAAATCCCATAAATAGTTCTTTTTGTAGTAGATTTCCCATTCCCATATAATTTTAGCAGGTGTTTGGAATTGTTATCAATAGATTATAGGTGATCTTATTAACAAAGTTAGGTGTCAATAAGGTAATGTTAAAATGGGGATAACTTTAACAAGTATCCTTATAACAAATAAAAAATCAAGTTAAAAATGATCATGGTCAAATTACATTTTGGAAATAAACAGATGGAAAGCATTTTGAAAGCTGTAAATTTAAGATTCAAAAGGTTATTGGTATGATTTGCAACAGTGCACGGCCATAACCATGACACTTATCACAACAACTGATGATGACTAATCTTTTTAGCCTCATTGTCTCACTAATTCACATTTCCTGCAGAATAGCTTTGATGAGCTGGTTTTAAAAAACGTCATGAACAAGTATATAGGCTGAAGCTTAAATAGTTCAGTGGTCTAATAGTTATCATTTTTTTCTTATTATGAAAAAAAAAAAAAAAAAGACAAAAGAAGTGTATGAAAATAGAAATCAAAGAAGCACAAGACAAAGGACTAATAAAATTAAGCTCGCTCTTATAACTCATTAAATAAGTAACCACATGGTTCTCTATTAGTCTGTACGATTTGCCAAACAAATCAAACCTCAAATAGTGCTATATTATACCCTTTTTGAATTCCATTTTTACTACTGAACAAAATAAGATTGTATTTATCTTAAATATTTTGTATTCATAATGTGGCTAACTTTGTCTCATTTTGCTAAGGTTATAGTTATGCTAACTGTTTTATGTTCATAATGTGACGAACTTTGTCTCATCAAAATGATTGTTTTGATATATTCTTTGTAGGCATGAATCAATAGTTATCCAAGAAATTCTTAAAAGCATATTTACTGAATTGAATTGCAAATTCTCAAGTACTGATTCTAAGGACCTTGTTGGAATAGACTCCCGTGTGAAGGAAATGTTGGATCTATATTTGAATGAAGGGTTGAGTAGTGTTCGCTTTGTAGGGATTTGCGGGATGGGAGGAATCGGTAAAACAACTCTCGCAGAAGAAATTTATAAAAAAATGTCTAGTAACTTTGAAACTAGCATCTTTATTGCTAATATTAGAGAAGAAACTAAAAACCAACATCTAGTTTTTTTACAGAAACAACTTCTTTCTAAAATCCTTATGGAAAGCAAGATAAACATATGGGATATTCGTGAGGGAGTCAATCTTTTAGGGAACAGATTACGTAATAAGAAGGTTCTTATTGTTCTTGATGACGTGGACAAAGAAGAACAACTAGAAGCATTAGCAGGGAAACATGATTGGTATGGTCCAGGGAGTAGAATTATTGTAACAAGTAGAGATAGCCATTTGTTGAGAAGACATGGAATGGATGATATATATACAGCTAAAGGGTTGAATGATGATGAAGCTTTGGAGCTTTTTAGTTGTAGAGCTTTCAAGAAACCCCATCCTGAGGAAAATTATGGGGATTTGTCTAAGGATTTTGTGAATTATGCTAATGGCCTTCCTTTGGCACTTAAAGTATTAGGTTCTGCATTATTTGGTAGAAGAATGGATGCATGGAAGAGTGCTCGAGATAAACTAAAAGCAGAACTTGATAGCAACATTATGGATATACTTCAAATAAATTTTGATGGGCTAATGGATACACAAAAGGAACTATTTTTAGATATTGCATGTTTCTTCAAAGGAAAGGATATATATTACATAAGAGATATACTAGAAAGTTTTGGTTACTATCCAGACTACAATATTGATGTTCTTATGGACAAATGTCTCATTACCATTAATGAAATGGGAACTTTGTGTATGCATGATTTGCTACAAGAAATGGGTCAAGAAATTGTTCATCGTGAATCTCCTAAAGAGCCAGGTGGACGTAGTAGGTTGTGGCTTTATGATGATATCCTTCATGTGTTGAAGAATAATACAGTAAGTTACTAATCAAAACATGAAAAAAACATACATATATATATATATATATATTCTTCTAAAATTTCCAATTTTTATAAACTCGTCATTCTTGGTCATTAGGGAACAGAGGTAATTGAAGGCATAGTTCTAAAAATACCTATTCATAAAGAGGAACAATTGAATGCTGAAGCCTTTTCAAAGATGAAAAAATTGAGATTGCTTAAAATTGGTAATATGAAAGCTTCACAAGGCCTCGTTAGAGGTAATGTGCAACTACTACAAGGCCAAATTAAAGGTAATGTGCAACTTCCACAAGGAATCAATTATCTCCCTAATGAGTTACGCATTATAGAATGGCATGGATATCCTTTAACATCTATGCCAACAAGTTTCAAACCAAACAAACTTGTTGAATTCATAATGCATTGCAGCAACATCAAACAATTGTGGAAAGGAACTATGGTAAGATTTTCATTTCTACAAATGTGTATTCTCTTCGTTTTCATTAAGGCTTGAGTTTATCTAATTAATTATTTGTTTATAGCAGAATTTAGATGGGTTAAAACTCATAGACTTGAGTGACTCTCAAAACTTGATTGAAATCCCGAACCTTAATGGAGTCCCAAATCTTAAGCAACTAATTCTTCGACATTGCACAAGATTGTATAAGATTCATGAATCTCTTGGAAATCTTAAATTGCTTATTCGATTGGATCTGAATGGTTGCGAACGCCTTGAAAGCTTTCCAAACAAGATCAACTTGGAATCTCTTGAAATTTTTGTTCTTTCTGGTTGTTCAAGATTGAAGAAGTTTCCTGAGATTGTGGGAAATATGTCACGCTTGTCAGAGCTTTATTTGAACAAGACTGCTATCAAAGAACTACCATTATTTGTGGAGCATTTAACTGGGCTTATTAAATTGGATTTAGGATACTGCAAAAATCTTTCAAGTCTTCCTAATGCCATTTGTAGTTTGACGTCTCTAAAAACTCTCAGTTTATCTGGTTGCTCAAAACTGTACAAATTACCAGAGAACTTGGGGAATCTTGAAGGTTTGGAGGAGCTTGATCTAAGTGAAACTGCTACAAGAGAGCTACCTTCCTTAAATTATCTAAAAGTACTATATCTCCATGGATGTAAAGAGTTATCACCTAAATCATCAAATAAGTTCCTCAGTTTTCCTTTAATGCATGGAAGAAGAAGTCCAAATCCCATGGCTATGTTAGAGCATTCTTTATCAGGCTTATGGTCTTTGACCAATCTAGATCTAAGTTATTGCAATCTTCAGGAAATTCCTTATATTCTTGGCTCCATGTCATGTTTAGAAAAATTAAATCTAAGAGGAAATAATTTTGTTTGCCTTCCTAAAAGCATCATTGAACTATCTAAACTGCAAAAACTTTATTTGAGTGGTTGCACAAGTCTTCAATCATTGCCCAAGCTTCCATTAAGTATTAAAGAAATTGATGCAACAGAGTGTACCTCATTGGAAACATTATCATTAAGACCAGAATATGATTTTCATCCATATTTTTGTCTTCTCAATTGTGTCAAATTGATTGAGAATCAAGGCTACAGTGACATGTTGTTAACAATGCCAAGACGTTATTTCATCAAGCTCTCTCTCTCTCTCTCTCTCTCTCTCTCTCTCTCTCTCTCTCTCATGTAAAGTTTTAAGTATCATGATTTGTTTGTTTCAGAAACACTGCAAGCTAGACGACGAGATATGTGGTCTCCAAATTCCTGGAAGTGAAATTCCAAAATGGTTTGGCCATCAAAGTGTGGGGGAATCAGTAAATGCACAAGTGCCATCAGATTTATGTAATAAATTGATGGGAATTGCTATATGTGCTGTTTTTATATTCCAAGAGCATCATCCAGTTAACCAACCTGATTGGAGATATTCCAAAATTACACATGAGCTTGTGTGTTCCATTAGAGCCAACGAATATGAATGTACCATATTGAACTTTCCTTTATCGGATGAATTTTGTAAGATTAAATTGCATCACCTTTGGTTGCAATATTTTCCCTCTCTATTTTTCAATATGGGCTGGAAACAAGCATTGAATCAAGTTGATGCTAATGGATTCAGTCAGATTGAGATCATATTTGAAACTGATGGCCTAGGCTTAGAGGTTACAAAATGCGGTGCCCATTTGGTATTTGAGCAGGATGTTGAAGATCTCAAACAAAATATGGTTAGGCCTAGCAGCTGCAGCATCACTCCTTATGAGGATGATTTAGAAGATTCAACAAAAAATACCAAAATTAAGCGAAGTCATGATGACTTTGGTGGGAATGAGGCTGGACCTAGTGGAGAAGGCACCTCTAACTCTAATGATGTAAACATACCACAACCAAAGAGGATTCGACTCTCTAATCTAATTGAGAGATTCATTCCAAGTGTGGGAAATTTGTTTGGAAATTTAAGCACATAATTACAAGAAAACTCTGATTGTGAGGAAGAGGAATCCCTGTGAAAGTGGCAGCTTTGATGAATTTGCAGGGTTCTTTATTCCTGATTTTTGGTATGAGTCACAATCTCTCTCTTTCTTTTTAATTCATTGGCAATTTGGCATATACTTTTTTTTTTTTTTAATTTGTGACATGGGCCATTCTAGTTCAGTAATTTGTGATTCTTATTTTTGCTACTTGCAGGTTTTGGATACGATGAAATTATTGGACTTTTTTTGGCAAGGAGATATTATCACATTGCTAGCAGGCGAGAAGATGTGTGCAATTTCCTTTGAAACCAAAGTGATAGAAGGTATGTGCAATTGATTGTGTGCTCATCATTTTTGTTCAATCTTGTTAGAGGGTCGGCACTTTTGTTGCTCTATTTATGGTATTTAATATTATTTTCCATAGGAGATTACAATAGATGCATGCCACTTCAATGTGTAATCAAATGGAAAGAAGAAAATTTGGGCCCTTTTTCCCAAAGTTGACCTTCTCTTTAGATTATTTTCAAAACAAGTTGGATAGTAATTTCGGAAAACATATTAGATCAATTTATTCTAACGTGTGATATAGTGCTAACTACAACATTAGCATATACATAAATACTCGCACCTTATTCTAATTCATGAGAAAAACTACAAGGAAAATAAATTCAACTCAATTATTCATGAAAATAAGATAGAATTTATCACATATATTATTCTCACTTGCAATTAATCTCATACCCGTTAATATCATACATTTCCAAGTATATTCATTAAATCTCAAATACACATGTTTATATTCACCATTTCATGGAATAAGGAGACTAACTACATGCTTAAATTACCATGGATTGAAGGTATTCAGGTGGAGGGCCTGCCATAATGCTTTGCCTACCGGTCAGAATTTGCTGAAGCGCAGAGTATTAGAGGTGGCTACTTGCGAGTTGTGTACTCTGATCTCTGAAGACTGTATCCACGCCCTTTGGGAGTGCGGTGTAGCTCAGGATATATGGGCTGGAAGTTTGGTGGGAGTGCAGAAAATAGTGTCGCAGCAGGCAATGCATCCTTTTTACATTTGGTAGAAAAATTGTTGGATGAGAAGCCCACGGAGGTCTGTGAATTGTTTTTGGTGCAGGCATGGTTTATCTGGCATCAGCAGAACTTAGTGGTGCATGGCGGACAAGTGCAGGACCCCTCTATCATTAACAAGCAAGCCAAAGATTTTTTGAAGGATTTTCGAAGCTCTCAAATTTGGCTCTCAGTGCAGCATCGCAATGCACACCCAAGTACGTGATTGCCTCCTGCTGGGCATTATAAACTTAATTTCGATGCTGCTTTGTTTTCAGACCCACCATTCACAGGTTATGGGGCTGTCATTCACAATGAGAATGCTGAAGTGATGGCCTCGTTCTCTGTCCATGGTCCAAAAGCAGTTGATAGCAGGGAAGCTGAGTTCCTCGCTTGTCAGAGGGCTATACAGTTTGCTACTGAGGTGGGCATTACTGTTGTAATACAAGGGGACAATGCTATGATCATGGGGTCCATTGCCAAGCGGGATCTCAGTGGGGCTCGGTTGGGGCATATTTTTATTGATATCCAAGCTTTGTTGGCGGGGTTAACATGGTTTTCTATTAGTAGTGTAAATCGAGAAACTAATTTTGTGGCTCATTCTTTAACTCGCAATGCGCGACGTACTTAAAGGGATGTTTTTTGGATTAAGGATTCTCCTCCCTGCTTTGGAAGCTTTGTATTTTGATTTTGCTCATATTCATTAATGAAATTCTGGTTTCCTTTTCAAAAAAAAAAAAAAATCATGTGAATCAAAGAAACATTGCAAGTTTTATTCAAGAGATGGAAAATGGGCAAATATGGGTTAGCATGAAATCTTACATGAAAACCATTATTTAACATGCGTCGATCTAATCATGTAAATCAAGTAATCAACATGTTGATTATAAATACTAGTCTCATCAGGAAAAATTAAAAGGTCCTCATAGTGGACAAATGACGTGGTCCACTATTCCACTAAAATACTCCCACTTGTTTAAAATTACTGAATTAAAAATTTTTTTAAAACAAAAACTAATTATTGACTTAGCAATTTTAAACAAGTGAGAGCTTTTTAGTGAAATGATGAACAAGTGACATAGTTCACTAGAGGATTGTATAAGTTCTCCCTCATGAGGCTTTTAATTTCTTATTTTATGAATTTATATATTTTATTCAAGGCAGTTTTATTTTATTTTTTATTTTAAGAAAAAGTTGTATTAGTACTTAACTACTAATGAGAGAGAGAGAAATGTGGAGGTTTGAAAAAAAAAAAAGTTTAGTGATAAAAAAAAATGAAATGTTTATGGGGGGAAAATAGCAGTTTTATTTTTTTTTATTGTTTTTTCAAAAAGAAGAAGTTGTAGTAGTATTTAACAACTAACATGAGAGAGAAATGTGGAGGTGGGAGAAAAAATTGTTTTTTTTTTTTTTAATTTAGCTAAAAATTCGGAGTTTTTAAATTACTAATTTTACATGTCTAATCCTATAATTTAAATCTTAAAAACTGATGAATTTGAGGGTATTTTAGGCATCTAAATTGGAGATTCTAAACAGGGGAAACCCCTTAAATAGTAGTATAGATAAATAAAGTCATAGATCTAATAAGAGAGATGCTAAGTCCACAACATTTTTACAACATTTTCACTACAAATCACAGGTGGTTAGTTGTTATTAGTTCAAATTTAAACCTAACACGAAGATTACTTTTTTTGCCCTAACAATAACAACCAGTAATAACCTGCCATTTAGGATTTGTTGTAAAAATATTGTGAAAATGTTGTGAACATATCATTTCTCATCTAATAAATATCAAAAAGAAAAAGAATTCAACATTTTCAATACAGTCAATTATGTTTTTTGAGATATGTCTTATCCTAAAGTTTAAAGTTTAAACAACAGATTGATAAATTTAAATAATTGAAATCATAAATGAAGAAATAACATTCATTCCCTTCGTCCAATCATGCATAGGCTCTCAATCTTTTTTTCTAAATTAACAACTTTCTGGTAAAGATTCAGACATCCGCCCTTAATAACTGTTTGAATATTGTATACAGACACTGATTTGAATAACAAGCAATGATATTGAATTAGGGTTTAGCTTACCTCCAGTACATTTTTAATTGGACATGTAATTTTATTTTAAATATACAATGACAAATAGTAGTGGAGTTTAATCCTCATTTTTTATTTAGATAGTGGGTAATGTGGCAATCTCTTATTAAAATAGAAGGAGATTCCATTTTAAAAAGTACTAGGCATTAGCTAAACTCTTGAATTAAAGAAATTAAAAATAAATAAAAAATCCCAACACAATGCATATGTGGATTTGGCTACAATAAGTCAATAACCACATGGCACATGTGAAATTTAGCTCTTAGACTTGGCTAGCCTTGTGCCATGTCACAATGCCATATTCTCATCATCCATATATTGCATTAAATTGCATTAGACTCTTCATCATCGAGGACTTATATGACCAAGAGCTTCACTTTTTGAAGCAACATGTGTTTTGGCTAAACTGATATATATTGTCCTAGTAGGATTATTATGAATCATGATTTTTTTTTCTTTTTTGATAATGGGATAGTTACTTCAACGAGGGAAGGGAGATTGAAACCCCAAAACTCCTCATAACAGAAAACAAATAATGTCACCAAGCTAAATGCTCTTGGCTATTAAAAGTCATACAGTCCTACATATATTTGGTAGACAAAAGATTGGAAAAATTGAAACTATATTTTTTTTATTAAATTTTCCAATATATAAGAGTCAATTCCAGATATGAAATCACAAGAGAGTTATAAGGAAAAAATTGATACCACAAGGATCAATTTGCAATGGACCTAAACCTCATGGGTGTATTTTGCATTTTGACCATAATTCTTTTCTTATTTATTTAATTACTCCTTGATTCTCGGAAATTCAACTGCCATGAATGTTAACGCCTTTAAACTACCTTAGCCAATGCTCCTTGTCTCTGCAGCCCAAATATTGACAGAAACTTTGGGAGCCTAAACCTAAATCTTCTAAATATTCTTTTAACGCACATTTTCTTCCAATCACTCATGCTTTATTATTTCATGTTATTTGATAATTCAAAAGTGAGGGGAGGTAGATTTTAAGCGAAGATGTCTCTGTTGTAAAAACTAAGTAACAATTGAGCTACAAGGATATGGACCACTCATGCACTATTAAATCAGATGATTTGTGAATACTGATCATGTTTAGTGAAAGCAGAGAGCCTTAACAGTATGGAAACAACAGGAATCTACAGACACAATGCTTACTTTTATTGGCAAGCTATACATTACTCAAGTAACCTGAAAACCACCAAATCCTTCCTATCAATGAATTTCTCAGAATTGGGGAAACATCAAAACTAACAGAATGGTAAGAGACCAAAATCAAGTAGTTGTGGAAGCCCAAAAAACATCATAATAAACAGAGCTTGATGAGAGACGAGCAGTTTCTGCTTAATTGTGCTCTCTTTTGGTCACCAATATTTTCAGCTTAATTTTGCACTCTTTAGTCACCAACTTGATATTATGAGCATCCAAGGTCATGTCTTGGGCAAAATACACAAAAACCAAGTCTTTTGACCTTTTGATAAAAACCACTAGTGAGGCCGCCTCCATAACTGCTCCTCATACTCAGAAGCTGCTGCAGCTTCCTTGGGGCGTTCGCAATTACACTTCAGGCATACCATGTTCTTTCTGTAATTCAAGAAATCACATCTACAGAAAGCAACCCATGTGTTAATAAATTCTTCAGTCAATATTGAAATTCGATATGAGCTGTGTGTGTGTGTGTGTGTGCATGTGTGAGTGTGCGTGTGTGTGTATGAGAGAGAGAGAGAGAGAGAGAGAGAGAGAAACTCACGAGGGGCATTCCCATTCTCCAGGGTTTAACTGTCTTTTAGGACGTGCCACACGGCAGCGTAAACAGTTCCTATTACTAGCAAAGTTCATAAAACCACACCTACAGAAAGAAGCTAATTCATGAGGATAGAACCAATTCACAAAGAAACAATATATTAGCCTAACAGAAACGGTGATGACCAAAAATGATAAATCCTATGACTGGATTATTCTCAGTCCTCCTCTTATCACTTCTTACAGTAACCAAGATAGAGACTGGCCTGATATTTTTTGTTATTATTATTTATCATTCATTGCACCCAAAAAAAAATGAAGTATAATATAATTACTTAAATAAATAAAAAAAGATGTGAAGCAGAATATGCTCAAAAGAGCAGAGTCTACAACAAATACTTATATAAATGATGAATTGAGGACATACTATAAGCAGGTTTGGTAAACTAGGACTTTTCTCAAGAGCGACTAAAGGTATCTCTCTAACATCTTGTAGCATCTATTATTCAAACTTGATGTTTCACATGCATGCACAAAGAAATGTGTTCGAGCAGGACCATCACATATACATGCATAACTCTTTTAATTTGGCTTGAAGCATATTTTGTTGGAACACTTTGCAGCAAAATAAATTTGATCAGATCAAAATAAATCCAAATCCCCAGGTCCGGACCCACAAAAAAAAAAAAAGGAAGAAAAGCACCCATATAAGGAAAATACAAAACTGTAAACACCAAATATGACACAAAAAGCTATTAATAGCCTTTAAGAGAGTAGAGCTACACTAAGTAGCGATAGAGGTTTATATCATTTTTTTATTGATAAGTTACATGCATCCGGTGGGTCTTGCACCCACAACCTCACCCTCCACCTAACACTTGAAGGGGAGGAGGTGCTAGGTTAGCTGGAGCTCATTCTCCCGAAAAGTAAAAGTTTATTTTGATTGGCCAGAAAAGAAATATAGGAAACATACTGCTCGCAGTTCCAATCTCCTTTTTTCATTTCAACCTCGTCTGCACTAACCCTCTTTGGCCCCTCTGCTTTGCACTTTAGGCAACGTATGTTCCTAGAAAAATTCATGAAGTTGCATCTGTAACAAATCCCAATGGCATCAGTCAGCTTACCAAGAAAAGTATGTGATGCGTTAAAGTCAAGCAACTGATGACAGCATAGATTAGAGAAAGATAACCAGGGGACGGAACAGGAGAGAAGTTATCATCAGCATGACTGGTAGTAGTATATCAAACATGAAAAATAAAGTTTCACTAATTGCCAAACCATATTAGATAACTATCTTGTCAAAAAAAAAAAAAAATTAGATAACTAAACATTATATGTTATACCATGTATTTATAGGTAAAACCGTAAAAGCAATAATTTATGAGGTGATATATTATACTGCATCTGCTAACATCCATTGGCATATGATAGAGTGAGAAAATCATTGACTGAAAAGTAAAAGTGGAAGCATTAAAGCATGGTGCTAAGCCTGAATGAAACTATTGTCAAACCAATAATTTATGAAAAGTTATCAACAAGAAATTATATAATGAAGTACAAGAATTCATAATTGCTTTAACGAATGAGAAGAGAAGACCAAAAACCAGTCGAAAACTACAAATTACAACAAAACTAAAGTCTTATAAAACCATCCGATCAACAGTTAGTACCTGATAGTCAACAGACTACCTTTGCCTGACATACATACATTTATATGTAGGAAAATTTTATTTGTAAAAGGGTGAATCCTAAGATACAATGGCCGTATGCAAAAGTTTATTAATCAAATCTACAAATGATAGAATAGGAATACCTTCAAAAGCAAGTATCCACTCACACAAATATTTTTAAAAGAAAGATTTAAATTCCATTATCATCATCTCAATCTCATTGAATGTGTGATAGTTCCTCTCTCTCCAAATAGTTAAAATAGGGCAAACAGGAGCTGCATTCCAAATGAAACTATCACGATCTCAACCAAACATTCCACTCCACAAAGGCAGAACTCAAGAATCCTTTTGGCATTACCTATCATATCCCAAATGTGGGAAGATAAAAGACCATAGCTCTCTAGCAATGGTGCAATGAATCAATAGATGATCAATTGTATTATTGGCTATTATATATGAAACACCAATCCACCAAAATGATACTTCTCGTGATTATCAACTGTTTAGATTTTTCCCAAAGCAGCCCTAAACAAAAACTGCAACTCCTATCAGAATTTGCAATGCCGTCTATCTTCCATGGAAACAATTATTGCTGGATACTCTCAACGTGTCATAGTAGAATTGGACAATGAATTTTACCATTCTAACCACCAAAACATTTCTCTTATTGATAAGATTTTCCCAAAGCAGCTGTCAAAACAAAAAAAAAAAATGTAACTCTTCTCAAAAATTCACTACACCATTTACTCTTGCATTGATACTGTTCACCATTGGATCCTCTCAACATAGTAGAATTACACATCAAACTTACCATCCTAAAATAGTATAGGCCTATGTAAGAGAAATAAGTCCAAAGAAAGTCCCACAACATCATGAAATCAATATAATAACATCTCCCAACCAACAATTGGATACCATACTCCTGTTGAAATGACTTCAAATTTCTACTTTTTTAAGCACAATATACCCGACTCTTATTTATTTCAATGGTGCAGAAGGCAAGTCATAATTTTGGTAATAACAACCTGGTTCCAAATATCACTTTCTGCATGAATCTTTCTTCAAGCTGCATCTACATTCACCCAAATGCCAGAAGGCAAATGAAACATTGAATATAGAACATTCACAAAGGTACAAAAGAAAAGCCTGGCTTCTATGATAGTATTTATGAAAGACGTCATGTGATACCTCACATCCCCATTGAAATATGAACATTGAATCCACGCCACTAAATCTTTTTTTGCATAGGTAAAATAATGAAATCATAATAAGACAATGACAATAACAACCTGCTTGAGAATGATCTCAGGCAAATCTTTCACACAGTTCAAGGCATTTTCAGCAGCATCAACTAAACAATACCAAAAATTAGAAAATCATGACATTAAAGTTAGTCCTACATATAGAACAGCATTTAGCATCATTAGGCGATTGTCAACAAACATTAGTTGGAAAAGTGAGCTCAACAACTGCCAAGAGCTTTGCGCCTCAGTGGCATTGCCAAATTCTTCACATGAGAACTTGGGTTCAAATCCTCCCACCCCCACTTGTTGTAAGGAAAATAAGAAGTAAATTCAACTCCTTGTTAAGGATTTATCAGTAATTATGATACACTGCTGATAACACAGAAGGGGACTTACTGAGAACAGGTCCAATCTCCTTTTTTCATTTCAACATCACCCATACCAACTTTTTTAGGGCCATCTTCATTGCATTCTCGGCACTGTTTATTCCTGGAGAAGTTCATAAAATTGCATCTGCAACAAGATAGCAAGGGAATCAGTTGATGGACAAGTAAAATCATATAAGAAAATTTTGGAAAGCAAGGAATGAGTTATTACAAGCACAGTGGGAAGGAAGGAAATGCAATGTAAAAAATTTTGACATCATAGCAAAGCAAATTTCCAATAAACAGGCCCAATTCTCAAAGGCATTAAATTTTCCCATCATTTTAAAGCTCATTCTATAGTGATCTCATCACACAGACAAATTACAAAGTTAAAAAATAAAAATGTCGTATCTATGGGAGAGTCATGGAAGGCAACCTTATCCCCAACATTTTTTTGGAGAGGCTAATTCATGGACTCAAACATGCGACCTATCGCTTTTTATGGAAGGCACTTGTCATACGAATAACAAAGTAAATTAACCAATAAAAAAACCAACTATCTTGCATGTTGTCTATGCTCTACTTACATCCATTATATATTAAGTAGACAAAATTACTAATGATCTCAACCAACTTCAGTTTACCAATCCAACTAGACTAATATCTACTCTCTTTTTTAAAGTAAATAAACTGATATCTAGCAACAGAAGTAATAACACATACTGAAATATCATCAAAATAATGTCCATGTGACCCATCAAAAATCAGATTTTGCGATAAAAGGAATGGGTTGAAGAGATTTTTTTTTTTTTAATAAATGGAGGAATGGGGGATTAAAAAAGGCTTAGTGCTGTTAACGGTCTTTGAACAAGACCAATCCAAAACCCAGCCAAGGGAGAGATTAGGACCCTCCAGGTATTTCTATTTTCATCAATAAAAGTCATATTTACAAATGAAATGGTAGGAAATGCAGTGTGTGTCTAATAATATCAGTCAGCTGCCTTCATGATGTTGGACAGATTTAGAGAATCTTTGTGCTTTAGTGGGCTTAGAGTTTGGTAGATTAGTGGGCTAATGGCTCAGAATTGTATAAGGATGTGCTAGATTTAATGAATTGAATACGACATGGAAAATGTTGGATTCGACAGGTGAAAGGTGCTGAAACAAAGAATAAAGACTGAAAAAATGTTGGGTTTGCTTCTTCAGTTAGCTGATTGTTATGATAATCTTTTATTTCTCTATGTCATGCTTATTATAGTATTCAGTCTTTCGAATTTTAAAAATAAAAGGTCATGCAACTAGCATCTGATTTTTAATGAAATTAGCATTTGACTTTTATTTTGTATTTATTTGACTTTTCTTATCTACCTCATGAGCTTTCATATACAAATAAGTCTTGAGCTCTTTGAGCCTAGATATTGATATTTAATTGTTCCATCTTCAATCCAATTATCTTTTCTTTGCTTTAATCTTATTTGTTTTTGGAGTTTTTTCTTAAACTCAACTTCACTAGACCTAAGTTCTCCCCACCACATCAAGTAGTATCAAAGAAAAAGATGCTAGATCTACAAAATTTAGATTTGTGTCAAAAATTGCAACTTTAAGGGTCACCACAGAGGTCATGGGGTAGAGGAAATCAAGACCAAGAAACAGAGATGGCTGAGATGAGGCATATGATTGAAGATTCATTTGCAATATGTACAAGTTCTTTAGCAACACAAACCAGCTAAAGCCCGTATGGAGATTTTGATAGGCAAAGGAGAATGACAATATAGAAGAAGAAAACTGTTAGCAATTTAGCCTAATTTTAAACCTGTGAGAGACCAAAAAATAGAGAAAAATTGCACAAAGAGAAAACAATCACACGACACAATATTTACATGGCTCGGCAATTTGCCTACATCCACAAAGTTGCTGCATTTTTACCATGCCAGGGAGAAACATACAAGGGCAGCCATACAATACAGTTTTTCAATACAACAGTAAAGTCTAATTTGAAACAACAGTAAAGTCTAATTTGAAGCAACAGATATATATCCTAAAAGAATGGGGTCAAAAAAGGGGCCTTGGGCCTATTGGCCCAAATTTCTACTTCATGGACTAAGCCTCTAAAAATCACCCATTTAAAATCGTCGTGAGTCCAAGTAGAATTGGGTCACAAACCGATTCAAACACAAACCAGGCTCCACATAGCCCAACAAAATCCTCTTCCATGATGTTATACCTGTAAAACATGTGGCACAAGGCGGATAGGAGGATTAGTTGGTACATCTGCTTCAATGAATGATGGGGGAATCAAAATAGAAGTTGCCGATGTTTTTTTTGGAAAGATGCATGTAGAGGATCAAGTAGACTAAAAAGCTAGCTGAAAGACGTATTTTGACTGGAAGCCCGTGAGTAAAGATAGAAAGGTGTTGTTTGTGATGCTTCAATTGAAGGGTAGTAGGGTACTGTGCTTCAATGGTGGAAAAAAATTGAAGAGCAACGTGCTCGACAAGGCAAGCCAAAAATTAGCACATAGGAGCACATGAAGAGAAGCTACAAAACCATTTTCTGTAATGGATTATGCAATAAAATCGTACGAAAGATTCCATTCATTGACAGTGTCATGATCCATCACATTAGAGACAATACTTACTCAATCTGAAGGGTAATAAAAACTATACTTTGCATCCTTTCATGGAATAAGTCACTATATTCACTTAGGCTTCATTTGGTTGGGCGATGGAAAAGCAGGGGAATAGAAAATGGTGGAGAATGGAAAAGTGAGAGGATAGAAAAGAATTAGTTTTCTCTCATTTGTGTTTGGCTATGGGGTGGTCCGGGTGGAAAAGTGTAAGGATGAAAAACTCTTTTGTTTGGTTGAAAAGAAAAATGAGAGAATAGAAAATTAAGTTTGTATAAACTACGAAGCACAGATGCGTTTCTGGATTCGGGTGCAGGTGCAGGACTTGGCAATTTTTAAAAAAGTAGGATGCGGGTGCGGCGATTAAAAAATTATTAAAAATGTTTTTATTTATATTTTTAATATATTGCTAGGCATAATTTTTCACATTATATAAACATATACCAAATAAAAAATCAATATTACCGGTTTTTTATTTTATTTTATTTATATACATATATTTCTTATATAATTTATAGAAAATATTAAAATTATAAGTCTATGTTTCAACTAGTATATCAATATTATGCCTAAATATCTACCTAAATTATAATTATAATAATAAGTTAATGACAACTATCACTTTTTAGAATATTAAAAGTTTAAAACAGTAATATAGTATGTACGGAGATAATAAAAAATAAAAATAAACAAAGCCACAAGTTAAAAAAAAATGTTAAAAAGAAAAAAGAAAAAAAAGAAAGACAGTACATTTACATTTGGGGGAAGGGTCAGGCTTAATAAAAAAGTTGGAGAGTTTCAAAGTTCAAACTCTCTTTGCTACTTTCCAATGCTTTGTCACGTGACTACTGACTAAGCTCACAAAACTAAAAAGAAAGATAAAAGAGAAACAAAGCAGAGAAACTAAGAGCAGGAGATGAAAGTCAGAAGACTCAAAAACGAAGAACAAAAGAGTAAAGAGAAAACAGAGAAGAAGCCTGATCTACGATTCTGCGTTGTCTGCAATGAGCTGAGATTGTTCTTCAGGAAACCAGAACGAGGTGAGCTTGAGTGCGTCTATGAGAGAGGGGAGACGGAGAGCAGAGAGCCGAGGGGGGAGACGGAGCACAGAGAGTGAGGGAGAGCTGAAGATTGAAGTGAAGAGTGGTGCATAAGTGCGTTTTGCACCGAGTCGGCGCGAATCAGCCCGAGTTGGCGAGAGAAAAAAAAAAAACAAAAACAAAAACAAACAAAAAAAACTTGGACGCGGCACCGACGAGCAAGTAGTGGCATCACTCACGCATCGCTATGTCAGGCCGCTTCGGATGCGGGTGCGGCGGCCATTTTGCCGCGTACATGCATCCCAGTGTATAAATTTACGCTCATACCCTATTACATTTAAATATATAATAATAATAATAATAATAATAATAATATTATTATTATTATTATTATTATTATTATTATAAAAAGAAAAAAAGGGAAACTAATGTGGAGGGAGAGGCAGATGTGTAAATTCCCAATAATAATAATAATAATAATATTATTATTATTATTATTATTATTATTATTATAAAAAGAAAAAAAGGGAAACTAATGCGGAGGGAGAGGCAGATGTGTAAATTCCCATCTAAGCCCCTCTTTCTCCCCCATTTTCTCCCCAATTTGGGAAGAAAACAAAATCAGACCCCCAACCAAACAACGGCACTATTTTCCCCTTTTGCATCCCCCCCATAATCACCCCACCCAAACGGGACCTCAATACAACAAGGCTAATGGCATCTTGACTGCTACAAAGTTTGAAGCTGTGTTAAGATATGGGAGTAAATGAGTAATGTCTGCCTTGATTTGCAAAGTTGGGAAGGAAGTACAACTTTTGGAGTTTGATGATTGTGCCCTTAAGGTTCAACAGCTCTTAGCGGACTTTAAGGAGCTAGTTAGTGATGAATTACCACAAGGTTTGCCACCAATGAGAAGCATTCAACATGCTATTGATTAGTACCAAGGGAAGATCTGCTAAATCTACCTGCTTATAGAATGCCATATCTACAACAAGAAGACAAATACATAAATAGATCAAGGAGCTGATTGCCAAAGGTTTAGTGCGTGAAAGCAAAAGCCCTTGTACTATCCCCGCCTTGCATACATTTAAGAGGGATGACTATGGAGGATGTATAAATAATAGGGTCATTAGAAGAACACAATCAAGTATTGATTTCCAATTCCTCAATTGGAAAATAATCTCAATAAGTTAATTGGATCCTAGGTGCTCTCGAAAATAGATTTGGGGGTTACCATCAAATTAGAATGAGTGGTGATAAATGGAAAGCTGCATTCAAGACACTGGGTGGACTTTACAATTGGCTAGTAATGCCATTTGGACTCTTTAATGCACCAAGCACTTTCATGCACAGGTTATGACAAAGGTACTGTACTTAAAACTTTCTTGAGTTTGTTCGTAGTTGTTTATGTTGATGATTAATTGATATGCGGTCAAACTAAAGAAAAGCATTTAAATATATCAAAACAGTGATGGCAAAAGCTCCAATTCTTGTGCAACTTAGATTTTGGGAAGCAATTGTCACATAACATTGTTGAGGAACTTTAATAATATCCAAGGCTACTATTAGTTTTTTTTCTCCAAACCTCCTTATGCCAGTTCAATTGAGCCAATAATAGAGGAATGGCAATATCATAGTTGGCACAGCGCCAACAAGCAATCTCATGATCTCCTCGTATTAAGGAACCAAGTCAGTCATATGTCAATTTGTTGACACAAAAAGAAATCCTCCTTTGACATTTTCTTGCACACAGAACAGACCCCTGAGTTTTCAGTTGGTAATACCATACATTGAGCACTGATTATATAGGTACAAAATTATTGGGCTTCTAAATTAAACCCAACATGTTACAATACGGACAAATAGAAGCACCAAATATGATTAAAAGAAATAAAAGGGATCTACTATTTGTGATGCAGATAAGAAAAATAAATAAAAAACAAAAAACCCTGATCACATGATGCCCTACATATCTAGTTGGGTGGAGGTATAGACAAGGCCTCTCCTAGTTTATTGCAACATAGAATGTAAAGTTTAAGGTGACCATGAGTAATTAAAGGCAGAGTAATTAGTTTTCTCCCTTTTATTTGTTCTTTTTGGAAATAGACAAATGTGATAGTTGTTCCTATCCTTCAATCCATTCAATTCCTTTTA
This sequence comes from Castanopsis chinensis, assembly GCA_032878915.1. Taxonomy (NCBI): domain Eukaryota; kingdom Viridiplantae; phylum Streptophyta; class Magnoliopsida; order Fagales; family Fagaceae; genus Castanopsis; species Castanopsis chinensis. Next base: position 5,175,201 of record JAVQMG010000108.1, on the reverse strand, counting down.
AGGTGGAGTTCATCCTAGATCTCTAGGAAATATTTGATATATGCAAGTAGTTCTACCCGTGCATATTGTCTCCGGGTCTCCGCTTTTTGCAATCTCTTAAAGTGGCTCCTAAGCTAAGATGGGGGGCAGCACTTAAAATGTCTTTGAGAGAGACCGATCAGAAAAGTCTTTGAGAGAGAGAGCATCATTTGATATCAATATCTTTTCTTCATTTTAACTGTCACAGGCTGTTAAGATTCCTAGTTTCTCGTTAAGACTCATTTACTTCAACTCCCTAACATGCAGAGGAGATATCCTCCTCCTCTCAAACAAATAAGCAAAACGCAGAGAATCAAGTTAACTGGTCACACACAAGCATAATTAAGAAACTTTATGTAACTTACTTAGGACACATCCAATCCCCTCTCTTCATTTCAACATCTTGTGACGGTACATCATCCATGAAATCCAAAGAATCATCCTTTCGTTTCAAAGCTTTAACAGCAGGCTTTGGAAGTGCAGGATCAGGGGATGTTTCACTCAGTTCAATCAACTCAGAAAGCAACTTCCTTGCAGAAGATTCAACTGTCTCTCGACCAGGAGGTTTCTCTCCTCCTGAAAGAACAAGTGAATCAAGGGCATAGAACAACAATATACGCACTATATCCACAGTTCGGGCGTCTGCTTCAGTTTCCTTCAAAATCACATAAGCTCTATCACAAGATCCCCGCAGACTGCAAGTACTACAGACCTGAACATATGTAAACACGTCAGATACATAGGCAATGAAATGTCTTCTAAAATATAGCCAAAGAAAAAAAAAAAATCAAACTTTTCAATGCAGTAGAACCACTTCTGTTTTCTGAGATATGTCTTAAAAGTTTAAACAATAGAATTGAAATCATATATAAATAAATAACATACATCCCCTTCATCCAACCGCACGTATGCTCTCAATCTTTTTCCTGAATTAACAGCTTTCCGGTAAAGATTAGGACATCCGCACTCAACAACTTTTTGAATATCGTCTATAGACAATGATCTGCATAACAAGAAGGGATGGTCAAATTAAAGATTTATTTAAAATAATGAAACCTAGCTCAATGCTTATGTGGATTTAGCTTCAATAACCACATGGCACATGAAAAATTTAGCCCTTGGACTTGGCTGGCCTTTAGCAATGTCACCACGCCACATTATCAAAATCAATATATTGCATTAGACTCCTGCATCATTGAAGACTTATATGACCAACAGCTTCACTTTCAAAGCAACATATTTTTTGCCTAACCTGCGTTAATATTGTCCTACTAGATTTTCCCAATAGTAGTATTATTACAAGTCATGAAATATTTTGATAATTTGATAGTTACAACAATGGGGGAGCAGAAATTCGAACCCTAGTTTTCCTCATAACAAAGAACAGGTAATGTCACTAAGCTATAATGTTCTTTGCTATTAAAAGTCACAAAATCCTTCAACATATATATATATATATATATATATATATTCAGTAGAAAAACTTTACTTCGTTTCCTTTATTTTAAATAAAGTGCTTACAAAAAAAGCAAGTATACACGAGCTAAAATGTCCCAATGCGCGAAACAAATATCAACCAACACTCCATTTCTTTCGAGAATTTAGCATAATTGCCTACTTTCTCCTGCTCTAGCCCAATTCCTTTTTCTCTCTTACTAGTTACTACTACAAACTACCAAAAAAGTCGTATCTTGGTTCACAAAGCTCCCTCTTTTACAGGGTTTCGTCATCGCACCAAGCCCGACCTCTTACTAATAGAACAACCACCAATTGCTAATTGTTTTGCTCTATTCATATAATTAGTCGTTGTTTTGGGAATGAAAAATAATGGAATGAGAAGAGAAAAATGAAGAGTAAAGTTTTACTTAAAGACATCGTATCGGTCACGAGCGAAGCTAAGGCAAGCGTCTCTCACGACTCCCATGTCCCTGTAAACGCTATCGGTTGGAGAGGATTCGGTGAAGTAACCCTTGGACTTCAAGCGGTCCACGAAGGTCACCCATTCGGGCCACGGGTGGGGGTGGGGGTCGGGGGAGCATAGAGATTCTGTGCTGTCGGCGGCGACGGCAGCGGAGGAGGCGGTGGAACAGTAGCGGTGGTGGAACTGTTGGGCTTTTAGGAAGAGGAGTGGGAGTGGGAGTGGGGAGAGAGGTAAGCGGGTATGGAGGGAGAGAGCGGTTCCAAAGTGTAAGAATTTTGAGACTGACATTTTTCTTTCTTCTCAGCGGCGGGGGTTTTGTGAGAGTGAGTGAGGGTTTTACTGATGAGAATGGATACGCAGGCGGGGCTTTACAAAATATATTAATATCCTCCTTCCTTCTCACCACCATTTGGAAGTTAATTTTTAAAGATTATTTTTCTTTTTCATTTTGGATAATAGGAGATGGGCTCTTGACTAAAAGATTAAATTACAAATTGCACTTTAAGGAATTTTTTTTCCCCCTAAAGTCTTTAATTTTGGACTAATAGTCTTGTATCCTTAATTTTTGTTTTTTTTTTAAACCCTCTTATGTACAGTCAGGTTTGCTAAAAAATATGCTAGTTCAGCACATCAAAGCACCACTTTGCTCCTTCTCAAAAAAAAAAAAAAAAAAAAATTTACCACTTTGCTATTTTAACAAACCATTTCATATTTCACTCCAGATCTCACGTCTTACTTTTAGCGCATCACCCATTAAAATAACCTAAAATAACTCTTACTATTTAAAAAAAAAAAAATTTAAGAAAACCTCATTGCATCAATAATAGCCACCAACCCCACAACCCATTGACCACCACCACGCCCTTCTCTAGTGGTAGATATTGAGACTCTCTCTCTCTCTCACAGCCTAGCTAGCCTACCTTCAACACACTGCTGATCAACCTAGCCTATAACACGCCATGACCACTACACATATCAGAACCCACCACAAACACACACACACACAAACACCAGTACCACCACTACCATACCTCTAAATTTTCATAAATCCAACATCGATGCGACTAGCCACCATAAAATCAACACATCTATTTTCCTTGGTCCTTTTTAGTGCCATGGCCACCAAATTTGCACCAAGCCAACATCATAAAGCAAATTTCCTTAACCCCGAGCTTATTTTGTTCAACCTGCAATTTGAGAGGGAGAGAGATTATAAAAAAATAGTAGTTAATGCTATAAGAGCATTCACATCTAAAATGGTAAAAATCGATCAATATATTGGTCTAATGATAAATAATTATTATTAAGAGCAAATGTCATAGGGTGAAACTGTTTAAAAAAAATGCTAAAACTCCAAATTTGCTATTTTAGCAACACAAACACAAAAAACACCTTATATTCAGGTTGGCAAAGTTAAAAAAATTTAGCAACTTGCTACTTCTTTTTACTCTTTTTTATTCTCTCTCTCTCTCTCTCTCATAGTGAAATTATTATTTTTATTGTGTTGTTTATATATATATATATATATATATATATATTTTTGGGTTGTTTATCTATACTATCTATAACAAGATTTCCCTCCTTAATATGGACTTATATGAAGGCTAAAAATACCTCATCCAGTAAGCAACAACTTCTCTTACAAATAATTTAGGAATAGGTCAATAATGTCATAGGATTCCCAATAAAATTCACTTTTTTGGACTGAATTTTTATGTGACTCAAAAATACACCTACACTCTAAATTTAAGCATGGACAAAACTTAGGGACAAATACATAAAATAAAATCCACTGATCCCACTACACCACTTTCAAGTACACATTAAAAAAAATGCACAATTTAAAAAATTAAAAAAAAAAAAAAAAAAACACCCTTCACCTCACAATCCATTCAAATTCAATGTCTGTGTTTTATTTGAATTCAAATACTAGGCCTTAGCCACATATAATTACTGCTTCTCTACAAAAATAAATGCTTATCCTTAATCTATTATTTTCTCTACATCACTTTTATTATTACTACAAAGAAATAAATTTATGAATTCTTTTTTATTACTATAGAGAGATATATCTATAAATTCTTCTTGCAACAAGGACAATTCAAGGCATAATCTTTGAGAACAACTCCCTTGCTATCAAGGCATAATCTTTGAGTATTTTCAGCTGATTTTCATTGGATGGAGACAACTTCCTTGATGGGTTGGTCCAGCAGTTGATCGAAGAATTCTTCCCTAACACTTTATGACTAGGACATGTTTCTTTATGATAGTGGCATTTGTAGTTGTTCCCTCAAAGCTAATTCTAAATCTCAAATTGGCCAGAGCATCGACAAAGCGATTGTCAAACCTTAGAGAGTGTTCACCATTCAATGTCAAATTCTTCAAAGGAGTCTTCCAACATTTGAGCTATGGCTCTATATGAAGCCAACGATGGTTCCTTGACTTGGGAAACAACCTGATTTAAATCTCCTATTACCTAAAGATGTTTGATCCCCATTTCACATGCTACAGCTAGACCTGTGAAATAGGATTCATACTCTACCATGTTGTTAGTGCATAGAAAATCGAGCTTGAAGGACATAGCTGCTATTTACCCTATTCCTTTAGAAAAAAAAAAAAAAAAAAATTCAAGCTCCCTTTTCAACGTTGTTAGAGGACCTATCAAATTGCAAAATCCACCTTATTATTCATTTCCTCTTGTATTTGGGAAGAAAAAAAAAATCACCCCATCCCCCCCCACAAAATGTTTCAATTATCATTTTCTTTTGTATTTTTCCTCTTGATTTTCCCATGCCCCAAAATCACATCCAACTAAATGGTGCAAGTGGGGTCCAAAATTATCTCAATTGGTAAAGTTTCTTATCATCAAATAAGAGATTTAGGATTTGATTACCGCCTATACTTAAAACCAATTGGTGTCTTCATCTGATGATAAAAAGTTATCATCAGGAACAAATGTTATAGACTAAAACTCTTTAAGAAAAGAAAAAACAAAATGGTGCATAAATGTCTTTTTCATTTCATTTCTTTAAGAAAAGAAAAAAATTTCCTTTTACCAAAATCAAAGTCTGCCATTGTGAGTTTACTGAAGTAAGCTAATACAAAATTTAAACGTTAGTGACAACTATCAAATAAATGTCAACAATATACCTTTCCTTAACAAATAGTATACTTTTTGAACCTCTATACGGGAATGTCATTTGAATAGCTACATCCTTCCGAGTAATTATAGAATACTTTTCACTCAAAAAAAAAATATATATATTTTTGAAGTACCATAAATGTATATTCCGATCTCTCATATAATAGTAGGTTCCACTAATTAAATTTATAGTAAGACTCATAATTCATATGATGGGAAAATATGCAATTATAATACTCCTAGAATATTCAATAATTTTCCTATCCTACGCAATTAGGATTGTAAATACTGTATTTTGTCCGGCCTTAATTCACGTGTCAAAACAAAGACCAAAAATTCAAAAAAAAAATAAAAAAAATGTGTAAAATCATGAATTTCAAAGCCAAAAGGGTAAAAATAAATACAACATGTTTGAATGGTGAATAAAAAAGTCATAACATTTGAAAAATCTATCAAGACCAAAACTCTAACTGAGTGTGGTCAAAAAGTTGACTTTTTGATTTGACCATTAGATTGTGTTGAATTTTGGACCGTCTCATAGGGCATATTCTTCTCTTCAAAATGATAGTTTACAGGCCAAAATTGGAGCTAAAACAAATGAGGATATCACAAAATACCGAAACCCTGATAAAATCTTCACTATATTTTTCAAGAAAATTGGCAGTTTTTTTACCCGACTTCACACAATACATTGTATCGATTGGGCAAGAACTGGAATGAGTGGGCTAGAGCATCTTGAAGAAAAAGGTCTTAGCTAATTTTCACCAAAAAGGCTTAACGATGTCTGCTTTGGCTTAGAAGATATGAATTTTTCAAGAAAAAACACGTCCAAAATTTTTCAACTTTGTGTCACCTTCCTTCCAAGCGCGATATCTCGAAGACCGTAGCTCCAAATCAAACAAAACTAGGACCGTTGGAAACTAGACATCTAGAGATTTCCGCAAATAAAAATTGAAGAAAACATAGCTCAGAAAGGCCTACAAACAGCCGCGCAAATATCGAGCCAAGAATAGAAAAAAGACGAAAAATGACTAATGATGTGGCAAAAGTGGGAGGCTAGCACTAGTGTATCCACCTCTCCCTATAAATACCCCCCATTTTTATGAAGAAAAATAGAATTTTGTGTGGAAAAAAATAGAGAAATAGAGAGAAAAAGTAAGGGAAGATCCCAAAAAAAAAGTGAGGAAATTCTGGAAAAATAGCCTTAGAAAAAAAAAAAAAAATTCTCTCTCTCCCTCTCTAGGAAACCCCACACCAAAAAGCTTCATCTTTTTCTTTTTTGTAATCTTTGTGGGTAAGGCAATAGGGATGGATTAGTTTCTTAATAGCTAAACCCATCCCATCCCTTTTACTATTGTAATCATCATTTTCATATATATATATATATATATATATAGTGGATATTAATTTTTTATTACCTTAAAATTTTGCAAGTATAAAGAATATACAAAGATAATGTAATCTAACGTAACATTGCTTGAACCCAACTTTATATATATATATATATATATATATCTTTTCTTTGCTATGTTTTTGTGCATATTGTGTATATATCTAACCCTTTATTTCAATGTTCATTTTGTTGTTGGTTATTATTATTGTGTTGGTATCCCTAGATGGGTATTGGACCATCTCCTAGGCTATGTATGGGAAGTACCCTTAGGGGGAAGAAATCCCATCCCACTTAAGCATCTAGGGATTTTATTATTGCTTTTTAATTTTATGTCATCCCATTTACTTTCAAGTAATTCACATCCCCTTTTAATTTCTTGCACATCCCCTCTCCCCCTTTACTTTATTGCATATAAGTGCGCACGCATGTGCGTGTGTGTATTATATCTAGACACTTAAAAAAAATGATTTTCTACTGTCGCTGTTAAATGGTTTTTAAACCTCCATTAGAGCACAATATGGGTATGTCTCATAAGAATGGTGATGGCTTAGAACTCTCTTTTCTTTACGTTGAAGTACCATAAGGCTTGAAAGAGAATAAAACCTAACTAAGAGAGAAATTAAAAAAAAAAAAAAAAAAAACTTGTTAATCAATCTATACAATATTTCAAGCTCTTTACTTTTATGTCATTTAAATTCCAAGCTCTTTCCTTTTATGTATTTCAAATTCCAAGTTCTTTACTTTTATGTCATTTAAATTTCAAGCTCTTTATTTTTCAAGCTTTTTTTTTCTGCACTTTATTTTTGTTATCCCTTTACACTTCTCGTTAATAATGTGTCATAAAATAAATATTTTTGGGCAAAAAATTTCCCCTACACACTATTCTAAGTAAATTTTTTTTTTAAATCTTTTCCTACCCTTTTCTTTAAAAATGAAGTCTTTTTTTATTTCTTGTAAAAGGTCTTTTTAAAATGTGTATTGTTCTTCTTGAAAGTTTTCAAAACAAAATCCCTTTAAAAAAAATGCTTTTTCCTCTTCTCAAAAAAAAAAAGAAAAAAAAAAGAAAGAAAGTTTCTGAAACATTTAAAAAAAAAAATCAGTTTTTAAGGGGTACCCGAAACCTTTTTTTAAAAAATATATATATATATAACCTTTTTAAAAAAAAATCCGTTTTTCAAATTTTTTAAAAAAAATATAAAACTGTTTATTTTTTATATTGCTTTAAAAAAAAAATCTGTCTTTGTAAAACTGTTTTATAAATCTGTTAAAAATGGTTTTCAAAACTGTTTTCTTAATAAATAAATAAACTGCTTTAAAAATAAAAATCTGTTTTTTAAAACTGTTTTCAATAAACTGTTTTTCAAAGATAATATAAATTGTTTTCAAATGAAAATCTGATTTCAGAAACTGTTTTCAAAATAATATAAAACTGTTTTCAAGATCTATTTTTTTTAATTAAAAAAACTGTTTTAAAATAAATAAATAAAACTTTCTTTTATAAAAATCTGTTTTTTCCTAAAACTGTTTTTCAAAAGACAAAAAATCTGTTTTCAAAAAAATTGTTTGCAAAAAATAAAAATCTGTTTTTTTAGAGGAGACCCGAAACAAAACAAAAAAATGTTTTCAAAGTTTTTATAAAGTGTTTTCAAAAATGTTTTCCCACATACAAGAAAATGTTTCAAAAAAATGCTTTCTTCAAAAGGTAAATGTTTTCAAAAAAAAAGGGGAGGTTTTCAAAAGGAAAATGTTTTCATAAAACACCTTTACCATGTAAAAAATATTTTTCTTCTCCAAAAAAAATTTTAAGAAAAAAAATGTGGCTTTCCGAAAATAATAAAGTTAACGTTGTAACTTTTTATTTCCAAACATTTTCTTAGAATAGTTGTAGTTTGTGAATTTGTGTTCAAGACTCTTTCTCTTGAGTTTTTGAATACCCCATAAGCTTACATTGTCCCTTACATTTCTTGGCACTACTGAGTTTCTTTTTTTCATTTTTTTGCATGAATAAAAATGAAAAAATTGTAGATGACAACAAGGTGTTACTCTTCCAACCCTCTCTTTTTATTAAGTTGTGTTTGTATAGCTTAATATTCACATGCTAGCATAGGAAAGAAGAATATGCCAATAAAAAAATGTTTATCTCAAAACCTCGCAATAAAATATTTCCTAAGAAAAATGTGCTTTTCCAAAATAATAAAGTTAACGTTGTAACTTTTTATTTCCAAACATTTTCTTAGAATAGCTGGAGTTTGCAAATTTGTGTTCAAGGCTTTCTTTTGAGTCTTTGAACATCTTATAAGCTTACATTGTCCCTAACATTTCTTGGCATTAATGAGATTGTTTTTCTAATCTTTTTGCACAAATAAAAATGAGAAAATGGTGGATGACAACAAGTTGCTACTCTTCTAACCTTTTTTATTTTTTATTTTTTTATGTTGTGGATTATTTTTATATAGAATTTAGTACTTACATGCTAGTTATATAGTAAATAAATACTCACATGCTATTGTAAAGTATACTTGTATGCTCTTTCTCTCATATGCTACTTATGTACGCATTTCACATGCCTTGATTGTATATATTTTGTTGCAGTTAATATTCACATGCTAGTTATATGTAAATATTTACTCACATGTGTGTGTGTGCGCGTATAAATATATGTATGTATGTATGTTAATGCTCATTTTGGCAAAAGGCCCAATAGCAGGAAGAAGCCTAAAAATATGGGAGGAGAAAGAGTTAGTACATTGGGAAAAAAAAACCATTAAGCCTAAATGATAGGATTAATGGATCATAGGCTTAGAAAATAGTAAATGGGCTTCAAAGAAAGCATGCGAGCCTAAGCGAGCCCAGAAAGAGAAGTAATAAACCTATGGGCACTATGAGAAATATAAAGCAAGCAAGAATGGGCCAAAGAGGCTTGAAGTAAATGAATTAAGTAAGTAAGGGGGTAATGGCATGCCCACAAACCCCCAAAGGAAAAGGATTTATGGGCCGAGGAAGTCCATATGACTTAGGAAAGGCCAATGGGAGTGAAGAATTAGAATGGGCCAAGGATGCTTAAGAGAAGGAAATGGGCTGATGCCCTAATGGGTGAAAAGGGCCAAGGAAGCCTGGAAGCGATGGAATGGGTCAAGAAAGCCCAAACTAGTATGAATACTAGCCTAATGATAACATTGAGATGCTGGAATTAAGCAAAGGAAAAGTGTGCAGCAAAACCAAAAGAAACCCCAGCAAGCACGGGTCATATAACAACACAGCAGGAATGACAAGATGGTATAGCAGAAGTGCTAGCAGACCCACAGAAGGAGCAAAGAACAGGTAAAAGGAAAAAAAAAAAAAAAAAACCCACAATCAAGCAAGGCTTAGTCCAGGAAGAAAGTAAGCTATAAAGAACAAAGACTTAGAAATTCATCCACACCACAAGAGGCCAAAAATGAGCAGCAAATGCACGAACTGGCCTTTAGTTCATGACAAACATATGAGCAGCAAACAAGCTATGGACACACATAAAAGTGGAGTACGCACAAGACTCAGACACTATCAACTTGTATCCAGTCAATACAGGAGTGGTGGGCCATAAGTCAGAGGTAAAAGAGAGTATGATCTGGTGGTGGCGAGAAGGGAGAGCCTATTTTAGGGTTCCCGCTCAAACTTTTTTGGAAGAAATATCTTGCTGGGATGACATACTACCCAAAAGAGGGGAGATGAGTTAAAATCACTAGGTGCATGCCATAAGAGATAGTGAAAGAGAATGCCCACCCTTATTTAGATGGGAATGTCACGGTGAACAAGCAAACAAAATAAGGCTCTTTGTATGGTAATGGGATGTGGCACGGCAAGTACGGCTAAATGGTGATGATTGGGTAGTTGACAAACCAGTGGGTGGTCTGAAAGGGCACCCACACCTAGACAAAAGTGGTTAAGGAGTGAAATGGTAAAAATTCAGTCATGGCAAGTAGTATAAAAGGAACCTCCATTGTGCACAGTAACAGAACACAGTAGAACAAGATAGTAAGAACAACACAACTACAATTAGGAAAGAACACGCAACACAACACATCAAAAAAATACGGACAAGAGAGTAAATAAAAATAGAGCAGAAAACTTAGAGAGAAAAGAAAGAAAAACAAAGAGAGTAGGTAAGAGTGAGATGGTAAGCATGCACCAATAGACTAATCCCCTTTTCTCCCTCTAAAAGCCTACCATCTATTTGAGGATTAAGAATTTCTGAAGCATAAGCCATTAAGGCCCTTTCTATCAAAGTGGGTAATCTCCATAGTAGGACTTTCCTGTAAGGTTATCCACATTGAGGAAGTGCTTCCCTCTTTCGTTTTACCTCCGTAAGGCAACCAAGCGCAGCAAACTAACTATTTTTGCTTTGTTTTTCTTATTTCATTAAATATTTGTGTTATCTCATCTTCATTATTGTCATTTTATTGCATCTTTATTGCCATACTGCTCTTTTCTTTATTTTTGGGAATTCTTTTGACTAACAGTAAGCGCATTTCCTTCATTGTTGTTATATTATACTTGTCTGTCATAACTTTCTTGTAACAATCTCATCTGTCATGGACACATGACTAAGGTATTAACAAAAGAGCTCTAGTTTGCGCATAAGCCCATTTGAGGTGAGTTGCAATCAAGCCGGTCTTAACTCTCATACCTAGAACCTTTGAGCCAAGTTGTGGCAGGAGGAAGCCCAGCCCATAATCTCAAAAAAGCTCACCACAATGTATATGTATATTGTTTGAAAAAACCATTTCAAAAAAAAAAAAAAATCAAAATGTCAAGTATTCTACTGTTTCATAAAAAGTTAACATTTGGAATAAATTAAAATGATGTTGTCAGTTGTCACGCTCCAAACCTAAAAGGTTTCAAAGAATGAAAGACCGAGCCTTCAAGAAATATTGTAGCAATTTTTTTTTCTTTCCATTTGATAAAATAATTAAATATATTGATTTCTCCACAATATAAGTCAGAGCTCTATTACACACTTACAAACAATACAAACTACAAATCATGCGTCTCCAAATATACACAAAAATCCAAACCTCCAAATAAATAAATACAAAAAGACCATTCTCTCTAAGATATGTAACCTCAACAGAAAATCCAGGCCTATCATGCCCAAGGCTAACAAACCTCAAGAGCCCAACCTCTAGTAGAATTAGCTATGGCCTCGAATAATTTAGTAAATTGAGCACCAACAATACTTCAATCACCACCAATAACTAAGCTCCATGCTCGACATGTAGTTGGTTTATTTGTAAAACTGTTAAAGAGTGAAATAAGTTAAAACCCAGTAAGTAGCATTATTAATGGGGGTGGGAGAAATGCAAGTCTCATGATAATGGCCATTTTACAAAACATGTTATACTTTGGAATTTTCAATGAAATTCTAGCAAATTCATTTTCATTGGTAAAATGACAAGAATGATTAAAACTATGCCGCACAGAGCTTTCTTAAAATATCTCAACATGAAACTACATACTATATACTGTGAGCTATCAAAAAACCACTCCAAAACCTGAAAATCCAACCCAAGGCCACGTGACAACGTCGTCACAAAGATGAAACTCATTGCTGGCACACAGCTGGAACTAATCTGCCGTCACAAAGTCGGAACTCAACGCCATCACAAAGACGAAACTCATATGCTGTCACAAAGACAGGTGCTAAGATACCAATGTCACACAGACTATAGTATTTAGTCAGGTAATCACTAGGTAATCGCACGTCATGACACAAGGGTAAAACATAAAGAGCTCACAGAACATGAATTCAAAACACAGTTTATTTCCAAGTAGTCTCACAAAACCTTTTAATATCCAAAGATATTCACAAGCTTCTCAAAGCCTTCAAACTCATATTTTGTCAAAAAGATTTTGTATCAATTTCCCCAAATATCACAAGTCAAGATAAAGCATCTTTAAATCTTTCAAATAATACACTAAATCCATAAAATCTTCTCTCAAAAATTTAATGAAAGATGCTAATCTTTTTCATGCTAACAAATCATGCATTTCCCCATATGCAATAAGAAATATGATGCACTTTCATATATAATCATATAGAGTAGGGTCACAACACAACATTTTTTAAGAAAACATAGTTTCACAAATAATTTTCCAAAATGTGTTTGACCCAAAAACAACGTTTATGTAACATGGTTATTTTCCAAAAAATCTTATTAAAAAGCTACTTACCTCGAGAGGCCAGCTAATTTTACCTCAATCAGGCACCACCACCACCTAAGCAAGCAATCCAATTACTAGGTCCATCACCAAGAATCTAGAAACCTAGAAACGCAATGATCAAGCCTATCAATAACAAAACCTATCACAAAGTGCCTTCAAACTTGTCTCCATAAATCGAAAATGGTCCCCTAAAATCAAATCAAGGGCCTAAAGCCTAACTTGACTATTCCAAGGCACCTATTCCTAAGGGACATCAAACAAGCATACAGGTAATCCAAAGGATCATAACACAACCAAAGCATTTTAATACACTATTGCAAGAGATTAAACCAAACCATTATTAAAATTAACTAAGTGAAACATATGTCGAAGAAAATGCAAGAATATACAAGCCAACCCACTCAACAAAGGTTTCAAGTAAATTCCACAAAATTCCAACATACTTGTCATACTTTTAGATTCACTATGCAACAACTCAGCCTTTTTGTAAAAATTGTTTGGTCCATGAAAAGTTATCTAATTAACTTGAAATTAAATATGGATAAGATCTTATATGTCTAGTATGTAACATAAAAAAATCAGCTCAAAATAATTTTTCTATAATTTATTAAAAATCCTACAATGCATTTGACTCAACACTATGCCAAAAGCTTTGGGACTTTATTAACCATGTGTTAGCTTGAATTAACAACTAGGATTATAATCCATAACTTCATATAACAATTATCATGAAAACAAATCAAGCAATCCAACCCCAAAACTCATAGAGGCAATATACCAAACACTAGGCAATGGCATGCGCAAGCACATTCTCAAACTACTATGGCACATAATAGTTAACATTTCATCAACTTCTTACACATGACAAAAATCATTCCAACAACTCAACTCAAAATAGAAAAATCATCATAAAACATACAAAAGTCAACTCCTCCTTCCTCCAATAAACCAAGTGCCCAAAGCCTCCATGGTTGAATACCATCCAACTATCACATACCCACACCTTAAAACCACCCCCAAAAATCGTAGTTAACATTGCCAAATTGTTATTCCCAGCCATTGGATCAACCCCACACAAGCATTGAGCCAAAAACGAAATAATCAAGGAAGTGGGTCAATGGAAAACTCACCTTAAAATCAAATTTTAGGGTAGCCAAAGCTCATGGAAGATCATACTTGTTGGATTCAAGTTATTGAGGAGGTTATTTGAAGTGGTGGTAAGGATATAGGATCTTCAATGGTTCAACCATGGAGGGCGGTGAGAAACAAGAAGAGAGAAAAATACAAAAGAGAAGACAAGGGGGAGGAAGAGAACGTGTCGGCTTGGCTTGAGGGGGTGTGGCTGACTTATGGGAGGAGCTTAATTACAGGTTTGCCCCAAAAATATCTTGTGATAAATTACCACTTCACCCCTAAGGTTCCTCCCATATTTCATTTGGCCCTATAAATCACTTAAGTATTCATAAGTCCTCCATAAAATAGTTATACAAAAAAAAAAAAAAAAAACTCCAATTTAGATATTATTCCCTTTCAAAAGAAAATTGCTTTTAAGAAAAATATTTGGGGCGTTACAGATGTACTATCTTTGGATAGGCATTGTGGGGTGTCTAACATCTTCCTCACATGTAACCAAACTTCCAAGTCCAAGATCTTTGATTCAAAGGCTTTTGATTTACCTTAATTTACGAATCCTCAAAATTTAGTTTAGTTAATTTGGTAACTTAAAATAAAAATAGACATCTAGGTGACCAATCACACCTAATATAAAACTAATAGTTGGTGGTGACTCCTAAAATAAAAATAAGAAAAAAGGACTTATACACACATCGCACTCTAGATACACAAGCACACAAGAGTCACATCACCACAAGAATAGTTAACACTAATATGCTTCCAATATTAAACGTTAGCCACGTTACTAATGTAGCCATCTAGGCTATTTAGAATTTAGAATATTCAAAAGCAGTAGTAATGGTAATATTTAGACACTCCTCTATTGGAAGAACTATGTATTATTTTAGATTCTGATGCTTCTGGTTTGTACTCCTTAAGGCTTTCAGCCAGCACTTCATCTTTTATGGCTAGTTAATTCTAATGCAGCTTACCCCTTTAACCAAAAAAAAAAAAAGAAAAGAGAAGAAAAATAGACTCCTTATTTTTTAAAGAGAAAATATGTTTATTGCTACAATACACATAATAAAAAGAAATTATATTATTATATTAGCAATTTAGTTTAAGTACGTGTTTGGCTCCAAATTAAAAGGCCAGTTTATTTTTCCTACTATTTATGGACCCCATTGCACTTTTTGGCACTATTTACGGGTTCTCTTATATTATTCAGCTAACTTTTATCTTTATTTACTGTACATTCAGCAAAAAGTTTCAGTTTCAGCAAAATAAGCGAATCCCGAACAGGCCCTAAAAAGAGGGTTTAATTACTTATTTATTTGCGGGTTTTAGTAATAACCATGAAGAAATTAGTGCATGGGTTGTCACTTCCAAGCTGTGATTTTTTCTATTTTTTCAGACAAGGGAATCAAACTTGGTGCATTGCAGGCTTCCATGGAATATTCTTTCAATGTCACACACTTTTTGGGGCTCTTAAATAATTGATGGAAAATCTTGAACCATCGTAAGAGCATCCCCATCCCAAAATCTTATTCGATCCTAATTTACCATCTCAAAAAGGTACTTTATTAATTATACCATGCCATTTTACAATACTCCCTGCATCCCAACTTTTATTTTAGAATACAACATATTAAAATAATATAAATTATACAATAAAATATATTTCATTCTCTCTCTAATTTATGTCTCCCTTCCTCTCTCTCAACCAGTGGTCAAGTACCATAGAGAAAACCTAATACACCTATCTACATAGCAACGACCCTTACAACTACACCACCTCCATACAGCAACCCAGTCACTACCACATAGCAACCACCACGACACTAAACCCACCACAAACCTAGCAAATATTCAGCCAAAAACCAACCACAAACCCATTAAAAAATAACCAAACAAACCCGGCACCACCAAGCCACCACCATGCCCACTGCCCTCTGCCCATCATTGCCACTGACACCACCGCGAATCCACATCAGCAAGCCACTACCATGACAACCCCCACCTTCACCATCATCAATCACCCAGTACCCACCCCTTTACTACCACCACGACAACCCCCACCTCTACCATCATCAACACCCACCACCACTGCAACCCCCCATATCACTACCACCACATCAATCACAAACCCAACCCCACACACACACCCACACTCATCAAACCCACCGACGCCGCAGCCATCCACCACTGAAACACAGTAGATCGGACTAAGCACACCCACGTCGAACCAAGCAAACACACTCATCAAACCACACGCCAGACCAAGCACACACCCACCCTGATCTCAACAACCACACCATGAGAGAGAGAAAAAAACCCAACCACGCCAGAAAAAACCCAACACCGTGTGAGAGAGAGAGAGAGAGAGAGAGAGAGCTATGAGAGAGGGAGTGGTGAGGACTGAAAGGAGAGAGAGAGAATCAGAGAAGAGGAAGTGAAATCAAAGGGAGTGAGAGACAGAGTGTGAAACGGTATAGTGCTATAGTGACTTTTGGAATTAAAATATATTATAATTTTTACAATTGAGCTACAGTGCGATTCTACATTTAGAATCGCATTGTAGCATAATTACAATTTTTTTTTTTGCAATAGTCAACATTTGCAAGACGAGCCGTTGGGGGAAATTGGGCTTTAATGCTAAAATATTCTTATATATGGCATTTGCAAGCTGGACGGTGAATGCTCTAAGAATAGGAGGGCTAATGCACCAAAAAAAAAAAATTTATTTTACATTTTCATTTTTGTATTAAATGGCCGGTTGAGCCGAGTAATACAATACTTGATTTGCTAGATTCGGGTATGGAAAAAAAAAAAAACCACCCAAAACCCAAATTTCCTATTAGGTCAAGTAAAATCTACACTTATCTAGTCGGGTCGAGTACCTGTTTCCTTGACAAGTTTGGCCCTTAAGTGCTCGTTTGGTTTGGCTTTTTGAGCCTAAAAAGTGCGTTATTGAACCCAAAATTGAAATCATATTTGAATTGGTCTGCTATTTGTGTTGTTTGTTTAAGGTAAAATAATGGTGTTAACTTAACCAACTAATGGTTTACTGTTCTTACTGGTGTTAACCCCTAATTGCTTTAGCAATCAAGAGGGAGACCAATGAGTAACCACCAACTCAAGTACAAATATTTGCACTTAGATTTTTTGCTTCCTTTTGTCAAAACCCCTAATTCCTTTTCTAATATTTTTGCTGTTCTTTGAACTATCTTGTGCCTAAATGTTTTTTTTTTAATAATTTATTTTATTATTATTTTAATTAAGGACATGTGTTAATCAAGGTGGCATATAAATGATACTATTTTAATATTATTGTCAACTTTTTGCATCCATCACTTAATAGCAGAGACTATTTTGACATAATACGAAAAAAATTATAATTAAATTGACTCATTTAAAATATTAAAAGCCATTTTAACATATAGAACAAACATTAGAGATCAAAATGGTAACTAGTCCATTTCCCTTATATGCATTGAAATTGTGAAAGGGAAAAAAACAAATGCTCGAAGTTCTTTTTGTTATCTTCTATATGTGAAAATGATACTTGTTATATGTGTGTGTCTATATATATATATATATATATATATATATTTATAGTGGTCGTCTTTGTTAGATATTTTAGGAAGTTTTAGTTGAGTTTCAAAACTCTTGACAAGATGTTATATTAGATTGTTTATCACTTTCATATTAATTTATCATTTGTTTTCCATCACTTACGATTTTTCACATCACAGTTTTGACAAAAAAAGTTGCAATTATAAATTTTTTCAACCCAAACCCACCGCAATAATCCACACAAGGTATGTGTTTGAGAACAAATTATAAGCCACATTTTTTCCTTTTAATTTTTATGTAACTAAATTTTTAAAATTTTACTTTTTTTTTTTTACTTTGACTTTTTCTCATATTTTGAAAATACAAGTATAATTCAACAAAGAGTTTTCAATAAAAATATATTAAGGGGTGTTTGGTAAGGGTGTTTTTAATGACAGCAGTGTTTAAACATCCTACAAATATTCCCCTAACACTTTTTAACCCATACATATTTTCAAAACACTTATATGAGTTTGTTTCAGCAATAATGTTTTCTGAAAAATTGGTTATTTTCCATAAAACATTTTTTGGAAAACTATCTCATTTTCCAGTGTTTGGTAACGACCTTAAAAATGAGTTTGAGAATGTTTTCCAGTGTTTGGTATGCACAAACATTTTTTGGAAAACTATCTCACTTTTTTAGAAAATTATCTCATTGTAGCTATACCACTGCAATTTTTGTGGCTCTGGAACTCTAAGCATCAAAACCAAGTAAATAGAAATACACATATTGGCAAGAAGTGCTTTGAATAAGATGTTTAAGCCAACGTTTATGCACTCTGGTGGCAATGCCATAAAATGGAATAGGTTCATCATGCATACCTTTGTTAATTGAAGTCAAGTTCAAATAAAATCACAAAGCCAATGTTATAAGGCTCTGGTGGCAATGCCATATAAGCTCTAGCTACTTTCTAAGATGACAATTAAGTCTTTTCTTGTGTATTATGTTAGTAGAGTAAAAAAAAATCAAAGCTAAAAATAATTTTAATTGTTAATTTTTAAACATTTTATTTTAGAATATACAAAGTAAGGTAGAACCACAGCATTCACCACAATAGCATGAGTAGACACTGGAAATCGATTGATTATAATTGAAAATCACAACCTAATTTCCAACTGTTGGAAACAGAACTTCTACAATCATGTGGTAGTAATTGATGATGCAATAAAATCGTCAGTAAGCCACACAGTCCACACGTGCTCCTGATGAAGTACCTGCACAACAAAGAGAGTGAAGACCTTTGAAAGGGCACCGGCGTGGTACCGGCCAAATACCCTCCGAAGGTTAAGTTAGAAACCTTTACTTTTCTACACTAGAGTGCTAGAGTTGGGTTATTTGTGCGTACCTTGTTTCGAGAGGGTCTTGGGGTATTTATAGTAGCGTTGGGCCGAAATCCATGCCTTGACCAAAGAGTTCTTTTCCTTTTAGGATAGTGATACTTGGATCCTACGTATCTCTTAGAATCCTTGTCCTTGTAGGAATCTCCTTACTTAGACGTGTCGTTCAAGAAGTGTTTGTGTATGCGTGTTGGCCAAGTAAGGTTGTGGACGGGCCTTTGTCTAACCTCGTCAGCCTTATACCGTCAACTTGGCGATATACATGGAGTTGGTTTGTGGTGGGAGCCGTCAGCTTCAGGGACACTACGGCTTCATGGTCGTCAGCTTCAGGACCGTCAGCTTCAGGGACACTACGGCTTCATGGTCGTTAGTATTAGGGCCGTCAGCTTCAGGGTAGTCAGCTCTTGCTCCCTCAACTATGGCCTTACCAAAATGACCCTTATCAGTAATGTTGGACAGCTTTTGCTTATTGAGTTCATCATTTAGCGCTCCAATAAATAAATATGTTATAAAGTGTGTAGTAAAACTTAGTTCACAGATAATACAATTATAAATGTTCTACCTGAGATGCTCAATTTCCAATGGGCAAATGAGGAACTTTCTCAATACAAGGACAACAAAAAAAAAAACAACTCTTTAATAATTTTAATTCCCCAGACATTGAGAGAGGATTCTAATATTACTAATAAAGCACTCCACAATCTGCATAATTCACAGCGATAAAAAATAAAAAGTAAGCTCAAAATTCTGCGGTAGTCCAAACAAGAATCCATCAAATAGAGAAGAATAAAATCAAGTATACTAAAACACATGAAATCAAAATTCTGCAATAGTTGACAAGTTCTGTTTTTGCAAGAGGCAGACCAGAGGTTCTCTATAAATTTTTATTACAAATAATAACCCGTAAACCAATCATGAATTTGGTGTGCAGAAAGTTTGCCCATAAGCATATCTACTAGATCAAAGCAAAAGTTTGCCCATAAGTTTTCAACTTAAACTACCCACGCCCCACAACAAATGCCAAAGGTTATAAAATTTAATATTAAAAAACGTTGAACATGGGAATACTGTAATTGAAATCATGAAACTTATAAAAATATGAAATTGGGGTTTTTGTAGAGAAGAATGAAATATTACCAGTGCAAGGAAGAGTTGTTGACAATGAGAGATAGATAGAGAGAGATCTGTGAAAAGAGGAGAGAACAGAGGGGGAGAGACAGTGAGAATATGAAAGGAGAGAAAAAACAAAGAGAAGGAGAAAATTGAAAGCTTACCGTGAGACTGTGAGACAGAATAGGCGCCAAAATAAGCTGTTTCCTGCGGCTAGAGACGGTAAAGAAAAAGATAATATTTATAGGAGAGATGTGGTGTGTGAGAGAGAGATTGTTTTCCGAAGAAAAAAAATGAAAATATCCAATAAAAAATAAGCCTTATTTTTATTAAGGTTTTCTATTGACTAAAGATAGTTTTTCGTTGACTAATTTTTTTTTGTACTGTCAAACACTAGAAAATATGGAAAACTATCTATATAGATAGTTTTCCAGCGAAACAAACGGAGCATTAAACAAAAAATAATACTACAGATACAAACTATTTTACAAAAAAAATTTACAAAATGTTGATGTGGTGAGTAATTATTAGTAAATAAAAAAATAATATTAATGGTAAGTTTAAATAAAAACTAATAAAAAACAAGTCATATCAACATTTTATAATAATATTGTAAAATGGGACATGGAATAAGATTTTAAACAAATACTAGAAAGATATTACTAATGTGTGCCCTGATAATTTATCATTTTTGAAAAGTTTTTTTCAGGAATTGAAAAAGTTTTGACAACTTTTTCAATTTTTAAAATTTTTTTTTTAAAAATGGATGGGTTAATGTGTGCCCTTATGGCATGCATTAACCGGGCCCATACTAGAAATCTCTAGGAGCAGGAAGTTAATATCCCATCTAGAAGTGACCCATTGCCACTCCCCAAAAACCCCATCAAAACCCTTGTCGAAAATCTTTATAGTAACCACGTGGCCGCGAGAAAGATCTCATCTCAACTCAACGCAATGAGAAGAGCTCCCACTCTCGCCTCCTCCGTCCTCTCCGGAACCCTCGCCACCGCCCACGGCGGCGTCGGCGTTGCCGTCGCCACTTCGACAGCCGTTCACCACAACCAGAGGCTTCTCCAGGTGGCGCTCTATGGAAGTAGCAGTAGGTCGGGGGGTTCGTACACCCGCTGGTGGAGTAAATCACCGGCGCGAGTTTTGTCTCTCGGTGTCGCCGGGGCTTTGATCTCCGTCGCCGCCGCCGCCCAAGAGGTCCACGCGAAGGAGCCACCGCCGCCAGAACTCGTTCCCAAGGACGTGGTTCTTTACCAGTACGAAGCTTGCCCCTTCTGCAATAAAGTTAAAGGTACGGATCTCTTTCTTTTTTAATTTTTTGAAATAAATTTTTGTATGAAGTTTATTGCTTCCAAATTTAACTTCCTATTCTCATTGGCTGAATTGGTGATTTGTTTTGCTTTGAATTGTTTGTGTTGGTTTCTATGTATGAAACTGCATAGAGGGTGTGTTTGTATTTTTTAAGAAATGAATGATGGAGATTGGAGGATAGGAAAGAAAAGGAAAAAAATTTTAGGATTTTTTTTGGGTGAAAATAAAAGTAGAAAAACAAAAATTGAAGAATCCAAATCAGTTGTGCCAGTTTGATTTGGATAATGGAAATGCTGGAAATTTCATTTTCCTGCATTTTCTCTGCTGTCAAATACTTCATTGGGATAATGGGGTCATACCCAATGCACAAAGCTCCAACTTTTCGGGGTCTAGGAGAGGTGATTGGTAGGCAACATTGAGTTTTGAATGGTTTAGCGAATTTTGTTGAATCCATTTATAATAATTTGGGTGAATAGAGGAATTTTTTCAAGCAACCTCCTTTTTTGTTTGATCTCTTACTTTTCTAAAAGAGGGGGGAAAATTCTGTTTAAGTGAAGGAGCTGCATGATAATGTCATTATTGAGCTAGTTACTTTCTTAATGTGTTGTGGTGTTTTGTGTTCAGTTTTTTTACAAGGTGATATTTTTTGCCATCTCAGCCTTTCTCGACTATTATGATATACCATACAAAGTAGTAGAGGTCAACCCAATTAGTAAGAAAGAAATCAAGTGGTCTGACTATCAGAAGGTGCCGATATTAATGGTTGATGGGGAACAACTGATCGACTCATCTGGTACTTGTCATTGGGTGATTGTGGAAGTATTTTAACTTTTCTAGTTCCAATTCAAGTGTCCATCAAACTCATATGTGGCGTGTTTGCAGTTATTATTGACAAGCTGGGTGGCAAGATTCATTCAGACAAAAGGGCCGATTCAAAATCGGATAATGATGAAGAGAAAAAGTGGCGAGGGTACAGTTTTTATGCAATAGCTTATGTTCATTTTCTTTTTCTTGGCAAAGCATTTGTTCATGATCTGAAGACTTTTGTATTTTGCATGAAATAATTCTGGTTAACACTATACTTCGAGAAGTTTGAGATTATTATAATAATACTTCACCTGTTAGTAATCTCTTAGAGGCATGAAGAATGGTCACACATCTTTTATTCCCATCTTAATAGTGTACTTTGACCTTTGATTCTTAGAACCAGGCTGTTGGGGCTTGATTTTTCATTCATTTATGGGAAATATCGGTACATTTTGTATGAGTATTACAAGTTGATAGGAAAATGCTCTATTTTCTTTATGAAAATATGTTTGCATATGTTATTTATGAAAATTCTGTTATGCCTTCGTATGAATGTTTGCATATGTATATCATTCTTAGACATATACATGCTACATTATGTATATATTATATAATAAAAAAAATATCAAAAACAATATAAAAAAAAAAAAAAACCACCTTTGATGTGAAAACATTTTAAAATAATGCTATCCCTCTCTACTACAACTTGTTTTTGTTTAATAGATTCTACTTGAGTTGAGTTGCATACTTTTGCTTTATTTTGCATTCTATTAATAATATTTATAGTTAATGTTTAATTAGGAACTAAGGTTACAACCATGGTTTTGACACATCCAATTTACTAATTTGAGGCTGCATGATATAGGTGGGTCGACAATCACTTGGTGCATATCTTATCACCAAACATATACCGAAACACTTCTGAGGCACTTGAGTCCTTTGACTATATCACAAGCAATGGTGAGACTTATGCAGATTTGCATATTATTATTTAATTTAGGTTTAACTTTATTGAATTTTCATTTCTTAATATGGAAAAAAGTAGGTACTTGATACATCTTCTATCAATAATTGTGATGCTTAAATCTCCTCTCTTGTCTTTGTTTTGTTTTGTTTCTTCTTGATTGTGTGAACTTCAGATTGTAATCTCTTAGGGGGTGTCTGGTTTGGGGAATCCACATTACCCCTAGCGTCTAGATTCTTGGGAATGTGATGCCTTTTTTAACACAATATTTAGTCTTTTTTTTCCCCCTACAAATAAACAATGAGTATAAATCATGGCAAAATTCAATATAACTATAATTGGACATTTTGAATGACACGTATAATACAAAAATAATTATTTAAATTCTTGTTCTTCTGTTCATGGCAATCACGGTATCATGTCTTTTTAATAAAAGTAATTTATTTTATTTTAGCATCTAACTCAATCTCTAATAGGAAATATAAAAAGGAAAAGAAAAAGGGACCAATTCTTAACCATAGTTTTTAAAAATAAAGTTAAATCCATAATTTTTTTAAATATTTTTATTGGTTAAAGGGTAGGGAGGAATGGACAAAATTGTTAATTAAAAAGAAAGTGTATACCCACTTTTTCAATCATGTGAATGTGGATACCCACTTTTTAAAAAGAGAATCCACATTCCTACAAAAATGGGATTGAGTGGGAATCTAGATATCCATGGGCATATGATTCGCTTGTGTGATTTGCAACCAAAATGGGATTGTTAGGGAATCCTAAAACATTCCCATGAGGCCCAAAATATTACTTCATACCAAACACCTCATTTAGGGATTTCTTTTACATACCCATGTACTTTACTATTGCTAGAGAGGAGTTCAAATGACTCTTCTTTAGAAAGTTTCCCTACTCCCTATGTTAAAAATAAAAAATAAAAAAATCTATTCTTATTTATCTGGGGTGAAAACAAATCTAAGCAGTTTTTTCTTTCACATGGTATTCATATGGAGAAGTTTCTGGGTAGTGTTGGTCCCTAAAGTTTCAGTTTTCTCAATTTTATTCTCATACTTTGAAAACATTGTCAATTTGGCCTTCTGATTACTGGTAGTTGGGTTGTCATTAACCCCAAAAAGTTCAGTCTCCTCTTACGGAAAAGACAGAAAGTAATCGACGCTTTTGGTTACTACCACTAAAGACAGAATTATAAGTAGTATACTCTGTTGGTGTATAATCCCCAAAAATTAACCTCTTAGGGTTGTAGCACCTGTGTCATAACTTACCTGGCTTCTAGAAGGGTTTCTGTTGGGCGTGCTTGTTTCCAAGGTCAGTGTCTTATCAATGGAAATATGTGTAATAGTGTGCCTATTGTGATGAGATTCCCTTTTTGAGGCTTTGTCTAGGCCTTGAACGTGTATCAACTAATCTTTCCTAATTTTGCTTTCTGATCAATTGAAGATTAGAATTTGTTAGTAAATTTTTCTGGCTTCTCATTTGTGGTAGTGGTAGTGCATTCTTCTTCCATGTGTCATAAAACAGAAATTGCGAACTAATGTTAATTCACAGAGAGGTTATGTTTGATTTGTTGAAAGAGTTGCATTTATGTTTTACCAAAAAAAAAGTTGCATTTATGGCATTTAAGCTTAGGTTGAAGGTCCTTCACTTCTGTATCTGTTTTTGCTCAAACATGTGTCAAAGGTTTGGTTTGTTATGTCTTTCTGGACTCATGGTTGATGTTGCCTCTATGTTTGGTTCGTTGGATCTTTACTCATTCTAGGATTAACATAAAGTTGCTGAAGGATTTGTTTATGTGTGTTTTCCATAGAAAGGGGGGAAGGGGGGTATGCTACGAACTAGTCATTCTGAGTTCCTTTTATATCATTTTTTCTTCTCCTGCCCTTAGATCCTCCAGTTTATTTTGAACTTGAGCTTTAGATTTTGGTTGGTAATCCTAATAATCATATGCATGTCTCCTATGCTTGTAGGTAATTTTAGCTTTACTGAAAAAATTACTGTGAAATATGCTGGAGCTGCTGCTATGTATTTTGTGTCCAAGAAATTGAAGAAGAAATATAACATTACAGATGAACGTGCTGCACTGTATGAGGCTGCAGAAACATGGGTTGATGGTCTAAATGGCAGGGATTTCCTTGGTATGAATTCGAGTTTAGTTTTCTCAGCATTATATCAAAAAAATATTAGCATGCATCACATTATCTAATCAATTGATGATCATGACTTCACCCTCACCCCGATCTTAAGTGGGGAGGGGCTGCCACTTGAGCTAAAATTCATTGGCTTCCAATCAATGATATAGATACAAACACGTGCAAGTTGAAGTTTTTCCATCAAATGGTTTTCACATTATCATTTGAATTGATAGTTAAGTGTTGACTCCATATCAGTTCATGATATGGCCTGTCCAAAATTCTACATTGACTTTTATTTATTTATTTTATAGTTTAAGAATAATTTTATTGAAAATGGACTACTTCATGCACAAAAACACATGCTTGAGGGAATAATCAGATACTTGAAGAGGTCTAGATACCCTCGTTTGTAAAATAAAAAGAATGAAGAAGCCAAAAGAACTACAAAATTCTACATGACTCATGGTCTTGCATCATCAATCTAGTGCAGAACTAGGTGAACAACCAAACTTATTGTAATGTCAAATGTTCTTCTAAGCTTATAAAGTCAGGAATGCTATAAAATATCTCTAAAAAACATGTATATCAAGGAAGATATACATATTTGTAAAAAAATAAAAGAAAAAAGGGGGGGTGGTGGTGGTGGTGGAAGATATACATAAAGGATATAACCATATCCAAGTCTCTCTCAAAACCCTAAAATGGAACCAACACTGGGTGATGACCCTTTGTATCATAGAATTTAAAATCCAAAAGAGTAGAAATATTTTCTTGATAGGTAAATAACAATCATTAATGAAAAAAAAAAAAAAACCACTTAAATTACCCTTAAAACAGAAGCTTAAATTGCAAAACTGATCATTCACAACCCTCAAAGTTTGTGCATTTCTTTTCATCCAAATGCACAATGTAAAAGAGCATTCACAGCAGATGTGCTGAAAATTTTAGCTTTTAGCACCTCAAAATGTTACTTTCTATTTTAACTCATCACTTAACAATACACTTAACATCCCATCTCCTATATTAACATAAAACCCAATAAAATAATATATCAAACCCAATAAAAATTAATTTCCCTATAACCCATAGCACAACGATGATCATCCACAATCCATAGCTACCATCAGAAACACCATGATCACCCACTAGTTCACATCACCCACAGCACCATCAAAACCTAGAACCACCATGATCCACCACTGACAACCAATCAAAAATAAAAAACCCACTATGATCTACCCGACCAAAAGGCCACTAGATCATCCACAGTCGACAAAAACCACAATGATTTACCCAACCAAAAACCCAGATCAAACTCAGACAACCACCGCCGGTCCATTGTGATCAACCCAACCGAAAACCCAAACCAAACTCAATCAACCACCGTGACCAAAAACCCAAACTATATCAACACTGCAACCCACAAACCCAAAAATCAGATCAACCATGACCCATTGTCACCGTTGATAGAGTTGTCACCCATGACCCACGAACCCACTGAGGCAACCCATCCACAAGAGCTGTTGCCAGCGCTAGAGAGAATTCTGAGGGGAGAGAGAGAGAGAGAGAGAGAGTGGGGAATAAAAAATAATAAAAAGGAAGTAACAACTTGCTATAGTAAGTTGCTAAAAAATTTTAGCTTTAGCAGCTTGGATGCAGGGTGATTTTTGGTGTTGGAGCTGCTAAAATAGCTAAAAAACTATTTTAGCAGCTCCAATGTGAATCCTCTAAGACAAAGGAATGGTCTTCCAAATGTTGCTACT
Organism: Castanopsis chinensis; assembly: GCA_032878915.1. NCBI lineage: Eukaryota > Viridiplantae > Streptophyta > Magnoliopsida > Fagales > Fagaceae > Castanopsis > Castanopsis chinensis. The sequence continues at coordinate 5,148,352 of JAVQMG010000108.1, read as the reverse complement.
TCTAGTGTGCCCATCCAGTTTGCCACCAATTTTGCCACAGTTCTAGGCATTGCCACTCTGTCCTGGACAAACAAAAAACAAAACAACGAAAGCTTTCTAGCAATAACATTGTTCAAAATGTTGTGTTCTTGATAAACAAAAAACCAGCAGGATTTGCTTCCCACCCATTTTTTTGACAACTCCTTGAACTTGAGACCTTTTTGTCGCAACAATTTGCATTCTTGTTATTCTTGTATTTCGTAATTTAAAGGAGTAAAATTCACCATTGATGACTGTCTCTCTCTGTTTTAAATCATTTCTTTATGTCTGGTAATATTGTTTTAAAAAAGAAATTCAGTATTATTTATGTCAATCATAAAATACTAATATTGTTTATGTTGGTACATGTCCATGCTGCTAATATGTAAAATTTGTTACCTGTTTTTTTCTTCCCATTATGACCATATTGTTCAATTGTGTTTATTTCTTATTGGGTCAGGGGGCTCTAAGCCTAATTTTGCGGACCTTGCTGTTTATGGGGTGTTAAGACCCATCCGTTACTTGAGGTCTGGTAAAGATATGGTGGAGCACACTCGCATTGGTGACTGGTACACAAGAATGGAGAATGCTGTGGGAGAGTCTTCAAGGATTAAAGCCTAAATTTTTGGTTAATTGCGTATAAAAGCTTGAACTGTTGTTTAATTGCTTTTATCTGCCTTCCTAGAGTTTGTAGGTTCACTCACCTCTTGAGTATATTGGACAAACAAAAATGACTGAGAGATTTTACAAGAGGCGTTCTTCTTTTCAATTAGAAGATTCTGCTGTTTTGTGGTAAAAGATTTCTTGTAAGCTAAATTTTGCTATTACAATTGATTGTATGGAAACTGAAATGTATTTGTTACCACAGGTAATGTTAAGCAATAATACGGAATAATAGAAAGTCGGGTGTAGATTGCGATACTCCGGCAGAATTGCAGTTATTCTGGTTATATCAAATTTGTAAAACATTCTCTATTCCAGATTATGATTGTTAGGTTTGGATTGGAATTATTTGGACATGCCCCAGTTTCCTCCACTTCTGGCTGTTTCTTGGTAATTTTTGGTTGGATGAACTCCTTAAAGCAGAACTGAATTGCATGGGTGTGTCTGGTGTCCATGAATGACCCCACCCTGGTAGTGTAGATATTTAGAGGGTGTTTGGATTGCCAATTTTCATAACTCATAACTCTGTTTTCATAACTCATAACTCAAAAATGGTGGGACTCATAGCAGGAACTTTGTTTGAGAGCAAATAACTCAATTTTCATAACTTTGTTTCTATCACTCAATTCTCTGATTTTTGAGTTATGAGTTATAAAAATTGAAAACACATTTTAGCTGTTTTCAGTTTCCATAACTCATAATTCAATGGCATTTTTGTAATTAAACACATTGGGGGATTCACAGCCGCAACTTTTGATCGGCTGACTTTTTTTTTTTTTCTTTTCTGGGTTTGGGTGATCTGGTACTGAAAAAAAAAAAAAAATGAAAAAGCTGCACTGATTGACAGACATGGGACCCACAAATAGTGTGAAAAATATGAGTGATGGAAACTGAGTGATGGTGCCAAACGGGTATAGTATTTTTAAGTGATGAGTGAAGAGTGATAAGTGATGAGTGAAGAGTGATGAGTGATGAAAATTGAGTGATGGAAATTGAGTAATCAAAATTTTTGATCCAAATAGGGCCTTATTGTTTTAGTCCCAAACTCTTACTGTTTTGTTCTTCTCCCAAAGCACACAACAGTAGGAGAAAAAGTCTATACACAATGAAGGGAGATCACCCTTTATAAGCACATCCTTACGTGCTTCCCCACGCGATGTGAGACTTCAAGATTGTTTTTTCCTTTGGTTCTTCGCTATTCACCCCACTTACGAGTACACGCGTCCTCAAGTTATGGGCCCACACTTCTACTTGGGGCACACTTGGATTCTACAACTGTCACAACCTAAACCCATAACTAGGATTTTAGATACTCAACTTGTCAAAAGTACTAAAATTCAAATAATGTAACAAGAGCATAATTGAATCCATTTATAATAAATCAAACGGTCAAGGAAATAATTAACTATCAAGTCTCTCAAATAAACCATGGCTTTTGAGTGGAGTTTGTAGTGTGTCTTTGTGTTAGAATCCATTTTCCTCTCTCTTGTGTGTGTGCGTGTGTGTTTGTTTTTAAAAAAAAAGTCTCTCAAATAAAATCCATCAAACTAAAGTTTATTAAGTTTCCAACTACGATCTCAATTAGTCTTACGATTAGTAAGTTCACTATCTTGAGAAAACATAATAACGTAGCTCCCAATGAAGCCTTCAATCTATGGCTTCAACAATCATCCATCAAAGTCAAATGGTCATTCTAGCTACCTTTGAACTCCAAATCACAAGTTCTCAACTAGTCCTCGAAAGTCTAGATAGTCCTTGTAGACTGTCCATATGTTTGGGCTTTTTTGCAAGCTATCCTAGAACCTCGAAGTGAATCTTAGATCTCTGTTAGATACAATTGAAACAAGCACCCCAAGCAACCTCGCAATCGGATCAATATAAAGTTTTGCCAGCTTGTCAAGAGAGTAGTTCATTTGAATCAGAATGAATTGGGAAGATTTTGTCAACCTATCCACCACCACCCAAATAGCATTATGAGTCCTAGGTGACCTTGGCAACCCAAATACAAAATCCATGGGGATATGCTCTCACTTCCTCTCAAGTATGGATAGAGGTTGCAATAACCTTAACGACCTCCTATGTTCCACTTTGATTGTTATCAAATAAAACATTTTTCCACAAATGGAGCTATTTTCCTTTTCATGTTTTTCCACCAATAAGTTAATTTCTTGAAGATCACGAAACATCTTGGTACTACCCGGATGCACCATGTAAGGCCAATGATGCGTTTCCTCCAATAACTCCCTTTTAGTCAATGAATAATTAGGCACATACCAAACCTTAAAATACCATCACTAGAGATATTAAATTCAAGTCTACTCCTACTATGCACTTCTTCCATGATCTTTAACTACTAAGGGTCACCACCTTGCGTAGCCTTAATTATATCAACTAGAGTTGGTTGCATGCTTAAATTTGCTAAGTGAGGTTAGGAGGCTCTAGTCACTATCTCTTCTCCAAGTCTCACAAAATCAGCAATGATATGCTTCTGAGTAATTAAAAAAATGCAGCTGAAAAACCAGATGACTTTCAACTAAGTGCATATGCCATAACATTGGCATTGCCAAGATGATTATTTGTGGAGTATTGATGATCCTTAATTAGTTCTAGCCATCTCCTTTGCCTCAAATTCAATTCATTTTGAGTGAAAATGTATTTCAAACTTTTATGATCTGTTTCTTAAAAAAAAGACTTTTATGATATGCATATATTTCACATCTCTCGCATGCAAATATCATAAAAGTTTGTTACCATATTGGTTTGTTACCTTGATAGACTTGTTATTGTATTTACTCTAAAAGCCAAGAAGAGCATGATGAGCACTTGAGAATTGTGTTGCAAATTTTAAGAGACAAGAAGTTGAATGCTAAATTGAAGTCGTATGCTAATCAAGGAAACAAACTAATATGTCTTTGCATTAAAGATTTGAAGGCATTACTTGTATGATGAGAGATGTGAAATATACGAAGATCATAAAAGTTTAAAATACATTTACAACCAAAAGGAATTAAACTTGAGGCAAAGGTGATGTCTATAACTGTTAAAGATATAAAGTGAGAGAGAAAGACTGAATAGTTTGTGTATATTGATGTGTGTAATAATGTACAGTAGAGAGCCTTATATAGGCTAGGTATGTGTATAGTACAAGTAATATGAGTAAACTACAAGTATAGTATATTGGGCTAAGCCCAGTGGGCTAATCTAGTCTAAACTATACACTAACACCCCCCCTCAAACTCGAGGTGGCAAGGAGGAAGCCAACTAGAGTTTGGATATAAGATCTCGAAAATGACCAGGCGGGTGAGTCTTGGTGAAGATATCAGCAGGCTGGTCAGCAGAGGAAATAGAGAATAACTTGAGATTGCCTTTCTTGAGATGCTGGCAAGTGATGCGGCAGTCAATCTCAATGTGCTTAGTGCGTTCATGGAAGACATCATTATGAGTACTATAAATGGCACTACGATTGTCATAATAGAGAGGAGTGGCAGTGGGCTGTGGAGCATCCATGTCAGCCAAGAGCCAGTAGAGCCAGACAAGCTCGCAGGTGGTGTCGGCAAGGGCACGATACTCAACCTCAGTACTGGAACGAGAAATCACATCCTGCTTCTTACTACGCCATGAGATAAGGGAAGTACCCAGTAGGAAACAGAAACCTATAATAGAGCATCGATCAGTCGGATCACCTGCCCAGTCTGCATCTGAATAAGCATGAAGCTCGAGAGAAGACTGAGAAGAGTAGTGGAGACCATGATAAAGTGTGCCCTTAACATATCGAAGAATCCGAAGAACTGCAGCATAGTGAACAGAACAAGGGGCATCCGTGAACTTACTAACCATACCTACGGCATGTGAGATATCAGGACGAGTAACAGTGAGATAGATCAAACTACCAACCAACTGACGATAGCGTGTAGCATCAGATATAGGTTCACCATCCAAGGGTGTGGGCTTGGCATTGTATTCCAAGGGAGTGGAAATAGTCTTGTTATCTGTGATACCGGCTTTGGAGAGAAGATCAGAAGCATATTTAGCTTGGGAAAAATAGTATCCATCAGAGGATGAGGTAACCTCAAGTCCAAGAAAATAGCTGAGAGTGCCCAGATCTTTCATCTCAAAATGCTGACTAGGGAAGTGCTGAAGAGAGCGGATACCTGCAGAATCATCTCCAGTAATAATCATATCATCAACATAAAGAAGAATAAGAGTGATACTAGCAGAGGATTGTCGGACAAAAAGAGCAGTGTCATGAGGACTCGAAGTGAAACCCTGCTGAGCAACAACTGAGCTAAACTTTTCAAACCAAGCTCGAAGAGCCTGCTTGAGGCCATAAAGAGCACGACGAAGTCGACAAACTTGACTGCCTGAGTGTGGATAGCCAGGGGGTGGTTGCATGTATACTTCTTCTTGGAGGTCTCCATTGAGGAAAGCATTCTTCACATCCATTTGATAAAGAGGCCAATGGCGAATAGCAGCCACAGTAATGAGATATTTGACAGATGTAAGGCGAGCAACAAGAGCAAATGTTTCCTCATAGTTAATGCCATACTCTTGAGTAAAGCCCTTGGCAATGAGACGAGCCTTGTATCATTCAACAAATCCATTAGCTTTAATCTTGATCTTGTAAACCCACCTACAGCCTACTACATACTGACTAGGAGGCAAATCAACCATATCTCAAGTGTGATTCTTATGAAGGGCATCTAATTCTTCATTCATAGCTTGCTACCAAAGAGAGTCAGTATAGGCCTCACGATAGGTGTGAGGTTCATAGAGGGTGGCAAGAGCAAAAGAGCAGTGACAATCAGTGAGATAAGGGGGAGGAATGCTTACCCGGGTGGAACGACGAAGTTCAGGACTAACAGGTAACTCAGGAGAGGGTGGTGCCATAAGATCCAAGACAGGTGGGTCATATGCCGGGGACGGAACCGGAGATGAGTCGTCTGGAGAGGCAGCCGACGTAGAAGAATCCTCCACAAGTTCAGGATAGAGAGGGAGGAAAAGATCGATAAAAATGGGAGGCTCTGAGGAAGAGGATGCAGGAAACTGCTGGAGACTCGTGAAAGGACAATGTTCCAAAAACTCAACATTACGGGAGACACGAAGCTAATGAGAAATGTGATCATAGCAGCGAAACCCCTTTTGAGAGACACCATAACCAAGGAAACAACAAAGATGAGCACGAGGTTGAAGCTTTGTTCGTTCATGAGGAGGAAGAGAGACGAAGCAAGCACAATCAAAAACCCGAAGAGATGAGTAGTCAGGGATTTGACCATAGAGAAGCTCGAATGGTGATTTGTTATGTGTAGTTGGTGAAGGAATACGATTAATGGTGTACACAGTAGTGAGTGCTGCCTCACCCCAAAAACGCTCAGGAAGAGAGGCAGAAATGAGAAGGGTGCGGACAACATCAAGAATGTGACGATGTTTTCGTTCTGCACGACCATTTTGTTGAGAGGTGTAAGGACAAGACCGCTGAGGAAGGGTACTATGACTGTTTAAAAAGGATAGGAAAGATTTATTATTATATTCTTGGACATTATCTGATCGAAAGGCTTTAACAGTGCGATTAAACTGTGTTTCAACCATTTTATGAAATGTTTGGTAAATAGACACAAGTTCAGACTTATGGTGAAGCAGATAAATCCAAGTATATCGAGAAAAATCATCCACAAATATGACAAAATATCTAGATCCCCCCTCAGTAGGAACCGGTGCAGGACCCCAAATATCAGAATGTATAAGATCAAAAGGTGCAGAAGAAAAAGAGTCACTATTATTAAAGGGCAATTTAGCTTGTTTGCCAAAATGACAGGAAGTATAATCAAAATTTTGAAACTGAACTGAACCTAAATGACTTTGAGAAGTTAACAATTGAAGACGAGATAAGGATGGATGACCAAGACGAGCATGCCAGAGATTGGGTGAGGGGGTGGTAATGGTAGTAGTTGCAGAAACAACTTGTGAAGGAATTTTCAAGTCATGAACCTCAAACATGCGACCAACCTTACGCCCTGTCCCAAGTACTTGACTCGTCCGGGGATCCTGCACATTCACACCATGATTAGTAAAGAGAAGATCTACACCTAATTCACAAAGTTGACCAACAGAAAGCAAATTGAGGGATAACTTTGGATATGAAAAGTGTCACTAAGGGATAAACCAGGAGAAGAGATTGTTCCTTTATGACTAACAGGCATAGGAGTTTCATCAGCAGTGTAAATAGTGATAGGGTGTGCTAAGGGTGCCTTATCAGAAAATTGAGATTCATCAGGAGTCATATGGTTACAACATGCAGTATCAAAAAACTAAGGTTGTTTACCTGAGGTGACAGAAAGGGCAGTAGAAGTTCGGGATAAAACCTGTTGAACAACTGCCTCAATATCAGCCGTAGTAAGTGAGGTGGCTAAAGATGGACCTGTAAAAACTGATGGATCTGGAGGACATACAGTAGCTGCCCGAGGAAGAGAAGCTTTATTCTGCTCTTGCACAAATTTCTACAGTTTGCGACAAACTGAGATATCATGGCCTCTAGCCCTGCAAAACTCGCAGCGAGTACCTTTGGAAGACTGAGAGGTAGGACGCCCAGAGTTTATTCATGGAGGAGCAGTGAATGCAACAATGGGAGGCTGTGGAGATGGTGTAGCCAATACATGATCAGATGATGACATGTGATGAGTAGGCCGACGGTTCTCTTCAAAAATGAGCTCCTTAACTGCAGCATCAAGAGAAGGAGTAGGAGACCGGCTAAGCAGAGAAGCCCTAGTAGGCTCAAAATCCTCACGTAAACCCATCATGTAGTGCATAAATTTACGGCGATCCCGATATTTAGCAAAGAGCTCAATGTCCTTAGAACACACTAGTGGAGGATCTGCAGCAGAAAGTTGTTCCCACATAGTAGAAGTCTGAGAGTAATAATCAGAAATAGACTGACCTGTCTCTTGGTGCATTTGATAAAGCTTTGATTCAATGTGGAACTCCAAGCTTGAATCATTAGTACAATTATAGCGATCAGCCAGAAATTTCCAAGTGGCCTCAACAGTCTCAAGACGAGGAAGAAGATTATGAATGGAGGGAACAGAGGTATTGATAAACCAAGACAGGATCTTACTCTGAATACTCTTCCATTCCTCTAGGCGTTCTTCATAATCATCTTCAGCAGCTGTGGCTTTGGACTTAGGGTTTGGTATTGGCTTAGGAATTGAACCAGTCACATATCTCCACAGTTTACGACCCTTTAGGAAGATAGTCATATTCTGAGACCATGCATGATAGCTAGTGGGACCATCCAACATAACGGTGATAGGACGTATGATATCTCAATCATTTTGTTGAGCCATAATGAGGAAAAATGCCCAAAAAATGGGATTTAGAAACCTCAAATGCAAAAATGGAGCCCAAAATCAGAATCTACGTGAAAAACTGAGTAAGACAGGTCTTGTCGAAATTTTTTGACTCTGGTCAAAAAGTCAACAGTCAAGTCAACGGTCAACAGTCAACGGCTGACGTGTGCTGACGTAGGCGGATGACGCGGATGCTGACGTAAGCAGGATGGTGTCATCTTAGGGCTGACGTGGCAAGACGCTGGAGGTCCCTGGCGCGAGTAGAAGCGCGTGGGACCGGCGCGTGTGGCGCATGTAGGGACTTTGGTGGCTAGTGGAGGCGAGTGCAGCGCGTGTTCGACAGACAGAAACTTGGGGAGGTGCATGCGGGCGCGTGCAAGATTTTTTCTGGCTGTTCTTGGTTGGGTTTTGCTCGGTATTGGCTGTTCTGTCACTGTATGTCTTTGGTTTGACAGTAAAATGAACAGAACGATGAGATCCGAGAGGTGCAGGAATTGTGGGCGTGACGGCGGTGACTCGCTTCTGACAGTGGCTACTGGATGATGGCGAGGGCAGCGGAAGAACGCCGGAGATGTCCACAGGAACCAGAAAGTTAGAGGAATGGCTCTGATACCATGTTAAAGATATAAGGTGAGAGAGAAACTGAATAGTCTGTGATATTGATGTGTGTAATAATGTACAGTATAGAGCCTTATATAGGCTATGTATGTGTGCAGTATAAGTAATATGAGTAAACTACAAGTACAGTATATTGGGCTAAGCCTAGTGGGTTAATCTAGTCTAAGCTATACACTAACAATAACTAATTAAGTATTATAAGTACTGCATAGATTATCATCCTAGTAAGGTTAATGTTGTGGCATATGCACTTAGTCAAAAGTCATCTAGTTTCTCAACTGCATTGTTGATTACTTAGAAGCATATCATTGTTGATCTTGTGATACTTGGAGTAGAGATAGTGACTAGAGACTCCCAATCTTACTTGGTAAGTTTGAGTGTTCAACCATCTCTAATTGATAAAAAATAATGTTACCCAAGTTGGTGACTCGCATTTGTTGAAGATCATGGAAAACTGCGTAGTGGAGGTAGGCTTGAATTTAATATCTCCAATGACGGTGTTTTGAGGTTCGGTAATAGGCTCTGTGTGCCTAATGATTTATTGATTAAAAGACAGATATTGGAGGGAGCACATCGTTTGCCTTAAACAGTGCATCCGAGTAGAATCAAGATGTACCCTAATTTTTGAGAGATTTATTGGTGGAACAACATGGAAAGAGAAATAGCTCAATTTGTGAAAAAAAAAAATGTTTGATTTACCAATAAATCAAAGTGGAACATCAAAGGTTGTCAGGGTTGTTGCAACCTCTATCCATTCTTGAGAGGAAGTGGGAACATATCTCCATAGATTTTGTATTCATAAAAAAAAAAAAAAATATATCCGTGGATTTTGTATTTGGGTTACCAAGGTCATCTAGAAATCATAATGCTATTTGGGTGGTGGTGGATAGGTTAACAAAATCCGTCCATTTCATTTTTGATTCGAATTAACTACTCAATTGACAAGCTAACAAATATATTAATGAGATTGTGAGGTTGCATGGGGTGCCAGTTCCAATTGTATTTGATAGAGATTCGAGATTCACTTTGAGGTTCTGGATAGCTTGCCAAAAGCCTTGGGTTCTAAGTTGAACTTCAGAATTGGTTGTCACCCTCAAACAAAAGGACAATGACCATTTGACTTTGGTGGATAACCGTTGAAGCCATAGATTGAAGACTTTGTTGGGAGCTATGTTATTATGTTTTCCTACGATAATGAACTTAGTATTCGTGAGACTATTTGAGATTGTATTTGGAGAATTTATAAATTTAGTTCCATGGATTTTATTTAAGAGACTTGATCGTTTGATTTCTTATATGTCTTTAGTTAAGCCCTATTTCATTATTTGAATTTTAGTACTTTTGACAAGTTGTGTATTTAAATCCTAATAATGAGTTTGGGTACTCGTGACAGTTATAGTATCATAGCCATTAAGTGTGGGCCCTACACGGTAGAACGCTTGTGATCGTAAGTGGGGGGGATTCTGAAGGACCAAAGAGAGATGCAATCCTGAAGTCCCACATCGCCTAGTTAGGAATCCACAAGAGAATGTGCTTATAAGGGGTGATGTCCTTGTAAAGACATTTTTTCTACCATTGCTGTGTGCTTTGGGAGAAGAACAAAATTGTGAGGTTCTAAGACCTAAAGAGACAATATCTACACAGTTGGGGTGACATAGTTGGAGATTTGACTTGAATTAGCGATGATATGATCGCTACTATCTATGGCAAATTCCAATTAAACTAAAAAATTTCATCTTCAATTGTTGTGATAGATTTTGTTTTGTTTTGTTTTTATTAAATTTTGGAATATATTAAAGGAGAATGTGACCTGGATATTTAGATCACATCATTATAAAATTTATGCGTAAATACCGCTTTCATCCCTACATTTTCGGCCAATTTCCATTTTGGTGACCCTTTTTTTTTGGATCCCTAAAAATGCAAAATCATTCTCATTTTAGTCCCTACTCCCTACTTTCATCTCACTAATGGAAATTACCTACGTAGCACATGGAATGCTAAACTGGCATGATAAACGCTCACGTAATCATTAAAATGAGAGAAGTGTTACATCCATAATATTTTCATAACAAATCATAGGTGGTTAATTGTTATTGGTTCAAATTTGAACTTACCATTGTTATTTGGTTTTCAATTTTTGGGGGGGGGGGTAAATTGATAAATTAATTAAAAAAATTAAGACGTTGATTTGGATACTGACATGGCATTTATTAAATACCAAACAAAATATTAAATTATTTTTTTATTTGCCACATTAACGTCTAATGTGCCAGTTGTGTACTTCGTGTGTTACGTAAGTAATTTCTGTTAGTGAGATAACGGTAAGGACTAAAAATGAGAACGCTTTTTCATTTTTGGGGAATTAAAAAAAAATAATTGGGGACCAAAATGGAAATTGGCCAAAAATGGTATTTAAGCCTAAAATTTGATATGCTTTTATAAAAAGCATTAGGTTTACACACTTTACAATGATGATTACTATTACGTAACAATTATATAAAATTAAACACTTTACAATGATGATTACTATTACTTGACAATTATATAAAATTGAACTTATGGTTTCATTATACATTAAAAGGTTACCATTAATGCTTCTAGATTTTTCAAGTATTGTTAAACCATTTAATAGTGTTAGTGAAAAAATATATTCGAGTATGATGTATAGTGCTATATGCATAACATGGTTGAGCAGAGAATCCGACAACAATATTTTAGTTGTTTAGAGCAAATACCTGCACTTTATGATGGAGGGAGCAGGAACCATCAACACGTTCAATAACTTGACTGCAATTATAATATCTACATCACTCACTTCTTCTCTTCAATAAGCTTTCCAAATACAACATCTTTCTGATCTGAGATCTCTTGATTGCCCACTTTCGTTGCATCGGTACCCTGCATGCCATGGAGTCTTGCATTGAAAACAGAAGTCCTTCTTGCACATAGGACACTTTGATTGTGTCACAGTTTGGCACTCGTTAATTAAGTATCATCACAGATCATTCACGGTTTGGGCAGTAGCACCTTTTTTCAACCTGTAGAACGGTTGACTTGCAGAGAATATCACACAACTCATCAAACAGTGATTTTGATATGATTTGCCTACAAAGAGAAGGTCCAAAAATTGCTTGTAGTTCTTGCTAGGGCATCTAATGTTGGCCACCTTATCCTTAATCTTTGACTTCGATGTATTTGGATATGCAGTCCATGCCATGCAAATAGGGTGTACACTGCACACACATGTTACTGTTGTTTGAATTTTTGGTTTGATTGTATGAGATCCATGCATATTTTGCTTGTGAAGATTAAATGATCTTCCTGTACTTGGTCATGGTGGGTTTCTTTTTCTAAGTTTAGCAAATCTTTCTGCGACAAGTTTCCCATGGCTTGAAAGTTGAACTACAATGTTGTACGTAATTGTAATTTGCTAGTTTTAGAGTGGCATTGAGGTGGTGGTCTAGCTTGTGTCCCAATTTGATTATGACAAGGTGTGTTAAAAAAATTGTATTTTTTTTTTTTCCAAATTCATCTATTGAATTAAATGAGTAAAAACATAACTTCTAAGGGAAATTTTTCATGATTAATTCCGACCAGCTGATACAATTAAATGGCTCTGGTTGACTGATTTAAGACTAGCTATACATGACTAATTGGGTTTTACCAATTGGCAGACAACAACTTAACTCTTATCAACTCACGTTGTCAATTCTAAGAATTGGCTATATTCGATGCATGCATCTTTCTTCTGTACCCGGCTTTTGTTATTGGCTTTCTTTATGATCATGTGTCTTTATCATGCATAATTTCTTCTGTACCTAGGGTTTGTAGGTTCGCTTACCACTTGAGTATATTTGATACAAGCTAGAAAACAACTTAAAGAAATAGTCTTCCTCCTTTCAATTAGAAGATTTTTCTGTTTTGTGGCAAAGATTTCTTGTAAGCTAAATTTTGCTATTACAATTGATTATATGGAAACTGAAATGATATATGTTACCATTGTTGGGGATATTATACAAAATAATAATGGAAGAACAAGGTTAACACAAAAAACAAACATAAAATAGATAATTTGGAGGCACAATATCATTTTCCTTAGACAATATTTGCCCTCCCCCACACTATTGTTGTTAAAAGGTTATTGCAAATTTGTCCTCAAGATACAACCAAAATGTTGGGTTCTACAGACAGTAATTCTAGAGAATGACCACCAAATTTCTTATGCTTCTATTTAACTTACTATTTTTGTGGAGTTAATTATTTTTCAAGTGAACATAAACTTTTATATATATCCATAGGGTTATATTTCATCAAAAGGCACGTATGGAGAGTTAAAATGTTTTATAAAACCGTTCACAAGGCTTGAAACCTCTTTAAACACATTGAACAGTCACTAGAAAATTCTACAAAAAGATCCAAATTTTTGACTTTCGATTGATCGAAAGGATCGATCAAGTGCTCTTTTCAATTGGTCGAACAAGAATCAAGCACCGATCGAGTCATCTAGAAACTTCAAAAATTTTTTCTTTACAATTTCGATCGATCGAGCCAAAGCTTCGACCGATGAAAATGCTTGAACTTGAATTTTCACTTAGAAAATTCTGGAACTTGAATTTTCACTTTAACACCTTTATGAAACAATATTTTCCAAACTTAAATATCATTATTATTACAATCTATCCTTGTAGCTACCTATATATACAACAACCATAGGTAATTTTAGGCAATAATATAGAATAATAGAACGTCGGGTTTGGATTGTGATACTCTGGCAGAGTTGCAGTTATTCTGATGATATCCAATTTGTTAAACATTTACTATTCTACATTATGATTGTTAGGCTTGGATTGGAATTAATTGAACATGCCCCAGTTTCCTCCACTCTGGCTGTGCATTTTGGTAATCTTTGGCTGGATGAACTCCTTAAAGCAAAACTGAATTGCCTGGGTGTGTTGTCCATGAATATTAATAATGTTTGAGAATTTCATGGCTGCAATTTAATGATCAATTCTTTTTTTCTAATGTGTTTTGAAGTGAATGCCAATTATTATTGTTGTTGCATTTAATTTTTTTTTCATAGGTTTAACTAAATTATGAACAAATCTTTTATATATTGCAGTCACAGACCAGAGATTGGTTTTGCGTTTGCATATATTTGGCTTGTCTCTGTAACAAATGTTTAAAACAAAGGAACACTCACGCACCCAACCATCACCATGGCTTTCCAGTTAGTTGTTAACACCGCTGTTAATTAGTACTTAGGAGTAGGACAACATATATCACTATTAGGCCTTTTAAATAAAGTTTAAAGATCTAGAGCTCTTGAACCAAACGAATGTATTGGCAAAGCTCAAATAAGAATTTCAATCATAAAATAAAATAAAGATTACGTAGTGAACTAACTTGGAGAAGAGAGAGAAAATCCGATGGTTATTGTAGAGATTTATGGTACATGTGGAAGAAGGTATAATAAGAGAAATGGTTACTGAAAATTAAATATTTATTTTCTTACTTTAATTATCAAATTATTTTTTTTAATAGATACGATAGAATTTCAAACCATAACATTCATTCGTTCTATAATAATTATTTTTTATCATTAAGCTAAGACAAATTAATTTATGATTGAGTTAACTATAATTTACAATCATCATATTATTGTTATTATATCCTTAGTTTTTCAAATGCTTTCCAAAATCACATTTGGAATGCCAAAGGCCTTTTATGAAATATAATTGGTATTAAAAGGTCTGCTTTATTATAAATGTATTAGAAATTAGTTTCATATGATAAGGAAATGATAATTGTCCACTTGTCACAACTGTTCCATTTAACTTTTAACTTATTTTGTTAAGAATCTTGTAACTTTATTGGTTGACGCCTTTTAGTGTCTCTAATGGAGACATTCAACTATCGAATTCAAAAAAAAAAAAAAACTTTTATCTTATTTTGTTTATGTGCAATTTTTAAAAATCTCACATTTTTTTTAAGTACAAGTATACTTTAACTTATATTTAGCAAAAGCAATAAACAAAAATAAATTGATGTCAAATAGACAATGGTTTTTGGATTATATTACATGCACCCTCATAGGGAATGAGAAAGTAGACCAGATTAAGACCCTGTTTGGATTGAGGGGAGAGGAAGTGAAAGAGAGTAGAGTAGAATTGGTTAAAAATAAGCCAATTTCAGGCTAACTCTATTCTACTCTCCCTTAATTCAAATGAACAATAAGTTTAAATTAAAATGAAATTTCTCCGATTTAACAAAACTTATTTTGACATTTTTCAGTTTGTTTACAAAACTTTCAATTATTTCAATTTCACATCTTAGAATTAAATTAAAATGAAATTAAAAGGTTACATACCTTACACCAAAAAGAAAAAAAAAACATTTACTCTAGATGAAACCTTAACAATTTTATTTTAATTTAAAGCTAATAATTGAAAGTTTATGTATAAAATTGAGTTTTTTTATTTAAGTTTTCAATTTTAAATAATTTGATAGTTAGTACGAGGATGAATAATTTGACCTATGAATCTCTTTATTAAAAGAGTTGTTTAAACCCTATATGAATTTTTACACTTTTTAACCCATATGTATTTTCACAAGGCAATGTAATTAAAAATCTTCTGTCAAACGAGGGAGTTAACATGGAAATGAATCGAAGAAGGAAAAAAAAAAAAAAAAGAAAAAAAGCATAATTCTTACAACTTTAACAACCTCGAAGTCCAACTCACTCCCGGCGGGGTCTGCGCACACAGGACCACAGCCCACGGGCCTGGGAGCTCGGGCTTCGTCATATTTTACCGTACATTATAGTTTTATATTGGATAGATAATGTAGTGTACCAGTTTACAACAACAACAACAGCAAACTGGGGGAGACTCAAGTGTCTCATTTTCACTGTATTATCTTCTGCTCATTCCCACCTTCTCTTCCAAGTCCCAACCTATAAAGCCTTAAAACCCTCTTTCTCTCTCTCTCAATTCTCAGTTCAAATAAAAAACCTAGGGTTTGGTTTGGTTCTGAGAAAGAAAGAGATGGCGTCTCAATCGGCGAATCTTTGGGTTTTGCTGGGCTTAGGCTTGGCCGGAATTCTGATTATGACGAGGAAGCTGAAGAAGGTTATAAGAGAAGACTTCGGTGCGTTTATCGAGAAGTTTCAGTTACTTCCTCCTCCTCCGCCGCCTCCTCCCAAAGCTCCTCATCCTCTCACCGGCCTCACTTTCGCCGTTTCCGACGTGTAAGCCCTCGCCCTCAGTTTCTTTCTCTTAAATTCTGTTTGGTTCCCGAGGAATGTTCGGTCGAGTAAATATGTGAATATGCGGTGTTTTTGTGTTGATTACAGTTTAGATGGGCTAACTTGAGTGACTTTTTGTTAGTCTTTTGTGTTGCCGTTGTTTGAATTCAAATGGAAAGAGTTGGAATGGTTTACTTGATTGATCGAGTCCAGGATTTTGGTTTTGGAGTTCCAATAAATTGTTTGCAGCTTGTAAAAAAAAAAAAGTAAATTGTTTTCCTGTGTTTGATTGCGAGGCTGAAAATGAGCCGGAAAACATTTTCCTTTGTTTGTTTGGCTCCCATGAAAAATTGTTGATATTTCGTAAATTCCTTATAGAGTTATGTATTGTATGAGCTCTAGCTCTCAAATGGTTCCCTCTCCTTTTAAAAGCAACAACGAGGGTGAGGCTGTGGGTTTGAAAACCGTTGGTGAATGAGTAACTGCTAACTTTCATTTGAATATGAAAATTATGTCGAGCAACTAAAAAAATCAAAGGACATACCATTTTTAACATGGAAGAAAAAATGTAAGCTATATGCTTCCAAACAAAAAACTGTGGTATCAGGACATTAAACAACATATATCAAACTACTTATATATAAAAAAAAAACATATATCAAACCATTTAAAATAGTTCAACATGCTTCCATATTCAAAAAAGTGAAATTCAAGTTCAACCTTCTGTATGAACATGATTTGAAAGTAAGGGAAATTACATTTTAAACCCTATTGTTTAAGGGTAGTTTCAATCTAATCCACCCTATAGCTTGGTGGAATGGGTATTCTTTTATTTGATCCTCTAGCTTTATTTTAGCCCAAAAATGAAGGCTCCAAAGGAAGACTTGAATCAATTGAATAAGCACGAGTTCGAGTTTGTAGCTTTTAAGAAGAAAAGCTTGATGTGCGAGCTTTTGAGTTTAGATGTGAAAGAAGGTGATCAAGGCTTAGCACGGGAGGAACGTGCTTAAAGGGACAAGTCCAAATTTGCGATAGAACGGCTAGCTACACATGAGGAGACTTGGTGTAAAAAATCAAGAGCTTTATGATTGAAGGAGTGGGGTAACAACACTAGGTTTTTTTGTATTTTTTTTCCATAGGTTGGCTAATCCGCATAGAAAAAGCAATTATGTGAGTGGACTGGAGGTGGAAAGTAGGTTTTATGAGGAGTTTGAGGTTCAAGATCAAGTGGTGCAATTCTACTTGTCGTTATACAGTTATACACAGAAACAAGGGATTGGAAACCACCTGTAGATGGGCAGAGTTTGCAAGTATTGATGAGCATGATAAACAATGTTAGAGCTGGAATTTAAAAAAGGATGAGGTCCTACATGTTTTGAAAGACTTGCAAGGTGATAAGCTTTCCAGGCTCAAACGGATTTACTATGGCATTCTATCAACATTGTTTGAGGGTGGATGAAACTGATGTGATGGCTGTTTTTGTGGAGTTTCATAGGTACTGTGAGTTTTAAAAATCCTGTAAATTTTTTTTTATTGCTTTAATTATTAAGAAGAGTAATGTCATCAATATTAGCGATTTCAATCCTTTTAGCTTAGTGGGAAGAGTGTATAAATTGTTGGCAAAGGTGCTAGCTAATAGGATGAAAATGGTGTTAGACAAGCTCATTTTTGAGTACCAAAATGTCTTTGTTTGTGGTAGGAAAATTCTTGATTTAGTCCTAATTGAAAATGAATGCATGGATCATAGAATTAAGAGTACTATTCCTAGGGTAATTGGTAAGTTGAATATTGAAAAGGCTTACAATCATGTTAGAAAAGGCGTACAATCATGTTAATTGGGATTTGGGTTTTTATCTTTTGGAGAGGATAGGTTTAGGGAAGAAATGGAAGGGTTGCGTTCATGCCAGTATTTGTACTTTTCGGTTCTCAGTTTTGATCAATTGATCTCCTGTTAGCTTCATAGTTCACGGGGATTAAGACAGGGTGACCAGCTACCCCCTTTTCTCTAGATATTGGTCATGTGGGTCTTGAGTAGGATGTTGAAGAAAACAGGGGAGAGCGGTTTTATTAATGGGAAGGAATGGGGGATGAGTTTAAACACCATTTGGTAGGATGGGATAAGGTTTGCACTCCTTTTGTTAATGGAGGATTGGGGATTAGGATGCTTATCTTCTTTAATCAGGCTCTCTTAAGGAAGTGGCTGTTAGGCTGGGGTAACTATGGTCATGGTCTTTTGAAGAGTATTAGGATGGGTTGGGAGAGGTAACTTTAGCATATTCAGTTTGAGGTTGGAGTTGGCAACTGAACCTGATTTTGGCAAAATTGTTGTGGTGGTGACCAACCCCTGAGAGTTGCTTTTCTTGTCTTTTATGATGGTTCCACTTCCACCAGAATGCTTCAGTGGAGTATGTGTTGTTGAGGCAGTTTGAGGGGGAGAGGTGGAGTTGGGATGTTAGATTCATCCAGGACTGCCAATGATTGTGAGTTGGATTTGGTGGCTGCTTTTCGTCATCTTCTGGATTTTCATATTCCTCTTAAAGAGGATGGAGATTGGGCAAGGTGGAGGTTGAAGAAGAATGGGGAGTTTGATATTTATTTTTTCTATAATGCTTTGAGGGGTTCCAATTCTGTCAATTTCCTTTGTAAAGGCATTTGGGGTGTGAAGGCCCCACGGAGGGTTTCCATTTTTGTTTGGACAGTGGTGTGGGGGAAGATTCTCACTTGTGATAATCTTAGGGAGAGAGGCTACACTATAGTAGATTGGTTCTACATGTGCTGATATAGTGGGGAGGTGCTGGATCACCTTTTGCCTCAATTCAAGGAGGCTTTTTAGTTTTGGAGCTTTTTTTTTTGATCCTTTGCGATCTGCTGGGTTGTACCAAAGAAGGTGATTGGTCTTATGTTTGGTTGGAGGAACTGGATGGGTAAACATTCTTCAAATATTGGAATTTGGTTCCATGAAGTTGAATATTGCACATCTAGAACATATCTGATATTATGCACATCTTATAAATCCTAATTTTCTTTTAAGTTTGTTCACTACAAAATAATTGAGTAAATTAAGCCATGATCACATATCTAATCACAAATAGTGAAAGAAAAAAAAAAAGAAAAAGAAAAGGCTATGGGCAAAGGATCCACATTCGTTTCATGATTAAATCATTATGACATCTATAACAGAATTTGAAAAAGTTGGTAGCAAAAAGAAACTAAGGCTTTAAAGAAACTATGGCTTCCATTAATTAGCAAAAACAAGCAGGGTGAGTGTAAAAGGTTATTGATAGAAATTAATCATTATTAGGTACACTCATATCCTCAAATTCATCTTTTTTATAGAGTGTATTACTTTGGTAAAATCCTGAAGGGGCCTTCCCTTTTTTTAGAAGGAATGAGAAGAAAGATTAGTGAGGATCTTATAAAGGAAGGGTGAAATTTTATTTTGGATTTATTAATATCACTCTTCTATTTTGTTTTTATTCTTTGTTTTTGAGAAGAATAAAAAGAGAAGTTCTTCATTGTTTAGTCATTGTCCTCTAGGTTGGTTTTAGCAGATCATTCCTATGCACTTCACCTTTTGGTATTTCCAATGGAGACATCTAGGGTTCAAATCCCCCCACTCCCCCCAGTTATAACTATTGAATTATTAAAAAAAAAAGTCAAACCCATGCATTTGCATTCTTGATTTCTGAAGTTTTTTTTTCTTGGCTTTTAAACTGAATTAATCTTTTATTATAATCACCAGATTCGACATTGATGGTTATGTGACTGGATTTGGTCATCCAGAATGGGCGAAGACACATGGCAAAGCTTCTTGGACATCTCCCGTAGTTACTGCCCTTGTTGAAGGAGGTGCCACTTGCATTGGAAAAACTGTTGTGGATGAACTAGCATATGGGTATCTGTCTTGTACTCATTGTATTGCAACATTAGCTGGGGCTGCACAAACACACACACCTTTGCAGTGTGTCCTACTCTAGCATTTGTACAGATTAGAATAATGACTATTGTTTTTGGCATATTTATTTTCAGTATCAGTGGAGAAAATAAGCATTATGGTACACCCACCAATCCCACAACACCTGCGAAAGTACCAGGTGGATCCTCCAGTGGAGCTGCTGTGGCAGTGGCTGCTAATCTTGTTGACTTCTCATTGGGTGAGCTTCTTATTAGATTCAACAGCTCATCCTCGTTCCCTTGAATAATTAGTCTTGACACATACATCAACTATGCTGAAAAAGTTTTATTGTTTTGATGTTCTTTTTCCTGTCTTGTCTTCCCTAAATAATACAAAGAAAAGTGTAGATGTTGTTTTGAAGTAGTTATAGGCAGATGTAGACATGTGGTATTTATTTTTTAATTTCTGGTTGTCGTGGCCTAAGTATATAGCTGGTTAAATTGGCTGAAATTTCAATCTATGCAGTCTATAACTTTTAGTTATGTTAAAACAATTAGAAATACCTACAATTCATGATGTCAAAAAAAATTTCATTTCCCATTTGGCTCTTAATATATATATATAAGAAATCCAACAATGACTAATCTATGTTCATATTAAAACTAGGTGAAATATCAAATGTTAACAATGAGATTGTTCCTATTTACTAAAACGTCAACATTTTGAGGTTTAGTTGTACCTTGAAGAAGAATGCCATACAATATTAAGAAGTAACATGCTCATTAAATAAGCATAGTCTAAGTGAAAATGTTAAGATGGATAGGTGGGAATACTAGGACATATAAGATAAGAATTAAAGTCATCCATTTGAAGGTATGGTTGACTCCTATTGAAGAAAAGATTTAAAGGTAGGGGTGGCTCCTATTAAGCCAAAGATGGGGAAGAATTGCTCAATGGTTTAGTCATGTTCAAAGAAGACCAATTAATGCACCCAAAGTTAAAAGAGGTATAGGGTGGCCTAAAATAACTTGGTAGAAGTAGTGAAGAAGATTAATTAGATAGGTATTGGAGCATTAGTAACATGATAGAGTTTGCAAACGTCTTTTATTTTAAGATTAGGTGTTTGATGATGACTTATCTTGGTATACCATTGCGGAATTCTTTTAAATTGAAATTGGTATGAACTCCCATATTAGAGAAGTTGGACTGTAGACTATTTAGTTGGAAGAGAAACTATACTTGTCAAAGGGGGGCATAGAACGTCATCGAAGATTACACTCTTGACTTACCTTCATTTTATCTCTCCTTATTCACCATTCCCATTAGCGTGGCAAACAGGATTGAGAGGAGATTACAGTGGAATCTTTTGTGGGGTGATATGGGTGATCAGTGGCTTGGGGATTAGGAAGATAGGAACCTTTGACCTAGCCCTACTGGGAAAATGGCCATGGCGATTTGGGATGGAAGAACACATTTGTGGAGGTATGTAGTAGCTGTGTAGTACATGTTCTAGGGACATATGGTTGTGGCTTATGGAAATGTATCGATGGATTGGGACAAATTTTTACAGTATATACACTTTTGATGTAGGGGATGGTACTCATGTTCATTTATGGCATGACAGATGGTGTGGAGATCATTGTTTGAAGGAGGTCTTTCCAGTTTTGTTTGAATGCTCCATAGCTAGGGAGACATCTGTTGCTTCTATGCTGGTTAGACAAACAGTAGGGGAAATGAGGAGTTGGGATGTAAGTTCTCTTCTCAACTTTAATGATTGGGAGTTCGAAGTGGTAGATTCGATAAAATATCAGCCTATAACATTCACTTAATAATGATTGCGTTTTATCATCCAGTCAAGACATCAATTGGTTTTTGCTGTAGGCGGGGTTCGAACCTTAGATCTCTTGTTCAATGACAAGAAACTTTACCAGTTGAACCAATTGAAAGGGAGTGGGGATTTTGATGTACTTTCTTTTTAAAATGCCTTAAGAGCGGCATGTGTAGTGTCTTCTCCATGGAAGAGTATTTGATGTGTTAACACTATGAGAAGGTTCCCCTTCTTGGAATAAACTGCAGCTTGGGGAAGATCCTCACATTTGACTCCTTTGTTAAGTGAGGCTATATGCTAGTAGGTTGGTGTTGTATGTGTTGATGTAACAAGGAGACAATGGATCATTTATTGTTACACTACACAGTTGTATTTGATTTGTGGAATTTCTTGTTTAGATATTTCGGGATGCAAATGGGAGATACTAGAAAAAGTCCTTGATCTCTTGTGTGGTTGGAGGAATTGGGTTGGTAACTTTCCTCGGATATTTGGAACTTTTCAAAAAAATTTTGATGTGTCATTTGTGAAGGAAATGATATTGTTTGTGCGTTTGAGGATATGGAAAATTCAGTGCCTCAATTGATAGCATTGTTTTCTATATCTTTGTTTGAGTGGTCCCATGCATGGGGTTTTCCAATAGTAATTGTAATGGCCCCACCCCAACGGTGTAGATATTTTCCGTTTTGGGGCCTAAACCCCTCAGTTTTGTTTTCCTCCAAAGCACACATTAGTGGGAAAAAAGACCTCTACACATTGAAGGGAGATCGCTCCTTATAAGCACATCTCCACATGATTCCCCAAGCTATGTGAGACTCCAGAATTGCTTCTCCCACTAGTCCTTCACAATCCACCCCCCTTATGGCCACATTTATCCTCGCGTGTGGGCCCACACTTCCAGCTGGTGCATATCTCTGATAACATCTGTAACGATTTGACCCCAACTATCCGCTTTGGGGCCCATACCCCTTATGGTTTTGTTCTCCCCAAAGCACACAAAAATGGGAGAAAAGACCTCTACACATTGAAAGGAGATCCCTCCTTACAAGTACATCTTCATGTGATTCCCCATGCGATGTGGGACTCTAGGATTGCTTTTCCCACTGGTCCTTATAGTAACTCCATACCGGAATTTATTGAGCCATTACCCTTTTGTAAGTGATTATCTTATTTGTAAATCTTTAGACTCCTTTGTGTCAAAATTTGTATATGAAGGATTTTCCATTGAATAAAATATTTAGACTCCTTTGTGTCAAATGTTGTGCTATTGATTCTCTACTTGGGAAGATGTTTGGGTTTAGTGTGGAACAGATAGATGCTTGCTTTCACTTGCTTCTCACACTAGAGATTTTAGGTAAGGACATAAAAGATGTCATAGTTTAGGGGAGAAAAGTGTAATTTCCCCAACTTTTTTTGACATTATTCAAGTATTTAACTCTGTGATGTGTTATAATTATTGTGCATAAGTGAGAATTCACAATTTGTTTATCATGCTTCTAAAGTGAGGATAAATTGACATAAAGCCTCAGAAATGTCTTCTATCTTTTGATCAACATTGTGTTGAGGGCTGGATATCTTTCTGCAAGATCAAGTTCAATTTTGGAATGGTTTATATTTCATGGTTTTTGACAACTTCAAGTTGTTTTTATTGCAGTTCCGTTTTTGGACACCAATGCATTGGATTTGTGTATTTGGTTTTGTCTTCTTTTTGATTTTCTTTTAGGTATTTCTATCATACACTTCCTATGCACTAACTATCACCTCCTTTGGTGTTGTTTATTAGACTAAAGTTCACTGTTGGCCTTTAAAGTTTGGGGTTGTTTTCATTTTGGCACTTAATGTTTCAGAATTTTCACTTGGCCTTTTATGTTTAATTCCATTTTCATATTGGTTCTTTACATTTCAAACTTTTCTTTTTGACCCTTCATGTTTAATTTAATTTTCTGTTTGGCCCTTCACGTTCATTTTGACCCTCAATTAAAATGAAAATTTTGAAACAATAAGGGCTAAATTGAAAATTTTGAAGCTTAATGGGCCTTTATGAAAACATCAAACTTTAAAGGCTAAAAATGTACTTTAGTCTATCTATTTAATTTTTTTATTGATAAAAGGCTGATTAAAATATGTTGATAGCTGATTGATCATATTTTAACCTCTGGAGCATGCTAGTTTTTTTTGACTTATGGTCATGCCTTTCGTACTAACAGTATATGGCAGGTATTGATACTGTTGGTGGGGTGAGAATACCTGCTGGATTTTGTGGCATTTTAGGATTCCGTCCCTCCCTTGGGGCTGTTTCTCACATTGGAATTATACCTATTTCAACAAGCCTTGACACAATTGGTACGTATGACTACAATTCTGTATGCTATTGTATTTCAGATAACTGTAACCTACATGTTACCCATGCCCCAGTCAATCTTTAGGATATGCATACATGTTGCTCTTCTCTGACTCCTTTTGAGCTTCTTTGAAGGAGATAAAGAGAATTAACTGCACTTATATAACTTTTACATTTTTTCTACCCTTGATTACTGGTGGTTTATGTCATTGGTTAATGTTTCAAACTTTTTTTTTTTACTTTTGTTTGTTAAAGGAGTAGAACATATGAGTGAACTTTACTGTTTGGCATATGTTATTTTTTAGCTATGGACTAAAGGTATAGTTCTCTTCTGGGTTGCCTTTTGTTTTGAACATTTTTGCTCAAGTCATTATAAGTTGGGACCAATTAAGAAGGATTTATTTCACATAGAAGTTTCCATATTACCTCCCTTCACAAAGTGCCATGAATTAATTAATTCTATTTCTGTTGGAAGTAACCTTTGATTGGAGTTGGCTACTAAAGATTTGCAGTGTCATTTTTGCACCATTTATATGTGAATGTCTTTGTGCTTTGTGCATGTGTGACTAACTTTACTGAAATGCAGATGATACTGCATCCCTTTAAGTTATTCTCTTTGAAATATCAGCTTAAAATTTTTGTAAGAATTTTATAACATTAAATTGTTAGATAGTCTTACATTATTAAGTCATTACATGTGATTATGGTTTGTGATTGCCGTGTCTTGACTGTATGTCATGATTGTGTTTTGCACTGTGTCCTCTTTTCTTTCTTTTTCTTTTGAATTGGTCATTTGTTAGAAAATTGATTTGTACAGTAAAATGCTGTCTAGTGTTTTCATCTAACTCCCTTGTAATTCTTCTGTGCAATCACTTTCATAGGATGGTTTACTAAGGATCCTAATATTCTACATCGTGTTGGCCACGTTCTGCTGCAACTTCCATACACTGTTCAACGCAGTCCCAGGCAAATTATAATTGCTGATGATTGCTTTCAACTCTTAAAGATTCCTGTTGACAGAGTTGCTCAGGTGGTGATCAAATCCACTGAGAAGCTTTTTGGAAGTATGTCAGTTTACTGTATGCCTCTAAGCAAAAAGTTCTATTTCTACTATTTTTATTTTAACCATTGTTATTTTTGTTTCTGCTGCCATTTTTGTTATCATTAGTATTGCTGCTACTACCTTATAACTGTCCTTGTTCTTCATTTTTTTTTTAAATTTAAATAATTAATACAGATATCTATTCTGTATTTTCTTTAAACTATGTCTCATTGAACTTCTTCAGGACAAGCATTGAAGCATGAAAATGTTGAGGACTATCTCAAGTCAAAGGTTCCAAGCTTGAAAGAGTTTCACAGCAAGAAATCTAATGGTGAATTTAAAACTTCAACACGATTGCTTGCAAATGTTATGCAGTTTATTCAAAGGTGAGGTTGCTTCTTTATGATTTAAAATGTTATTATAGATCATTTTTCGTCCTTTGTCCCCTTGTTCTTGAAGATCTTCTCGTTCTTTTTTTTTGGGGGGGGGGGTATGTGTGCGTGAATGCATGTGCCACAGTTTTCTGATTTAATGTGACAAAGTATGGGAACAAGTAGAAAATGATTAGCATCAAATGGAGAATTGATGTTGGAGAAATATGCAGTTAATGCTGAGTAAATATTGCTCTTACATTGTCAGATGTAATTAGAGGTGCTATGTCTGGGGGGGCAATATTTGACATGACTGCAAACACAACATGTTTTTTTGTGGGTTAGTATTTAGTTTGAATGGGTTTGTGTCAAAGTGGGTCAACCTGCTTTGACAGGATTAATAAATGGTCAATTCCATATTGACCTGCTTGAGCCGAGATCAACCCAAAAAGACTTTGTTCATTATTCGTGTCAAGTTGGGTTGACCCCTTTTGACATGAACCCATTTAACCTGCATAAATAAATTTCATTTTTATCCAACATAAATTTGAATTTTAAATATAGAATTGAGTTGGGTGCATGCCGATGGAAGATTCTGGTGTACCGGGGGCCGAGATAGACATGGAGTTAGGGCGTAGCTCCTCCGTGGTGGATCCCGATTCTGTTAAAGCTGTTTTTTCAGCGGCAACGACTTGCGACGATGAGGAAACAAATGGTGAAGTGCATCGATCCTCTGGGGTCATCAGAAATATGTTGGTTACCTCTGCAGCGACAGCGATGGAGTCACCGATTCTGAAAAATGGGTCGCAATCTCATTCTCGGCATCAGTGGGTGGATCAAATCGTTTTTCCCCTTTGTCTGATTTGGGTAACGAGATGGGTGTTGAGTTTGGGGAAGGGGGAGATCGAATTGAGGATTTTGGTGAGGACCATGAAGTGGCGGTTCAGCCGAGGTTAGTGCGTACTACTGGGATTTGTTAGAATGATTCTGGGCCTCCTCCTGCTGTGGGACAACAGTGGGGCTGATAACCGAGGTGGTGATAGTGGGGTTAAAGATAATTGTTTACTTGAGTGCAATCGTCTGGCCCGATGGGATCCCACTGAACTCAGTGAGCTGTTGATGGTTCAGGATCACATAGAAGGAGCTCGGGTGGTAGAAATTGTACCAAATTCGAATTGGGTGTCCCAAGTGATGAAAAGTTTTTGTAATATGGTGGGTTTTCCTATTGTGAAACATGAAGCTCAATGTTTGGCTCTGTTTCGCCTTCTTGAACAAGAATGTCTTGAGGTGACCAATGATGGGGTGTCTAAGCGAACTGCAAACTCAGGGACATGAGGTCTCAAGGAGCTTAAGGGGCTAATTTCTAATGTTAATTATGACAGTGTCTCCTCTAGGAGTAGGAGTAGAGTTTCTTCGAATGTTGCGGGGGCTGTTGGTAGTTTTAAATGACTCTACAATTGCTTTCTTTTTTTTTTTTTGATAGGTAACTCTACAATTGCTTTCTTGGAATGTAAGGGGGCTTAACAATCCTTGGAAGAGAGAGGTTTGTAAGAATCTTCTCAAAGAGTGGAAATGTGATATTGTTTGTTTCCAGGAAACTAAAGTGTCTTCTATCGACACTGTTTTTGTTTGGAGTTTATGGGGGTAGTCCTTTCCTCGATTGGGCTGTTTTGGATGCTGTCCAGACATCAGGAGGGGTCTTGCTGATTTGGGATAAGAGGTTATTTGAAAAAATGGGTGTATTAGTTGGGTAGTTTTCTGTCAATGTCTTACTGAGAGGGGTGGTGGATGATTTTGTTTGGGCTTGTACAAGTGTGTATGGCCCCAATGATGATGGATTACGGTCTGTTGTGTGGGAGGAGTTATCAAGGGTGCGTGCTAGGTGGCCTATGGCATGGTGTTTAGTAGGAGATTTCAACATTATTAGGTACCCAAGTGGGAGGCTTGGCTGCGAGTCTTTTAGCCTAGCTATGTTGGCATTCTTGGATTTTATAGAGAGTAATTATTAAGTTGATTTACCGTTAGAGGAGGCTTCTTTCACCTGGTTCAGAGATTCTGGTATATCCTCTATGTCAAGAATTGACGGGGTATTGGTTTCTCTAGATTGGGAGGAACATTTTGAGAATGTATCCCGAAGGTTGCTACAAATATCTAGATTTGATTCCAGGTTGTTTGATGTGGATTGTTTGGTTGGAACAAAATCGTCGTTCCTTTGAGGATATTGAGAAGATTTTGGAAGAGTTAAAGGTTTGATGCCAGCGTAGTCTGTTTGTGTGGTCTCGTTGTTGGGGTTTTACTAATTGTTCCTCTCTCTCTCTCTCTCTGAGTTTATGTTTTCTCTTAGATTAGTTTCTTGGTGTCCCTCTTCTCTGTTGTTTGATTTATCCTTTTCTTGTTTTTCATCATCATGAACAATTTGTATTTTTATTTTCTATTTTCATTAATAATATTTCTTTGATTACCTATCAAAAAAATAAAAAAAATAGAATTGAGGTACCAAAATAACTTTAATGGTTATATTATAAATTCTTTGTTGAAACTCTAAAATCCCAACCCAGTTCCCAAAAAAAGGAAGGTAGACCCTTTGAGCCTTAAAGACTTGATTCTTGGAAATCAATGTGGATGAAGGTATATTGCATTGGCTCCTAAGGCTAGTGTTAAGTAATAGTGCTATATTGCTACGTCTGTGAACAAGCTCATGTCATTTAGTTTAAACTTGTGCTTTTGCAGCATGATTTTGGTATATTCTTAAGTTTCAGCTTTGCATTATACTAAGGAACCCTTGCAGGTTGTAGGTAAGAAGGTGGGAAGGCTTGTCTCTTTCTTCCCTTTTTTAATACAATATAGGTCTTAAAAAATTATGTGATGTATTCAAACCCTGGGTGTGTTATCTTCCCTAGCTTAAATGAACCTTTTTCCTCTTGTAAGAATAGGGTGGAGGGTGATGTCACGTGTTCAAGACTCATTAAGATCTGTGTACATAGAGAATTTGGACTCAATAGACATTTACTACTAATCCCAAAATAGAATTACTCAAAACCACAAATAGTAACCTTAGAACATGATTTATTAGGTGTGAAAAAAAAAAAACAATAACATGAGATGATCCATAACAAGACTTATACATCATTATTACAGCACATGTTTTTTTTTTTTTTTTTGAGGGAAACATCACACGTTTTTTAATTACAAAAATATGCTTAAGAAAACTGACATAAAATAAATCTGCAACATACAAAACTAGGAAAAACTGTAGGTCTTTGCAGGCAACTGGCTGTGTTTTCCATTAAGTTGTCCAGTATGGAAGTTGAATGGGAGGCAGTTGCTTATGCTGATTGTTTGCTGTTTTCTTTTCACCCTTGTTGGAACTAAGTTTGGTGTGATTAACAAAGGAAAGATGGCAACTTTTATATGGACAAGCCTACAAGTTGTTAAATGAGGTTCATCTTGACCCTTTTTTCATGCAGACATGAGTTCAAACATAATCATGGGGAATGGATCAGTTCGGTAAAGCCTGTTTTAGATCCTGCTATCTCAGCAGAAATATATGAAACAGTGGAGACAGCGGATACAGATATTGAACACTACAAATCAATCCGGGATGAAATGCGTTCAGCTATCTACTCTCTTTTAAAGGTAATGGCTCTCGTGTACCTCCCATGTACAAGGTTGCACCTCCTTTTCTCTCTTTTTTTTTTTTTGGGTATATTTTACTTCTCAAAAATAATGTAATGATTTTAGAGAAGTTTATGTTGCATTTGTGTTGGTCTTGGATTCAAATTGATTCAAGTTGTACACGCCACAGTGAATTTAAAATATGTAACAACTCTCTACTTTATTTATGAAGTTTCAATGTATGTTGCTTTTAATACTGCTTAAGAAGAATAAAGCTGATTTTTTTGTTTTAACCTCATAGTTCTGCGAGTGGAAGATACATGCATAATGCAGTTTCAACTTAGTTGATCTGTTCTAAAACAAAATAAGAAGTCTTTTTTTGTTCTTGCTAGATGTCAATCCTTTTTCTTCTTGGAAGTTTTGAAAAGGAGAAAAAAGAAGAATGAAAATATGAAAAATGAAGAAAGGACATAAAAAGAAAGGATTGGGAATCTGGATAAATGAGTAATGGATTACACTATGTAGGAGATGATGCATTTCTCTTTTAATATGGTTACCCTTGTCCAACCAGCACTCTAATATATCCATTGCCTCTAGCAGAGAGCATGTTGCAGTAGTCCTTGATATCATGCATGCATTGACTGACATGTCTCACTTGGTCATCTCCCTCTTTGCTCCTTATTAATGATGTCAGTATTATGGCCATGACCTTTCCTTTATATCTAATAAACTACCATGATTTTACCACTGGTTGCTGCCATTCCATCCAATAGCAATGTTGTATGTTTAACTTTGATCCGCATCCTGGAATGCATTAAGTATGCTCTTTCATTTTTTTTTTTTTTTTAATTTTAAAAATTTGTGTCTATTATCTTCTAAATACTTTACCCTAAAAAGAAAATAAATCTTGGTGATAACTGATAAGTACATGACATTTACTATATGAAAATATCTTACTGTGCATGTTAACAAAATTTTGTTTTTCCAGTTTTTATTATATAGATTTTTTCCCCATTTTCTCTGTAAATAAATAAAAAATAACTGATATATTACTTTTGTTGGTACAGTTTTTGTAATTTTTTTTCTAGCCTCTATTTTAATTATACTTGTTTTGATATTTGATGTTTTCTTTAGGATGATGGGATTCTGGTGATCCCTACCATTGCTGATCCTCCTCCAAAACTTGGTGGGAAGGAGATCCTATCTGAGGATTACAAGCGCCGTGCATGTAGTTTGTTGAGTATTGCTAGCATATCAGGTTGCTGTCAGGTGATTCTCTTTCTTATATAAGGTTTCATAAACATTATTTTCCTTTCTCATGAATCTTTAATATTGAAAAATCGTGCTGTTTGTGGGGTTTTTCTTCTACACTTCTGTGTACTGCTTAAATTTCATCTATGTCCTGTTCATGTCTCCTTACAGGTCACAATACCACTAGGATTTCACAACAAGTGTCCTATTTCAGTGTCCTTCATAGCCAGGAATGGGGGTGATCGCTTTTTACTAGATACAACGCAGGCCATGTATGCAACTCTCCAGGAGCAGGCTGATATTGCTGCCAAATCCAAAGTATCAAGAAATGTTGTCAGCAAGGAAGAATCTGCTGAGATTGCTAAAGAGAAGGTATGTGATGATTAACTTAACTCAACTAAGCCTTAATTGAAACTAATTAGGGTTAGTTATATGTATGCTTTTACCATTTTTACGCCACTTGTCTCTATATAGGGCCATGTCTCCATTCACCTCACTAGTAAAGAATAATTAATTTCTATATATTTTTTCACCGAATATACAGAAACTTCCAGCTGTTTTGAGTTCAGTTGATTGTACTTGAATCATCTGCCTAATGAATCCTGGCTGAAATGTCATTTCCTCCTCTCACAAGTGTGGGTGGAGGGTGTGGTCATGGGTTCAAAACCCATTGGGTGTGTGTGTAATTTACCAAGCAAAGTAAGAAAAATACTTGTACTGTTTGACCAGTATTAGACGTGCTAGTTAGTGTCAATGGATACTTGTTCTTCTTAGGGTTTCTGTATTCTTAATTTTTTTTTCTTTCTAAATACTCTCTCTATCCCCTTTTGTTGGTCTGGTTTAGGAAATCTGCTGTTTTAAGAAAATGACATTTAATAGATTGTCTTTCAAATAAAAATAAAAATTTCAAAACTATCATCTTTAATTTATACTTAAAAAAGCTAATGAAAAAAGGGTATTGGTCTTGGGAAAGCTATAGATATTGTGTCCAATGACTTTCCAAAGAGAACAACATTTTGAGACATGAAAGTGGACTAGAGGATCAACAAAAGGGGATGGAGGAAGAATTCATAAGTTATGCTTGATTTTATGTACTTTGGTGCTTTTCTTTTAAATCATATGTGTCACTGGATTTTATGAATTAGGGCAACCAAGCATTCAAAGATAAACAGTGGCAGAAGGCTATTGGCTTTTACACTGAAGCTATCAAACTTAGCAGCAAAAATGCAACATATTACAGTAACAGGGCTTTAGCATATCTTGAACTGGGGAGGTATTACCATCGTCTTGGTAGTTTAACTTCCTTGATTAATGTCTTGTTAGATATTCTTGACCAGTTTGTTTTGCCCATACAGTTACCTACAAGCCGAGGCAGATTGTACTCAAGCTATTAATCTTGATAAAAAGGTGACTTTTTTTCCCCAAAATACTTGTTGGTGCAATTGTTTAGTTTTGTGTTGGGGTTCAATGAGTATTAGTGAATTTGCTTCTGTTGGCTATCCAACAATGGTTTGTCCCTGGTGTTGTTTTTACTTTACTGCTAATTGTTGTAGTCTGTTTGTATGTCAGTGACTGGTATATCAGAATTGATATTACTTAAATAAAAAATCTCATTATTGTATACTATCAAATTATTTGTTCAATGGAATGCGGCGTACAAAAAAACATGAGAACTCTGTATTGATAAAGTTCTCTTCAATCAAAAAATAAGCTTTTTGATTGATTGGAATGAATATTGAGTAAATTGCTACTCTGACTTATCAATATATATATATATAGAGTAAATTGCTACTATAGGGCATGCAAAGTTCTTTAGATGATCCTCTTTTAGTCATGTGTACTCCTTACTATTTTCTTTCTTAGGCTGCCTGTTTGAGGTTGTAAAAGCACAATGAATAGTGTTGTGTTGTACTATAATTAGTGCCAGGCTGGGTGGTTTAAGCATCCAGTCTGTTCTAGTCTGGAATAATTTGTAACCAATTATGTGGACGTCTCAACACTCAATGGAGAGTAGATTTTGTCTGGGTGCAATATGCGTGAAGTTATAATTATATACTAAAATCTCATCATTCTAGGAACTTTGACAATGAGCTCAAATTCAAAGGACACCTCCTTCCTTTTTAAGGGTAAGGTGGAGGGTGAGGTTATAACTTATAACTTCTTGGCTCACCAGGTGCTTGAGTAGTTTTAATTAAAAAAAAAAAAAAAATCATTCTAGGATCTTTTCTATTGAATATATATTTTTGAACTTCTCGGTATCAAATTTTCCACATTTTAATTAATTTAGAAGAGCATGCCTTTCAAGCCCTTCTAAGAATTATAGTAGAGAAACTTGCTACTGTGTTATTGCATAATAAGGACTTGGTTAAGTGTTATGTTATTACGTGTCTGTTATGACTAGACCTGTATACAGTTAGATGCAGTCAGCTGTACAGGGGAATGAATAGCAAATTATATGCCAAAAAAAAGAAGCAGAAATACAAATATACAATCAAATATAACAAATAAAAGTACAATCAAATACAAATATACAATCAATAGAAAACAAAAACCTGAGTTGGATGGCAGGATTTGGGCATGTGGATTTGGATTTGTGTAATTAAAATCCAAATACCTTGTTTGGATGCTTTAAAAAAGTCAAGGATTTGAATTTTAACAAATCCACCAAAGATTTTAAACCTTTAAAAGTCTTGGATTTGAAATGATATCTAAAATTGATAGATTTGAAATCATGGTATTTCAAATATATTGATTTAGAATCCAAATCTAAATCCAAATTCAACATTCCAAACGCAACCTTAGGTTGTGTTTGGATCCTTGAATTTAGATTTGGATTTGGATTTTAAAGTGATGGATTTGAAATGCCTTAATTCAAATTCTTAAATATTTAAGTATGTCATATGCATTTTCAAAATTATATGGATTTAGAAGTTATTTCAAATTCAAGATTTTAAGGTTTAAAATTCTTGGTGGATTTGTCAAATCCAACTCCTTGACCCTTTTCAACTCAGATTGCTTTTCCAGCAACAAATTTTAAAAAAAGATTGAGAATATAACAAAAGGAAACCGTGAAATACACAAAGAAGGGAAGGGCTGAGGTAGTTAGCTTACCAATAACAAACCCTCAGAAAGAGGAGGAAAAAAATGTTAGATTGAAGTGAGAGAGATGGAAATCAAAAGAAGAGTGAGATGGAGGGAGGGAGGAGAACAGGTCGGAAACCAGCTGAGCTGGCTAGTTCGTCTCAGTTCAGCTGTCTTTTGTGGTGTTCTTTACAAGCCATGTTCTAGTTTAAAGTTGATTTAAAATATTTCTATTGGTTTATGCAATATTTGTATCATGGGGTACATCATATATTCCTCCAAAATTTTATAGCATATTTGTATGTCCGATTTCATGTTGTAATAATAAGAATGCATCATGTGTTTTTTGTAAGCGTAAAACTTGGTTCTTCTTGTTGCTCTCTACTCTTGATAATATCCCACAATTTGTATCAGATGTGAGGCTCGTGCAGTATTTATAATTAATTCTGTATATAAACACGGAGAGAAATATGTATAATCTTTTTACTTTTTAGTCAAAAATTTCTATGAAGCTTACAATTCAGGAAGGATTCAACATAAATTCCATTTTAATTTAGACTACAATTTTAATGTTACATAGTTGGTCCTTTGTGATCCAACTTATGCTACAAATTTTACCTCCTCTTGGCACTTCTCCCCTCACTGTCACCCTCTTTCTTTTACCTGAGCCCTGTTGAGCATGAATTGTTGGAGGTGATAAAGTCTGATTATGGTTCAGATATGTAGAATGCAGTTATTTTACGCCTTTATAGTTGTGAAGTAACTCATGCTGGCATGGATTTTTTTTCATAAAGCCTAAAATATTTTGGGTCAATCCTTGTTTGGCTGATATGAATTCTGGTTCAGGATGTAGCTCCATAATAGAGTTTCAGTTCTCAGGCTTCCCCAAGCTCGGCATGAAGCATGGCATTACCATGAGTATATTGATACTCTTTTTTTTTTAATAATATCCTCTCTTTTTCAATAACACATTTAGGATTAACCTGCTAGGGTGTAACCTAGTGGTTGGGGCCTTGGGTTAAGCTGTACACCTAGACATCTTAGATTTGATCCCTATTAGGAGTTCCTCTAGATTACCTGATAGATGGTTCTGGTGAGTGGTGTCCGTTGTTTACTCCTCGAGGGTGGGTCACTTAAAAGGCCTGCCTTGGTAAGGTTTTATGTCATTTAAAAAAAAAAAAAACACGTAGAACAGGAAATGATTCAGATTAGCAATTTTCCTAGAGTTTTCAACATAGGGGAACAGACCAGCAACAGTTGCAATTGTAATTGTAGCAAGGCATAAAACCAGTTGTGAATGTATCTTTTGTGGACCATATCATGAAGAGATCATGGTGTATTTGGAATCAACCTAAACAAAGTTAAGTATTTGGAATTGTATTCAGTAATAACTGATTGAATGATATATTAATCAGTCATAGCATGTACCTAAATGTAGGACTGTTAATATGACACTTTGAATGTTGAATATAGGTGTCTGTCTTGGTGTAGATTTATCTTGCTTGTGAATTGAACAAAATATAAGTGTATATGTGTCATAATATTTTTAAGGCTATTACTGTGGGAAAAACACACAGCCCCACCGTGACAAAACTGAAAAGATGATACAATATCCCAAAATTTGTTTTCAATCCATTTTGTCATGTTGTCAAATCCTAATATATTTTAGGTTTAAATTTTGGCAGCATAATTAATTGAAGGACATGATGCATGCATGATTTTGTATGTTCAAACTTCGTGTAGTCAGAAAAATGGGGCACTTTCATAGCATCTTTACCATTTCATTCAAATGTCCACTGGAGATTTTCCACGTTATGTGTGTGTTTTGACATTTGTATTCTGCCTTTTCTTCTTCAGAATGTGAAGGCCTATTTACGAAGAGCTACAGCAAGAGAGATGCTGGGCTATTATAAGGAGGCAATTGATGGTAAATTTACCTTCTTTTTTTGTTTTTGTTTTTTTGTATGTTGTGTTTATTAAATAGTTTGAAGTTGACTAATGTCTCATCATTTGTACTGTTAGCTATTAATAACTTGAAGAGACAAGTGGTCCTGAATGGCATCTGTAGGAAAGTCATATTATACTTTGTACAAAAATAATCTTTAGCTGGAGAATGATTGTTGTTCAGACCTATCTTCATTCTATTTGCAATGAGAACTCATGAGTTAATTTATTTTTTTGTTTAATAACTATGTGGAATAACAATGAGCAAACACTTTATTAACCTGGGATTGTTTCTAGAGCACATCTTGTTTTTTTACTTTGGTTTCACTTTGTCACCTGTTTTTGTTTTTCGTTTCATTTCTTGAATCATTTGTTTAATGGTATTTTTGCAGATTTTAGATATGCACTTGTCCTTGAGCCCACCAATAAAAGAGCAGGACAATCTGTTGAAAGATTAAGGAAGCTATTTCAGTAGTTATATTCAAGTTTTGACAGAACTTCTGGGAGGCTTAATTTGTTTCTGGATCCTTTCAAATGGTTGATGATTGCCACAGGTCTTAGCAATCTCATGAAGATGGATTTTTTGGGGTCTTCTTTACAAGCAAAAACAAAAACTTTATGTACTGAAAAGAAAGAAAGAAATTCGATAATCTTTTCCTTCTTTTTAGAGGTCTGGCGATTGTTTTGTTGCTTAATCTAGTATGTGCAAGTATAGGTCAATTTTGTATCTTCCAAGTATTTTGCATTCAAGTTGTTCTATTTTTGAGGTGAGGTTCAATGCATATGGTTGAGTATAACTATCAAATAACTTCTTATGGAATTTGCTTTTGCTCATTTAAGTGGATCTTGCAATTAGTTGTTCATTAGTATATAATTGTATGGAGAGTAATATGGTAGTTCTACTGAATATGTTCACCAGTAATATGGTTGAATGGACTTTATACATCCATATGGAGAGTAAGAGGATTTCTCTTCACAAAGTTCTTGGCGTCAATGTAATTCTTCAGTCCACTCTCATATAATATTTATTATTTTAATCTTTTTTGTAGAGGAAACTATACTTATCAGTCGCTAACCATGATCCCATATCAAATACAATGGAGAGAACTCTTATACCGCGGTTGCTGGATACTTGATTTTGGGTTTGGATTTGAATTTTGAAGTGATGGATTGAAATGCCTAAATTTCAAATCCATAAATATTCAAGTAGGTCACATGGATTTCTAAAATTCTATAGGTCAAGAATTTATTTCAAATTCAAAGATTTTAAGGTTTAAAATATTTGGCAAATTTGTCAAGTCCTTGACTTTTTTGTAAACTATCCACACAAGGTATTTGGATTTTAATCACTTAATTTCAAATTCATGTGACCAAATCTTGCCATCCAAACACAAATTTGAAATTTTTTTCTATTGAATAGTATAGAAATCTACATAAAAGAAAAATACCAATTGTTGTTCCAAAGGCCTCATGTACTTCAGCATTGAATATGTATGGAATAGAGAGATATTCCAACCGTCCAAGGACAGAACGGTTGCAAATGATGAAAAAGTAATTAATAGGTTCAGATAAAATTAATAGGTTCATATGAGACCCGTACTCCACAAAATTTCATCATAATCAACAACCAAAGCCACAAATTGCCTTATTTATTCCTAGTGCGGGTGGCAATTTATGTTCACAAGTTGGGTTCATGTTACGTTGAGACATGAGTATTTGGTTAACTCGAGCTTGATCTGTTTAAGAAACGTGTCAAGAACCTTCAACCTTAACATGACTTATTTATTAAACAAGTCAACCCAACACGACATATTTAACTCGTTTAATTAACAAGTCATGTAATGGTCAATACAAATTACCCGTTTATTAATCTATTTGATTAATACGTCATACCTGACCTGAATAACATGTTATCAATTCCTATATATTTAAAATTAAAATACAATTATAACAACAAATATAGTAATAAACATATAATTACAAAAAAAAAGAAAAGAAATAATGACAAAATAATAGTAACAAAAGCTAATACTTTTATAAGCTAAACGGATTAGATGGATTTGCATGTTGAATACGAATACGACCTACTTATTAAACGGATCAACCGTGTCGACCTGAATATGACCCGAATCTATTTAGCTTCAACTCATGACCTATTTATAAACAGGTTAGTCGAGTCGAGTTCATGAGTCGTGTCAGATTTTGCCACCCTTAATTCTTAGTGGAGATTGAGAACGTTTCACATCCCTGTAGACTTCCAGCTTATTGGACAATTCAAGAAACAAGGTGGTGGTCAAAAGTCATACAGCTCAACTAGTACTTCCTAAAACAGAGATGTCTATATAGTTCAAATTACTTCTCCCCCTATTATTGTAAATATCAAATTATCCACAAAAAGGAAGAAAGAAATAGGGTGGGATATCTATCTGGATACATAATTACCCCGGGTTGTCCTTGGTTCGTAATGCGAGAAAGGGCATACTGATGAAAGCCATTTTAATAAGTTAAGATGGGGATTATTTCTTTGAGGGAAGTACATTGAGTTTATCTCATTAAAAAACAAAAAAAATTAATGAGATGGGGACAGACAATATTTGCTTGCAGTAGTGCTGCAGAACACCGTGAAGGTAGGCTCTTAATCTGGCAGCTTAAAATACACAATCTCATTCTCATTACCGTTTCTGTTGTATCTCATGATGAGAAGAAATTCATTCCTAGTAGTTTCATTAAAGTCATCGGCAGAGTCGAAGTGGGCACTTAACTTGATAACGAGTTTGATAGTTGAGCACATATATTATTTTGGTTAGGGGATCACTATACTATCGAAGTTGACAAATCCTTGCATTCAAGCAACTATACCAGCAGAATTAAGGCAAAAATACGTCTATCTACATAATTA
Source organism: Castanopsis chinensis (assembly GCA_032878915.1). Lineage (NCBI taxonomy): Eukaryota > Viridiplantae > Streptophyta > Magnoliopsida > Fagales > Fagaceae > Castanopsis > Castanopsis chinensis. The sequence goes on along the minus strand of JAVQMG010000108.1, from coordinate 5,110,203 downwards.
GATGTTTATTTCCAATGCCATGGGTTAGAACTCCATATGGCATATGCTAAATTCAAACATGATTAGATATTATGTCTACTTTTGTGGGACAGGAATCACAAACAGCATGGTAGAAACTGGCTTTGATCCCCTAGGCCCCAAGTCCTAGGGAAGCCTGTCTTTCATATTATGTTCGCCAAATATAAAAAATGGATACAAATGCATTAGAACTTTAATTGACACTACTGATTTATAATTTTCTTATTAAGTTTAAATTCAGTAGGATTATTAACAACATATATACGAATTTCAGTAGCAGAATCTGATATGTATTTGAAGATATGTTGACCAATAGCAAACTATTATTGTCCCACCATATACACAAGCATGGCAAAAATCATTAAATGCAATTATACATATACAAAATTTTCTAACATTTCTGCAAAAAAATTCCAATAAACTGAACCGAGATGGTGATTTCTAAGCTTTCATCATTTGAAAACATTTACAATAGATGGAAAACAGTACAACATGTAATCTGTACACTTTCAGGATCAATGTCACCTTCTCTGATTATGATTGTGACAAAATGAAAAGCTGTAGAAAAGACCCATTATTACCTCAGTCAAATTCCATTTCCATAAGTGCATCCAACTGTTCATCTGTCCACTGTGGGAGTGATGTTCTTGAAATTAATGGCAGACCCTTCTTGTTAACTTCAGTTATCTGACCACTTTCTTGATCATCAGGAACATCAATGAAGTTTGCTGCATTACTACTGGCTTGGTTGTTGCGTAATGGATTGCCTCCTTCAGTCTGTTTAGATGGGTTGGGTTTGTCACTCATCACAATTTCTTCATCACTACAAAAGATTTCCTTTCTAGAAGCCACTGCAGTGATTCCATTGACCGTACCAAGTCTCGCTGATAAGGGTTCTTTCTCTACAACATCAATTTGGTTTCTTTTGTTTCCATTGCCAAAGCAGTCACGTTGTGCTGCTGCATTTCCTCTCTCCATCTCCTTATCATTATGTGCAGATACAAATGAATTAGAAGTTTGTCTGAGGCTATTCATGATTCCTTCAGTTCCATTCTGTGACAGAGAAAACGTTCTCTGTGGTATCCAGGACTTTTTACTGCATTCTGGTACATGAAGAAGGGGAATTAATGGACAGTGAGATACACAATACAATTCTGCTCTGCCTCTAACAGTGAGAAATCAAGAAAATCTCATTAGCTAGTACTAAAGCCAGCACCTGGCTCAACAAAATTTCAACTACATTGTAAAATTAGAAACCAGAACGAGAATCACACCACCTACCCGGTTCAGGAGCAGTGTGTTTGATTGGTAATGCAGAAAGTTTTTGTTTTACTGGAGGTGCACTATCCTTTGAAATGACCTGTAATCTTAACATTTTATATCAGGGTACAGAAAAGGGAATTGCTTGGGGCATGTTTTACAATGTGAAGTAGACTCAAGAGGATTTTACTTAGACCTCACTTAGATCTTGGACATGGAATAAACACTACTATATGCTTAAGTAAAAAAGAAAAGAAAATGCCCCAAGTTGGCATAACACCATGCAATATTCGACAATGTACCCACCATGCAGTATCCTAGAGAGATTCACTCCAAGCTATACCAGTGACCACAGAAATCCATACTGAGGAAAATGATCCATAGCTGATGGACAAGTGGATACCAACAAACTGGGCACTGATACTGGCCAAACATATATCCCAAGCACATTCATTGTTCAGAAAACACAAAATGCCAAGTACCAATGTCCTCTAACCTCTAATATGTCAAAGAAACTAAAAGAAGACATCAATGCGGCCAAACCACAATCACTCACCCCAAAAGGGCTTTTTATTCATTTATTATTATTATCATTATAAGAAGCAATAAGCCCCTAGTAATAGGTTGGCTAATTGCAATCACCAGAAGAACATGTACCTTGACCAAGTTGTTTAGTGTTATATTCAGGTAGTGTGCAGAGCGTGAAGGGGAGAACAGAGCAACCTGAAAATGAATGAATAAATAAATAATGAAAAACATCTCTTGACCAATCCCAAATGTGGACAGCGTGTACACAGCCTCAAGTTCAAGACTTCAAGTTTTCATTATTTTGAAAAACAAAAATACTGCTTTTACTCTAGTAAGATAGAAATACTGATTTAAACACATTCATTACAAACCAAAATACTTTCAATTGAAAGAATGAAATCATACCTTCTGGAGGACTAAAACCGCACCAACAGATATGTCCTTTGCAAACTCTCCCTCACTAAGAACTTTGTGGTGTATGCTAGCATTGATCATACCTGTAGGATCCTGAAACCAAACATTTAAGTCAGATGCGATATACTCAATACCCACACAACTAATGTAAAGGTGAACAAGAAATACACATTGCATTTATCGCCACATTTGATTAATTTTACCTTCAGAGTCACCATCATGTCACCAAGACCATTTGGTGTGCACGATTTGATAATGGCAACAACCTAGATGCAAGCAACTATATAAAATCAGAATACAACATATAATCATCAAGTTCTAAAAAAATTAGACTAAAATACACCATCTGTCCCTAAACTTTAGCTCATTAGTGTTTTTAGTCTTTGAAGTTTAAAATGATCGCTTTTAGTTTCTAACAAACTCAAAGTAACCACTTTTAGTCTCTATGGAGTGATGACATCCTGCTTTTTGTTTGTCCATGTCATTTGAGAGACTAAAAATGATTACTTTAAGCTTTAGGAACTAAAATCACTCGTGTGCTAAACTTTAAATACCAACCATGTATTTAAGACAATAAATTAAAGGCTACAATATTATTTTTGTCCCTAAAGTTTGCATATAGTTCGTTTTTCATCACTAAACTTTGTAAAGATCTTTTGTCAAATAGTTTAGGGGTGAAAATAGTGATGAAAAAAAATTAAAAACTTTTTTCAATAGTTCAGGGTTAAAGAAAGAATTTTTTGTTAAAATAAAAAATTAAGGACAAAGGGTGAAACATTTTCAATAGTTTAAGGACAAAAAACAAACCTTTTAAAGTTTAGGGACAAAAAATGAAATTCATGTACACTTTTAAGGACAAAAATAATATTTTAACCTAAATTTAAATAATGTGTTTCAAATAAGAAGCCTCTAATTGTTGCTAAAATCATATCTATAATCTTGATACATATAGAAGAGGCCAACTTCAAAGACCTAATTGAACTATCTAAAGTATAAAATTATTTCATATAGCAGTCCCTAAATCTTTTTCTAATAACTAAATCCACTTTCCTTTTTCATCTTGTCCTCTTGTTTTCTCAGGAAACAAACGAATCCAAATATCATAAAATTCACAATAATTAATCAATACCTGAGCCACTCTCTCCGAATTAAGCCCATTCTTGATTGAGCTCAGAGTCGTCCTTGTAGCCACACCGTTACCTTGAAAAAGAAGAAGAAGTCAGAAACCAGCACTTAGGCAATTAACACTCTCAAAATCTATTGATAAAATATAAAACCTTGATGACTGAGAAAATCGAGGGCGCAAAGCCAGGGATTGGTAGAGAAATCATGATCATCGTGGCGATGAGGATTTTCGACAACTCTCCTTATGAACTCCTGAGTAGGGACCAATTCCTCTTGGGTCCTTCTGCGGTGGTGCATTGCAGATTGAAGCTCTCCGGCGGGGCCTGGAATGAGCGGAGGCGAGGAAGACTTTAACTTCGAGGTTTGAGATTGGGACTGGGACTGAGTGGTTAGGGTTTGAGAGCAGCGTTGGAGAATCGGTAGTAGTGAATGTGAATGTGAATGTGATGATGATGATGATGAGTGGTTCACTTCTTCATCGTCTAAGTCTATATCTAGTGCTTCCCAGGGGCAGGGGTTGGCGTTGTGTTGTTGTTCTTCTTCTTCTTCCATTTTGGGTTTTGGGATCTGTTTGGCTTGGCAAGCGCGGGAAATGAAACAATGTTAGAATGAATGTTCCCACATATGCACACTTTTTTAAGTTTGGCCTTTTACTCCATCTTTTTTGATTTGTTAATGATTATTCCTGTCATTTTTTTGGTCACTCATGTTTTTAAATTTTCAATTTACATCCCTAGTTGAATAATGATGTGACCCCTTTTAAGTGACCCAGAACCTTTGTAAGGTAGCTCCCTTTTTTGGAGCTAAAGCTAGCCAAGTGCATCTTTGAAACTAGGGTAATGTTTGACTCAATATAAAATATTTTCAGTGTAAAATATTTCTAGGGTATTTGGTTTTGTTCTTGAAAATTTTACAAAAATCACATTTTTCTATTAATTTCTCATATTTTTACAGTTACTAAACAAATATTAAAATAGAAAATCCCAAATAAGAAAAAAAATCCCATCTTTCTCAAATTAGACACGAATCATGAGAGAGGGAGAGAGAGATGTCAAATCTTGACATGGTGGTAGAGGGAGAAAAATTGGTAGCAGAGGGAGAAAGAGAGAGAATGAGGGAGGAAAAGTTTACCTTGATCAACTGTGAGAGGATCACCCAAAGATGGCAGTGGAGTTAGGTTGGAATGTAATTTGTTTAAAGGTGAAAGAATTACAAGTGTAAATGATTTTTTTACACTTGAAATTTTATAGTCAATTGAAATTCATTTTCAGTTTAACTAAGTGTTTTGCAGCTAACCCATACACAACCGATAGTGTAAAATATTTTTCGTATTTCTTTTATACCGGAAACAAACACGACCTAAGACTAATAAAATTTTTGTTTGATTGATTGTTTGTTTGTTTTTTTTTTTTGAGCTACCAAAAGTGCACTCCCCTTTTTAGGACTTAGCTACAGTACTAAGTCAAGGTGCTTATATCGTCATATGTTTCAAAACTAATCATTTTCCTATATTCAATAAAATTATTCCACAAAATATACTGTCAATACCGTGATATTGCTAGTTAAAGGTGAACAAATATCAAATTACTTCTAAATTTTCATGTATAATTTAAACAAAAGTTCTTTCTCAGAATGGGAAACATCTCAACATGATGATTCTCGCAAGTGTTCATAATACCAAATTGTAATACTTTCTCAAAATGCATGCATTATTTTGACTAAATAAAAACAATATTTTGGGTTAGAACTTAGAAACGAAACACGATTTGCAAGGTCATGGTATTGGTTGGTGGCCAAGCCACTTAGCTTAGACGGAAGTTAGACAATATCGACAAGATGAGTTTTTCAAATATATTAGTTGAATGACAATAACAATTAATCTAGATGGTAAAATATATTGGTACGTGTCTACTTGGGAACAATTTATTTAACTAAAACTGAAAATTTTTATTGAAATTTTTTTGCTGAAAGTACTGTAAATAAAGTTAAAAAGTAGCTGAAATAGTAGGTCGGGCCATAAATAATTATAAAAAGTGTAATGAAATTCATGAATAGTACTAAAAATAAACTAAATAGTAAAAAAGTTAGCTTTTTAAGCAATTCCAAACGCAGATTATAAAATATATACATATTTTACCTAGGTATATGTATTTATTGGTTATAATTATTTATAAGAATGTTTACTGTGATTGAAATATTGGAGAACACCAATGATCTACTTTCCAATGAATTCCACATTTCAATTTGACAATAAAAAACAAGCAAAAAGAAAAATATAGCATTTCCAATTACCAACTCTAAGAAAGGTTAGATTGGTCGTGCCCATATATGCCAGTTCATGTCTCATTTTCTGTACTAAATTGCTAGTAATCTTTCTTCCTCGTGACTTTTTAGATTTTTTTTCTTTTAATGTTCTTTCTCCAAAATTCGTATTATATTACATGTGGTTCCATTACTAGAGAATTCGGCTAAAAGATTATCTATAAAAGATAATGTCACTTATAGGAACAAAGAATGTGAATATGTTATAGTTCTTAAAATAGTACTTGCTCTCCTTGTTTTTCGAGTTTCCAGGATTTTTGTATTGCTTGCTTGCTTTGTTACCTAGTTAGTGATACAACGCAAACACATTTAAAAAAAACAAAGGTTTTGAATTCTACCCATTATATTTACGGTTGTTAATTAACTTGTTGTGTCTATAAGATCCAGTTTATGCTTGTTAGAGCTTGTTTGGTAAGACTATTTTGAGTCTGCCGTTTTGTTTTTAACTCATGGGCCTCACCGTTGCATTCTTGTTTGACACATGCATTCAGTTTTCTGTTTTCAAAATACTCAACTCAATTTTCATTGTGCAAAACACAACTCATAAAACAACGTTTGGGTGTTTTCCACATTAAAAAAAAGGTTTAGTGGCAATGTGGCATATTTGTTAAAAAAAATCTTAACTTGATTGGGGTACAAGTGTGTTATCTACTCAAAGACAGACCACTGCATCTCTTTGCGTCTTGCTCTTACAGATTGCTTCAAAACTTAAATTCCCTCCTCCTTATAACACAACTCAGAAGATTCCAATAAATTCAATTCATCACTAAATCCGAAGTCTGCTCTGAAAGCAGGAGTAATAAAAACCCAAGAATTTGGTAATTTCTCCCATCTAGAGTGAATAGAGGCCTCACAAACGAATAAAAAACCTCAACTACGTTCCAATCTCCTTCTAAAGGTGAACAAAATGTACTCGATACCCACACACAACTAAGATTGTATTTGGCGAAAATTAAAAAGCTAGCTTATTTTACTATGCAAGTTATTTTTGTTACTATATATGGGTCCCATTGCACTTTTTGGTATCATTCATAGGTCTCACTATATTATTTCAGCTAATTTTTTTCACTATCTATAGTACTTTCAACAACAAATTTTTAGTTTCAGCAAAATAAGCGGATCCCAAATAGATCCTAAATGTGAACAAGAAATATACATTGTATTTATAGCCAAATTCTGTTAATTTTATCTTCAGTCACCATCATGTCACCAAGACCATTTAGTGTGCGTTTGGCTACTAATTAAAAATTTAGCTTATTTTTGATACTATTTATGGTCCCATTACACTTCTTGGCATTATCTATGGGCTTCACTGTACTATTTCAGCTAACTTTTACCTTTGTCTACAGTATTTTCAACAAAAAATTTTCAGTTTTATTAAAATAAGTGGATTCCAAATAGACCCTTAGTGTTTAGGATTTGATAATGACAACAACCTAATTGCAAGCAAATCATAAGATCTAAATGCAACATATAATCACAATTACTAAAAAATTAGACCAAAATACACTATTAGTCCCTCAAGTTTAAAATAATTGTTGAGTTAAATTAAGTAGTAAGTTTTCAAAGCAAATCATATATTGATTTTAAGATGTTGCAATAAGTATATGACTATATATATGTGTTTGTTTGTGTGCGCATGCAAGCGTGCACATGTGAAAGAGGGAGAGAGGTTTTAAGACTATAGGTAATTTTGGTGTTTGACTTTTTTCTCTTTGATAGCATTCATTGTAGTGTACTTTTTTCTAGGTGAATGAGCAATTAATTTCAAAACAATTGAATAGTCATGTACAACAAATCACCTAAACCAACTATCTGAAAATAATAAGCTCCAATAGAATCTACACCAGATCAACACTGAAACAAACAAGAGTTCAAATTTAATTAGGGGTGGCAAAGTAAATTCAAACTTATTTGCCTACCCAAACTTACTTACTCTAATTGAATCCAAATCCACCCAATTATTAGTTGGGTTAAATGGGCATCAACCCAATTAGACCCAATGATTATTGGGTTTTAACTAAAAACCCATTGAAACCCATTTAACCCAAAAACAATATACTCAAATTCAACCCAGCCATTCCCATAAAAACAGAAAGGAAAAAAAAAAAGAAAAAAAGGAAACATAGTTTTTAATAATAAAAAATCTGGACTAAACAAAAGAAAATTATCCATCTTATAGGATTTTCTCGGTAAACAAACAGAGTCCAAATATTTAAGAAATTTAAGGGAACATTTGAAACTCAAATATACAAATTCTCTTTCTCTTTTCTAGCATTTTCTCTCCAACCAAATAGAATTTTACTCACAAATTAAAAACAATTAAAAAAAAAAAAGAAAAAGAAGAAGAAGAATAAAACATAGTTTTTAATAACAAAAAATCTGGACTAAACGAATGAAAATTAACCATTCTATGATTTTCTCGATAACCAAACAAAGTCGAAATATTAAAGAAATACGCTAAGAGAAAATTTGAAACTCAAAATCCAATTCTCTTCATCTTTTCTAGCATTTTCTCCACAGCCAAACAGAAAATTTCTCACAAATCAAACACAAATTTTTTTTTTTTAAAGTCAAACAGTTTTTAATAATAAAAAATTTGGACTAAACAAATGAAAAACAGCATTATGATTTTCTTTGTTACCAAACAGAGTCCAAATATGAAAGAAATGATAATTATCCATGGTGCATCCACGCCTTCTCCAATGCAGAATCCGATGATGATATCAGACTTGTTTGCCCGAGACACGATTCTCGCATGGTATCGTGGGGAGTTCGCGGCGGTGAACGCGATCATCGATGCGCTGTGCACGCACCTACCTCAGTTGGCTAGTGCCGGAGTCGGAGGTGTGGAGTCGTTGGAATATGACGCAGTGTTCACTGCAATACATTGCCGGAGGCTGAACTAGATCCCGATGCTCCAGATGCAGAAGTACCACTCCATCGCCACCGAGCTTCGGCGAGTTGTTGCCTCGAAGAAAAAGTACGATACGATCAATGAACAAGATCACACGGACTCGACCGTCAAGGTTGAGACGAAGAAGAGTGAGGAGGTGAAGGAGGCGAAATTGGATAAGCAAGATCAGAAAGTCGAAGAGGAGGAGCAGAGTGAGAAAATCAACGAGAAAGTGACGGAAAGTGATGGAAAATTAAAATGTTGATGTCAGGGGGTATTTTGGTAATTTTAATAATTGGGTAATTGGGTGGGCTAGGGTTTACCCATCATAATTGGGTTGGGTTGAGTTTGGGTTAGAAACAATTAGTTAAATGAGTTTTAATGGGTAAATGGGTTTTATATACCCAACCCAATTATACCTAACCCAAACCCACCCAAACCCACCCATCTGACACCCCTAAATTTAATGAAGATTCTTGCCTCTTCTTTACACATCAAAACTCCAACTCCATGTGCTATTTTGTGCAATTTTTACAACCCAAAAGCACTTTTTTTTCAAATAAGAATTTGTGTCAATCAAAACAAACCATTGGTATGTGTTGACTTTTGTGAATATTAAAGTGACAAATCCTTTTGAATTTTTTCTTTTATATGCATGGAAGTTTCTTGGGCGAAAATGGGCATTTGCTCTATTCTCACAAACATTCTATCCTTTTGACCTCTTTCTCAAACTAATTAGAAAAATGTATCTATTTTGAAATTCAATTTTGTCAAAATCGAGTTAATTTTTTTTTTTTCTAGAGCCCTATAATGGCGTTTTAAGGAGCCTATAGTGATGTTTTAAGGACATGAGCTCCATGAACTCGAGTTTTATGCAAGTTTTTTTTTTTTTTTACCTATAACTCAAGTCCATGGAGCTCGAGTTCCAAAACGCCACTATAGACTCCTTAAAACGTCACTATAAGCTCCTTAAAACGTCACTATAGGCTCCTTAAAACGTCACTATAGGCCTCTTAAAACGCCACTATAGGGCTTAACTCGATTTTGAGAAAATCGAGTTTCAAAGGGAGGCATTTCCCTAAGTTGTTTGGAAAAGGGGTCAACATGCTAATTTTTTTTGCACAAAATGGGCAAAAGCCCATTTTCACCAAGTTTCTTGTTTCTATGTTATGTGGTAAACCGCATTAGCATAATGGTATCAGTTTAAATTTGGATATTGATTGGTTAGAGTTGGTAATATGCATGTTTTAGGTGCTATCCAGTTGGAAGAACCAAACCTATTCTTAATTTAGGTGATTTTGGCATTGCATTTGATGGATAGAGCACATGGAGTGATTAGGTTGGAGAAATTGTCGTTGACAATCATTAAATTGGGTCCGGCTCCCCTCCAGTCAATTATGTTAGTGACATATGTTATGTAATTGGCTAATCTTTTGACTAAATGCACTTTACTTGTAATTGAGTAGATCTAGGATGAGTTTAAGACTTCAAGAAACATTTTGTTCAAGTCAAGTATTAAAGCCCTGAAGATTTGACCAAGAAACAAGTGAAGCAGAGTTATTCATTAAAGCTTGATAGAAGTCTCGATAGAATCCTTTCTATCAAAATTTGATGTTGAAGCTCGACACAAGCTGTATCTCTCGAGAATTACGAAATTAGACTTTTTAGATCTGATTACATGCATATTCCAATGTATTTGTATATGGTTTCTTTTCTCACAACCTTAGACATTTATAAGGCTTATTTTAAAGGCTGTCACAAGTGGATGCCAAGAGAATGCAAGCAGATTGTGACCTAGTTCATTATTCACTCTGTAGAAGTTGCTGCGCCTTTATGCCAAGGGTTTTGTAACCAAGGACCTTCCTGATCTTCATTGTTGATGAACTGAAGAACTTTGCAGCCAACAACCTCTTCAAGTTGCTGGAGTTAGTCACGCACTAGGATCTGTGCATCATTGGTTAGTCACGTACTGGGATTCGTGCATTGAACGGAAAGATTACGGCTACAATACAAGTCCATTTGGGTATTGGGGTAAGGGTTCAACTGTAGGTTGATATTTTGGGATAGGCCATAGGGTTGGGTAAGATTCCTTATACTTGTAATCGCTTGTGATTGATAATAGTGGATTTTTGAGAGTGGTGATCTTAAATTCATCCGGTGGGGTTTTGCCTTGGTGGTTTTCCCCATTTGTAAACAAATCACCCGTGTTAAATTTATTTTTCGTTGCATTCAGTTTAGTTGGTGATTTGTTTGTGCTACCACGCCATTGCATGTAATTTGATCTAATTAATTAACTTGGGTAATTAATTAATTTGCAAGGGGTCAATTCATTTTAACCCAACAAGTGGTATCAGAGTGGGCACACTTTGATTAGATTTTAATCTTTGCTTTGTGATCCATTGACCATTGTAGTCATGGTTACAAGCGGCATGAAATGATCTTTTATTTCAAATACATCTTGCTTTTCAAATCTTTATTCGATTGAGTGTTTTAGAAATGTAAGTCTAAAAGTTATTTGAATGCTATCTTGATGATTGTTGAAAAAGGTTTTAGTGTGACAAAGAAAAGACTAGACTGTCTCAAAATGAAAATGTGCAAAGGGGTTCATCTGAGAAGGGTGAAAATTAATGGTTTTGCTCATAAATGGCAGTTGAGAAAGAAAACCATTCCTACTTGTAGACACTCAATTTTGTACCCATGATTCAATCAAGGAGAATGACTCGAATGACAATCCATGTACCCCATAAATCATTCTTGCATCACATGCATCATTTTGTTATTGCATTACATGCATCAATTTGTTCTTGCATTACATGCATCATGTCATTCATTACATATCATGAAAATGATCTTGAGATTCTAATGGTCGCAACGTTTTTTCCGGTTTTCAAATCGGACCATCGGATCGAAAGATATTGCACGATTAAGTTAGCACGGTCCATATGCATTGTATCTAGGAGGAATCGACCACACATGATTAATTAAAATTAATTTTGATTGGTTGAACAATTAAAATTAATTAAATAATTTTTCGATTAGTTGATGATTAATGTTTAAGATAGGGATGCATGCATAGGAATGAAAGGGATGATTGGATAAGAATAAAATTGTAGATAATCTAAACTTTACCAAGATTTATTTTCAGGAATTTATCTACAAGATAATTGTTCTTAAATAGCCTGAATTATCCAAAAAGAGATGAAAAAAAAATAATAAACGGAGGATGAGAAAGCGTCTAGGTACAAGGATCGACCAAAAAACCCTAGAAGAGGAGTCAAAATGGCACTGGAACACGAGAGAGTGCTCGGATTCCAAAGGCCAATTCAGAACTTTTGGAGTGCCGAATGACATTCTAAAAGGTTTGAATTTTCTCCTTGTGGGCTTTGGCCTAACGGCCTTCGGGTGACGATAAGGCACACCCTTTTCAACATTTTCGCAAAAGGATGCTTCTAGATTCAAACCCTAATCGTCCATACCTATTTTTTATAGTCCTCTGACCTCTATAAATAGAGGCTGAACCTCATAATCAACACCTTTTTGCTACGCTCTGAGAGGCATAAATTTTAGGCTCTCAAATCACCTATATTTTCTGATCTCTTTTCTGAGTGTTGCTGCTTAAATTAGGGTTTTTAGGTTTTAAAGAGAATTGAACAAATTTCTTTGAATCCTAAAACATCCTCTCAAGAATAAAGAGTGCTCATGCAAGAGGTTGTTTCTTAACTATTTTTCTTATGATGTGATGATGCATGTTATATCTTTTTCTTCTTAAAATAGTCATAATATGAATTGTTGATTGTTGTTGTTTTTTATGTGATTTTTATAATCTCTTTCTTGAATGTTAATAATTTGCATGTAAATAATTCTTTTTATTAATATAAAAACAGATTTGCATCTTTTCTAGATGTAGATATGAATTTCTCTCAATATAAAAACAGATCTGCATCTTTTCTAGATGTAGGTCTGAATTTTTCTCAAACAAAAAGAGATCTGCATTTTTATGAGATGCAAATCTAAATTTTTCTCAAATCAAAACTGATTTGTATCTCTCTTAAGATACAAATATGATTTTTTTAATACATACTAATTGTTGAAATAGAGAAAGAGATCATGTACTACTATGTTTGTGTTTGTTTTAATTCATGGTTGCATAAATTCTTATTATGAGTGAAACTCTCTTCTTAATAAACAAAAACTTTTTCATTCTTTTTTAAAACATATAAAAAATAGATCTGATTTTTTTGTCATTAAAAACCATTTTTTTATCATCACAAAACTGATCTGAATTTTTTCAAAACAAAAGAAGAGATTTCAATCATATACAAATTTGTGTGATTTTGTGTTTATCTTTCACATTTTCAACATATCATTTATGTCATGCATAAAATGGTACATTAGTTACAAGAGTTTAGAAGACCAGACTTTGTCTGGGCGGAATGGGTGCCTAACACCTTCTCATTCTGTAACCTAACCTCTGGATTTAGGTCTTTGGCTAAGTAGATCTAGTCTTATCTTTATTTATTTTGGGTAGATTGTAACTAGGGCAAAAAGCCATGTATATTTGGTAGATTGTAATTAGGACCCAAAGCCATGTAATGTTCAAATTTTCAAATTTGTATTTTTTTTATTCAATCAATGAAACGAAGCAATTCACTCATGTATTTTGTATTTAGGTTTTCTTATTTTTTGTATAAAAAAATAAGTGGCGACTCCATACCACTTACCTAAAAAGAGAGGTTCCCTAAAAAGCACACCATAAAAATCTCTCTCTTTTTTGAGAGGTAATTTTCCAGGTCTCTCATAGTGGTGACTCCGTTAGGGATGTCGAGGGCTAAGCTTTGTATTAGACTTAAGTGACAAAATATGTACCATTATTTTGCATGGTCTTGTATGATATAGTTGTTGTTTGTTTATGTTTGACGGTGTGTTTTATGATATTTTGTTGTATAATGGTTTGTTGTTTGTATTGTTTGTTAAAAGCTTTCCCTAACTGTCATTGTGTGTGCCATCCAAACAATATGTATGCACCTCTTTTCAACAATTTTGTGGTAGTAGTAACCGTGGATCATCGGTCTTCATTAGATTTGGGTACCTAGTGGCGAACTCACCAACTCATAGCCCAAAGTCATTGGATCATTTCCTGTTGGCTGTAAAGGACAAATCATGCTGTTTGGACCAACACAATGTTTATTACATTACAAGTTGGGAGGTGTAACGTCCTAGCTATGGGAAACAATGAAACACAAACCCACCCTACAACGTAATGACTTAGAACCTATCCTTAGGTCCGTCTCGTTAAACTTGCATTGCATGCTGTGTGTATTTGTTTTGGTTGATTGATGGATGTGGATGGGGTCTTAGCTTTGATTAACTCGACCAAGCTTGTCATTTGGTGAGAATTTGGTCAAGATCTGAAGGAAGGCTACAAAGAGAACCTAAATCTGACACTCAAGCTAGTAGCTCCAATTCTAAGCCTATCACTCCATTGCTGTAACATCACAACCCCATCTTTGACCTCCAAGGTAGTTCAAGCCACAAGAAGAGTGAAACTCCCCACACCGTGGCAGAGGAAGGAGAACACCCAAACCTAGAGGAACCCATGAACACCTAAGAGCTACCTAACACTATGGTAGCTAGTCAGATTCAGCTAAGGGAAGACATGAATCGTATGATGCAACAGTTCCAGAATTTGAAGAGTATTCAAGAGAAAGACAAGATTGATCATGATCCGTTGACCGTAGAATGCGAGAAAAAGATCAACGAGAGGATGAATAAAATGGAGGAGATGATTAGAAAAGCCCGTAAGATGGAGGACCTTATGGACTATGATTCTCTCTCATTGTTCCTTAATGCAAGATTGCCACCCAAGTTCAAGATGCCAACCCTTGACAAGTTTGATGGGACCGGTTGCCTAAAGTCCCATATGAAGATGTACATGAGGGCTATGCAACCCTTAGGTGCGATCGAGCAAGTACTTGCTCAAATGTTTCAAAGTACATTGACTGGAGCCGCTCTTAGATGGTTCCTTAATCTAGATGGTGCGAGAGCAAGAAGTTGGGAAGACATTTGCTGAGAGTTCCACAAGCAATATAAGTACAATATGGAAGTTGACATCACAAGAAGAGACCTTGAGACTACCAAGCAGGAGCCGAAAGAATCCCTTTCCACTTTTATTACCAAGTGGAGAGCTAAGGCCACACAGATGATGAGTAGGCCTAGTGAGGAAGAACAATACCTTCCAAATTTTAAAACTCTAATTGCTGCTGGAACCCAAATTGAGGATGCTTTAAACAATGGAACCATAAAAACTGATGATCCACCAAGGTTTAGAAAGAGTATAGGATCTAATTTCAAGGCTGCAAAAATTTCTAATATTCATAAAAATGATCCATATAAATTGATTGCATCCATTGCAGCTGTGCAAGTACCACAAGGGCCTAGGCCTAAAAGAGAATTTCATGAGTTGTACATGCATATGAGCCAAGTGTTTGATAAGATAAAAGCAAAAGGGTTACTAAAGCCCTTGGACCCAAGATCAATTCCAAACCCCTTGCCCTTAAGGTTTGATGTAAATAAAAGATGTGCCTATCACCAAGTCCCCGGTTATGACACTGACTGTTGTTTCACCTTTCGTCATGCAATTCAAGACTTAATAGACAACAAAGTGATCGTGCCACCTGCAAGGCCTAGCATCACTAATAATCCCTTGCCCAATCACAATTTTGAGGAAGGACCAATGATTAATTGCTTGATGATTGAAGAGGAGAATAAGAAGGATCCATCTAACCTAATCTATGACTTACTCGAATACTTCATGATGACATGGGAAGAATTAATGGATAGGACATCTAAAACCACCACAGGATATGACATATGAAATGATGAATCAGAACCCGATGATTACCAAACACCAACAAATAGGGGGAGACACTTCAAACCCCAAGAAATCAACCAAACACCTACAAATGGGGGGAGACACTTTAAACCCCAAGATACTGACCTCAATGATCCAACAAAAATTGCCCACATCACAAGGGGGGGGGGGGGGAGACAATTCAAACTCCCACATTTAGAGACTGACAACCCTATGGAAGCCTTGAATGGATCAACCCAACAAACACCTGCCGAGGAAGATGAAGTCCTCAAGCAACTACAAAAGACACAAGCTAACATATCTCTATGGGATTTACTCATGGCCTCATTCAAACACTGTCAAAACTTAGTAGACTTGCTCAACCAAATCCAAGTCCCTACAACCACAACCTCCTAGGATTTGAATGCTATGATTGGGTCCATAAATAGGGAACTCACCATCTCCTATTTTGATAAAGATCTAACCAAGAAGGGGAAGCACCACAACGACCCTTTGCATATCACTGTAAATTCCATGGGGAAGAGGATACTGATGGTTTTGATAGATGATGGAAACACTTTGAATGTGTGTCCTTTGAAGACTGCAAGCTGCTTGGGCCTTAGTATTGAAGACTTTGTGCCTACTAACCAACATGTGAGGGCATATGACAACAGTAGAAGAGAAGTCTTGGGAGCCATAACCTTGGAGCTTACCATAGGACCAATGGTCAAGAAAGTGGATTTTTAGGTCCTAAACATAGCCTCATGCTTCAACATGCTCCTTGGGCGACCATGGATTCATGACACAGAGGCCGTACCTTTGTCCCTACATCAAAAGGTTCGGTTTCCACATGACAGAGCTATTGTGACCATCTATGGGGATACTTTGACAGTGCCAAAACCTGTTTACAGTATTGATTCTGAGAAAGAGCCTTTGACCTTGGATGGCTTTATGATTGAAAGGCAAATTTCTGAAAAGAGAGAGGGAGAAGTTGAGAAGATCCTAATGGACCTTGCTCCTTATGGTAACAACAATGTGGTAGGATGAGGAGAATGAACTACTTTCCAGGGATGAATTTGGGGAAAACTGTAAAGAAGCCAACTGTTTAGGATTCGATGATCCCTACTACCACACTGCCTTTTGGGCTAGGCTACAAGCCCACTGATGATGATTTGCTAGGGGTAGAAGTTAGAAAGATGGCCCGAGCCAGAGCCAAAGCCAAAGAAAAAGGACTTCCCTGTCCTCTAGAACCTCTAAAGCCCTACACTCCTATGTTGAATGGGAAGTTTGTAAAAGCCAGAGAGAGTCAACGTTATTGGGGATTCCTTGAGCCAAGGTTTGATCCTATGATAAGAACAATGGTACCTGGATTTGAGATACTACTTGACTGCCATAACAAGGTTCCAGAATTGAAGAAAGAAGACACAACGCGGGTTCCTACTAATTGGGCCAATTACATGGATCCTGATGCTATGACTATGCTTCTTGGATATCCTATTTGTAACATTGAAGATGAAGAGTATTGGGAAGCTAGTTAGCATGCATTGAAGAGCCCAAATGAACTAAGAGCCCAAATGAACTAAGAGCCCATAACGAAGATGAGGAAGGGGGAGTAGCCTCGAGTGATGATGAAGATGAAAGCAATGACAAGAGTGATAGTAGTAGTGATAGCAGTAGCAATGATAGTGGACATGATGATGATGATAGTAGCACCGATAGTGAAGACAGTAGCAACAGAAGTTATGATAGCCTGTACAGTGGTGACAATTGGGGTGAACCCCCTAGTGATAGAGAAGATGAAGATGCAGACCTATTTTATGAAGAATATAATAGTGATGTGAACTATTATGATCAAGACACCAAAGACGACGCCGATGCTAATAGGTGGAGTGATTCTGATAGTGATCAATATAGACTGGTGAATGTGTTAGAGAATGCAAGAGAAGAGAATGCACAAGCCAATCGAATATACCATGAAGAATATCTCTATGGGCACCTTTTAGATTGGAGTGATATCATTAATGTTAGCTTAAGGTCTATCCCAAGGTATAAAAAGCATGGAATAGAAGTTCCAGAATTGAGGTCGTATTATGATTCAGAACCAAGTTCACCCACTATTGAAGAGGAGGATGACATAGATTGGCCGCACTAGACCGTAAGCTGATGGTCTACAGTCTTAGAATCATGAAACTTGAGAATGCTAAACGTAGTAATGAGAGGGAAGAAGGGGGTGAGCCAGAGCATCTCCCTTAACCCACTGACTTGGGCAACAAAAGCAAGCACGACCTGTTTGATGAATGGATGGATAACATAGAGTGCCTGGATGCTTTTGTGACCAACAAGCCTACAAACATGGAGATTGAAGAAGAAGTTACAGATTATATGGATGTAGATCCCACAGTACTGATGTTGAAGGAAGAAGGAGCTTACTAGGAGCCACCTGCCATTGTGGAAGCCATGACCGAGTTGAAGAAGTGGGCATGGGAGGGGGCCGCCCATCCCATGGAGGACTTCGTGAGGAAGATCAAGACCGTCAAGTCAGTCACCTTTGCTAAGAAGATCAAGACTGCCGAGCCAATCACCCTTGCTAAGAACATTGTTTCTATTCTTATTGAGTCTATTTCTGATAGTATTTCTATTCCTGTTAAGTCTGTTTGTGATAGTTTTCCAGTTGAGTCTGCTTTAGTTGAGTCTATTAAGTCTGTTGAGAACTCTTTTCCTTTTAATATGATTTATGATTCTGCTTATTTGTTGGCTTTGAATGTTTTTATTTCTGAAATTAGTAAAAAAACTCTTAATAATAAGGAATGAACATATGGATGCCTAGAACCTATAAAAGAAGAAATCCAACCCATTAACCTGGGAACTGAGGATGAGCCTAAAATAATCCAAGTGGGCAATACCCTAACCACTTTAGAGAAATATGCATTAGTGGCACTACTATCAAAGTTTAGGGAGGTCTTTGCCTGGTCATACGAAGACATGCCTGGGAT
This sequence comes from Castanopsis chinensis, assembly GCA_032878915.1. Lineage (NCBI taxonomy): Eukaryota > Viridiplantae > Streptophyta > Magnoliopsida > Fagales > Fagaceae > Castanopsis > Castanopsis chinensis. The sequence continues at coordinate 5,091,797 of JAVQMG010000108.1, read as the reverse complement.
TGATACAAATATAGTATAACACTACATTCTAACAGATCCAACCATAAAGTTGGTCAAGTAGAAATTGAGAAGAGTGAAGCCAGAGTGGACTCTCAAGATTAAGGAAGAAGTGGAAAAACAGTACAATGCTGGATTCCTAAGAGTGGTAAACTATCCAGAATGATTAGCTAATGTGGTTCCAATACCAAAGAAAGATGGGAAGGTTAGAATGTGTGTAGATTTTCAAGATCTAAATAAGGCCAGCTAAAAGATGGCTTCCCTTTTCCTCACATTGACGTCCTTTTTGACAACACAGCGGGTTATGCTCTGCTATTGTTTATGGATGGATTTTTAGGATACAACTAGATTAAGATGGCTCCAAAAGACATGGAGAAGACCTCCTTTATTACACCATGGGGGACATACTGCTACAAGATTATGCCATTTGGCCTTAAAAATGTTGGTGCTACCTACCAACGTGCAGCCACCACTTTGTTGCATGATTTGATCCACAAGGAAGTAGAAGTTTATGTTGATGACATGATAGTGAAGTCTAAAGACCATGAAGGGCACATACTAGCTTTGAGGAAGTTCTTTGAAAGAATTCGGTTCAACAAGTTGTGATTGAATCCCAAAAAATGCATTTTTGGAGTTACATTTGGAAAATTGTTAGGGTTTATAGTAAGCCAAAGATGAATAGAAGTTGATCCTGACAAAATCAAGGCAATAGTAGAGATGAATCCTTCAAAAACTGAAAAGGAGATCCGAGGATTTTTAGGGAGGATACAGTACATCAGTAGGTTCATAGCCCGGCTCACCATGACATGTGAACCAATCTTCAGTCTGCTTAAGAAGGAAGTCCCTATAGTGTGGAATGAACAATGTCAAGAAGCCTTTGAGAAGATCAAGAGTTATCTGATGAAACCACCAATACTTGTCTCACCGGCACTTGAAAAGCTATTATTGTTGTGTCTCACCTCTATAGATACAGTAATGGGGGCTCTACTTGCTCAATACTTAGAGGAGACTAGAAAGAAGAATGCAATTTACTATATCAGCAAGAAGATGTTGCCTTATGAAGAAAAGTACTAACCATTAGAGAAGACACGTGTAGCGCTTGTTTGGGCAACCTACAAGCTCAAACATTATATGCTTGCTTACAAGATTTTGTTAATTGCAAGAATGGATCCCTTGAAGTGCTTAATGGAAAAACCTGTGCAAGATGGGAAGATTGCTAAATGGATCTTTCTTTTGTTAGAATTTGATATTAAGTATGTGACTCAGAAATCTGTGAAGGGGGGATTGCCGATCATTTAGCCCATTGTTCACCAGAAGAAGCTGAATAAATCCAAGGAGATTTTTCAGATGAAGACATCATGGGGATTGAGGTAGAATCATGGAAGATGTATTTTGATGGAGCAACAAATCAAAACGGAAGTGGAATTGGTGTCCTCTTAATTTCACCAAAAGGGACACATATGCCATTTTCCGGTAGACTTAACTTTCCTGCCACCAACAATGCCAGAGAATATGAAGCTTACATTATGGGCCTACAAGCAGCCTTAGGCCTAGGAGTGAAGGAATTGGAGGTATACAAAGATTTAGCTCTAATAATCTTTCAGATTCAGAATAAATGGAAGATCAAATAAGAAAGGCTTGTGCCTTATCATGGATGTCGTCAGAAATAGGCATCAAAATTCAGCAAGATCTGATACCAGTATGTGCCAAGGATTCAGAATCAAATTGTAGATGCTTTAGCAACCATGGCATCCATGATGGATGGGCCCAAAGAAGATGAAGCCAGATCGATAGTGTTGGAATAGAAAGAAGAACCCGCCTACTGCATGACAATAGAAGAAGATGAAGGAAAGAATGGGGAAGGCGAATGGTATTCAGACATCCTATAGCACCTCAAGGATGGGACATACCCACCATCTGCAGACAAGAATGACCAATTGGCCATTCGAAGGTTGTTCACTAATTACATTATTTGTGGTGAAAGATTTTACAGAAGATCATATGATGAAACTCATCTTCTTTGTGTAACCGCTAAGGAGGCCCAGCAAATAATTAAGGAGGTTCATGAATCAAGTTATGGGCCATATATGAATGCACACGTGCTATCAAGGAAGATAATGAGACAAGACTATTACTGGACCACTATGGAAGCCAACTGTGCAGCTTATATTCGAAAATGTCATTAATGCCAAGTCCATGGAGATCTGAAGCACATGCCACCCATGCCATTACATACTATGACATCACCCTGGCCATTCTCTACATTACAAGGAAGATTCATCCAACTGCATCCAGTGGCTATCAATTCATACTCGTTGATATAGACTATTTCACTAAATGGGTAGAAGCTGCCTTATACAAAGTTCTAAATTCTAAGAAAGTTGCTCAGTTCATTCAGGCTAACATCATTTGCAGATATGGGATACCAATGAGATTATCTTTGACAATGGGTTACATTTTAAAGGAGAAGCAGAGAAGTTATTGCGACAGTTCAACATTCAGCACCATAAATCTTCACCCTACCATCCTCAGACTAATCGAGCATTGAGGCTGCTAATAAAAATATAGGGTGAATCCTGAAGAAGAGCACAAAGAATTATAAGGATTGGCACCTATAGTTGCCCTATGCACTTTGGGGGTATAGAACATTAATTCGGTCTTCCACAGGAACCACTCCTTATTCATTGGTGTATGAGATGGAAGCGGTCCTTGCCATTGAAATGGGTGTTCGATCACTAAGGATAGTACTGGAAAGTGAAATCCTCGAAGCGGATTGGTTGTAAAGAAGATATGACCAGTTATGCATGCTGGATGAGAAAAGACTAAAAACCCTGTATCACATTCAGGGATACCAAAGGAGACTTCCAAAAGCTTTTGGTAAGAGAGTAAGAACCAGAGATTGGAAGTTAGGAGATCTAGTGGTGAAAGAAATTCGAGCCCCGGTTCGAGATGCAAACTTTAAGTTTAAGCAAAATTAGGCTGGTTCATACATTATCAAGCAGATATACTCTAGAGGAGTAGTAAGGTTGATGATCTTAGATGCAAATCCTTTCATTGAGCCAACCAACATGTATCAATTGAAGAAGTACCATGTCTGAAGTGGTAGTTGCAAACCAAAACAAACAAAAAAAGAGAAACAAGCTCACTAGGCTGAAAACCCGAAAGGGCGGTCTAGGTAAAAATTAGAGTAAAAAAAAAAGAAAAAAAAGAAAAAAAAAGAGAAAAAGGTAGGTTGAAAGGGCGACCTATGCAAAAGGAGAGTAAAAAAAAAGAGAGAGTGAGAGAGCTTGCTAGGCAAAAATTAAGGAGAATAAAAAAAAAGAATGAATTACGTGATGACTTGATCCTTCTATCAAAGGGGGTACATAGGAAACCATGCATTGGTTCAGTCACAATTTCCCAAAACCCACAATTTGTTCCTTAACTGAAATTTTCCAAAAATTAAACCGTTCCATTAAACCATGTCATTACATAAGAACCTAAACCCTAAGCCAACCCATAAAAAAAACCCTAAAAGCCTACACCATAAACAGAACCCCTACCCTGCAAACCTTAAATAATTCCTAAAAATAAGAGTTTTTACATCAACTTCTAAATAAACATGATTAAAGCCAAGAAATAAGAAATTCACTTTGTCTTTAGTCTTTTCTTTTTCTGATCATTAATTTCTTTTGTGTTAGGTGTTTCATCATTCCTATATCTTCTTTTGAATTCATAGTTGTCTTCATCGAGTCTTTCCCGGTTGTCTCTGAGAAATTGTTCTCTCATAGAAACCCTCTTACCTTCCTTGTCAACAATCTTGTCTATCAGCTTGTTAGAATATTTGTAGTCATCCTGTGAAAGTGAACCTTGACAAAAGATTGGTCCACCCGGTCAGCCATCTCTAAACCCAATAACATATTCTTTACAGTAGTAAGATTTGTGTCCATAGGAGAGAAAGATCTTCTTCTTTTTCCATCAGGCATTCCTTGTTCATATTTAAGTTGCCTCAAGAGTTTATCTGCCTTGTAGAAAGTTGCCTTCCGCAACCCAACAAGGAAGATGTGATCTGATCCTGGAGACCGCAGTAAAAGGGGTGGGCACTTCCACCAATAATAGTCCCATTGAATTGAAGTACTAGATTTCTTGTCCAGAAACTTCACCTAATCACTCTCATTTTGGCACTTAGTTTTGATTACAGCCCTGTTAAGAAAACTGCTAGGTCCATAATTACCGGTGGTAGACTTGGCAATCATGTCTAGTTGCTCCATCAGCTATATCTTCAAAGTTAAAGGACTCCCTAAGAAGTTCTGAGTCTTTCCACCATGAAATATAGCATCCAGTCCAAGAAGGGTTTCTACCAAGATCAAAGAAACAGGGTTGTCACCATCCTTAATTTGGCTTACAACACTTATGGCTCTAGCATCCACAAAACCGTGCCTCTTAGAGCAAATTAAAAATTCTCCCACGAAGCATAAGGCCAAACTGAAGTTTTTTTGCATATTGTCGGCCACCCCATAAGTGTTTTTGTCAATCAGCTGAGAGATAATTACACGAGGATTCACCATATGGCCTTCAATCAGACTATCACTAATGGAAGTAGGAAGACCAATAGAATCAGACAAAGATTCATTACATCAGGGATCACAAGAAACTGTAACAGATTTCCTACTTGGATCATAGCCCAGAATAGTAGAAAACTCTTCAATTGTCAGACAGAGTTTAGCAGTGTTAAACTAAAACACACGGTCTTATGGATTCCAGAATTTCATAGCAGCACGAAGAAACTCCCACTTGATCTTGACATTCCTCAAAGCCTTAATTCCTTCTAGTTTGAAGGCTGTAAAATTGGTTTTGGAGCTAAAATCAAAGCTACGAACCCATCTGTTGCGATCATGAATTGTTGGATGATAAAAATTTTGATTGCTAGCCATGGATGACTTTTGCTTGTGATTATTGTGTTTTTCTAACCCTTAAGAGAATTGTCGTAGGAGAATTCATTTATATGAGCTACATCAATTCCCAATCAGGTTTGAAATAGGTTTCATAGAGTTTGTAGTTGACTAGGAGAGTCTTTCAAGATCATAAACAAAGTAAAGGTTTTTCAAAAAACGTGAAAACACGAAACATGCATTGGAAAATCATAAGGAGTTGGCCCACGATGGCGCTGTTAGGACATATGTAGTTCAAGATTGTGAACATATGTCGCTATTTTATGTAATTGGCTTATTCTTAGACAAAACGCACTTTACTTGTAATTAGGTAGATTTAGGATGTGTTTAACACTTCAAGAAACAGTGTTTCAAGATTCAGTGTTGAAGCCATCAAAGTTCGTCCAAGAAACAAGCAAGGAAGTGCAAGTTACTAAAGCTCGACACCTACCTCGACACATGCATCTATCGAGCTTTAAGAAGTTGTTTTGCCCTGAGCCTCGACAGCTTCTCGACAGATCCTCGACACCTCTATCTGTCGAGAATTAAAGAAAACAGATTTTTAGTTCTGTTTCAAGTCCAGTCCATGAAAGTGTCTTTGGGACTTCTTTTCTCCTAACCCTAGACATATAAAAGGATTGTTTTAAGGGCCGTAAAAGATGATGCAAGTTGCACAATCATTGAGAACTTCTTGTTCATGCAATTTGTGATCTGAACGACAAAGTTCGTGTCCTAGTTCATTTCTAATGATTTGAAGAACTTTGGAGCCAACAACTCTCTCTCTCTAGTTGGTGTTTGAAGTCGCGTACTGGGATCCGCGCATCTGGTTAGTCACGTACTTGGGAGCCGTGCATTGAAAAGGAGAAACTGTCACTACAGAGAAAGTCCAATTGGGTATTGGGGTAAGGGTTCAACTGTAGGTTGGTAAGGTACTTGGGATTCCTTGCTTGTAATCGCTTGTTGTGATAATAGTGGAGTTTCGGGAGTGGTGACCTTAAATCACCCGGTGGGGTTTTTGCCGTCAAGTTTTCCCCATTCGTAAACAAATCACCGTGTCATTTATTTTCCGCTGCATAACTTAGTTTTGGTGATTTGTTTGTATTGCCACGTGATATTACATGTTAATTTGATTAATTAATAACTGGGCTAATTAATTAATCTAAGTTATCATAAGGGGTCAACGCGTTTGTGGCCTGTCAAGTGGTATCAGAGCAAGCACACTCTGATTAGGGTTTAATCTTTGTGTGTGATCCATCAACCCCCGCTGTCATGGATAGAGGTCAATCTCTTATTATACCTCCTTTATTTGATGGCACTAACTATGCATACTGGAAAGTACACATGAGAGCTTTCTTGCAGTCTTTAGATGAGAAAATGTGGCAAGCTGTGGAGATAGGCTGGACCAAGCCTACAGAAGCGCCGGCCGACTGGGATGATGCCAAGATCAAGGCGGCAAACTTCAACAGCAGAGCATTGAATGCCCTATTCAGTGCAGTTACCAATGAGGAGTTCAAGAAAATCTCTTCAACTGAAATTGCTAACGAAGCATGGACCATTCTCCAGACAACCTATAAGGGCACCAAGGCTGTCAAAGATTCAAAGCTACAGAGGCTCACCATATGCTTTGAAGAAATTAAGATGGAGGAGGATGAGTCATTTGATGAGTTCTATGCCAAGCTCAAGGACATAGTAAACTCAGCCTTCAATCTTGGGGAAACCATCCCTGAACCCAAGATTGTAAGGAAAGTGCTCAGATCGCTGCCTGAGAGATTCCATGCTAAGATCACGGCGATCGAGGAATCGAAGGATATTGACAGAATTCCTCTGACTGAGCTGGTTGGAAACTTGCAAACCTATGAGTTAGGGTTGACTAGGTTAGGCAAGTCAAGCAAGGGTAAGAGTTTGGCACTGAAGGCCAAGAGCAGTGATACAGATGATTCTTCAGATGATGAAGATTCCAAGATGAAGATTCCAAGATGAAGTCCTACATCACAAGACAATTTAAGAAATTCATGAAGAATACCAATGGAAAGGGCTTCAATAAAGACCGCTGACAATCCAGTTCTTCACAATTCAAGAATTCGGATAAAGGGAAGAAGGATGTCAAGGATGGCAGTCAGTACACTGTTCCCGCTGGGCCAAAATGCTTTGGGTGTCAAGGCTTCGGACACATGAAACAAGAGTGTCCTACGTACCTTAAGAGCATAGGGAAGAGCAAGGCACTTGCTGTTACCTTAAGCGACACGGAGCCCGAGGATGATTCCAAAGATGAAGACGATGGAATCTTGAATGCCTTCACTGCCACTGTTAATCCTATTGAGGGGGTTACTGAAGAAGTGGATGAAGAGAAGGAACTGGTGGATTCCAAGTGTGAGATTATGGATGATTAAGATGATATCCATACCGCCTATGAGAAACTATACAAGCTTTCAGAGAAGCATGAGAAACTCTATAGGCTGGCCACCAAGAAACTCAGTGATGTGGAACTCGACCGTGAGGAGCTGTCCACGAAGGTTGATGAAGCAAATCAGACCATTGGAGCACTGAGGTTCGAAAATAATTTCTTGGTTGAGAGGACCAAGAAGCTTGAAGCGGAGCTGTTTCAAGTCAGAGCACAATTGGAGAGGACGTCAAGTGCAAAGCTGGACGAGATGTTGAGTGCTCAGAAATCTTCTTTAGATCGGACTAGATTGGGGTATGAATTCTCTCTCTCTAATACTCCTACTGCTAGTACAACTGTGTTTGTTCCACCTGCTAATAACATTAAAACTGAGGATAAAAATGTTAAAACTGAATTAGCTAGTGAGAACGTAGACAAGGGCAAGTCCATTCTAGAAGCACCCCCTAAAGTTGAGAAGAGGGAAACTAGAAACCCTAGGATTAAGAAGACTATCTCTCAAAAGTCCAAACAGAAGAAGCCACATCTCTGTTATCATTGTGGTGCTACCGGCCATACTCGACCAAATTGCTATAAGTGGCTTGACACTCAACAAAGAAATGGCATGATAGCATCTGGGAGCCAGAATCAGCTTCAGACTTCTCTCGCTCCTCTTGGAGACATTCTTAAAGCCCTTATGTTCCTTTCGAACTTGAACGGTTCATATTCCTCTCCCCCTTCATTGGTTCAAGGGTCGACGAAAAGGAAAGGTTCTTCCAAAGTGTGGAAGGCAAAGAGATCTAAGTGATTGCAGTCACTTCTTCTCCTCTCTTCCTGTTTTTCTTGTGTGTTGCATTACTTGTGTGTTTCTTTTCTGTTTTGAGTCAGTCTAGTTTATGCATTGTTTGCTTTCTTTAGTTTGTTTTTGTTTGTGTGTTTTCAGTTTTGTGTTTTATTTTTGCTCTTCTGATAAAAAATAAAAAAAAATTGAAAAATTGAAAAATACAAAAACAGTGTGTGTTTGTGTGCATTGGTTCATGTGAACTTTTGAAATGGCCATTGAAACAGAGTTTTCTAAACTTTGTATCACTTGTAGCTGAGATGAGCATTCTTCTGCACAACTAAGCAAGTGAGCTTTGTAGCTCTTTGTTTGTGATGAGTAAGGTTAAGTGATCTCTTCTTCTTAACACTTATATCACTCTTTTTGACGGGTTGAACTAGAAAATCCTAAAAGAAAGGCATAAATAACCATCTCACCACTGCTACTCGCCAATCATAATATGACATCTGTATGCTTCGGCATAGCAAAAGTGCAATGTCAATGACATCTGTATGCTTCAGCATAGCAAAAGTGCAATGTCATAAGCTTAACATAATTGGGTATTTCTTTTCTTTCTCTTGTATGCCCATTCATGATATGCTTAATAAAAGAAAATATGCAAAGAAATAAAAAGCAGAAAGATCAAAAATGCTTTAAAATATGGTTGCAAGCGTGTTTTCTAGGAGATGTGGGAGTTATAGGATGTATCTCAAAGGTGATAGTTCCCATCAAACAGTTATGATTGTGTGTGAGTTAAAGTGATTGTCTCATATCTCAAATCGTCATAACATTGAGACACTTATGCAATCTTGCGATGTTTTTACACACAACACGCAATATTCTTTGCTACTCTTGATACATGTGCAGGTACAATGTGATTTGGCCATCACAAAGTTTACATGTGTTAATGTATGCTCACTAAACTGTCTTAATTTGTTTTTGAAATATAAACTTGGTTAGACTTGTTTAGTGTGTGTGTGCGTGTTTTGAGATACATGTGCATCAAAATTCTTGTTGAGAGATGATTTTGAGAGCTTAATGTGTTGCTTGGATCTTTGGTTGAGTTGCATACATGATTGCATTCATGTCTGTGTTTTTCTTCTTTTGAAAAACTGTTTTTAAAGACATCTCGACACCTCCTCGATACCTCTCGACACCTAGCTGTCTGTCGAGCTTCTTAGACTTTTTCTTATCGCAGTCTCGACACATATTTCGACACCTGGTGGATCGATCGAGAAACTTTCTGTCTGCTCGATAGCTTCTCGACAGCTTCTGGATCGATCGAGGTTCCTTCATGGTTGATTCTTCTTTCTCGACACATGACCTCGATAGCTTCATCTGTCGATGTGCTTTTTCTTGATAGCTGTCTCGATAGCAGGCTCGATACCTCTCGATACATGCAGCTGTCGAGAATTACTGAGAGTGTATAAAAAGGTTCTTCGCGATTTCTAAATCACTTTGCTCGATCTCTCTTCCTCGACAGAACTTTCTCTCTCTCTCAAAACACTTCTCACTCTCTCCAAACCTCTTCCAAGACTTTCTCAAGTGTTTTTCTCGATCCTCATCACTTGGTAAGCATCTTATCCCTCATTTTCATGCATTTCATGTCTTAAAAAAAAACCCTAGGTTTTGTGTTTTGAAAATTTTTGGGATTTTTTCAAAATTTTTGAGGTTTTCATGAAATTGTTGAGTTGGTTTTATAGATTTGATCTTCAAAACCGCATGCATTGCATCACATTAGCATTCTAATTGTATTTTCATGCATTTAGATGTGTGCCTATCTGTTGTGCGCTGTTAGGTTTGGATTGGGCTGAGCCCATGATGTTTTTATTGTTGCATGTCACATGTTCATGCATTTTCCATGCATACGTTCTTTCTTTTCAATATTTGTCTTCCAATATTGAACTTCTTGGAACTTTTCTGTGTGTCTCTTCTTCTTCCCCCCTCTCTATGTTTGCGTTAGTAACGTCTATGGCACCTAAACGTAAGTCCATTCCATCCCAGAACCCTCTGCGTTCTTAGGGATCATCTTCTTCCGATTCTACTCCACTTTCTATCCGGTTCTGTGATGAGAAAGCCCATAAGGACTTCTTGGAGAACTTTTCTAAATGAGGTGTTCATTCGGAATGCCATGTTGTCCTGGCAGACTTTACCGACAACGATCTTCCCGATGTCATACACAGTCGGGCTTGGGAGTCATTGTGTGATGTCCCGGTCACATGTCTACTAGTGCTGATACAGGAGTTTTACTCCAATATCCACGGGATTGATTCTTCAGTACCTCTTTTCTACTCTAGCGTTCGAGGTACGCGCTTTGCAGTCACTCCGGAGTTAGTCTTCGAGGTGCTTCATGTCCCTAGGGTGGATCATCCTGATTACCTAGCTGTGAGCGTCTATGGACTGTGTCCAAGGACGAGATGATCTCGGCGTTCTGTGAGCGTCCTTCCTCTTGGGGAGATCATATGTATACACCATGTCGACCTTTTGCTAAAGGTCCTCGTTTCCTTAACATGGTGATGACCTTTGTTTTGCACCCACTTTCTCACTACAACTCTATCACAGAGCCTCGTGCTCGGTTTTTGCTGTCCCTCCTAGAGGATCTCTCTATAAACTTTCCTTCACACTTTATCTTTTCTATCATCGATGTCTATAGAGATACGGCCACCCGTGATAAGCTCATTTTTCCTTCTGCTATCACGAGGATTCTTCGCCGTTTTTCCATCCCATTCCCTTCGTCCGATCCTTACCATGTCATGTCTGCCATAGACGCCGCTACCGTAAAACGTAGCGAGGCACAGTTTCGATTGAGACAGTCTGACGGTGCCACTCCTTCCTCTGGTCCGGCTACCTCCAGATCAGCTTGAGCGGCTGCTGCTTCTTCTTCAAGCGATGTCACCTTAGGAGACATCATGGCGCAGCTTCAGCGCATGGATGCTCGCCTAGATACACTCTCCATGGAGTTGTATCAGGTGAACGCTCATGTTGGTCGCATCGCCAGGCGACAGGCGACCATGGGCGGCTTTGCTCCAGAGGCTTCTCCTTCGCCACCTCATGTGTCGACTGAGACTGAGGTTGATGATGATGGTGATGACGATGATGCTTCTGAGGATGATGATGATGATGGAGATGCGATCTCTTCCGAAGAGATGTCTACATGACACTCTACCCTTTGTCACTCGTGACAAAAAGGGGGAGTAGTTTTGGTATGAGAGTAGTCATGCTTAGGGGGAGTGTTAGCATAGGACATTTTTGTTAGGGGGAGTGTGGATTGAGGGATGCAGTGAGATGATCATATGTATTTTTTTCTTTTCCATCTTTTTAGAGATACATTGATCATGTATTGACATACATTGTACTTATTTTCTTGATATATATGATGATGTATGTTTTTCTTTCACCTACCTTTACATGTGTTGTTTCTTTTCTGTCTTTATACACATGTTTCTTTACTTGTACACAATCTATTATTTCTGTTTCACACAAAGATGCCTTGATGTGTTTTGTTTATAAGTGTTTCAGAAATACAGGTTGTCAAAGTCTACTTGCCATAAACTCTCTTCTTGCAAAATTTTTCAAGAGTTTGTGTTAGGATAGATTTTACTGTATGTAACAATTGAAGTATGAGTTAAAGTATTTTATGACTTCTCTCATATTTTCATTTGTTTGTTGTGGTTTTGTCACGGATTGCCAAAGGGGGAGATTGTTGGGACATATGTAGTTCAAGATTGTGAACATATGTCGCTATTTTATGTAATTGGCTTATCCTTAGACAAAACGCACTTTACTTATAATTAGGTAGATTTAGGATGTGTTTAACACTTCAAGAAACAGTGTTTCAAGATTCAGTGTTGAAGCCATCAAAGTCCGTCCAAGAAACAAACAAGGAAGTGCAAGTTACTAAAGTTCGACACCTACCTCGACACATGCATCTATCGAGCTTTAAGAAGTTGTTTTGCCCCGAGCCTCGACAGCTTCTCGACAGATCCTCGACACCTCTATCTGTCGAGAATTAAAGAAAACAGATTTTCAGTTCTGTTTCAAGTCCAGTCCGTGAAAGTGTCTTTGGAACTTCTTTTTTCCTAACCCTAGACATATAAAAGGATTGTTTTAAGGGCCGTAAAAGATGATGCAAGTTGCACAATCATTGAGAACTTCTTGTTCATGCAATTTGTGATCTGAACGACAAAGTTCGTGCCCTAGTTTATCTTTGATGATTTGAAGAACTTTGCAGCCAACAACTCTCTCTCTCTCTCTAGTTGGTGTTTGAAGTCGCGTATTGGGATCCGCGCATCTGGTTAGTCACGTACTTGGGAGCCGTGCATTGAAAAGGAGAAACTATCACCACAGAGCAAGTCCAATTGGGTATTGGGCTAAGGGTTCAACTGTAGGTTGGTAAGGTACTTGGGATTCCTTACTTGTAATCGCTTGCTGTGATAATAGTGAAGTTTCGGGAGTGGTGACCTTAAATCACCTGGTGGGGTTTTTGCCGTCAGGTTTTCCCCATTCGTAAACAAATCACGGTGTCATTTAGTTTTGGTGATTTTTTTTGGTGATTTGTTTGTGCTGCCACGTAATATTGCATGTTAATTTGATTAATTAATAACTGGGCTAATTAATTAATCTAAGTTATCACAAGGGGTCAACGCGTTTGTGGCCTGTCAGGCGCGAAGTCATAATGTGGCCTAATGCCGAACAACACTCGAAAAACTACTGAATGACACTCCTCACGTGCCAAGTGGCACGCAGCCTCTTCATTGTACACCCATGCAATTCCATGCAATTTCACATTCTCAGAATTTTTTTTTGTAGAATGTTTAACGCTCAAAAAGATTTTATTTTAATCAAATTGAGACACTCTGGCGTGTTTAACTCGTTTTAAAAAATTATCATTTGCATCATTGATTTCAAAATTAATTAAATCAAATTTTTTTAAAGACTCATGAATTTATGTTCCAAACTTGGGGCATTCGCCCATGCCTTATGCAATTTTCAAAAAAAAAAAAAAAAAAGATCATCATTGAGATTTTCAAAATTCATGCATTCTTTTTTTTAAACTAGGGGCATTCGCCCATGGCTCATTTATCTTCAAAAGAAAAGGGGGCACCATCATCATTTTTATAATAAAAAAAATCATGCATTCATTTTAAACTAGGGGCATTCGGCTTTGCCTCATTCAAGCAAGTGCAGATTCCAACAGAACTAATCAAAATACGTTTAAATAGATACTACAAGACCTTATTAGGTGAATTCTAAACTTGTCTTAGTTAAAGTTGCTACATGATCCAAGGTTATGCCAATGACAAAGTGCTAAACAGGGAAATTAATACGAGATTGTCTAAGGAACACTTTCTTTTGTTTTGCAGAAAAAATAAAAATACAAGTCATACATCTCTGGGACTTCGAGTCCCCCTCCATGAGGATCTCCTTGATCCACCTCTAGAGGAGCCACCTTTAGTAATTCCTTCTTGACTCGAGAAAAAGTGAGGATTGTATTGACGATTTTCAAGTTCAAGGCTCCTGATCCTTTCGTCTAAAGTTCTTCTAGTAGCATTAGCAGCTTCCATTCTATATGCATGAAAAATCAGCAGAATTAGATGTTAATTCCACCATTAAGCTCAGTTCACGCAAGAGATACTTAGAGAATGACAAGGCATACCCAACTTGAATCATTGAGCACATATTGGGAGGATTGAGTGCGAGCCAGTGACTACAAGCCTTCAATCATCCGCATGATTTCCTCCACAAGATCCACATTAACCTGAAGCACAAATCCACTAGATTATGAACCATCCAATAAGCCAAGAAGAAGTAAGGACAAAGAACTAAAAATTCAAGAACACATCGGATCGGGTTAAGGAACATTTGGCACATGCTCTGGCCTATTTAAGGGCATGGAACTATATGTTCCATCAAGATTCATCACATCATATTGCCATGCCTAAAAATGAGAATAAGTCTTCGCATGAAGAGAAGGAATTTCTTTCTCTTCATCTCCCTCTTCCTCTCCTTCATAAGGTGGAGGCTGAAAATCCAACATTCAAATTTTGTTACCAAGCAGAAATATGGAAAGAATTGGCAAAATGAAGATTTGATTTTAGAAAGGAAAAGAAGTACTATTTGGCCAGCCAAGCAACCTTGCAGACAAGTTTCAATAAACTCAGAATAAGATCCTACTATTCTTGGAACAACAAAGCCTACACGGGCCTGAGCAACTGGAATTGTTGTAGGAGGATAGATATCTTAAACTTAGGGCAACACCCAATCACCAAGATACCAATACTTTCCATGCCCACATTCGAATAATACCTAGCGGCCATTCAATTTTGGAGCCTGCTCACACTCAGCATACTTCTCACATCCAGCCCAAGGATTTAAGTTCATTTGAAAAATCACAAAAAGGAGCTCAAAAAAAGAAGAGACTGAATCATAACCAAGTGCCAAAGATTTATAAGGAGAAGGAAGAAATAACTCACATCATTAATGGTCAGATTGTCAATCACCAAGCGCCAAATCTCCAAAGAACGCTTGGAGAGTATAGATAAATGATGTTTGGGCAACTAATGGAGAAATCTAGGAAAAATACCAGTAAACTTCTCCTGAATTTTTGGACCAACCCCAAAATACTCATACATCTAGACTTGAAAACTCCACAACACCATTACCACAAAACCAAAACTGCTGCGACTTAAATAATGCTCCCAAGTGCAGGATTGTAGCGAAGAAATAACTCGGAAAGTCCGAGGTCGAATCCACAAGGAAAAGGAAATTGATTAGCAAACCACAATAGAATAAAACTAAAATAATAAAGTTTAACTAAAGAGATTTTGATAGTTTAGTGAAGGTAATTTAAATTGAGAAAAAATAACAATATATTAAAGTGCTAAGGTTTAGGGATCCACACACAACACATCTATTGGTAGCCTTAACAATATTTATTTTATAACTCAAATAAAATTCATATGAAGGATGATCTTAGTCGGATGATTTAACAATAAAAACTCAAGAATTAATTGTCTAAGGTAGTTTCATGCAATTGATTAATTTTAGGCAAAACAAAACTAGTGAATTAGTTTGTAGGGAATACTAACCATTTAAGGTGCTCGGAGTCTACGATAAATCAAAGGATTATATAGAACTAAACACTTTTCTAGATGAGTAAAAAAATAAAAAACATAAAAACATAAGTATTAAAACCAAAAAATAAATGTTAAGAACATACCAATAAACGGTTGGGTTTCACCCCTTGCCTTAGCAAGGCTTCTAGCAAGCCATAACACATATCAAATTCTAAAAACTGTAAAGAAACTTTAAGAAAACCTAAATTATGTTCTACATCAGCTCCCCTCTGAATTTTGCCCTAAAGAGACTTTAAATAGGTCAAGGAATCCTATTACAAGTTGAATTCCCGTTTGGAGAAAATCCCAGGTTTTTAGGCTTCATGTAACTGACGATTTTGGCCCATTTAACTTCAAAATTCGGACTTTTGGTAAACTACAAAGTTGTATCCCTTTAAGTTAGCATTCCAGCCCAACTTGAATTATCTCGATTGGACATTTGAGCCGAAAGTTATACTCCAAATACTAACTGGTGTGCAAGCTGGAATCCTAATTCGAATTGGGCTTGGATTAGGTGCAAATTTCCTTTGATTCCTTACTCCAATTGGACTTGAATTTAATTGGGTTGGCCTTCTTTGACTTCATCATGGTCCTTGTAAAATTAAAGTCCATTAGTTTTCTTCTTTACACAAATCCACTTATTTAATTTTATTATCCTACAAAAGACAAATTCACGCATTAAAATTCAATCAATCACAAAATTGATTATTTAGCATTATTTCAAAATCAACTATAAAAGACATGAATTAACTCAAAATAAGTATGATAATGCTTTTATAATAATGATATAAATATGCAAAATTAAGCTATTATCAAAAACAATTTCCCAAAACTTGCACATAGCCCAAAAAAGATTCCAAACCTCACTTGCCATACAAATGGAGCCCCACCCAAGCTTGAAAGACTCCGCCTAGAGAGCTGGGTCATGAAGTGCATTAGAGTGGCATAAGCCATGTCACCCCAGACATAATTCCGAATTTGTTCAACTCTTCTCAAGCTTTCTAGGTAGTGCAGATTCATAGTACTGTCTAAATTCGGGCACAAGAAAGTTTCAACAAAAAGAAGCATGAACATGCGGGCACCTTTTGCCGCATTCTCACAATGAGGAATACTTTCACATAGCCAAGACAAGGGGACATTGTTACTCCTCATTCTAGAAGGCACTACACCTAGAAGTTTTTTGAGTTCGGTTGAAGTAAAGGAATCATTGATAAGAATTCTTTCTCCACCCAACTTCAGACTAGTGATAGCAGATAAGTCATAAGGTGTCAACATTACCTCTCCAATACGAGGAAAGTGGAACATACATGTAGTACCCTAGAATCGTTCTGTCAAGGCAAGAAGTAACTAAAGATCTTTGTACTCATGAGTCTCATGATTTAACAAGGCTTCGGAGAAAGTGCCAAAGTCCGCTTCATTGATGATGTTTTTGATGCTAGGAGACAACACTGCCCATGCATTTTTCAATATTTGGAGACTACCTTGGCTCTTAAGGCTTTGCAACACACAAATTCAACTCATTAAATTTTTCTATGACTAAAACCCACATGACCAAAAAAGTTTCCATAAAAAATATTCTCACAACCAATGCCCTACCACCACAAAAAAAAAAAAAAAAAAAAGACCAATGCCCCACCAAAATTTCATCACAATCAAAATTCTTCACACATCCACACACAACTACCAAATTTTTCCATAGCCATGCAAGAAAAAAAAAAAAAAACCCGTACATGACCAAGATAAAAAAAATCCCACAAACTCATGCCCATGCACAAAATAAATTCCCACATAGCTGAAATCATAACCACACACATTTTCTAAGAACCAACATCACATGCCCAACAAAATTCTTTCAAAATTTCATGCCCATGAAATTTTTCCATATCCAAAAAATTTTCCATACCCACAAATTTACCCACAAAATTTTGCCATGTTCATAAAACAAAGTTTACACATGCCAATAAGATTTTTCCATATCTATCATGAACATTTTCACAATAAACATACCACCAATTTTTCACAATGCCAATACTCTCAAAATCCAGACCAAAGTTCATGCAACAACATCAATATCTACCTACATTGTCCAAATTCCATAAGCCACCCACATTATCCAAATTGCACCATGATCACAAAAATAATACTTCAAGAATGCTTCAAACCCAACATTTTCCAACATAACCAATTAAGCAATGCCCCAAATTTCAAACAAATATATGACAAAATCTCACCATGAAACTTTCAATAAAACATGCAACAACATTTTTTCCAAGCAAAGAAACCAAAGAAAAACTCACCTTGGTGTCTACATGACAATATGGAGCATGGGTTCTAAAGTCTTGAAGAAGTCCATCCTCCTCATGCCAATCAAATGTTGGATCCTGTTTCTTACCATGAAAAGTAAGAAAAAAGGTCCTTTGGAAGAAGCCATCTTGATGCAAAGAAAAAAGGATTTGGAAGATGGGTTTTACCAAAATGGGTGTGTGATGAAAGGATCTAGAGAAATATTGATGGAGATGGATGAGGGAAACTTGAGAAGCTTAGAAAAGTGTTTTTTTGTGAGAAGAAATGATGAGATGAAGAAGAAAATCCAAGGGGAAGAAGAGAGTGAATAATAACAATGGAGGAAGAGAGGTAGAGAAAGATGAAGCAAAAAAGAAAAAAAGGAGACAAAGAGAAGTGGGGGACCAATATTTTAGTCCTCACACACTTGAACTCAGCCAAAGTTGAGTCAACTTAGTCAAATTCAGTTGACTTAGTCAACCCCAAAAAAAAAAAAAAAAAAAAAATCCTTTTCCAAAGTTTTCAAGTATCTTTAAAAATCCAAGTTTTCAATTCAAAATTTTCATTCCCAAATTTTCAAATTTCCATTTTCAATGCCCAAATTTTAAACTCAAATCTTTAGTTGTCAAAAAGAAAAAATTTCAAACCTCAGATTTCATGTTCAAAATCCCAAGCCTCAATTTTCAAAATTCTAAGGCTTAAAATTTCAAATTTTGAGTGTCGGATTTCAAGAAAAATTCCGAGGTTCCAAAGGTCTCAAAATTTGAAATAAAAATTTCAAAACTTCCAAGTTTCAAAAAAAAAAAAAAATGTTCCTCAAAAGAAAAATATTTTGTCAATTAAACTTTTTTTGGTAAAGTTCAAATCAAGAGTGAGCAAATGGCACATTTCAGAAGTAGTGGGACCATGAAGCACCTATCAGTTAAAGTCTTAATCAAAATTTTGACTTTTTTGCAGAAAACAATCTCAGATCAAAGTAGATGAGGACCTTTGATCGTCATTACATTCCAGATTGAAGTAGAGGACCTTTGATCGACACGTCAACAATTCCAGATCAAAGTAAAGGAGGACCTTTGATCGACATTACAATTCCAGATCAAAGAGGAAGAGGACCTTTGATCGTTATTTAATTCCAAATCGAAGTAAAAGAAGACCTTTGATCGTCATTACATTCCAGATCGAAGTAGAAGAGGACCTTTGATTGACATTTCAACAATTCTAGATCGAAGTAGAGGAGGACCTTTGATCGACATTACAATTTCAAATTGAAGTAGAGGAAGACCTTTGATCAACATTACAATTCCAGACCGAAGTAGAGGAGGACCTTTGATTGACACTTCAACAATTCCAGATCAAAGTAGAGGAGGACCTTTGATCGACATTACAATTCCAGATCAAAGTAAAGGAGGACCTTTGATCACCATTACAATTCAAGATCAAAGTAGAGGAGGACCTTTGATCAACATTTCAACAATTCCAAATCAAAGTAGAGAAGGACCATTGATTGACATTACAATTTCAGATCGAAGTAGAAGAGGACATTTGATCGACATTTCAACAAATCCAGATTGTAGTAGAAGAGGACCTTTGATCGACATTTCATCCCATTCCAGATTAAAGTAGAAGAGGACCTTTGATTGTCATTCCATTCTTGATCGAAGTAAAGGAGGACCTTTGATCAACATTTCAACAATTCTAGATCGAAGTAGAAGAGGACCTTTGATCGCCATCCCATTCTAGATTAAAGTAGATGAGGACCTTTAATCGACATTTCATTCCATTCCAAATCAAAGTAGAAAAGAACCTTTGATTGCCATCCCATTCCAGATCAAAGTAGAAGAAGACCTTTAATCGTCATCCCAAACAACTCCATTTTCAAGATTAGGATAAAAAAGTCCTTTGCTTACCCTAATTGCCAAGAATCATGTCCAGAGTCATCAACTACCAGCTAAGTCTGGTATTTTCCTTTTTTTCAAAAGATAAGGCTAGTTATGTGTTCCAAAGTTTTAGGTTCGAGGGCTAGGTAATCTTTCAAAATTCAACCTCAATTAAATCATGGTCGCTAAAATTAGTGTCTTTATTTTACATTGACATTCATGTTTCAAGCTTGGCCAATGAGGGACATTCTGTAGACACTCAATTTTGCACCCAAGATTTAATCAAGGAGAATGACTCGAATGACCATTTATGTACCCCAAAAATCATTCTTGCATCACATGCATCATTTTGTTCTTGCATTACATGCATCAATTTGTTCTTGGATTTCATGCATCATGTCATTCATTACATATCATGAAAATAATCTTGAGATTCTAATGGTTGCAACAGTATTTTTGGTTTTCAAATTAGACCATCGGATTGAAAGATATCGCATGATCAAGTTTGCACGGTCCATATGCATTGTGTCTAGGAGGAATTTATCACACACAATTAATTTAAATTAATTCTGATTGGTTGAACAATTAAAATTAATTAAATAATTTTGTGATTGGTTTATGATTAATGATTAAGATAGGGATGCATGTATAGGAATAAAAGGGATGATTGGATAATAATAAAATTGCGGATAATATGAACATTATCAAGATTTATTTTAAGGGATTTATTCACAAGATAATTGTTCTTAAATAGCTTGAATTATCCAAAAAGAAATGAAAAAAATCATAAATGGAGGATGAGAACGTGTCTAGGTACAATGATCGGCCAAAAAGCCTTAGAAGAGAAGTCCAAATGGCACTCGAACACAAAAGAGTGTTCGGAGTCCAAAGGCCAATTCGACACTTTTGGATTGCCGAATGGCACTCTAAAAGGGCCAAATTTTCTCATTGTGGGCTTTGGCCTAATGGCCTTCGAGTGACGATAAGGCACACCCTTTTCGACCTTTTCACAAAAGGATTTGTTCGGATTCAAGCCCTAATCATCCAAACCTATTTTTTAGAGTTCTCTGACCTCTATAAATAGAGGCTGAACCTCATTATTCAGCACCTTTTTGCTACGCTCTGAGAGGCATATGCTTTAAGCTCTCAAATCTCCCATATTTTCTGATCCCTTCTCTAAGTGTTGCTACTTAAATTAGGGTTTTTAGGTTTCAAAGAGAATTGAACAAATTTCTTTGAACCCTAAAACATCCTCTCAACAACAAAGAGTGTTCATGTAAGAGATTGTTTCTTAACCCTTTTTCTTATGATGTGATGATGCATGCTCTATCTCTTTCTTCTTCAAATAGTCATTATATGAGTTGTTGATTGTTGTTGTTTTTTTATATGATTGTTATAATCTCTTTCTTGAATGTCAATAATTTGCATGTAAATAATTATTTTTATTAATATAAAAATAGATTTGCATCTTTTCTAGATGTAGATCTAAATTTTCTCAATATAAAAACAAATTTGCATCATTTCTAGATGTAGATCTGGATTTTTCTCAATATAAAAACAGATCTGCATCTTTTCTAGATGTAGATTTGAATTTTTATCAATCAAAAAGAGATCTACATCTTTATGAGATGCAAATCTAAAAATTTCTCAAATCAAAACTAATTTGTATCTCTCTTAAGATACAAATATGATTTTTTTAATACATGTAAATTGTTGAAATAAAGAAAGAGATCACATACTACTATGTTTGTGTTTGTTTTAATCCATGATTGAAAAAATTCATATTATGAGTGAAGCTCTCTTCTTAAAAAAAAAACTTTTTCATTCTTTTTTAAAACATATTAAAAACATATCTAATTTTTCTGTCATTAAAAACTATTTTTTTATCATCACAAAAACCATTTTTTTTATCTTTCACATGTTCAGCATATCATTCATGTCATGCATAACATGGTACATTGGTCCCAAGAGTCTAGAAGACCAGACTTTTTCTGGGTGGAATGGGTGTCTAACACCTTCCCATTTTGTAACTTAGCCTTTGAATTTAGGTCTTTGGCTAAGTCAATCTACTCTTGTCTTTATTTATTTTGGGTAGACTGTAACTAGGACAAAAAGTCATGTATATTTGGTAGATTATAGCTAGGACCGAAAGCCATGTAAAGTTCAAATTTTCAAATTTGTATTTTTTTATTCAATCAATTAAATGAAGCAATTTAGTCATGTATTTTGTATTTAGTTTTTCTTATTTTTTGTATAAAAAAATAAGTGGCCACTCTATACCACTTACCTAAAAAGAGAGGTGCCCTAAAAAGCACATCATACAAATTTCTTTATTTTTTGAGAGGCAATTTTCCAGGTCTCTCACACTATTGATTTGTCAAGCAAGCGTGAAGTGTGCTTTATGATGAAGTCAACATTTAAAGTAATGGACACATGTTTGTGGTACCTTGGCAGTGGATGCTCAAGACTCATGGCTGGAGATCGTTCTTTCTTTAAGGTTTTCGAGTCTAAGAAATGTGGAAATGTCACTTTCAGTGATGGAAGCAAATCACAAATAAAAGGGAAGGGAACCATCTCTCTACCTGGACTGCTAGTCATTACAAATGTATGGTATGTAGAGTCTAAGTCAGATTTGTTAAGCATAAGTCAGATTTGTAATCAAGACTTCATGGTGCTATTCTTAAAAGGGAAATGTCTCATTTTGAATGAGTTTGGAAAGAAACTCATAAGCAGAGTCTACACTCTGGATAACTGCAATAGATTTGTACTTGATGCTGCCATTATGTGCGATAGTATTCGTTTGCCAAATGAAAACCTATGGCACCAAATGATGGGACATGCTAGCTACAAACATCTGTTAATTGTATCTAAGCATGAATCAGTGTTGGGAATACCAAAGCTCAGCAGGGTTAGCAATGTTGTGTGTGGACCATGTCAAGTTGGGAAACAGATGAAAGCAAAACATCCAAGCACTCAAACATCAGCTATATCTAGACCTTTAGAGCTCCTACATCTGGATCTCATAAGCCCAACTAGAGTTGAATCTCTTGGAGGAAAGATATACATCATGATTGTAGTAAATGATTTCACTATATACAACTGGGTCATTCCAAGTCAGATGCTCCTAAGCACATTGAAGCTTTGCGTACAATATTACAAAATGAGAAGAATATGAAGATTGATCGAATTCGTAGTGATCATGGTGAAGAATTCAAGAATTCATACATGGAATCTTTTTGCACTAGATCTGGTATATCTCAAGAATTCTCTGCTCCTATTACTCCTTAGCAAAATGGTGTAGTAGAAAAAAAGAACAGAGTCATTCAGGAGATGGCTAGAGCTATGTTACACAATAAAGATGTGGCCAGAAATTTATGGGGAGAAGCAGTCAACAGGGTATATTTTAGACACGGTTCAAAGAAGACTCCCTATGAATTGTGGAAGGGAAGAAAGCCGAATGTAAAGTATTTCAGAATCTTTGGAAGTACTTGTTTCATCCTTAAGGATAGAGATAATGTGGGAAAGTTTGACTCCCAAAGTGATGAAGTGATATTTTTAGAATACTCCTCTATAAGCAAAGCTTATTGGGTGTACAACAAAAGAACCAAGAAGGTGATGGAAACTGTCAATGTTGTTATTGATGAAGTTTCAGATTCTGGTTTTGAGAAAAGTATTGAGGAAACACCTAAGGAAATCCTTCCTTTAGAGCCTAAGGTTGTTCAAGAAGAAGTTAATCAAGAGCTCATTTCTCCAAGTACTCTAATTACTCCAAGTGTTGTAGAAGTCTCAACAGATATTCAGATATCACTTGAGTCTGAATCTCATGTAGAGAAAGGACCTTCCTTAAGGACCAAGCTGAATCACCCTCTTGAAGTTATTGTGGGAAATATGAATGAACTTACACTAAGAAAGCATACAGTTGATAAATGTGTTGCTAACTTTATGTCTTATTTTTTCTATTTGTCATAGGTTGAACCCACCAAGATTGAGGATGCCTTCCATGATGAAAGCTGGGTTGAGTTCATGCATGATGAACTGCTTTAGTTTTAAAGGAATAATGTTTGGACCCTAGTACCTAGACCAGAAGAAGAGCACATCATTGGTACAAAGCGGATATTCTGCAATAAAACTTATGAGGAGGGAAATGTGATCCACAATATGGCTCGTATAATGGTCTATGGATACTCTTAAGTGGAAAGAGTGATTTTGATGAATCATTTGCTCCTGTAGCTCGCATGGAATTCATTAGAGTTCTCCTAGCCTTAGTTTGTCACTTGAAGTTTAAGCTTTACCAAATGGATGTGAAGATTGCATTGCTCAGCCTAAAGGATTCATTGATCCACACTTTCCAGATCATGTATTGTACCTTAATAAGGCTCTATATGGACTAAAGCAAGCACCCAAAACTTGGTATGACTGGCTTACAAAATACCTGGTCACACATGGCTTCACAAGAGGACAAGCTGATCAAACTCTTTTTATCAAAAAGGAAAATGGCGAATTGATAATAGCTCAAGTCTACGTTGATGATATCATCATCGAGTCTAAAAAGGATGAACTTGCTCATAACTTCTCAAAGCTTATGCAGGCCGAGTTTCGAGATGAGCATGATTAGAGAGTTGAATCACTTCCTTGGATTGCAGATTCCTCAGCAAGATTCAGGTATATTTATATCTCAATCTAAATATGCCAAAAATCTTGTGAAAAAGTTTGGTTTGGAATCTGCTAGTCTTGTTAGAACCCCCATGAGCCTTAATGTTAAACTAATTGTTGACTTGTTAGGTAAAAGTGTTGATTCTTCCTTATATAGAAGCATGATAGGTAATCTTCTTTACTTTACTGCTAGTAGACCTAACATTAGTTACAGTGTTGGAGTATGTGCTAGATATTAGGCAAACCTCAAAGAATCTCATATGATTGCTTTTAAATAGAATTATAAAATATATCAAAGCCACTACCGATTTCGGAGTGTGGTATAGCAAGGACATAAATGATGTCTTAGCTGGGTATTCTAAAGCAGACTAGGCTGGGAATGCTGATGATAGAAGTACATCGGGGTGTTGCTTCTATGTGGGTAATAATCTTGTCTCCTGGATGAGTAAGAAGTAGAATTTCATCTCCTTATCCTCTGTTGAGGCTGAATACATCGCTGTCGATAGCTGTTGTACCTAACTTTTGTGGATGCAAAAACTCATTTTTGATTATGGTATTCATCAAGAACATCTTATCATTTATTATGACAATACCAGTGCCATTAACATCTCTAAAAATCCTGTTCAACATTCTCGAACGAAACATATAGAGATACGACACCACTTCATTCGGGAACTTGTCGAAGATGGAACACTCACTCTTAAGTTCATCCACACTGATGATTAAAAGGCTGACTTGTTCACTAAGCCTCTTGATAGCAAATGTTTTGAATTCTTACACCAAAGCATTAGTTTAATCTCCATGGAGTGATCTCTCCTCTTTCTCCTCTTTTCTCATGCATTTGCATCTAGTTTTATGCTTTGTTTGTTTGTTTTCAGTTTTGTTTGATATAAAAAAAAAAATTGAAAAAAAAAAATTAGAAAGATAAAAAAACTGTATATGTTTTTGCATATTGGTACTTGTATACCCTGAATGGCCATTGAAACAAAGTTTTCTAAACTTTGTATCTCTTGTAGCTTAGATGAGTATCTCATTGCACAACTGAACAAGTGAGCTTTGTGGCTCGTGTTTAGGATGAGTATGATTAAGTAATCTTTTATACTTAATACTCATATCACTATTTTTGACGGAAAGGATTAGAAAATCCTAAGAGAAAGTCATAAATAACTATCTCACCACAAAAGCCCGCCAATCATGTATAACATTTATGTGCTTCGGCATTGCAAAATTGTGATGTTTTGGCTTACATAATTGGGTATTTCTCTTCTCTTTTATATGCCAATGCATGATATGTTCAAAAAGAAAATATGCAAAGAATATAAAAGCAAAAAGAGTCAAAATGCTTTTAAATATGG
This sequence comes from Castanopsis chinensis, assembly GCA_032878915.1. Taxonomy (NCBI): domain Eukaryota; kingdom Viridiplantae; phylum Streptophyta; class Magnoliopsida; order Fagales; family Fagaceae; genus Castanopsis; species Castanopsis chinensis. The sequence continues at coordinate 5,066,410 of JAVQMG010000108.1, read as the reverse complement.
TTGCAAGAGTGTTTCTAGGAAATGTGGGAGTTATAGGATGTACCTTGAAGGTGATAGTTCCCGTCAAATAGTTATGATTGTGCATGATTGTATTAGATTTTTTCTTATCTCAAATTGTCATAATATGAGAAACTTGTGCACACTTGTTATGTTTTCACAAATAACACGCAAACTCTTTGTTACTTTTAATACATGTGTAGGTACAATGTATTTTGGCCATCGCAAGAGATACATGTGTTGATATATGCTCACTAAACTGTCTTAACTTATTTTTGAAATATAAAATTGGTTAGACTTGTTTAATGTGTGTGTGTTTAGATCTATGAATACTATGCTTATATATTGAGAGATGTTTTGAGAGCTTAATATGTTGCTTGGATCTTTGTTTGAATGGCTTGCTTGTTGCATTCATCTTCATGTATTTTTTCTTACCTTGAAAAAACTCCTTTTCTTCAAGCTCGACAGCTCTTCGACAAATCCTTAACAGATTCCATTTCTATTGAGCTTTCTTTCTTCAGTCTCGATAGAATCTCGATAGATCTTTGATCCATCAAGATTTTTGGGTCTCTTCTTAACATCATCTCGACAGCTTCTCGATCCATCTAGCCAAATTTCTAAGCATTGAACAATAGATTCTCAATCCATCAAGGTGATTTTTGCTGTTGACAGATCCTTGACAGCATCTCGACAGATTCTTTTCTGTTGAGATTTAGTGCTCGATAGATCTCAATCCATTGAGCTGTGATTTCTATTTAAAGGACAAGCGTGATTTCAATTTCATTTTCTCACTTCTCTCTAGATAGAAATCTTTCTCTCTCAACCCAAATCTCTCTCCTTCACTCAAATCCATCAACTCACTTAAGATTCGGCCAATTTCAGGCCTCATTCTTGTGGTATGACCTCTAAATCCTCTCTTTTTCATGCATTTCAAGCATTAGACCTAGGTTTTGGGGTTTTTCAAAATTTTTGGGGTGTTTGAGTTTTTCATGATTTTTTGGGTTGGGCTTTGTGAAATTGTGTTATATGTTCATGCATTGCATCGTCTATACATTATAACATTGTTTCATGCATTTTAGGATTGTGTGTTTGATTAAACTTGTGAGTGCTGTTAGGTTTGGATTGGGTTTTACCCATAATGCTTTTACTTTATACATGTCACATGTTCATGCATACATTCTTTTTTTTCTTTCCTTTTTCTGAACATTGTGTTTTTTTCTGTTCTCTCTCTCTCTCGGATAGACTGCATCATGGCACCCAAGCCTCGCAAATCTAGTCCAACTCGGAACCCTCGTCAAGGTTTCGTGCCATCTTCTTCTTCCTATATTGTTCCTCTTCACGTTTGGTTCCATGATGAGAAGGCCCAAATGGACTTCTTTGAGAACTTACAGAAACTTGGCATTCATCCGAAACGCCAGGTTATTCTGTCGGAATTTTCTGACACTTCGCTACCCGGTGTCATTTGAACTCGGGGACGGGAATATCTTTGTGAGAAATGCTTGTGGTGTCTTGTTGTGTTTATTTAGGAGTTTTACTCCAACATACACGGCATCGATACCTCTATGCCTTAGTTTGTTACTACATTCCGAGGTACATGTATCGTACTTACTCCAGATCTTATTCGAGGTACTACACGTTCCTAGGGTAGCGCATCTTGACTACCTTGGCTGTGATCGTCTACAGACTGTGTCCAAAGACGAGCTTCTTTCTCACTTTTTTGAGACTTCTTCTATATGGGGTGGTAAGCTAAAAACTTCATGCTCGGGTTTTGCCAAAGGCCTGAGATTCCTTAACATGGTGATAACTTTCACTCTCACACCATTGTCTCACTATAACTCCATCATTGAGCCTTGTGCTCATTTTCTTCTTGCTTTGATGGAGGATCTTCCTATCGACTTTTCCCTTCACTTCATCACATCTATTCTAGATGTGTATTTGGATACTGCTACCCATGACAAGCTTATCTTTCTTTCGGCTATCACGCAGATCTTATAGCACCTTTACATTCCCATTCCTATCTCTCCTTTCTTCACCACCATGGGTGCCATCAACGCTGGTTCTGTCTGGCAGAGCGAGGCCCAGCTTTGACTGAAACGAACATGAGTGGAGACGACCAATCTTGCAGCTTTTGCTGTTCTGCCATCTTCCTCGGCTCCTTCTACCTTTGCAGCTGGCGGAGTGACTCTCGAGGCCATCATGGTGCAGCTTCAACAGATAGAGGCTGACTTTGGTGGTCATCTTGACTATCTCACCGATAAGATGTGTCAGATGAACACCCGAGTTGGTCGCATTGCCTGCTGATAGGCTCGCATGGATGGCTTTGCTCCTTCTCCCTCTCCTTCTCTAGAGGCCTCGCCTAATGAGGGTGATGATGATGATGATGAGGATAATGCTAGCTCTTCCGATGATGAGGAGATGGAGACCTTTTAGTGACTTGCCTTTTGTCATTCGTGACAAAAAGGGGGAGTAGTTTTGGGTTTGAGAGAAGTCTTGTACTTAGGGGGAGAGTTAGTATAGGAATTTTTTGTTAGGGGGGGCGGGTAAGGGATGTAGTGAGGTTTATTTATACTTTTCTTTCTTTCTAGTTACATTAGCCTATTATACACCAGTCTTGTAACAATTTTATTATGACATACATTGTACTTTACTTTCTTATATATGATTACGATGTATGTTCATTTTATTCACCTATATTTACATGTGTTGTTTCTTTTTTCTCTTTATACACATGTTTCTTTATGTACGCAATATTTATTTTTGTTTCACACATGATACCTTGATGAGTTTTGTTTAAGTGTTTTAGAAACACAGGTTGTGAAAGTCTATCTTTCCATGAACTCTCTTCTTGCAAAATTTTTCAAGAGTTTATGTCAGGGTTAGATTTATTGTGTAATACAACAAGTGGTTATGAGTTGAGTGATTTAAGACTTGATAGGCCAAAAATTTATTGACCCATTGTAATGAATTAACCAATTAATTAGTCAAATGAATTAATTAGGTTCAATTACATGCAATGAGTGTGGCAGCATAAACAAATCACCATATAACTAAATGTAGTGGAAATTAAATTTGACATGGTGATTTGTATACGAATGGGAAAAATCTACACGGCGAGAATCCACTATTAATATTATCAAAACAAGCAGTTACAAGTAAAGAAATCCCAGTACCTTATACCAACCTACAGTTGAACCCTTATCCCAATACCCAATTGGATTTGTTCTGTAGTGACAATCTCTCCTTTTATTGCACGGCTCCCAATACGTGACTAACCAAAAGATGTGCGGATCCCAGTACACGACTTGATCACCAACTTAAGAAGGATGTTGGCTGCAAAATTCTTATCTTCTTCAACACATGAAGATCACGAAGTTTCTTGGTCACAAAATCCTACGGTGTACAAACACAACAGCTTCTCAAGAATTAGGGCAAGCTAGGTTTCTGGTCACACTTATGGAATTATGCTTTTGTGCAATTGTGCTCTTGGTTGTGTAACCTGATACGGCCCTTAAAATAATCCTTATATACATTTAGGGTTGTGAGAAAAGAAAGCCTAAACACATAATCACGGATTGGATGAAAATCAGAACTGAAAGTCTAAATTTCATAAACCTCGACAGATACCCTACTTGTCGAGTAGTTGTTGAGTCTCGGGCTGAAACAGCTCTTTTAAACCTCAATAGATGCTGGCCGTCGAGTTTTAATGAACAACACTTCTTCACTTGTTTATTGGACAGACTTGCATGGCTGTAACACTTGAACTCGAAATCTTATTTCTTGAAGCATTAAACTCATCCTAGATCTACCCAGTTACAAGTAAAATGCGTTTTGTCAAAAGATTAGTCAATACAGAACATGTTGACATATGTTCCTAACATCCAATCACATATGTCCTAACAATACTTATCTCATGATTATTTGTTTTGTTGTGGTTTTGTCACGGACTGCCAAAGGTGGAGATTGTTAGAGACATATGTTATGTAATGGGCTAATCCTTTGACAAAATACATTTTACTTGTAATTGGGTAGATTTAGGATGGGTTTAAGACTTCAAGAAACATGTTGTTCAAGTCAAGTGTTAAAGTTATGGAGATTTGATCATGAAACAAGTGAAGAAGCACTGTTCATTAAAGCTCGACAGAATCCCTTTTATCGAGATTTAATGTTGAAACTCGACACAAGCTGTATCTGTCAAGAATTATGAAATTAGACTTTTTAGATCTTGTTACATGCATATTCCAACGTATTTATAAATAGTTTCTTTTCTCACAACCCTAGACATATATAAGACTTATTTTAAAGGCCATCACAAGTGGATGCCAAGAGAATACAAGTAGATTGTGACCTAGTTCATTATTCTCTCTGTAGAAGCTACTGCCTTTTTACGCCAAGGGTTTTGTAACCAAGGAGTTTCTTGATCTTCATTATTGATGAACTAAAGAACTTTGTAGCCAACAACCTCTTCAAGTTGTTGGAGTTAGTCGCGTACTAGGATTCGTGCATCATTGGTTAGTCACGTACTGGGATTAGTGCATTGAATAGAAAGATTGCCACTACAATACAAGTCCAATTGGGTATTGGGATAAGGGTTCAACTGTAGATTGGTATTTCAGGATAGGCAATAGGGTTTGGTAAGATTCCTTGTACTTGTAACGGCTTGTGATTGATAATAGTGGATTCTTAGGAGTGGTGACCTTAATATCACCCAATGGGGTTTTGCCTAGTTGGTTTTCTCTATTCGTAAACAAATCACCCGTGTTAAATTTATTTTCCGCTTCATTTAATTTAATTGGTGATTTGTTTGTGCTATCACGCCATTGCATGTAATTTGATCTAATTAATTAACTTCGGTAATTAAATAATTTGCAAGGGGTCAATTCATTTTAACCCAACAAATTATCTACCGTTCTCTCCCATTTTAAAATAAATGAATGACGTGTGGCACATAAATCATCTAAAGGTAGGAAAAAGGACACGTCAAACCCTGTTTATTTCTTAAGTTGTCTTTTCTTCTTCACCCCTCTCTCTTCCCATTTATTTCAGAGGGAAGAGTAAGGGGCAGAGAAGAGAAGAAAGAAAATAGCTTGAGAAATAAATGGGGTTTGACGCGTCTTTTTTCCTACCTTTATATCATTTATGTGCCACATGTCACTCATTTATTTTAAAATGGGAGAGAATGGGAGATAGTTGAACGGGAGGGGAGCCAGACCCCATTGCATCAACCTTTGATTTGATAATAGACTTAATAGTTGTTAGATCTAAAAAATTTAGAGTGGGGCAAGATTCTGAAAAAAATGTGCTTTATCATTAATGTTGTTAACATTTGCCTTCATCATCACCTCAATTCTACTAAGAATAGTAAATTCAACATCAAAAGTTACAATTTTTAGATTCTTTTTCTGTAAAGATAATTTTTGCTATAATTAGATGAAACTATGCATTTCTTGGATTTCATTAGATTCATAAGATAAATCTATGAACTAAGTTTATAAACTATAATAATACCTCTCAAATAAACCATAAAAATTTACCTAAAAAACTATAGTATTTAAGATGTAGCAAATAGGCACTACTAATATATTCTTTTATTAATTTATTTTAAAGTATAGTTAAATTATAGTTGTATATAGGAAAAAAAAGTGGTTATAAAATTGCATACAAGATAACTTAAAAACCAACTGATAAACTGTATAAAAGAATATGTGGTAAACTACATTATCATAATGGTTTGTTTTAAATTTGAATATTGATTGGTCAGAGTTAAGAATATGCATTTTTGGTCATTTTAGAAGTTTCGTGGGTGTTTTAAACATTTAGAGTGTACTTTAGTAATTTTGGTGATTCTAAGGGTATTTTAGTCTTTTTAGTGGTTTTGGGTATTTTAGAGTTTAGTGATTTGGGTAAATGATAGTGAGCTATACTTAGGTCTAATTGGATACCTAGTTAAGAGCTAAGACCCAATTAATATTTTATATCAGTATATGTTAATTGGATTTAGGTTTGGGTCTTATTTCATTCGGTGAGTTTGGGTGGATAAATGGGTTTGGGTAGATTTTACCAACCTACTTATAGCAAGTGACGTTAAAATCCCTCTCTCTTCCACATGTGCACACACAAACAAAAACATAAGCATATACTTATTGCATCATCTATACTCTATTCTAACAAAATTCATCATGTAAGCATACTTATTGCATCATCTATTCCATTCTCTAACAATACTCATCATGTAAGCTGCTCCTGTTGTGTTAAATTGTTGTACCATTCTCCACGGAAACATATAAAAAACAACAAATATATACTAATTAAAAGGAATTTGGGTACAACTATTATGCTTACAATCCTGCAAGTTTTGTAAATCTTGTAAGTTATGTATATGGATGATTTGCTCAAGAATCACTCTGAGCTGCAAACAGCATAACCTAAATTTAGTGGAAAAGTTAAATAATTCTAAGACTGTTATCCCTGAGAGTTGGGGAAACAAACTAAATAACCTAACCTCTGACATTATTCACTAGAAGTTCAGGTGGATACTGTGGAACATTTGGCCGCACATGTTCCTGAAAAAAAAAAATACAAAAATAATTTTGCAGATTATCTCTTAGGCATTCAACAGATAAAAATAGTGCAACAAGATAAACCCAATCTTTATAAGATAATGGAAGGAAAAAAGAAAAATAAACAGTTGCAAATAAAACCCATAATCCAAATACTCAAGCCACATTTCATTCAGGTGATGATAATGAATAAAGGTAAAGCCTATACTATTGCAAACCAAATTCAGCTAGTTCTGTTGTCCCTAAACAACAACCTGTTGTTCCTAAACAACAACCCGTTGCTCCAATTCCACACCTTTCCTAGCCTCTTAAATATTCTACTAGGACAAATATATACCACTCTTAAAAATGATTGTACTTACAATCTTGTAGGTTTACCTCCCAAATAAACCATATAAATTTACCTAAAAAACTATAATATTTAAGATGTATCAAATAGGCATTAAAACATATTCTTTTATTAGTTTTTTTTAAGCATGGGTAACGTATAGTTATACATCGAAAAAAATGATGTTATAAAATTACATACGAGATGACTTAAAAACTGTATTCTACAAAATTAAATTTCAACCAAAGCCAATCCAAAACTTGTTTCTAAAAAACAAGAAGCCAATCCACAACAACCTCAAATTTCCTACGTGGAGGTTAGACATAACAAGTGTAGCTCCAAGAAACTAAAAATATAACAACATAACAAGCAATAACCAAACCAGCGGCAGTGTAGATAAATGGCATGTAATGAAGTAATATCACTACTTCTACAAGAAGAGCCCCAGAAATTTCCATTGCCACTGCAATGTTAATTAAAATATTTGCAAATCTTGATCTTGTCGTCATTCTCTCTAGTAGAATTGAATGAAATGTTCCTAAAGACAAATCCTGTCAATGATACAATGTCTCCAACCCAGTTAGTGATCAAAATTCATTCTTTTCTAAATTTTTTGCAATGCTTTTATCATCTGTGCTGCTTCCATATACTGTAGTGGTAGAAGCAACATCTACTCCAGGATGTGGTTTTTTAACCTAAATACCTAAAAACTGCATACTCTAAACTCTCACAAATCAATATTCAAATTTAAATGATGCTATTATGCTAATGTAGGGTACCACATTACATAGAATTGGACACTGGACCTAAACTTTACCTTTATATTTGGATGTGACACCGGTTGATTAGTGTCTCTATGCATCTTAACTTGATTGTTTAAATGACAAACATCGTAGTTTATGTTGAGTGATTTATAAAGAGTGAGATAGTAATTTTTTGCAATATTTCAACTATCAATTTGTTAAGCTTATAATTTGTTGTGTCATTCTCCATGGAAACATATAATATATATATACACACCATTAAAAGTAATTTGAATTCAACTCTTAAAAATGATTGTACTTACATCTTGCAGGTTTACCTCTCAAATAAACTATATAAATTTACCTAAAAAAAACTATAATATTTAAGATGTATCAAATAGGCATTAAAACATATATGTTTTTTTTATAGTTTTTTTCTTAAATTGATATATGTACCAATTAAAAAGAATTTGGGTACGACTCTTAAAAATGATTGTACTTACAATCTTGCAGGTTTTGTAAATTTTGCAAGTTATGTATATGGATATTTGGTCAAGAATCACTCCTAAAGTTCCACCAACAGCTGCAAACAACATAACCCAATTTTTTTTTTTCAGAAACAGGCCAAGAAAGCCACTTTATTCAAAGGAAGAGAAATCCAACAAATAACAGTTATGAAGATCCGGTGGAACAGATTCTATCCAAACCAATAACGGAAAAGAAAACTTTGCTCTTTTGGCAAAGGCATTTGCTAAAGCATTACCTTGCCTATAAATATGAGAGAAAGAAAAGCTCTGAAGAGAGCTAGCAAACAACAAAATGTCTTTAATAATATGGCCACAAGATAAATGTAATAATAAACCATTACTAATAGCATGAATGGAGGAGTAGGAATCACCCTCAAAAATGGAATTACGGAGGCCAATTTTCTGAACAAATTGAACCGCACGCCTAGCCGCCAAAGTTTCAAAGGTTAAAACAAAATCTGGGATAGGAAATTTTTCTACCAAAGCAGCAATCACCTCGCCATACTCATTCCTAATGACCACGCCAAAACCTTCAACATGTAAATCCTCAAAGATTGCCCCATCAAAATTTTTCTTAACAGAACCCGCATCTGGAGGTTTCCACAGTGGTCTCCTTGGAAGCACCGTCTTTGTTGGACACTGCCTAACCTGCTGGAATTCCTGAAGATGTCGTCGCACCACACCAGCAATCTTATTCAATGGCCAAACCTCTTCACCAACCCACACCTTACGCCTATGTAAGTTCTGCATAGTTGGAATGGAAAATTTGTACAAGCTCTCCAATGAAAAGATTTAACCTTATTCGGAACATTTAATTTCCAAAGGCTAGACCAGAATTTTTTCTGTCCAATCAAATCCGAGGATGAAGCTGAATCACTACTACTCAGATCACACAACAAGTTATAACCCAACCTTACTTGATACATACCAGTCTGCGAGTGTGGCCAAAAAAGAAAATCCTCCTGAGACGAATGACATACAAGAAGAGACTTTATCAACTGGGCTTCAAATGGTAAAAATGCAAATCGGAATACAAATCTTGTCCCACTTTTTTGTGTTCCATTTTATGTTCTACTAATCACGACTTGCCATAAATTATGAGTTGTAACAAAAATTGTGCCAAATAATGGTGTCCCTAGATTTTCTCCAATTTATATAAAATACATTTTCCTTTTCTTGTAGAACAACTCTCCATCCTCCAAATATACCAAAATATTTATAAGTTTTATGTTGTATGATAAAATTAGCCTTAAATCATTAGCTTATAATTAAATTGTAATAAATTTTATGTTAGACCTAAACTAATTTTTTAAATAATTAAGGGCCTGTTTGCTAAGAGAATTTAAATATATATTTTTTGTTTTGCAAATCATAAATTAGTGGGTCCCACACTTGAATCTATTGCTTGGTTGATATTCTCTAAATACAGTTTTCAAAAATTGTATCATATTTTTCTTATTTAGAACAAGATTTAGAAAACGGCTGAGAGGATCTTTTCAAAATACAGAAAATATTTTTAATGGCATAATTATAAATAAATTGAAAACATTGGACCTCATAAATTTTTCCAATTTCTTATATCTCTTAAATTAAGAAGTTTATCTTTATCACAAAAAAATTCTTTCACTTCAAATTTGAAATGGATCATTATATTAAAAAAAACGATCAAAAATAGAAATGGTCTCCCAAACATCTTTTTTTTTTTTTTTTTTTTTTTTTTTTTTTTTTTTCTTTTTCAATATTTTGAAATTTATTCTAAAAGTGGGAGCCAAGCACTTAAATATAAAAATTATAATCTAAAAACTAGTTTCAATTTCAATTTTTTGAAAATTTTTTACATAATGTTTTGAATACAAAAACAAAAATCCTTTTGCCAAATAGACCCTAAATTAGACAATATCCAGATCCAAGTTGCAAAAAGAAACTCTCCTAACCCTATTTTTTTATTGTTATTATCCAGGATTGAGCTTTTTGTTCTCTATAGTTTCCATTCCTTTTCCTATCTGCCAATCGGAGCATTAAAATTATATAATGTTTTAGTCCGATTGTTGTATCCTCTGCAGTCACATTATCTACCCGTTCTAATTTACTCGTAGAAGACTCTGAGGAATCATAAGTAGCCAAATCCTCCAACTAGGACAGGTGTTGTGGCTAACCCAAACTTAGCTTATGCTTTCCCTCCGACCTTCCTCACAGCTTTAGGGCCTAACGTTTGAGTGAGAGAGGGAGAGAGAGGTAGAGGGGAGGGGGGGGGGGGGGGGGGGTGGTGGGGTGGGCGCGGCACATAGGATTGAAAGAAATGCCATAACATCTGGATAAAGAGAGAGTGTGGGGGACACGGTGAGTGCTTATTATTTATCGATACAAATACCTGGTTCAATTTGGCTTGTAAGATACATAGACAGTTGAGGGAGAAAGGTGAATGGCTAATCTGAAAAAAAAAAAAAGGGGTATCAAAATAAAATTTTAATTAATAACAAAAATTGGTAAGGTGTAAAATTGTGGGGAATCAAAATCTTAGGTGTCAAAATTTCATGAGGAAAACTAGTCAGGCGCTTCGGTTTTACACTATACTTGTGCTAACCCATACTATGCATGGAATAGTTGGATAAAAATCACATTTATTTTTCTCGCAGGTACAATGCTCATGATATATAGTCAAGCATGAATACTAGTTGCCAACCTGCGCTATGCATGGGACAGTTGGATAAAAATCACATATTTAGTTTTCTGAAAGGTACAATGCTCATGACATATAGTCAAGCATGAAATACAATTAGGGAATGATCATTAATCAACCCAGTATTCATCTAAAAAGTAATTTAGTTAATAAATGAAATATAACATTTGTATAAGGGGATCTAAATGCATTAAAAGGATATTAGAAAAATGGACCAAAAGTTGAAGAGACCCCAAAATGAAAGGATTTTCAAAATCTAATCCAAACATCTTTCTAGAATCTTATCTATTCTTTTTAAACCTAAACATCAGAAAAAGCAAGAAGTAAATAAGTGATTGAACAAAAACATACAAGTTCAATATAATGGTGAATCAACCTCACTACACAAATCCACTCCCACTCCAATGTATTATTCAAATAATTCACCTTGCTATTCAAACATTATTGCATCCATTATCTCAATAATTACAAGCAAACACTATTGTCACATCTATCTCTAATTCTCTAGGCATGTAATCTACATAAATCCAAATGTAACCAAATGAGCTATCGAAGTTGCTCAATGCTTTGAGAGCATTCCACTTGATAGTCTTGACCTAAGCATCCTCCTTCTAGAACCTCATTTTTTTTAAACTTTTTTTTTATGAACCTGCACGTTAATAATTTTAAATTAGAAAGTTTCAACAAGTGATTTTGCGTAAAAAGCATGTTTGCACAAAATCAAACTGAACTCACCCTACATCCAATAGTTAAGCTAGAATGTGGAATACAAAGAAGAAGAAAGAAAGAAAGAGTCTAGACTTTCTTGGATTTCAGCATTTTATAGCATTGCACATCATTAACCACCATTACCATGAGATTTTAATTAAACGAAGTGTAAAGATTTAGATCCCTTAACATAGTACGATTAACCTAAAATTATGCCAAGTTGATTAACAAGTTTGTTAATCAATACTAGATTAAACCACAATGTGTAAAACAAAATATAATGTGAAAATATAAAGAACACAAAGATTTGATGACTTAGAAAAACCAAACCGGTAAAAAACCTGTGGAGGATTTAACTTAGCAATCCTCAAGGTAAAACAGATCCACTATGAAAGAAGTTTATACAATAAGACTTAGACTACTAACATCCTATTGCTACCTCGAGTAGAAATCTTACTACCACGACCACATGATAGCTTCGAGTCCACAAATTACTTCTTTCTTTGATCCACTATAACCACAAGTTCTCCTACTTGTGAATCCTGATATTCTTGAATGTTCTTTGTGCAGCAATTGAAACGATTACCAAGCTCTTGACATCAATAACAATTAGGGGTGTGCATGGGTCGGGTTGAGGGAATCTTTTAACCCAACCCACCATGGTGGGTCAAAAAAAATTCGACCCAACCCGAGCCATCACATATGTCCAACCCAACCCACATGGGTCAGGTTGAACCCATGGGTTAGACTTTTTTTTTTTAATTAAAATGAACCTATATTTTTTATTAATTATATAATATATTTGAATATATATTAAAGAAAGTAATAGGATTTTATATTATATATGTTTGTAGGATTTTATTTTATATTATATAATATATTTTATATTATATATTACTAGGTTTTAACTTTAGAAAAAATATTTATTAAATATATAATATATTTTAAATATATATTAAAATATAGGTGGGTCGGGTCGAGTTTGGCGGGTTTGTAATTTTATGACCCAAACCCAACCCGACCCACTACAAAAAAAAAAAAAATTTATAACCCAACCCAACCTACCAAGCCCTAAAAACCGACCCAACCTAGCGGGTTGGGTTGGGTCAAGTCGAGTTTGGCGGGTCGGTGGATTTTCTGCACACCCCTAATAACAATCTTGATAACTCTAAGTGTGTATGAAGGTAAATACCTTTAGATCTCACAAGAGATTCAAACACACAGCATATCAAAAGCCATAAAACGTAGTTAGGGTTTTTCTATTTATATGAGACATAAAACATGAAACCCTACACGTCAAATGGGCTTGGACTGAGTTGAAAAATTTTGCAGAAAATTAATCTGCACGAATCTTGATCGATCAAATCTAGTTTTTGATCGATCGAGTTTTGCAGAATTTGACCAATAATTTTTGCAATCACTCGATTCCAACTTTACAACAAAATATACTTTGAGCAAGCCTAAACCTAGACTTTATGTTTTGATCACGGTTTGCCAACACAATACACATTGAAGTTCTAATACATTAGTCCCTAGGGTCTTAGAACCTAAAAATCTCCCCTTTTGGCAATCCGTGACAAAACACATCATAAATATGAAATTCTCAAAGTTACAAAAATAGCCCATTTAAATTAAAATGCCCATAAATAATTCAACCTAACCACTATCTATCAGTTGCAAGTGTAGATAGCAGCACGGCTGAATTAACCTGTAAATTCCTGAAACACTCAACAAGCACATAAATGCATGTATGGAAAATACAAGTAAAACAAAATAAATTCTTGATTTCACAAAACATAAAATAAGACATGTACCGTGAATAACCTCATAATATAAATCAATAACCAATGTGTCACATGTGAAACAAGAAACAATAAAAGAAACAAAAAACAATGTGTCTCCCCTTAACATATACAACCCACAAAAGATAAATACATCATGAGCCAAATAAAAAGAAATACATCAAAGAAGCACCTAGATACAATGTAGCTCTAAAACAAAAACAACTCCCCCTATTAACAAAAACTCAAAACTCCCCATATCAACATGTATATGCACTCCCCTTTTTTGTGACGAATTGGCAAAGGGAAATCATGACTTATCATCAAAAGGTGGAGGTGGAGTAGAATGTCTAGCACCCGCCAAATCAGCTCGTAAAGCCTGAAGTTCAGTAAGCACATCCACCAAAATTTGTCCATGAGCCACCTGAACGATCATCATAGTATCCAGCAAACTCCATATAAAAACATCACTAGAAGAAGAAGGTGGAGGATCAACAGCAGCAGTAGGATTAACATACTCCTCAGCAGTGGGGTCGCCAGATGTAGGAGGCCGAGATGCACCTGTAGAAGACTCGACTCTAGGGCGTTTAGAGCTAGCTTTCATCTGAGCTGTTCTTTGCCAAAGAAAGATGACACCTATGGGAGCTATAATATGCACGGGCTGAAGGAAAATCATGTAAACCTAAATCTAAAAGAATCGTATGAATAAAAACCGGAAAGAAAAGACCATGAGATTTTGCACTACTCCTATGAACCTTAACAAGAGATCGAATAAAAAGAGTAAGAAAACTCATAGGAGTATCAGTAACTAGGGTATACAAAAATGCATATCTTTCAATGGAAATGGTGTGAAGATGAGAGATAGGCCAAATGGAACGAAAATAAATTCGAAAAAACAAATAATGGAGCTCAGTAAGCTCATGAGAAGTGACACGAGGATCAATACCCCAACTAATGGTAGTATCGGTGATGAAAGACATGATGTCATCAAGAGGAGGGGTTTCAGTGTATGGGTACACGGGTTGCTATACGAAATGTACACCGAGAGTAAAGGCCACTACATGGGGTGTAATGACATACTTCTCACCCCTTATCCAACTCCTCACATATTGAGTGTTGGAAGCATCAGAGTGGACAGAGAGGTTCGAATAGAATTATCTAATCAAAGTAGCCAGAGGAGGATGCTTAACCTCTAAGAGTGGTAACCAACCCCTATGCTCAAAGTTCCTACGTATCTTTGGATCTAACTCATCTAGCATAACCCTACGCTCAACCCAGACTGACCTAAAAATGTTTAACTTCTCATAGGTTTCTTAATTTTTCTCAGTTTGGAACCTATCACTATCAAAAACAGGGGTAGAGGGGGTAGAGGTTTTTTGGTTGCCCTAGTTTTCCTAACCACTGTGCTAAGAGAGAAGACACAAAAGGGAAAAAAAGAAAAAAGAAACACAAGGGCAAACTACATTAGACAAGGTTAGAGCACAAGAATCTCAATAAATAACAATCTATATGATGCAAGTAATAAATGCACATATGATGCATGCTCTAATGCAGTAACATTTGTTCAATTTTACTTCAGAAAAACATCAATTGACTTGAACAAAAAGGTTTAGAGCAAAAACTCCAAATTTTGAAAAACCCTGTTGGGGACATATTTTTATGTAATTGGCATATCCTTTGACAAAACGCACTTTACTTGTATTTGGGTAAATCTAAGTAGGTTCAAGATGATCATTGCAAGTGGTTAACTAACTTAGGGGGAGAGTTAGTTTGATACACTTTGATATTGATATATTTTTGTGTTGTGTATCTTTTGGTTTTGTAACCATTCTTACATACATGATGCTTATCAAGTGGTATATGTGATGATGTATGTGTTTCACTCTTTATCTCGCATATGTTGTTTCTTTTCTCTATTTATACACATGTTTCTTGTTTATTCAACTTGTCATTGTTTTCCACATGGTACCTTGATGTGTTTTGTTTAGTGCCTTTCAGGAAAGACAAGTTAAAGCCAAGTCAAGATTCCAAACCTTCTTCTTGCAGCAACTTCCAAGGTTCAAATCTTTTAGACTAGGCTTATTTATTCGTGAGTAGAATGTATTCTAGGACATTCAATGTACTCTTGTGGTTTTGTCACTGATAGCCAAAGGGGGAGATTGTTGGGGACATATTTTTATGTAATTAGCATATTCTTTGACAAAACGCACTTTATTTGTATTTGGGTAAATCTAAATAGGTTCAAGATGATCATTACAAGTGGTTAAATTGAAGACATGAAGATTACTCAAGAACTGCTCAAGAAAAGTGCAAACTGCAGGTCTCGATACCTCCTCGACAAAATCTCGATCTGTCAAGATTCATTAAAGCTCGACAGATGTTTCGATTGATCGAGCTTACGGGTTTCAGATTATAGCCAGCAATGTTTTTACTCTAAAAGGCTAATTTTTTATGGGTTTGTATAATTCTTATTGGATTAGGAAAGCCTAAGGTTTGTGTAAACCTATTTGGAATAGGAAAGCCCATTAAGCTCCTATTTAAAGGAGGTGGAAAAAGAAAAACCTAACCCTAGAGAGCTTCATAAGGTTTTCTTTTTGAAGCCCTAGCCTCCTACTACAGAAGAAAGAGTTCTTGCTGCGTTTCTTGTACGCCTTTGGATTTTGTAACCAAGCAAAGTCTCTTGCACCAACATTGAAGATCTTATTGGTGTTTCTATGTGAAGCTGCTGCAAATCAACTACAACAATCAAAGGGTTGTTGTGGAGTTAGTTACGTACTAGGATTCGTGCAAAGGAGTAAGCCGCGTACTGGGATTCGCGCATCAAATTGGTTAGTCACGCACTCGGAGCCGTGCATTAAGAGGAGAAACTGTCACTACAGAACAAGTCCAATGGGGTATTGGGGTAAGGGTTCAATTGTAGGTTGGTAAGGTACTCGGATTCCTTGCTTGTAATCGATTGTTGTGATAATAGTGGAGTTTCGGGAGTGGTGACTTTAAATTACCCGGTGGGGTTTTTGCCGTCAGATTTTCTCCATTCGTAAACAAATCACCATGTTTTTTATTTTCCACTGCATACTTTAGTTTTGGTGATTTGTTTGTGCTGCCACGTGAATTTGTATGTTAACTTGATTAATTAATAACTTGGCTAATTAATAAATTTAATTAATTGCAAGAGGTCAACGTGTTTGTGGCCTATCAAATCCAATTTAAAAAATTTAACCAAATTGATTAATTAAAAATTACACTAGTTAGATAACATCATATAATGACATAATCAATCAATAACACAAGTCAGTTTCATCAATTTAAGCCCAATTGAACAAACCCCCAATTTCTTAAAGTTTCAAGCCTTAGAAATTCCAATTTTTCCCAAATCACAAAATTAATCAAATTAATGCATGGGATTTAAGTTTATATCATCTTGGAGCAAAAAACCCATTGATCAATTTTGATTAAAAACAACCCTAAAATCAAAAATCCCAAAAAATGCATGGTTCAATATTTACAAGAGAAATGCGTGAAAATGCATGCAAAAAGAGATTTTAAAGAAAAAGAAAGGGTAAAAGATCTTACCTACACTTGAGGACAAAAACCCTTGAGAATTTTAAGGAAGAAAATGACAAAAATTGACTTGAAGTGGATTAGTCGAAGAAGAATAGTGAGAAAACTTTTGAAAAAGTATGAAAAGTGTGATGAACATGTGAAAACATCTTTTAAAAAACCTCTGATCGAATTTCGATTAGTCGAAAATAAGCCTCGATCGATCGAAAAACAGATTAGATTGATCCAGCATCAATCGAGCAATGATCGAGCCAGGTAGATTCAAACCTCAATTTTTATCGCATTTTCGATCAGTCGAGAGACAGATTCGACTAAACGAAAATCTGGAAAAATCAAATTTTTGAAAAACACAGCAATTTAATGCAAAAACTCCTCAAAGCATAGTGTTTTATGAGTGAAATGCATGAGTATGAGATTAAAAGTTTTTCCAAAACACTTAAATTCAACCTAGATCTTCTAAAAATAAGTTTTTCAACTAATTTGTCCCCAAAACTCAAAAACATTAAACATATTTTGCATCAAATTAAAGAAATATACAATCTTGGATGGCCAAAACAAATTCACACACAATATTATGTACTAAGTTTAGCAAAAAATAACTTAGTGTAGTGTGTTCAACTAGCAATAGCAAGAGCAAGAGATTCATGTAAGGTGATATGTAGATAGTAATCAATCACAATTTCTACAAAATTCATCACATAAGTTTGAAAGAGACTATCACCTAATGAGTTACATTATATAACTCTCACATCTCCTAGAAAACAAGCTTACAATCATGTGAGTTTCTTGCTTTGCTTTATAATGTACATACCAATTTTAATTCAATGTGAAAGTATTTGATTAGCCAAATAATGTACACACCAATTTTATTTTATTTATGACTTTATTATAGCCCAATAATGTATACACCAATTTTAGCATTAATTCGAGACTATACCTTATGTTCTTTTTGTGCATGTGCTACACTTTCTCGAGTACAAAATCTTATGATATGCACTAAGGTGTTTATGATTGGATAGTAAACAGTGGTGAGATGATTATTTATGCATTTCTCATTAAGTTCAATTCTAAACAATCAAAAGCATGTGACTTCAGAATCAAGATCAAGTGATTAAAAACTATAAACAACTCCCACACAACATGCATTACATAGCTAAAACTAGCAAAGTGCAGTAAAATAAGTTCATCCAAGCTTAAAAAGGTACACAAACATGGTATGTAAAGAGAATATGGCCAACCTTGATTATAAATTCAAAATGAATGATGCAAAACACATTTTTCCTTCTTTCATTTTTTTAAAAATAAATACAAAAGCAACCTAATATGAAATGCATGAATGTTATGCAATGCAAATCTTAAAAACAAAAAGAAACCAAAATAGTAAAAGAAGAATGGTCACAAAGAGTAGAGAGATGAAGCCCAAGGACCATGTCAAAAAGACTCAATTAGATTGAGCCTTTTGCATCCAAAAATTTTTAGATGCAACTCTTGCATTGGAGTTATTATTCATATGAGAATGATGACCAACTTCAGGATTGGTATAAAGGTTTAACGTCTTTACCAACTCACCAATAAGTGTAATAGGATCTTGTGCTTGAGGCACGGGTACTTTTGGCTTATTTGCTTGCTTTGCAGCTTGCAACTTGAAAAAATTTAGACAAATATGTCTAGTCCTTCCACAAAAATGACAAACCCACACAGATCTATCATGCAACTTATCCTTAGGAGGGTTAGGATTCTTAGGCTTAGACTCTTTAAGATCAACCCTAATCTTCCTAGGTGGTGGTGTAACTTCTATTGGTTTGACAATCTCACTCTTGGGAGGCTCAGAAGAAGGAACAAAATTTATGGAATGAGTTTCAGACAAAGAGATGCTTTCTACAAAACCTAGATCGATTTTGTCTAAGGGAGAGTTCTGAATACTCAACATGTGATTAAGTTGAGAACTAGCAGACCTATTAGTTTGTTCTCTAGCAATAGATAATTCTACTTCCAAATTCTTAATCTTATCAAGCAACATCATACTTTCAGTCTTCACTTTATCAATTAAAGTACTAGCATCAAGCAATTTCAACAACAAATCTTTTTTATCAAGTTCAAGAGAAGCAATTTTCTTTAAACCTTTATCAACATTCATTGCATCTTTTGCAGCAACATTGCATTTTTTTGCAGCAACTTTGCATAGCTTATTGTAAGCTTTTTGCAAATCAGCACATTCAAAGAGTTCCCCGTCAGAAAGGTTCTCTTCAACCGCAACACTTTCATTAACTACAGCAGTAGCTGTGAAAGCAATAAAGTTTTCATCCTCATCACTACCAGACTCATGATCAGAAACTTCATCATCACTAAGGGTTACAGCCATAGCTTTACCCTTTGATCTCAAGAATGTATGACATTCTGATTTCACATGACCATACCTTTGACAACCAAAACATTGTTGACCCATAGAATTATTAGAGGTTTGACCTACTTTCTCTTTAGATTTATCAGTATTGTTCACTTTAGTGGGTTCATTTCTCTTAAAATTTCTAGGTTCAACATTTTTTTTACCTCTTGCCCTTTTGTTGTTGTTCTTAAGAAAATTTCTAAAGTTTTTGGAAAGATAAACAATCTCTATAGAAGAGAGTTCATCATCAAATCCATTTCCATCAACATCATCGACTGAATTAAGAGTCATTGATTTGGATTTGTTTGTCTTGGGTAGGTCTAACTCATTGGACTGGAGAGATCCTATAAGTTCATCAACAGGGTTGGAGTCCACATCCTTGTTTTCAGTTATGGTAGTCACTTTAGGTCTAAAGTCCTCAGTTAAGGATCTAAGTATCTTCCTAACAATTTTAGGTTGATCATATATTTCACCCAAATTATAAGCAGAGTTAACAATGTCATTCATTTTAGCATAGAATTCATCAAAACATTCATCATCAGACATTTTAATACTTTCAAATCTAGTAGTTAACTGCTGTAATTTATTAATCTTAACTGCCTTTGTGTCTTAATGCACAGTTTGGACAATATTCCATACAGTATGAGCAACCTCAACATTAGATATTCTCTTGAACTCGTCCATAGAAACAACATTAAAAATAGTATTTATTGTCTTGCTTTTAATAGCGACTGCTTCTTTTTGAGAAGTTAATCACTCGCTTACAGGAGTAGCTGGTTTCTCTCATCAGTATTCAACGGAGTTCCAGACTCTCTCATTAATTTATTTTAGGAATGCTTTCATCCTTACTTTCTAGTAGGCATAATTGTTCCCATCAAAGTGTGGTGGGATCACAAGAGAGTGATCATGTTCCATGACAGCAAGGGTCAAGGATTAACTCTTAGAGCTAACCCGCTCTGATACCATTTATAAAGATTTAGACCCTTTAACACAGTATGATTAATCTAATATTATGCCAAGTTGATTAACAAGTTTGTTAATTAACACTAGATTAAACCACAATGTGTAAAACAAAATATAATGCAGAAATATAAAGAACACAAAGATCTGATGACCCAAGAAAACCAAACTGGTAAAAAACCTGTGAAGGATTTAACCTAGCTATCCTCAAGGTAAAACAGATCCACTATAAAAGAATTGAAGTTTATATAATAAGATTTAGACTACTAACATTTTATTGCTACCTTGAGTAGAAAATTTACTACCATGACCACATGATAGATTCGAGTCCACAGATTACTTCTTTCTTTGATCTACTGCAACCATAAGTTCTCCTACTTGTGAATCTTGATCTTCTTGAATGTTCTTTGTGCAGCAATTGAAACAATCACCAAGCTCTTGGCATCAATCACGATCTTGATAACCCTAAGTGTGTAGAAGGTAAACACCTCTAGATCTCATAAGAGATTCAAACACATAACATATCGAAAGCCATAAAACGTAGTTAGGGTTTTTCTATTTATATGAGACATAAAATATAAAACCTTACACATCAAACAGGCTTGGGTTGAGTTGGAAAATTCTGCAGAAAATTAATCTCCACGAATCTCGATCGATAGAATCTAATTTTCGATCGATCGAGCTTTACAGAATTTGACTAATAATATCTGCAATCACTCGATTCCAATTTTACAACAAAACATACTTTGAGCAAGCCTAAACTTAGACTCTATGTTTTGATCATGGTTTGCCAACACAATACACATTGAAGTTCTAATACATTAGTCCCTAAGGTCTTAGAACCTAACACGAAGTAATGTGAAAAAGAATTGGAGGGCACCAAAATGATGTAAATTATAGTCAATTATAGCAAACTTAATCTAAAAGCTCAAATTTCTAACCAAACAAAACAAAAACAAAATCAATGCCTAAAACTG
Organism: Castanopsis chinensis; assembly: GCA_032878915.1. Classification (NCBI taxonomy): domain Eukaryota; kingdom Viridiplantae; phylum Streptophyta; class Magnoliopsida; order Fagales; family Fagaceae; genus Castanopsis; species Castanopsis chinensis. The sequence goes on along the minus strand of JAVQMG010000108.1, from coordinate 5,045,205 downwards.
TGAATAGAATTAAAATTAAATTGGGCATCAATCATCACATGCAAAGCATCAAAAAGATTAAAGAGCCAAATTGATTGCCTTTTTTCATATAAGCAAAATTGTTGTTTCTCTTTTTAGAAAACCCCTGTATGACCTAAAGTTTTAGGGTATTAATGAAAAGAAAAAAACCCCAATTTTTATTTAGATTTAGCGGCATGCTAGGAGGATATTCTTCTTAGTAATACCATGTTGCAAAATTCTGTCGACAAAATTCACACGAATACACACACACACTTACCAATCAAGTTGCAAAAATTAGTAAACTCAATCAAACACATTCGGTTCAAGTTTTTCTTCAAACACTTTGAAGGGAATTGAGAAAAAAAAAAAAAAAACAGAGTTCATAACTATTAAGAAATCAAAGAAAATAATAATCAGTCATTAAACCAAAGAATAAAAAAATACGTTCATAAGAAATGGCATTAGGGTTATATTTTTGGGTTCTAAAGTCCTCAACAATAAAATAAGCCACTGCCATTGGGTTCTAAAGTCTTCTCACTTTGTATCACTACCATTTCTTAGCGAAAGATCCTGTGAAATTTGGAAGTTGTCAACAACATTAAATAGAAAATACAAAAACATATTTCATCAAAATTGTAGTGGAACATACTTTTGGGTATGAAGTTTCATGATAAACATAGTCAAACCATACTTTGAATTCTGCCAACTCAATATCTGCATCTTCTTCAATAGAAGAAAAAGAAGAGTACATGGAACATGCTTAAACAATTGTAAATATAAATCTCAAACCCCAGATACAGTATACTACCTAAAACATAACATGTATCAAAATTCATCATCTACCACTATAAATTAAAGCAAGAAAGTCGCTCCTAAAAATAAATGAGTTTTAAACATCATAACATAATGGAAATGATAAATGCAATAGTCTATAGAATTAAATATAGGAATGTAATGGAGACAATAGTGTAAACTGTGACTCAAAATTTGAAGTAAATTTACATATGGTTTATCATATCTGTGGTTTTCTTACTAAGTCCTAGAAATACCCATTGAGAAGCTTCATACAGGGCCAAAAAAAGAATCCTTACACAAACCTTTTCTTTTAAAGGCATAGATAATATGTCATACAAGATCAATTGAGTTGTGGTAAATTATAATGAAATAAGCTTCAAGGCCGTAATATTTATAAACCACTTAAGTCAGAAAGTAAATTCCCAAAGTCATAATCTATTTATTCTAAAGACAAACACACACAAACACATTTAAATGCTCATAGTTCTATATAAACAAATTAAAACTAAAAGAAGTCAGCAATGGCCTCTTCAAAACCCCAAAATTCCCAAAAACCCTAATTTTGAACTCAACAGATAAAACTTGAAAGAAGAAGAAGAATAAAAAGAAATATTGGAAGAATTTCTTACCCCAAAATTCTTAGCTACAAGTTCATGTTGTCTTTCAACCATGCCTCTTGCTTTTGCACATCCTTTCAAAATTCACTCTAACTTGAAACGCCTAAGAAATCCCAACCAAAATGAAAATATCACCCGTTGAAAAGCCTTGAAAACACAAAAACTTTATACATATACATAGAGAAAAAGACAAAAATTTACACACATACATATATACATGGAGAAAGACAGAGACCTTGCAGACAATGTAGATGGGGTTGGCCTATGTTCACAAAGATACCAATATTTTTTTCGTTCTTTCAAACATTACCCCAACAAAAATATGAGAGTGAAAATTATAAAGAGACAAAGTGAGAAAACTGGGGAATCTGTTGGGCAAAATACTGTTTGATTAGCATACTGAAGCCTCTGAATGTTTTATGCAAGCCCTTGAGTTTCAATTAAGCATGCTAGAGGATGGTGGTTAACTCTAGATATTTTATTAGAGTTTCAGTTGGCTTCTCAGATTAACAAAATTGGATTGCAAGATAACTCATTATTTTCAGCAACTTCATGAAATTCAAACAACAACAAAAGAGACAAACCTGTGATTTAATAATGAATTTATGGTATGCAGCCCATAGTTGCTCTTAGAAGACATGTTCACCAGGGTCAAGTGCAATTGCATCAATTATTGAAGGTAATATGACATTTCTTAATAATTATCCCTTCAATAAGCTCAACACTTGGGAAAAGGTACATCATATAAGGTATATCCTGAAACAAATTTCAAAATAATTATTGACACTATAATAGTAAAGAAAGAAAAGCCTTCAAGGACACTATAATAATAAAGAATGAAAAGTAATGCTTCAGAAGCTAAACTCAGATCCCTCATAAAATAATTCCTAGAGAGGAGGGATGCAACTTCTGTTATAGTCTTGTTCTGAATTGTACTCATTAGGTGACACAACATTTTTGTTAGGACATATGTAGTTCAAGTCTGTGAACATATGTCGCTATTTTATGTAATTGGCTTATCCTTAGACAAAACGCACTTTACTTGTAATTGGGTAGATTTAGGATGGGTTAAACACTTCAAGAAACTTGGGTTCAAGGTTAAGTGTTGAAGCCGTCAAAGTCTGTCCAAGAAACAAGCAAAGAAGTGCCAGTTTTTAAAGCTCGACACCTACCTCGACACATGCATCTATCGAGCTTTAAGAAGCTGTTTTTCCCCGAGCCTCGACAGCTTCTCGACACCTCTCGACACCTCTATCTGTCGAGAATTAAAGAAAACAGATTTCCAGTTCTGTTTCAAGTCCAATCCATGAGTGTGTCTTTGGGACTTCTTTTCTCCTAACCCTAGACATATAAAAGGATTATTTTAAGGGACGTGAAAGGGATGCAAGTTGCACATTCATTCAGAACTTCTTGTTCATGCAATTTGTGATCTGAAAGAAAAATTTTGTGCCCTAGTTTATCTCTGATGATTTGAAGAACTTTGCAGCCAACAACTCTCTCTCTTTAGTTGGTATTTGAAGTCGCGTACTGGGATCCGCGCATCTGGTTAGTCACGTACTTGGGAGCCGTGCATTGAAAGGAGAAACTGTCACTACAGAACAAGTCCAATTGGGTATTGGGGTAAGAGTTCAACTGTAGGTTGGTGAGGTACTGGGATTCCTTGCTTGTAACTGCTTGTTGTGATAATAGTGGAGTTTCGGGAGTGGTGACCTTAAATCACCCGGTGGGGTTTTTGCCGTAAGGTTTTCCCCATTCGTGAACAAATCACCGTGTTATTTATTTTCCGCTGCATTACTTAGTTTGGTGATTTGTTTGTGCTACCACGTAATATTGCATGATTAATTTGATTAATTAATAACTGGGCTAATTTAATTAATCTAAGTTATCACAAGGGGTCAACGCGTTTGTGGCCTGTCAAGTGGTATCAGAGCAAGCACACTCTGATTAGGGTTTAATCCATTGTGTGTGATCCATTTGACCCCTGCTGTCATGGATAGAGGACAATCTCTTATTATACCTCCTTTATTTGATGGCACTAACTATGTGTTAGGACATATGTAGTTGTTCAAGCTTGTGAACATATGTCGCTATTTTATGTAATTGGCTTATCCTTAGACAAAACGCACTTTACTTGTAATTGGGTAGATCTAGGATGTGTTAAACACTTCAAGAAACAGTGGTTTAAGATTAAGTGTTGAAGCCGTCAAAGTCTGTCCAAGATACAAGCAAGGAAGTGCGAGATTTTAAAGCTCGATAGATACCTCGATAGATACATCTATCGAGATTTAAAGAAGCTGTTTAGCCCGAGCCTCGACAGCTGTCTCGACACCTCTATCTATCGAGAATTAAAGAAAGCAGATTTCCAGGTCTGTTTCAAGTCCAATCCGTGAATGTGTCTTTGGGACTTCTTTTCTCCTAACCCTAGACATATAAAAGGATTATTTTAAGGGCCGTCAAAGTTAGCAAAAAAGTAGAAATCACAAGATACAAGTTGCTTCTTCTCTGTTCATGCAAATTGTGATCTGTGAGACAAAGTTCGTGCCCTAGTTCATCTCTGATGATTTGAAGAACTTTGCAGCCAACATTCTTTCTTCCTCAAGTTGGTGAGTGAGTCACGTACTGGGATTCGTGCAAAGGAGTAAGCCGCGTACTGGGATCCGCGCATCAAATTGGTTAGTCACGTACTGGGAGCCGTGCATTGAAAAGCAGAAATTGTCACTACAGAACAAGTCCAATTGGGTATTGGGGTAAGAGTTCAACTGTAGGTTGGTGAGGTACTGGGATTCCTTACTTGTAACTGCTTGTTGTGATAATAGTGGAGTTTCGGGAGTGGTGACCTTAAATCACCCGGTGGAGTTTTTGCCGTAAGGTTTTCCCCATTCGTGAACAAATCACCGTGTTATTTATTTTCCGCTGCATAACTTAGTTTCGGTGATTTGTTTGTGCTGCCACGTAAATTTGCATGTTAATTTGATTAATTAATAACTGGGCTAATTTAATTAATCTAAATTATCACAAGGGGTCAAAGTGTTTGTGGCCTGTCAAGTGGTATCAGAGCAAGCACACTCTGATTAGGGTTTAATCTATTGTGTGTGATCCATTGACCCCGGTTGTTGATTCTATAGGGTTATTTGATTCTCTCCATGATGATTATTGGAAAAGATCTCAGTTTATACAAGCAGGAACTAGACTGTCTCAAATTCAAAATGTGGAAAGGAGTCTGTCTGAACAGAGTTAAAGTTAAAGGCCTGGCTCGGAAAAAGCAGATGAGAGAAGATACCATTCCCATTGATCTGTTGTCTAAACATGAAGTGTGTTTCATGATGAAGTCCGCATTTAAAGTGATGGACACGTGCCTATGGTACCTTGATAGTGGCTGCTCAAGACACATGACTGGAGATCGATCCCTCTTCAAGGTCTTCGAGTCTAAGAAAGGTGGAAATGTCACGTTTGGTGATGAGAGCAAATCACAGATAAAAGGGAAAGGGATTATCTCTCTACCTGGACTACCAGACATTGCAAATGTTCTCTATGTGGATGGCCTAAGAGTTAACCTGTTGAGTATAAGCCAGATATGTGATCAAGACTTCATGGTGTTATTCTCCAAAGGAAAATGTCTTGTTATGAATGAAGCTGGAAAGAAACTCATAAGTGGTGTTCGTACTCTAGACAACTGTTATGGATTGGTACCTGATGCTGATATTGTATGCAATAGTATTCGGCTGCCAAATGAAGACTTGTGGCACCAACGGATGGGGCATGCTAGTTACAAACATCTTTCTATTGTATCTAAGCATGAATCTGTTCTAGGGATGCCAAAGCTGAGTAGGTTGAACAATGTTGTGTGTGGACCATGTCAACTTGGAAAACAGACGAAAGCTAAGCATCCAAGCACTCAGACATCAGCTACATCCAGACCTTTGGAGCTATTGCATTTAGATCTTATGGGTCCTACAAGAACTGAATCTCTTGGAGGTAAGAGATACATCATGGTTGTAGTAGATGACTTCACCAGGTACACTTGGGTTATTCTTCTACGATCCAAGTCTGATGCTCCTGAGCACATTGAAACACTGTGCACAAGACTACAAAATGAGAAGAACCTGAAAATTGACCGAATTCGAAGTGATCATGGTAAAGAATTCGAGAACTCATACATGGAGTCATTCTGCACAAGATCAAGTATATCTCAAGAATTCTCTGCTCCTATTACTCCTCAGCAGAACAGTGTAGTAGAAAGAAAGAACAGGGTTATCCAGGAGATGGCGAGAGCCATGCTGCACAGTAAGAATGTGGCTAGAAATCTATGGGGAGAAGCAGTTAACACTGCATGTCACACAGTGAACAGAGTATACTTCAGACCCGGCACCAAAAAGACTCCATATGAGTTGTGGAAAGGAAGAAAGCCAAATGTGAAGTATTTCAGGATTTTTGGAAGCACTTGTTTCATTCTAAAGGATAGAGAGAATGTAGGAAAGTTCGATTCCAGAAGTGATGAAGGGATATTTCTGGGATACTCTACTACAAGTAAGGCTTATCGGGTATATAACAAAAGAACCATGAAGGTCATGGAAACTGTAAATGTTGTTATTGATGAGTCTTCAGATATCAATCCTGAGAAAATTGATGAGGAACTTCCTAAAGAGATTCTCCCTCCAGAACCTAGGAGAGCTCTAGAGCTCATGGAACAAGAGCCTACATCCCCAAGTACTCCTAGTACTCCCAGTGTTGTAGAAGAGCCAGCAGACATTCCTACATCACCAGATTCCGAGTGTCTTGAAGACAAAAGACCTTCCTCCAGAATCAAATCAAATCATCCTCCATAAACTATTGTGGGAAACATGAATGAACTCACATTGCGGAAACGCACAGTTGATAAATGTGTTGCTAATTTTGTGTCATACTCTTGTTATTTGTCACAGGTTGAACCCACTAAAGTTGAGGAAGCTCTTCAGGATGAAAGTTGGGTAGAAGCAATGCATGATGAACTGCTTCAGTTTCAGAGAAATGATGTGTGGACCTTAGTTCCCAGACCGGAGGGCGAGCATGTCATCGGCACCAAATGGATATTCCGAAATAAAACTGATGTGGAGGGCAATGTAATCCGAAACAAGGCTCGACTTGTAGCTCAGGGATACACTCAGATGGAGGGTATAGACTATGATGAAACATTTGCCCCAGTTGCTCGTATGGAGTCCATTAGAATCCTTCTCGCTTTAGCATGTCACTTGAAGTTCAAGTTATATCAGATGGATGTGAAAACCGCCTTCTTGAATGGACTGCTTAAAGAGGATGTCTATGTGGCTCAACCTAAAGGTTTCATTGATCCCCACTTTCTGGATCATGTGCTGTATCTCAAAAAGGCCCTCTATGGATTAAAGCAGGCACCTAGAGCTTGGTATGACCGATTGACTCAATATCTGATATCCCATGGGTTCACAAGAGGAAAGGCTGATCAAACTCTCTTCATCAAAAGAACAGCTGGTGAGCTGGTGGTTGCTCAAGTCTATGTTGATGATATCATCTTTGGATCAACTAAGGATGAGCTTGCCCAAGAATTCTCAAAACTCATGCAAGCAGAATTTGAAATGAGCATGATTGGAGAGCTGTCTCACTTCCTTGGACTGCAGATTCGTCAACAAGATTCAGGTATATTCATCTCTCAATCTAAATATGCTAAGAATCTTGTGAAAAAGTTTGGTTTGGAATCTGCTAGTTCTGTTAGAACCCCCATGAGCCCAAATGTTAAACTCACTTTTGACATGTTAGGTAAAAGTGTAGACTCTTCACTTTATAGAAGCATGATAGGTAGTCTTCTTTACCTTATTGCTAGTAGACCTGACATTAGCTTCAGTGTAGGAGTGTGTGCTAGATATCAGGCTAATCCCAAGGAGTCACACATGACTGCTTTAAAAAGAATCATCAAGTATGTCAAAACTACTGCCAACTTTGGTGTGTGGTATAGCAAAGACACAAATAATGTCTTAGCTGGATATTCTGATGCTGATTGGGCTGGGAATGCTGATGATAGAAAAAGCACCTCAGGAGGTTGTTTTTATGTGGGAAATAACTTGGTCTTTTGGATGAGCAAGAAGCAAAACTCCATCTCATTATCCACTGCTGAAGCTGAGTACATTGCTGCTGGTAGCTGTTGCACCCAACTCCTATGGATGCAAAAACTCCTTCATGATTATGGTATTCGTCAAGAACATCTCACCATCTATTGTGACAATACCAGTGCCATCAATATCTCCAAGAATCCGGTTCAACATTCTCGAACCAAGCACATAGAGATTCGACATCACTTCATTAGGGAGCTTGTCGAAGATGGTGTTCTTACTCTTGAGTTTATCCACACCGATGACCAAAAAGCTGATTTGTTCACCAAACCTCTGGATAGAAAACGTTTTGAGTTCCTTCGTCAAAACATCGGTGTTATCTCCATGGATTGATCTCCTTCTATCTTTCCTCCTCCTCATACATGTGCATCTAGTTTTATGCATTGTTTTGCTTTCTTTAGCATGTTTTTGTTTATGTGTTTTCAGTTTTGTGTTTTATTTTTGCTTCTTTGATAAAAATAAAAAAATTGAAAAATGATAAATACAAAAACAGTGTGTGTTTGTGTGCATTAGTTCATGCGAACTTTTGGAATGGCCATTGAAACAGAGTTTTCTAAACTTTGTATCACCTGTAGCTTAGATGAGCACTCTTCTGCACAACTAAGCGAGTGAGCTCTGTAGCTCTTTGTTTGTGATGAGTAAGGTTAAGTGATCTCTTCTTCTTAACACTCGTGCCATTCTTTTTGACGGGTTGAACTAGAAAATCCTAAGAGAAAGGCATAAATAACCATCTCACCACTGTTACTCGCCAATCATAAGACACCTGTATGCTTCGACATAACAAAAGTGCAGTGTCAAAAGCTTAACATCATTGGGTATTTCTTTTCTTTCTCTTGTATGCCCATGCATGATATGCTTGTTAAAAGAAAATATGCAAAAATATAAAAAGCAAAAAGATTAAAAATGCTTTAAAATATGGTTGCAAGCGTGTTTTCTAGGAGATGTGGGAGTTATAGGATGTACCTCAAAGGTGATAGTCCCCATCAAACAGTTATGATTGTGTGTGAGTTAAAGTGATTTTCTCATATCTCAAATCGTCATGACATTGAGACACTTATGCAATCTTGCGATGTTTTCACACACAACACGCAATACTCTTTGCTATTCTTGATACATGTGCAGGTACAATGTGATTTGGCCATCACAAGGTTGACATGCTTTAATGTATGTTCACTAAACTGTCTTAACTTGTTTTTGAAAAATAAAATTGGTTAGACTTGTTTAGTGTGTGTGTGCGTGTTTTGAGATACATGTGCATCATATTTCTTGTTGAGAGATGATTTTGAGAGCTTAATGTGTTGATTGTATCTTTGGTTGAGCTGCATGCATGATTGCATTCATGTCTGTGTTTTTCCTCTTTTGAAAAACTGCTTTGAAAGGCATCTCGACACCTCCTCGATACCTCTCGATACATAGCTATCTGTCGAGATCCTTAGAGTCTTTCTTATCGCAGTCTCGACAGATACCTCGATAGCAGCTGGATCGATCGAGAAACTTTCTGTTTGCTCGATAGCTCCTCGATAGCTTCTGGATCTATCGAGGTTCCCTCTTGCTTGTTTCTTCTCCCTCGATAGCTGACCTCGATAGCTGCATCTGTCCACGTGCTTTTCTCGATAGCTTCCCTCGACAGCTACCTCGACAGCTCTCGACACCTTCAGCTGTCGAGAATTACAGATGCTCTATAAAAGGGTTTTTCGCGATTTTTCAGTTCATTCTCTCGATCTCTCTCGCTCGAAACTCTCTATTCTCTCTCAAAAACTTTTCCTTTTCCCTCCAAACCTTCTCCCAAGGCTTTCTCAAGAGTTTCTTTGCAATCTTCATCTCTTGGTAAGCACATTATCCCTCTTTTTCATGCATTTCATTGTTTAAAACCCTAGGTTTGTGTTTTTGAAAAATTTTTGGGAGTTTTCAAAATTGTTGGGGTTTTCATGAAATTTTTGGGTTGGTTTTCTAGTTTTAATCTTCAAAACCACATGCATTGCATCACATTAGCATTCTAATTGTATTTTCATGCATTTAGATGTGTGCAAATCTATTGTGTGCTGTTAGGTTTGGATTGGGCTGAGCCCATGATGTTTTTGAGTTGCATGTCACATGCTCATGCATTTTCATGCATACGTTCTTTTCATTTCAATATTTCATTCTGCCAATATTGATTTGTTTGGGACTTTTCTGTTTGTCTCTTCTTTCCCCCTCTTCTATGTTTGCGTTAGTAGCGTCTATGGCTCCTAAACGTAAGTCCATTCCATCCCAGAACCCTCTGCGTTCTAAGGGACAGTCTTCTTCTGACTCTACCCCTCTCTCTGTCCGGTTCCGTGATGAGAAAGCCCGTAAGGACTTCTCGGAGAACTTTTCTAAACGCGGTGTTCATTCGGAACGCCATGTAGTCCTAGCAGACTTTGCCGACACCGACCTACCCGATGTCATTCACACTCGGGGTTGGGAGTCACTGTGTGACGTCCCGGTCACATCTCCTCTCGTGTTGATTCAGGAGTTTTACTTCACATCCACGGGATAGATTCTTCAGTACCTTCTTTCTATTCTTGCGTTAGAGGTACGCGCTTCTGTGTCACCCCAGAGCTAGTCTCTAAGGTTCTCCATGTCCCTAGGGTGGATCATCCCGATTACCCTAGCTGTGAGCGTCTCTGGACTGGTTCCAAAGACGAGATGATCTCGGCGTTCTGTGAACGTCCTATCTCTTGGGGAGATCACATGTACACACCATGTCGACCTTTTGCTAAAGGTCCTCGTTTCCTTAACATGGTGATGACATTTGTTTTGCACCCACTCTCTCACTACAACTCGATCACAGAGCCTCGTGCTCGGTTCTTGTTGTCCCTCCTTGAGGATCTCTCTATAGACTTTCCTTCTCACTTCATCTTTTCTATCATAGATATCTATAGAGATATGGCCACCCGTGATAAGCTCATTTTCCCTTCCGCTATCACGAGGATTCTGAGTCGTTTTTCCATTCCCTTCCCTTCGTCCGATCACTACCATGTCATGTCTGCCATAGACGCCGCTACCGTAAAACGTAGCGAGGCACAGTTCCGATCGCGACAGCCGGATGCTGCCACTCCTTCCACTCGTCCGACCACCTCCAGATCAGCTCGTGCGTCTGCTTCTTCCTCCTCTAGCGACGTCACGTTAGGAGACATCATGACGCAGTTACAGCACATGGATGCTCGCCTCGATACACTCTCCACAGAGTTGTATCAGGTGAATGTCCGTGTTGGTCGCATCGCCAGGCGACAGGCGACCATGGGCGGCTTTGCATCAGAGGCTTCTCCTCCGCCACCTCATGTGTCGACTGAGACCGAGGCTGATGATGATGGCGATGATGATGATGCTTCCGACGATGATGATGATGGAGATGCTAGCTCATCGGATAAGATGTCTACTTGACACTCTACCTTTTGTCACTCGTGACAAAAAGGGGGAGTAGTTTTGTATGAGAGTAGTCATACTTAGGGGGAGTGTTAGCATAGGACATTTTTGTTAGGGGGAGTGTGGATTGAGGGATGTAGTGAGGTGATCTATGTATTTTTTCTTTTCTTATCTTTTAGAGATACATTGATCATGTACTGACATACTTTGTACTTATATTCTTCATATATATGATGATGTATGTTTTTCTTTCACCTACCTTTCATGTGTTGTTTCTTTTCTGTCTTTATACACATGCTTCTTTACTTGAATGCAATCTATTATTTCTGTTTCACACAAAGATGCCTTGATGTGTTTTGTTTATAAGTGTTTCAGAAATACAGGTTGTCAAAGTCTTCTTGCCATGAACTCTCTTCTTGCAAAGTTTTTCAAGAGTTTGTGTTAGGATAGATTTTATTGTATGTAACAAGTGAATATGAGTTGAGTGATTTATGACTTCTCTCATATCTTCATTTGTATGTTATGGTTTTGTCACGAATTGCCAAAGGGGGAGATTGTTAGGACATATGTAGTTGTTCAAGCTTGTGAACATATGTCGCTATTTTATGTAATTGGCTTATCCTTAGACAAAACGCACTTTACTTGTAATTGGGTAGATCTAGGATGTGTTAAACACTTCAAGAAACAGTGGTTCAAGATTAAGTGTTGAAGCCGTCAAAGTCTGTCCAAGATACAAGCAAGGAAGTGTAAGATTTTAAAGCTCGATAGATACCTCGACAGATACATCTATCGAGATTTAAAGAAGCTGTTTAGCCCGAGCCTCGACAGCTGTCTCGACACCTCTCGACACCTCTATCTATCGAGAATTAAAGAAAGCAGATTTCCAGGTCTGTTTCAAGTCCAATCCGTGAATGTGTCTTTGGGACTTCTTTTCTCCTAACCCTAGACATATAAAAGGATTATTTTAAGGGCCGTCAAAGTTAGCAAAAAAGTAGAAATCACAAGATACAAGTTGCTTCTTCTCTGTTCATGCAAATTGTGATCTGTGAGACAAAGTTCGTGCCCTAGTTCATCTCTGATGATTTGAAGAACTTTGCAGCCAACATTCTTTCTTCCTCAAGTTGGTGAGTGAGTCACGTACTGGGATTCGTGCAAAGGAGTAAGCCGCGTATTGGGATCCGCGCATCAAATTGGTTAGTCACGTACTGGGAGCCGTGCATTGAAAAGCAGAAATTGTCACTACAGAACAAGTCCAATTGGGTATTGGGGTAAGAGTTCAACTGTAGGTTGGTGAGGTACTGGGATTCCTTACTTGTAACTGCTTGTTGTGATAATAGTGGAGTTTCGGGAGTGGTGACCTTAAATCACCCAGTGGGGTTTTTGCCGTAAGGTTTTCCCCATTCGTGAACAAATCACCGTGTTATTTATTTTTCGCTGCATAACTTAGTTTCGGTGATTTGTTTGTGCTGCCACGTAAATTTGCATGTTAATTTGATTAATTAATAACTGGGCTAATTTAATTAATCTAAATTATCACAAGGGGTCAACGTGTTTGTGGCCTGTCACTATGCATACTGGAAAGTACGCATGAGAGCTTTCTTGCAGTCTTTAGATGAGAAGGTGTGGCAAGCTGTGGAGATAGGCTGGACCAAGCCTACAGAAGCGCCGGCCAACTGGGATGATGCTAAGATCAAGGCGGCAAACTTCAACAGCAGAGCATTGAATGCCCTATTCAGTGTAGTCACCAATGAGGAGTTTAAGAAAATTTCCTCAACTGAAACTGCTAAGGAAGTATGGATCATCCTCCAGACAACCTATGAGGGCACCAAGGCTGTCAAAGATTCAAAGCTAGAAAGGCTCACCACACGCTTTGAAGAAATTAAGATGGAAGAGGATGAGTCGTTTGATGAGTTCTATGTCAAGCTCAAGAACATAGTAAACTCAGCCTTTAATCTTGGAAAAACCATCCCTGAACCCAAGATAGTAAGGAAAGTGCTCAGATTGTTGCCCGAGAGATTCCATGCTAAGATCACGGCGATCGAGGAGTCAAAGGATATTGACAGAATTCCTCTGACTGAGCTGGTTGGAAACTTGCAAACCTATGAGTTAGGGCTGACTAGGTTAGGTAAGTCAAGTAAGGGCAAGAGTTTGGCACTAAAGGCCAAGAGCAGTGATACGGATGATTCTTCAGATGATGAAGACTCCAAGATGAAGTCCTATATTACAAGGCAATTCAAGAAGTTTATGAAGAATGCAAATAGAAAGGGCTTCAACAAAGACCGTAGACAATCCAGTTCTTCATAATTCAAGAATTTCGATAAGGGGAAGAAGGATGTCAAGGATGGCGGTCAGTACACTGTTCCCACTGGACCAAAATGCTTTGGGTGTCAAGGCTTTGGACACATGAAACAAGAGTGTCCTACGTACCTCAAGAGCATAGGGAAGAGCAAGGCACTTGCTGTTACCTTAAGCGATACAGAGCCCGAGGACGATTCCGAAGATGAAGACGACGGAATATTGAATGCCTTCACTGCCACGATTAATCCTACTGATGGGGTTACTGAAGAAGTGGATGAAGAAAAGGAATTGGTGGATTCCAAGTGTGAGATTATGGATGATCAAGATGATATCCATACCGCCTATGAGAAGCTATACAAGCTTTCTGAGAAGCATGAGAAACTCTATAGGCTGGCCACCAAGAAGCTCAGTGATGTGGAACTCAACCGTGAGGAGCTGTCCACAAAGGTTGATGAAGCAAATCAAACCATTGGAGCACTGAGGTTTGAAAACAATTTCTTGGTTGAGAGGACCAAGAAGCTTGAAGCGGAGCTGTTTCAAGTCAGAGCACAACTGGAGAGGACGTCAAGTGTAAAACTGGACAAGATGCTGAGTGCTCAGAAATATTCTTCAGATCGTACTGGATTGGGGTATGAATTCTCTCTCTCTAATACTCCTACTTCTAGTACTACTGTGTTTGTTCCACCTGCTAATAACATTGAAAATGAAGAAAAGAATGTTAAAACTGAATTAGCTAGTGAGAACGTAGACAAGGGCAAGTCCATCCTAGGAGCACCCCCTAAAATTGAGAAAAGGGAATCTAGAAACCCTAGGACTAAGAAGATTAACTCTCAAAAGGTCAAACAGAAGAAGCCACATCTCTGTTATCATTGTGGTGTTGCCGGTCACACTCGACCAAATTGCTATAAGTGGCGTGCCACTCAACAGAGCAATGGCACAATTGCATCTGGGAGCCAGAATCAGCTTCAGTCTTCTCTCGCTCCTATTGGAGACATTCTTAAAGCCCTCATGTTCCTTTCGAACTTGAACGGTTTAAAATCTTCTCCCTCATCACCGGTTCAAGAGTCGACCAAAAGGAAAGGTTCTTCCAAGGTGTGGAAGGCAAAGGGATCTAAGTGATTTCAGTCACTTCTTCTTCTCTCTCCTGTTTTTTTTTGTGTGTTGCATTACTTGTGTGTTTCTTTACTATTTTGAGTCAGTCTAGTTTTATGCATTGTTTTACTTTAAATGTTTTTGTTTGTGTGTTTTCATTTTTGTGGTTTATTTTTGCTTTTCTGATAAAAATAAAAAAAAAAATTTGAAAAATTGAAAAATACAAAAACAGTGTGTGTTTGTGTGCATTAGTTCATGTGAACTTTTAAAATGACCATTGAAATAGAGTTTTCTAAACTTTGTATCACCTGTAGCTTAGATGAGTATTCTTCTGCACAACTAAGCAAGTGAGCTTTGTAACTCTTTGTTTGTGATGAGTAAGGTTAAGTGATCTCTTCTTCTTAACACTCGTATCACTCTTTTTGACGGGTTGAACTAGAAAATCTTAAGAGAAAGGCATAAATAACCATCTCACCACTGTTACTCGCCAATCATAATATGACATTTGTATGCTTCGGCATAGCAAAAGTGCAATGTCAATGACATCTGTATGCTTTGGCATAGCAAAAGTGCAATGTCAAAAGCTTAACATAATTGGGTATTTCTTTTCTTTCTCTTGTATGCCCATGCATGATATGCTTGTTAAAAGAAAATATGCAAAGATATAAAAAGCAAAAAGATAAAAAATGCTTTAAAATATGGTTGCAAGCGTGTTTTCTAGGAGATGTGGGAGTTATAGGATGTACCTCGAAGGTGATAGTCCCCATCAAACGGTTATGATTGTGTGTAAGTTAAAGTGATTTTCTTATATCTTAAATCGTCATAACATTGAGACACTTATGCAATCTTGCGATGTTTTCACACACGACACGCAATACTCTTTGCTATTCTTGATACATGTGCAGGTACAATGTGATTTGGCCATCACAAGGTTTACATGCTTTAATGTATGCTCACTAAACTGTCTGGACTTGTTTTTGAAATATAAAATTGGTTAGACTTGTTTAGTGTGTGTGTGCGTGTTTTGAGATACATGTGCATCAAAATTCTTGTTGAGAGATGATTTTGAGAGCTTAATGTGTTGATTGGATCTTTGGTTGAGTTGCATGCATGATTGCATTCATGTCTGTGTTTTTCCTCTTTTGAAAAACTGTTTTTAAAGGCATCTCGACACCTCCTTGATACCTCTTAACACATAGCTATCTGTCGAGCTTCTTAGACTCTTTCTTATCGCAGTCTCGATAGATACCTCGACACCTGCTGGATCGATCGAGAAACTTTCTGTCTGCTCAATAGCTTTTCGATAGCTTCTGGATCGATCGAGGTTCCTTCTTGTTTGATTCATCTGCCTCGATACACGATTTCGATAGCTTCATCTGTCGACGTGTATTTCTCGACACATACCTCGATAGCTATCTCGATACCTCCCGATAGCTGCATCTGTCGAGAATTACTGAAGGTGTATAAGTTGATTCTTTGCGATTTTCTTCTCATTTTGCTCGATCTCTCTCGCTCGAAAAACACCTTTCTCTCTTCCAAAACTCTTCTCTCTCCCTCCAAACCTCTTTCAAAGGCTTTCTCAAGTGTTCTTTGCGATCTTCATCACTTGGTAAGCATCTCATCCCTCATTTTCATGCATTTCATGGTTTTAAAACCCTAGGTTTTGTGTTTTTGGAAATTTTTGGGAGTTTTCAAAATTGTTGGGGTTTTCATGAAATTCTTGGGTTAGTTTTATAGATTTGATCTTCAAAACCACATGCATTGCATCACATTAGCATTCTCATTGTATTGTCATGCATTTAGATGTGTGCAAATCTATTGTGTGCTGTTAGGTTTGGATTGGGCTGAGCCTATGAAGTTTTTATGTTGCATGTCACATGTTCATGCATTTTCCATGCATGCATTCTTTCTTTTCAGTATATTCTTCCTATATTGAATTGTTTGGAACTTTTTTGCTTGTTTCTTCTTCTTTCCCCCTCTCTATGGTTGCGTTAGTAGTGTCTATGGCACCTAAGCGTAAGTCCATTCCGTTCCAGAACCCTCTGCGTTCTAAGGGACAGTCTTCCTCAGATTCTACTCCTCTTTCTGTACGGTTCCGTGATGAGAAAGCCCATAAGGACTTCTCGGAGAACTTCTTTAAACGAGGTGTTCATTCGGAACGCCACGTTGTCCTGGCAGACTTTGCCGACACCGACCTTCCCGATGTCATACACAGTCGGGCTTGGGAGTCACTGTGTGACGTCCCGGTCACATGTCCACTCGTGTTGATACAGGAGTTTTACTCCAACATCCACGGGATAGATTCATCAGTACCTCTTTTCTACTCTTGCGCCCGAGGTACGCGCTTTGTTATCACCCCAGAGTTAGTCTCTGAGGTTCTCCATGTCCCTAGGGTGGATCATCCTAATTACCCTAGCTGTGAGCGTCTCTGGACTGTGTCCAAAGACGAGATGATCTCGGCGTTCTGTGAGCATCCTTCCTCTTGGGGAGATCATATGTACGCACCATGTCGACCTTTTGCTAAAGGTCCTCGTTTCCTTAACATGGTGATGACTTTTGTTTTGCACCTACTTTCTCACTACAACTCTATTACAGAGCCTCGTGCTTGGTTTTTGTTGTCCCTTGTTAGGATATATGTGGTTCAAGTCTGTGAACATATGTCACTATTTTATGTAATTGGCTTATCCTTAGACAAAACGCACTTTACTTGTAATTGGGTAGATTTAGGATGAGTTTAACACTTCAGTTCAAGGTTAAGTGTTGAAGCCGTCAAAGTCTGTCCAAGAAACAAGCTGGGAAGTGCAAGATTTTAAAGCTCGACACATACCTCGACAGATACATCTATCGAGCTTTAAAAGAGCTGTTTTGCTCGAGCCTCGACAACTATCTCGACACCTCTCGACACCTCTATCTGTCGAGAATTAAAGAAAACAGATTTCCAGGTCTGTTTCAAGTCTAATCCGTGAGTGTGTCTTTGGGACTTCTTTTCTCCTAACCTTAGACATATAAAAGGATTATTTTAAGGGTCGTAAAAGCAGAGATCACAGAAAAACAAGTTGCACATTCTTTGAGAACTTGTTGTTCATGCAATTTGTGATCTGACAGACAAAGTTCGTGCCCTAGTTCATCCTTGATGATTTGAAGAACTTTGCAGCCAACTCTCTCTCTCTCCATAGTTGGTAATTGAAGTCGCGTACTGGAATCCGCGCATTTGGTTAGTCACGTACTTGGGAGCCGTGCATTAAAAGGAGAAACTGTCACTACAGAACAAGTCCAATTGGGTATTGGGGTAAGAGTTCAACTATAGGTTGGTGAGGTACTGGGATTCCTTACTTGTAACTGCTTGTTATGATAATAGTGGAGTTTCGGGAGTGGTGACCTTAAATCACCCGGTGGGGTTTTTGCCGTAAGGGTTTTCCCCATTCGTGAACAAATCACCGTGTTCTTTATTTTCCGCTGCATAACTTAGTTTGGTGATTTGTTTGTGCTGCCACGTGATATTGCATGTTAATTTGATTAATTAAAAACTGGGCTAATTAATTAATCTAAGTTATCACAAGGGGTCAACGCGTTTGTGGCCTGTCATCCCTCTTAGAGGATCTCTCTATAGACTTTCCTTCACACTTTATCTTTTCCATCATAGATGTCTATAGAGATACGGCCACCCGTGATAAGCTCATTTTCCCTTCCACTATCACGAGGATTCTGAGCCGTTTTTCCATCCCATTCCCTTCGTCCGATCCTTACCATGTCATGTCTGCCATAGACGCCGCTACCGTAAAACATAGCGAGGCACAGTTTCGATAGCGACAGTCTGATGGTGCCACTCCTTCCACCCGTCCGACCACCTCTAGATCCGCTCGAGCTTCTGCTTCTTCTTCTTCGAGCGACGTCACCTTAGAAGACATCATGGCGCAGCTACAGCCTATGGATGCTCGCCTAGATACACTCTCCACGGAGCTGTATCAGGTGAACGTCCGTGTTGGTCGCATCGCCAGGCGACAGGCGACCATGGGCAGCTTTGCACCAGAGGCTTCTCCTCCGCCACCTCATGTGTCGACTGAGACTGATGATGATGGCGATGACGATGATGCTTCTGACGATGATGATGATGGAGATGCGAGCTCTTCGGATGAGATGTCTACTTGACACTCTACCCTTTGTCACTCGTGACAAAAAGGGGGAGTAGTTTTGTATGAGAGTAGTCATGCTTAGGGGGAGTGTTAGCATAGGAAATTTTTGTTAGGGGTAGTGTGGACTGAGGGATGTAGTGTGGTGATCATATGTATATGTATTTCTTTTTCTTTTCTTGTTTTTTTAGAGATACTTTGATTATATGTATTGACATACATTGTATTTACTCTCTTCTTATATATGATGATGTATGTTTTTCTTTCACCTACCTTTACATGTGTTGTTTCTTTTCTATCTTTATACACATGTTTCTTTCCTTGTACGCAATCTATTATTTCTGTCTCACACAAAGATGCCTTGATGTGTTTTGTTTATAAGTGTTTCAGAAATACAGGTTGTCAAAGTCTTCTTGCCATAAACTCTCTTCTTGCAAAGTTTTTCAAGAGTTTGTGTTAGGATAGATTTTACTGTATGTAACAAGTGAATATGAGTTGAGTGATTTATGACTTCTCTCATATTTTCATTTGTTTGTTGTGGTTTTGTCACGGATTGCTAAAGGGGGAGATTGTTAGGACATATGTAGTTCAAGTCTGTGAACATATGTCGCTATTTTATGTAATTGGCTTATCCTTAGACAAAACGCAATTTACTTGTAATTGGGTAGATTTAGGATGGGTTAAACACTTCAAGAAACTTGGGTTCAAGGTTAAGTGTTGAAGCCGTCAAAGTCTGTCCAAGAAACAAGCAAGGAAGTGCCAGTTTTTAAAGCTCGACACCTACCTCGACACATGCATCTATCGAGCTTTAAGAAGCTATTTTTCCCCGAGCCTCGACAGCTTCTCGACACCTCTCGACACCTCTATCTGTTGAGAATTAAAGAAAACAGATTTCCAGTTCTGTTTCAAGTCCAATCCGTGAGTGTGTCTTTGAGACTTCTTTTCTCCTAACTCTAGACATATAAAAGGATTATTTTAAGGGCCGTGAAAAGGGATGCAAGTTGCACATTCATTCAGAACTTCTTGTTCATGCAATTTGTGATCTGAAAGAAAAAGTTCGTGCCCTAGTTCATCTCTGATGATTTGAAGAACTTTGCAGCCAACAACTCTCTCTCTTTAGTTGGTATTTGAAGTCACGTACTGGGATCCACGCATCTGGTTAGTCACGTACTTGGGAGCCATGCATTGAAAGGAGAAACTGTCACTACAGAACAAGTCCAATTGGGCATTGGGGTAAGAGTTCAACTGTAGGTTGGTGAGGTACTGGGATTCCTTGCTTGTAACTGCTTGTTGTGATAATAGTGGAGTTTCGGGAGTGGTGACCTTAAATCACCCGGTGGGGTTTTTGCCGTAAGGTTTTCCCCATTCGTGAACAAATCACCGTGTTATTTATTTTCCGCTGCATTACTTAGTTTGGTGATTTGTTTGTGCTACCACGTGATATTGCATGATTAATTTGATTAATTAATAACTGGGCTAATTTAATTAATCTAAGTTATCACAAGGGGTCAATGCGTTTGTGGCCTGTCAAGTGGTATCAGAGCAAGCACACTCTGATTAGGGTTTAATCCATTGTGTGTGATCCTAATAGAACAAGTCTAATTGGGCATTGGGGTAAGAGTTCAACTGTAGGTTGGTGAGGTACTGGGATTCTTTACTTGTAACCGCTTGTTGTGATAATAGTGGAGTTTCGGGAGTGGTAACCTTAAATCATCCGGTGGGGTTTTTGTCTTGTAGGTTTTCCCTATTCGTAAACAAATCACCGTGTCTATTTATTTTCCACTGCATACTTTGGTTTATTGGCGATTTGTTTGTGCTACCACGCTATTTGCATGATAATTTGATTAATTAATAACTTCGCTAATTAATTAACTTAATTCATCATAAGGGGTCAACGCATTTGTGGCCTATCACGACTCGTTAATTTCTTACCAAGCTTCTCCTTAATTGAATTAAATGCGTTGTGTTTATTTCCCCACCTTTGATTTCCTCCTTCACGTTTGTATTTGTATTAGAGATAAAAAATAAAGATGTTTTTGTTCTATTCAATTGCTGACCCAAAGTTGCGTCGTAAACTTGAAATATTCGCTGCAAAGAGTCACATTCCTTTAGAGGTGCTTCACAGAAAATTAAGCTATTGTCTGCAAAGAATAAATGTGAGAGCTTCGGTCATCTTCTACACATAGCTGCTCCATGTAAATCACCCACCACTGTAGCCTTCTTTATCATTGCTGACAAGCCTTTAGCACATAACAGAAAAAGATATGGAGATAGAGGATCTCCCTGACACAAACCCCGTGTTGGAACAATGTTACCACATGGCTTTCCATTAATCCTAATAGAGTATGCAACCAAAGAAACACACTTCAATAAAAGATCTCTCACTTTTTGATCAAAACCCAAGTTTTCCATGATTTTCTCAAGACGCCTCCATTCAACCCTATCATATGCTTTGCTCATATCTAATTTTAATGCCATCTCACCTTTCTTGCCTACTTTCTTCTGATTTATATGGTGCATAGTCTCAAAAGCAACCAATACATTATTTGAATTCCTAGGACTTGTATTTAATGTAGAATGCAATGAATAAAGCAGCTGAAAATTATTATCCCAATTTCCCTCTCTATTCTCTTATTCACGAGACTAGTCATTTTGAATACAACCAAACAACTATCCATTTAGTTAGAAACTAAACCCAGTCATAACACATTCATAATTCATGGAGATTTGCGATTTCAACTTGCCTATATTCAGAAAATAAAAAAGTAAAGCAAAATAATGCTAATGCTGAGATATTGTGCTTTAGTATTGAAATTGAAGCATCTAAAATCAATAATATCCAAACACCATAACCATATATCCTTAGGGAGTTTATGGTTCCAAAGCCATTCAAACGAAAAACAAGTTTAGAATATACACCTTACCAATCTTGAAGTTCATGGAAGTAGGGCCGGTTGAATGGTGAAGCAAGAGATGCAGTCGCCTAAGGCCCTAAGTAAAAAAAAAAAAGCTCCCAAATTTTAACCAATAGGGTTATTTATGTTAGGACATATGTAGTTCAAGTTTGTTAACATATGTCGCTATTTTATGTAGTTGGTTAATCCTTTGACAAAACGCACTTTACTTGTATTTGGGTAGATCTAGGATGTGTTTAATACTTCAAAGAACATGTTGCTCAAGTCTAGTATTAAAGCCATGAAGATTGGACCAAGAAACAAGTGAAGAAAAAGTGTGTACTAAAGCTGGACACCTGGTGGACACCTACGGATAGCTGTTGGACACTTGCGGATAGCTGCTGGACAGATAGCTATCTATCGAGGTATCTATCGAGGTTTAATGAGGCTCGACAGCTGCCCGATCGATCGAGGTATCTATCGAGGTTATAGGAATTCAGATTTCCAGATCTGATTTTTGGGCCAGGCTTTTGTATTTGTGTAGGGTTTCTTTTCTCACAACCCTAGGAGAACATATGCAAAAGGTGACCGAAGCCTTATTCTCTCTGGAAGAAGCTATTGTGACTTTGCGCCTTAGGGTTTTGTAACCAAGTGCTTCTTAATCTTCATTGTTGATGAAGTGAAGAACTTTGCAGCCAACATTCTTCTTCCTTAAGTTGGTGAGTGAGTCACGTACTGGGATTTGTGCAAAGGAGTAAGCCGCGTACTGGGATCCGCGCATCAAATTGGTTAGTCACGTACTTGGGAGTCGTGCATCAAAAGGAGAAACTGTCACTACAAAGCAAGTCCAATTGGGTATTGGGGTAAGGGTTCAACTGTAGGTTGGTAAGGCACTTCGGATTCCTTGCTTGTAACCGCTTGTTGTGATAATAGTGGAGTTTCGGGAGTGGTGACCTTAAATCACCCAGTGGGATTTTTGCCGTCAGGTTTTCCCCATTCGTAAACAAATCACCGTGTCATTTAATTTCCGCTGCATAACTTAGTTTTGGTGATTTGTTTGTGCTGCCACGTGATATTGCATGTTAATTTGATTAATTAATAACTAGGGTAATTAATCAATCTAATTTATCACAAGGGGTCAACGCGTTTGTGGCCTGTCAATTTATAATCAATAAATAAAATAATATTTTTTTACCAGATAAAAACAAATAAAAAATAGAGAAAAATGCAATGTTCACAATATTTTTCACAACACTTTTACAACTAGTGTTAAGTAGCAGGTTGTTACAGCTTATTATTGATGGAAAAAAAAAATAATTATAGTGATATTTTCAAATAGAAAACAAAAAGTAACTTAAAACCTAAGATTTGTTGTAAAAAATATTGTGAATGCTGCACTTCTAAAAAAAAAAAAAAAGAATAATAATAATAAGAGTTTAGTTAGCAAATTTTTACTAGTTCTCATCTAAGTCTACTACTAACACCACTTTTTACTTATCACTATTAATCTGCCACATCAACAAAGAATGAAAAATTTTGTCTAATTTTTTCTATTTATAAAATTTTTTTTAAAAAGAAAAAATTTTACGTAGTTCATATTAATTAGTAGTAATATTGCATCTAAAACAAAATAATCGATTTTCGCCTTACACCTCCAAATGCATTAAGCCGACCCTGCATGGAAGCGGTCTCGAGCACATTACCTAATTTGTAATTTTTTTTATTCATTCAATTAAATAGCTGAATTTGGAAAAGAAAAAGAAAAAGAAAATACTTTTTAGCATGCCTTGTCATGATCGAATTGGGATACTAGTCATAGAGTCCAATCTGGTATCTAATTCCTATATCTAAAAGAGGACAACTCACCACCGACCCATACATATATCTATATAAGAAGCAATAAGAAACCTCAGAAAAATTAAAATACATTATAGTATTTCAACTTTCTAGTTTCAAGGTATGGGAAACATCCAGGCAAAAAAAGTCAGGGGAAACACGCAGCAGAGAGATGAAGAATATAAGCGAGGCATAGAATTAGAATCATATGTGCAAAATATGCGTAGTGCCCACAATGGGCAAGGTGATCCAGTCTTCAATTGTCAAATATGCGTAAAGCCAATGCAATTAAACCAGATATTCAACAACCAAAACAAGTGTGCACACGCTATTTGCAAGGACTGCATAGCCAAATACATCCGAGACAAGATTGACAAGGTGCCCAACATTCAATGCCCTGGCTTGAACTGCAACCAGTTTTTGGACCCTCTCTTTTGCAGGAAAATAATCCAAAAACCACGTTGCTTCTTCATGAACTTCAGGTATTTGCGATGACCAATATAAATATTGTTATATTATGTTATGCATAAGGAATTTAATTAGATATAATTGTTTGTTTTGAAACGTTGAATTTGGATTGAGGTAATTATAGTAACTTTTTTTAGCCAAAAAAAAAAAACATCGTAACTTTTAGTTCGTTTTAATTATTTCTCCATGATTGACTGCCTCTAGTTCCGAAATTATATATATATATATATATATATATTGAGGTAACTGTTAGGAAATTTTATATTTTTATGTATTCTGAGTTTTTAAATATTTTTGCCTTTTGTCTCTCCAATCGTTCATGGATAAGCATACATATAGCATATTATACTACAAACTACAAAGTTGATCTTATTGTTGTCATATTAAATGCAGATGTGGGACTTGTTTCTGTGAAGACAACAGCAATAAACGTGAAGACCTCCGCCGTAAATGTATTCAGCAGCAAAAAAGAATGAAACACAACAGCAATAAATGTAGAGGCAACCAGCACGTCAATGTAATTGATGCCGCTGCTGCCTCCACCGTCGTCTCTGCCGCTGTCTCCACCGTCGTCTGCGCCGCGTTTATGTAGCTCTATTAGTCATTAGCGTTAACTCGTGCTTTGCACGATTTTATAAGTATTGTAATTAGATATGTTTTAAAGTTCTATAGCACCAAATTGCAATAAAATAAGTTTCTCGAATCTTATTTTGTACAGTAATTTATAGTGTAAACCTTACCAAATCTGTGTAGGACTAGAAAACCAAAACAAAATAAAAAAATGTTATTAATTATGAATAAAATACGGATATACTTGAATAATTTAAAGATTACAGAAATTTGACAACTAATAATACATCATCTATATATATATATATATATATATATATAAAACCGAAACTTTGAAGCTGTTACAATTTTCCACATCAACACAATATTTGAAAAAAAAAAACTAATTAAAAAAACCTTCCTTTCTTCCCCAAAAATAAGTGCAAACCCGATAAAACTCTTAAAGTTAATTTCTATTATTTTTAAACCAAATTTCATTTAAAAACTCCAAAAAAGAACCCTACGTGAACCACACAACCAGCGGCTGTATCTCCATCTGAAGCAGCATTATCACTAAAAGTTGTCATCTGATGATCGCTCCACTCATGCGCTTGCACAGACATACAACCTAACTTCTGATATATGAGAGCTTCTTTTAACGCACTCATAGACCAAACTAGCTAGACGTAGTAACTCATGATATTAATAGTTATCTTTATATATATCCTTTTGGAGCAACATTATTGACGTTATTGGAAACTCATAATACTGATAGTTCTCTTCAAGAAAATTATGGATCTGATCATAGGGATATGTTATTATTGCAGTGAAGGTTGATCTCTATTGAGTAGTCACGTTTTTTTTTTTTTTTTTTGTTTCAATAAATTCTAGGATTATAATCTTCTGATTCTTTATGCCTTTTGGAATTTTCAATGGTCATGGATTATTCTTTTGAGGGTATCTTGACCTACAACCATCGGCTCCACAAATTGACACATCATTATAATTTCTTTAATTCCTTTAATTAGACTGCAATATTAGGAGTTATTAGAGAGACTCATGTTAGGATTAGGATTTATTAGAGAGACTCAAGTTATTTGGGTTATCAGTGTAGGATTGTCTTTTTTTTTTGGTTTAATAAATTTGAATTTAGGATGATGATGATGATGATGATGATGATGATACACACACACACACGTGTGTGTGTGTGTGAATGTATTGGTTATTGTACGGTTTGGTTTGAATTATGGGTTTTTTGCTACACAATTCACTCTAAATTTTTACTGTATTTGAAAAAACGAAGTTCTTTTTAGGGTTTAATCTAATGTAGAATTATAGATTCTCACATTGTTTGGTTAGGGTTACATTGCAGTTGATGATAAGTAATTCTGAAATGGATGTATATATGCCTTGGGCTCCACTATTGCTATGGCTATTTTCACTAGGGGTAACCAATATTTTTGTTATATTTCTCTATTGTGAAGTTATATATTCTTTTCTTTTTTTTTTTTTTTTTTGTTTCAATGATTTCTTGGCTCTGAATCATCTAATTTATTATTATTTTTTTTGGACTTTTGAAAAATTTAACATTTGATTCTTTGATTTCTCACCTTTTTTATTTTATTTTATTTTATTTTTTTTGCAAGATCTGAAATTGTCTAACAGATTTCAACAACTATATCCACAAATTATTCTTTTGAAGGTAACTCATATTTCTCTATATTTCTTTGTTGTGTAATTAGATAGACATATATATTTTGTTTTGTTTCAGTAACTTTTTGGCTCAGAATTTTTAGATTCTTTAAATTTTTTGGCCTTTTGAAAGTTTTAACATTTGAATTTTTGGGTTCATAATTTGCAATAATTGAATATATCAACTATATAGCCATGGATTAGTCTTTTGAGTGTAGCCACATCTTTATCTTATATTTCTTTGTTGTGTGATCAAATATTTTCATTATGCTTTAATAATTTCAGCTTTTAATCTTATACATGATACATTATACATTTATGCAAAGTTTTCCCATGTATTGCACGGGTTAGTGTGTGTGTGTGTGTGTGTATAAAACCAAAGCCACTGAAACTCTCACAATTTTTCACGTCAGTACAATATTTAAAAATAAATCATTATCATTTTTTTTATAATAAAATTATTTTTGTTTAGTCTAAACTTAATAAGAAGTGAAACTCTATTTCTTTAACAAGTCCAACTTAAACTCAAACTCATCATTATCATATATATATATATATATATACATAAATCAGATGGAGAAAACAAACTCTAAGTACCCTTCAACAAACCGACCATATAAACTAGATAGAGAAAACAAACCCTCAATCCAAACTCCAAATTTTGAACGATGCCACTACAGCCCCTCAGCCTGCTGCCAAGCCAAGTCTACCATCATAGGTATGTGTTTCTAATTTGTGGTTTTAATTTTTTGGGTCTTTTGTTTAGGGGTTTAGGGAGTCTACTATGCAGTGTTAACCAAGTGCTGCTCACACTATAGTAAAGAGGTCCAGTAGGAAAGAAGATTCTAGAACATGTCTCTCTATCGGCTAAACTCATGCTTTTGGAATTTCTTGCTTTTAATTTTCAAAGCTTTATGGTTGTTTGCAATGTGAGATGGATCTCCCTCACTGAACTGGTCTTCTATTTGATTTAAGAATTGTGTTGATATATCTGCAATGTGGAGTTACGAAGGTTAAGGGGCCATTTGGTCTTGATCAGAAAGCATCGATACATCTGCTACCTAAACTCCAACAGAATTGCGATAGTATGAGCAAGCCAGGAGTTTTCTATCATTAATGCATTGGTCACCAAGTGTTGACCATCCCATATCAACAGCATCATGAAAAATTAACGGCTCCCATGAGCAAACCTACAATTTCCAAGCATGAATGTATGTGATGTTTAGGTACCATCTTCATACAGTTTCATTAAACTACATGACAGTGACATTCCAAATCTTTAAACTATCTTCCAACCAGAAAATAAGGTCCTTCCATCGAGATGAAAGGTGATTGCTTCTTTAATTAATGAATTTTATGTCGAATTTGTTTTTATTGTTATTATTAATGAATTTTAATTCAACATATGTGGATTTTTGTTTATATTGTTATTAATAAATTTTATCTTTTATGCCAAATTTTTTATATGCTTTCATATGTGCCTAAGTTTTTCTTTCTATCCTATTCTTTTGTTATGTTTAGAATTGATTTTCTTTTGAGTATTTGGGTTAATCTCCATAGTTATATTGGCATTATTTTCGTGGGTTTGGTTTTTGGGTTGAAATTTCTACTAAATATTTTATATTGTATATGGCATATGAAGCATCTTTATTTTTTTAGATAAAATTAAAGCTACAACCTATGTCTTCCAACCCAGGGATAATTTTTTATTTGGTATTTTATATATAAATTTGTTGAATTTGAAGGGTTTTATTTGGTTTTGAAGTAGAATTTGGGGATTCTAAAATTTGGAAGTTTTAAGTCTTGGAGTTTTTAGTATTTGCGTCTCAATAGGTTGATCTTAATTCTTTACCTTAAATGCTTTTTATTTGGGTTCATGTGATTTTTTGTTTTCTTAATTAAAGCTATGATTTTTGGTTGATTCATTATTTGTTTGGATTCGACATAAAAGATGATGGAATTAGGTGTTATAATTTTAATATTGTTTCATATTTGAATTGTCTATATTGTTATTACTACGACTAAGTAGGATTGATAAAAGCATAAAAGTTAAATATTTCTTCATTTTTTTTTAAAATACTAACTAGCAAAATGTCTATAATATGCATATTATTAACCCAATTTTCTATTTCTAAATTTCTTAGATTTTATTATAAATAATTTTTCATGCATAAACAACATTCTACCACTGCCATGTCAAAGTTGTGGCGACAAGTTGTAAAATAATATGATCCTAAAACTACTCCTATGACTATAATGAGATAAATGTAAATTCTTTACTCATTGTTGATTTTTTTTTCATAGTCAATAGCTTTCTCGTGCATCACATGGATTAGCGGCTAGTTTATATATATATATATATATATATATATATAAAACCAAAGCTCTGAAGCTCCCACAATTTTCCACATCATCACTATTTTTTTTTTCTTTTTATTTTAGATTCTTTTCTTTTTATTTTAGATTCTTTTAGGTTATATTTTAAACTATAAAATTGGGTCTTCTTGTCCTTAAGCAAAGGCACTTTGCATTTGCGTAGACCAACAGAATCCCAAAGCAAAGCAATGACTTAGAGACATAGTGAGAAAGAGAGAATCCGAAGCACTGAAAATAACCTAAAAAGCATCAATCAGTATAAAATGGTAGATGATGCAGCGGTGGAGGTCTCCGTACCCAAACGCACCACCATTCCCTCCAGCAATGACTCACCAGGTACGCTTGTTTTCCTCTTTCTCTTTTCTCTGAATTTAAGTTTTTCAATTGAAACCAAACAAAGGAAAGGCAGCCTATTTTAGTGTTCTTAATAAAAACCAACCGTTCTCTCTACCTCTCTAAGCTGTTCTCTCTGCATCCATGATGGTCCACCACAGCCATCTCTCCCACCAATGACTAACCCGTTACCCATCATAGCCATCACAAAATCTCCAATGATGCAAGCCCAATTACGCAGGTGAGATGCTCTTAATATCATGTATCTAATCTTTCCCTCTCTCTTTCTCTTTCTAAATATTTTATTTTAATGTTCATTGGCTTTGCTTCTTTTTGTTGATTCCTTGACTGAATTATTGTTGTTGCATAAGTAATATATAAGTTGGTCTGATTTTTGATAATAAACCATATTGACAGTGGTAGTTACATGTGTTTTATGCAGTTTAGCTTCTTAAAAGTATGTTTTTGAAGTTGTAATTTCATCGGAATTATTAATTTTTTGTTCTAATTTTGTTTTAGGCCCTTTTATTCTATTATAGTTTTCAGCGATTTAATTTTGATTCTATTTTTTTTTTTTTTTGGTAATGAATATGTGTTGTGCAGAGAGAGTTAGAGAGAGAGAGAGAGAGAGATCCACGGGAGGCCCTTCACCACTGTCAGATCGGTGCCCTTTAATACTGATAAAGAGATTGCTGCATTAATTGTTGATCTGACACAACCAGATGAAGCATGGAGTTGAATATTATGTATATGAGATTGTTCTGGTATTGGACAGATTCTTTTTCTTCTCTTTTAGTTTTATACTCTTGCACAGATTGTTTGTTCTTTTCTTTTCCATTATTATTATTATTATTATTTTATCTAAATGCAACCAAATGACCAATCTTTGGAACTCTGGCGTATTTTTTTTATAAATGTTTTATTTAATTATTAGGTGTCTATGTGTTAGGAGGAACTAGAGCATGACTATAAGAAGAAGAATGAAAAGCCACTTCAATCTGCATATTTTATAATTTTAATGAGAACCAAAACAGTCACAATGAATCTAAGAGGAGATTTGAAAAACTTGAAATCATTGACTTTCAATTCTTTTATTTGTTTGTATATTATATGACTAAACATGTACCAAGCATTGACTTTGTTATCATGCAATTGTTCATAATTGTTGGCTCATTCTAAGAAATCACAATGTGTATCACTATTGAACTCTTTTCTCTGTAAAAAAAAGGGGGTATTTGGTATCAGATGTTGACTGAACTCTTCTCTCTATAAAAAAGAAAACGGGGATATTTGGTATTAGATGCTGATTGGTAAAAATAAGCTAAGTGGATGTGTTTTGTTTGATTAAATGATGGAGATTAGTAACAAATTGTTTCTTATGATTTAGAATTTATTTGTGTCTTACACATTACAATTAGGTGTTGGATTTTGAAAATTTTCTTGGTTTTAATAGTTGAAGGATGGGAGAGAGGAAGGTGCTAGACAAATACTACTCACCTGTCTTCAACCCAGAGGCTTTTGAAGGGTCAAGTACACATGATGCTCCCCATAAATAGATGTTATCGGTGACAATTATTTAGGTATTCGAAGGTTCTGATTCTACTTCAAATGTACAGATGCTTTGCTGAGCTTACCATCAAGACTGACCCACAAAATTTCAACTATATTGTTGAGTCTGGTGCTACCAAAAATTTTGAACCTATGTGAAGAGGATGAGGTAAAATAAAATAAATAAAAATAAAAGTCTTGCAATATTTTGTACATATAACATGGTTGTTGACTAAACATTTTGATTATTCTTTTAATTCATTAGGCAGCAGAGACAATAACCATAAAAGAGAAGTTGGAGGGATGGAAGTTGCAATGAAATCTTTAGAGAATAAATGCCTTGGATTTTGATAGGGTATGATAAAATACAATCTTAACATCATCCATGAAGGTCGTCCAGGATGAGGCCGGGAAAGCAAAGGTTATAAAAACCTCATCCATGGCTAGCTCGTCTATGCAGGAAGATGCTTGGACGAGCTTCGCATGGTCAAGTTTGACAAAACCGCTCCGTCTCGTCCAAGGGAGCCATCAATCTCGTCCGTGAAAAGGTTGTCCATAAAGGAACGACCTTCTTGGGAAGCGAGGTATGCTCGTCCGTGAAAAGGATATTTGGAAGATGTTGAAGCACTTGGGCAAAGTAGGTAAATGAGATCTATCAAGTATTTATCTTCCTATTTAATGATTAATTGTAAGCATATAAAACAGGCAGTCATGAAGGTTTAAGTTGCAATAGTGAAACTTGGATAGTATTTAACATTTTATGGCTTTTACAAAAATTATGAACTTGAAGCAGAGGAATGAATTTTGTTGCCAAGTTGTGATGGGTGTGAACCCTCATCCCTCAATATTTAGCAAAGACAACATTCTTGGTGGCTGTGATGTCAAAGTTTACTTCATGCTTTTTCATTTCATTTTTTTTTTAAATTTTGTGGAAAGAGTAATGGAATTGAAGTTGAATAAGACGAAAGAGAGAATCTTTTTAATGGTATTGCAATGGTATCTTCTGCATCGTCACAATTTGGCATTCCAACTTCTCTGATTGGTGAGAGCATGTATTGGTAACTGTTTCTTCACTGTGTTGGCGTGCTTGACACAACAATATGTGATGGAAATGTATGGTGCTGAGGACATGCATATAGTTGTTTCTTCAAGTAATTTCTATTTGAAACCGAGGTAAACTACATATGGTTTTGATAGTGTTTTATAGAAAGAGAATGATTGAAACTTTTAGTTTTAATATAGAGCTACATTCTATTTGCAATGAGATGTTGAATCCAATTCCATTGATGATTTACGAAAGTCCCCTCTCTATATATTTGTTATCAATAAGTTATTTAAGAAATGTTTTCCACATTGTCATTTGACCCTTTGACAATAGATTCATAGTCTCTTATTGGTTCTTTTAGTAAAATATTCATTTATTTTTATTATCTACTTTTAAGTAAATTAATAAAAAAATTATTTACATATGAATTTTGATTAAATTGTGCATCGCATGAGCATAATGCTAGTGTGTGTGTGTGTGTGTGTGTGTGTGTGTGTGTGTGTGTGTGTGTGTGTGTGTGTGTGTGTGTGTGTGTGTGTGTGTGTGTGTGTGTGTGTGTGTGTGTGTGTGTGTGTGTGTGTGTGTGTGTGTGTGTGTGTGTGTGTGTGGAAGATGGTAAAAATACCTAAAAAAAATAAAAATGATTTTCAATAATACATTGAACTTTAAGGCTCAATTAATTACATGTATTTAAATGGATAAACCTTGAATTTAATAATTAGGAATTATCGGAAGCAACAATTAAAATTATATTTAAGTGGAAACCTTAATTCAATAATTAAAAACAATCTAAATTACTAAATATTTAAAATTTTGAAGTAGAGACACTAATATGAGAATTTAATTTTTGTCCTTGAAAACATGAGAGAAGACATAATTTTATTAAAAAAATAATAGCTAATTTTTTTTTTTTTTTATAATACACGTTGCTAATTTTTTTTTTGTCATGATTAGATGGATTAGATGAAAAATTTGAGAAGGATTAGATTACACCATGTTGCTGCATATATATATATATATATATATATATATATATTTATAATACACGTTGCTACTTTTTTTTTTTAATATGAATAAATGTTTCTCTTACGTATAGTATAGTAATTAAATAAGGATTAGATGCATCAGATGAAGAATTTGAATTGTAATTAAATTAAAATATTTATCTACTTAGAAATTATAGGAGAAGAAAAATTATATATACACTTTTTAAAAATTATAAATGTTTTCTCTTACGTGTAGTATATCAATTAAATAAGGATTAGATGGATCAGATGAAGAATTTGAATTGTAATTAAATTAAGATATTTATCAATTTAGAAATTATAGGAGAAGAAAATTTTTGTAGTAGTATAACGGTTCTGTCCATTATCAGATTTGGATTAGAAACTGAAGATTAGATAAAATATGAATACTACAGGTAGCTTGTTTCCTCTTTCGTGTAGTATTGCAATTAAATAAGGATTAGATGGATTAGGTGAAGAATTTGAATTGTAATTAAATTAAGATATTTATCAATTTAGAAATTATAGGAGAAGAAAAATTATATATATTTTTTATAATAAAAATTGCTTTTTTTTTTTTTTTTTAATAATACATGTAGGGCCACAAAATTGGCTTGGGCCCGAATGGATGACTGGGCCGGCCCAGGTGGCCTTTACAATAGAATTTGTAGAGGATGGGTTCTAAGCCCTGACTTCCCGGTACTATGGAAGGGCGCAATGTAAGATCCAAATGCGCTACTGAAACGTGGCTGGCTGGTGGGGTGGACTAACTCCCTTCCCAGACGCGTGCCGAGGAGATTCCGTGGTGGTTTTCGTTCTGTTCTTCAAGGGAGGGAACCTTCCTCCTCTTTCTCCGTAAAAATTCCGGATCCCCTTTCCATGGTATCTCCCCCCCGCCATTTATACCTCCCACTCCTGGCTCTTACCTGTCTTTTCCCAGAAAACACTCCCCAATGCCCTCAGGGCCATTCCCCGTCCCTTCAGAAGTCGTTTCCCCATTAATGCGGCCAGGCGAGTAGGTGGGAAGTCTTTAATGCAGTGGCAGGGACACTGTGTAGTGCATGTCCCCCTTGTCCCCCCTCGGCGTAGCATTGGGGCGTGGGGTGGCCTGCCGAGGTCCGGAGACGCTTTCCCAGGTGCTCTGCTGCAGTGTCCTGCTCTCAATTCTACGTCCGAGGAGACGTTCTCCTCGGCTCGTCTCTGGTGGCTGGGTAGGCTGACCCTTGGGCCCCAGTGTTAGAGGGCCTTGCTCCCGTCATGCGGCCCACCTAGCGGAACTCGCGCCCTTGGACTAGGCCCAAAGCCCACAGGGTGCCTGGGCGCCGTTACCCCCCACAATACACATTGCTACATTTTTTTTATACATAAATGTTTTCTTTTATGTGTAGTATAGTAATAAAATAAGGATTAGATGAATCAAATGAAGAATTTGAATTGTAATTATATTAAGATATTTATCAATTTAGAAATTATAGGAAAGAGAAATTATATCTATTTTTAAAAGTCTAAAAAAATTTCTGCAATATAGTACAGCCGCTTGGCACAATCACAGTATATATATATATATATATATATATATATATATTCTTTATAATTTTCCACATAAGCATTTTTTATTATATTTTTTTAATTTGATTTAATTCTTTCTATTTTATAGCAACAAATTGTAGAAAATTTATTAAATTTATTTTTTTTTAAATTTAATTTAGTTGTTTGGTGCCATACGACCACTATACTTAAAGGAGACCTAAATTATCACCTAATCCGGGAATTTTTAGATAATTCTAACAAAATATTTAATAACTCCATTAATATAAATTTATCTCAAAAAGTGGAATATATCTTCATTAATTTGATATTTTTATCAACAACATTTAAAAAAATTATATCATATTTCCTTATATCTATCAATCATGTTTTCTTTCTCTTCTTTTTTCATTTTTGTTTTATATTAACATTAATTAGAAATTATTAATTCAATATAATTTAAACTCTATAATTATATCAAATGAGACTTGATAAATATATATCAATTTTAATTTCAATAGGATTTAAATGTTATATCAAATGGACTCTACCAACATATTCAAAAAAATTTATATAACCAAACTTGATTTGGAATCCATAACCCTAACCAAATTTGATTAGAAATCCATAACCCTATATTCTATTATAAATAGGTTTTTCTAGGGATTATTTGTTGCAATTTCAACTTGGATTTTCATTCCTATATTATTTTTAAATAGTTTTTTTTTATTCTTCCAACACCACTCTGCTATACTGTCTGTTACATTAGTTTTGGTTCTTGGAGTGCCATCAAAACAAAAGGTATGTAAAGTTTTCTTATTTAAGTTTAATGTTAACATATATGAGAGATATTTTGGTCAATTAGAAAAGTTTGATAAAACATAAAAGTAAAAAGAACGAAAGGATGCACAATCTGAAATAAATAAATAAATAGTGACTGTGTTAGGTAGAGGCTTTTGGAGATTGTTGTTTTTATTTTTGGAATTCTTTACATTCATGTGTATGTATATATTGGCTTAATTGAATTGGAATTATCTTTGAAACTTTGGTTCTGATTGAATAATGAAAATGGTAGAAGAAGTACGTTCTAATATATGGAGTCTTTTGTATATGTGTTGTTGTAGTTTAAACTTGGTATTTGAATTCTTAAATTGTTAATTCACAGTTTTACTGTTCACCTATTAATTATGAATAATAATATTGCTATTTGCAACCATCATGATGTGGTATCAATGATGTGATCATTCCGAATGCTTTCCTTTAGAGTTTAAATAGAGTCTATTTTATGATTAAAAAAATTTACAATTAAGAGATTTGAAATTACTTTTTAAAAAAATTATTGGATATGTTGAATCTTAAATGACTTCTATTAAACTCCATCATTTATGGCATCATTAAAAAGAAAACTCATATAGGTATTAGGATATTATTTGGAACTATTGTAATGGACAAATGTATTACACATGGTACGGATATAAATATAACATTTTATGCTATAAAATAAAAATTGGGCCTATGGTTATTTTCTCTTTGCAAAAAATGGTTAAATTCTCATTAATTTTGATAATTCAATTCTAGGTAAAATAGAAACTCTATTAACTAAGTTTTAAGAAATTTAAAATTCTATTTCAAAATATTTCCTAAACATTAGATTTTATTTTATTTATTTTAATAATTTTATATTGTAAAAGAATAAAATTTATGCATTACAAACAATCATTACTTTAGTTACCTTCTAAATGATGGAGAATATGAGAATGCAATTTCTAGATCTACTATCAAGATAACCTAGATTAGATTGGTGGTGGATAGTAGATTTAATTGCAGTTGAGTATTGTGTGAAGTTATCACCATAGAATAACCCACGTCGAGATGTGTTATGTGGAACCAATGATGTGAAAGAAGAAGAATTTTTCTAAACCAGTATATTGAACAAAAATTATTTATTTTCATTCATTTTCAAGTTATACATTTTTTAAGTTAAGTCATATACTTTTAAGCAAAATAAATATTTTTAATTTTTATTCAACCGTCCTGTACATCGCACAGGTTTGCAACTAGTTTATTCTATAAAAGAAGCACCCTTTAATTTGTAAAATAAGTATTATTATTATGCTCACAAATTTGATGTGTATTCATTATTGTAACATGTGTAATTATTTAATATTTATAACATTTTTACCCCTGGCAATTTAAGATCACTATTACTATTTTTTTTATTTTAATTTCATAATTCTTTTTGGACTCACTTAATTTCATTAGATTCGTAACATTCATTTGCAAAATTATTATACAAATAGAGGGAATAATAGACCATACCTGTAATAGATAAGATGTTATACACAATCTAGAGTATGATGTTATACTTAACGAATTCAATATTAATATAATAAAATAAATTGATGACTGAAATAATTTTTAAAACTTCAATCACGTTCGTGTGATTATAATATTAATTAAATTTATTAAGTAAAATTATTTCTTAAATTGGGAAAGTTCACAAATGCCCTAAGTACATTTGTTAAAAAATCATTTTAGAAAAGTTTTTATGGAAAAAAAGACAAAGCAATTAATGTTTAGAGAGTCTTTTTTTTTTTTTTTTACAAGATAGAGTTCTACTCTAGCCTAATCTAAGTGTATATGTATGTAAAGCTCTCTCCTAGAGACTTGAATCCTGGCCCTTACCCCTCATACTCCACAGACACTTATACTTGTGGAGTGACTATCGCACCAAGAGTGTGCGGTGGTACAGTCTTTTTAATTTGTCATAAAAGTGATATAAGAACTTTTCTAAAATAATTTATTAATAATTTCCCAGCAGTAATTCTACATTAACTCCATGTAGGAAGCATGGACAGCAAGCCATTATGCATCCATCATTTCATAACCTGAAAGTACATTTAAAAAATTAGATCTTTGAGTGGTAATTTGGAAAAATTATTAGGTACTCCTAGAGTACCATAAATGTGTACTCCTTCTTCTTACATGAATGGTGGGTTCCACTATGAATTTAATTAGTGGGACCCACCATTCATGTGAGAGAAGGGAGTATGCATTTATGGTACTCCGGAAGTACTCAATAATTTTCCGGTAATTTGAGTTCTAGTAATATTACCTACTAATTAACGAGGAAGGTGTTGTGGTTTTACTACTAAAGAGACCAAAAGATTGATTATAAATTTCTATTGCTTTCTTATACGGGTGTGGTGCTATTAATTGACTTGAGCAACACTTACTTTCTTGATGACAATTCTAGTGGTCTTCATTTTGCATGACGAACACATTTCACCCAACTTTACCCCATTTTAACCTTTATCCATGAAATCTCTACATGCTAACGTATCAATCACAGCAGACATAAATTTCAAATCAATCCGTAAATTTTTCTCTACCACTCACAATCAACCACTTGGAATTGAAATACAAGTTTTCTTTACCACTTTTTTTTTGTATTCCACTTTACGTTCTATTAATCATAATTTGTCACATATTATTCAATTTGTAATAAAAATTGTGCCAAAAAATAGGGTACCTAGATTTCCTCCATTATGTTGTAGATACGAGAACAAGTGCTTCATGACCTTTAAAGCGAAAAAGCTTTCTTCTAACCAAATCCCAAACCAGATATCTAAATAAATATATAAATACCTATTAAAATTTCAAAGAAAAGGAAAAACCCATCTGTGGGGTTAGAAATGTAAATACATGCCTTTGGGCCTTAGGCCTGATCTGAGGACAATAACTTGTTCGAAAGCAGCCTGGCAACAACAAGGACACCGAACTTAAAGGCCCACAGGCCCACTGTGGAAGTAAAAGCTAGTTGGGATGGTTCGAGGAGAGGTGCGTCCTTGGCTGACCGAGGTGAGGATCATAAGGTGCACCGTGGCACTTAGACGGGAAACCAGAAAGCTTAGCAAGTGAAGATGCGCTTCAGAGGAATGCAAAAGGGAAGAACAAGTGGGGAACGCCTTGCAGGAAGTTGCTGCTACCACATTAAAGACTTTACACCGACCCCTCTGGCTGCATTAATAAAGAAGTGACATCTGAGGTGATGGTGATCAGCCTTACAGTCATTTGGGGGAAGATTTCAAAGGGGCAGTGGATGGGAAAGGCTCTGCATTGAAGACTCCATGAATGGAAGCACAAGGAAGAAGGATATAAAGAGAGAGGGAGAGAACATTGAGAGGGGGATTTTGTAAAAAATTTTCTAAAAGAGAAATTAATACAGAAGGTCCTCGGCTCACATCTGAGGAGAGCGTGTGTCGTACTAAAATTTCTTTGCATGCAGTCGTGGACCTAGCCCAACGTCTTTGCTTTTCGTTGTCCTAAACAACCTAGGCTTCAACCCCACCCTCTACAAATCTTATTGTTTAGGTCTCTTGGGCCTGTCCTCGACCCACATTTAGGTTTAGGCCTGATTTGTGTCCTTACACCATCAATGAAACAAAATTTACTAAGTTAATTAATTCTCTCAATTATTAGTTAAAAAGAGGCAGTGAAAACTATATTGAAGGAAGAAAAAATGTGTGTGTGTGTGTGTGTGTGTGTGTGTGTTACCCATCACCATAACAAAAAATAAAAATAAAGAATCAAACAATTAATTGTAATATGGATCAGACGTAGATTATATGTGAGATTGAATGTAGTAAGACAAACGGTAATTTAGAGAAATCACGGTAATTTAGAGAAATCACAATGATTTAGAAAAATCAAGAGTGTTAAGCGATTGTGATAGTTGCTAGGGTTTTTGAGGTAGGAAGAGAGGAGCCCTAACATGAGTCTCTCTCTCTTCTTCTTCTTATATATTTTTATTTTTTGAATCCTAACATGTGTCTTTTTTTGTGTGAATCCTAATGTGAGTCTCCCTAATATTGAAAACAATGGAGAGAGAATGGTTTAAGAGGATTGGCAAGGAATAAAGGTGAGAGGTAAAGGCTCTGTGTGAAGAAGGTAGAGAGAGAGATGAGAGGTGAAGGCTAGCTGCGAAAATGGAAGTGGGGGAAAGGCGGATTGTTGAAATTAAAAAGAGAGAGAGAGAGAGAGAGAGAGAGAGAGAGAGGTGAAGGTTAGCTGCATGAGAGAGGGAAAAGAGTTGAAATGCTTTGGTTGAATGAGGAAGAGTGGGAGAGATCGTAAAAGAGTTGAGTTGCTCTTTTATATAAGACATAAAAATAAATAAATAATTTATTTGAGGAGAGAGAGAGAGTATTTTTTTTTTATTTGAGGGAGAGAAGTCAGTTTATGTTTTGTCACATCAAGTGGGTCCCACGATTTTCAACATATTTACAGAAGTGCCACTGAGCAACGTTGTTTGAAAATTGAAAACTGGTAATAGGATTTTTCTAAATTCAGTATTTAAACGCCATAAAATAAGTAACGTAATTCAAACACTCCAGTAAAAAACACATTTACCAAATGCGTTTTTTTTTTTTTTTTTTTTGGGTCCATAGGTTTTAGTGTTTAAACATTAAAACTGTTGTTCAAACACCCTAATCAAATAGGCCCTTACTTTCTTGACGACAACTCTAGTGGTCTTCATTGCGCATGACAAACACATTTCACCTAACTTTACCCCATTTTGACCCTTACCTGTGAAATCTCTACATGATAATATATCAATCACAACGGACATAAGTTTCAAATGAATGTACAAATTTTTCTTCACTACTTACAATCAACCACTTGGAATTGAAATACAAATGTACAAATTTGTCATATATTATTTGAGTTGTAATAACAATTTTGCCAAAAAATGGGATTTCCTCCATTGTTTTGTAGATAGAATAGGAGCTTCATGACCTTCAGAGCAAAAAAGCTCTCTTCTACCCAAATCCCAAACCTGTTATCTAAATAAATAAATAAATATTTGTTAAATTTTCATAGAAAAAAAAAACCCATCAATGAAACAAATTAACTAAATTAATAAGTTAAAAAGAGTCAGCGAAAACTATGTTGAAGGAAGAAAAAAAAAAAAACCCATCAATGAAACAAATTAGCTGAAGAGGAAAAATATATGATGGACACGTGGTGGACGGAAGTGTGTGACACATGGCAGGTGTTGAACTCTAAGGTCTTTTTAAAAGCTCGCTTACAGCTTACATTAGGTCTACCACGGTTTTGCTTGACCTACACGCCTATCCCAAGCAAAGAAGACTCCTATAAGGAAAAGGAGTTACTCCCCTAGAAGGAAAAGACTTCTTAACCAAGGCATAGACCTCAGCTCTACGCGACTATAAATACTCCAAAACCCTCACACTTCAAGGTACGTATAATTGACTCAACTCTAGCACTCTAGTGTTGAAAATAAGGTTTCTAACTTGACATTCGGAGGGTTTTTGGCCGGCACCACACCGGTGCTCTCTGTTAGGTCCTTTTTTTTTATTGTGTAGGTTTTATTTCGCTCTCGTGAAGACCACGTAACTTACTGGTGTTTTTTCGGCATCATCATTAACTAAATTAATAAGTTAAAAAGAGTCAGCGAAAGCTATGTTGAAG